>CM061141.1:99919492-101172306 GCA_030789695.1 Scilla litardierei
AGAATCGAAGAGATTAAATAGAAACGAAACGGCGGCTGCGACTTGACCTAGGTTTACAGGGCAGTTTAGTCGGTCAGAGAAGGGTGGTCGACCGACTAGTTTAAGATCTATTCAGTCGGTCATCTAACTTAGACCGACTAAAAGCCAAACCGTGAACAGGGTTGGTACAAGTAGACAGATTTAGTCGGTCTGCGAAGGCCCGTCGGCGACTAGTTTAGGATCTAGTCGGTCGTTGATCGTTCATAGACCGACTAAGAGAGAAATTAGGTAGATATTAAGCACTGAGGATTAGTCGGTCAAGGAAGGAATCATAACCGACTAGTTTAAGAACTAGTCGGTCGGTAATTGTTCTTTGATCGACTAACCATAAACAGTAACTTAGACGGTACAGTAGGACTCAGAATTAGTCGGTTTGAGTACAAGTCCTGACCGACTAGTTTAGGAACTAGTCAGTCGAAGATTGAGCTTAGATCGACAAAACGTAAACAGTAACTAAGCTGAATTTTACTGACAAGAACTAGCCGGTCAGAGAAGGATTGCCGACCGACTAGATTGCAATCTAGTCGGTTGGCTCTCCTTCACGAACCGACTAAGATGCACAAAAAGTGTCGAAACGAAGCGCGAAGCTTCGGGAAGAATCCTATGGCCTCTAGGATCACTCTAGCTCTAAGATTAAGACACTACGAAGCTAATCGTAAGGATTTCTAACGGAAAAAAACACACAAGGAAGGAAACATCTAATATTATTCAAATAAGATAGTCATTACAAAAACCGGTTGTTACACCATAGGGGGCCAAACTTTTGCTTAGAGATTACAGAAAGGGGAGGAGATTGCCATCCATGTCACAACATTCCTTTTTGTATATGTGAGCTTCATATTTTGGCCTACTTATAGTCGGCCAATCTCAAACTCAATCTTCATATTTTCATGTCTAGTGCACCACCTTTGACAATATTTTCATGCATGCATTTAATTAAAGCCTATCAAGCATTAATTTGTATAGTTAATATTGATGAGAGTTTATAAGTAGCTCAACTTTTATATAATTAGTATGTTAACAGAAACCTTCAAACTAGAATTTCATAACTTTATTAAGTTAGTATTATAAGTTAGTGATGTTAAATATAGAGTTATACCAGTAAGTTAGTACTTGTCGGATTATAGAAGTTAACTTTGTTATAACACTATTATGCCATAGGCTTCATGTTAATAAATGAGATTTTAGCTTTTAACTTGTTACAGAATAAATCAATACCATAAAATGTTCAACGTCAGAATATTGGTAAAATTATTGTTAATAAGACATGAATGTTTTTACTCCAACAGAAGGTATTACTCTTATAATATGTTGGTAGAATCATTACTAGTAGCATGTTATATGATAGTTGGTTTAATATTATGATGTGGACAACACCTTAGGTTAGAGAACCTAATAGTGAAAATGAATTACTGTTTAATTATTTTGGGACGAATCTGATTCAAACTTGTGTTTAATCAAACCAGAGAACCAGTCATTTCATATCGTCCGTGTTCCCCAGACGAACCCACAACAACCAAAATTACCGGAAACAGGCAAGTGATACTTGCCAGTATTTGTTTAGGCCACGTTTAGGCCAATTTTGCATATTAGCATGAAAGAGACTAGGCAATGAAATGATAGTCGCCTAGACGCCTTATTTTGATCTAGCTTGACAACGAAGCTAGATCTGACACCATTGTTATGCTATCATTTCATGTTGCCTGTCACGTTTACTTTTAATTAACGGTACACACTTTTAACTGCCCATTACCATGTCATGTCATGCATTGAATTGTCATCATGATTGTGTAGCACACACTACAATGAAACTGTTAACTATTGAGGCTAGACATCTGCTTTACGGGCACAACTATGCCAATAACACTTCCTGGATCGTGATCCAGAAGATGGGCACCAGTCCATATACACATGGAGGGGTAGGGTTAATCGATCGCTTGAGCATAGAAGTGAGCCCGTACAGCCACTTCAGCCAAAAGACAGAACTCTGTGCACAAAGTGATAACTTAGTGAATCGTGAATCATGAATCGTGAAATAATGTTTTCGTAGTTTCTGCTATGACATGCATGCTTGTTTCATCATGTCATCTTAAATGTTGCATTCTTTAAATGTCATGTCATTTCATCATAATAAGAATTGCTAGTCACTTTACTTTTATTTGTACCTTGCACAAAAGTCCTCCATATTCCTTTGGGAGACTTTTGTTGACATGTGCCCTCTTCTCTTGGGTGTCACATGTCAGGTCCCGAGTCAGAGTCAGTTGCAGATGACGAGCAGTACGCAGACATTGAGATCGAGGTCCCTGCAGAGACTGAGTTTGAGGACACTGGTGACCAGTCCTAGACTCACTTGGAGACTTCTTTTAGTTGTTGATGTTTTAGTAGTTGCTGTTAGATTTTGGTGCGTAGCACCTACCTCTCCGTTTATGTATCGGCCATGTCTTAGGCCTTTTGTTTCAGACTATGTACTCTTGTGACTTCTCTCTGTGATGTTGGAATACTAATTGGATGTTTGGTGGATATTTCTATGTCTGCTTTTTCATGTATTATCATTGTTGATGTTTCGTCACATTGCAAGAACCTGCAATTTGTATCATTCACAGACGCTTATCGGACTGCAGCTTCACAGCTCCAAGTCCAAGCGGACCTTCTCAAGTTTCGCCTTCTATACTTGGGAAGCGGGGCGTGACAGAATTGACGGCTACTGCCATTGCGTCAATGAGAGAAACCAAAGTACATTGAAGCTCTAATCCACAAGAGTGGTATGAGCCGAGAGACCAACCCCATAAAACCAATGCAACGTAGGAACCTTAGTCTAACATCGACCTCCGACGGTCCTAGCGGTGATCCCCAAGGCCCTAATTTCCTTATATTGAACAAACAACAACATAAATCAACAATCTTCCAACCGACTGCTAATTCTTTCTGAGATCTAGAAATATTATATGACTCGATACATGATCACTGTCCCTGTGGGATTCGCCAATCTTTTATCCTATAATTTGACACCGTCCACTTGCGGATATAACCTAGAATCGACACCTAGGAACCATACAGTGCTTGGCGACTGTGACACCGCTAAGTGGCTTTTAGGTGTAAGTTCTGGGCACGTCAGGCTGCTAGGAGGGTAGTGGTGGGCTCCGAAAAGGTGCTTCTCTCTCAAGTGCAAGAGTCCGTACAAGTAATATAATCTGGGAGTCCAGATGTCGAATCCTCAGGAGGAAATCTGTTGCAACCAAAATTCAAAACAAATAGAAATCCAACAAAGAGAAACTAACCACTTCACTACTGATGACGTTGATGGTGTGAAAGTACGTGATGGTGACGTGCGAACAATACGAACAAAGAAAAGCCGTATAAGAAAGTATCTATAAAAAGTATGCACAAGGTATGTGTTCGTTAGGATCAATGATTCGTATTAATTTGGTTGACAAGTATAACGCAATGAATTCTCCTTTTGGGAGCAATTCACCGGAAAATACCCAATATAACTCAATGAATTCTCCTTTTGGGAGCAATTCATCGGAAGATACCCTTTTGGGGGTTCAAGCACAATATTCAATAAAATTATCGCTAAAGGTATAATACGATATGAAACTCTTTTTTGGAGAGGTCAAAACTACGGTATGAAACTCCCTTTTGGGGGGATCAAAACTCACCCTTTTGGGGTGATCATCAACTCAATCACTTCTTTTGGAAGATGAAAAAGACGATTTAATAACAAAGATTACGACTTTAACGACGTTTAACGGTTTAGCACAAGGATTATTCAACCAAACGAACACAAATAATATCCCCTAACTACGCCATACCATGCACAATAAGAATTAGCTACTCATGGTGCAAGAATAAACAAGTTTCATAGCAAAATACATTGATCTAATAGCAAAATACGATGAAAAACACCAAAATACGGGGTAGAAGTTTAGAAATTTATCACCAAATCTTCAAGTTTAGACACCAAAACTCTCTGGAAATAAGAAAATAGCCTCTGGAATTTTACAGAATTTTTCCCTGGCGAAATACGGCTCCTAGAGCCTCCAATACGCTCAAAATACGCCAAAATCTGCTTCCATACGCAGAAAAACCCTAGGAATACGCTTAAATAATAAGATTGCGGGTTTACTATGCTTCGCGGGTCGAAACCCGCATCCAAATCGAACCCAAACGCATCCTGACCTCTAATCCAGATCGGTGCAAATTCTGGCCGTCGATCCATGCGGGATCGATCCTCAGTGTGACACGTGTCCGCCTTAACGGGTGCTCGCCCGCGCGCCCGCTTCGTTTAGATCCGAGTTCGCTTCGCCTTTAACTGCAACCGTCAGATCACCATCCGACGGTGCATATCAAGCCACGTAGCCGCAAAAGTCCCGCTCTTCAGCTCGCGTTCGGGCTGCTTCACTCCGTTGGATCAGCATCCAACGGTCTCCACACGTCCACGTCGCCGCTCCAAATTTCAATCGCTCCGCCTTTTTCAACTGTTCGATGAGGCGGGCTGTCGCTAGGATGTTGCCGCGTGTCCTGTGGATCGCTGCTATCGCCCGCTCTTCGTTCGACGGATCCACTTCGTTCCAAACCGCTGGATTGGGAATGGACGTGCCAGATTAAGCCACGTCGCCCATATGAATCAGCCCGCATGAACGCCGTCGAGATCATTGATGACCGTTGGATCATTATCCAACGGTCAAGGAAATTCTGCATCGCAATTGAGGCGTGGTCCGTCGGATCGAGCGGGAACGGCTCGGATCGATGCCACGCGTACGCCAAGATTCATGCGGCCGTATTTTCCTGCGTATTTCCTCATTTAATTGGTATTCTGCATTCAAATATTCATAGAAATTAGCATAGATCTCAGAAAAATACAAATAAATAGTCATTGGAATTGTGAGATCGAGACCAAGCTAGGAAAAATATAAGAAGTGAAGAAATACTTCGTTAATTGCTGTTTTGTGCTCAAATAGAGTGTTTTCTCTAATAAATGATGGTGTAGAAAATACGAATATATTAGAGATAAATTTAGCATCATGTGAGAACAAAATAGGGCTAAATGGAGGGTTAAATATGTAATATTGAACCCGAATCACACACCCCAACTAGCGATATGCTAGTCTCTAGCAAAAAGAGCGATTAATACGGATGACTAATAAAACAATAAATTCTTTAAAATTGCTCATGGCATGGCTCAATAATACGCATTCCAACATGATCTTGACCATCAATATACACATCCATGAACAAAATCAATCACATGATATTTTCTCTAATTTAGTATGAATAAATAACAAGCAAGCATCGTTTTGCGCAAGCGAAAGTATAACACGTCGTTTTGTTCTAGTTTTCTTGTTTCCAAGGAATTGGCCTATCAAAACAATCATTCAAGACATGGGTATTGAAGTTGCTTAGTATATTCACCATTTCTTTTATTTTATTAGTTCCGCGTAACACGCATCAAGCAACATTCGCAGAAAAATGTATAACTTGGATCACTCCATCAAATGAGTGAGGTTCCGGTCAATAGCTCCCAAATCAGATGATAATAGGGCATTAGGCCAAAAAGGACCCCTCGGACTGTACTACTCGAGCCAACCAAGTTATTTATTTAGTGACATACTTCTTCGTTCATTTTTCATCATTCATTTTTCATTCATTTTTCTTTTCTTTTCTTTTCTTCATCTTTTTGTAAGCAACTCAAAACCCATCAACATGAATATAAACATTAGTATCAATGGCCAAATTCCTCTTCAACTTGAAGACTATTCTTAAAAATCGTGTATACTTAAGCTTTTTCATCACATTAGCATGCATGAAATAAATTCAAACAATTTCGAGATATTAATCATGGAAATTGAAAGTTTTCATGAATAGCATATTAACGGTAATTCCATGAAGGAAAAATAATTTAATCAAGCCATAAACAATTTTTAGAACTCAATTAATGCGTAATCATCCGTATTTGAGGCATGTGAAGGAGTTTTAAAGTGATAAGATTTGGTGATTTATTCTTCTCAAAAAAATCCTAAGGTCACCCCCCAACTAAAGATGGACATTGTCCTCAATGTCGAAAGGGGTACGAGTTTATTCAAGCAAGCAACCTAGAAAGCATATAAAATTTACACTGCTGGAAAGAGCACACCGTGATCAAATGGCGGATCCCGAATCTTTAATTGTGGAGGAAGTTGTTCAATTTTCTCCTTGCGCTCCTCGGCGCTTATTTTTCCTCCAGAATCTAATTTGGACTCCAGCAACACAACTCAAAGCATCTCCATAAGCTGTTTACCAGTTTCCTGCAAGAGATGAGTCATGTCAGTCCAAATTAGTTTACGATTCTTTTCAACAAAAATAGTCCAAATGTAGTCATCAAAATAGTTGAAATAAATTAAAGCGAGTTGACGACTACTCCCTGAAAGATATGCACTACTCTCGGTATGATGCTCAGTCATTGGGGAGAGGGGTAAATGATTTTGGGACAAAACTGGAGGAGGGCATGGTTCTGACTCCATGGCGATAATTTCAAAACCCTTATCCCTAGCTGTCTCCTCCTCTCGTTCATCCAAAATTGCTAGCTCGTCCTCTCTTTTGCACACACTTTCTGCCATGTGGATATTTTTATTCGTGTCCTCAACGTGACATGGCTTGCTCGATTTTCCTGCAAGAGAAGATAAATTCGTATTAGATTCTTGAAATTGAATTTCAAAAGAATTATTTTCTTCTAAGCAAGTGGCAATCAGAGTAATATCTTCAATGGATTTCTGAATCTGCCGACTCCGAGCAAGGAAATTCTCCTGGAATTGATGGGATGTAGCCTCCTGTGTCTGAATAATCAGGTAAACTTCCTCTTTCAAGGATTGCAAAGGTACGTCTAAGCTTTGCTCTTCTTGATCAAGGCACGAAGGCTCCGTTGGATCGCTCCCTGAAGTCTCTTCCATGGTTTCTTCATCTTCTTGCAGAGACTCCATGTATTCCCACGCCACTGTCGGCGTCATGCCTCCCAATAATTCCTGCAGCTGTGGTCGTAGTCCGTCTAGGAAGGACACGATAAGCTCTTCATTTGTGTACCCATGCTGCGGATAGCTCGATACTATGTTTGTGAACCTCCTCTAGGCCTGAAAGAAAGTTTCACAATCAGTTTGATTAAAATTTACAATCTTGAGCTTTTCCATCCTATGTTTGTGTGCATTAGCATACCGTGCATCATACAGATTGTTCGTGCAATAGAAATTCATATAATCCATTTTAAAAAAACAAAAGTTTATGTACAAAAAATTAAACAAAAATTTATATACAGTAAAGTGGAAAGATCTCACCGAAGGTCCTCTAAATGAAATAAACAGTAGTCACAAACCATTCCTCCCCCGGCAACGGCGCCAAAAACTCGGTGGGCTCCGAAAAGGTGCTTCTCTCTCAAGTGCAAGAGTCCGTACAAGTAATATAATCTGGGAGTCCAGATGTCGAATCCTCAGGAGGAAATCTGTTGCAACCACAATTCAAAACAAATAGAAATCCAACAAAGAGAAACTAACCACTTCACTAATGATGACGTTGATGGTGTGAAAGTACGTGATGGTGACGTGCGAACAATACGAACAAAGAAAAGTCGTATAAGAAAGTATCTATAAAAAGTATGCACATGGTATGGGTTCGTTAGGATCAATGATTCGTATTAATTTGGTTGACAAGTATAACGCAATGAATTCTCCTTTTGGGAGCAATTCACCGGAAAATACCAAATATAACTCAATGAATTCTCCTTTAGGGAGCAATTCATCGGAAGATACCCTTTTGGGGGTTCAAGCACAATATTCAATAAGATCGTCGCTAAAGTTATAATACGATATGAAACTCTCTTTTGGAGAGGTCAAAACTACGGTATGAAACTCCCTTTTGGGGAGATCAAAACTCACCCTTTTGGGGCGATCATCAACTCAATCACTTCTTTTGGAAGATGAAAAAGACGATTTAATAACAAAGATTACAAATTTAACTACGTTTAACGGTTTAGCACAAGGATTATTCAACCAAACGAACACAAATAATTTCCCCTAACTACGCCATACCATGCACAATAAGAATTAGCTACTCATGTTGCAAGAATAAACAAGTTTCATAGAAAAATACATTGATCTAATAGCAAAATACGATGAAAAACACCAAAATACGGGGTAGAAGTTTAGAAATTTATCACCAAATCTTCAAGTTTAGACACCAAAACTCTCTGGAAATAAGAAAATAGCCTCCGGAATTTTACAGAATTTTTCCCTAGCGAAATACGGCTCCTAGAGCCTCCAATACGCTCAAAATATGCCAAAATCTACTTCCATACGCACAAAAACCCTAGGAATACGCTTAAATAATAAGATTACGGGTTTACTGTGCTTCGCGGGTCGAAACCCGCATCCAAATCGAACCCAAATGCATCCTGACCGCTAATCCAGATCGGTGCAAATTCTGGCCGTCGATCCTTGCGGGATCGATCCTCAGTGCGACACGTGTCCGCCTTAACGGGTGCTCGCCCACGCGCCTGCTTCGTTTAGATCCGAGTTCGCTTCGCCTTTAACCGCAACCGTCAGATCACCATCCGACGGTGCATATCAAGCCACGTAGCCGCAAAAGTCCCGCTCTTCAGCTCGCGTTCGCGCTGCTTCACTCCGTTTGATCAGCATCCAACAGTCTCCACGCGTCCACGTCGCCGCTCCAAATTTCAATCGCTCCGCCTTTTTCAACCGTTCGATGAGGCGGGCTGTCGCTAGGATGTTGCCGCGTGTCCCGTGGATCGCTGCTATCGCCCGCTCTTCGCTCGACGGATCCACTTCGTTCCAAACCGCTCGATTGAGAATGGACGTGCCAGATTGAGCCATGTCGCCCATATGAATCAGCCCGCATGAACGCCGTCGAGATCATTGATGACCGTTGGATCATTATCCAACGGTCAAGGAAATTCCGCTTCGCAGCTGAGGCGTGGTCCGTCGGATTAAGCGGGAACGGCTCGGATCGATGCCACGTGTACGCCAAGATTCGTGCGGCCGTATTTTCCTGCGTATTTCCTCATTTAATTGGTATTCTGCATTCAAATATTCATAAAATTTAGCATAGATCTCAGAAAAATACAATTAAATAGTCGTTGGAATCGTGAGATCGAGACCAAGCTAGGAAAAATATAAGAAGTGCAGAAATACTTCGTTAATTGCTATTTTGTGCTCAAATAGAGTGTTTTCTCTAATAAATGATGGTGTAGAAAATACGAATATATTAGAGATAAATTTAGCATCATGTGAGCACAAAATAGGGCTAAATGGGGGGTTAAATATGTAATATTGAACCCGAATCAGGTAGCAAAGTCGGGCTCCTCCTCATCGGAGCTGAGTACCCAGATATAGTCATCACCGACGACTGGTCCTCCTGGTGGCTCAGGGCATGGATGGGAGGGATGGGAAAAATGTCAGGAATGACCCAGTGAAGCATGACTGGATCAACATGTGTGAGATCAAGACGGGGTAGATATAGATGGTGCTCGTGCTGGGTGCCTAGTAAGTAGATCCAATGACGCTCACCATATGGCCTGATGATGTGCATGCGAGCAAGCACATCTAGAGTCAATCGAGTAGGCTCGGTGGGTGTCGCTAGACCAACTGGAAGTGCAATGCCGAGCATGTAAGCAAAAATAGTGAAGAAATTGCCATAACAGATATCTGTTGTGGCGTAGGCGGTCTGGAGGAGGCGGTGACATAGCCAATGTGCTGCTTCAGAAAGAAGGAAGGGACCGATCGTGCCATCGAGGTAATGGCGCAAAAGTCGAGTCATCCCCATAAGATGGGTAAGCTCAGGAAGGGAGAGTGTCCCGATCTCTGGCCTAGAGAAGTGGGTGGTAGCTAGGTGGTGCTGGGCATAGCAGAGGCAGAGGTGTACTATGGCTGCGGATTTAGCCCTGTTAGGGCTTTATCCTCAGAGGCCAGTGATACGACGCCAAAACTACTATACGTCGAACGTGGTAAGCTCATAGTCTGGGGAGTAGGAAAGGTTGGGTCGGAGATGGCAGTAAAACGGAAGTGTGCACAGATCATGGCATGCGTGACCACTTTGTTGCGATCAAGTAGCTGGAAGTGGTGTCGTCACCCTCTCGGACAATGGAGCTTATCGCCTCGAGGGTGAGGCGCGTATATGTGCGTGCGTGCATGCCGAGGAGTCGGTCGAAGCCAATGATTTGGTAAAGCCTATGGACACCCTGTAGGATGCCCAGCCTGATGAGGGTGGGGACGTGGACGAAGCGGGTTGGGACGATGGCACGGTGAGAGATGGCGATGAAACGCTCGTGGTGAGCGTCGTCCCTGAAGACGATATCATATGTTTACAGGGTGGGCAGGGGTGGCAGAATAGGTCGGGGTGGAGGAGTGGGAGTGGTGGGTGTCGGGATGGGGGTAGTGAGTGGGGTCTCTATCTCTAGAGATGTAGGGGATGGTGATCGTGAGGGTTAGGAGGAGGAAGTGGGTGAGCGGCAGCGGCTGTGTGACGGTCGAGAAGAGGAGGGACCAGTGGTGGTGGCCTTCCTCTTCTTGGCCGGAGGCTTCCTAGGCCGCAACCTAGGAGGCATCGTGCAAATGTGGGCTAACGACATGTTAACAATATAAGGTAATAGAAATAAGGAGTGGATCGAATATACCGAAACCGATAGTCGCTACGAAAGCAACCGACACGTGCACATGCGAAGCCTCAACTAAAACGATCCCCCAAGCTATCCCAAGCTGATCATCTCCACGAATATCTCCAAGTGTACCGAGTCGGTGGCGGTAGGTAGCGCTTGGGTGGCGTACGACGGCGATGGCGATAGCTTCAACTGAAACGAGCGGAGGGTTAGGGAGGAAGCTCGGGTGCTGGTAGGATTTTCGAATTAGGGCTAACCCGAGTCGGATTTGGTTTTATATAAACTAAGTCCGGCTCGGTTTAGTTGTGGGCCCATTGACTAATGGCTGCTCGATCGAGTAGCGATAGCTGCTCGGTCGAGCCAGGAAGTTATAAAAAATTTGAATTTTAAATCACGAATTTGCGCCTTAGCACTTGACCGAGCTGCTTACTCAGCTCCGTCGAGCTGAATTGGAACAGAGCATTGATTTCAGCTCTTTTTGCTCCCTTTGTAGCTCGACCGAGTAAGGTAGCTACTCGGTCGAGTCCATTAAGTCTTCAGAGTGATGTTTTTAGCACTTTTGGACTCCTTTGTAGCTCGACCGAGTAGAGTAGCTACTCGGTTGAGTCGAAGTAGAAACATAGTGCTGTTTTTGGTCTCCTAGAGCTCTGATTGTAGCTCGACCGAGTAGGGAATCTACTCGGACGAGTCCATTTGAATTTTTATATTTTTGTATTTTTTTCTATTTGCTAAGGAATTTAAAACATATTTATTTTGGTTTTTTTGAATAGAAAAAGAAAAATATAAGGCTAAAGAAAGAAAATTTGGGTTGCCTCCCGATAAGCGCTTGTTTTAAGTCTTAAGCTCGACTCCCTCAAGATTTTGAATGGTGCTTGTGGATATTGGGCGTATAAGAACTACGCCCGTCATACTTTCCAATGATTCTGTGTGGCGGGAGTTGACACGCCTCTCCTTCTTGGCCTTTAGCAGCCATAATGGTAGTAGTCTCCGGCGAGGAGGGGGGTCAAGCAATGGTATCTCCAGAGGCTCCTCGTCAAGCACTCATAAGTAGGCGGCTAACGCCTTATAGTATACGACGTCGCCGTCATCGTCTAAGCTCATCATCATGGGATCTTTGGAAAATTCCTCCATGGCATGGTCGTCAGTAGCCTCGTCCTCAAGTAGGTCAAGATAATTTGCATCCTCTGGAGGTGGGCAATCTTTCATTGGCTTTTGCAAGCGGAACTCGACCTCCATATTTTCCACGTTCAAAGATAACGTCCCCTCACGGACGTCGATCAAGACTCCGGCGGTCGCCATGAATGAGCGCCCCAATATAATCTGAGAACTACCTTTCTCCTCATGATCATAAGCACGAAGTCTACCTGCACGCATAACCCAGGCGGTATTTGCAAGATAATGTCACGTGCGATGACCACCGGATAGGTAATAGACTGGTCCGTTAGTTGAATGCTCATATCGGTAGGCTCAAGTTCAGTTCCTGTATTTAGCCTCTTAAAGAGAGTGAGCGGCATCAAACTAATACTTGCTCCCAAATCGATCAACGCTATGCTAATAGGGTGCCGCCAACAGAGCACGACACCGTGAAACTTCCGGGATCCGGCAACTTCTTTGTTAGATAATTCTTGATGGCAGAGGTGCAGCTATCCAAAAGTTTTACCGATTCTTCCTTGCGCTTCCCCGCTATTATACCCTTTAAGAATTTCGCATAAGTGGGGATTTTTGTGATTGCATCCATGAAGGGGACATTCAAATGGATTCCTTTGAGAAGCTCGGTGAACTTGGCATACTGTTCTCTAGCTTTGCCATTGCTAGTCTCTGAGGATATGGTGGTGGAGGTCGGCTTTCCTTTTCCTTGGCGGCATCCTTTGGAGTAGATTTCTCTGAAATAGTAGTATCTGCCGGTGCCGTAGTTGTACTAGGAACCGTGGAAGGTAAAGCCTCACTCTCTCCAATGGTGTGGGGCTCCTTTGTAGCTCTCCCCTTGTGCTTTTCAATAATAGGAGCTAACGTGGTGATATCTTTCTCTTGAGTAGGAACAGATGATCTTTGGCTCACTTTGCAAGAGACAGGCACCATGACAATGCCGGTATTCTTTCCTCCCCTCGTGGTGATCGCAACCACTGAGTTGGACTGCCCTCTAGGATTTGGCTCAGGCTGAGAGGTGATGTGTCCATATTTTACATCCTTTCATAGCATCATGCCATTGCATTTCATGCCATTTTCGCACCCAAATCCGGTATTTTCCTACGATATTGCAATTCTAACGTTATATTCGAGTTTTATAGTGTTTTATGGATTTTCAGGGATTTTGGAGCGATTTGGGACCCATTTTGGATATGGACACATCTGGCGGCATGCCCGTGAACCTGTTAGTGAAGCTCTACAGGAGTTCGCCGAGTTTTGGGAGCCATGGGAGGAGTGGAGGAGAGAGCAAGAAGAGAGAAGAAGCTGCAGGAGCTTCAAAAATAATTTTCCCAGGTGACTCGACCGAGCAGAGCAGCTGCTCTGTTGAGCAGATGCAAGACGAAGGAGAAGAACAAATACGTGGGGTGCTCGGTCGAGCAGTGCCAATCTTTCGAAGCTCAATCAACGTCCTACATGGCCTGAGCAGATCCTTTGGCGACCGAGTCAGCTGGCTGCTCGACCAAGCAGAGCTGACTCGGGCCGACTATACAGAGTGGCGACTTTTGGAGAAGCGCGACTCTGACGTACTCGATCGAGTAGAAGGGCTGCTCGATCGAGCAGCCGACCGAGCAATCTACTGCTCGACCGAGTCACTGACTCGGTCGACGACACTGAAGGCTAATTTTGGAAATTTTCAGCTACAGTCTGTAGCACCCTTGGGGAGTGAAGTGCGGATCTGGCTGCTGTGTGGAAGAGAGTTCTTTCTTTTTGTAGTTTTTGAATTATCTTGAGAAAGGGGAGGGGATTAGAAAACTCGTGAGATCTAGACCTAATTACTTGGAGATTATTAGATTATTTTTAGAGTTCTATTGTTCTTGCGTTTTGGAATCTTCAGGATTTCTTCGGATTATTGTTTGCTATTATTCTTCTTCGTCTTTGGTACGTAAGCTTCTAAATCTTGATTCGATTAATTTGCTATGATGTTTTCTTCTATAAAAATCGCATCTTTGCTCGTTAAAACCGCCATGAGTGAGTAGTTTCCTCTAGGGTTGATGGGTTTTCCCTAAGACTTTAGAGGGAGATGTAGATCTGGATCTCTAGGTTGAATTGGGAATAAAGGGGAGTATTTCGGTCGATCCTACCGAATCTCTAGGAAAACCCGTACTGAGATCATGCCCACGATCTGCGGAATTGATGTGCTTAATGGGTATCCTTAGGATTCGAAGGGAAATCAGTGGATCCAACCAAGGCTCGTGACCATGCCCGGTTCGTGCCTTGAGACCATGCCCGGCTCGTGCCTTGAGGGGATCCACCGACGAACTATATCGCTACGTTGACGACTACTTCCATTGCGTCAATGAGAGCCACCGAAATACCTCGAAATTCTAACCCACGAGAGTGGTACGAATTGAGAGATTAATCCCCTAACGCCAATACAATGTAAAGATCATATTCCAACATAGATCCCCGACAGTCTTAACGATGATCCCTAATACCCTAGTTCCTCTTATTATTAAATCCGCAACAATACCACAACCAATCGTTTCAACCCAACAGCTATCTCACTTTGAGATATAGAAATAGTCTGAGAACTCAATTACACTGTCACCGTCCCTGTGGGATCCGACATCCTTTATATTATAATTTGACACTGTCTGCTTGCAGATAGAGCCCGGGATTGACACCTATGGGCCATACTATGCCTGGCGACCGTGACACCGCTAGGTGGAATCTAAGTGTAGGTTCCGGGTGTGTCAAGTTTTTGGCACCATTGCCGAGGACGACAATAATGTACCTCAGTTTATTTTTATTTCGAGAAGTCTACTAGCAACTACTACCATTCCTATCTTTCCACCCCTTTTATTCTTTTAATTATTACCTTGCTACTAATGGTATTTGTCTGAGTTGTTTTGGTGCATGAACACTCACTTCGGGGCATTAAGTCAAGAATTATTGTTCGACCCCGAGATCGAGAAAATGGCAAGGGCTCTGAGGGCCTCAAGTATAAATCAATCTCCCTCTGCTCAGATGGTAGACGATACTACTACTCCTCCTCGCACCGGGTCCATCAGGGACCATATGAAACCTACATTTGGAAATAACTCTTTTAACCTTAGACCGCAACTGGCGGCGACGAGCTTCGAGCTGAAGATGGGGCTCATAAATTTAATGCAGCAGACCCCTTCCATGGGCATCCTCACGAGAACCCCAATCACCACATCGACACTTTCCTGGCAAAGTGTGACACTTTTAAGGCTAAGGATGTGAGTGATGATGCCATCAAGCTGCGGCTCTTCCCCTTCACCCTAAGGGATAAAGCCTCATACTGGGTACGAGCCCACCCGCCCAACCATTTTACCACATGGGAGAAGCTGGCACTCGCCTTTGTGGATAAATTCTATCCACCCTCAAAGACGGTGCAGATCCCGGGAGCCATTTCAAATTTCAAACATCTCCCGCAAGAATCCCTTTATGAGGTCTGGGAGAGATTCAAGGACCTCCAACATCAATGCCCTCATCACGGGATCCAGCCTTGGGATTTGGTGCAGAGCTTCTATAATAGGCTGTAGTCCAGCACCAAAATGGTAATTGATGCTGCTGCGCAAGGTGCATTGCTTGACAAATCTCCTGAAGAATCCATAGACCTGCTAGAGCATATGGCAGCTAATAATCAGCAGTGGAGTAAAGTGCATACCATTGTGACCCGGACCCCCGAGGTCAAAGCTGCTAGCCATCTTGATTCTCTCAACGAGACCTTGTGGAAACAAGTGGCCAGAATTGAACATCTCTTGGATTCCATCCCTGCAACCACCAGCACCTCTGTTTACCATCATGCAGAGGATTATGTAGAGCAAGGTTACATTCCTAGTGAGGCACATTATTATGGTGCTGAATTATTTGAGTCTGTGCAGTACGTCCAAGGAGAGGGACGGAATCAATGGCAATACCTAGCTGCTAGGAATCATCCGGTGTTTTCTTACGGAAACCCAAGTGGAGGGTTGCAACCTCTACAATTTCAGAGACCGCCACCCCCTCCTCAGCAACAACAAGTGCAGCCACAGAATCTGCAACAGAGTGGGTTTAGGCAGCTGGGCCTTACCGACCACCGGGTTATCAGTTCAATCGCCCATCTCAGCAGGGCTATGCACCAAATCAGCCTCGATCCAATCTGGAGGCCACACTAGAAACATTTATGAGTGGGCAAGCCCGGTTCAACCAGGACACATCCGCCCAGTTCAAGAATATAAATACTTCGCTCGATGAACTAAGGGGCCAGATGTCCCAGCTGCTGAAGAACCAAGGGAGGTTGCCTTCGCAACCAGTGCCAAATCCGAGGGTCCAAGAAAACACCATGGTTTCTATTACCACGCGTGGAGGACGGGCAACCGACCCCATTATGATTCCGGTTGTGATTCTTGTGAACAAGGAGAGAGTCATAATTGAATAGGCCGTTCTTGACGGTGATAAAGAAGAGGCTACTAAAGAGCCTACAAAGAATGAGGAGAAGGTAGATCCACCATCCATCAGACCTATAACATTGCCATCTCCTAATGATGTCGCAAGAAACAAAGTAAGCCGACCTCCCCCCATATCCACAGAGGTTGGCTTTGGCTAAGATGGAGAAGAAATACTCCAAATTCACGGAGCTTCTGAGGGGCATACAGCTGAACATTCCATTCATAGACGCCATCACAGAGATTCCCATTTATGCCAAATTTTTAAAGGACCTGATCACGGGGAAGAGGAAGCACGAAGAGATAAAGCTCATGGAGGACTCTACCTCCATTATAAAGAATCACCTGCCGCGAAAGCTACCAGATCCGGGAAGCTTCACCGTTCCATGCTCCATAGGAGGGATGCCCATCAGCCGAGCTTTGATCGATCTAGGGGGAGCATCAGTTTGATGCCGCTTTCTATATTTGAGAGATTACAGACCGGAAGCGAATTGGATTCGACAAATATGTCCATACAGCTTGTGGACCATTCGATCATATACCCGGTGGGAATAGCCAGGGATATTATTCTCCAGATACCTCCTGGGTTGTGTGTTCCCGTTGACTTCGTTATTATGAACATGCCTGAGGGAGGGAGCTCCCAGCTTATACTTGGCCGCCCCTTCATGGAAACGGCCGGCGTCTTGATTGATGTCCGAGAAGGGACTCTCTCGTTGAACATGGGCAACATTGAAGCTGAATTCAGGATGCAGAAGCCAATGAGGGAGCACGTTCATGAAGAAGGAGCTAGCTATTTGGAGCTCTTGGAAGATGAAGCTGTAGGAGATTTTACTTCTGAAGGGGTCATGAAGGACCCAATAAGAACAAGTGTTGACGATGACGGCAACCTAACCTACCACAAAGCGGTCGCCGCCTATATCCGAGTGTTGGATGAGGAGCTTTTGAATCGTTCTCCGCATCGTGAAGAACTAGAGGCCATCAGCTACGTTAAGAAAAAGCCTGGATTGGAAGAATGCCAGATACCGCCACATGGTATCATTGGCAAGAACGATGTGCGAATCTCATGCTCACCAAACAACCATTGTTGAAACAAAGGGAGTCGAACTCATGACTCGAAACGAGCGCTTATTGGAAGGCAACCAAATCTCTTAGATCTTGGATTTTCCTTAGCAATTTCTTATTTTTACTTTATTTATTTGAGAAAATTAAACAAAAACGTTGTTTATTTCTCTTTAAAACACAAAACCATAAAAATTTGATGGGTTCTTCCTTCATATAGGTTGAAGATAAAGGGGCATGCAAATCGACATTTTAAACGGAAGAAAGCTGGAGGAGAGCATCAGATTTGAAGAGAAGACCAAAGAAAAAGAGCTAAAAAGGGGATACATGTTGCTCGACCGAGCAGTCACTCAGCTCGGTCGAGCAGCGCATGCACGAGGAGGAAGAGCAAAAACATCACTCTGTCTATACGGCCCGAGCATCATCTGCTCGGTCTGAGTAGACAGTGACTCGACCCAGCAGCCAACTGCTTGGTCGAGTAGCGCATGCTCATTAATACTTGGAAAAAATGACGTTTTTTCTGCGCAGCCCGAGCAGCCCCTGCTCAGTCTGAGTAATGATCTGCTCGACCGAGCAGCTTCTGCTCGATCGAGCATAAGAGGAAGTTTCCTAAAACTTTATTTTGTTGCGTGTCTGACTCGACCGAGCAGCTTCACTGCTCAATCGAGTCGATTTAACCTAATTATTTGGGCCCACATCCAAACGAGCTGGGTATTTAAAACCCAACCCTTTTCATTTTCAACCCTAAGCTCTCAAAATTAACTGCCCGAGCAACCCCCTCACACCCTACTCGATCTCCCCTGTCGTGGTTCAGTCTCCTTCCACCCGTGCCATCGTCTACACCACCCGTTCTCTCTCCCTCTTTGGTCAGTCTCTCCGCCTCTCTCTCTTTCCCCCTTCTCTCTGTTCCCCATTCCCTTTCTCCCCCTTCTTCTAATCGATGACTGCCACCGCCGACGGTGCCACCCCCACCGATGGCACCGCCCACCTAAAACCCCCCCCACCGACACCTCCCTACGCCTCTGCCTACCCACCTCTAATCGTGCATCACAACCCCCCCATCTCCCCGTCCCCGCTGCCTTAGGGCACTTCTCCGACTACTCGGACCGAGCACCGATGTCGCTCGTCCGAGTATGCCACCCCCAAAATTCCTCAACGCTGCTGACCTAGCAGCGAATGTGCTCGGTCAGGATTTCCCCAATGAGAAGCATTGCTCAGACCGAGCATTAAATTTGCTCAGTCGAGCACCCACATTTCAGCACTGTACCCCTATTTTAAATTTCAAATACTGATGTTTTTCTTGTTTCTATTTCAGGTACTGTTTGCCTACATCTGTAGCCACTACCGGGATTAGCTTGGGGGAGACTTTCGCTGCACTCGCTCAGTCGGTACACTCTTTCCTTTATTTACTTTTTATACAGGCACATCATCCCGCCATCTCTACGATGGTTCGCACTCGAGGATCCCCCGTACCTCCTATTCGTGGGAAGAGGCCTTCCACTGGCGCCTCCTCTTCCCAACCCACACGTTGCCCTCGCCCCACCACTACCATACCCACCACCTCTGCACCTATCCCCACCACCTCTGCACCTATCCCCACCACTGCACCCACTGTCCCTCCTCCACCACCCTCCCACCCCGCCGCCACCACTGAGACCCTGTCGCCACGTCTGTGGACTTACGGGATCACTTTTCGTGACGACGTACACCGTGAGAGCTTTGTCAGGCTCTCGCAGCGTCGTCTCGTCCCCACTCTTTTCATTGACGTCCCCACCCTCCGATCCCTTGGACTCCTGCAGGGATTCCATTGGTTGTACCGTACGATCGGCTTCGATCGTCTCCTAGGTGTCCACGCCCCCACATACACACACCTCACCTTGGAGGCCTTGAGCTCCATCGACCGCATTGCTGCAGGCGATGGCATCAGTTTTCGTCTTATGGATCACGATTTCACGATCACGTACGAGATGATCCACGCACACTTCCAGTTCCCTTCCATTCCCGACCCCCGAGCCGCCTTCTCCCCATACTACGACTTTGGCCCTTTCGATGCCCCTGCTTTATGGCATCGTATTTCAGGTCTGGAGCACTACCGCCTTAGCCGGGTGAAGGTATCATGCATCGTGCATCCCTGCCTTCGTTACGTGCAGTGCCACCTCGCCACGACCATCTTTTGCAGGTCACAGGTCGGGACCGTGTCCCTACCCAAGCTTTCTCATCTGATGGGAATGACCCGACTGATGCGCTTCCACCCAGACAGCTCCCTCTGCCCCTTCGTACTTTTTGGCGCAGCCCAATGGCTGTGTCATCGCCTCATTCAGACCGCCCGCACACACCATGCGACAGATATCTGCTGTGGCGGATTTTTCACGATTTTTGCACGCATGCTTGGTATTCATCTTCGTGCTAATCTAGTGACCCCTCCTGGCCCCACACGCTTGACTCTTGGTGTGCTCGAGCACATGCATATCATTAGGCCCTATGGAGCCCGACACTGGACATATCTTGTCTACACACCTCACATGGTACTTCCTGCCCCTCACCTTACCCACATAGCACCAGTCCAGCTGAGCTGGATGATTGACACGGTACACCTGCTTCCTGCGCTCCATGTACTCGAGCCACCGGGAGCTCCTGTCGAGGCCGATGTCGATGACTGGTGCCCCGTTCCCCCGAGTACGAGGAGCACGACATAGCAGCCCTTATTGCCGCCCTCCCAGCTCCGCCTGTACATCCATCTCGCTCAAGAGGCATTTCTTCTTCCACATCTGCCTCTTCCACCTCCACCTCCGTCGGGCCATTGGGGTCTGTCACCACCTCCCGCCCCGTTGCCCCTTCCTTTGTTTCTTCTGTACCTGTGCCGGAGGGCATCGATATTCTGTCTGCTTCCGATCTTACAGATTTAGACTTTCCTGAGCACGACCCAGTCCCCACTCTTCCACCTCTTCAGGACCTTATAGACTCACTGCCCATTTCCTTAGGCTCCCATGTTCCAATCACTGACACATCTTCGTCACCTGCTTCAGCTGTCCTTACCGAGAGCGTCTCGACGTCTGTCCACACTTCTGTGTCGATGACTGCTCTGTCCTCTGCTGAGATCCCGTTGATTACCCCCTCTCTGACTTTCCAGCCCAGGCACCATGTATCATCTACACGGGACCGTTTTACGAGAGTGGTGTCTCACGGTCATGTTTCTCGCCCTCCTCTCGACTCCTGTACCACAGACGATCGTCTGACTACGTTGGAGGAATCGACTTCTCACCTTCAGCGAGATTTCGACGTCTTCGTATGCTTGCCGGCGACACATCATGAGAGAGTCGAGGCAGACCTAGCCTCCATTATTGACCTACTCCGGACACGTGGCCCACCACCTGTGATCCTTGCTCCCACCCCTCTATCCCGGCCAGCCACTGTGACTACCGTTGCACCACTCAGTGCTCCACATTCTAAGGCTTCTGTAGAGCCTACTTCTCCCACGCCTGAGTCAGTCACCACAGTCCAGTTCACTACTGATCTCGTTCTATATTCACCACCCACATCTTCCGGTGCACAGTAGAGGGACCCACCACCACCCCCAGTAGGTGGTGCCTCTGCTTGATGCTGTCCCATACCCATTTTCACCGCCGTCATATTTTATCGTGCCCATCTGTCTCTTCGAGGCCCTGATCTTATATAGCTTGGGGGAGGATCCTCCATGCATCATTCCATACGTATGCATAATTTTTCTTCATCATTGCATCATATCATGTTTTATTTTTGGATTGCATAGTTTTTAATTCTATTCCGCGCCCACCCACCATATTTAGCATCATCTCCCGCCTACCAGCGTTTTCTTATCAGTGAGGACACTGCTGGGTTTAGCTTGGGGGATGAGCGCTACCGCTTTATTTTTCATTTTTTCTTTTATACTTTCGTCCCTTTTTTCGCCTTTTTAGTTTACTTTTCCACACCTTTTCCACTTCTTTTTTTTCTCATTCTGCATCATGTTTTCTGTTTCTTGCCATGCATTCATCCCTCTTTTCATTTTCTTATTTTATCCGCCCTTTTTCTTTTTATGATAAGGATGTTCTGTATGATGATACTTCTCGTAGCCCTAGTAGTTACTCACGGTGCTTATTACTTGCTGACATGATATTTAGGGTAGTTTCAGTTTTACTTTCTATATTCGTGCATATTCTTTTACTGATCTATCTGAATTGATGCCTGATATGAATTGAAAATCAAATACATGAAATAGTATCTAGTATGCGCTATGTTGGGTAATGCACCTAGGTTCACGCATCATTAGAACACTTAGAGCATCTTCTTTCTATCTTATTCACTTCTATTTGCATGTTTGATGTCATTGTTCTTATTACTGCATGCTTTTCAGTATCCATCTAGATGAATGAAAATACCCATGCTAGTTATGAGTTTAGTTAGAGTATTATTATATTGAACCATTGTGCACCTCTTATGAGTGAACTGAGTGATTCATTATTTTCCTTCTCCACATATCTTTATAATTCTCTACATATCAGTTGGTTTCACCCATACAACTACCTTTACCGCATCTCCCTTCCCAAAAATCCCAAAAAGAAATATATAGCTTCTAAATAAAATGAAATGAAAAAAAAGAAAAAAAAAGAAGAAAAGAAAAAATGTGAAAAAGTGAAAAAGAAAAGAAAAGAAAGAAATAAAATCGTTTTGTATCCTTTTATTAGAAGCTATCACATATACTGGGAAAAATATCCTATTTCTAGATGCGACGCTTCGAGCTAAGCTTGGGGGGTGAACCATTTGATTATATGAGACCATTAGAGTGGAGATGGTGCATAACGGGGAGATTTGATAATGCTTGCACTTTACGAAATACTTTAGTTTTTGGAGATTTTTCATGATTCGAAGTTGATATTTGAATAGCATGATTCCTTCCATTCTCTATTGCATGCTGGTTTGATTTCTATATGCTCCATGTGTATCTCTTGATTGAAAAGTGCATTGCCAACTCTTTTTATACTAGACTCTATGAACTGCATGAGATTGATATGAGTTGATGGCATTATTCTAGGAGATCCCTATTTTTTGTATATATTGCATGCTAGACATATGATCTGTAAAACTTGAAAATACCATTAGCATGTATTTTTACTATTCGGAGCATCGTGATATACTGCTTAGGCTTGAGATCTGATTGAACAATCTTAGCACCCTCCATCCATCTCTATTTTCTCTTTTTTATTTATTTTGTATTTCTTTTTGTTTATCTCCCGACGTACCTAGTATTCGTCTTCCTCGAGGACGAGTAAGAGGTAACTTGGGGGATTTTGATGTGTCCATATTTTACATCTTTTCAAAGCATCATGCCATTGCATTTCATGCCATTTTTGCACCCAAATCCCGTATTTTCCTACGATATTGCAATTCTAACGTTATATTCGAGTTTCCTTTTATGGATTTTTAGGGATTTTGGAGCGATTTGTGACCCATTTTTGGATATGGACACATCTAGCATGCCCGTGAGCCTGTTGGGAAAGCTCTACAGGAGTTCACCGAGTTTTGGGAGCCATGGGAGGAGTGGAGGAGAGAGCAAGAAGAGAGGAGAAACTGCAGGAGCTTCAGAAATAATTTTCCCAGGTGACTCGACCGAGCAGAGCAGCTGCTCGGTCGAGCAGAGGCAAGACGAAGGAGAAGAGCAGTTACGTGGGCTGCTCAGACCGAGCACCCATGGTGCTCGGTCGAGCAGTGCCAATCTTTCGAAGCTCAATCAACGTCATACATGGCCCGAGCAGATCCTTTGGCGATCGAGTCAGCTGGCTGGTCGGGTCAGCTGGCTGCTCGACCGAGCAGAGCTGACTCGGGCCGACCATACAGAGTGGTGACTTTTGGAGAAGTGCAACTCCCTGATGTACTCGACCGAGCAGAAGGGCTGCTCGACCGAGCAGCCGACCGAGCAATCTACTGCTCGACCGAGTCACTGACTCAGTCGACGATGCTGAATGCTAATTTTGGAAATTTTCGATTGCCGTCTGTTGCGCCCTTGGGGAGTGAAGTGCGGATCTGGATGCTGCGTGGAAGAGAGTTCTTTATTTTTGTTATTTTTTGAATTATCTTGAGAAAGGGGAGGAGATTAAAAAAATCGTGAGATCTAGACCTAATTACTTGGAGATTATTGGATTATTTTGGATTATTTTTGGAGTTCGATTGTTCATCCGTTTTGGAATCTTCGGGATTTCTTCGGATTATTGTTTGCTATTATTCTTCTTCGTCTTTGGTACGTAAGCTTCTAAATCTTTATTCTATTAATTTGCTATGATGTTTTCTTTTATAAAAATCGCATCTTTGCTCGTTAAAACCGCCATGAGTGAGTAGTTTCCTCTAGGGTTAATGGGTTAGCCCTAAGACTTTAGAAGGAGATGTAGATCTGGATCTCTAGGTTGAATTGGGAATAAAGGGGAGTATTTCGGTCGATCCTACCGAATCTCTAGGATAACCCGTACTGAGATCATGCCCACGGTCTGCGGAATTGATGTGCTTAATGGGTATCCTTAGGATTCGAATAGGGAAATCGGTGGATCCAACCAAGGCTCGTGACCATGCTTGGCTCGTGCCTTGAGAGGATCCACCGGCGAACTATATCACTACGTTGACGGCTACTGCCATTGCGTCAATGAGAGCCACTGAAATACCTCGAAATTCTAACCCACGAGAGTGGTACGAATTGAGAGATTAATCCCCTAAACCCAATACAACGTAAGGATCCTATTCCAACATCGATCCCTGACAGTCTTAGCGATGATCCCTAATACCCTAGTTCCTCTTATTATTAAATCTGCAACAATACCACAACCAATCCTTTCAACCCGACAGCTATCTCACTTTGAGATATAGAAATAGTCTGAGAACTCAATTACACTGTCACCGTCCCTGTGGGATTCGACATCCTTTATACTATAATTTGACACTGTCTGCTTGCGGATAGAGCCCGGGGTTGACACCTAGTGGCCATACTACGCCTGGCGACCGTGACATCGCTAGGTGGAATCTAGGTGTAAGTTCTGGGTGCGTCAAGAGGGCAATCTCCATTATGTCTTCATGTATTGGGACATTTGGGCCCTCAGTTCATCAATGGAGGTGTTAATATTTCTGAAATGGGCTGAATTCTCTGCATTAATCTTAGTTTGCCCACTCATGAAAGCATCCAAGGTCGCCTCTAAACTGGGTTTTGGGGACGCCTATGCATATTGTTGCTGTGGTGGGTGATTGTAGTACCCTGGCATTCTGTAAGGTCCAGGTGGCCTAAAACCATGCTGGTTTTGCTATGGGGGTGCTCCTTGTTACTGAGGTGGAGGTGGAGGTCTCTGCTGTTGTGAAGGTTGCAATTCTCCATTGGGGTTGCAATAAGAAAACCCGGGATGATTTCTCAGCGCCGGATTCTTCCACTGATTCCTCCCCTCTCCAGCTATAAAATGTACCTGCTCTGTTGGCACGTCTGCTCCGTCATAAGGACCATCAGTCGGAGCATAGGCTTGCTTGGCATAGTCTTCATGTGTAGGATAAACTGGAGCTCTTGAAGTGGTTGGAATCGTGTCCAACCTCTGTTCAATCCTTGCAACCTGTTTGCAAAGAGTCTCAATATGATCAACTAGATTCGTAGCACTCTTCACCTCGAGGCCTCTAATTGCCGAGCGCTTGTCGCTCTACTGCTGAGTGTTTGCAGCCATTTTCTCCAGCAAAGACATAGCTTCCTTAGGTAGCTTGTCTAAAAGAGCACCTTGAGCAGAGGCGTCGGTATTCATCTTTGTACCTGGCTGTAGCTCATTATAGAAGCTCTGAATAAGGTCCCACTCCGGGACTCCATGGTGGGGGCACTGATGCTGCAGATCCTTAAATCTCTCCCATGCCTCATATAATGACTCCTGAGGAAGTTGCTTGAAATTGGTGATCGCTCCTCGGATCCTCACCGTTTTGGACGGTGGATAGAACTTGTTCACGAAGGCTAGAGCCCACTTCTCCCAAGTTGTGAAAGTATTCGAAGGGTGTGCTCGCAACTAATAAGAGGTCTTATCCCTCAGAGTGAACGGAAATAATCTGAGCTTGATGGCATCATCGCTCATGTCCTTGGCCTGGAAGGCGTCACACTTCGCCAGGAATATGTGTATATGATGGTTTGGGTTCTCATGCGCATGCCCATGAAAGGGGTCTTGCTACATCAGGTTGATCAATCCGATCTTTAGCTCAAAGCTTCCCGCTGTCAGCTGTGGCCTCAAGATAGAAGCTGTGCTAAAAAGTTTGGCTTTATATGGTCCCGAATGGATCCGATACAAGGAGGAGGAGCATTACCCTCTGCCATTGGTTTAGAAATAATAGGATTCCTCTTTTCAGCTCTGAGTCTTCTTGCGGTCTTTTCGATCTCGGGATCAAATAATAATTCTTTGTCAAGACACCCAAGGCGAGTGTTCATGCACAACAAAAACTCAGAGAAATACCGTCAGTAGTAAAGGAATAAAAAGAAATAAAATATGGAAAGATAAGAGATGGCGTATCCGACATGTAAAGACATGACGTATCCGGCATGTAACTCCAGATGATATCGTAAGTGCACAGTGTCAAGTTATAGTATAAAAGAAATCGATCCCACAGGGAGGTGAATGCTATTATGGTCTTGGAAATCACTAGATCTTTAGAATAATGCTAGCAGTTGATTTCAGAAGTTTGGTTGTTGGAAGGTTATCTATCAAGTAAGATTGTAATCAGTAATAAAAGAATAGGGCGTTATAACTCACCACTAGAATCGTCGGATGTCGATGCTAGGTTAGAACTCTTACGTTGCATTGGATTTATTAGGGATTTTTGCATCTAAGATGTAGAACTCATGGCTCGATATGCCATGGTTCTAACGTATCGCACGCTTACCCCGCTCTCGCGATAGGCATAACATGCGATCCGAGCATTAGGATCGACAATATTCATGCCACTCTCGTGGATAGAATGATCTCCACTCATGCCACTCTCGTGAGTAGAGCTTTGATGTGTGGATTGGTATGCTCTCATTGACACTACTCTGTAGTCATCAATAATAATATAGGATGTCGGTAGATCCCATCAAGGTGCGCGCCACTCTCGTGGTCACAAATCCTAATTGGATCTACTAACCTACCTAATTAAATTCATAGGATACTCCTTAAATTCATCACGCCACTCTCGTGGTCACGATCCTAGTACAAGATCTCCTACAAATTTTTGCTAGATCAACCAAAACACTTCCCTTTTCATGCCAACACAACCTAAAAAAATCCTAACTTTACATCTAAATCCTAAAATTCTAGGGCTAATTCATTAACCCTAAGAAAAGACTACTCGTGAATCATAGCAAAACAATGAAATATTTAACGAGAAGAGAAGAGATCAACATCGCAATTGAAGACATAAAAAGCAATAGAAAAGTAAGAAATCGTTACCAAAACATCGCAACGCGATAATCAATACCAGAGAATTAAGGATCTAAGATTCACGCAAAAGAGATCAATAAAAATTCCAACTTTGTCTTCAATAATTAGCGACGGCACAAAACTCTCTCAAAATCTAAAACTAAAATTAAACTAAGGAAAATAAGCATGCCTACCTGAAAAAGGGTTAAAATTGTGCTTATATGCAAGGGGTATGGACCCCACAAAATCTCAGAAAATCTGGGCACTTGGGCCCACCAACGTGACTGGCCGCGTCGCCCTACTCGGTCGAGTAGCGGTATCGCTTGGTCGAGCTACATGTGGCTGCTACTTTGCTTCTTCTTTGTATCTGGCTGATACGTGCTACTCGGTCGAGTAGCCCCTCCACTCAGTCGAGCTACTGTAGGTCTGAACACCCTCCAGAACGCTGTTCTATTTGGTTGCGACTTGGGTCGAGTAAATGATCAGCTCGGTCAAGCTGGCTGCCTACTTGGTTGAGTGGGGCATGTCTGTTTCCACTGCAACGTCTTTATGTCAGCTCGGTCGAGTGCTGATGCACTCGACCGAGTAGCCTGTGAAACTGAACACATGTAGGTCTAGAGTTCTCATCTCTCGCTCTCTTCTCCTCCTCTCCTCTAATCTTCTTCCTTGCCTCGACGAACTCTCATGAAACCTCGCCAATGACGTCCCGGACGTGTAGGATGTGTCCATGTCCCTAAATAGCTCCAATTTGCTCCAAAACTCCTAAAAATCCACAAAGATGTACGAAACTTGAATATGGCATTAGAAGCGCGATAATATATGAAAATGTGGACTTTGGAGGCTAATATGTTATGGAATGATGCAGAAAATATATGTAAAATATGGACACATAACTTTCCACACTACCTTAGTCAAGATGACAGAAGGCTGGTACAACGGAATACCCGACGGCTGTATCGGGTCATTCGACGAATTGGCTGATTTGTTTTGCAGGCAATTTGTCGTGGGTCAGCGTCCTAAGAGAAAGTCCTCCCAACTCTTTACGTTCAAACAGAAGGAAAAGGAGCCAATCCGAGCCCTCGTCCAACGATTCAATGACGAAAGGCTCGAAGTAGAGGACACACCAGATGTGACTGTCATCACGGCTTTCACTCAAGTAGTATGTGACACACACTTGCGGAGGGCCCTCCACCAGTTTTTCCTAACAACCTCGTGGAGCTGTTCAATATAACAGATCAGTTCACCATCTCCGAAGAAGAGGAAGGACCAACTAAAGCTACTGGGAAAGGCACTCATACCCACCGTTGAGACACCAGGCGAGAAAAGACATCCCAGGGAACCCCTCACCAGGAATCTTGGGACAAGAGACAAAGAGAAAGGAACCCCTGAAGCAAGGAGCGCACAGCTTTTGCAAGACCAAACACACCTAAGACGGAGGTCCTAGCTAATTCCTAACGAGAAGAACTGGTCCAGGAATCCGACAAGAAGGAAAAATATGAAAAAAGGGATGGCCTCAAGATCTGCAAGTACTACAATGATTATGGGCATGATACCAACGATTGCTGGACACTCAAGAAAGATATCGACGCACTGGTCAAGCGCGAACACCCCAAGAACCCGGTCAGCGATCAACCAAGCAAAGAGGGGCCCTCGAAGCAAAAGGGCAAGATGACAGGGTCGCTAATCACTAAGGTGGTCGATTAGCGAGCTTCTAAGCTCAAGATCAAATAAAGGCATTGAACAAAGAGACCCCCGACGAGATTCAAAAATGCATGTACGCTTTTTTATTTCTTTAATAAACATGTTTTTCATCAAATACAATTTTACTTTCTTTTCGAAACAACTTTCTTCGATAAAACATTTATGAATTTTATGAGAATTATCCCATCAAACTCCTGCCTACAAGGATCCGATCCTTAGGAGAATCTCGATAGGACGTATTCATGAAACAAATTACATTGATGAAAACTCATGTGCACCCTATCTATCGTTAGCCGTAAGTCGAAGTGGCCACCCCCTCTCCACTGAACAACCCTACCGTATCGTTAGCCGTAAGTCAAAGGGGCCACCCCTTTGCAACTGAACAACCCTATTAATCGTTAGCCATATGTCGAAGGGGCCACCCCTTCACCACTAAATGACCCTATCCGTCATTAGCTATAAGTCGAAGGGGCCACCCTCTCACCACTGAAAGACCCTACCGTGTCATCAGCCGTAAGTCCAAGGGGCTACCCCTTTCCACTAAACGACCGTACCGCGTTGTCAGCCGTAAGTCGAAGGGGCCACCCCTTCGTCACTAAAAGACCCTATCTGTCGTCAGCCGTAAGTCGAAGGGACCACCCCTCGCCACTGAATGACCCTATCCGTCATCAGGCGTAAGTCGAAGGGGCAACCCCTTCACCACTGGACGACCCTACCATGTCGTCAGGCGTAAGTCGAAGGGGCCACCCCTTTGCCACTGAATGACCCTCTCGTGTCATAAGCCGTAAGTCGAAGGGGCCAACCCCTCACCATTGAACAACCCTATCGTGTCATCAGCCGTAAGTCAAAGGGGCCACCCCATCGCCACTGAACAACCCTATTGGTCGTCAGCCGTAAGTCGAAGGCGCAACCCCCTCGCCACTAAACGACCCTACGTTTTCGTCAGCCGTAAGTCGAAGGGGCCACCCCTTTGCCACTGAACGACCCTATCTTCCATTAGCCGTAAGTCGAAGGGTCCATCCCTTTGCCACTGAACGACCCTCTCGTGTCATCAACCGTAAGTTAAAGGGGACACCCCTTCGCCACTGAATGACCCTACTGTATCGTCAGCTGTTAGTCGAAGGGGCCACCCCTTTGCCACTGAACGACCCTATCAGTCGTCAGCCATAAGTCGAAGGGGAAACCCCCACGCCACTGAATGATTCTACTGTGTCGTCAGCCGTAAGTCGAAGGGGACACCCCTCTCCACCGAACGATTCTACTATGTTATTAGCCGTAAGTCGAAGGGGCCACCCCTTTGCCACTGAACAACATTATCCGCCATCAGCCGTAAGTCAAAGGGGCCACCCCTTTGACACTGAACGACCCTCTCGTGTCATCAACTGTAAGTCAAAGAATCCATCCCTTTGCACTGAACGACCCTACCATATAGTCAGTCGTAAGTCGAAGGGGCCACCCCTTCGCCACTGAATGACCTTCTCGTGTCGTCAGCCATCAGTCGAAGGGACTACCCCTTTACCACTGAATGACCCTATGAGCTGTCAACCATAAGTCGAAGGGGCCACCCCCTCACCATTGAATGATCCTACCATGTCGTCACCCATAAGTCAAAGGGGCCACCCCTTCGCCACAGAACGACTCTCTCGTGTCGTCAGCCGTAAGTCAAAGGGGCCACCCCCTCTCCACTGAACAACCCTACCGTGTCGTCAGCTGTAAGCCGAAGGGGCCACCCCTTCGCCACTGAACGATCCTATCTGTCGTCAGCTGTAAGTCGAAGGGGTCACCCCTTCGCCACTGAACGACCCTATCTGTTGTCAGCCGTAAGTCGGAGGGGCCATCCCTTTGCCATTGAATGACCATCTCATGTCGTCAGGCATAAGTCGAAGGGGCCAACCCTTTACCACTGAACGACCCTACCATGTCATCAGCTGTAAGCCGAAGGGGCCACCCCTTTGCCATTGAACGATCCTACCGTGTCCTCAGTCGTAAGTCGAAGGGACTATCCCTTTGCCACCGAACGACCCTATCAGTCGTTAGCCGTAAGTCGAAGGGGCCACCCCTCGCCACTGAACGACCCTACCGTGTCGTCAGCCATAAGTTGAAGGGGCCACCCCTTCACCACTGAACGACCTTATTCATCGTCAGCCGTAAGTCGAAGGGGCCACCCCGTCGCCTCTGAACGATCCGGTCCGTCGTCAGCCACAAGTCAAAGGGGCCATCCCTTCGTGTAACGGTCGGTATTTTCTAAGCGTATTATTTGTGCGTGCCCGTATTTTCGTTTTGGCCATCCGGATATTTTCGTACGCGAGTTCGATGTTTGTGCGTCAACGCGAGCGCGTATCCGTTCTTCTTTTTACCGAATCATCATTAACCGATTATCGAGTTTCACTAATTATCCTAACTTAATTATCCCTTAATTACAAAATTGCTAATCACACTTAACTTTCACTAATTACGTCATTTTTTTAATAATCACACCTTATTAAAATTACTTATTTACATTAACTAAAATGATGAATTACTAATTAAACTTCTACCATCGGATGAAATTCTTTAACCCTAGCTAATTAACCCCTAATGAATCCCACCGCCACATGTAGGTGAGATCCAACAGGGTTATCAATTTTCCCCCACTGCCAACTCCCCCCATCAAGCTGCCCCCTCCGTGTCTGTATTTCATCAGCTGCAAACAATTCACGTCTTCTTCCCTGCAGCCATCTTCTTCCTCTGCAAATTTCCCCAACCAAATCAGTCCAACCCAAAAACATTCTCCCCTGCAAACTCTCCAAGCCAAATCAAACCAGAAACCCAATCCCCATCAAATTCTTCCCAAAATCTGTTCTTCATTAGAACCAAATCATTTCTTCCCAAAAATTCTTTCTCCAAACAAGATTGAAATGGTAGAAACTCAGATCTGAAAACCCAACTTCAGATCTGAAATTGAGGTAAACCCAAACCGAAAATCAACAAACCCTCTTCGATCTCCTCCCTCCCCCTTGGCCGGCCACCTCCCTCCACCTGTGCGCGAGGCCGTCGCCGGAAACCGCCCCTCCCACCTGCCGTCAGCCCACGCGCGCGCCGCCCAGCGCCGCCGCCCTCCGGCCATACGCCGCCGCTGTGAACCGCAGGACGCCCGCCGGATCTCGCCGTCCAGCCGCCGCAGAACCCGCCTGCGCCGCCGTGAAGCCCCCCTTTGGCCCTGTTGCGTGAGTTCTCCCCTTGGCCTGCGGGCTTTGAAACAAAAAAAAAGAAAAAAAAAACTGAGAAACGAAAGAGAAAGAGGAAGAGACAGGGAGAAGGGTAGGGGGGAGGGGTTTAATAGTATTGAATGAAAGAAGAGGGACAGACTTAATGTAAGTTATATACGGTAAGACACTTATATATTATATATATTATCATAAGTTTCACTACTAAAAAAAGGACTTCTGCCAGCGTTTTTTTTTAACATTTCCCGGCATTTTTGAATCGCTGGCAAATGTTTTCCCCGGCGTTTTACAAAACGCTGCAATAACGTTGGGAAAAGGGGGCGTTGCTAAATGTTTTCTCGACGTTTTGGTGAAACTTTGGGAAATGCCCACTTTTGCCAGCGTTTTTGTAAAATGTTGGAAAATGCCAAGACATTCCCCGGCGTTTGCTTAAAACGTTGGGAAATGCCTAAAACATTTCCCGGCGTTTTCTTGAAACGTTGGGAAAAGCCCAAGACATTCCCCTTCGTTTGCTTGAAACGTTGGAAAATGCGAAGACATTCCCTGGCGTTTTCTTGAAACGTTGGGAAATGCCAAGACATTTTCCTGCGTTTTCTTGAAACGACGGTAAATGCTCAAGATATTCCCTGGCGTTTACTTGAAACGTTGGGAAATGCCGAGACATTTCCCAGCGTTTTCTTGAAACGTCGGGAAATGCCCAAGACATGTCCCGACGTTTTATTGAATCGTTGGGAAATGACTATGTTACAATTTAAATATAAATGTATTTTAATAAAATGTCAATATTATGTTTCTTAAACATAGAAATCAAATAGTTAAACGTTCACACATGCAACAAGTTAAGCGCTCACACATGCAACAACTTTGTTTCTTTGTGTAATTCCATATAAATATATGAAATAACAATAGTACAAAATAAATGTAATTTTCCATTCTCCTCACTAACACATAAGATTGAAACATGATCATCAAACCTTGCAAGTTTGAAAAAAAAGGAACTCAGAAAAATACTCGACAAACTAAATATTGGTTTGTACAAATACTTGGCAGTATAGTTAAAAAGTTTAAATGCTTCTTAAAAACATCAACAATTACAGGACAATAATGGAGAGTAGACCACATTTGATGTACAATCCAACAGTTACAATGCAACGCCGAATTTTTCAAAAAGAAAGTAAAGATCACAATATCTGTCTTCGCTCCAAGTATTCGGCTCAAAGTCTTTACTTCTAAAAACTTCATCTAATTCAGAATGTTTGTTACACGGCTATAGCAGGGGGAAAATTGGCAGTTTAATCATCTTCAGAATCTGCACGCAGATAAAACTTACTATTAGCTCAAAACAAAGTCACTAATGAAGAGAAATTATACGGTTAAAGTTCATCCATTGAGCACACCTAAATATTGCTATCACCAGGGAAATGCAAAGATCTAATAAATGAATGTAAAACATGTAAGAAATAAAATTTCTTTTGATTTCCTTCGTCGCATGAATTATAAATGGATTTGTTTTGGATACATGCTATAATGATATAGTGCCAGTTTTCCTTGAGGTAATGAATGCAAAGGCTTACATTCGGATGGCAAACGTAAATGGTTGCTTTGGGGTGACAAAAGTAAAGGGTTGCCTTTGGGCTATAGAAAAAAATGATGCTCTCAGATGATAAATGCAAATGATGCTTTATGTAGATGCTGAGGTGAAAGGTGATGCGGCCTTTGATGTCCCAGCTAGCAAGGATGATCATGTCATTTCTAATGGTTGAATTAGAACTTTGCTCATCCAATAGCAAATTACACGGCAATGCTTAATTGAGGCTAGCCTTTTGCAGTAAGGGAAAAAATGATACAAGTGTACCTTCAACCAAGATGCATGCGATGAATAAAGAGCAAAAGATTCTGTTACCTTCAAAAGGAGGGGATTTGCAGTCCTAAAACTTACATCTTATGCCAGCGGGCTTTGCCCCAATGGCATTTACCCTTGGCTTCCACTGGGGAGGCCAGGGTTCGATCCCTGGCCGCCAGGGTGATCGCGCGCACTGCTTACCGCATTTCCAAAGAATCAAAAAAAAAAGCTTACATCTTACAAAAAAAAACAGATATATCCAAACAAATAGAAAGGATGAACTAATTATGAACCAAGCAGTCAGAGGTCAGATATTGAATGACTTCTTCTCAACAACAGGCCCAAAGGTGAGAGGAACTATAATGTCATCTATTTAGGAGAACTCCATGCCGAATGAAGGAATGGTGGCATTGTTAGTGACAAGTGAATTGTTAAAGTTCACAGCAAAAAATAATGCATGAGTTAGGGCGAGTGTCACCTTTCAATTATGAGTCATGTTAGTTGGATGAACATCATCCTACGCTTTATCTGTTATGCACCAATAAAAGGACAATAATCCTTTCGAGATTGGGGCTATGTTTATTAAGTTCCAATCTTGATTTTAGATATTTTATTATTATTTTGGATATAACCTAGTTATTTCTAATAAAAAATCCCTCATCAGCACTTTTTATTTTTCAACCCTTAAACACTAGAATAAACATATAGTTTGGTGTTTTTGTTTGTACTTTGTGAACTAATTATGCAACAAAATTTCTGTAGTTCCTTTATTGTGAATTGCTTATTTTCTTTTGGAATAATTCATTAGACATCTTGTTCGTACATGCTACAACAGAATGGCATAGTTAAACATAAAGTCTGCTATTTACATGTCATTCCATGAAACTTTATTTATTCAAACAAATGTTTCTAAACACTTTTGGGAGGATATAATGCTCATTGCATGCCATTTAATCAATCACATGCCATCAACTGACCTCAATTGCCAAATTTGATATTCCTTGCTTTATCAAAAAATTCTGTAAAAGAAACAAACTACTCCTTCCCATCAAAAATTATTCACATCATCGTATATTTTTTATCGTATATTTTATCATGCCATGCCTGGTAATTGATTACAACTAAAGTAGAACAGAACTATATAGCCAATAAACATGCAGCACATCAATATAATTATTGAAAACATGTGATTAGTACTTGATATAAATATCAAGATCAATGAGGGAAATAGAACCTTGAATCCTGTATTCATTATATTATGATATTGCTGAATCAATGTCCAATCATTGGTTGGCAGTTCTCCACTGTTCGCAGCTAAGATCCTGTGATAATTCAGTGACCAATTGTGTAGCAATTCCCTCGAGAATATTGAAGTTTAGAAGAACATTTGTGATAGTATCTACATGAAACATAACAAGATGCACATAAAAGACAAAAATAGAATAAATATATTTTTATTCCATATCAAACGGGAAGATAAAATTGAAATTCATTGACAAAGATAATAAAAAAATTCCTGAAACCATTCTAGTAACCCATAAATTAAAATCCCAATAATCGATTAATATTCAGGCATATTTTTCTGCGCCCGATATGATGTTTTCTAATGATATTAACACTTGCTCATATATAAGCGATTGTAGTGTAACTGTCTGCAGCTGATTATGCTCAGGAGTAGTATGTTTTATGTTGTTGTAGCCTGACAGGTTGTTGTTTCTGCTTCATAACTTCACATTTGAGAAGGCATATAGGGAGATAGCTTGTACGAAGGATAACAGATGCAGTAATCGCTGCATACTGATGATTATCCAATCAACGTTTTGTTACAAGGTATTGGCTGCTCTTTTAATACTGATTTTTTTGTAGGGAGTTACACAATTACTGGCATGTTAACATTGAATGCATAATTAGTTCTTCCCTTGTTTCTCCTTGCCTCCATGGTGCATGAAAAAAATATTCTCATTAAAAGCACAATTAGCGCAATCAAAATTCACGAGCCATTCATCTTAGTATTGTCAATTTTGTATGATTATCTTATGAAATATTAATTTTTTTTCCTCGCTACGAGAAGTTTAGCTAGAAAGTTCTTAAAAGCATGCTTGTTGTCAGAATTGAGCCAAAAGCAACATAGGCAAAGTATTTAAACTGTATCTATATTAAAGCATACCGACAAATGTAATCCTTTATTTCAGTATTGGCCCATGGTCACTCTTTTCTACCTGCAATTAGCACAAATAAAGTCACAAGTGGATGACCAAAAATGACCATATTTGAATTCACTTATATAGACAGAAGATAAGAAGATAACTTGCTGAAGTCAATTGCAAAGAACTTTGGAGATGAATTTGTAAATGACATTACAACAGTCCGTTGGTCGTTAATGGTTCAATGTAGTAGATGTTGTTTTAGGGACTAAACAAATAAATGTGTGATTGAGATCCTTTAAAAGTTTGCCTGAAGACAAGAAGGATTGACCTGTATTTACAACATCAACTCCACTCAACTCCAGATTCGTTGATAGAATATGGCATTATATTATCTGGGCAAGGTTCTTTCTTAGAGCCTAGCTAGAACATTGCATTCTTAATTTCTTGTGTCGATATCGGACAAATAATCCATTAGCCAACATCATCAGTGAGTCTCTGTTAACATGCAAATGCTGAAAGATAATCCAATAATCTTACGGTTAAAAAGATCAATATAGAATGCCAGAGCTGAAATATAAATAACTGTGATATAATCCAAAGAAATTCCATTAGCTAAAAATAAATGAGACAAAAAGTTTTTGGAATACCTGGACTTGGTAACGGATAAAAAGACATGTATTCTTACCCCTTCAGTAAGTCATGATATATGACTCTTCTACTACCATTTTGGTTCCTCTAACTACAACCAACATACAAGCTTAGAGCTGATCTAATTTAAGCGATTATGTGAAGCCAAGTCTCTAAATGACAAATTAGACTTTGTTTAACGCAGCGTGTTCTTGTCGTAGTCTCTATATTTGGGAGGCTGGATCATCAATGAAGCCATGTGTACAGTTATTAGACATGTATTCTTGTCGTAGTCTCTAAATCTGTCAGCAAGTTATCCAAATTCAATATTCAGTTATTAACCCAAAAAACTAGGAAATGGAAATGTTCTTTTTCATCAATGCTGGATTCCCTTGCTTTGAATTTTGAGTTGGCAATTTCTCATCATATTAAAAGGCCAGATTCTTATCCTTGTGCTAATACTAATCAAGTAGAGCTCCAATGTTTACGTGAGAACAAAAAATATAATATCCTTCCAGTATTCTTATACTATCAACTATTTTTTTCTGACTCGAATCAAGAATTTTGTGGGTCATATTATATAATTAGCATAACTTTCAATCATTAGATAAATTTATCACACATTTGTGGCTTGATTAACAGCAGGACAAAAATCCATAGAGGAATACACAATGCATGACAGGAGATGAAAGTATATGTATGGATACATCTTATAGAACTAAATCAAAGAACTTTTGGTTTAAAAGACTTAACTTAATTAACTGAACTCTTGATTCATTGAAGTTTACAGGATGTGCTTTGGATGCCCAAATATACTCCAAAAGGAAGAACCGGTGGGAATGGCATGGAATGAGATCAAAAAGAGTACAACAGTACCCTTACAAACAAGCTAATAAGCAGCATTATCCGCATCTAATCTCCAACTTAGCCATACTGCCAACAGTGCAGTCAAGATCATACATTGAACCTCATGACATGAGTCTTGGTGTTATCACCCGAGTTGATATTGAGACCATCTCACATTCTAATTCATGACCAAATGTATGCATGGCCGTTAGTGGTTTCGTTTTGGACCAGGCTAACTCATTGTTCAATTGGGGAATCAACGGTATCGAATCGTTGGTACGAAAAACATAAATTACATATATGATGTAATAAAATGGAGAAAGATGACATACTCTTCTCTCCCAGTCGGGATGAAAGCAGACAAAATCGTAGACCGGAGTGATGGTAGAAAATAAGACGAGGTTCACTCCAATGAACACGAGGAGCCCCGTCATCGGCCGCGTTCTGTGAGGCATCTCTCTCATCCTTCTTTCTAACTGTGATTCATTTTGAAATAAGCGGTCACATATATTAAAAAATAGATAATGTAAAAGCAGAATTCTGAACCTTATTGATCCCTTTATTTCACATTATATGCAGAATCTAGTGAACGCCCGTTTTAGCTCTCTAACCACAAATTCAAAAGGTAGGAAATACCCAAAATCAGAAACAACTAAGAAAATAGGAGATTTTTTTCCTAACATTGCACAAAAAATATGATCTATGTTGAGCGCATTGTACTGGAAAATAAAAACACCTGACATTTTCAAAAAATGTATAATAAAAAATCATGAGAACTAAAATTTTGGTTTTTTTTTGGGGGGGGGACTGACATTTGGACTTGTAGATTCGAAGGACCTACCAAAGAGATTCTCGTCACTGACGAAGGCCCTATCACCGGGGACCGGTGCGCCGCTGGAGGACAGCCGCTGTGTCGGGGGCCCTGAACCTGTTTTCCACCTCTACCAGCCTGATGGCCCTGATCCCTGGTTTGTTAATAACGATGATTCGGCTACGGATAAAGCAGTGAGAACAAGCAAGGACGAAAGTATCAACAGTTTGGGATACAAACATTAGAAGCAAAATTGAAAAAAAAATATACAGCAATCGATCTCATAATGATGAGTAGAAGCATGTATCACCGAGACAGGAACCGTCTGGGCGTAATCGTTTATTCGTCTTCGTCTCGCGGTCTCGACGACGTCGACGTTTCGTTGAGCGATTGAGGGCTGATGGCTTGGGGGAAGGATTAGGGTTGAGGGCGTTTCGCTGAGCGCCGTTTCAATTTTGAGATAATTTTTGGGTTGAGATCTTGGGGTAAGGATCGGGGCTTCGGGCGTACTTGAACTCACTGATCCGGCTTTGGGTATATGCCCGTCACCAGGCTTGGTAAATCATTTGGATATTGGGCATACCCAATGGTCAATCGGGCCGCGTTTTATGTTGGGTTTTTTGGGATAGCCCGACTGGGCATCCATCTGTCCCGAGCCCAATCTCTATCATATGTATTTGCATAAGAACGGATTCAGATGCAGATAATCTGAGTTTATTTACTTACAAGTCCAGCATTATCCAACGTTTTAAAAAAGCATCGGGAAAAGTCCAGCATTTGCCGGCGTTTTTTCGAAAAGCGCTGACAAAAGTCCAACATTTCCCAACATTTTAAAAAAGCATCGGGAAAAGTCTAGCATTTACCGGTGTTTTTCGGGAAAGCGCTGGCACAAGTCCAGCAATTCCCAACGTTTTAAAAAAGCGTCGTGAAAAGTCCAGTATTTGCCTGCGTTTTTCGGAAAGCGTCGGGAAAAGCCCAGCATTTACCAACGATCTTATAAACGCTGGTAAAACACTTATATATTATATATATTATCATAAGTTTATATTGTTGTGAATAGTTTACTCTAAGGCAAACAGTAGATTATAAGGATTAATTTACATATAGATGGCTAGTTTATTTTGTAAGTAGCACAACCAGGGTAGTTCACAGAATAGTGCTATTTTAAGTTGGTTTAAATGCATGTCAGTTTTCATTTCATTGAAAACAGTACCCTACTCTATAAAATTTATAAAACAATGTTGTAGCCTTCTTCTAAGTAGCTGTGAGTTTCAATAAAGCTCACATGCAAACCGTATCCTCTAAAAATATACTTAATTGTTAAAACATTCAGTTTGGTACCATATTTAGTTGTTTTATATATAATGGGTTGTTAAACAGATGACATAGGCTAGTTTCACAGGTATTATATAATAACCAATAAGTTAGTGGATTAATAAGTTCTTTTCGTTTAAACTAATATGAAAATCTAATAACGCAGATACGTCCGTGTCTCCCCTACAACTCAACGACACCAAAATCACCGAAATCAGGCAAGTATGCAATTTATAGTGAATTTACGAATTGGATGTTAAATTAGTCTCTTGTATGTAAATGTTGCTCGTTACACTCGTAACCATGGAAATTGTTGTATAAAGATAACTGCTCTTGTTATTTAATTGCTGCATGCCTTGAAATAATTAATTAACGTGAGACATCGTGAAATCGTGCGCCTCGAAGGCGAAATCGTGATTTTCGTGATGTCATGTGAGTTGACAATTCGTGCTTGTAATTCGTGAATTAGGCTGGCTCGTGTTCCGGCACAAATCTTGGGTGGGGTAAGGGTTGAGCGGCTGCTAGGCGTATGAACGGGTACTCTCTTCAAGGGCACCACCCGTATGCGGTGGGTTAGCGCCAATCACGGTAAGCCCCCGTGAGAAGAACGACTCACTCATCACGTCCTAAAGGCGAGAACCCTATTATAGACATGACATGCTAACAATCGTGAAATGCTAACTTGAAACTTGCAAAGTGAAATTGTTATCTCAGTGAAATTGACATGCTTTACTTTACTTGTCAGATTGTTTAGAACTGCATGATAGGATGTATTTACTTTAAAATCAACATGCTTCAACTTTTATTGTTATCTCGTTTAAATTATAATTCACTCTTAAATCCAGTATAAATTTGTATATCTTGCCTTGGGTTCTAACATCTTCTTGCAGACCCTTGCTGACATACATTCATGTTTTTGGATGTATGTCAGATCCCGAGCTTGAGTATCAGGAGGTTCCTTACGAGACACCTGACTTGGAGAGTCAGGAGTTCGCTGTAGACGCCGAGTCTCTCCCTGCGGAGAACTAGTGGGCTATTTCCGTTGCTGCTTGCCGTAGTTTGCTTTCTGTTGTTGTTGTGTGTACGTTACCTTTGTTGTATTTCAGCCCAGCTGAGGCTTGTTGTTTTCATTTCATGTACGGACGTTTGTTATTTCTGGATGTGGCTTGTAATGTATGAATAATTCTGGTTGTTCTGAAAAGCGTGCAAAGGACCTGCCCTTGCGTTTTACCACAGACGCTTCATGAACCTGAGTTTCATCGCTCCGGTTCAAGCGGACCTCAGTAACGCTCTAGCTTCCGTCGTTTTGGGAAGCGGGGCGTTACAGGTTTTAGTGGTGGCCCACGCAGGTCCGTCTCTTTGCATTTGCGAATTCAGAACAATGAGAATATTTTCATCGGCCAAACATCTAGAAGATCACATACGTGGGGTTAACTCGGGTTTTTCCTATCTCAGAATGGCTGAGGAACGAAGCACCCAAAATGGACCCGTACCTGCTGGAGGCGGAAGTGACGACATCCGCCAGATGCTTGGAGTTATGAAGGAAATGCTTGAGGTTCAGCACCACTTGGTCCAACAGGGACGTCAGGCTGCACCAGTTGCTCCACCGCCTCGCTATGAGCCTGGAGCCAAGCAGTTCAAGGAGATGCATCCGACGAGTTTCTCTGGACGAGAGGGCCCACTAGCGGCCGAGGAATGGCTTCGCAAGACTGCGGATAACTTGGGTCTTGCCCGAATCAATCCGAACGATTGGGTAGACCTCGCCAAGCAGCAGCTGACAGACAATGCACGTCATTGGTGGGATGCTGAAGAGGCTAGGCTGATCCAACCGATTATTTGGGCTACTTTTCGTCAGAGGTTTGACGCCCAGTACTTCCCGAAGTCTGCAAAGAGGGAGATGCAGCAGCGCTTCATCAACCTGGAGCAGGGCACCAGGACAGTCGATGAGTATGAGGCCGAATTTACCATGCTGAGTCGATTCGCCACTACACTGATAGCAGACGAGGAGGACTGTGCACACCGCTTTCTACAGGGCTTAGACCTGGACATACAGGAGATATTGTCCGGGCACACCTTTACTACTCATGAGCAAGTCCTAGTGGCCGCGAAGCAGCGCGAGCAGGTAGTTTATCAGAAGCGGGCACGTCAGGCGGGCAAGCGCCCGATGGAGCCACAGAGGAGTGCACCTAGGCCCGGCTTTCGTCCTGTTCAGACCACACCGTTCAAAAGGCCAGCTGCACCTGTCCCCAACCGAGCTGAGTTGGTTTGCCATTTCTGCGGCAAGCTCGGTCATGTGAAGAAAGATTGTAGGAGGATGCTGAATCAGTGTTTGGTCTGTGGATCGCCTTCTCATGCTGTAAAGGATTGCACCCACGGTTCTCGACCACCTGGACCCGCTCAGAGGACCGTACCGGCACCTGGACAGCGTGGACCACCTTTAGTTCCACAGGATCGGGCCTTTCAGCAGGCCAATCCGCCGAAGCGCCGAGCTTTCAATATGACAGCCGTTGAGGCTGAAGCTGAGGACGACGTGATTGCAGGCGTCATCTTAGTTTCATCTCACCCGGCCTTGACCCTGTTCGACTCTGGAGCTTCCATGTGCCTCCTATCTCGGAAGTTCGTAGTCGAACACTCGATACCCACCTATACACTTCCCAAGTGTTGGAATATTACAACTGGGAACGGTGTAGTGAAGGTTGCACTGGGATGTAGACCATGCCCGTTGGTAGTTAGTGGACACGAATTGTATGCTGACTTCATTGTCCACGACCTACCCAATTTTGATGCTATTCTCGGCATTGATTGGTTAGGAGCTTTTTACGCCACGATCGACTGTCGCCGGAAGAAAGTGGTATTCGAAATTCCTGACAACCCGGTGTTCGAGTTTGTCAGCGGAGGACGTTCGCTTGGACCTGTCAAGTTCCGAGCCCAGCCGTGCAGACTTACTATTGCATCCATGATAGCTGAGCCGGAGAAGCCTGCAGTAGTGAGAGATTTTGAAGACGTCTTCCCTGAAGACATTTCTGGATTGCCGCCTGACCGAGCATTGGAGTTCAGCATTGATCTTATGCCAGGAGCTCAACCAATTTCGAAGGCACCTTACCGTATGGCTCCTGCAGAGTTGGAAGAGCTGAGGAAGCAGTTGGATGAGCTAATGCAGAAGGGTTTCATTCATCCCAGCGTATCTCCCTGGGGTGCACCTGTTTTACTGGTGAAGAAGAAGGATGGCTCGAGGAGGATGTGTGTGGATTATCGGGAGCTGAACAATGTCACAGTGAAGAACAAGTATCCACTGCCCCGTATTGATGATATTTTCGATCAGCTTGGTGGATCGAGAGTATTTTCAAAGTTGGATCTCCGAAGCGGATATCATCAAGTCAGAGTCAAGAAGGAAGATGTGCCCAAGACAGCTTTTCGTACTAAGTACGGGCATTATGAGTTTGTTGTCATGCCGTTCGGTGTGACCAACGCTCCTGCTGTGTTCATGAATCTCATGAACCTCATCTTTTACGACTTCCTCGACAAGTTCGTGGTGATCTTTATTGATGACATCCTGGTGTATTCGAGAAGCGAGGAGGAGCATGCAGAGCACTTGAAGATGGTATTGGAGACGCTCCGTCATCACAGACTGTATGCCAAGTACAGCAAATGCGAATTCTGGCTGGACAGAGTTGCATTTCTTGGGCATGTAGTATCAGGAGCTGGTATCTCAGTAGATCCGGAGAAGGTCAGAGCAGTCAGTGAATGGCCTACACCTCGATCGGCATCGGACATCAGAAGTTTCCTCGGATTGGCTGGATACTACCGCAGATTTATTAAGGATTTCTCGAGAATAGCTGAGCCTATGACAAGATTGACGAGGAAGGATGTTAAGTTCAGTTGGTCAGACTCTTGTGAGCAAGCTCTTTCTACTTTGAGAGAGAGACTGACATCTGCACCAGTTTTAGCTATTCCGGACAGAAGCGGAGGCTTCGAGATTTTCTGCGACGCATCAGGCAAGGGACTTGGATGCGTTTTACACCAGCACGGTCATGTAGTCGCATATGCTTCTCGTCAGTTGAAGATCCACGAGAAGAATTATCCGACTCACGACTTGGAGTTAGCTGCCGTCATATTTGCTTTGAAGATTTGGAGGCATTTCTTACTGAGTGAGAAAGTGAAGATTTTCACTGATCACAAAAGTTTGAAATATATATTCACTCAGAAGGATCTGAATATGAGACAGCGCAGATGGTTGGAATTGATGGCGGACTACGACATCGATCTTCAGTATCATCCAGGGAAGGTGAATGTCGTACCAGATGCTTTGAGTCGACTGCCCGAAGTGATGATTCTCACAGCTCAGTGGAGATTGCAGCAGAATCTGCGAGAGATGGATGTTGAGGCTATCCTACCTGGAGTCACATCGTCATTGATGAGCATGCAGATTCAATCGACGATTGTGGATCGGATCAAGACTGCCCAAGATGGAGATGCTAAATTGAAGAAGATCAAAGAGCAAGTTGAAGCAGGACTTCGGACAGATTTTCTGATTCATGAGGATGGATCTTTGAGATATGGTAGTAGAGTCTGCGTGCCTGCAGGAGATATCAGAGAAGAATTGATGAATGAGGCTCACAGTTCGCCTTATTCTATTCATCCTGGAGGTACGAAGATGTACAAGGACCTTCGTCAGAATTTCTGGTGGCATGGGATGAAGAGGAGTGTGGCACGTAGCGTTGCCAAGTGTCTTGTGTGTCAGCAAGTGAAGGCTGAGCATCATCGCACTGCTGGACTACTACAACCCCTGCCGATTCCAGAGTGGAAGTGGCAGCACATCACGATGGACTTCGTGACTGGCTTACCTCGGAGCACCAGGCAGAATGACGCGATCTGGGTCATCGTTGATCGATTGACCAAGTCTGCGCACTTTATACCTTTCCGAGTTGGGCAATCCACGGAGATATTAGCAAGGAAGTATATGGAGGTAATGACCTAACTCATGCCTTAATAATTTCCTTCTAGTACTAGTCGTGATATGAATTATGTCGTGTAGGAGATCGTGCGCTTGCATGGAGTCCCTGTGAGCATTGTATCAGATCGTGATACGAGGTTCACGTCTCAATTCTGGAAGAGTCTGCAGACCAATCTGGGTACCAGTCTGAAGTTCAGCACTGCGTATCACCCGCAGACGGATGGCCAGTCGGAGCGCACCATTCAGATATTGGAGGACATGTTGAGAGCTTGCATGTTAGATCTCAAGGGTTCGTGGGAGGATCATCTGCACCTGGTGGAGTTCTCCTACAACAACAGTTATCAGGCGAGCATTGGCATGGCGCCATTTGCTGCTCTCTACGGGAGGAAATGTCGATCGCCACTGAGTTGGGATGACGTCGGTGATAGAGAGCTCTTGGGGCCAGAGATGATTGTGGAAGCAGTTGATGTTGTGCGTGATATCAGGGACAAGCTTCGGATTGCCCAGGACCGTTATAAGCATTGGGCAGATGCTAAACGGCGTCCTTTGGAGTTTCAGCAGGGAGATCATGTGTTCCTGAAGATCTCTCCGAATCGTGGAGTAATCCGATTTGGGAAGAGAGGCAAGCTTAGCCCGAGATTTATTGGACCTTTCGATGTGCTGGAGCGAGTTGGAGAGGTAGCATATCGCTTAGCCTTGCCACCGTCCTTAGAGGGAGTTCATGACGTCTTCCATGTGTCCCAGCTCCGTCGTTATATCAGCGACCCTTCTCATGCTGTGGACTACTCTGAGATTACAGTCCGACCGGATTTGACTTATGAGCAGCAGCCGGTGCAGATCTTAGACCAACGTCAGAAAGTCTTCCGGAACAGGACTATCAATCTAGTCAGAGTGATGTGGCGTCGTGACTCGCCAGGAGAGTCTACCTGGGAGCGGGAAGATGAGATACGAGAGCGCTATCCTTATTTGTTCCCTACTCTTTAGCGGATAAGAATTCCGAGGACGGAATTTTTCTTAAGGTGGGTAGAATGTAACGGTCGGTATTTTCTAAGCGTATTATTTGTGCGTGCCCGTATTTTCGTTTTGGCCATCCGGATATTTTCGTACGCGAGTTCGATGTTTGTGCGTCAACGCGAGCGCGTATCCGTTCTTCTTTTTACCGAATCATCATTAACCGATTATCGAGTTTCACTAATTATCCTAACTTAATTATCCCTTAATTACAAAATTGCTAATCACACTTAACTTTCACTAATTACGTCATTTTTTTAATAATCACACCTTATTAAAATTACTTATTTACATTAACTAAAATGATGAATTACTAATTAAACTTCTACCATCGGATGAAATTCTTTAACCCTAGCTAATTAACCCCTAATGAATCCCACCGCCACATGTAGGTGAGATCCAACAGTGTTATCAATTTTCCCCCACTGCCAACTCCCCCCATCAAGCTGCCCCCTCCGTGTCTGTATTTCATCAGCTGCAAACAATTCACGTCTTCTTCCCTGCAGCCATCTTCTTCCTCTGCAAATTTCCCCAACCAAATCAGTCCAACCCAAAAACATTCTCCCCTGCAAACTCTCCAAGCCAAATCAAACCAGAAACCCAATCCCCATCAAATTCTTCCCAAAATCTGTTCTTCATTAGAACCAAATCATTTCTTCCCAAAAATTCTTTCTCCAAACAAGATTGAAATGGTAGAAACTCAGATCTGAAAACCCAACTTCAGATCTGAAATTGAGGTAAACCCAAACCGAAAATCAACAAACCCTCTTCGATCTCCTCCCTCCCCCTTGGCCGGCCACCTCCCTCCACCTGTGCGCGAGGCCGTCGCCGGAAACCGCCCCTCCCACCTGCCGTCAGCCCACGCGCGCGCCGCCCAGCGCCGCCGCCCTCCGGCCATACGCCGCCGCTGTGAACCGCAGGACGCCCGCCGGATCTCGCCGTCCAGCCGCCGCAGAACCCGCCTGCGCCGCCGTGAAGCCCCCCTTTGGCCCTGTTGCGTGAGTTCTCCCCTTGGCCTGCGGGCTTTGAAACAAAAAAAAAGAAAAAAAAAACTGAGAAACGAAAGAGAAAGAGGAAGAGACAGGGAGAAGGGTAGGGGGGAGGGGTTTAATAGTATTGAATGAAAGAAGAGGGACAGACTTAATGTAAGTTATATACGGTAAGACACTTATATATTATATATATTATCATAAGTTTATATTGTTGTGAATAGTTTACTCTAAGGCAAACAGTAGATTATAAGGATTAATTTACATATAGATGGCTAGTTTATTTTGTAAGTAGCACAACCAGGGTAGTTCACAGAATAGTGCTATTTTAAGTTGGTTTAAATGCATGTCAGTTTTCATTTCATTGAAAACAGTACCCTACTCTATAAAATTTATAAAACAATGTTGTAGCCTTCTTCTAAGTAGCTGTGAGTTTCAATAAAGCTCACATGCAAACCGTATCCTCTAAAAATATACTTAATTGTTAAAACATTCAGTTTGGTACCATATTTAGTTGTTTTATATATAATGGGTTGTTAAACAGATGACATAGGCTAGTTTCACAGGTATTATATAATAACCAATAAGTTAGTGGATTAATAAGTTCTTTTCGTTTAAACTAATATGAAAATCTAATAACGCAGATACGTCCGTGTCTCCCCTACAACTCAACGACACCAAAATCACCGAAATCAGGCAAGTATGCAATTTATAGTGAATTTACGAATTGGATGTTAAATTAGTCTCTTGTATGTAAATGTTGCTCGTTACACTCGTAACCATGGAAATTGTTGTATAAAGATAACTGCTCTTGTTATTTAATTGCTGCATGCCTTGAAATAATTAATTAACGTGAGACATCGTGAAATCGTGCGCCTCGAAGGCGAAATCGTGATTTTCGTGATGTCATGTGAGTTGACAATTCGTGCTTGTAATTCGTGAATTAGGCTGGCTCGTGTTCCGGCACAAATCTTGGGTGGGGTAAGGGTTGAGCGGCTGCTAGGCGTATGAACGGGTACTCTCTTCAAGGGCACCACCCGTATGCGGTGGGTTAGCGCCAATCACGGTAAGCCCCCGTGAGAAGAACGACTCACTCATCACGTCCTAAAGGCGAGAACCCTATTATAGACATGACATGCTAACAATCGTGAAATGCTAACTTGAAACTTGCAAAGTGAAATTGTTATCTCAGTGAAATTGACATGCTTTACTTTACTTGTCAGATTGTTTAGAACTGCATGATAGGATGTATTTACTTTAAAATCAACATGCTTCAACTTTTATTGTTATCTCGTTTAAATTATAATTCACTCTTAAATCCAGTATAAATTTGTATATCTTGCCTTGGGTTCTAACATCTTCTTGCAGACCCTTGCTGACATACATTCATGTTTTTGGATGTATGTCAGATCCCGAGCTTGAGTATCAGGAGGTTCCTTACGAGACACCTGACTTGGAGAGTCAGGAGTTCGCTGTAGACGCCGAGTCTCTCCCTGCGGAGAACTAGTGGGCTATTTCCGTTGCTGCTTGCCGTAGTTTGCTTTCTGTTGTTGTTGTGTGTACGTTACCTTTGTTGTATTTCAGCCCAGCTGAGGCTTGTTGTTTTCATTTCATGTACGGACGTTTGTTATTTCTGGATGTGGCTTGTAATGTATGAATAATTCTGGTTGTTCTGAAAAGCGTGCAAAGGACCTGCCCTTGCGTTTTACCACAGACGCTTCATGAACCTGAGTTTCATCGCTCCGGTTCAAGCGGACCTCAGTAACGCTCTAGCTTCCGTCGTTTTGGGAAGCGGGGCGTTACACTTCGCTACGGAATGACCCTATTGTGTCATAAGCCGTAAGTCGAAGGGACCACCCCTTCGCCACTGTACGACCCTACCGTATCGTCAGCCATAAGTCGAATGGGCCACCCCTTCGCCACTGAACAACCTTCTTATGTCATCATCCATAAGTCGAAGGGACCATCCATTCGTCACTGAATGACCATATCGTGTCATCATCTTTAAGTCGAAGGGACCACCCCCTCGCCACTGAACGACCTTCTCCTATCACCAGCCGTAAGTTGGAGGGACCACCCTTCACCACTGAATGACCCTCTTGAACCGTCATACGTAAGTCGAGGGGGCCACCCCCTCACCACTGAATGAGGTGGTCTATTGTAGACATGGATCGATGGCTTAATCATGTCCGTCTTGACCAATGGTTTAACACATAGAAAGGGGCCATCAGGCATTACGATCAGCTGTATGAGCAATGACAAACAAATAGATATAAGCCAACTTTTCTGGTGTTTATATTACATTACAAAATTGTCCTCGTTTATATCTCAATCACCCCCTATAAATTTGAAAATTCTTGCAGGGTAAGAAGAGCATCAAGATTTTGCAACGAGTCATGATGCCTTTGGTATCCCTCAAGTGCAACTATATGCTCTTGATCCCCTGGAGCACCAACACCCGCATCGTCACCTGTCCTAATGGTAACTTCACCAGTAGGAGAGGCCCCCTATGCTTTGACTCAAATCATCATCATTGATGGCCGGGAACAGCACGGGGATCTGATCGATCTCAGCGGTGATGCCAGGGAATCGGTCCTTTACTTCTGATCGACATTGTTCATAGCCCTGTGTGTACAGTTCATCGAAATCAGGCAATGAATTCTTATATTCTTGGACCGCCCTCTCTGCTATGACCTCTGTGCCAACTCCCCGAAAGCTGTCAGTAAGTCAGGCGAGGAGCCCATTCTCCTGGATTTCAGACTTGGTTTTCTCCTCCAGCAGAGATTTTTCCACTCGCTCCCTCAAGGCGGCTTGGGCAGCTTTCCTCTTACGAGACTCACTTAACTCGTGCTCCAGCTCATGTACTCGGTTTCGTCTGAGTTTGCACAGAAGCCCCAATCAATCCAGCTCTGCCTGAGACTTCTCCATGGCCATCTTAACGGCCCCCAAGGTGACTTCATGATTAGCTACCATTGATTCATGTCGATGCAGCGCAACATTGGCCACGAGAGCCTGTATACAAGGCATGATGGTCAACATCTACGCCTGCAACATCCATAATGAAGATTAGCGCATTAGTTACCTGGACATTTACGTAGACTGCAATCGATGCGAGCCTCACATAATCGACCCTCCCCAGGATGGCCCTATCACGCGGAAGGGTCGTGTTTTCGGCAATCCGAGAGGAGGTCCCGCACTCCAAAAGAGCAGAATCATCGTGCTTCATATGAAATTCCATTTGAATGAGCTCCTCAGCGGGACAATCAAATGGAGCTTGAGGCGATCGACTCTCCAGCAAAAGTGGTCTGAATTCATCAGGAATATTCTCAGCCAAAGACACTGGAGGGAACAGGCCCCCCAAGACCAGGAATCCAGATGCAGAAGGGGCTCTGGAGGGACCCAGGTTTCTCCTGAATCTCCCTCTAGAAGTGTTCCATGTTCCTGCTCGGGAATGTGGGTCTTGCCAAGCAATTGACTTGCATCCGAAGGCCCAGGCCGACCCCCGGCGTCTGTCGACCCAGATGACTCCGAGTTACTAAGGAGAAGTTGCCGCCTTTTCTTATTTTCCTCAACTGCAACCACCTCAAATTCGATGGAGGGCTTCTTCTTCTTCCGTTGGAGACGAGCCAGCTCAGGAGCCCCATAAGCCACAATGTGCAGTTTCTCTGATGATCGAGTCGTTCCTTCATCCATAGAAGGCACTCGAGGAGATAACATGCTCTCCTCAGCTTCTCTGATAGAAGCCTTGATCAATTCCCTCAACACAGGGTCCACTTGGTACTCTAGACCAACCATGCCAGAAAGAGAAAAATATGTCAAGACATTAAACGAAGATCGAACAGTTGTTGGGCGGAATTGAATCTACCTTTCGTCATTACGGTCCGATGCAATACCACGTCGGACCACAACCACTTCGTCTTCCTTATATTCTCTGGCAGATTCAACAGTGCATCAGCGGCTTCCTTCTCTGCTCTGGACAGAGGCTTGTCCTCAGTGAGACCTAAGTCAGGAACACCCCACCCAATGCAAGCTCACCTCGCCTTGAAAGACCATGACCACGAATTCGTCTTTCCGGTTGGAATTTGAGGAATGGAGATCATCCAAGTAGCTTCTTACCTCGCCAGGCTGTTACCATGTACCATCTCGGATTATTGAGAGGAGGAATCGAGAAGAAGTAATTGAACAATCCCAGCAACAGAAAGGTTCAATGTGCTCAGAAAGTAGCGCATGAAGGAGTGCATATGGAATCGAAGCCCTCGTTAGAAAGATTTGACGTAAACCCTGATAGGCTCATATTTTACACTTTATTTTTGCATATTTGCATGTCATTTCGATTGCTCATATAGCAATTTTCACGATTATTCGACGATGTTTCGATACTTTTCATTATTTCTTCGTTTTCGTCTGATTTCAGGAGATATGGAGCAATCGGGAGCAATTTGGAGCCTAAAGAACCTACACACGTGCTGGAGCGTTGCCCATGATCATATCGGAGAGCTGACAGCGCTGGAGGAATAGTGGAAGAAGAAGAACGTCGAAAGAATCGACGAGGAAGCAAGGAGGAGAAGAAAAGAGTTCAGAAATAGCCCACTCGGTCGAGTGACACAGCTCACTCGCCCGAGTGAAGCAGCTTGCTCGGCCGAGTAACGCTGATACGAAGATCATTTCCAACCGGAGTGCCTAAATGTACTAGGCCGAGTGGTAACTTCCACTCGACCAAGTAAGAACCCCACTCGCCCGAGTGGAGGCAAGGATTCTGAAGAAATCCAAGGTGACTTCTATGTTTTTGGAGGGATCTGCAGACTGTCCTACTCCGCTGAGTAGACTTCTAACTCGACCGAGTGAGAAATCCTACTCGGTCAAGCGGCATGAGCGCCTGAACGTAAATATCTTTTTCTGTTCTGCAGATTTGGCACTCAGCCGAGTGAGATTCTCACTCGACCGAGTAGCGTCGACAGCCAGTCTCGAAAACTAGGGTTTTTAGCTGCGCAGGGGCAGTTTGGTCTGGATTTTTTTGGTGTTTTGGGCATGTCTTTAAGGCCAGTTTTGTCTCCAGCCCAAGAGGAGACTAGAGGAGACTCCTTAGCATTTTTTTCATTAGGTTAATTTTAGTTAAGCTCTTGTATTGGCGAGAGATTGAAGACTCGTTCTTAATTTTCTATTTGAAGCTTCATCGCAACATTGGTTTGTCTTGATCTTTTGAAAGCTTTGATTTTTATGCTATATCTCCTGCTAGATCTGAGTTTTGATATGAATTCTATTGTTGATCTTGCTTTCCTATTGATCTCTAATATGATTTGTAGTAGTTCCTTTACTCTAGGGCAAAGGGATGAACCGTATCGATATAATGTTTGATTTATGAGATTTATTGAATTGCTATAATATTAGGCTTGTTAGAAAGGTTAGATCTTATTCTACTACGGAAAGATAGGGATTTTTCTTGGATCTTGAGAGCTCGACAGAGGATCTTGATTCAAGGAAAGCCCTAGATATTCGATTTAGGATTACAATCGAAATTTCCTAGACTTGGTGCACGACAGCGACCGAAGCTAGCATTTTTATTGTTCTCCTCTACTCATATTCGTTGAATGACGGTGAACGAGTATGAACTATCACGATCTAGATCCAAACTCAAGTTACGCGACAGCGAGCTTGAGTTGGGATTGGACATAACTGCCGATCATAATGCTAGGGTTTAGACTAGGCTTGCACGACAGCAAGGCTCTAGTTTAGATTGCTATAGACTTGCGTAGTGCGACAGTATGCGCCGGTTCTCCAATTAGTTGCAGCAAGTTCACCTTAAACCAAGTTTAGTTGCATGGTAATTCATAACTCACATTGATGACTTGAAAATCCGTTGTGGGGATTCCCTTTCCCTAGACGTTTTTATTATATTGAATTTACGTTGATATTCGAACGACTGTGACACCAACCATTCCAAAACAATTTTCCCCCAAGTAGCTTAGTAATTAACGTAGAGTACCGGTATTAGTCCTCCTTGTGATTCTATACCCGCTTGCCACTTAACCGTGCACTTGCGGTAAAGCTACATCCTTCTCCGAGTGTATATGCAGAGAGCGATCAAGTTTTTGGCGCCGTTGCCGGAGAGGCGACGGTATTTTATTTTCTTTACCTAGCTATTTTTCTTTCCTTATTTTATTTTTATTTTTATTTCTCTTTTATTCCTCTACTGCGCTAACAAATCCTTTTAGTTTCTCTCTCTTTTGTGCATGTACACGAGATCGAGGGCATCTGACAAAGATATATTATTTGATCCTGAGATCAAGCGCACGACAAGGAAACTGAGAGCAGAAAAGAGATCAATTCAAGAGGAGAACCAAATGGCAGAGGAAACCAGAGATGAGCGATTACGGCAGACCGCTAGGCTTGTTTCCATCCGTGATAGGCTTACTCCGAACCATTCGGCTACTACATCTTCCATACTTATGCCGGAGTTCACGGCTGACAAGAACTTTGAATTGAAGACGAGGCTTGTTGTGCTGATGCAACAAGACCCCTTCCATGGGAACACAAGAGAACCCACATTATCATCTATAAACGTTCTTGGCAAAGAGTGCCACTTTTCAGATGTCGAGTTTACCGGTGGATGCTATCCGATTGCACTTTTTCCCTTTCACTCTTCGTGAGAATGCTTTATATTGGCTAAGGAAGTAAGCTCATGTGACATTTTCTACATGGGACGAGCTAACTAGCGCATTTGTCAACAAATTTTATCCCCCATCAAATACCGTGAAAATATGGAATGCCTTGATGTCCTTCAAGAAAGGCCCCCAAGAGTCTCTCAATGAAGTGTGGGAGCGGTTTAAAGATCTCCAACATCAATGCCCCCACCATAGCATCGATGACTGGGAGCTTGTGCACAGCTTCTATAATGGCTTGAAGGCGGACACCAAGATGATAATCGATGCCACCGCCAATGTGGCAATTCTATCGAAGACGCCGGAGGAAGCTACAACATTACTAGAGGAGATGACCTCCAACAATCAGCAATGGGCTGATGAGAGGGGCTAATCTTCATCATCTTTGAAAACGACGAGCGTATATGAAGCCAAGGCCGTGGCAGAACTTTCTACTAAGTTTGACTCTCTCTCCAAGGTAGTAGAGAAAATTGAGAAGAGAATGTGTGAGCCCTATAGAGGACCCAACACATCGACATCCGAAGGGAGCATGAGTGATTGGCATGACCAAGGCCAATTCGTGTTTGTTGGAGGCGAGCAAAATGATGGAGTCATGGAGCAAGTGCAATACGTTGCCGGTGGGGGTAACAACGGTTATTGGGTGAACCCGGCTACTAAAGGACATCCCGGATTTTCTTATGCCAACAATGAGGGAGCCTTGGCTCCTCCTCATCAATAACCACCACCTCAACAACAACAAGCCTGACCTCCTCAACAACAACAACCATATCAACAAAGGACACCACAACACCAACAATATCAACCAAGGCAACAAGCGGGGCCTTATTGGCCCCCCGAATACAATCAAGGATGGATGCCACAAAACCCTCCACCGGCGACACCAAGATCCGATCATGAAGCTAGAGTTGAGGAATTTATGGCCGAGCAAAAGAAGATCAACACAAAATTTATGGCGGGCCAAGATAGCCTCAATACAATTATGGCACAATTGGCGGAGCAAATCAATTTGCTCAACAAGGCTCAACAACAATTACCGGCTCAATCGGAGCAAAACCAGAGGAGCAACACCAGCCACATCAATGCGGTAGTAGCGGTGACTACGAGAGGCAGGAAGGATACCACTCCTGCTATGGTTCAAGCTAAAAGCCCAAGGGATGAAATTCCGGTTGAAAAGGAGAAAATTAATGAAGAAGAGAGCCCCAAGATGGCAAATAATGAAGAGAAATCTGAAGTGGATGAACCTCAAAAGGAGTGAACATATATGCCACCCATACCGTTTTCACAACGGTTGGCGAAGGCCAAGATGAGAAATTCACTAAATTTCTGGAGTACTTGCGCGGGATTAACTTGAACATCCCGTTCTTAGATGCAATAATCGAAATCCCGACGTATTCCAAGTTTGTAAAGGACTTGATCACATGAAGGAAGAGGACAGAGAAGATAATGCTAGCCGAGCAAGGTACTTGGTTCGTCAACAAGGAGAAGTTACTGACGAAGATGAAAGACCCTGGAAGTTTCCAGATTCCATGCACTCTTGGCGAGGTCCCCCTCCAAAAAGCATTGGTGTACTTAGAAGCGAGCGTGAGCCTTACGCCGCTCACTATGTTCAAGAAGCTCAATACGGGGACCGACCTCAAGGCCACGGATATGAAGATACAACTCGCCGATGGGCGAATTACTAGGCCGATGGGGATTATCAAGAACGTGCCACTCCAAATACCAAGAGCTCCTTGTGTGCCATGTGATTTCGTCATCATGGATAATAAAGAAGAGGGTGATACATCACTTATACTTGGACACCCCTTCTTTGGCACCGCCGGAGTCATAGTAGATGTGAGAGAAGTAATGTTGTCTCTCAACATTGGCAACATAGCGGTTGAACTCCGTCTTCCCAAGACAATGAAGCAAAGGCCTTGGCCGGAAGAAGCGGATTATGTGGACCTCCTCGATGAGGTCATAGATGATGCCATGCCATATGCCGTTGGAGCTTTGCATCTGGATAGCATTGATGGAGAAGCCCCAAATATTGAAGAAGGTGCTACAATTGGAGAGCCACCGGATCCTCTCACAGAGGAAGAGAAGAAGATGCTGATGTCGTGAGGATTAGATAGCTTTGTAAGCTCTCTACAGTGAAGCAAAGGGAGAAAACGCACCGCAAACACACCTCAATCACCGGGAAAAAAGAAAGATACCAAGAACGCAAGCTTGGGAGAGTCATCCCTCAAGACCATTAGAGAGGAGGCAAACACTAGGGAGGCCAAAGAAGAACAAGCACTACATCTGAACCCAAGTGGTCCCCTCGAAAAGTTTGACATGCGCATCTCCTAAGCACCGAACATCACGTGCTAAACGCTAAATCTTAAGGGGTCAAGCTCAAGACCTTAAAACGAGTGCTTGTCGGGAGGCAACCCGACAGTTATATGTTAGTTTTTAGTTGAATTTTGCTTTCTTTTTATTTTAGATCTTTATTATCTTATAGGGTCAAGAGTCTTAGACAAAATTCTGACAACGGGCAATGTTTTCCAGTGCAGGAAGAAGATATGAGGAAACGATCCAATGGAGGGTAGCCATGGCGATGAAGAGTAGCTCCAGGGACATGCTTGGATGCTTAAGGAAGGAAGAAACTAATGGGAGAGGAAGAAACAGAAAGCGTCGCGGAACAAAGAGTAGGGAGCTGAAGCAGACAGCCTACTTGGCCGAGTGATATAGTCACTCTGCCAATTGGAGAAGCCACTTGCTCAAGTGATACACTGACAGGGAAGTCCCTGAAAGCCCCTCTCTAAAAATTATTTTCCACTCAGCCGAGTGACTTTGGTACTTTACCGAGTGAATCTGATACCAAACTGCTCTAAAAACCTGTCACGCCCCACTTCCCATTGTACTTGGGAGCGAGGACGCGACGATGGTCCGCATGTGTTTAAAGCAAGAAGGAGGTACTTTTTCTTTTCTTTCCTCCTTGGTTTAAACACACTACGCGTCTGTGTGATAACATCCTGCAGGTTCTTGCATGCGACTCAAACAACACAGATAAATTTTATTACAATCTTAATGTCTCAAAAATGGATACAACAAAAGGGATATAAAAGAGAGAGGGTCATAAAGCCCATACAAGTTTTGGAAGAATCAACAAGTACAAAGGTGTTGCGAAAGCAAAACGCTCCTCAGCGAAGGAACTCAGCGACAAGGCACTCCTGGTCAACCTGCTCAGTATATAGACTCGCTCCTCTGCAAACCTGTCTAATACCTGACGTATATTTCACAAAACAAGGAAATATACGTCAGCGAGGGTCGCTCGGCAAGATTTTAAAAGATAAAAAGAAACTTGACCCTCGGCAAGGTTTTCAAAAACGTTTACATGAAAATATGAGTAACAAAACAAAAGTCACATTAGTTAAAGCATGACAGCATAAGAAACATATGAGCACTGACAAGTGTAGTGTGCAAAGCAGTGAGCAGGCGAGGTGTAGTGCACAAAGTAACGAACATGACAAGGTGTAATGTGCACAGCAATAAGCATGGCAAGTGTTGTGTGTACAGCAATAAGCAAGGTAAGTGTGTGTACAGCAATAACATGGCAAGCGTGGTGTGTACAGCAGTAAACATGGCAAGTGTGGTGTGTATAGCAGTGAACATGGCAAGTGTGTTGTGTACAGCAGTGAACATGGCAAGTGTGGTGTGTACATCAATAAGTGTAGTGTGTACATCAATAGGCATGATATTAGTACACAAACAAGACAAGAGTAACCAACAGAGTACGCAATCCTCAATAGTAACAATAGGATTAAAAGAACGTGACAATCAGTCAAGTGTGCCTAGTGAAAAGCCCAATGTCTGAGGGGAAAAAGTGACCAGCATTACACCCAAGCCAACGGGAGCTACCCGTGGCTCTCTACTCACCGACCCGGCCAGGTGTCGGTCAAGTTCACCACGAGAGTGCAATCCAGCATTCCAGCCTCTACTACATTGAACTACCCCACCCAAGTGTTCTGCTGGACACGAGCCATCCTAATCGATCACACGAGTTCACAAATGCTAAACCGCCATATACTGGAACACGAGCCAGACTAGTCATCATGTGACCCTACTAGAACACGAGCCAGACTAGTCACATATGACCGACGGGAGTAGCCAATCAATAAGCACGATTTCACAATTTTCAAGGTATTCCGTTCTGTCAATATGTTCCATTAATACATGTTCCATCAATAACCTTTCAATCAAGAGTGTACGAGCATGATGTGCAACATGATATAAAGCAAACCAGCAATTCTTGATTTAGCATTTGAATGTAACGGTATTTAAAAGTTGTAAAAATGCACACTTGCATATCAGAGTAGCCCAGGTCAAAGCAATTAAGAGCAACAGTTTCAAGATACGTAAAAAGTGCACTTGCCTGTAATGACGGGATTTGGGTGTCCGGACGATAGCAAGGAGGCGTACGTAACTTATCTGCGTTATGGTTTAAAACATCGAGTTAAAGGATTTAACTATTGAAAGATACTACCTAAGGCACTGTTTATATTATTTGATTTCTGTTTACTAACTGCAGGTATACATATATACATATATAGTTCGTAAGCAATGTAGGCTAACAAATTATACTATACGCATGTAATCAAATAAACTCATGTATATAATGTCTTTTACTTACAAAAATATATATCACTGAGGACAACTAACCTCAGAATAATTATTAATAGAGTACTTATAATAATATATTACTAACCTTATCACTCCCTGTCTCTCTCGTATGTCCTCCTTCCCCCTTCCCTTTCTTTCATCCTTTCTTTTCTTTTGCAGGTGGAGAAGGCAGATCGGCAGCCAAGGGGCTACGCAGGTGGCGGTGGTTGCAGCAGCAGGTCAGGGCGGTCAGGCGGCAGTCCTGGCCAAAAAAAAGGGGCACGGCAGCGAGATCTGCCTGGGTTGATGGAAAGAGGGGCGGCGTGGAGGGGGTTTGGCCGGAGAAAGGGACGGATCTGAGACGCGGGGTTCCGGTGGTGGAGCTCTGTCGGAGGGGCTGTGAACGGCGGGAAGGAGGTTGGCCTGAGGTGCGGCGGTCGGGAAATAGGGCAGAGCGGCATCGACTTGGGGTTGTCGCGGATTCGAGGCCGGAGGAGGGAGGTCGGAGCGGGTGTGGCTGACGGCGGTTCGTTGGGTTCCCTCAGGCGGGTCGGTGATCAGATGTGAGGCGAATGACATGGGGTGTCGAAGTGGCCGTGGGGCTTGGAGGCGGAGATTCGATGTGAGGTGGTCGGAGCGACGCTGTCGGGGCGACTTGGCTGCGGGTTGACAGGGGAGCGAGGAGGCGATAGTCGAAGAGTAGGGCGTAGCTGGGATGGGTTTGGCGGAGGCGGGGCCAGAGCGCTGGTGGCCTTAAAGAGGTGAGGACGAGAGGAAGGGGCTCGGTGAAGTTCCGCGAGGCTGAGGTAATGGCGGACATGTGCTGGAGGAGTGGGGACGGCGAGCTTGGGTCGGTGATGGCGAGTGAGGGCAGTGTGGGTCGGTATCGAAGGCGGATTTGCTGGAGATGGAGAAGGTCGATGGCAAGCTTCTTCGAAGGCGGGGTTGCTCTGTTTTGAGGCGGAAATAGGGGAGGGGAGGTGATGCCGCTGTGGTGATGAGGGGGTTAACAGCGTGGGTCGACCGTGAAAGGGTGTGGCGGGCTGTGCTTCGACGGGCGGAGAACGGCGTTGGTGTCGGTCGAATGGAGGAGTGGAGCAGGCGGTTGGTGACGTCTGAGGATGGGAGGAGCACTCGGGTGAGGCGACTGGGCTAGTTGATGGGTTACCGGCGACGGAAAGAGGTGGCGATGACGATGGTGGGAGTGTGGTTGCGAGGAGTACGGTTGATCGGAGGCGGTGGTGTGACTTCGAAAGTTGAGGGGAATACTTTCGGAACTGTGGATTGGGTTCTTGCCCGCCTCTGCATAGTTAAAGAAGGGGAAAAGTTCGAAGAGCACGTTGGGGCAGTTGGGCTTGAGCGAGATCATGGGGATTGCATGGTTGGAATTCTTGCGGGATTCATGCGTGCGTGAGATCATGGGGAGGAAGAGGGATATGTGGGGATTGGTGGGGATATTATTTATTAAGTTAGGATTAATATATATACATTCGTTTTAAAAGATCCGTTTGTTTTCCTTTGACAAATGAAGTACGCACAGATTGGGTTAGGGAAGTAATAATCAGTATGGTTAAAAGATTAACATTAAATATTAGTTTAGATTTAGTTAGGATAATTCGAGCTTAAGGAAATATTATTGTTAGGCTATTTTGTTTAGGAAGACTGATTCAACTATGACAAGTTGAGATATGTATGATCTACCAACTACATCATAAAACAATTTAATAGTTAAGCTTGATTTGGATAACCCCTTTAATAAAGATTGAAGTTAACCTATTTGAATATCCGGATCATTAAAATATGATTTGAGAATCATCGGCTATTACGGTTAGAATATGACAAGATACGTTAGGGTTAATAGAATTAACCCATTTAGATTAAGATTCTAATCAAGGAAAATCATTGGGTTAGGATATAGATTGGGAGGTTCATTCAAGATATGATAATTTTTCGGTTAAATATCTGATATGTACATTAGTATTTGGTTTGGTAAAATCATTATTAAGATTTGGAGATCAATTGCCAAAATATTGCAATGCGAGAGATTTGATTCGAATGTCATGTGGAGACAGGATAAAAGCAGTCGTTAAGTAATATGTGATTAGAAAAAGATGCTCGTCAAAATAATATAAGGTTTGGATAATTTCTTTTAGACTTATCAGTTGTGATAATAGGTCTGATTACGATTTTGATTTAAATGGGTCGGCTAGACGTTTGGATCAGGATCGGTTCTGGGTTTATTTTGGTTTAAGATTTGATTAGTGAAGATCGATTTGGTGAAGGTGTAATTTGATTAATACGATGTCACTCCTGCAACCAACGTCAATCGCAAGTTTAACAAGGATAGAGACACGATCGTTAAATCGTGTGCTCTAGCTACAGAAATAATAAATAAAGTCATCTATAAATACCCTAATACGTCACTATACTAATTGAATACGTGCGGAGTACGTATTCACAAAAATAGGCTGTTACAAAATAACTCTGCGAGGCCTATTTACTCGACCGAGTAGATTAGTTGTAACGGTCGGTTTCCGATCGTACTTTCTTTGTGCACGTGCTCTTGATTGTGCACGTGCTTATTTTTGACTTTATTTGATTTTGAACATTATTGTGTGATATATCGACGCGATCGTCTCTGGAAGTATTAGATTGTGGAATAACTTTGTAACAACATATCTCGAGTCGTTCTTCAGCGATGCTATCTTAATTGACGCGACGTCGCGACTTTTTGTTTTGACGCGAGACGTTTCTATTTTTAGTTTCGTCTTTCGACGTCAAAATTTAGATCCGTCTTATCCAACCTCTTTCTCTCATCGTCCCGAACATCCTAAAATTGTTTTACAATTTTTGGACTTAATTTGACCTATTTTCCATTTATTTGAAAGTTTTAAATAATTTTAAAACCTACTTTTATAAGAGTTTTAATTACAATAAAATTCCTATAATATAATAACGCTTTAAAAAATTTTCTGACCAAATTTCAGAATTTTTGGCCGCACCCATCTCGCGTGAGGGAGAGGAGAGTAATTTTAAACTAAATTAATTATTTTAATTATTTTAATCACGTTTTTCTTAACCCTAACCCTAACCCTAGCTCTAACCTATTTATATTAGCCCTAGGATAGGTTATTTCCGCATTACAAAAACCCTAGCCGTCAAAAACACCTTCCCGACGTTCGTCGCAACGTTGCGACGATCGCCCAGTGCACGACCGACGGCCGCCCTCGCAATTCCCAGCGCACGACCGGCGCTCCGCTCCGCATCGCCCCCGCTGCACTGTCCCCGCTGTCGCCCCGCTCCGACCGAGAGCATCGCTCGGTCAGACCGAGCGCCCGCTCCGCACAGCCGCTCCGCCCGCTCCGCTGCACCATCGCAGCACCCACTAGAGCCCGACCGGTGGGTTCGCCCGCAGCGACCGAGAGGCCGCCCCGCACCCACGCTGCTCCGCTTCGTTGCAAGTTGCAACGTTGCAACTTGGCCCGCCCCGCTGCGACCGACGGGATCCCTCGGTCTGACCGAGAAAATCCCTCGCACCGCACCACGCCCCCGCCTCCGCTGCGCTGCAACACGCCCGACCGAAGCCATCTCTCGGTCTGACCGAGAGGAACCCCCGCACCGACCGACAGAACTTTGTCGCAACATTGTTTCTCCCACACCAACTCCTGTGGTGGGCCCCCAAGTTCTCCAGAGGTGTTGTGGGTCCCCCATCGACCCCTAGTACTGCTGTGGGCCCCACTTGGACGTGCTACTTCGCAGATTTGCCGTCTACGACGTTGCGACACGTCGTAGGCCTTCGTCGCAAGTTCCAGCTTTTGGAGAATCGTACGAGGACCAGATCTGAAGCTGAGGAATTCTCCGATCAGACCCGACTTCCTATCTTCGACAAACTCCGGTTCAGGTTGGTTCCCCGAAACTCGTAGAAACCCCCACAATAGCTGACTGAACCCTAAACTAAAAACCGTCAACTTGAACTAAATTTATTTTCCAGCACCTGTAAAACGTTGTACGAACTTAGAAAATCGACGAACGGACTTTGTTGACTGTGCACATAGGATAGATCGTCGATTAGGCTGAAACATCAAAAAGTGACTTTTGACAAATAGGATAGTCCCGAAAACCTAGAAACGAACCCTAATAGGATTTGATGAAATTGAGACCTGACATCGTCGCCGTGGCGATATTTCAGACGGACTTCTGCGGACGAGACGCTTGGACGAGACGCTTCGAGAGGATGACACACTCGCCATTTCAGGCAAGTGTACCCACTTGCGTTTTTGACCGTGCTTTGGTCTTAGATTGCTAGAACTGTTAGATTGTGAATGTATAGAACCGGAAGTGAAATGATAGCGTCCGGGACGCCCCTGACGACTCAGACTTGACGACGAAGTCTGAGCCTGACAACAACAACTTTGATGATGTAGGGCTATCATGTGTGTGCGTGTGTGTGGACACCCTAGAATAACTCTCCCGTACACAGGTCGTGTCTTGTCACTGTTATCCACACTGGTCGTGTCTTGTCACTGTGTTACAAAAAGCCTTCGGGCGTTTCAGATGCTCTCCTTGCGGGAGTGATCTCCGTGTTACAAAAAGCCTTCGGGCGTTTCAGATGCTCTCCTTGCGGGAGTGATCTCCGTGCTACAAAAAGCCTTCGGGCGTTTCAGATGCTCTCCTTGCTGGAGTGATCTCCGTGTTACAAAAATCCTTCGGGCGTTTCAGATGCTCTCCTTGCGGGAGTGATCTCCGTGTTACAAAAAGCCTTCGGGTGTTTCAGATGCTCTCCTTGCGGGAGTGATCTCTGTGTTACAAAAAGCCTGCGGGCGTTTCAGATGCTTCCTGAGCGGAAGTGATCTCCGTGATACAAAAAGCCTATGGGCGTTTCAGGTGCTTTCCTTGCGAAAGTGATCTCCGGGCTTCCTGTCCTGAGTTCTGGTGTCACGCCCCGCTTCCCAATAACATGGAGGCGAAGCGTGAGAAGGTCCGCACGGACTTGAAGCTGCAAAGCCGCAAGTCCGATAAGCGTCAAATAGAACGAAGTAGCAGGTCCCTGTAATGTGACTCAGAACAACAATAACAATAATAGGAAAAAGAGAGACAATAATATAACATTATTTCAACTCATAGTCCAACAAAAAGTCCAACAACCAGAAATGCCACCAGGCAACAAAAGAGTCAAAAGCGAAAGGCCTAGCATGGCCAACAGAATCTAACAAAACGGTGCTACTCACCGACAACCACAGCTAACAAAAGAAGAGTACGAAAGATCTCTAAGATTGATCACCAGTGTCCTCGTACTCCACGTCACCAACGGGTTCGGGCACAAACTCCACGAACTCGTCACTCTCCGCAACTATCTCTGGCTCAGTAACTAACATGCGTCACCCAAAGAGAAGGGGCACATGTCAGCAAGTCTAAAAAGACTTGTGCAAGGAAATTATAAAAGTAAAGCAACCTAGCAGTTCTAAAGTAATGTATGACATGGTTTATGAAATAATAATAAACATGGCATGGCAAGTAAGCAAGTAAAAGACAAGTACTGGAATTGTAATCACGTCGTGCACAGAGATTCCGTCCTTTGGCTAGAGTGGCTGTACGGGCCAACTCTTACACTCAAGTGACCGTTTATCCCTACCCCTCCACGTGTGTCGAGCCAGGGCATTACCCCCGAACACGGAATGCTCGCTTCTGGATCACGAGCCAGGAAGTGTTTTTAACACGGATGGCGTAGGGTTATGCCCGCATAACGGGTGCCTAGCCGGTAACACGGAAACATGGATTGTACAAGTAGTGTAGCGTGTGCTACGATGCAAGTTTAACTAGGATGACATGTATGATGCAATGCATGGCAGTTAACAATTCAAATGCGTACAGTTAAGAAATTTAAACATGACAGATATCAATGCATAAATGATATGGTAAGGTGTCGGATCTAGCTTCGTTGTCAAGCTAGATCACAAAGTTGCGCCTAGATCGCTATCATTTCACGATCTAGTCCCTTTCACGCTAGTACGAGGAATTGGCCTAAAGACATGGCCTAAAGAAAAGTTGGCAAGTTTCACTTGCCTGTTCATTGCGTTTTGAGTTTCCAGGTGATGGCGACGAGACATAAAGCATGTTTTATCTGCGAAATTGGGTTGATATCAGTTAACTTGTTCTTTAGGGACTAATCAGAGTCCACTAATTTACATCATTCTGCCATTAATTTAAAACATGTGTCACTAACCTCCTGTCTACTGTTAAGCCACTAATTCCTACTCATTTTAATATGGTGACATTTTAAAGCTCTGGAACTAACAACAAGCAGTGGGTAAAAAAATAGTCAGTACATGTTTAACTCACAATGTGTACGTGCATTAAGTTAATCTATGTATTGGGAACTATAGGTGTGATAATATGCGGTGTAAAGTATCACACTTACTAATATTAAGGATTAACATTATTAACTTACATTATAGGGATAATAATGTGCCATATTATTTAACCCAAAAAGATAACATTTTTATAATTACTTACTTACTGATATTAGCCCACTAACAAATTTAGATTCTTATTACAGACTTTATATTAACCCTTCATAATCTAACAAGCTGGTGTCATCATCGAGTCGTGCTCATTTAAGTGCATACACCCAAGCCAAACATTATGCATGACCCCTTACAGAATGTAACCTCTTGCAACATACCAATGGGCCAAGATTCGGTGTTTAAATCAACAGGGTTATAAATATATACTATCCTAACTATCATTAACACATGCAGTTACATACAAATTGAGGTTTAACCTTCCATTAACAGCACTAACCTAGTAAAATATAGTGCTAACGGACTTACGTGTCATGATGCAGTTACCGACGGTTGAGAACCCATGGGGAGCAGGTGGCCAAGCGAGGAGGGGCTGGATCGGGCTTCGGCCGGAGGAAGGGGATCTGCCACCGTGGGGAGAGCTTCGGTCGGCACCGCTGCGTGTCCAGGGCAGCGCTCCGGCAGTGACAGCGCCGTCGCTGTTGTCGAGTTGAGCAGCGGACGACGGACTGCACTGCTGCAGCGGTGCTGGCGACGCCGCAGGCGCGTCGGCGGGACGAGCACGGGTCGGAGAGAATAGTACGGCGACGGTGGAGGCTGGGAGCTCGCCGGAGTCGGACGGTGGGTGGGGTTTCTGGTCGCAGGGGTTGATCGGGGAGTAGGGCTGGCGGTCGGTGGCATGTGGGCTGAAGACAGCGATGCGGGAGTGATGGTTCGAAGGCGATGGGTTGCGAGCTGCTAGGGTGCGAGGCGTACGACGGTGACAGGACTGGAGATGGGTTGAAGGCGAGGTCGAGGGAGAGGATGGTCGCGGCACGGTGGTTGGTCGACCTGGAGGTGAAGGCGGACACGGGGGAGGCCTGGGTGGTTGTCGAGAGAGGTGGTGGGCTGGGCGCGTTGTGGAGGGGAGGCCGCTGCGAGGTTGAGGGTTTCGGCGGTTGTCGCGTTGCAGCGAGGGGAGGAGGTGGCGTGAAAAAGGAGAAGAAGGCGCGTTGGTTTCTCGTGTGGGGAAAAGGACATGGCGGCTGTGTTCCTAGGGTCGGATATATTAGCTTAGGGTTTTAATAATAACAATATTATGTGGGGTTGCTCACGTGGGAGAGAGAGAGAGGGAAGTGGGGAGAGTGGACGTGAAATGGGGACAGTTGAGATTGGTTTGTTACAGCATTGGTTTGAAATGATTTTAGTTGTTAGATATTCTTAATGATTTAATTTTTTTTTATAATCGGTTTGAATTCCCCCTCTTCTTTTTTTTAAACGTTAGTGTGTTAACAACTTTTGTTGTTTGGATTTAGTAACCAAATTAATGCTTGGGTTTAACGTACAGTCCATTAAAACAAATTCAAATTTTATATAAGAACATATTTTATAACTTAGTAATGTGTTAAGCAGATCGAGCACTCGACATCCAAAAATTACAAAGAAAATACCGGGGCGATCGCGCCTCCGAAAGGACCGTGAATACGGAGTCCGGTCGCGCGTTTGAGCTACAAAGTAATAATAAAAATCAGATACACAAAACGCACACGAAACACAGCTACGCGCTAAACTACGTACGGTCGGAATGCGGCCGTTACATCCTACCCACCTTAGAATAAAGTCCTTCCTCGGACTTCCTAATTACGAAGGACATATCTACTAGCCTTCTAGTAACTACCTCAATCGCACCACATTATAATTCAAACCAAGTATAGTCACTGCAAGTGCTTATATGCGCTAGATAGTCAACAATAATACTACAAACATGTATATATACACACCCTCCATACTTATACCTATCATAGACAATCAAATTCATACACGTACTTCAATCATTCATATAGTCACGTACATCCTTATATAGCTATTACTCGCTTATCACATTTCCACGATACACATACGTAGATAAAAATAGTTCACACCAGCAAATACAAACGGAGTACTTTACGTATAGATAACTACCTACGCACCAAGCAACCATGAATATACTATTCCCTTAATATCTCCTAGTAGGCATCCAACACCAACATATCAACACATGTAATCACACCATACCTTATTAAATCAAGTTTTATATACATAATATACATTCACCACTACTATAATTTCACATATATGTAGTTATTCAAATGCACGCAATTATTCCACCATATATTCACATCTCATACAGTCCTATAACTATATTCAAGACACACCACACATACCATAGTCACAATTACCTAAAACTAAGTACATTCTTACACGTGCATAGTTCACACCCACACACGCTAACATACCATTCATAAATACCACTCATACCACTATATACATAACACAACAACTCACCTAGTTTAGCTAACGGACATACATCAAACAAACTTGTAAGTCCTTAGTATATAAGTATACCGCAAAACCAACACCTATAACTGTAATATGATATATCCGCCCACAATCATGCGCCTAACACAACCAGACACAAACAATCCTATCACTATACATACATCATCCATCATTATATTCATGGTACACGCGCAAACCACAGACATATGTAACAATATACTTAGAGTATACCCACTCAAGCTTGAGTGAGACTCAAAACTCATATCAGAATACTCTATACACGTAGCATGGTATCTATACCTATATCAATACCACTCAATACGTATATCTACCAACGTAACCACACACGTATCCTAGCATCAATCACACTTAATATTTAGTCAGGCCACACCCACCTAATTCAATCACTTTTCACCCTATAATAATATTACAAATATCAGCACACGTATAATTATAGTACGATCTCTAATACATGCATTCATCGTATAGTCGCATACATGCAATATATATTCACTCCCAAGCCATCTACCTATAATTAGTATACCAACACATCTACTTATCCATACATAGTTTAAAGCATTCCATAATGTGTATACCTATGGTATACACGCACACGCATAACATCCCATCAAGGCGAGCAATATTAACAAAACCATAATCCTATTATCATTCGTATATCACCCATATACTCATGCAGCAAATACATAACTACTTACGTCTAAGCACAATACATATCTACGTACGAGTACACACTCGCACGTACTAACATATAGGTCATATAATAGGCCTACCCACTTAACTATAAGTACACCTATTATCATTACACTTAAAATACACATGACTTAATAGTATACTATGTCAAACATTTACCACAACTCTACTAGCAGATATTCCAACACCAAATCTAATATACCTAGACGTACCTAAAGTGGTATAGATATCCACACACTTATATATAAACACTATCATTCATATAACTTCATATACTTCATGAATAACACTGAGTATGTATATATCACACAAGATGCAACATTAATATACTACAGGGAGTACACTCATACGTGAGTGATACGCCGGGGCTCACACACACGGGTCCACACACTCTACTTATACATGCACCACAATGACATCGCAATAAAATCAACGGGCTCACTACTATACTAAGGTTGACACAGGCAACGACAAGCACTAGCATCTAAACAATAGAAAGAAAACCGAAACCAAAAGTGTAACGAAACAAGATCGGAAAGGACGAGCTCGGATAAGGTGAGGATAATGAGATAATTGGTTGGATGGGACAAAAATATTGCTCTAAGTAATTAAATAGATGAAAGAAGAATATGAGTAAAATACGATATCGTTTATATCTATCCTCATAAAAATACGTAGAAATTGTGAGCATACGGTAAAATTTTAAAACACCGAAAAGTGTTAGACGAAAGAATAAAGAACAAGGTGGGTAGTGATCGGTTTGCAAATGAAAATAGATTTATACAAGGATATTTTTTTTTGTTGAAGTATGAGTAAGATGAATATAGAACTTCTACACTAAAAATAAATTGAAGTCCTATTTAGTTTAGAAAAAAAAATATCCTAAAGTATGTACGGTAAATGGTTAAAAATAAATTTTCGTAGTTTGGAAAAAGATGATATATTAAATTATTAGAATAGTAATAAGGTTTTAAAACTGAAATACGAAAGGTATAGGTTAGAAAATGGTTACGAGATAGTAATTAAAATACGACCAAGAGGACTTCAAAATTTAAGAATGAATTTTAACTTAACCAAAAAGCAAGGAATTTAAATATATAAAAGAAGAGGCTTTCAAAGAAATTAAACTGAGCTAAGAATTTAATAAAGAATTTTTCGAAAATACCTTCAGAGAAATCAGAATTTGCGATGGAGAAGATTCAAAATTTTACGATAATCTCCATGAGGCGATCACGTGATCCGAGGGCAAGGAGAATGATCGCACGATGAATACGCCTAGGATATGATTCATGAAAAGCTGTGATGGGATTCTACGGTTGATAACACGGAAGTGCAATGATCAGGAAAATGATAGAATCAGTGGTTCTAATAATCGGGTTGACTAAAGGTCAGAAGAAACTTAACACTAAAACTCTCTAATAGACTAGACTGTAATAGAGGTCTCGGGGTGGGGTCCTAAGAGTAACAAGATTACGTCCTGCTGGGCCCGAAATCGATGGACTCAACGAACGGCTAAAGGAAAAGCCCTAGAAGTCTAATATGGTCAAGGCTGTTTGAGAGACTACTAATGCAACCTATGACGAGTACAACTAAATCTTGGCAAGGGCGCCTGACTATCAAACCTGGACATCTACCTAAGTCTTCCAACCATCTATTGACATGGGAAAACGAAACAAATCAGACTCTTTGCCTATGACACGGTGTTGAATTTTTTTTTGTATTGGACTTTATATAATTCTTATTGTTATTCCGATTAAGTCACAGTTACAGAAAAATGGACCTGCATGGGCCACCAACAAAACCTGTCACGCCCCGCTTCCCAATAACATGGAGGCGAAGCGTGAGAAGGTCCGCACGGACTTGAAGCTGCAAAGCCGCAAGTCCGATAAGCGTCAAATAGAACGAAGTAGCAGGTCCCTGTAATGTGACTCAGAACAACAATAACAATAATAGGAAAAAGAGAGACAATAATATAACATTATTTCAACTCATAGTCCAACAAAAAGTCCAACAACCAGAAATGCCACCAGGCAACAAAAGAGTCAAAAGCGAAAGGCCTAGCATGGCCAACAGAATCTAACAAAACGGTGCTACTCACCGACAACCACAGCTAACAAAAGAAGAGTACGAAAGATCTCTAAGATTGATCACCAGTGTCCTCGTACTCCACGTCACCAACGGGTTCGGGCACAAACTCCACGAACTCGTCACTCTCCGCAACTATCTCTGGCTCAGTAACTAACATGCGTCACCCAAAGAGAAGGGGCACATGTCAGCAAGTCTAAAAAGACTTGTGCAAGGAAATTATAAAAGTAAAGCAACCTAGCAGTTCTAAAGTAATGTATGACATGGTTTATGAAATAATAATAAACATGGCATGGCAAGTAAGCAAGTAAAAGACAAGTACTGGAATTGTAATCACGTCGTGCACAGAGATTCCGTCCTTTGGCTAGAGTGGCTGTACGGGCCAACTCTTACACTCAAGTGACCGTTTATCCCTACCCCTCCACGTGTGTCGAGCCAGGGCATTACCCCCGAACACGGAATGCTCGCTTCTGGATCACGAGCCAGGAAGTGTTTTTAACACGGATGGCGTAGGGTTATGCCCGCATAACGGGTGCCTAGCCGGTAACACGGAAACATGGATTGTACAAGTAGTGTAGCGTGTGCTACGATGCAAGTTTAACTAGGATGACATGTATGATGCAATGCATGGCAGTTAACAATTCAAATGCGTACAGTTAAGAAATTTAAACATGACAGATATCAATGCATAAATGATATGGTAAGGTGTCGGATCTAGCTTCGTTGTCAAGCTAGATCACAAAGTTGCGCCTAGATCGCTATCATTTCACGATCTAGTCCCTTTCACGCTAGTACGAGGAATTGGCCTAAAGACATGGCCTAAAGAAAAGTTGGCAAGTTTCACTTGCCTGTTCATTGCGTTTTGAGTTTCCAGGTGATGGCGACGAGACATAAAGCATGTTTTATCTGCGAAATTGGGTTGATATCAGTTAACTTGTTCTTTAGGGACTAATCAGAGTCCACTAATTTACATCATTCTGCCATTAATTTAAAACATGTGTCACTAACCTCCTGTCTACTGTTAAGCCACTAATTCCTACTCATTTTAATATGGTGACATTTTAAAGCTCTGGAACTAACAACAAGCAGTGGGTAAAAAAATAGTCAGTACATGTTTAACTCACAATGTGTACGTGCATTAAGTTAATCTATGTATTGGGAACTATAGGTGTGATAATATGCGGTGTAAAGTATCACACTTACTAATATTAAGGATTAACATTATTAACTTACATTATAGGGATAATAATGTGCCATATTATTTAACCCAAAAAGATAACATTTTTATAATTACTTACTTACTGATATTAGCCCACTAACAAATTTAGATTCTTATTACAGACTTTATATTAACCCTTCATAATCTAACAAGCTGGTGTCATCATCGAGTCGTGCTCATTTAAGTGCATACACCCAAGCCAAACATTATGCATGACCCCTTACAGAATGTAACCTCTTGCAACATACCAATGGGCCAAGATTCGGTGTTTAAATCAACAGGGTTATAAATATATACTATCCTAACTATCATTAACACATGCAGTTACATACAAATTGAGGTTTAACCTTCCATTAACAGCACTAACCTAGTAAAATATAGTGCTAACGGACTTACGTGTCATGATGCAGTTACCGACGGTTGAGAACCCATGGGGAGCAGGTGGCCAAGCGAGGAGGGGCTGGATCGGGCTTCGGCCGGAGGAAGGGGATCTGCCACCGTGGGGAGAGCTTCGGTCGGCACCGCTGCGTGTCCAGGGCAGCGCTCCGGCAGTGACAGCGCCGTCGCTGTTGTCGAGTTGAGCAGCGGACGACGGACTGCACTGCTGCAGCGGTGCTGGCGACGCCGCAGGCGCGTCGGCGGGACGAGCACGGGTCGGAGAGAATAGTACGGCGACGGTGGAGGCTGGGAGCTCGCCGGAGTCGGACGGTGGGTGGGGTTTCTGGTCGCAGGGGTTGATCGGGGAGTAGGGCTGGCGGTCGGTGGCATGTGGGCTGAAGACAGCGATGCGGGAGTGATGGTTCGAAGGCGATGGGTTGCGAGCTGCTAGGGTGCGAGGCGTACGACGGTGACAGGACTGGAGATGGGTTGAAGGCGAGGTCGAGGGAGAGGATGGTCGCGGCACGGTGGTTGGTCGACCTGGAGGTGAAGGCGGACACGGGGGAGGCCTGGGTGGTTGTCGAGAGAGGTGGTGGGCTGGGCGCGTTGTGGAGGGGAGGCCGCTGCGAGGTTGAGGGTTTCGGCGGTTGTCGCGTTGCAGCGAGGGGAGGAGGTGGCGTGAAAAAGGAGAAGAAGGCGCGTTGGTTTCTCGTGTGGGGAAAAGGACATGGCGGCTGTGTTCCTAGGGTCGGATATATTAGCTTAGGGTTTTAATAATAACAATATTATGTGGGGTTGCTCACGTGGGAGAGAGAGAGAGGGAAGTGGGGAGAGTGGACGTGAAATGGGGACAGTTGAGATTGGTTTGTTACAGCATTGGTTTGAAATGATTTTAGTTGTTAGATATTCTTAATGATTTAATTTTTTTTTATAATCGGTTTGAATTCCCCCTCTTCTTTTTTTTAAACGTTAGTGTGTTAACAACTTTTGTTGTTTGGATTTAGTAACCAAATTAATGCTTGGGTTTAACGTACAGTCCATTAAAACAAATTCAAATTTTATATAAGAACATATTTTATAACTTAGTAATGTGTTAAGCAGATCGAGCACTCGACATCCAAAAATTACAAAGAAAATACCGGGGCGATCGCGCCTCCGAAAGGACCGTGAATACGGAGTCCGGTCGCGCGTTTGAGCTACAAAGTAATAATAAAATTCAGATACACAAAACGCACACGAAACACAGCTACGCGCTAAACTACGTACGGTCGGAATGCGGCCGTTACATCTGGGGTTTGGGGTAGGGTTGAGCGTGCGCACGGTGAGAGGGTCTGATCCCCCTCGAACCGTAAGGCGTGAACCCTTCGTGTTTTACTAGTCCTGTCAGTCGTGTCGTGTCCTGTCTTGTCTTGTCTAGTTCCGTCTTGTCCCGACACCTTTAGGTTAGTCCCGTAGTTGGTAGCACACGCTACGACTACTACTTGTCCCGTTTTACTTTCATGCTGCGTTACTTCCTGTTATGTTACTCTGTTATAACCACAGCATGATAATCAACCAGTAAACCGTTGTTTAAAGTTCGGTGCACTTGCAGTAAAGTCTAACCCTTATTGTAGACTTTACCTGACGTACAGTTCCTTTTTCTTGGGTGCTGTACGTCAGGTGTTCAGCCAGAGATCGTGGACGAGGCAGACTCGCTGGAGTACGTGGAGCTGAGGACGTCGTCATCAGAGTACGTACCTGACAAGGACCAGACCTTGAGGTCTTTTAGTCGCCACTTCCAGAGGTTGCTACTTTTCGGTTTGTCTTCAAATATTTTATTTCTATGCTTAGGCTTCTTTTAGACTTTGTACCAGTTGGATATTATATCACTATTTAATGAATGCAACTTCCTTTCCGTACTTTCTGTTGTTTCAAACTATAATAATGCAAGAACCTGGAAAATCTTTTAAAATGGTACCTCTACAGACGTTTATTGGGTCCGAGCTTCTCAGCTCTGGCCTAAGCGGGCCTCGTCACGCTTCGCTTCCGTCCATTTTGGGAAGCGGGGCGTGACATTAGTTCACTCGACCGAGTGACTAGTTCTACTCGCCCGAATGGGAGACTGCAGAAGAAAATTTGAAAATCATAACTATGTTTTTAATTGCCACTCGACCGAGTGGGACTTATCACTCGCCCGAGTGACAAGAACAATTCGACTGAGTCACCCAACTCAGCCTTTGCCAAAATTCAAAATTTCAGGGTCGAGCTACTCGACCGAGTGATGATCGTCACTCGACCAAGTGAATTAACCAAACCCAGCCCTATAAAAATCTAAATTGACAGCTCGGGAATTAAATTCCTCCTTCCCTCCGACTCACCTGACCAGCTCCCTCACTCGCCTGCACCTCTGCCACCACCGCCCCCACCATATGGAGGTGATGGCGCTACACCACCAGTCTAGGCATGCACTCTGGATGCCTGTCATATTTTGCTCCACCTCTCGCCCCCATTATTTTGCAATCATTTTGCTTGCCCATATGTTTTGACCACTTTTTACATGGCATTATCATATATATATATAGTATATATATATATATAGTATATATATATAGTATATATATATATAAGTATATATATATATATATAAGTATATATATATATATACTCTATATATATACTATATATATATATATACTATATATATATATATACTATATATATATATATATAACATGGGCTCCAGATTTCTCGGACAGTCGATTTTGAGCGATCCAGGAGGGAAGGAGATTGGCGGCGCTACTAGCTTTTCGGGGGATGATGTCTTTGATGGGGTCGTTCTCTCTGAGAGTCATGTTGGTATGGGGTCCATCAATGGGCCTTCGATTTCTCGGGTAGCAGGGACCTTTGCAAGCGTTTAAGAGGGGCATGACAGTGGTTTCGAGGAGTTGGGGGTTTCGGTCATCAAAGGGGCTTTTATTTCTCGGGAATCAGGGACCGTGGCTGGCGATCGAGAGGCGCATAGCAGTGGAGGCGGAGGACCCTTGGTCAGAGGCGGCGTACCCTTGGTCGGAGGCGACGGACCTTCAGTCAGAGGCCCATCGTCTGGCTATCTGGGAGATTCTTTGGGAGGAACCAGCAAGAACCTGGTTGATAACGTCAGATCTTTAGAAGCAGGTAGACCTGCTGGGATTGAGGGAGCAATGGTTGATTCAGAGGGTGATTGGATCCAGGTTTCAAGGAGGGCGAGAGGAAACTATAGACTGCTACTTTGGGGAACCCTACTCAAGGGGCTATGTGTAACTCATCATTCTATGCTAGAGGAGGAGTCAGCGGCATCAATCATCCGAAAGGTAAATTCTTTAACTCTACAAATCAATATGTGGGCAGGGACAAGCAGGCTCCGGCTATAAGGCCAAATTCTGCACAACATGTTGCTAGAGGGATTCCTCAAGGGGGATTACGCAATTTGCTGATAGGAGGCCTGCAAGGCCAATTGCTGCACTCCAAATAAACACATCGGGTTCCAAGCTCTCTTGGTCAGATGTTTGTGCAAATCGGAGATCATATGAAGAATCTCTTACCATGACATATATCCCTCCTATGTCTATGGCTGACGGTACAATATTGGGACGAGTCCCAGGATCCCTGAGAGAAAGAGGAGCAGAACGTTGGAAAAATGCTTTAGTTGGCTACGTTCTGGGAGATATTCCATACTATGGGCAAATCATTGCTTAGGTGGACCGGTTGTGGAGGCTCAAGAAGGGAGTCCAAATCTTCAGCTGTGAAAATGGGTTCTTTTACTTCAGATTCGAATGCACTGAAGAACGGGAAAAGATTTGGCATGGGGGGCCTTGGCTATTCGATGGCAGGCTTATGGTGCTTAAGAAGTGGAGTTCAACCCTCCGTCATGAACGGGAGATTTTGGCCACTGTCCCGGTCTGAGTCCAGCTTCATGACTTACCTTTAGATATGTGGACGATGGACATTCTAAATATTGCAGCATCGGTGGTGGGTAAACCTATATGCCTTGATAGAGCGACGATAAAATTGGAGAGGTTATCTTATGCTAGGTGCCTCGTCGAGGTGGATGCCAAAAACCCTCTCCCAAAGACTATAAGACTTGAGTTGGACGGTGGTGTTGTCATAACTATTGTTGTGAAGTATGAAGGCAAACCTCCGCGATGCAGACACTACGTCTTCTTTGGACATGTGGACTCCCAATGCCCAACTATAGTTCAGCTCTCTTCAATCCAAAAGGTTCCGACTATGTCGGGAGGTGGCAAGGAGAAGGAGGGAGCTTCATATTGCCCTGGCAAGGGAGACGGGCGGGCCTCTATAGGCCCAATGGTTGGTACGGCAGCCACCTGTACAGGAGATAATCCGGAGTTGGTTACCATGGGGGCTAGTGCGGTCCTGGTGAGCAAGATGGATGGGTCGGCTTCGTTTATAGTCCAGGAGGCAAGGCCGGCTAATGCAATAGATGGCCAGGAGAATGGATATGCTTGTGTAGAGAATGTCATTGGAGGTTTATCTTCTGCTGAGAAGGAGTCTACGGGTCATTCGATGGATGCCAAAGAGGGGAATTTGTGCGGCAAGATGGCAGAGGAAAATTTGGGCGGTATGTTCCCTGAAGAGAAAATTTGTGATGAGAATGCACCGATGGGAATTGTGAATGGAGGGCCTGATATTATTGGAGCTGCTGCAAAATTACATGTAATAAATGAGGCGGGGCTTTCAGGAGCTGAGGCTTCTGCTATTGGAATTACCATTGCTGAGGGAATTTTCACAGAGGGAGCTCTTCTAGTCACTGCCCAACCTGATACTACAGAGAGGAATTCAGAAAATATTAGACCCATGCATTCTATCTCAGAAGATGATTTCAACCCGGATATTGACAGCATCCCTGATCCCCTAATGTATGAGAATATAGAATGGATAGCAGAGCTGGAAAACTCAAAAGAAAAGGATGGGAAGAGGTCAAAAGCAGCGCCGAAAAATAGGGCTCAATCGCCAACGAATGTGGGGGTAAGGAAAAGCTCTAGGCTGGGGGCAAGTGGCAGACAAAATCCAACCATTAAATTATGAGTATCTTTTTGTGGAATACATGAGGTCTCAATAACCCAATCAGAAGACGAGATCTTAGTGACAGGTTAAAGAACTTGAAGCCATCTATAGTTATTTTGATAGAGACAAAGCTGAAAGAGGAGAACGATAAATGGAAATCCAGTTTCCCCTAAACTAGAACATGGTAAATAATTTCTCTCAACATTCTGGTGGCCGCATCCTTATCGGCTATGACAGTAAAGTATGGGTAACTTTGATACTCTCTAGCTCATATCAATACATTACTATGAGGTGTGTTAATTCGCGCGGGGGGGGGGGGGGGGGGGGGGGGGGGGGGGCTGAGGGTAATCATTTCGGGAGTATATGATTCTAATTTGAGAACAGAGCTGCACAAACTTTGGGATTATTTGGTGGCGGATGCTTCGATGGTGGGAGGAGAGGCTTGGCTTGTTGGAGAAGACTTTAATTGTATCAGATATTCTAAGGAGAAGATTGGGGGAAGAAGGACCGACCCCAAGGTTTTGGACGAGATGCATTGTTGCCTGATTGCATGCTCCTTGTTGGACCTTAAAAATGTCGGGAAGTCAATGAGTTGGAGTAATAGGAGGATTGGGGATGGACAAATCGCAGCAAGACTAGACCGTAGTTTATGTGACATGAATTGGATGAGTATGATGCCGGAGACGTTTGTGGAGTATCTTGATCCACTAACGAGCGATCATTCTCCCATGTTAATTAAGTTGTAGACCAAGTTAACTTCATACCCCAATCCTTTCAGATGTTTTAATGCCTGGGCCAAGTGGGAAGGATATAATGAACACATTTTTGCAGGCTGGGGCTTCATGTGGAGGGAAGCCATCAGCATTGCTTGGTAAACAAATTGCGGAACCTCAAAGGAAAATTGAAAGCCTGGGCTATATTGAGTAGGGAAAAGAACAACACTTTTCTAGTCCGCAAGCAGCTTGAAGAGGTAAGGGGATCGGCCAGAATTCATGACGATCTCAATGTGTAAAGGCTTGAAGAGGAATTGTCTACAAACCTTATAAGGCTTTTGGCGATGGAGGAGGATATTCAGAGGCAGAAAAGTAGGCAGGACTGGCTGAGTCTGGGGGATAGTAATACTAAATTTTTCTATATGGCGACGAAGTCTCGTCAAAGTCACAATAAATTGGGGCACCTGGTGGATCCAGATGGCCAACATATAAATACTATTGATGATCTCAGGCTGAGGGCTCTTGAATTCTATGAAGATTTGTACAATCAAAAACACTACTGGAATGTCTTTCCTAGGCTTGTCCCAAAGAGGAAATTGACCACTAATGCTGTTACCTGGTTGGAGCGAAGGGTCTTCAAGGCGGAGATCCATGAAGCTGTTTTCCAAATATGGGTGGATAAATCCCCTGGCCCAGATGGATTTAACGGCTTTTTCTATCAACACAACTGGAGTATTATAGGTACTGATGTTACTAATGCAGTCCTTTTTTTTTCTTTCGATCTGGATCTATTATGCACCCTATAAATGACACAAATCTTACTCTGGTGCCCAAAAGTTCTAAATCTACTGGGCTGGGTGACCATAGACCAATTGCATGTTGTAATGTGCTTTATAAAGTCATTAGCAAAGTCATTTGTAATAGGCTGAAAGTGGTCGCCCACGAACTTATCTCGCCAAACCATTCTGCCTTTCTCAAAGGGAGACTTCTTTCTGACTGTGCTCTGCTAGTCCACGAACAGATCAGAGACTACAGTAACCCAATGGGAGCCAGAGCTTGCTTAAATTGGATTTGAGGAAAGCCTTTGACAGTGTAAATCGAGAATTTATCTACTACATTCTTCACATAATGGGGTTTAGTAGAAAATTCATTGAATGGATCCAGGAATGCATATCCACTCCAACTTTTTCAGTAATGATTAATGGATCCCCAGTCGGGTACTTTGAAGGTAATAGAGGGCTCAGGCAGGTAGACACCCTCTCCCTTTATTTATTTGTCATCACAATGGAGACTTTCTCTTTATTATTAGAAAAATCTATTGCGGGTGGTATTGTACATCCCATGAGACGTAGAGGATCTATTTCCCACCCTCTTTTTGCAGATGATCTGCTACTATTTTGTCGAGCAAATAAACATTCATTTGAGGGGCTTAAAGTTTTGCTTGATTGCTTTTCTAATTTCACAGGCTTGTGCATTAATGGTGAGAAAAGCATGGCCATTTATAGCAAAGGAACTAGGAGTCCTATGACCTTATCAAATATTTTGGGAATTAAGGTGGGAACCACTTTTTCAACATACTTGGGCCTTCCTTTTTCCTCCAAATATCCAAAACCTAACATGTACATTAGGTTGCTAGACAAGTGCAGGAGAAGAATCATGGGATGGACTTCTACTTTGCTCTCTATTTCTGGCTGGATTGAGCTTGTCAAAACGGTAATTTATGGTATGGTTTCTTTTTGGCTGCATGTATACCGGGTACCAAAATCCGTTCTGCACTCCATCACATCTTTATGTAGCACATTTATTTGGGGATCTTCAAAAATTTGGTCTTGGAACTCTGTTTGTGTCCCTAAGGAGGAAGGGGGGGTTGGCTTGAGGCTTCTCTCCGATCTCAATATAGCAGCTGGGGTGGCCTTGACATGGAGGATGCTGACAGGTAATGGCTTATGGCCAGAATATATGAGGAACAATTATCTGGATACACGCAACTTCTTTGGTGCAACAGTGAATCTTTCTCAGTCAGGCTCCAGGAAATTCATGCTAAACTGTAGGAAGTTCTCTAAAAATCTTCTTTGCAGGCAAGTTCGGGATGGTGCCTCCACCTCATTTTGGCATGGCAATTGGCTCCCCATTGGCCCTCTGGATGACTTATATGATATTCATATTGGGGCTAGCAAAAAATGTGTCAAGGATTATTGGGATGGAACAACCTGGAATGAGGACCCATCTATAAATCAAATTCTGCCCCTGCTCCATAATTTCGACGGTTTATCATCAGAAGCCGATTCATGGTGCTGGAAACCCAGTGACATGTTCTCTTTTAGGGAATGTTGGGAAGGTACAAGATGTAAGCGACCACTTTTCCCCTTTGCTAAATTAGTATGGTACACAAATTTTGTGCCAAAAATGTCATTGCATTTACTTAGGGCATTCCTTGGGAAGCTCCTAACCCGTGATCAGCTGGAAAAATTTGGGACTGTCGCACAAACATCCTGTGTGTTGTGCGAGGATAATATTGAAGAAACTGTCCACCACTTATATTTCGAATGCCCATATTCTAAATATCTATTACTCAGGAGCGTCCTGAAATTGGGTATAACAAACCCCTTGGCCCCCCAGTTAGCTGAGGTGGGGAATTACTATATGCTACACTTCACCAAGAAGAATATTATCAGCTTGCTTGCTAAGACCGTGCTCTCTACTATGGTTTGGCACATTTGGAAGAAAAGAAATCGGAGAATTTTTGATGGAGTCTGCAGATCGAAGACATTATTATTTGAAGACATCGTAAGGATATCAGAACAATACTTAGAAATCAGGATCCCAAGGCTCCTGATGCACTGCAAGTTATGAATATCTGGGAGTTTAGATATGCGGGATAGATAACATTTTTGGCTTTTGCTCTATGTATCAATTTGGCATCTGGGTATTTTGTTTCATTTCAGATCATTGTACATTCTTGTGGGGAACGGAGGGAGATAGTTATTTGAGAGTGACGGCGCTTGTGCCCTCTCCCCTCTATAACTAATCTCTCTCTAGACCCCACCATTTTCTGTACATTTTTAGAAATATTAATAAAGGTATATACTAACTTTCCTATATATATATATATATATATATATATATATATATATATATATATATATATATATAAGTTTGGGGGAGAGATTGGTGGATAAGTGCAAGAAGAGATTGATGGGCTGGTCGTCATCCTTATTATCTATTCCAGGACGGATTGAGCTTGTCAGAACGGTGATTTATGGTATGGTTGTTTTCTGGATGCAAGCCTTCCACATCACACTCACTACTGTGCGGGCTATTACTGCAATGTGTAGAAGATTCATCTGGGGAAATTCTAGAGCTTGGCATGGGAAGATATGTGTACTCCAAAAAGTGAAGGGGGGTTAGCATCAGATTATTAGAAGATTTAAATGTGGCAGCAGGTATTAAACTAACTTGGAGATATCTTACCTCGGTTGGTCTATGGGCGAATCTTATGAAGAGGCAATACGATAACTCAGAAGAATATTTTGCAGCGAAGAGGAATGTAATGCAATCTGTGTTGGATATGGAAGACGTTAGTACACCCTTGTAGGGGATGTACGAGGGAATACGGACCTCGAACGTCGCGTACACGAAGTCGTGCGCAAAGGGAATATGTTCCCTTGCGGAGAGGATCTCTAGATTGATGGGAAAGTCGCATTATATGTGCATAAGTGCACGCGACATATGGCTAATAAAGGGGTAATATCTTAAGCTTATATTGTACCATGCATATGGTACAACTTAAGCTTATAATATGCCATGTACGATGGTACACCTTAGTTAAATTGTTCCAAAGGAACAATTGATCCTAAAATAACTACCTTGGGGGCTATAAATAAGACCCAAGGGTTAGCCATTTCCTTACACTTTTGCATGACATTCATGCATGCATCTTCATTCTAGCGAAGCTCTGCCGAAATACTTCCTCTCCCTCTATCCAAGTTCTTAATCTAAAGTAGAGATTTAGATTGTGGATTTAGTAGCCTTACTCCGTTCGTGAGAAGACTCGATCCGTCGTGGCGAATCCGAAGGCAAAGTTCCGAGACTACCGTGCCGCATACGCAAGCGTAAGTCTCAACTTTATTTATCGATCCTAACTCTGTTTATGGCAGGATCCTTCATTGGTATCAGAGCCATATGGGTTCGCCCCGGTCAAACCACCGTCCCGTCGAAACTATGAACGAGTCGTTGTCTTTTTCACGAATGGGTCTCCTACCATTACGGATATGGTAGGAACGCTTCGTGACGAAGAGAACGCAGCGGTTGTTCTTTTCACGTTAGGGTCTCCTATCATTACGGATATGGTAGGAACTCTCCGTGACGGGAAGAACCGACCGTTCACGTAGTATGTTATTTTTCATTTTTGGCACACGGCCATTAGGAAATAACTAATTTCTCGACGAACGGGTGCTTCATCGACGAACGGGTGCTTCATCGAGGAAGATGATGGTAGTTATCTCCATCGGAGAAGATGAATTTTAGTGCATGTGCGCCATGGCCAAATGGGCTATGAAGGCCATGCACCCCCCACCCCATGCGGAGGGGGTTGGCTACGGCCAATAACCACCGGCGACCACCCCATCAAGGGGGAGGAGTGCATGCGGCCACCCCATGAAAGAGGGGAGACCGGCCATGGCTAAAGGGCCATGGCCGGTCAAGGCCAATAGGCCATGGCCGGGCCATGGCCGACCGGCCGGCCACGGCCGGGCCAGGGCCTGGCCTCCCTGGCCGGGGCCAGGGCAGGGGCCCTGGCCCCCGGTCAGGGCCAGGCCGCCCTGGCCGAGGCTAGGGCAGGGGCCTGGCCGCCCTGGCAGAGGCCAGGGCAGCGCCCTGGCCTCAGGCCGGGGCCTGGCCGCCCTGGCAGAGGCCAGGGCAGCGCCCCGGCCTCAGGCCAGGGCCTGGCCGAGGCCAGGGCAGGGGCCCTGGCCCCGGCCAGGGGCCAGGCCGCCCTGGCAGGGGCCAGGGCAGCGCCCTGGCCTCAGGCCAGGGCCTGGCCGCCCTGGCCAAGGCCAGGGCAGGGGCCCTGGCCGGCCCCGGCCCTGGCAGAGGCCAGGGACTGGCAACTGCCAGTGCCACGGTCGGCCCTGGCAGCGGTTGTTCTTTGGCCAATGACCGGTCTGATCGGTACTGGCCGAGAGTGATGAAGATCAATTTTTGGTCGACCAATTTGGGTGTTTTGGTCGACCAATCCGGCGAAAGGTCTTGGTCGATCATGAATTTGCCGACTAGCCCATACGGGGTGTCAAAAGGCCTTGGTCAAACTCGAATGTGCCGATTAGCCCATACGGGGCTAACCACTGTGCCGAATAGCCCATACGGGGCTAACGTTTTAATGAAGTTTTTCATTGGGCTCTACTCCTTGAAGATTAGCCATAGTGCTCTACTTCATGCGAGATTAGCGATGTCATTGTGCTCTACTCTACGGAGATTAGCCAATGTACTTATGACGTTGTGCTCTACTCTACGGAGATTAGCCAATGTATTTTAAATTTTTTGAAAAAGATGTTTTCAAATAGGTTATGTCCCGTCCTTAATCGGGATAGAGCAATTTAGAATTCCAAGTCCTACCACGATCCGGCCATGGTTATCTAACCCATGGGTGTGTAGAACAGGTCTCGTGGCTTGGCAATTGTTGCGCTAAAATTCTTTGCGCAAACTCTCATCTATTCCATTTTGAAAGATATGTTTTTCAAAAGTAATTTTCCGCTGCGAAGTACTATAAAAGTACGATTGTTTGATAAGTGATGGGGGAATATTGAAGGTTGTTCTAGATGGTGATTGGAATCATAGAGACCTTTTCGATTCTAGAACAACGTCTTCAATATTTTTCGAAAGTAACTTATCAAATATAATATAATTCCAAGTGTGATTTGAATTTTTAGAACTATCCAAATGGGATATTCTATTATCATTTCAAGTGGGAGTTATATTTTAAGAATTTTTATGCAATGTTTTGATCAAACCTTCGGTTTTGTGTCTTTTGCAGCATTTTAAAAGTAAAATGTCTTCCGCTTCAAAGAATATCGTCGCTGAGTTAAACAGAAGTGAAAAACTCAACGGTGATAATTACAAACTTTGGTCCATCAAGATACAATACGTTGTAGAGGAGCAAGAAGTGCTCGAAACTCTAAAGAACGTTATGATTGAACCCGAGTTGGGCACTACGGCCCAACACCGACGAGACAAGGAAGCTTTTGATGCTTGGTCTCAGAAGAACAAGATAGCGCGCATTACGTTATTAAGCAGTATGGCTGATGACATAATGCGCATCTTCCGAGAACATGACCTAGCCATGGACATATGGTCCAAGCTAGAGGAGAAGGTCGGTGGCACATCGGTGTCCAAACTTCGCTCCTTAACTATAAGGTTCGATTCATATAAGAAACGTCCAGATCATTCCATGGGGAAACATCTGCGACATATGGCGAACCTTATCTCGGAGTTAAAGGATGCAGGTCATGTGCTCACAGATGAGCAACAAAACCAAGCAGTCATACGTTCACTACCAAATGGGTGGGATCAGATGAAGATGCATCTCACTCATAATGAGAGCATCAAGACCTTCAACGATGTTTCCAAGCACCTCGAATTAGAGGAAGATCGACTTGCGGCTGCCAAGCCAAGTGCAGAAGTGCACATGGTTGCTAGTTCCTCACACGGGGGAAAGAAACGTAAAGATCGTTCGAAGTCTTCTAATGAACGTAATAAGCAACCTGAGTCTACCAAGGAACCCAAACATAAGGGTGGGCATAAGAAATGGCACAAGAAGAAAGACTTGAAAAGGATCAAGTGCTTCAAGTGCAACAAGCTCGGTCACTATGCTCGTTCGTGTACGAGTGGAAGTGACGAGGTGCCACCGACCACATAGCAAAGGACAGACGGTCCTTCGTGGAGTATCACCGGATACCCCAAGGAATGAAGTGGATCAATGTAGGAAACAACACACGTGTTGAAGTGAAAGGCGTTGGGACTCGCAAGCTAGTCTTGGACAACGGCCGCACTCTCCTACTTCATGATGTTCTCTTCATTCCAAATATTCAAAGGAATATTAAAACTGTGGTCAATTTAATGGGTCTTGGTTATAGTTGGTTCCTTCATGATTGTAAAATGGACCTATTTTGTAATAATTCCTTTATTGGTACTGGGTTTGTATTTCAAAGGATTTATTGTAATAAGTACAAAGTATGATTTCTCATGTAATGAAAATTTCCTTATGACAAATTATTTGATTAATGAGTCTAATATAATTTGTTGGCACACAAGGCTTGGTCATATTGGACCAACGCGTATGGATATATTTGCCAAACGTGGCCTTCTATCAAATGTTTCAAAGGTTGAAATGTCGACCTGCGAACATTGCCTTGTGGGGAAATCTTGTCGCAAGCTGTTTGGAAACGGCACAAGGGCCGAGGTTCCATTACAGCTTATCCATTCGGACATATGTGGTCCGATGAATGTCAAGACAAGACGCGGAAAGTCATATTTCATCACTTTTATTGATGATTTCACCCAATTCGGACATATCTATTTGATATCCCACAAAAGTGAAGCTTTGGCTTGCTTTAAAAACTATATGAGTTTAGTGGAGAATCAATTAGATCGCAAGATTAAGGTCTTGCAAACCGATAGGGGTGGTGAATATCAATCAACAAGTTTTAAGAAATATGACTTTAATGGAAATGGTCCGTTCAATGATGGCGCAAGCTAACTTGCCAATCACCTTTTTGGGGTGATGCATTATTGACGGCTGTTTTCATTTTAAACCGCGTACCCTCGAAATCAGTTAGCTCCACTCCTTATGAGTTGTGGAACCAAAGGTCTCCTGACTTAAACATTTTGAAACCTTGGGGTTGTGCATTCAACGCACATATTTCCTCCCATAAATATGGCAAACTTGGGCCAAGGGGAAGGAAATGTATCTTTAAACGATACGCAGAAAACTCTAAAGGTTATGTTTTTTAGTCAGGAAGAAAATGGTGGGCTAATTGAGTTTGAGTAGAGGGATGTCACTTTCTTGGAAAACGAGTTTCCAAGACAGGGCGAGATAAGTCAGGACTTATCTCTATTTGAGATTTATGATCAAGAAGGATTACCTCATTCGAGTGGGAGAATTCTTGGAGAAAACGAAGATACGTTTCAACCTTCACCAATGGATTATACGAATGACGATTATCCTATTCCATACGGGAATAATGATCCAAGTGGGAACAATTCTAACGACATTTCAAGTGGGAGTGATATTAGAATTGATCTAACTTCGAGTCAACAAGGACTTGAAGAATCTCAAATATGACGTAGTAGTCATACAAGGTTGGCTCCTCTAACATTTGAGGTTGAAATTTCCGCAAACCTTTATGACTTTACTACAAGAAAATGATGAGCCTGCTACTGTCAAACAGGCCGTATTTTGCCCTGCAAAAGACAAATGGATGGAAGCGATGAAGGCGGAATTGAAATCCATGAAAGTTAACCAAGTCTGGGACTTAGTTAACTTACCCAAAGGACATAGAGCAATTGGGAACAAATGGGTTCTCAAGATTAAGCATAAGGCTGATGGCTCTATAGATAGATATAAAGCTCGCCTTGTCGTGAAAGGTTTTACGCAACAGGAAGGGATAGACTACGAAGAGATCTTCTCACATGTTGTGTGTTTTACCTCGATTCGCCTGATTCTGGCAATGGTAGCTTGCTTAAACCTCGAATTACATCAGATGGATGTAAAGACTGCCTTTCTCAATGGAGAATTGGACGAGGAGATCTATATGGAACAACCAACAGGGTTTGTAAAAGAAGGAAACGAACATAAGGTTTGTAAACTTCGTAAGTCCATATATGGTCTTAAATAATCCTCGAGGCAATGGTATATACGATTTCAAGAAGTTGTCTTATCAAATGGATTTTTCATGATTGATGAAGATAACTGTGTATATATCAAGAGGATTAAAAGCAAGCATGTTATTATGTCTCTATATGTAGATGACATTTTAATAACCAGAAATGACAAGGGCTTTGTGATGGATATCAAGGCTTGACTTTCATCAGTTTTGAGATGAAAGACATGGGGAAGTCATATATATCCTTGGAATTAAGATTTCAAGGAATCGTTCGAAGAAACTTCTTTCTCTTTCACAAGAGACTTATATAAAGAAGGTTCTAGAACGGTTTAATATGTAGGACTACAAGTCAAATTGATACTCCTATAAGCAGATGCGATAATTTATATCTGAAATCATGTCCAAAGAACCAAAAGGAAAGGGAAATTATGGAAAAAGTTCCATATTCCAGTGCAGTTGTTAGTCTTATGTACGCTATGATGCATACAAGACCAGACATCTGTTTTGCCGTTGGAATGGTAAGTCGTTACCAATCCAACCCAGTGCAAGAACACTGGAAAGCGGTTAAGAGCATAATGCAGTATCTTAAAGGAACTGCACATTTACAAAAGACTATGATAAAACCAAGAAGGTAGACATAAGGTACATATCTACGCATGAGATGATAGAGGATCAGCTTACGAAAGCGATCCCCAGAAATGTGTTTTACATACACTTATCATCTCAAGGATTGCGTAAGAGCTGAGTTGTACCAATGTAAATTCCCATGTCTGTAAATAATCAAAATAAAAGAATAAGTTCTTTTTCAAACATTGCATATGAATTTCTTAAGAAATGTTTGTGTACATTTTTGAAATCTCAGCTGAATTGTGTGTATGTCGGACAGATTAAGGTTGGCTCTCTCACATGAGCAACCGCCTTATCTTATCAGATGGATAAGATAGAGATGAGACTAGTTTAAAGTCAAAATCATTAGACGAATGATTTAGAGTCATGACTTTAACAAGATAGTCGAATCTGCATCATATGGATGCTTACAAAAGATCTGAGATCTGTATCACAAGGATATAAAGATCTCATTGGATTTTTTAAAATCCTATCTGTCTTATGCAGGATGAGAGTCCGTGAATATTTCACGAGTAGTAAGGGGACTCAAAAAGATAGGCACTGTGGTGTCTGATCTTTCATCCGTACAACATCATTAAGACATACTCTCCCTGGGAAAGGAGTGATGTTGTAATACGTGTTCATACCACGTATGCATTTCGACCACTGAGTTAGTAGCAATAGTGTTTGCTATTATGTGAGACTCAAAGGCCATATGGGTCTTAACTCTTACCCTCAAGGACTCCAATTGGTTCCTTTAGATTTGACGAGATGATCGCTATCTTAGCGTGTTGCTAATGGGCTATGATAATTCGGCTCGGCGGGGCACGTTAGAAAAGCGAATCAAGTCAAGATCAAAAGGTTCGCAAGAAGAGGAAGATTGATTTCATATTCACATTTGGACTTTAAATGATTCAAAGCTGGTCAGCCAATTGTAATCCAGATGGGATTCAATTGTTGAATATAAAGTATAAGAAATGTGAAGAAATAATCTAGGGTAAAGCATGCGTTGAACTACTCAACTTTGCACCTTCGAGGTCGTTGTGTATCTCTAACAAGTGCACAACAACAGACTCTACGCGCATGACGGTCGCACGGTCTATTTCTCGGTATGATAGATGAAAGAACTAAGAGAAAGACGTTCTCTTACAATCCCCTCAAGTGTGAGTGGGAGATGTTGGATATGGAAGACGTTAGTACACCCTTGTAGGGGATGTACGAGGGAATACGGACCTCGAACGTCGCGTACACGAAGTCGTGTGCAAAGGGAATATGTTCCCTTGCGGAGAGGATCTCTAGATTGATGGGAAAGTCGCATTATATGTGCATAAGTGCATGCGACATATGGCTAATAAAGGGGGTAATATCTTAAGCTTATATTGTACCATGCATATGGTACAACTTAAACTTATAATATGCCATGTACGATGGTACACCTTAGTTAAATTGTTCCAAAGGAACAATTGATCCTAAAATAACTACCTTCGGGGCTATAAATAAGACCCAAGGGTTAGCCATTTCCTTACACTTTTGCATGGCATTCATGCATGCATCTTCATTCTAGCGAAGCTCTGCCGAAATACTTCCTCTCCCTCTATCCAAGTTCTTAATCTAAAGTAGAGATTTAGATGGTGGATTTAGTAGTCTTACTCCGTTCGTGAGAAGACTCGATCCGTTGTGGCGAATCCGAAGGCAAAGTTCCAAGACTACCGTGCCGCATACGCAAGCGTAAGTCTCAACTTTATTTATCGATCCTAACTCTGTTTATGGCAGGATCCTTCAATCTGGCACTTGGAAACATATGCTCAACTGTAGAAACATATCTCAAAAGTTAATTAAACAGAAGGTTAGAGACGAGAGAATAACCCTGTTCTGGCATGATAATTGGCTAGAATGTGGGCCCCTAAAATTCCTTTGTGAAGTTCCACCGGATTCATCGCTAAATAGGGTACGTGATTACTGGGATTCGGCATGGTGTTGGGTAGATGACCCAGCAATCAGGCAATACAACCCTTGGTTATGCAATATTCGGCTCCTTGCTGGAATTGACCAGTGGGCTTGGGCACCTGGTGAAGACTTTCTATTTCGTGGGATGGAGTGCGTAAGCAAGGTAGAGCTTTCCCCTTCCAAAAATTGATATGGTATTGCACCCACACCCTTAAAATGTCACTAACACTCCTTCGAGCATTCAGAAGGTAAATTGCTTACGCGAGATATGATTCGTGGGGCCTAAATACCCCTGTTAATTGTGTATTATGTGATGGTAGCAATGAGGAGAGCGCAAGACACATGTTCTTTGAATGCAACTATTCTAGCAATATTTTGCAAAAGTCATTGCTTAAGCTGAATATTACTCATCATATTGAACCTGACTTGGCCGAGGTGGGGACATTTTTTCTTCTGCATTATGGGGGTAAAGATGTGTTAAGCATACTTGCAAAGTCTGTTCTAGCGACTACTATCTGGCATATTTGGAGGGAAAGAAATCGGCGAATATTTGAAAATGAAAAAAGAAGTGCAACTATGCTTTTTGCGGAGATCGTCGCTGATATCAGAATTCTTATGAGAAACCATGAACCAACATCGGAAGATGAAAGGGTGGTCTTAGCCAACTGGAACTTCAGGGACAATGGTTGAATACTACATGTGTTCTGTTCTATTTTGTTTGGTTGCTTTATAGATATTATAAGATGAGGATATAATAGTAGAGAGTGACGGCGCTTGTGCCATATCCTCCCTCTATTGAAACCTCAGGCCATCTTAAGATGTAGCACTTTTGTATATTTCTCAATAAAGGAAAAGGCTAACTATTCCAAAAAATCAGTTTGGGGGAGTGTACGTATTTCTGGGCCACATTTTATATCCATTTTGCATATGCCATCTACCGTCATGCATCCATCATTTGCATGCTTTTTGTATTTACCACTTGCATATACCATGTCACATTTTACTTTCTTTATTTTCCTTTTATTTTGCATCATGCACGCATCCTCACCCACCCACACCTATCTTATGCGTTCTAGTGCCACACATAGCACATTGAGGACAATGTGATGTTTAGCTTGGGGGAGTAAGTGTACACACGCACCTTTTATTTTCTTTCATTTTTATCTTTATTTTTCACCTTTCTTTATTTTTTTCACTTATTTTCACTCACCTTTTTCATTTTTATTACCCTGCATCATGTTTTCTTACTTTTGGAGTGACTTGCGTATGTATAGTTAGTTTTTATTTTCATCCTTATTTCTTTTATTTTTCTTGCTAGAAATGAATTCCCCATGATGACTATATCTTGGAGTTTTCTTTACTCTTATGCACATATTCTCTTGTCATGCTATCGTTTTTATTTCTGATATCATAAGCGATACATTGCCCTGCATTTGAGAAAAAGAACTTCCATAATTTATTATGTGCTTATGAATGAAATTTTAGCGTTAACTGAGTCTGGGAATTATTATTGTATACTCTTCGTAGAAAACATACCAAGCTTCACGCATTGATTGCCTAAACTTGGCGTACCTCTTTGCATCTCTATTATCACTTTCTTTTTGCATGAAATGTGCATTGAACTTCCAGGTTGAATAAATGATTGCCATTTGATATGATCAGATTAGTTTACGTTTTGTTATCAAACTGAATAGATTACATTACCCTGCTGAAGTTGTTGTGCACATACAAAGAGTGAACCAAGTGTTATATATATTTCTTTCTCCATATATCTTGAACATCATTTCTATACTTATAGTCCTTGGTGAATCTCCCCTAGGTGAATTCTATATTTGCATCTTTCCCATGCTAAATAGAATAAGCTCCATGAATCCCAAAATCTCAAAGAAAAAAATATATATCTTTCTATCTTATTTGGGATTGTTCTTGCGTATATAAAAAAACAGAAAAAGAGAAAAGGGAAACAAAAAGGAAGTTACATTGTATATACACAATCAATTCTTCCTCTTTCTTCCTCATCTTCCTCTTATTCATTTGGAGCTACAAAAATGGGAAAAATTCAATATTTTTATATTTGATGCCACCACGCTTATAGATAAGCTTGGGGGAGGGGATCCAATGATGTGTGAGAGAGTGACTACCTATATGTGCATGACAACCTAAGCTACGTAATTTTTGATACTTAAGGAGATTACTAAGAGTATAACGACATCTATGAATTGAAAATTGGCATGAAATTTATGAAAACCATCCTTTTCTATTCTTATTGGTTTGAAACGTGTGATATCTCTTATACTCCAAGTAGAAAGCGATCATTTGATAAGTGTGTGATCCATGATTATGTATATCATTTTATATGCCTTAGATGATGTTGATTCTAAAATGATTTCATATTTCATATGATTTTCGATGTTCTTAGTTTTTCTATCAAATGCACCTAAATGAAATTATATCGATGTAAAAAGCGTTAGCATGTTTATATTCATTGTTCGTGCTATTTTAGTATGCAACTCCGGGTTCTGAGAGAACGATCTAGCACCTTCACCTCTTCATCTTCTTTTTCTTTCCTTCCTTTTTCTTTATTTTTATTGGCCAAGTTCGTCTTTTTACTCATCTTCCTCAAGGACGAGTAAGAGGCAAGCTTGAGAGATTTTGATATGCTCATATTTTACACTTTATTTCTGCATATTTGCATGTCATTTCGATTGCTCATATCATGATTTTCACGATTATTCGACGATGTTTCGATACTTTTCACTATTTCTTGGTTTTCGTCTGATTTTAGGAGATATGGAGCAATCGGGAGCAATTTGGAGCCTAGAGAACCTATACGCATGCCGGAGCATCGCCCATGATCATATCAGCGAGCTAACGGCGCTGGAGTATGAGTGGAAGAAGAAGAACGTCGAAAGAATCGACGAGTAAGCGAGGAGGAGAAGAAAAGAGATCAGAAACAGGCCACTCGGCGAGTGACACAGCTCACTCGCCTAAGTGAAGCAGCTTACTCGGCTGAGTAACGCTGATACAAAGATCATTTTTGCCTGAGTGCCTAAATGTACTCGGTCGAGTGGTAACTTCCACTTGGCCGAGTAAGAACTCCACTCACCCGAGTGGAGGCAAAGATTCAAAAGAAATCCAAGGCGACTTCTCTGTTTTTGGAGGGATCTGCAGACTGTCCTACTCGATCGAGTAGACTTCTCACTCGACCGAGTGAGAAATCCTACTCAACCGAGTGGCATGAGCTCCTTAACACGAATATCTCTATCTGTTCTGCAGATTTGGCACTCGGCCGAGTGAGATTCTCACTCGGCCGAGTAGCACCGATAACCAGTCTCGAAAACTATGGTTTCTGGCTGTGTAGGGGCAGTTTGGTCGAAATAGTTTGGTGTTTTGGGGATGTAATTAAGCCCAGTTTTGTCTCCAGCCTAAGAGGAGACTAGGGGAGACTCCTTAGCATTTTTTTCATTAGTTTAATTTTAGTTAAGCTCTTGTATTGGCGAGCGAGAAATTGAAGACTTGTTCTTAATTTTCTATTTGACGATTCTTCGCAACATTGGGTTGTCTTGATCTCTTGAAAGCTTTAATTTTATGCTAAATCTCCAGCTAGATCTTGTTGGAAATCGAGTCTCCACCCCATGGTTATTTTGATGATGAGCAACATATTATGCTACTAATATTTTCATTGAGTTTGTGTGAAGGAAATGTAATTTTAATATAGTTTATGAAGCAAAGATGAATTGCTTATGAAAGCTATGAATGAAGGGAGCTCAAATTAATGGAGCTCAAATGTGATGGAGCAAACAACTCAAAGAAGGTTAGGAGCAAATGTGCAAGGAACAATCGAGTCAAGTCGAAATGAAGTCAACAAGAAGAATTGCAAGCTAATAAATAATTTGTAATTTTGACTTTTATTTGAGCCTTAGGAATTTGTTAAAGCCTTTTGTTTAAGCCCACAAACACTTAGGATTATGCCAAAAATGATTTAAAATGTTTTAAATATTTTTCCTAAGTTTTTCGAGCCAAAGCCCATGCTGAAATGTACTCTGTGAGTCGACTACCAAAGTTAGGGAGTCGACTACCAGATGTAGCAGATTTTCTCGGAAACTGCTCTGGGAGTCGACTACCAATATACAGTCTGGGATCTGGGTCGAACGGCTAGTTTTTGAAAATCATTTTTATTGCATTGGAAATAATTTGATTCTCAAATTTCAAATTTCAAATTCAAAACTCAAATTTCAAATTTCAAATGCAAACATTTTTGGAAATAATTTGAATTTCAAATTTCAAATGCAAACAATTTTGGAAATAATTTGAATTTTAAATTTCAAATTTCAAATTTCAAATTTCAAATGCATTTTTGAAATAGTTTTTTGAAATGATTTTCATCTTTATAAATAGAGGGATTGAGCTTGGGTTTTACACAGGAAAATGTTTTATCTAAAATTATTGCTCAAAAGTTCTCAAGCTCTCAAAGTTCTTCAGTTTTTCTAAAGGCTAATTTTTAAGTCGTTTGTGCTTAAATTTGCAATTACTTTCTCTGTTTATTTCTAGCCTTTATAACTTGGTTTGATCTCCAAAGCTCATAGCTTTTCTTCTTGAGATTTAAACATCAAGTTTTTCTTTTTGATCTTTGTATTCTTATCTTTTATATTCTTTCAAAGATCAAGTCTTGAATATTGATCTCTATAAAGCCCAAGTGCTAATATTTTAGAGAATCAATGTCAAGTTATTTCTTTTAGCCACGATATTCATACACACACACACATTGGCAATAAGAATTATTTTAATTAATTAAAACTTGTTTAATCTCTGTTTTTGAAGCTATATTTTAACGAGATTTAAAGTAAGTTTATTTTTTTATCTCCAAAGCTTTTAAGTTCTATATATTTGAGATCAAATCTACTTCTATAGCAATCATATACACAAAGGCTTCATCAAGTTGCTATAGGTATTTGTAAATCATCAAAAGGTTTGTAAATCCTAGTTGGAGGCTAGGTGGTGAGTAAATTTTTGTTGTAGGCAAGGTGTTTGTAAAAGTCCTCGGGTTGTGAGGCAACGGAAAATTCTTGTTGTAGGCACGGTGGTTGTAAATCATCATTGGAGGTGAGGTTGTTTGTTCTATTTATCGATAATAGTGGATTAAAGGTCGATAGAGATTCGGTGACTGGACGTACCCAGGTTGTGGGGAACCAGGATAAAAATCTGTGTGTTTGCGATTGTTACTTACTTGCATTTACATTTCGCTGCTTAATTTTATTATTGCAAGTATTTGTTGATTAAGATTGATATTAGGTAATTCTATATTAATCTTAGGGAGAATTCTAGAGGTAAAGTTTTAATTTACGAAAACACTATTCACCCCCCTAGTGCTCTCTTTGCCATCTATAGGATCCAACACTTGGTATCAGAGCGAGGTTACAAGATGGCATCAACAAGAAGACAACTTCCACATATCTTCGATGGCTCAAATTTTGATGATTGGAAAAGAATGATGAAAGTCTACATTCAATCCAAAGACAGCAACTTGTGGAGATTTGTGGAGAAGCCATATCACCCACCTGCCACACCTAACTCACATTGGACAAAACTGAAAGAATAAATGGAAATTAAAGATGGAGAGGTAATTGGATGTATTCAAAGTTCTTTGAGTAACAAAATTTTTCGTCTTGTGCCAGGAGCTACTACGGCGTATCAGCTATGGCATATGGTAGAGAAGTTTGAGGAATCCACCTCTAAAGATTCATCCTCCAATAAAGAAAGAGAAGGTTTGTATGCTTGCTACACGACATAAACAAACGATGATGTAAACTCTACCTCTAGTGTTGAAGATGAAAATAATGATTTACGTCATGCTTACAATGATTTAGTTAAAGATTATAAATCATTGAAAAGTAAATTTAATTCTTTGAAGCATGATCATGGGAGTTTAAAGAAAGATCATAATTAACTTCTTATTGATCATGATAAGTTGAAGAGTGAGTATAATTCTTTATTGAATGATTATGAATGTTTAAAGCTTGTGCATGATGAATGTCTTGAAAGATTGAATAATGCTAAGTCTATTATTGAAAAATTGAGAATGGATAATGATAAATTAGTTGTAGAAAATTCTTTGTTTATGAATGAATGCAATAGCATTAATGGTAGAATTAATTTGTTGTTTAATGATTTATCTTTAACAAAAGTATGCATGAAGAGATTGTTTATAAATTTGATAATTTTAAGCGCAATGCTAGCTTGAGTACTTTTCTTCATGCAAACATGATTCCATGCCTAAGAATGTTGTTAAAGACAAAAAGAATCATGTTAGAAATAATATGCATGCTAATGTTGTTGAAAAGAAATATGCTTTCATGTATGGTAAGATTGCATGCAATAAATTAGTGAAATCCCATGTTTCTAATAGTTCCATTCATAAGTTGGATTCTATTAATCATGTGACTATACATCTATATGCTAAGAATAATTCTATGACCATGCGTAGATTACATGATAATATGTGTTGGGTTCCAAAGAATTTGAGTTTGATTGATAGAAATGGATAAATCCATAATATTGTGATGAATATGCATAATTCTAGAAATTATTTGTATGCTAGGAAAACAAATCCTAAATTGGTTTGGGTTCCTATTGGATGATGTTGCATTAACCCAATAATGTTGAGTATCTATGCTTATTGTATATTTTTAGGATACTCAAATTTAAGGCATATTGAATATCATTTTAATTGATTTCATTAATTGAGCTTATTATGTTTGACTAATCCCACGGACTCACAAAGAAAGTGTACCAAAATTATATGTTTGATTTTCAGGTACCAAAATTATAAGGGAATAGTAGAGAAGCTCCCAATGAATCTCTAAATCCATGCATGCATTAAGGGGGGAGACCTAACTTCAATGATGCAAATTTTCAGGGGGAGCTTAGTAAGATTTTTCTTAGTTTTTAATGATGCCAAAGGGGTAGAGAGAATATGATAATATTCATTGCATATTTTTATGTTTTTATGCAATATGTTGTCATCATCAAAAAGGGGGAGAATGTTGGAAATCGAGTCTCCACCCCGTGGTTATTTTGATGATGAGCAACATATTATGCTACTAATATTTTCATTGAGTTTGTGTGCAGAATATGTAATTTTAATATAGTTTATGAAGCAAAGATGCATTGATCAAATGAAAGCCATGAATGAAGGGAGCTCAAATTAATGGAGCTCAAATGTGATGGAGCAAACAACCCAAAGAAGGCTAGGAGCAAATGTGCAAGGAACAAATCGAGTCAAGTCCAAATGAAGTCAACAAGAAGAATTGTAAGCTAATATATAATTTGTAATTTTGACTTTTATTTGAGTCTTAGGAATTTGTTAAAGCCTTTTGATTAATCCCACACACACTTAGGATTATACCAAAAATGATTTAAAATGTTTTAAATATTTTTCCTAAGTTTTTCGAGCCCAAAGCCCATACTGAAATGTAATCTGGGAGTCGACTACCAAAGTTAGGGAGTCGACTACCAGATGTAGCAAATTTTCTCAGAAACTGCTCTGGGAGTCGACTACCAACCTTGGGAGTCGACTACCAGCATACAGTCTGGGATCTGGGTTGAACGGCTAGTTTTTCAAAATAATTTTTATTGCTTTGGAAATAATTTGAATATCAAATTTCAAATTTCAAATGCAAACAGATTTGGAAATAATTTCAATTTCAATTTCAAATTTCAAATGCAAACATTTTTGGAAATAATTTGAATTTCAAATTTCAAATTTCAAATGCATTTTTGAAATATTTTTTTGAAATGATTTTCATCTTTATAAATAGAGGGATTAAGCTTGGGTTTTACACAAGAAAATTTTTTATCTAAAATTATTGCTCAAAAGTTCTCAAGCTCTCAAAGCTCTTCGGTTTTTCTAAAGGCTAATTTTTTAATCTGTTTGTGCTTAATTTTGTAATTACTTTCTCTGATTATTTCTAGCCTTTATAACTTGGTTTGATCTCCAAAGCTCATAGTTTTTCTTCTTGAGATTCAAACATCAAGTTTTCTTTTCGATCTTTGTGTTCTTAACTTTTATATTCTTTCAATGATCAAGTCTTGAATATTGATCTCTATAAAGCCCAAGTAATAATATTTTAGAGAATCAATTTCAAGTTATTTCTTTTAGCCACGATATTCATACATACATAAATACATATATCTATATTATAAAACAGGGATGTTATCATGGGTTATTGGATAAGAGATATTGGATAAGAGAAATTGGTTATGTGTATTGTTGTATGTGGATATGTGTATTGTTGTATAAGAGATATTGGTTAAGAGATAATGGATAAGAGATAATGGATAAGAGATTTTGGTTATGTGTAATTGGGTGTGTTGTTTATAGAGATTTTGTATATATGGGGTATGAGAAATTGAGACATAAGAAATTGAGATAAGATAAGAAATCAAATCATTGTATTTAAATTTTGAAATCAAAATTTCAAAATTCCCCTTTACATCTGCTCGAATTAGGAGGGAAAATGATTAGATCACATCACATTTGAGAGGGAAACAATTTTAATCACATCACATTTTTTACTCCATATTTGAGGGTTGCGTTGAAGAACATATTTGCTTTGCACACCAAGAGGAAGCAGTGCAAGGGAGAGCTCATCGCCATCATCACCATCATCTTCTACCTCCTCCAGCTCAACAACGAAGAACATCTAGAAGAGCACCCTCTTCTACCTCAGCTCAATCACCCTCTTCTACCTCAGCTCAACAACGAAGAGCAAGCACCTCAAGAACTGATCTTTTCTTTTAATTTATTTCACCCTCACATTTTTTAATTTATCCTCACATTGCAGCTGTTTGAGCGTCATCACGGCCTCAGCAACTCAACCCTTGGTGAGCTTTGTGAGGTTGAGAGCTTCATCACGTCCTCTACACCTCACCCCTTGGTGAGTTTGAGAGAATTGGTGAGCTTTTTTGTCCATGTGCTAATGAATAGAGCTTGACAGGAGTGCTAATGAATAGAGCTTGAGAGAATTCCAAGAGTATAGCTTGACAGGAGTGCTGAAAAATGAGATAATTTCTTGACAGGAGTGCTTGATATTAAATTTTTGTCCATGCGCTAATGAATAGAGCTGTTTGCAAATTTAGAATATCATATTTATGGATAATAACCTTGGTGAGTTTGAGTTTGAGAGAACTGTTTTATCAGTCAATTTTATGGTTATGGATAATTTATATTCCTAAAGAATGAGCTTGCTGAGAAATGATAATTGCTGAATAGAGCTGTGGATAATTTTATGGTAATGGATAATTGCTGAAAAAGGAGATAATGAGCTTGCTAATGAATAGAGCTATTTGCAAATTTCAGTCCATTTCAATGAATAGATCTGTTTGTAAATTGCTAATGAATAGAGCTAATGAATAGAGCTGTTTGCAACTATGAATTGCTAATGAATAGAGGTGCTGGATATGAGCAACTTGGATATGATATAGAGGTGCTTGCTCTTCATAATCAACTTTCAATGTCCTGTAAATTTGCAACTATCAGCGAATTCTCAAAATGTGGTCTTTTTAGTCAGTTTAAATTTTTTGTCAATGTTGATATGGTATTTGATGATATGCTCAAGATATGTGATAATACAAAATTTTTAATTGATATTTTTTATTTAGCTATTTTAATATCAAGCACTCCTGTCAAAAAATTCAGAAAAGTTCTCAAACAGCTATGTGAGTTTGATATTAACAGGATAATAGAAGCAATGTGAGTTTGATATTGGAATTATCCATTAGCTATGTGAGTTTGATATTGATAGGATAATAGAAGCAATGTGAGTTTGATATTGGAATTATCCATTAGCTATGTGAGTTTGATATTGATAGGATAATAGAAGCAAGGTGAGTTTGGTATTAGACCTTTTTTAATATTCATTAGCAAATAGAAAAGTTCTCAAACATCTATGTGAGTTTGATATTGATATATCTATTTTTTGATTGGTTATCAATTTTGAGACTGATTTAATATTGCATTTCATTCTCAAAATTTTGAAAATGAAATTTTGAGAATGAAATTTTAATGTTAATTGAAGGAAATATTTACAGGACACTGAAATTTCATATCATAGGAATGGATGATATCATTGGTGAGCATTCACTGATAGTTGCAAAAAAACATGGAATGGATGAGCTTGCTGGATGAGCTTGCTGAATAATTGAAACATGGAGCCAATGAGTGTATAGGTGAAACTTTGTCCATGTGCTTGCTGAAACATGGAGAGAATGTATAACTGAAACATGGAGCTTGCTAAAAAACATGCAATTTCAGTTGTTATGCAATGGAATATATAGGTGAGAATTCACTGATAGTTGCAAGAAAACATGGAGCTGTTTGCAAAAATTGGTGAGATATATGAAACAGTTTCATAATAGGTTTGAGGTGCATGAAAGATTTTGAGGGATATATGAAACATTTTTTGATATTGTCACTGAGAGTTAATCTCAAAAATTGCATTTCAGAGATTTGTATTTTTTTGATTGGTTAACAATTTTGAGAATGATTTAATATTGCATTTTATTCTCAAAATTTTGAGAATGACATTTTGAGAATGAAATTTTGAGAATGAAATTTTAATATTAATTGAAGGCAATATTTACAGGACACTGAAATTTCATATCATAGGAATGGATGATATCATTGGTGAGAATCACTAATTGTTGCAAAAAAACATGGAATGGATGAGCTTGCTGGATGAGCTGGATGAGCTTGCTGAATAATTAAAACATGGAGCTAATGAATATATAGGTGAAACTTTGTCCATGTGCTTGCTGAAACATGGAGAGAATATATAATTGAAACATGGAGCTGGCTAAAAAACATGCAATTTCAGTTGTTACGCAATGGAATATATAGGTGAGAATTCACTGATAGTTGCAAAATAGTGTGAAAATCCTAATACTCCAGTGTTACAAAATAGTTTGAAATTAGTTTGAAAATTTCAGTTTGAAAATTACTGTCAAGTTTCAAGATTTCATTCAATGGGTGCAATATGTGTAATTTGGTGCAATATATGCACCAATTGGGTGTGCTTATTCAAAATTTCATTCTATATGTGTAATTTGGTTCAGTTTGCAGTTGTGCTGTAGTGCTCAATGCCATCCTTACAATCACATACCAATTTAGCATCCAGTTTGTAAATGCACTGTTCATCAAACTGAAATTATGTTACTCCAGTGTTCATCAAATGTTGAGGATTTTAGCATTCAATGTTTGTGTGTGTTGAGGATTGAGGATTGAGGATTTTAGGACTGTTAAATTTGTAAAACATTTGAAAAGGGATTGACAATATAACAGTTATTTAACATTTGAAAATCCTAATACTCCAGTGTTGAGTAAAACAGTTATATCAAAACAATCCTAAAACTGGAGCATTGAGAATTATAGAATGGCTAAATTGATATGCATTGTTAGAATGGCTCATTGCTCCAGTTTGAACATTGTTGAATTTTTGAATGTGAAAAATTTACGGAGAAAAATAAATTTTGAATGCTCCCTGTTTTCCATGGCTGAACAATTTGCAAATGTTGCCTGATACAAATTGTTTCCTATGCTATTGTTCCTATGCTTATGAGAATGATGGCTAAACATTGATGTCTTTAAGAATTGTTTAAATATGTGTCCTGAAGATGAGATCTTGATGCTAAATCAAATGTCTTTAAGAATTGATATTTGCTTGATAGTATATGTCTTTGATAATTGTTCAACTTATGAGAATCAGCTTAATAGAAAATATTTTAAGCTCAATATCATAGGAACTGAATTGATATTTGCTAAACTGATCTTGATTTAGCATATGGTATGTGTCCTGAACTTATGAGCTCAATAACATCAATAGCAAATATCAGCTTGGTAGTGTAGCACCAATACATTCACTTGACTGAGTTTGAGAGGATTGGTTATGAATGCATAGAGATGTAAATAGGAATGAGCTTACTATTTTGTAATGGATGAGCTTGCAAAATTTTATCCCGTTGAATTGCAAGCTCAACAAAATAGCAAGCTCATTCAACGGGATATATGAATGGATGAGCTTGCGGACTAATTGGTTATGAAATTTTGTCCTTCGAAATGAAATCCTATTTTCATTCATTTAGTAATTTTGCTCTCATCTTCTGTACCTTATGAATAGATTTTTGCTAATAAATATATTTGAGCATATGAACAAAAGTATAAAATGAGCATATGAAACTGAAGTATGCATTGGTTATGAATTGCTTTTGCTCATACTTAAATTGCATGTTTTTATACTTAAATGACTGAAATTGCATGATATCATGGTCAGACATTCAACTTAAATGACCGTCATGGTTAGACATTGCATGAAATTGGTTATCATGGTTAGACATTCAAGTATGAGCTATTGGTTATATATTCTGAAATTGGACATGACACTTGGTTAATTTCAAAATCAAGTATGAGCTCATATCTAAATTGGCTGTATATTCTGAAATTGAGCTATTGGTTATATATTCTAAATATATAACCAAGATTTTGAATAGGACACTTGGTTATCATGGTTAGATATTATGGTTAATTGGCTGTATATTTTGAAATTGAGCTATTGGTTATATATTCTGAATATATAACCAAGATTTTGAACCGGACACTTGGTTATCATGGTTAGATATCATGGTAAATGATTTAAAAAACATGCAATTTCAGTTGAATTGCATGATATCATACTTAAATGACTGTTATGGTTAGACATTCAATTGTCCTGTTCAAAATCTTGGACAGGACAATATTGGTTAGCAATGTATATGATCACATTAATTTGACAGGACACTTGAAAGTTATTATTGGAAATAGCCATGGATTCAAATGTATATGAGTTATTTTGTTTGTCATTTGACAGGATACTCAAATTAGATGTAAGTTTCATATCAATTCCAATGAAGAATGAACATTGGACTGAATGCTTAATATTGATATGCATGCTTAATATTGTACTGTGAAGAATGAGCATTCAAGTGTAAGTTTAATTTAAGTGTAAGTTTAATTTAAGTGTAAGTTTAATTCCAGTGTAAATGCTAAAAATTGATAAGAATGAGCATTCATTCCAGTGTAAAAATGAGATTCATATCAATGCTCATGTTGAAATTGCATTAGAATTCTAATGTTAAAATTGCATTTGCTAGGATTTCTACATATGAAATTACATTAGAATTCTAATGCATTTCCACGATTAGAATAGCAATTTCAACCCTAACAATTGCAACATTAGGATTTCAACATATGAAAGTGCATTATAATTTGGATATTAACTACAATGTGTAATTCTTCAAGATTTTGAGAATTTGGATATTAAGACTATGAAATTGAAATTGACTGTAATGTAAGAACCTCAATCCCTCAACCCCTGTTTAAAAATTTGACTATATCTATCAATTAACTGAAATTATTCAATATTTTTGTTTAATAGGATTTTTGATCAAATCAAGTGATCATATCTCTTTCTTACTTCCATGGAGTACATTTTTGCATATAAGAGAAAGAAGAGAACACATGCTTAGAGAATTTTGGCACGCCTCCTCACCCGCATCTACCTCCTCGCCGTCACCTTCTTCCGCACATCAGTGAACCCTTGGTGGGAGCTTCAACACTTTGGTGAGAGCTAAGAGTTTGGTTTTTCAGTTAGTTACATGTTGCATTATATATGATATCCATAAGAACTATTGATTTTGTATTGGACATGTTTTTCTCATAGTGATAATAGTTGATCTGTGTAATTTTGTTTTAGTTTGAAAATAGTCATTTGAATGTTGAAATTGTTAGTTGTGTTTCTTTTTTGTATTGAGCTGTTTATTTTTTGATTGATTATATACATGTTGAGAGCCTTGAAAGAAATTAAAATCTTTTGGTTAGCACTGTTTATATACATGTTGAGCTGTTTATCTTTTGGTTAGCCAGTACATATGCAAACTGGAAATTTCCTCAATCACAGGATATTGTTTGTTTTGGTGTGTTCACATGTTGAAATTGTCAAAAAGTTGATTATCCTGGACTCATATTAACTTAATTTCCAAAGACATGATACTCAACTTAATTCAGGGACTCAAAATGTCATATACAGGACTCAAAATCTTGGTCATTGGAATGAATAGACATGATACTCAAAATCTTAGTTTATATGAAATGGGTCAACTTGGGATATCAACTTTAGCATATTTGAATTTGAAATATGAAATTTTCAGCATCAATATGATTCAAATAGCATATCAAACTGATTTTTTCAGCTCTTTGTTGTGTTTTGCAGTTTTTTGTTGATTTTTTCAGCCCTTTGTTGTGATCTTCTAATAGCTTCCAGTTTAAATACCCAATTGGTGCATATCAGTTTGAATATTGGAACTCATATTCAAACTTTCTATTAGAAAATTTTCAGTCCCAATATTGATGAAAATTTCAGTTCCTGTTCCAATAGAAAAGTTCAGTTCCAATTGATGCTAAATCCAATTCCAGTTTCAAACTGATTTTTGAAATTCCAAAAAAATTGTCAACCAAATTTTTGGGTTTCCAGACGTATTAATGCTATGATATTTGGCATGTTAGACTAAAAAAATTGATGCTATGCATCCTGTCATATGCATATGCATATGCTACTTATGCTATTTGGCTTTAATGCTTGCTATTTTTAGAAATGTTTAGACAACAAATTAAGTCAAGGCTATTTGAAAAATGCCCTGTAATAATCCATTTTAGTTATGCTATTCAGAAATTGCCAGTATTTTTGGATATTAGAAATTTCATGTAACGAATTTCAATGATTCAGTTGGTTACCATTTGGAATGTAATATTCTTTTAACACAAAGTTTAAATGATTCAGTTGTACGTTGGCATTCTTTGACCAGCCTAAAGATTTTACCATTCACATTTGCTTCACACCAACATGCGAACGGTATGGAATTTGTTAGAATAAACTAATGTATTACATGATTGATTTACCATCATTAATCACGCTCATACCATGCACTCAATTTAGGCATCGGTTGATAGTGACTTACCAGCCTCACAAAAAGGACAAGAACAACATAGCACTCTTACTGAGCCTATGATTTGTTCTTCACTACCAAGTGTTCATCGCATTTCACCCTTGCAATAATGGCAACATAAAAGGAATCATAATGAAACAATTTTTGAACAAGATGATGAACCATCAACCAGGTTATTATCCACTTGACTGTGCCAAACATCTAATATACGCTAATGTAGTTTAATTGTAATTAGTTTGGGTTTAATTTGGATAGGGCTTTAGCTCAAACATTAGGAGAGAATGAGAACATGAACAAGAACAACGAAACATCTCTCACGCTCGGACGTCTGACAGTGTACTAGAAATACCTCAAATAATACCAGCTGTGACAACTTCTCCGGTTGAACAAGAAGATGCTGTCTCAGCCTCGTGTAACAATATGATTTCAGGAAAAGTACCTGGACCATCTGTCAGGTTATTATCCACCCGACTGTATATAAATTCTATTCTCCTCCTATGTATTTTATTTGTATTTATTTTTTGGTTTAATTTTGCTAAGGGCTTTAGCTTAACGCAAAAGGAGAGAACGAGAACGAGAACAACGAAACATATCTCACGCTCTTACTTCTGACAATGTACTTGATATACCTCAAATAACACCAGCCGTGATAACTTCTCCGGTTGAACAAGAAGATGCTGTCTCAGCCTCGCGTAACGATATGATTTCCGGACATGTTCCTGGACCATCTGTCATGTCATTATCAACCCGACTGTACATAAAATCTTTTCTCCTCCCATGTATTTTATTTGTGTTTATTTTTGTGTTTAAATTTGGATAGGGCTTTAGCTCAACGTAAAAGGAGAGAATGAGAATGTGAACAAGAATAAGAAACATATCTCACGCTCTGACTTCTGACGGTGTACTTGATATGCCTCAAATAACACCAACCGTGACAACTTCTTCGGTTGAACAAGAAGATGTTGTCTCAGACTCGGGTAACGATATGATTTCCGGACAAGTTCCTGGACCATCTGTAACGCCATTATCAACCCGACTTTATATAAAATCTTTTCTCCTCCCATGTATTTTATTTGTGTTTATTTTTGTGTTTAAATTTTGATAGGGCTTTAGATCAACGCAAAAGGAGAGAACGAGAACAAATACAAGGAAACATATCTCGATATATGACTCCTACCAGTATAGTCGATATGCCTCAACGCACATATGCAGTACCAACTTCTCCTGTTCAACATGAAGATGAGGTCTCAGCCTCGCACAACGATACGATATGTGCTAAAGATGATGAACCATATGCCAGATTATTATTCATAAAATATAATCTACTTTACTGTCACTTAATTTTATTTAATTATGGTTTTATTTTGGCTGGGTGTTTAGCTCAATGTCAAAGGAGAGAATGAGAAAAAGCTCAACGAAACATATCTCGATATATGACTCCTATCTGTATACCTCAAATAACACCTAGATTAACAACTTCTCCAGTTGAACAAGAAGACGATGGCTCATCCTCGATCTTCCGATGTCGGTCAACTCAGCATGGCTCTGGTCCACCAACTCAGGTTGATTTTGGTCGACACTATCTTGGATTAATGAACATTCCATGCCCTCATTGGTCAGCCTTACACTGGTTAGATGAACAGTTGTCAAAGTCAACTTTGAGAACACATCTTTATGGAACATGTTGTTTGCAAGGATAAGTAAAATTGCCGAAACTTAATGAACCCCCTCCAGTACTTCGAGAATAATATGATGGTGACAGTGAGGCATCAAAATCATTTCGAATGTATACTCGGGAGTATACTGCAGCTAATGCATTTACCAGCCTTGATGTGACAATGGATCAAAGATTGATTGCTGGCAGAGGCCCGAACATATTTACTATTCATGGAGAATTACGCCATCGAACAGGATCACTTCTGTCCCAACCAGATCAAACAGCAAGTTATTGTCAACTTTACATATATGATCCGGATTCTGCTATGGAGTTCCTGTAGAGGAATATGCCCTCGGATCATTTGTATTTGATGCAAATGATAATTTAAGCCTAGATAGGGACTATTTTGCATATGATACAAAAGAGATTAAATGTGTCTTAAATTGTTTAAGACTATATTTAATTAAATAAACGCGTTGAAAAGGTTACCTAGATGATGGGATCGTCCCGCTCTAAACGCAGGTTCAAACCGCGTCAAAAACGGAGTCCAAATGCACAAGTTATAGCCAAAACAAGTCAGCACAAACTGTTGGGCTGAAACCAGCGAAAATGGAGGCCCACCAAGCCCGAATTTTCTGGTTAGGGTTTTTTGAAACCTGGGATTTTCTTGACAGCTACGTTTCTAAGAGAAGCATGACTTTTGGCTAACTTTGGACAATTGTTTGAAGGGTCAAACGGACTCGGATTGACGAGCCGTTTTTTCCTACGCGTTCACCGTTGAACCCTCTTCGATTTGGTAGGTTGTACCAACATTGAAGCTCAACGGTGAGGGAGTTAAAATTCACGGAAGTTTGCACTTTGTGAAGTGCAAACTAACTTGATTTTAATTAACTCAAATTAATAGTCCCACATCGGATTTTGAGAAAAGGGGAGAGTCCGCCGCCTATATAAATAGGGGGCTGCTCTCCTCCTCAAAACTCGTCCCAAGCTCTAGATCTGAGCGGCTCTCGTAAATGTTGGAGCACGCTCGGATCTAAGCTAAATTAATATTTCTCCTCTCCCTATAAATTTCTGCCTTGCCCCTGAGGGCTCTAGCAAAGCCGCAAAGGAGTTCGGATTCAGATCCGAAATCTAGGCGGAGGTTTCACTCGTGTGAAACTTTCTTCGGCGCGTGGTTGGCTCGGCGACATGGGATTGATCGCCTCGGGATGCGGAGCGGTTCGAGGAGCGGTGCGGGGAGCGGTTCAAGGAGCGGCTCGGCGTGAGACGGGAGCAACTCGGAAGACGGCGCGGAACATCTCGCCTGCCCCAGGGCTGAGATTCCGGGTATGTGTTTAAGTTTTCATTTAATTATTCACAGTAGTTAGATCCCTCTTGGGGTGGTCAGATCCACCCCAAGTTGGCAGAGTTCCTGGCTAATAGGGTCTGGTTCCTTAGGGTTGCATGTTAATTAGATTAACATAAAATTTTTCCGCTGCATTTCTGTCTATGTTCCGTCCGACTTAGGACGGGACTAGAGTTTTTGTGCCCTAAGGGTCCCAGAAAACCCTTCATTGGTATCAGAGCCATCTCTGTATGCTGATCTAGGACTGCGAATTTATTATTTGAACGCTTTTACAGAAAAATGTTTTCTTTAAATTTATGCGATAAATTTAAATTTTTTTTTTGTTTAAAAATTTTATATGATAAATTTTAAACATGAAAGTTTTAAAATGGAATTTTTAAATTTATGTGATAAATTTTAAAATTGTTTTAAAGCTTTAAAACTTTATGCGATAAGTTTAAAATGTTGTTTAAAATTTTATGTGATAAATTTTAAACATGGAATTTTTTAAATGATGTTTTAAATTTATAAGATATTTTTAAAAACTGATTTTAAAAGTTTAAAATTTTTATGCGATAAATATTTTAAAGTAGCATGCAAATGTTATGATTTTTTAAACAAGCTTTTACTTTATGAGATAAAATAAAATGTTTTAAAAATCGTATTTTTAAATTTAAATGTTAAATTTAAGTATGCATGCTAAAATTGTTTATGCGATAAACTTTAGTCTATTTAATTGTTAAATAGTTGTACACCTTTTATGCGATAAAATTAGTGTAAATTTTTAATGGCTATGTCTTCTTGTCCCTTATTTGATAACACAAGACAACCCTTTAGGTTAGCCATTAAATAATGAATAAAATTTATTACTTGAATTTTAATGACATGCTATGTTTTAATAAAACATTAACAATGCTTCAAGACCTAATTCCTGATTAGGGTAGTCCTTTTTAATGAAAATTTTAATTTTAATTGTTATTATTAAATCATTAAAGGACTTCGCTTTTAGCGTTGGTTAATAATTTATTAAAATCCTAATAACGATTAGGATAGCACGTGAACCTTATAGTTGATAAGGACTTAATAAAAGTTATTAAACAAATCCTAAAATTTTGAATTTAAGGATGCAACTAGTTGATAGGATTAATTAGTTGTTAATAAAAGCTGTTTAGTTTATGGCACACATACAAAAATGACAAGCTTCATTCAATGGACCATGATCCAGTCAATGAGCTTGGCTAAGAGTTCTGGGTCAACCCTTGCTAGTACAAGGGGCAGTGATCCTGGCTTAGTCAATTCCCTGGCTGTGTTCCGCTGGACCGCAATGTCGCGAATCATGATTGTATGACACCCTGGACTATATCTAGTCAATGCGTTATAAATCTTATTAAAGATTAATTCGTATCCCTCCTTGATTTTGGAGCTTGGTAACTCAAAGAAGACAATTATAGTTGTTGAGTCTCCTCAAGCTGTGACTTGTTTTTCCTTTAAGGAACAAACTCCAACATACATGTGATGTAGTCTAGACTTGACCCAAATCGATGCGTCGGGTCTCCTCGAGTATCGATTTAAGTCAAATCTGGACACGAAATCAAGGGTCTGACTAGACCAGTCATTATGATTTGTTGAGTCTCCTCAAGATCATAAGTGACTGTGGGTAAAAATCGACAGGGAATCACATGTGATGTGATTGACCAAGAGTTAGTCTAACAGTCATGGAACCAATCAACTTGTTGAGTCTCCTCAAGGTTGTGAGGTTCGGGATGATTGGATCCCTCTTTCACTAATTTTAAATTGGATTAAATCGTTCGTTATTAAGCTTTAAAACGATCGTAAAATAGTGGGAGGATATAGATAGATGAAAGCCAATCTACCTATATTTTATATTGAACATATGCAAAAACTAGGGAAAGACTATGTTTACCGAAGGAATCAAAATATAATATTGGAATAAGTTAACTAAATAGTTGATTAATTGAATATCAAGTTAAATTCTAATTGATGGAATTAAACTATATTCTCGTTGACATTAAATGACCTTCTAAAGAACAGACTTAAGAAATATGATTTCATTAAGTTCTGGGTCTAACAAATAAATTAAAGCTACATGTCACTCTTCTCGAAATGAGGCAGCTTGAACATATAGGATATTCGAAGTATGTTTCTCCCTACAACTTGTCGAGCTACCCTCAAGGTTGTATGGACAAACAATTCCGATCCGCAAAGTTCGAAAATTCGATCAAACCGTTTGAGTCGAATACGAGTGCATGAGCGGTGCAAGACTATGTATCCCAACCGGATCTTGAGACAAGCAACTTCTTGAGCTAAACTCGAGATTGCAAAGCTCAAGCGTTTGGATACATAAGATGCTTGCATAGCTATTTATGTTGGGTTAATTAATATCTAAATGTGATTTAGAAAAGGAAGAAGGCACTCCGGAAAGTCAATTGAGAAAGTTAGTTTAATTTATCATTAGTAAAGGCATAAGTAGGAGGAAATGAAAATGTGATATATTTTGATGTCACGATTTCAGAATAAATAGTTATACAAAAACGTCTAACACATTTTTTGGACGAATGTCGTCACCTTGCTTCGGAAGCAATGTTTTGTGTTAAGTAATTTGTAATAACTATATATATATATTAAATGTTAATATATAAATACACAAGATAGTAGCAAACTTATATGGTAAAATAGACTAGGCCGTATCGAGAGACTAAGCTTCACAAGTCACATAAAGAGGGGTCTGACCTCTCGTATTATGAAGTCTACGGACACTTGTGAGTCTTATCCTCTTAGATAAAATTGGCCGAAACCCATCTGTAAGACAGTGGGAAAATGAGTTGTCGAACTCAGTCTGGTACATACTGATGTACCCGAGTCTAGATCAACCAAAATAAGTAATTCGTATATTTTATTAAGACACGTGTTCTTGATGAAACACAAGTCTGAAAAAATAAAGAACGAAAAGACAAAAGTATTTAAACTAATTCGATTAGATCGAATGGTTAAATACTTAGCTACATAAAATCTTGTGTAATTAAAAGAAAATGTGATTTTCTCTCAGGTCAAGTCTGTTAACACATCAGTGTGTTAAATGGTATGAATCACACTTAGTTAGACTCGGTGCGATCCATAACAAGTGACTCTGAGTTAAGTCCTTCCTCTGGGTTAAGTCCCAGATAGTAATGCCTAGGTTTTGATAATGTTCTATGAGGACATTATCAATAAGATATTCATTAAATCAAACATTAGGAAGTTGTATAATTACTCGAATCTCGTGAGACGAAGAGTCGAGTTAGACATCATAACTGATGATGACTTAGTCAACTTCCGGGATGAAATTCGGAGTAGTAACTCCGATTTATAACTTGATGCAATTAGAATAGGTCCATGTGCATAAATAAATTTTGGAATTTAGTTTACGTACCCAAGGAAAATGTTTCCTCACTTTCTGCAAGTAAATCTTTACGTTGAAAGATTGGTGCAGAAAAGAAAGTAGTGAAGTGCAATCATGTTGGTCAAGAACGGTTTTCATCCTAATTCCTATAAAATGGATTATGTTGAAATCGTCTCGCCAGTAGATGTGCACAGATCTACTCGGACCAAACTCGATGTAAAACGCTTAAGTTGACCATGAAAATTGGAGCATTCACTTATAAGTTCATTTTTCTAAATATGATTTAGACGGACCAACTTATATGAATTTGCCAGATAGTTTTCAAGGTCAGTGGGAGCATATAAATTACATGCGAGGCATCAAAGGGATGGAACATATATTTTGACAAAGTGATCAAAAGAGTCTGATACTTTATCAGAAATAAATATGAGCCATTTGAAATGACCAGTAACTAATTTAAATGATTATCGTAAGGTACGATGAATTGGATAAGATCCAAGTAAATTAAAATATTATGGATTCTGAAAGACCAAATGAATTATTTGAATGAGATTCAAATGGTTGGTCTAAACATAGAAACCCTTAAGTCTATAATGTAGACGGTTTTAGCAGATCCACTCATGAAGGCTCTACCACATGAAGTCGGGAAAACTTATGTGTAAAAACGGTATGAGATACCGAGATAAATGGGCATGAGTGCAAGTGGGAGATGTTGAGAGATGATACCCTCGAGGCTATCTATCTTCATGTGTGCATAGCACAAACATCTTGTTCGAAATAACAGTAAGCTGTTTGGTAAAAATTTATCTAAGTTATGTTATAATGTAGTAACATTAGATATTAACTTAGGTAAAGTCCTGAGACTTTATGCAAGGTCAAACAGGTATCGAGATGAGTATCTCGATCATGGAGAAATGTTTAACTGTCTGTAGCATAAGTCTAAAAAGGGTTCGTGGTCGTAGATGTTTCGAGACTAGGATATCGAAACATCGGATAGACCATTGTGTCTTAGTCTTCACCGTATAGCGGTGGCGATGATCTCATGATCGCTTGACTTGGCGAAGTCGTTGACAAGACACAGGTGCTCATTAGAGAATGAGTTCACTGAACGATCCACAAGAGTTATCATATGGTTATATTGACCAATCTATCAATGATGACTCTGAGTGATGATAGGCTAGTTGGTCTTTTGACTTGAGGTCATTTTGACGAACCTGTGCGTGAACGGTGCCACTTAGATCAAATGACCTAGATTCAAGGCAAGGCCTGTCAAAAGGTCTTTGATTGGGTGACACTTGAAGCGTATGAGGAGAGTAATGACCAAGAGAGGATTCGTCTCTCCCGGTCAATGGGAGTTAGTGTCGTAGGGTTAGTTCGGTCTTTAGTAAAAACTCTGGCCAGAGTATGTTGGAAGAAGTCCAACATTTTTTGACTAAAAGATCGATAGAAACTAACCGGAGTCAAGTTATTGGGGTTGACAGTTTGACCGTACCCTAGACTTGATCTACACGACATAGTTTAGACGAAAAGACTATGCAGAATTCATCACGGAAACCGTCAGGGTGGTCCTGACAATACTCATGTCAATGAGTTAACCACATAATGATGATTCCTGAAGCAGGGACGACAACCACTGCTCGTGGTCACTGCCGTATAGGGCTTCGAGCCCAACCTGTTGTAAGGGTCAGGCTGTAGGGTCTCACACAGAGTGCGACATTCGTCTAGTAATAGGTAGAAATTAGTTAGGGAGAACAATTTGCATTTGATGCAAGGGATAAAATATTGCAAAAGATGTTCGCAATCATCTCATGCATTCGGGATAAATGATCCTGAGTGCAAGTGGGAGATGTAGAGGAATATGCCCTCGGATCATTTGTATTTGATGCAAATGATAATTTAAGCCTAGATAGGGACTATTTTGCATATGATACAAAAGAGATTAAATGTGTCTTAAATTGTTTAAGACTATATTTAATTAAATAAACGCGTTGAAAAGGTTACCTAGATGACGGGATCGTCCCGCTCTAAACGCAGGTTCAAACCGCGTCAAAAACGGAGTCCAAATGCACAAGTTATAGCCAAAACAAGTCAGCACAAACTGTTGGGCTGAAACCAGCGAAAATGGAGGCCCACCAAGCCCGAATTTTCTGGTTAGGGTTTTTTGAAACCTGGGATTTTCTTGACGGCTACGTTTCTAAGAGAAGCATGACTTTTGGCTAACTTTGGACAATTGTTTGAAGGGTCAAACGGACTCGGATTGACGAGCCGTTTTTTCCTACGCGTTCACCGTTGAACCCTCTTTGATTTGGTAGGTTGTACCAACATTGAAGCTCAACGGTGAGGGAGTTAAAATTCACGGAAGTTTGCACTTTGTGAAGTGCAAACTAACTTGATTTTAATTAACTCAAATTAATAGTCCCACATCGGATTTTGAGAAAAGGGGAGAGTCCGCCGCCTATATAAATAGGGGTCTGCTCTCCTCCTCAAAACTCGTCCCAAGCTCTAGATCTGAGCGGCTCTCGTAAATGTTGGAGTACGCTCGGATCTAAGCTAAATTAATATTTCTCCTCTCCCTATAAATTTCTGCCTTGCTCCTGAGGGCTCTAGCAAAGCCGCAAAGGAGTTCGGATTCAGATCCGAAATCTAGGCGGAGGTTTCACTCGTGTGAAACTTTCTTCGGCGCGTGGTTGGCTCGGCGACATGGGATTGATCGCCTCGGGATGCGGAGCGGTTCGAGGAGCGGTGCGGAGAGCGGTTCAAGGAGCGGCTCGGCGTGAGACGGGAGCAGCTCGGAAGACGGCGCGGAACATCTCGCCTGCCCCAGGGCTGAGATTCCGGGTATGTGTTTAAGTTTTCATTTAATTATTCGCAGTAGTTAGATCCCTCTTGGGGTGGTCAGATCCACCCCAAGTTGGTAGAGTTCCTGGCTAATAGGGTCTGGTTCCTTAGGGTTGCATGTTAATTAGATTAACATAAAATTTTTCCGCTGCATTTCTGTCTATGTTCCGTCCGACTTAGGACGGGACTAGAGTTTTTGTGCCGTAAGGGTCCCAGAAAACCCTTCAGTTCCGAAGTAATAGAAATCCACATTTGAGCAAGGATGTCTTACAAATTATTCAAAATTGTCTATCGGGCATAAATCCATTCATCAAACTATATTGTCAGGCTTATTCTGTTTTATCTCAAGCAGATTTATGTGGTCATGATCTTCCTGTATATCTGCATTACAATTCAAACAAGGAGCATGGTCGTTATAACCTCCTAACCGTAGATGAGATTGCGGTTATTTTACCTGGAGATGGCTATCGACCTTCCGGGATGCAAAATATAGTTTTACATCTTCGAGGAAATCATCAATTAATGCAAATTAATGAGACTCATCCTGCATACTTACCATTACACTACGTCTTATTATTTCCTGCTGGTCAGCTTGGATGAGAACCTGAGTTGAAGCAGTGGGATCCAGTTTAAAACATATCCTCAAGTAGACGCCTTACCATGTGTGAGTTTTATAGCTACCGTCTGTTTGAAAGACAGAATGAGTATTCTTCAATTTTGAGAGCTGGAAAATTATTCCAAGAGTTCATAGTTGATGTTTGGGCAGCAATTGAGCAACATGGTTTGACACTCATCAAACTTAATCAACGAAAACTCCGCTCAGAGCTCTATCAGGGTCTTGCAGATAGCGATGCATATGCCAGATGTGACCAAATTAGACATCGCATGATACTTCCATCATCTGTCACTGGCAGTGCACATCACATGTTTAAAATCTTTCAAGACTCAATGGCTATCACACGTTATAACCAGCACCCGGATATTTTTCTTACCATGAATGCAAATCCAAAGTGGCCAGAAATTACTTCGGCTCTGCTGCCCAATCAAAAGGCTACCGACCGTCCAGATTTACTCGCACGTGTATTTGAGTTAAAAAGAAAGGCTTTGGTGAAGGAGATTGATGGTAATAATGTATTTGGAAAGAAATTAGCACATGTATTTATACTTGAATTTCAGAAACGAGGTCTTCCACATATGCATGCTCTTTTCTTTCTTCGTGGTCCCGATAAGATTCATACATGTGATCAAGTGGATAGAATTGTTTGTGTTGAATTTCCTGATCCTGCTCAAGGTCCTGCATTATTCAATACTGAGTCAAAATGTATGGTACATGGACCATGTGGTGCTCGAAATCCAAATGCTTCATGTATGGAAAATGGTAAGTGTACTAAGAAATACCCAGGAAATTATGCAGAAGCAACAACCATGGATCGTGATGGATATCCTATTTATCGTCGTCGTAGAATTGGGCATCTATATACTGTAAGAGGGCATCAGCTTGATAACCGAGATGTTGTGTCGCACAACATGTATCTCTCAAGGCGCTTTAACTGCCACATTAATGTCAAAGTTTGTGCTGGGGTAAGATGTGTGAAGTACATTCATAAGTATATTTATAAAGGTTATGATCGGACCACAATGGTATTGGGCGCAGTAAATGAGATCCAACAATACCTTGATGCAAGATATATCGGACCACCTGAGGCAGCTTGGCGAATATTTGAGCATCCTTTGCATCAAGAGATTCCGTCAGTTCAAAGATGGATACTTCATTTACCAGGGCAACACCGTGTTATTTTTGATCCAGATGAAGATGTAGATGCAATAAGGTCTAGGGCTGAAAATGATAAGACAACTTTGACTGAATTTTTTACATGTTGCGCTTTACATGACTCTGCACATGATCTCACATATCAAGAATTTCCTCAAAAGTTTGTGTGGCATTCATCAACAAAGGTCTGGACTCCAAGACAATCTGGATATGCAATTGGCAGAATGTACTTTGCATACCCTTATTCTGGTGAGAGATTTTATCTATGGTTGCTACTAACAGTTGTTAAAGGGCCAACATCGTGGGAAAATTTACGCACATTTAATACTATCGAGTACCCTACATTCAAAGAAAAATGTATTACAAGAGATCTTCTTGAAGATGATTCCGAGTGGAGACAATGTCTTTTCAAGGCTTCAATTATGAAAACAGGATATCAATTACGAAGACTGTTTTGTATTATTCTTATCGAATGTTCGCCGATCGACCTCCTAGCATTATGGAATGAATTTTCAATGCACATTTGCGATGATCTTCCACATAAATTACAAACTTTATTTCCAATTTCTACCCCAACTCAATGTCAACTTGAAGATTATAGATTATTCCTTATCAATGAATTACTTGAGGAGTACGGTAAGTGTCTATTTGATTTTCCACTAATGTCAATTCCTGCTGGAGATTGGAATGCAATTATTGGCAATAGATTGTTGTATGAACATCAAAAACTTATAAATAAAGCTAAAAAAATGGATTCTTAAAAAGACTTTGATTGCCTCAATGATGCATAACACAATGCTTACTCGGCAATTACTTCATCTGTATTTGAAAATAAAGGTACTACATTCTTCTTGAGCGGCGGTGCTGGAACTGGAAAGACTTTTTTGTACAATGTACTAGCAACAATGTTGCGTAGTCTTGGAAATATAGTTATCACCGTCGCGTCATCCGGTATTGCATCATTGCTTCTTAGCGGAGGCCAGACTGCACATTCCACATTTCATATCTCGTTAGATATGCATGATACTTCAATTTGTAATTTTAGCAAACAATCCATGCAAGCTCAATTATTCAGAAAAGCAAAACTTATAATATGGGATGAAGTACCTATGCAACATCGGTACTGTGTTGAGGCAGTGAATCGATCATTACAAGATATTTGGTATTACTGTTGTTCTTGGGGGGATTTCCGACAAATCTTGCCCATCATACCAAAGGGGATTCGAGAAGAAATTGTTGGTTCCTCGTTGAGACAATCTGTATTATGGTGCTTTGTACAAGTTTTGATCTTGGATCAAAATATGCGGTTAAATAACTCATCTGTTGAGAATGCAAATTTTGCAAAATTTATTTTGGAGGTATTTTATTTCATGCCTAATTTAATTTTACTTACTATTTTTATCTTAGCCATTCCTTAACTTAAATTTTATCTATATATGTATTAGGTTAGTACAAATCCTATAGAAGTGGTAGAACTTCCTTCTCACATATTCAGGTGCAAGGATTTAAACGAGTTATTACTTCGAATTTATCCGCAGCTTGATATTGAGGGTGCAGTGACTTCGGCATACCTTACTGAACAAATAATTCTGTCTGCATGGAATGATGATGTTGCTTTTATAAATGCTCCTGCATTACACATATTTCTGGGACAAAAGATTACGTATCTAGCTGCAGACAACCTGTCTAAAAATGAAGAAAAAGACCCAACCATTATTAATCGATATCCAACTGAGTACATAAACTCTTTGGATCTTCCTGGGTTGTCACAATTTAAACTTGATCTGAAGGTGGGTTGTACTATTATTTTATTATGAAATATTGCACCTAAATACGGGCTCTGCAATGGCACTCAATTGATGGTTGTCAAATGTGCATCACGTGTCATTGAAGATCAAAATTTAAATGGGGATAAAGCCGGTAGTTTTGTGTTTATTCCAAGAATATCTTTGTCACCATCGGCTACAACATTACCATTTCATATGAAAAACAGTAGTTTCCTGTCCGTGTAACTTATGCCATGACAATTAATAAAGCCCATGGACAATATGTACAGTTCGTTGGATTTGATTTGCGGACCCCAGTTTTCAGCCATGGACATCTGTATGTGGCACTTTCACGGTGCAAATCTTTTGATCGTGTATGCGTCCTTCTTCCGGCCGATTCAAATAAAAAATTAAACATCGTTTATCCAGATGTTTTGCAATGAATTCCAATATATGATTAATATTGTAAGTTAGTTTTTTAAATTTTTTCTGTAAATAGTTCTATTTATTTTATTCATTTAGTCATTCTTTAAAAAATTATTTATCGACTGTTGTCTAACATACATGTACACCATTATCATACAACCCCTAGCTGCATAATGTAGATTGGCATCACTATATATGGCAATGTAAGAAATTTTTAACTTCAGTAAAAATCATTTTTTGCCTTATTATTTCTTCCAATATGAATCTTTCAATATGAATGGTTAGCTAAAATATTTGTTTGTATTTTTATATACAGGTGGATGCAGATTTGTATAAAACTGTAAGTCTTTAATCATACCTTTTTACTATATATTTTATTTTATTTCATTTGATTTCTTAATATTTTTTGTTCTGATAGGTTGTGTTACTTGCTCAAAATAATATGCTCTCAAGTTGCGTGATTATATAAGAATTTGGTGGGACAAGGTATGCTGACCAATACATAAGTTATCATTTTCATATTAAGACTTTTTAAGTTAGTAAATTGTTATTATTATTATTATTTTCAGCAAGATGCAAAAAGAATTATAGATGCACAGGTGACAGGGAATATTGATGCACCAGAAACATGTGTTATGGAGGTAATGTAAAAAAATATTAGAATTTTATTCCCACAATATCATTTTCATTGAATATCAACATATCTTTTGTGTTATAGAATTGGAAGTTAGTTCTTAAGGAGCTTGATTGGGTCCATAAAGCACGTCCACCTTGTTGAATATTGGACTCCCCGGATTTGGTTTTGGATGATGAGCAAACATAAATAATTCATGAACTAACAATTTGTGAGCGTAGTATTGGAGATCGTCGCCAAATTCACGAGAACAATCAAAGAGACATCTCAAGACTTCTCAAAGCTCGTATTCATTGCCTAAAGCTTCGTTGAATCTTTTGGACCGTTTTGGAAGTCATGAAGAATTGATCGAAGCTCTCGAAGACCGTTCCTTAAGGTTTTATTCATAGTCTTTTAGCTTCGATCTATAGAATGTTAAGCCTTGAGTATATATTACAATTCTATCAGCATAACGCTCATATCGTAGCTCTAGGATCTTAGTAGAAGTCCATTCTAACTTCCTCGAAGCATCGCGCTTCGATTCGGACTTGTTCGTGCATGTTAGTTGGTTCAAGAAGAAGAACTGAACGACTAGATGGTGATCTAGTCGGTCGGCCAAGCTTCTTGGACCGACTAGTTTGAGTTAATCTTTTCTTGCTCAGTACTGTTTACAGTTAGTCGGTCTACGTTGACTCACCGACCGACTAGTTTGTGAACTAGTCGGTCAGTGATGCTTCTTTGACCGACTAGTTGTGCTTTACTGTTCATGCCAATTTTCTCCTAAGCTACTGTTTATCGTTAGTCGGTCGAAGAACGTTTGGTGACCGACTAGTTGATAATCTAGTCGGTCAACATTTGTTCTTGGACCGACTAAATCAATTTGTATTCAGACTATTTGTTTTTTACTCTTAGTCGGTCGAAGTTCACTGACCAACCGACTAGTTGTGAAACTAGTCGATCAGAAAGTCTTCTTGGACCGACTAGATTTCTAGGTCTGAAATTCAATCTCTTCACTGTTCTCCACTTAGTCGGTCCATGTTGTTTGACTGACCGACTAGTTGATGAACTAGTCGGTCAGTGGTTGTTCTTTGACCGACTAGTTGCTTCAGATTTCTAACCGTTGGGATTTGACCTAACTCGTTTTTATGGGACCCTATAAATACGAACCTTGGTCATTTCTCTCTAGGTTAGAGCTGCCATTAAGAGATTCATTGAGATTGAAAGAGATAGAGATTCTCACTCATTTACAAAGCTCTCTTCCTCACAAGAAATCCATTCTCTCACTTTCTAGATCTAGAATCCATCTTGAGAGAAGTTTGTTCTTGGTGAGCCCTTCAAGCTCTAGCTTGATTCAAGTCTCCAAATCACTCCTAGGCACCCATTGCTGGTCATTTCTTTGGTGCTAGGTCTTGGTGACTTCATCTTCCTCAAATCACTTCTTGCACCTATTTGGTAAGAAAACTCAAGGTATAGGTTTTTGTGGTAAGATTGTTTATTTCATTATAAACTCATTTATATTGCTTATTGATTCTCTTGGTTGTAAGAGAAGGTTGTGATCCCGGGTTGTGGGATTCACTATTGCCATTGCATGTATGATTTGATCTTGTGAAGGTTTTTCACAAGATATCATAGTGGAAATCTTGAGTTAGGGTTTCTAACTCAAGTATCCGGAGGGGATCCGGGTGGTTGGGACGTAGGATCACCAGGAACAAGTTGGGGAGACTTGGGTGGATCCGAACCCAGTAACATCTTTTGTTAGCATTGTTAATTTTGTTGTTGTCATCAATTTAAGCTTCCGCAAATTGATTTGGTAGTTGTTTGCACGATAATTAGGAATTATACTACTCGTTATTTTTAAAGTACTATTCACCCCCCTCTAGTACTTGTGCAGTAGCTTGTAGGGCATTACATTTGGTATCAGAGCCAGATACTTAGCTATGTCTGCCAACGACAACAAGACCGTGCGTCCACCTTCCGACTATGGCACCTTCAGGAACCGTGAAGGAGCGTCTTCGGTGATGGAAGGACATTCCTATACGAGGCCTCCATTCTTCAACAGTACCAACTATGGGTACTGGAAATGCCGGATGGAAACCTTCTTCCGGAGTGCATCTCTATGGAGGACCACAATGAAGGAATACGTCGAGCCCGCCGAAGAAGACTTTAAGAAATGGACAACCGCGGAGGTCGCCGCGGAGGTAAGCAATGCCAAGGCAATGAACGCCTTGCAATGCGCATTGGAGCCCGAGGACTTCAATAAGATATGCACATGTAAGAGTGCATATCAAATTTGGAACTCCCTCCTCATTCTACATGAAGGGACGAGTAGGGTAAGAGACTCTAAACTCGTAGTTGTTAACAAAGATTACAAAATGTTTCATATGCAATAGGGCGAGAAGATGAAGGAGTATTACGCTCGCTTTGTCGACATCATAAACGAGTTAGAGGCTCTCGGCAAATCCTACACCCAAAAGGAGAAGTGTTTGAAGCTTATCGAAGGACTTCCTTCCTCTTGGGAGAAACGTACCTTTGCCATCGAAGAAGGTAATGACATGAATAAGTATACCGTAGTTCAATTGATGGGTACTTTGATGTCATACGAGGTACGCAAAGATAGCAAGGTGAAGTTACAAGAAAAGATGAAGTCCTATTTGAACCAAGACGTGCCTAAGAAAAAGGAGATTGCATTCAAGGCGGCTTCATCCACCTCTACCGATGATGAGGACTCGGAAGAAGAAATGGACATGGAATCCATTGCACTCATGGCAAAGAAGTTCAATCGCTTCTTCCGAAAGGGTAACTTCAAACAAAAATCTAAATTTACTTCTACTAACGCCTCTCCACCTTTGTGCTTTAAATGCAATAAGCCAGGACACATCAAAGCGGATTGTCCTCAAAACAAGCAAAAGGAGAAGTGGAAGGCGCCGAAGTTCGACAAGTCCAAGAAGTACAAAAAGGGGTACAAAAGGGACTTGTCGGAGCAACATTCACCGACTCCTAGGATTCCTCAAGCGGAGAGTCGGACGATGAGAAAGTGGAGCAAGCGCATATGTGCTTCATGGCAAGAGAGGAGCATGATCAAGGATCCTCCTCTTCCGATGATAGTGACGACGAAAGTGATGAGGTAACTATGGATGATCTTAGGAATGCTAACTTTCAATTATGGTCCAAATACACTAAATTAGTAAATAGATATACTAAAGTAAAAGATGACCTAGCTAGCATTCAAACCTCGCCTAAGACTATCATCACCAACAACGACACCGTGTTGAAGAGTTAAGAAATGAGATTGTTAATCTCAAATCTAAACTTGAACATGTTAGCATTGAAGATCCGGAAGAACATAGGATAGAGGATTTGACTTCTCAAAACTCGACTTTGAGTATTGAGAATGAGAATCTTAAATCTCGTGCTTATGTGCTCACATCGCAAGTATCCAATTTGGATACTTCTATGCGTTCTCTCACCGAGAAATATGAGAACACATTAGGCCGAATTAATAAATTCAATAAGGGTAAGGACCATTTGGATAAAATCCTAAGTGAATTACTTCCGGCCAATCACCACATTGGCTTGGGGTATACGATGGGATGTCCATCCAAATCGGCCACTACTTTTGTTAGGCCAACTTTCGGTGACTCTACGAGTGGTAGCAAACACTCTATTGGTAGTTCTTCCACCAATGGTGCTTCCACCTCGTCCACACCCTCTTTCGGAAAGAAACCCATTTTGGGTGGACCTCCAAAGAAGGGGCATGCTTATATGTACACCAATACCATGCCACGTAGGAACACACGTCCTACTCCACCGTCTCACATATATGATGATTTTTATGCAACACATTCTCGGGCACGTGCACACCATGTGAGACACCCTCACGCACGCGTTCCCACACATGCATATGTTCACCCACCTCATCATATGAATAATTCTCGTCGTGCACCATTCCATCATGTTCCTTATGCCTATCCACAACATGCATCACGTAGAAATCAACGTCGCATGCATGCACCCAATAGGATGAGGGCTCCCAAGATTTTCACAATTTGGAGCCCAAAGGACACAAGCATGGATGAAAAACAAGTGTATATGAATGCTTATTTTTCGGATGTTGTGCATAGTAGAAATTATGTGGGAAAGTCTAAGTCCAATTGGACTTGGCTTCCAAAGGTCTAACCTTTAAGGACCCAATGACCTTGGGTACCATGATATGAAATTTTCTATCTTTAGGTACTCAAGGAAAAGAAAAAGAAAAGGAGCAACAAATTTAAATTTAGCTCCAAAGGGAATTGGATACTCGATAGCGGGTGTTCAAAACACATGACGGGTGATGCTCAATTGCTCTCCGGAGTAGTTCCCATTGCAAATGAAAACCGCGTCGTATTTGGAGGCAACGAGAGCGGAACCATCGTCGGTGTTGGTAAAGTGGGTAACCCATCTAAACCCTTAATTAGTGATGTTTATCTAGTTAATGGTTTAAATCATAATCTTATTTCAATAAGCCAACTTTGTGACAAAGGTTACAAAGTTAGCTTTGCGAAAGGATTGTGTCATATTTTGAATAATAATAATGATTTATTATTTTCCGACACACGCCATAAAGATATTTATATTTTGGATCTTCCTAAGTTATATGAACAATGTCTCGTTGCCAACACAAGTGAACAACACTTATGGCATCGACGCTTTGGACATGTGAACTTTGGAACACTTTATAAGCTTTCAAAATTAAATTCCATTAAAGGTTTTCCGAAGCTCGTTTTTGAAAAGAAAAGTTTTTGTGATTCTTGTCAACGTGGCAAGCTTCCTAAATATTCATTTAAACCTAAGAAAAGCATTTCTACTAAACGGCCACTAGAGCTATTACATCTAGATTTATTTGGGCCAACTAGAGTTGCTTCCTTAGGAAATGCAAGATATGGACTTGTCATCGTCGATGATTATTCTAGATTTACATGGGTATTTTTCTTATGTAATAAAAATGAAGCTTTTGAAAACTTCATAATATTTGTGAAGAAAGTACAAAATCTCATCGGAACCACCATTGTCACTATTCGTAGTGATCATGGGGGTGAATTTGAGAATAAGTCTTTCTCAAATTTTTGTGATGATCTTGGAATTACTCACATGTTTTCTTTCCCTCGCGCACCTCCTCAAAATGGTGTTGTTGAGAGGAAGAATAGAACGCTTGTGGAGTGTGCTCGCACTATGCTCGAAGATAGCCAACTTGGTTATCAATTTTGGGCGGAAGCGGTACACCCCGCTTGTTATGTGTTTAATAGAATACTTTTGAGGCCCGGCACCAAACAAACTTGCTATGAATTGTTGTTTGGTAGATTGCCTCAAGTTAAACATTTTCATGTTTCCGGCGCAAAATGTTTTATTAAAAACACATATGATAATTTGGACAAGTTTGATCCGAGATCGGATGAGGGGATATTTATTGGGTATTCCTCACGTAGCAAAGCCTACCGGATATACAACAAAAGATCCTCTACGATCGAGGAATCACTGCATGTCTCTTTTAATGAGAATTTTACTACTTCTAGAATTTCAAATGATGATGATTCTATGGATGTTTTATGTGATTCGTTTGATAATTCTAAGTCTATTGATTCTATTGATACTAACCCGACTAATGAAGTTGTTGAGAATGTGCCTAATGATCAAGGTATTCCCAAGCGGCTTCATACCGTTCGTAACCATCCCATGAGCAAGTCATTGGCAATATTCATGATAGAGTCAAGACGAGATCGCAAGTCCACCACTTCGCCAATTGTGCATTTGCCTCATCGATAGAGCCAAAGAATATAGTTGAAGCGTGCGAAGATAGTGCTTGGATCCTTGCCATGGAGGAGGAACTCATTCAATTCGAAAGGAATGAGGTATGGGAGCTTGTTCCTTTGCCATCAAAGAACCACACCGTCATAGGGACAAAGTGGATCTTCAAGAACAAAACCGACGAAAACCAAGTCGTCGTTCGGAACAAAGCTCGGTTAGTAGCTCAAGGCTATCGACAAGAGGAAGGTATCGATTTCGAAGAATCCTTCGCTCCGGTAGCTAGATTAGAATCAATTAGACTATTATTGTCTTTTGCATGCCATAAAAATTTTAAATTATTTCAAATGGATGTTAAAAGTGCATTTTTAAACGGAGATGTCGTTGAGGAAGTTTACGTTTCTCAACCTCCGGGCTTCATAAATGAAAAATTTCCAAATCATGTTTTTAAAATAAAGAAATCTCTTTATGGTTTGAGACAAGCTCCTCGAGCTTGGTATGATCGCCTAAAGAATTTTCTTTTGGATTTGAATTTTAAAATGGGCGAAGCCGATTCAACACTTTTTGTTAAGCATGCGAATAATGATATTTTATTAGTTCAAATTTATGTTGATGATATCATTTTCGGTGCTACTAACTTCACTCTTTGCGAAGAGTTTTCTAATGTTATGAAGGAACAATTTGAGATGAGCCATATGGGCGAACTCAAATATTTCTTAGGTCTCCAAATTCGCCAATTGAACGATGCAATCTTCATCCACCAAACGAAATACACGGTGGAGTTGCTAAAGCGATTTGGAATGGAGAATGCCTCTGGGAAAAAGACTCCTATGAGCACTACAACGCATCTTGATAAAGATACTGGCGGAAAAGATGTAGACATTCGTCTATATCGAGGTATGATAGGTAGTTTACTTTATCTTACCGCAAGTAGGCCCGATATTATGTTTGCCGTTTATATTTGTGCTCGTTATCAGTCTCAACCTAAGGATTCTCACTTAGTAGCGGTTAAACGTATTTTTCGCTATCTAAGTTACACTTTAGATTTTGGATTACTTTATCCGAAATCTAGCACATATGAGTTAGTCTCATATAGTGACGCTGATTATGCGGGATGAAAATCCGACAGGCAGAGTACTAGTGGCACTTGCCATTTTCTAGGAAATTCCCTTGTCTCTTGGTTTTCCAAGAAGCAAAATTCGGTATCACTTTCAACAACCAAGGCGGAATACATTGCCGCCGGTGCCGCTTGTGCCCAGGTTCTTTGGATGAGACACACACTGAAGGATTTTGGTATTCATTATGATACTAGCCCTATCATGGTGGATAACCAAAGTGCTATTTGTCTTTCGAAGAATCCGGTGCACCATTCCCGATCTAAACATATAGATGTCCGACACCATTTTTTAGATGATCATGTTGCTAAAAAGGACATCATATTAGTGAACGTTGAAACCCAAAAGCAAATCACCGATATTTTCACGAAACCCCTAAAGGAGGACTCCTTTGTGCGGTTGCGTCGAGAATTGGGGATTATGGGTGAATCCGAGATATAGGATTCATGTCTCATTCAATTATCTTGCATGCTATTATATTTCGCAATATTTCGTCATGCTAGACTTCTTGAATTTTTCGGAATTTTATGTGATATGTTTGAATTTTTGCTCGAATTCTTATTTGAATGTCGTATTTGAGATTTCGATGTTTTATGGGGTAGTTTAGATGACTTATGAGAGAGTTAAGATGTTTCATCCAAGTGTTTTATGGAGAGATCTTATTTATCAACTTTTGGACTCTTCTAGTCGGTTTCAGTTCATCATCCAACCGACTAGATGCACATCTAGTCGGTCAGCTAATGAACTCAGACCGACTAGTTCAAGCTTTGAACTTTCCCTTGTCATCGACTTCTTTTAGTCGGTCACAGTTCTCTTACCGACCGACTAGATTGAAAACTAGTCGGTCAGTTATTCTACTGTGACCGACTAACTCTTGCCCTAGAATTTTCGTTTTGCCTCTGTTTCGACTTAGTCGGTTTAAGCTCATTGACCGACCGACTAGATCGTAATCTAGTCGGTCAGTGCTTGAACTGTGAGCGACTAAGTGCTCTAGGGCAGTCACGTCTTTTCGCATTCTCGACCGACTTATTCTCATTTTATCCGATTGTTTCTAAGTCTAGTCGGTTGTTTTTGTTCTCCAGCTCGAAAATCCCCCAAACCCCGATCGTGACCTTTCGTCTTCCCGTCGTTCTCCGGCCATTTTTCCGGCCAACTCCGCCGCCTTTCACCGTCGATCACTCCACCTAGGTAACTCCCTTCTTCCTAGGTCTCGTTTTCATCCCTATGGTTTGTCTTAGGACTTGTTTTCACCTCTAGGGTTTCGGATTCAATCTTAGGGCTTGTTGTGTTAGGTTCTAGGGTTTGAGCTTACGTTGTTTGATCTTCTCCTATCGCTTGATTAAACTCGTTGTGCCGCGATCATGGCAAGAACGAGAATCCCGATTACCTCCTCTGGGGCATCCCCCATGACCATAGAGGCCGCGACCGCTTCGACCCCTCCTAAGCGTAGGGCCAAGACCACTCGTCCCCCCTCTTCGTCTTCAACACCGTTGAAGAGGAAGAGGACATCCAAGCCCAAACCTACCGGCCAATCTTCCAAGCCCAAAGCTAAACCCAAAAAGTTCCGTGCACCTACCCCTCCCGGTGAGCGTTCAAATAGTGACTCCGAGGATGATTCCGAGGAAGAATACACTCCTGAGCATCCCGAGAAGGCACCTACTCCACCCCCTCCTCCACCTCCTCCTAAGACCCGTAAGGCTAAGGGTAAAGGCCCGATGCCAGTAGGCGGTGTAGATATATCGTTGTGTCACGACGACCCTCAGTGTCTAGCGGCTTACAACCGTATAGAGCATTGCCCACTGCTGTTGGAGCATTACGTTCAGTTTTCTGATTTTCTTGGCCTTGCGGATCTTTTATCCTATAGTGGACTTTTGGACTACCTTAGATTTGACCCTAAGGCGAACCCTCGACCCTATCCTCGCCTGGTCAAGCCCTTCTATGCCAATCGTGTCCGGGGTCAGTACGATGAGACTCACTCCATCGAGACTTCTGTTTTGCGGACTCCGATAGTCCTCACGGTAGAGATCTTGGGGGAGTTGATAGGTTGCTCATCGTGTGGCCTCCTCCCATCTGACATCTCTGTAGACGATATCTCCTCCCTCGATCAGCGGACCCTAGCTAAAATCTTCCAGGTTATCCCCCCTACTTTCATAGGCGTCCCTTCCAAATCATTCAAGCCGAATGCTTGGGTGATTAACCTGATCTTGAAATCCTGCCTTCTGCCCAAGTATGGATCTTCTTCACTTCCGTCTCAGCCTTTTCTGAAGTTGATATACGCTCTTTTTATGGGTAGCGAGATTAATTGGGCTCGCATTATACTCGACAAGATGGAATCTTTCGAGTGTATTCGCAAGACCACTAAATCTACGCACATCCCATATCCTTGTCTTCTGACCTTGGTTTTCCGTCGATTTGGTGTTCCTTTGCCTCCGAATGATGAGCGTCCCCTGGGTCCTCCCCTGAACGCGACGGCCGTCAAGAAATCTCTTGCGGCACTCCGTCACGTGCAGCGGTCGACTCCTTCTGCATCCCAGGCCACACCTTCAGCTGCTGCAGCCCCTCCCCCTACCACCACACTTGATGATGTCGTTCGGTTACTTCGTCGTCACGAGTCTCGTTTGGCTCGTACCGAGGAGGTAGTTTGCCGTATGGCTAGTTTGATGGGCATTCACCTTCCTCCTCCTGTTTCTGAGGATGAGGAGATGGATGATGAGGATATTGATGAGCTTGTCACCTCCTTAGCTCGTGGCGCTGAGGCCACTGCTACTACTGCTACCTCATCTGCTCCTGGAGCTAGCACCTCTTCCGGTGCTCCAGAGACTTCTGATGCTGCTGCTGCTCCTGCTGACGACCCTGCTCCTGTTTTGCCTTCTGATCTTCCTGTTGATACCCCAGCCGTTGAGCCAGTCGTCGATGTCTCCACCCCTGCCCCGACGATCCCTTCAGTTCACACACCTCTCCTCGCAGCAGAGCCTGAGTCCACTCCCTCGACTGGACCCCCGGAGACTGCTGATCCTGCCACTTCCTCGTGATCGTCTGTTTCGAGGCCTCTCCTATGATCTTTGGATGATGCATCTTATTGAGAGTGTTTTGGGTTAGGATGGAGTGTTGGCGTTGTTTTCATGTACTCTTGATTTTGTGGATATCGGTGTTTTTGATGTATTTTGGATGTTGATAATGATGTTCCGATGATTATGTTGTACCTTTTTGATGTTGATATAAATGGTATGTTGCACTTCTTATGATGTGGTCGATGTGTTTTTGGATGTACTCATTGTATTCATATATATATACATCGATGTTCTCTTTTACCTCGTCGTGCACTTTTAATATTCATTCAATGTCTATGATATGTGAAATCGTCGCTCGATGCTTAAAAACTTGGTTAAATAGATTATATTTCTATGATTGTATAGAATTGTTTTCCATGCACAAATTTAACCAAGAATATTGAATATTGGAGGGTATGTCACTTTATTCAATAAATGAATTAATATTTGGTATTTTTGATGATTTTAATTTTCGCTTTTTGATAATGGACAATTTGGCACACCTTGATTTGATTTCATCACTTTTCCCTTGGTGTCAATTAGGTCCATCGTCAATATCTAAGACTCCCGATGTTGGATTTTCCTTTTCCTAGTTGTTGTCGTTGTATGCCCCCCATTTTTTTTGGGATAATGCCAAAGGGGGAGAGATAATGATAATAAATAGGGCAAATGAAAATTTAACTCAATTTCCAAGAATCTAATTTGATGTGTTAGATTCAGGGGGAGTTAAGATATATATAAGGATTTTCAAAATCCGATATTTCAAAAATCGATTCTCGTTATATATCTTACTCGTCTGATTGATGCAATTTATATATATTCATTTTGGAATTAACGTGTCATCAATGCAGGGGGAGTAAGTATTTTACATTTGAATCATTATTTTTTATTATTATTTATGTTGGTTTGTCATCACCAAAAAGGGGGAGAATGTTGAATATTGGACTCCCCGGATTTGGTTTTGGATGATGAGCAAACATAAATAATTCATGAACTAACAATTTGTGAGCGCAGTATTGGAGATCGTCGCCAAATTCACGAGAACAATCAAATCGACATCTCAAGACTTCTCAAAGCTCGTATTCATTGCCTAAAGCTTCGTTGAAGCTTTTGGACCGTTTTGGAAGTCATGAAGAATTGATCGAAGCTCTCGAAGACCGTTCCTTAAGGTTTTATTCATAGTCTTTTAGCTTCGATCTATAGAATGTTAAGCCTTGAGTATATCTTACAATTCTATCTTCATAACGCTCATATCGTAGCTCTAGGATCTTAGTAGAAGTCCATTCTAATTTCCTCAAAGCATCACGCTTCGATTCAGACTTGTTCGTGCATGTTAGTTGGTTCAAGAAGAAGAACTGACCGACTAGATGGTGATCTAGTCGGTCGGCCAAGCTTCTTGGACCGACTAGTTTGAGTTAATCTTTTCTTGCTCAGTACTGTTTACAGTTAGTCGGTCTACGTTGACTCATCGACCGACTAGTTTGTGAACTAGTCGGTCAGTGATGCTTCTTTGACCGACTAGTTGTGCTTTACTGTTCATGCCAATTTTCTCCTAAGCTACTGTTTATCGTTAGTCGGTCTAATAACGTTTGGTGACCGACTAGTTGATAATCTAGTCGGTCAACATTTGTTCTTGGACCGACTAAATCAATTTGTATTCAGACTATTTGTTTTTGACTCTTAGTCGGTCGAAGTTCACTGACCGACCGACTAGTTGTGAAACTAGTCGGTCAGAAAGTCTTCTTGGACCGACTAGATTTCTAGGTCTGAAATTCAATCTCTTCACTGTTCTCCACTTAGTCGGTCCATGTTGTTTGACTGACCGACTAGTTGATGAACTAGTCGGTCAGTGGTTGTTCTTTGACCGACTAGTTGCTTCAGATTTCTAACCGTTGGGATTTGACCTAACTCGTTTTTATGGGACCCTATAAATACGAACCTTGGTCATTTCTCTCTAGGTTAGAGCTGCCATTAAGAGATTCATTGAGATTGAAAGAGATAGAGATTCTCACTCATTTCCAAAGCTCTCTTCCTCACAAGAAATCCATTCTCTCACTTTCTAGATCTAGAATCCATCTTGAGAGAAGTTTGTTCTTGGTGAGCCCTTCAAGCTCTAGCTTGATTCAAGTCTCCAAATCACTCCTAGGCACCCATTGCTGGTCATTTCTTTGGTGCTAGGTCTTGGTGACTTCATCTTCCTCAAATCACTCCTTGCACCTATTTGGTAAGAAAACTCAAGGTATAGGTTTTTGTGGTAAGATTGTTTATTTCATTATAAACTCATTTATATTGCTTATTGATTCTCTCGGTTGTGAGAGAAGGTTGTGATCCCGGGTTGTGGGATTCACTATTGCCATTGCATGTATGATTTGATCTTGTGAAGGTTTTTCACAAGATATCATAGTGGAAATCTTGAGTTAGGGTTTCTAACTCAAGTATCCGGAGGGGATCCGGGTGGTTGGGACGTAGGATCACCGGGAACAAGTCGGGGAGACTTGGGTGGATCCGAACCCAGTAACATCTTTTGTTAGCATTGTTAATTTTGTTGTTGTCATCAATTTAAGCTTCCGCAAATTGATTTGGTAGTTGTTTGCACGATAATTAGGAATTATACTACTCGTTATTTTTAAAGTACTATTCACCCCCCTCTAGTACTTGTGCAGTAGCTTGTAGGGCATTACACACCTATGCTCCCTCCGCATAAGGTAAAAACATTTTAAATTTAAATTATTAATATTATCACATATTTCTTTATTTCTCTAACCAATTTATGTTTGTAATTTACCTAGGTTATTGTGCATCCAGATGACATACGATGTTGGATTGAGATTGACACGCATTCCTTTTATAATGTAATGAAGAGGAAGTTTTCTGTTGAACCATGATGGATTGTGTATTAACAGCTTTGATGTAACAGATGTATTTTTGATGTAACAAATGTAAATATTATTATGGTGCTACTTGGCTTAGACTAATAAAACTTGATCTACATTACTTTTGTGTAACATTATTAAGGTGCTACTTTTTGATGTTAGAAATGTAAATTTTAGTAGTTGCTTGCATGGTGTTTTTACTTCACCAATTGCAATTGTTTTCATGCTTGGATGTGATTGGGAGGAACGTGGTGACAGGGCTAATGCACATAATCTGATCAATGCTGCCAACTTCCGCACTCCTAGGTTTTGGTGACATGGCTAATTTTTACGTCCATCTCTATTTTTCTGTTTGTTCATGTATCTTAATACTGTAACATGTTTTTAGCTCCCATCTTTATAGAATATTTTGTCTAAAAATGTTGGAGAAATGTAACTAACTTTACAAAAAAATTTAGAAACGAACTACATATTGGGGGACTAACATTTTTGTCAGTGACTAAAAATTTTGTGAGTAATTAAACAAAGTGAGAACTAAAATCTCTTGAGGGGACCTAAATTTTGGGGAACTAAGACTTTGATTGGGGAACTAAGATTTTTAGGGGGGATTTCTAAAATGAATAATGTACACAATTTCAGGGGAACTGAGATTTTGAGGGGGAATATCTAAAATGAATCGTGCCTACATTTTCGGGGGAACTAAGATTTTGAGGGGAAAATATCTAAATTGAACCGTGCCCTACGGGCACGGGTATATACTAGTATGTGTGTGTGTGTGTGTGTGTGTGTGTGTGTGTGTGTGTGTGTCTTGAGGGAGGTGAGCATTCGATGTAGGAAATTTCCTACACCGCACTTCAAAACCACCACATTCCACTTAATTTTTGAAATTCTTTGTGCTTAGAATTGTTGTACACATTCTAAAACCTCAAAACCCCAAATATGGGTGAATCCTAAGGGGATTTGACCTTCAATTGGCTCGTGACAAAAAGTTCTATTGTTATGAAAACGTAGAATTTGTAACAATCGGATCGAGTGTAAAATAACGTTGGATTCACTTGGTTTTTGATATGTTCATCATCCATAATAAGTCAAAATGAACGGTGGTGATTATTGGAAAAAATTGAAAATTGAAGTTTTATGAGGACTGTGTAGGAAATTTCCTACACCGAATTCTCATATCCCTTTTTCTCATATATATACATACATATATATTTATGTATATGTATATATGTATGTATATACATATGTATGTATATACAGATATGTATATACATATGTATGTATATATACATTTACATATAAATGTATATATACATACATATGTATATACATATCTGTATATACATACATATGTATATACATACATATATACATATCTGTATATACATATGAATGTATATATACATACATATGTATATACATATGTATGTAAATATACATTTACATATAAATGTATATATACATACATATGTATATACATATCTGTATATACATACATATGTATATACATACATATATACATATCTGTATACATACATACATATACATACATACATACATACATACATATATGTATGTATGTATGTATACATACATACATACATATATGTATGTATGTATGTATGTATGTATGTATATGTATGTATGTATATATATATATTTGGCGAGTAAAGTTACTTTATTAATAACAAAATATTTACAAAAATATAGCGCCAATAGAACTGGTAGATAACAAGAAGAGTGGGGATAGGGCACAAGCGCCGTCACCCACTACATCTCAGTATCAACCGTTGCTAGTAGCGCTCAATCAACACATTTACATAGCAGTCACTAGTAATATCAACCAGCATCCTTGAATTCCCAATTGAAAAATGGGGTGCGATTTGATGCCTGTTCAATATCCATCCCCTGTAGTGCGATAAGAACATCAGCCGCGATATCCTTGAAAAGATCTGTCTTTCCAACCTTAGTAGCTTCAAAGATCCTCTTGTTACGTTGTTTCCATATGTGCCATACCATAGAAGCTAATACAGTCTTAGCAAGAATCCCCACTGGATCAGTATAGCTATATAGAGAGAGTATCAGATCAGATGCTCCTGTTAAAGAATTCGGTATTATCCCCTTATACCCAAGCTTTAGAAGACTACGGGTAAGAATATACCGAGAGAAATCACAATCGAAGAATAAATGGGAGGGGGACTCCGCTGCAGCGCCATCACATATGACACACAAGTTTGAAGTATTGATACCGCATCTAAGCAAGAAATCACGGGTTGGCAGCTTATCCTGAAGGGCCCGCAGAAAACACAGGGCCATCTTCGGGATTGACTTTTGATGCCATACAATTTTGGCGTAAGGAAAATCAGGCCGCCGGTCTCTAGAGTTTTCCCAGGCTGTGCGAAATGTGAAGTTGGGAGCCGGGACCCACTTCCAGGCATCCGGGCCTTGTCTAAGGGAGATAGGCCTGAGAATGGCAAGTAAAGGCTGGATGCTTTGATTATTAGCCCATCCTGATCCAGTCCAATAATCACAGACGCGCATATCCTCCGTACCGGGAGGAGGTGGGTGAAGAAGATATAAGGGACCATTTGGGTGCCAGTTGTGAAACCAGAAGGATGTAGAGGAACCATCATTGATAGTGCGCTTAATGAGCTTTTGGGAGATATTGCGATACCTGAGAAGAAATTTCCAAGTCCCCGAGTGAGTTGGAGTAGCCTTGGTACGGTAGAATCCGTAAGAGATATGAGAGTAGTGGGACCGCATAAATTTCACCCAGGCCCCCTCAGTAGTGAGCATTCTCCAAGTAAGTCGGACCCCTGAAGCAGCGTTCAGATCATCCAATAATCTCAGCCCCACACCCCTTCCTTCTTTGGGGTACAAAAATCTTTCCAAGCCCAGCAATTAAATCTCCCCCAAATAAATTTCCTGCATGCGGCGTTAATAGCACGAATAACAGACATGGGAAGACGGTAGGCAAGCATCCAGAAGGCAACCATACCGTAAATCACTGTACGGACAAGTTCAATTTTGCCAGAGATAGAGAACAATGAAGAAGACCAACCTAAAAGCCGCTTTTTACACTTATCAACAAGCCGAGAAAAAACCGAAGCCTTTGGGTATTTAGATGTTAGCGGCAACCCCAAATAGGAAGAAAAGGTGGATACCACTTTAATGCCCAAAATCCCAGCGAGTTCAATATGATGTTTAACCCCTTTACTGAAAATGGCAGAACTCTTATCCCAGTTTATATGGAGCCCTGAGAGAAGATTGAATTTTTCCAAGACCAATTTGAGGCCCTTGAATGAACGATGGTTGGCACGGCAGAAAACAAGGAGATCATCGGCAAAGAGCAGGTGAGAGATTGACCCTGCCCTGCGCATAGGGTTAATAGAGCCAGAGGTTTCTGCCCTGGACATAAGAAGAGAAAAAGACTCCATGACGAGGACAAATAGGAAGGGGGATAAGGGATCACCTTGGCGCAGACCTCTGTTGGAAGGAAAATAACCCGAGGGGCCCCCATCAATTAACACAGAAAACATAGGAGTCGAAATGCATTCTAAGATCCAGGAGATAAATATATTATTAAAGCCCATTTGGTGTAGTAGAAAGAGGAAAAACTCCCTGTTGACGCTATCAAAAGCCTTGCGCAGATCCAACTTGATGCAAGTCCTAGAGCCCATAGGATTGCTAAAATCCCGAATCTGCTCGTGGGCAATGAGAGTGCAATCTGCCAATAATCTTCCTTTAAGAAAGGCAGCCTGATTGGGGGAGATTAGGTCACCGATCACATGCTTCAGACGATTACACAACACCTTACTGATGATTTTATAAATAACATTGCAGCAAGCAATCAGTCTGTAGTCCCCAAGACAAGAAGCATTCGGAATCTTAGGGACTAAGGTGAGAAAAGTATGGTTGACCTGAGGTAGCATGCGACCCAAACTAAAAAAATGGGAAATGCCAGCTACAACCTCTTTACCCACAACACCCCACTGGGTTTGGAAAAAGTGTGAGTTGAAGCCATCTGGTCCCGGTGCCTTATCCTTCCCAATTTGAAACACAACCATTTTAATTTCAGAAGCAGACACTGGCCTATCCATCCAATTTGAGGCATCCAAAGTAAGCTTACGTTGTTGGATATTGGACTCCCTGAATTTGGTTTTAGATGATGAACAAACATAAATATAACGTGAACTAACACTTTGTGAGCGCAGTTATGGAGATCGTCGCCAAATTCATATGAATATCAATTACGACGTCTCAAGACTTCTCAAAGCATGTGATCGTATGCCTAAAGCTTCGTTGAAGCTTATGGACCAATTTAGAAGTCATGAAGATTCGATTGAAGCTATTGAAGACGGTATCGTCAAGTTTTATTTATAGTCTTTAAGCTTCTTTCGTAGAATGTTAAGCCTTGAGTAGGTCTTACGGTTTAAATCTTCATAACGCTCATATCTTAGCTCTAGGATCTTAGTAGAAGTCCATACAATCCTTCCTGAAGCTTCGCGCTTCGATTCGGGACTTCTTGTGCATGTTAGCTGGTTCAAGAAGAAGAACTGACCGACAAGATGGTGATCTAGTCGGTCGGCAAAGCTTCTTGGACTGACTAGTTCTTCTCAGTCATTTCCAAGCTCTTTACTGTTTACAGTTAGTCGGTCTAAGTTGACTCACCGACCGACTAGTTTGTGAACTAGTCGGTCAGTGATGCTTCTGTGACCGACTAGTTGAGCTTTCCCTGTACATGCACATTTGAGCCTAAGCTACTGTTTATCATTAGTCGGTCTGTGTTCTTTGATCGACCGACTAGTTGATGAACTAGTCGGTCAACTTTCCTTCCTGGACCGACTAGTTTAGTTTTACTGTACATGACAATTTTTCACCTAACTTACTGTTTATCGTTAGTCGGTCTATGCTCATTTGGAGACCGACTAGTTGGTGAATTAGTCGGTCAACATTTGTTCTTGGACCGACTAAGTCTATTTTAGCTCAGACTTCAGTTTTATCTGTTAGTCGGTCTCAGTTGAGTGACCGACCGACTAGTTGTGAAACTAGTCAGTCAGCTACTCTTCTTGGACCGACTAGTTCCTTATGTCTGTGCTTTGATCTTTTCTCTGTTCACTCATTAGTCGGTTTGCGTTAATTGACCGACCGACTAGTTGATGAACTAGTCGATTGGTGGTTGTTCTTTGACCGACTAGTTGGGTTCAGAAAAGAGCCGTTGGAGCTTTAATTGAAATGTTTTTCTCTCTCTCTCTCTCTCCTCTATCCTATAAATAGTTGTTGGGCTGCATTCATTACTGCCAAGGCTGATATTATTGCAAGTTTAGAGATCAAGAGAAATCATTCCAAGCTCATTCAAAGCTCATTCATTCCATTCAATAATCTCTCCTCACTCTTACTTCCAAAGAGAGATTCATTGAGTGTGAATCCTTCTAAGCCAAGTGCTTGATTCTAGGTCACCAACTTCCCCATAGCTCTCCATCGCTGATCTACATCTTGGAGCTAGGGTTTGGTGCCACTTCTTCTTCCTCAAAATCATCCTTGCCCTAATTCGTAAGCAATACTCAAGGCATAGGTATTTTGTCGGTAAGAAGTTTTTTTATTTCAATTCAATTTCATATTGTAAGTTTCACTCTCGGTTGTGAGAGTGTGGTTGTGATCCCGGGTTGTGGGAGTCACAAATTACTTTGTGTATGATTTGACTTGTGGAGGTTTTTCACAAGTATTTCATAGTGGAAATCTTGAGTTATGGTTTCTAACTCAAGTATCCGGAGGGGATCCGGGTGGTTGGGACGTAGGATCACCAGGAACAAGTCGGGGAGACTTGGGTGGATCCGAACCCAGTAATATCTCTTGTTAGCATTGTTAATTTTGTTGTTGTCTTCAATTTAAGCTTCCACAAATTAATTTGGTAGTTGTTTGCACTATAATTAGGAATTATACTCCTCGTTATTTTTAAAGTACTATTCACCCCCCCTCTAGTACTTGTGCAGTAGCTTGTAGGGCATTACATTTGGTATCAGAGCAAGATACTTAGCTATGTCTGCCAACGACAACAAGACCGTGCGTCCACCTTCCGACTATGGCACCTTCAGGAACCGTGAAGGAGCATCTTCGGTGATGGAAGGACATTCCTCAACGAGGCCTCCATTCTTCAACGGTACCAACTACGGGTACTGGAAATGCCGGATGGAAACTTTCCTCTGGAGTGCATCTCTATGGAGGATCACGATGAAGGAATACGTCGAGCCCGCCGAAGAAGACTTTGAGAAATGGACAACCGCGGAGGTCGCCGCGGAGGTAAGCAATGCCAAGGCAATGAACGCCTTGCAATGTGCATTGGAGCCCGAGGACTTCAATAAGATATGCACATGTAAGAGTGCATATCAAATTTGGAACTCCCTCCTCAAACTACATGAAGGGACGAGTAGGGTAAGAGACTCTAAACTCGTAGTTGTTAACAAAGATTACGAAATGTTTCATATGCAACAGGGCGAGAAGATGAAGGAGTATTACGCTCGCTTCGTCGACATCATAAACGAGTTGGAGGCTCTCGGCAAAACCTACACCCAAAAGGAGAAGTGTTCGAAGCTTATCGAAGGACTTCCTTCTTCTTGGGAAAAGCGTACCTTCGCCATCGAGGAAGGTAATGACATGAATAAGTACACCGTAGTTCAACTAATGGGTACTTTATTGCCATACGAGGTACGCAAGGATAGCAAGCTAAAATTGCAGGAAAAGATGAAGTCCTACCTAAAGCAAGACGAGCCAAAGAAGAAGGCTATTGCTTTTAAGGCCGCTCCATCCACATCCACATCAACCGATGATGAAGACTCGGAAAACGAGTTGGACTTGGAGTCCATGGCACTCATGGCCAAGAAGTTCAACCGTTTCTTCCGAAAAGGTAACTATAAGAACAAAGCTAAATTTGGTTCTTCTAATGCCTCCTCCTCTCCTTTTTGTTTCAATTGCAATAAGCCAGGACACATGAAAGCAGAGTGTCCTCTCAACAAGCAAAAGGAGAAGTGGAAGGCGCCGAAATTTGATAAGTGCAAGAAGTACAAGAAAGGAAACAAAAAGGGACTTGTCGGAGCAACATTCACCGACTCCGAGGATTCCTCAAGCGGAGAGTCGGACGATGAGCAAGTGGAGCAAGCGAACATGTGCTTCATGGCAAGAGAGGAGAATGATCAAGGATCTTCCTCTTCCGATGATAGTGGCGACGAAGGCGATGAGGTAACTATGGATGACCTTAGGAATGCTAATTCTCTATTATGGTCTAAATACACTAAATTAGTAAATAGATATACTAAAGTAAAAGATGACCTAGCAAGCATTCAAACCTCGCCTAAGACTATCATCACCAACAACGACACCGTTGTTGAAGAGTTAAGAAATGAGATTTTTAATCTCAAATCTAAACTTGAACATGTTAGCATTGAAGATCCGGAGGAACACAAGATAGCAGATTTAACTTCTCAAAACTCGACTTTGAGTATTGAGAATGAGAATCTTAAATCTCGTGTTTATGTGCTCACATCACAAGTATCCAATTTGGATACCTCTATGCGTTCTCTCACCGAGAAATATGAGAACACATTAGGCCAAATTAATAAATTCAATAAGGGTAAGGACCATTTGGATAAAATCCTAAGTGACTTACTTCCGGCCAATCACCACATTGGCTTGGGGTATACGATGGGATGTTCATCCAAATCGGCCACTACTTTTGTTAGGCCAACTTCCTGTGACTCAACGAGTGGTAGCAAACACTCTATTGGTAGTTCTTCTACTAATGGTGCTTCCACCTCGTCCACACCCTCTTTCGGAAAGAAACCCACTTTGGGTGGACCTCCAAAGAATGGGCATGCTTATATGTACACCAATACTATGCCACGTAGGAACACACGTCCTACTCCACCGGCTCACACATATGATGATTTTTATGCAACACATTCTCGGGCACGTGCAAACCATGTGAGACACCCTCACGCACGTGTTCCCACACATGCATATGTTCACCCACAACATCATATGAATAATTATCCGCATGCACCATTCCATCATGTTCCTTATGCCTATCCACGACATGCATCACGTAGAAACCAACAACGCATGCATGCACCCAATATGATGAGGGCTCCCAAGATTTTCACTATTTGGAGCCCAAAGGACACAAGCATGGATGAAAAAAAGTGTATATGAATGCTTATTTTTCGGATGTTGTGCATAGTAGAAATTATGTGGGGAAGTCTAAGTCCAATTGGACTTGGCTTCCAAAGGTCTAATCTTTTGGACCCAATGACCTTGGGTACCATGATATGAAATTTTCTATCTTTAGGTAATCAAGGAAAAGAAAAAGAAAAGGAGCAACAAATTTAAATTTAGCTCCAAGGGGAATTGGATACTCGATAGCGGGTGTTCAAAACACATGACGGGTGACGCTCAATTGCTCTCCGGAGTGGTTCCCATTGCAAATGGAAACCGTGTCGTATTTGGAGGCAACAAGAGCGGAACCATCATAGGTGTTGGTAAAGTGGGTAATCCTTCTACACCCATTATATGTGATGTTTACCTTGTTAAAGGATTAAACCACAATCTTATTTCAATAAGTCAACTTTGTGACAAAGGTTACAAAGTTAACTTTGTGAAAGGAATGTGCCATATTTTAAGAAAAGATAATAATGAATTATTGTTTTCCGGCACACGCCATAAGGATATATATATCCTAGATCTTCCAAGATCACATGAACAATGTCTTATTGCCAACACAAGTGAACAACACTTATGACATCGACGTTTTGGTCATGTGAACTTTGGAACACTTTTTAAGCTTTCCAAGTTAAATTCTATTAGAGGCTTCCCTAAGCTTGTCTTTCAAAAGAAAAGCTTTTGTGACTCGTGTCAACGAGGCAAGCTTCCAAAATCTTCATTTAAACCTAAGAAAAGCATTTCTTCTAAGCGGCCTCTAGAGTAATTACATCTAGATTTATTTGAGCCAACTAGAGTTGCTTCATTAGGTAATGCTAGATATGGACTTGTCATCGTTGATGACTTTTCTAGGTTTACTTGGGTATTTTCATTGTGTAATAAAAATGAAGCTTTTGAAAACTTCACAATTTTTGTTAAGAAAGTACAAAATCTCTTAGGAACCACCATTGTCACTATTCGTAGTGATCATGGAGGTGAATTTGAGAATGAGTCTTTTGAGACATTTTGTGATGAAGTTGGTATTACACACACCTTCTCTTTCCCTTGCGCACCTCCTCAAAATGGTGTAGTTGAGAGAAAGAATAGGACGCTAGTGGAGTGTGCTCGCACTATGCTTGATGATAGCCAACTTGGCCATCAATTTTGGGCGGAAGCGGTACACACCGCTTGCTATGTGTTTAATAGAATACTTTTGAGGCCCGGCACTAAACAAACTTGTTATGAATTGTTGTTTGGTAGGTTGCCTTAAGTTAAACATTTTCGTGTTTTTGGTTCGAAATGTTTTATTAAGAACACGTATGGTAGTTTGGACAAATTCTATCCAAGATCCGATGAGGGGATTTTTGTTGGATATTCTTCGCGTAGCAAAGCCTACCGGATATTCAACAAACGATCCTCAACGATCGAGGAGTCGCTTCATGTGTCTTTTAATGAAGGATTTGTTCCAACTAGAATTACTAATGATGATGACTCTATGGATGTCTTATGTGATTCAATTGGTAATTCTAACTCTAATGATTCTATTGATTCTATTGAGACTAACCCATCTAATGAAGTTGTTGAGAATGTTCCTAGTGATCAAGGTATTCCCAAACGGCTTCATACCGTTCGTGACCATCCTCATGAGCAAGTCATTGGAAATATCCATGATAGTGTCAAGACGAGATCGCAAGTGAACTACTTCGCTCATTGTGCCTTTGCCTCATCGATAGAGCCAAAGAATGTTAATGAAGCATGCGAAGATAGCGCTTAGATCTTAGCCATGGAGGAGGAACTCATTCAATTCGAGAGGAATGAAGTTTGGGAGCTTGTTCCATTGCCATCGAAGAACCACACCGTCATAGGGACAAAGTGGATTTTCAAGAACAAAACCGACGAAAACCAAGTCGTCGTCCGGAACAAAGCTCGGTTAGTAGCTCAAGGCTATCGACAAGAGGAAGGTATTGATTTCGAAGAATCCTTCGCTCCGGTAGCTAGATTAGAATCAATTAGATAATTATTGTCTTTTGCATGCCATAAGGATTTTAAATTATTTCAAATGGATGTTAAAAGTGCATTTTTAAATGGAGATGTTGTTAAGGAAGTTTACGTTTCTCAACCTCCGGGTTTTATAAATGAAAAATTTCTAAATCATGTTTTTAAACTAAAGAAAGCACTTTACGGTTTGAGACAAGTTCCTCGAGCTTGGTATGATCGCCTAAAGAATTTTCTTTTGGATTTGAATTTTAAAATGGGAGAAGCCGATTTTACACTTTTTGTTAAGCATTCGAATAATGATATAATTTTAGTTCAAATATATGTTGATGATATCATTTTCGGTGCTACTAACTTTGCTCTTTGCGAAGAGTTTTCTAATGTTATGAAGGAACAATTTTAGATGAGTCACATGGGTGAGCTCAAATATTTTTTAGGTCTCCAAATTCGCCAAATGGACGATGCAATCTTCATCCACTAAAAAAAGTATATGGTGGAGTTGCTAAAGCGATTTGGAATGGAGAGTGCCTCCGGGAAAAAGACTCCAATGAGCACGACTACGCATCTTGATAGGGATACGGGCGGTAAGGATGTAGACATTCGTCTATATCGAGGTATGATAGGTAGTTTACTTTATCTTACCGCAAGTAGGCCCGATATTATGTTTGCCGTATGCGTATGTGCTCATTATCAGTCTCAACCTAAGGAGTCTCACTTAGTAGCGGTAAAACGTATTTTTCGCTATCTAAGTTACACTTTAGATTTTGGATTACTTTATCCGAAATCTAGCACATATGAGTTAATCTCATATAGTGATGCCGATTATGCGGGATGCAAATCCGACAGGAAAAGTACTAGTGGCACTTGCCATTTTATAGGAAACTCCCTTGTCTCTTGGTTTTCCAAGAAGCAAAATTCCGTATCACTTTCAACCACCGAGGCGGAATACATTGCCGCCGGTGCCGCGTGTGCTCAAGTTCTTTGGATGAGACACACACTTAAAGACTTTGGTATAAATTGTGATACTTGCCCTATCATGGTTGACAACCAAAGTGCAATATGTCTTTCCAAGAACCCGGTACACCATTCCCGTTCGAAACACATAGATGCCCGACACCACTTTTTAGATGATCATGTTGCTAAAAAGGACATCATTTTAGTGTACGTTGAAACCCAAAAGCAAATCGCCGATATTTTCACGAAACACCTAAAGGAGGACTCCTTTGTGCGGTTGCGTCGAGAATTGGGGATTATGGGTGAATCCGAGATATAGGATTCATGTTTCATTCAATAATCTTGCATGCTATTTTATTTCGAAATATTTCGTTCATGCTAGACTTATTGGATTTTTCGGGATTTTATGTGATATTCTGAATTTTTGCTCGAATTCAAGTTTGAATGTCGTATTTGAGATTTCGATGTTTAATGGGGGTAGTTTAGATGATATTTGAGAGGATTGCGATGTATCGTCCAAGTGTATTGAGGAGAGAACTTGATTATCAACTTTTGGACTCATTTAGTCGGTTTCAGTTCAACCACCAACCGACTAGATTCGTATCTAGTCGGTTAGTAGAAGAACTTAGACCGAATAACTCAAGGTTTTTGAGTTTCCTCTCCAGCTTAACTCTTTAGTCGGTTCATGTTCAGTGACCGACCGACTAGATTGAGATCTAGTCGGTCAGTAAATGAACACAGACCGACTAATTCTTGTCAGTTAACTTGGGTTCAGTTACTGTTTGCAACTAGTCGGTTCAAGCTCATTGACCGACCGACTAGATCGTGATCTAGTCGGTCAGTGCTTGAACTGTGACCGACTAGTTGTGCCAGGGACTGTTTGGTCTTTTGACCTCTCGATCGACTTAAACCAATTTTAGTCGATTCTTTTCTATTCTAGTCGGTTGCCTTTTGATCTCCTGCTCGAAAACCCCCGACCTCCCTCGCTGACCCTTCGTCTTTCGGCCTATTTTCTGACCAATCTTGCCGTCGCCGGCCGTCAATCTTCCACCTAGGGTAACCCCTCTCCCTCCCTCTCCTGTCTAGGGCTCTTTTTCAGCTTAGGGATAGGTTTTTCTCTAGGGTTTCATCTTCTAGGGTTTCGGTTAGGGCTTCCTCATTTCGGCTAGGATTCTTAGATTTGATCTTTCTTGCGTCGTGTCGTGCCTCGATTATGGCTCGTACACGTATCCCGATCACTCCCTCTAGCCCCTCGCCAATGACCGTAGAACCTACCCCTACGGACCCCGATCAACATAAGTGAACCCCTCCGAAACGCCGTGCTAAGACCACCCAACCCTCTTCGTCTTCGCCTCCTCTAAGCGTAAGAGGACGGCGCCTGCAAAACCCCGAGCCAAATCTCAGCCCAAGCCCAAGCCTGTAGTTTTTCGTGCTCCTACTCCACCCGGTGCTTTGGATTCTGACATCGAGTATATCCCCGAGCCTGAGACTCTTAGGGAACCCACTCCTCCTACCCATCCCGAGTCTAGCTCCCACCCTCGTACGTCTACCCGTAAGCCTAAGGGAAAGGCTCTGATGCTGGTTGGCGGTGTCGATATCTCGTTGTGTCGCGATGACCCTATGTGTCTTGCGGCGTACAACCGTATCGAACATTGCCCGCTGCTTCTGGAGCATTTCGTCCAGTTCTGTGACTTCATAGGGTTAGCTGATCTTCTTTCGTCGTCGGGTCTTCTCGATTACCTTCGATATGACCCGAAGGCGAATCCCCACCCCTACCCTCGATTAGTGAAGCTATTCTACGCCAATAGGATCCGGGGTCAGTACGATGAGACCCACTCTGTTGAGACGACTGTTTTGGGGACTCCTATAGTCCTCACAGCAGAAATCTTAGGAGAGATCTTGGGTATCTCCTCGTCTGGCCTCCTCCCCTCAGACATCTCTGTTGATGATATTTCTTCCCTTGATCAGACTGTCCTTTCTGAGATTTTCCATCAGATTCCTCCCGCCATGATTGGCGTGCCTTCAAAATCCTTCAAGCCAAATGCATGGGTCCTCAATCTGATTCTGAAGTCGTGCTTGCTTCCCAAGTACGGCTCCTCATCTCTTCCGTCCTAGCCTTTTCTGAAGCTGATCTATGCCATATTCATGGGGAGCTCGATTAATTGGGCTCGCATTATACTCGATAAGATTGACTCTTTCGAGTGTATTCGCAAGTCCTCTAAATCGGCTCATATCCCATTTCTGTGCTTGTTGAACCTTGTTTTCCATCACTTCCATGTCCCCTTGCCTCGTGACGATGAGCGTCCCCTTGGTCCTTCCCTGAACGCGACGGCCGTCAAGAAATCTCTTGCGGCGCTCCGTCACTTTTAGAGGACGACACCTTCAGCGTCAGCCTCAGCGTCTGCCTCTGCTGCTCCCTCTGCCACCCTTGATGATGTCGTTCGGTTACTTCATCGTCACGAGTCTCGTTTGGCTCGTACCGAGGAGGTAGTTTGCCGTATGGCGAGTCTGATGGGTGTTCAGCTTCCTCCTTCTGTTTCTGAGGATGAGGAGATGGATGAGTTGGCTGAGGAGGACATTGAGGAGCTTTGTCGTGCTTCCATTCGTGCCCCCGAGAGCACTTTTGGTGCTGCTGTTGCTGCTTCATCTGCTGGTGCCCCCGAGAGCACACCTGTTGCCACTGCTCCTGCGGTGGATACTCCGACTGGTGCTCCCGAGGCCACTACTGTTGCTGCTCCAGAGCTTGCCACTTCTGCCGTCGCTCCTGCTGATATTCCAGACGTTCCTGCTGATCCAGTTTCCACCACTTCTCCTGCAGAGCCTGCTGCTGCTGCAGATCCTGCCGGTTCCTCTTGAGCTTCTTTGAGGACTCTCCGATGCCCTTTAGATGATACATCTAGTGAGAGAGAGTTTGGTTAGGATAGAGTGGGGTTTTGGGTCATTTTGATGTGTTTTGGATCATTTTGATACTTTTGATGATGTATTTTGATGTATCTTTTTGATGATGTTGTATGTTTTGTTTGACACTCCGATATCTATGATATGATGATGTATTTTTTGTGCCCCGATCGGTGGATCGATATTGTGTATGTCAGTGATGTTTATTTAATGTACTCTAGTTCACATTTTATATATAAATACATCGCAGTTGACATTTCATTATATTGTGCAAAATTTATAATTTTTTTTGTCTCTGATATTTGATTTCGTCGCTCGATGATATTAACTTGGTTTAATAGAAATTTCTTCTATGGAAACATAGAATTGTTTTCCATGCACTAAATTAACCAAGAATGTTGATATTGGAGAGTATATTCCATAACTCAATCCGTAAAAATGATTTGAGTTTTGATGATTTCGTTTTACGATTTTCGACTATGGTTTCATTGACACGCCTTGATTTTGTTCGTATTCTTTTGGTGTCACTTGAACCGTCGTCGTATTCTACGACTCATGTGTTTTTTTATTTGAGGCCATTGTTGTTGTCGTTGTTATCCTCCCGCTCTTTTTGCTTATGCCAAAGGGGGAGAGATATAATAATAACGGTGTGCTAAAATGAAAATTTAAAGCATTTCTCCAAGAATCTAACTTGATGTGTTAGATTCAGGGGGAGTTAAGATATAGAAATGGATTTTCAAATCCGATATTTCAATAACCTAAATTTGGTATTTGATAATTCAATAATCGTTTCTTATTTCATATACTTCACTCGTCTGCTCGATGCGTATTATTTTTGTTTAAATTGGAATTAACGTGTCATCAATGCAGGGGGAGTAAGTAAATTTCATTTGAATTATTATTTTTAATTATTATTTATGTTGGTTTTTCATCACCAAAAAGGGGGAGAATGTTGGATATTGGACTCCCCGGATTTGGTTTTGGATGATGAACAAACATAAATATAACGTGAACTAACACTTTGTGAGCGCAGTTATGGAGATCGTCGCCAAATTCATATGAATATCAATTACGACGTCTCAAGACTTCTCAAAGCACGTGATCGTATGCCTAAAGCTTCGTTGAAGCTTATGGACCAATTTAGAAGTCATGAAGATTCGATTGAAGCTATTGAAGACGGTATCGTCAAGTTTTATTTATAGTCTTTAAGCTTCTTTCGTAGAATGTTAAGCCTTGAGTAGGTCTTACGGTTTAAATCTTCATAACGCTCATATCTTAGCTCTAGGATCTTAGTAGAAGTCCATACAATCCTTCCCGAAGCTTCGCGCTTCGATTCGGGACTTCTTGTGCATGTTAGCTGGTTCAAGAAGAAGAACTGACCGACAAGATGGTGATCTAGTCGGTCGACAAAGCTTCTTGGACCGACTAGTTCTTCTCAGTCATTTCCAAGCTCTTTACTGTTTACAGTTAGTCGGTCTAAGTTGACTCACTGACCGACTAGTTTGTGAACTAGTCGGTCAGTGATGCTTCTGTGACCGACTAGTTGAGCTTTCCCTGTACATGCACATTTGAGCCTAAGCTACTGTTTATCATTAGTCGGTCTGTGTTCTTTGATCGACCGACTAGTTGATGAACTAGTCGGTCAACTTTCCTTCCTGGACCGACTAGTTTAGTTTTACTGTACATGCCAATTTTTCACCTAACTTACAGTTTATCGTTAGTCGGTCTATGCTCATTTGGAGACCGACTAGTTGGTGAATTAGTCGGTCAACATTTGTTCTTGGACCGACTAAGTCCAATTTAGGTCAGACTTCAGTTTTATCTGTTAGTCGGTCTCAGTTGAGTGACCGACCGACTAGTTGTGAAACTAGTCGGTCAGCTACTCTTCTTGGACCGACTAGTTCCTTATGTCTGTGCTTTGATCTTTTCTCTGTTCACTCATTAGTCGGTTTGCGTTAATTGACCGACCGACTAGTTGATGAACTAGTCGGTCGGTGGTTGTTCTTTGACCGACTAGTTGGGTTCAGAAAAGAGCCGTTGGAGCTTTAATTAAAACGTTTTTTCTCTCTCTCTCTCTCCTCTATCCTATAAATAGTTGTTGGGCTGCATTCATTGCTGCCAAGGCTGATATTATTGCAAGTTTAGAGATCAAGAGAAATCATTCCAAGCTCATTCAAAGCTCATTCATTCCATTCAATAATCTCTCCTCACTCTTACTTCCAAAGAGAGATTCATTGAGTGTGAAGCTTTCCAAGCCAAGTGCTTGATTCTAGGTCACCAACTTCCCCATAGCTCTCCATCGCTGATCTACATCTTGGAGCTAGGGTTTGGTGCCACTTCTTCTTCCTCAAAATCATCCTTGCCCTAATTCGTAAGCAATACTCAAGGCATAGGTATTTTATCGGTAAGAAGTTTTCTTATTTCATTTCAATTTCATATTGTAAGTTTCACTCTCGGTTGTGAGAGTGTGGTTGTGATCCCGGGTTGTGGGAGTCACAAATTACTTTGTGTATGATTTGACTTGTGGAGGTTTTTCACAAGTATTTCATAGTGGAAATCTTGAGTTAGGGTTTCTAACTCAAGTATCCGGAGGGGATCCGGGTGGTTGGGACGTAGGATCACCGGGAACAAGTCGGGGAGACTTGAGTGGATCCGAACCCAGTAATATCTCTTGTTAGCATTGTTAATTTTGTTGTTGTCTTCAATTTAAGCTTCCGCAAATTGATTTGGTAGTTGTTTGCACTATAATTAGGAATTATACTCCTCGTTATTTTTAAAGTACTATTCACCCCCCTCTAGTACTTGTGCAGTAGCTTGTAGGGCATTACATACGTTTCGGGATAATATTTGGAAAAACATTCCAATAATCGTTCTGCATATAAAGATTCCTGTAGAATAGGGGAGCCTCCAATCTGATCATATCTGGGTTAGAATTTCTATCACCATTGGGATTGATGAGGTGACAAAGATTATTATGGGAACGCCTTGCCTTCATTGCAGCATAAAAGAATTTAGAATTCCTATCCCCCAAAGTTAACCAATTTTGCCTGCTCTTCTGGCGCCAATCTTCCTCTTCCTTGTCCAAGTAGCGGGCAAGAGTAAAGGATTATGTATGTATATATATATGTGTATATATATATATATATATATATATATATATATATATATATATATATATATATATATATATATATATATACTCTTCAAAATATATATATATACACACATACATAAATATATATAGAGGCTATAAGAATTATTTTAATTAATTAACACTTGTTTAATCTCTATTTTTGAAGTTATATTTTAACGAAATTTAAACTAAGTTTATTTTTTTGATCTCCAAAGCTTTTAAGTTCTATATCTTTGAGATCAAATCTACTTTTATAGCAATCACATACACTAGGGCTTCATCAAGTTGCTATATGTATTTGTAAATCATCAAAAGGTTTGTCAATCCTAGTTGGAGGCTAGGTGGTGAGTAAATCCTTGTTGTAGGCAAGGTGTTTGTAAAAGTCCTCCGGTTGTGAGGAAAGGGAAAAATCCTTGTTGTAGGCAAGGTGGTTTTAAATCCTCATTGGAGGTGAGGTGGTTTATACTATTTACCGATAATAGTGTATCAAAGCTAGACAGAGACTCGGTGACTAGACGTACCCAGGTTGTGGGGAACCAGGATAGAAATCTTTGTGTTTGTTATTGTTACTTACTTGCATTTATATTTCGCTGCTTAATTTTATTATTGCAAGTATTTGTTGATTAAGATTGATATTAGGTAATTCTATATTAACCTTAGGGAGAATTCTAGAGGTAAAATTTTAATTTACGAAAACACAATTCACCTCCCCCAATTGTTCTCTTTGCCATCCATAAGATCCAACAGATCTGAGTTTTGATATGAATTCTATTGTTGATCTTGCTTTCCTATTGATCTCTAATATGATTTGTGATTCGTTCCTTTGCTCTTGGGCAAAGGGATGAACCCTATGGATCTAATGTTTGATTTGTGAGATTTATTGAATTGCTATAATATTACGCTTGTTAGAAAGGTTAGATCTTGATTATTCTACTACGGATAGATATGGATTTCTCTTGGATCTTGAGAGCTCGACAGAGGATCTTGATCCAAGGAAAGCCTAAGATATTCGATTTAGGGTTACAATCGAAATTTGCTAGACTTGGTGCGCCACAACGACCAAAGCTAGCATTTTTATTGTTCTCCTATACTCAATTCGTTGCACGACAGTGAACGAGTATGAACTATCGTGATCTAGATCCAAACTCAAGTTGTGCGACAGCGAGCTTGAGTTGGGATTGGACATAATTGGCGATCTTATTGCTAGTGGTTTAGACTAGGCTTACGCGACATCAAGGCTCTAGTTTAGATTGCTATAGACTTGCATAGTGCGATAGCGTGCGTCGGTTCTCCAATTAGTCGCGGCAAGTTCACCTTAAACCAAGTTTAATTGCATGGTAATTCATAACTCACATTGATGAGTTGAAAATCCGTTGTGGGGATTCCCTAGCCCTAGACGTTTTTATTATATTGAATTTACGTTGATATTCGAACGACTGTGACACCAACCATTCCAAAATAATTTTCCACCAAGTAGCTAAGTAATTAACGTAGAGTATCATCATTAGTTCTCCCTGTGATTCGATACTCGCTTGCCACTTAACCGTGCACTTACGGTAAAGCTACATCCTTCTCCGGGTGTATATCCAGAGAGCGTCTAAACCCCGACCTCCCAATCGTTGGGACGATGAACCCTTTCATCCATCCTCGGCAAATTGATTTGATAATCGAGCCGGTCATATTTTCTCTGGAGTTCAGGAATTTTATTGGCTCCAACTTTGGATATCTAGTTGGTGATCAGACCGGGCACCGTGGCTCCCTCTTTGTTCCTCTGCATGATGGGAACCAAGCTCCTTCCAGAAGCAGGGATGGATGATGATGCCATTCTCCAAATGAGAAAATCTGAATCAATAACGCTGAAGATGATAGCTTCAAATTTACACTCTGGAATCGTCTTATATTGACTAGATGACCGCAGCATGATGAGACATGTGTCGAAGATCCGAGGCTCTTAGCATATTAGATTTCGAACCGGTGAATCATCCAAATCAGTAAAGCAGGCTCTTTGGCGCTTAAAACTTGAGTATTAACTCCCCGACTGCTATGCTCCATTAATGCGATGTAATGTCGCTTGACCCCAACATGCAAACTGTCTGAGGTCAAGCGACGAGGGCCATTGTTGAGTCATCGGGCCGGCACTCGAGGGGACTCGTTCGACGAGGGCCTAAGGCCCACAGAGCCCACGAGAGAAGCTTGAAACCAACTCGGTCAAGGCCCGCATACACGTCGCCCATTGCACTCCCACCAATTGAACGTGGGATTGAAGGTGAGCTCATAAATAGCTGGGACATGGGCTACTGTTACCCCGATTAAAGGGGAATGATCATGACACCATAATTGGTGACCGTTATCATCCAAATGTTACTGAAAAGACCCCTGAGGTCTATAAATACAGGGTGACGGACAGAGTAAGGAAGTACGAGATCTGATACTCTGGGACTACGTACTTTATCTTATATTTCTTTCACAAAAGAGGTTGCGATGCCAGACCTAAGACGAGCCTCTATTGGTCGATCTCAGCTGCTCCAAGCTTCCTCCCTCTCTTAAGTTCTATTCTAACTTAAGCATCGGAGGGGATTTGGGTTGACCCAGATCCGATCACCCTGACGATTCCTTGTGGTACAGATCATCAAGCCTCGATCTTATGAGAGGGTCTCATCCGATCTTCCCAACACCGATCGATCGATGCTCGATCCATTCGAGGGTCGAACAAGCCCTGCAAGTCAACTGATGAGTGTTTATTGTATAAAGTTTTCCCCTCTCTTTCATGCACATTTTACGTCGTTTTATTCTCCATTCCTCCCCATTTCCTCCATTTTGTCTTCTCTTTTGCTTTTGTGTTCCCTCATGTGCTTTGCAGGAAATATGTGTCGATTGGGGACCACATGGCGAGATTCTAGCGCAAAGAGGCAAAAGGAGCGAAGTTGGGGGGTCAATTGGTGCAAAGGAAGAAGGTTTTGTGAATAATAAAGACCCACGTGGCCGTGACAGCATGCAATGGACGGCCGCGTCAACTTGCAGTGGAGAAGACATCGACGAGGTCGTGTCGAAGACCACCAAACGGTCGCGTCATGGAAGATAGAGATGGAAGATTTGAAGCCTACGCGGGCCGCACAGACAAAGACGACGCAACCGCGACTTTTCTAAGATTGAAGCCGATCGACGCGGCCACGACAAAGATAACGTGGCCACGTAGCTGCTTTCGACACGGCCGCGTCTCTACTGACATGATTGCATCGCTGAAGCCCTGCTTCCCCATTTCATGCAAAGGAATGACGCGACCGCATTGTTTCTGATGGGGTTGCATAAGACTGGTTTTCTAAGGTGGCTTGGGCGAAAACTGGGGGATATTTTGGTCTTTTGGATGCGCGTATATAAGCGCCCCTTCTTCCTCCTACGAGACGATCCTCTTTTTCAGCAATTTTCTGTTATTTTCTAGGGTTTGTGAAGTTTTGTAAGGATTCTAAACTCATTTACTTTGTTATTTTTGTTGCTCTTATTGCTTATTAGTGTAATAGATTAGCTTTTATCAATAGAAATTCTCCCTCTTTGTTATCACTACTGTGTTTTATCATCTATTACCTATTAAATCCAAATCTATGGCTTTTGATGCTTACCCATTGCTAGAACCCTCTTCTACTGTAACGGGTAGTAAGTAGTTTCCTTCTATGGCAATGGGATGAACCCCATTGGATTAGAGCTATGGGTTGGACTAATTAATTAACTTAGTTGTTGGGTCAATTGAGATTAGGGATACATTGGGATGATTACTATCGTCGTAGATTCAACCCCATCCCTTTGGGGCGATTGGATTGGCCGCCGACCAAAAATCGGGACCAATCCGGGGATCCGATCCCTACAACGATCCATACCATCGGTGTGACTGATCACCAACAAGTACCGATTAAGAGCTCTCCCAATTTAAGTCTAATCCCCAAACGCCACTGTGGGCGGGAGGAAGATTGGGATATTCGTCGAGCGTAATGCGCCCGACGTATACCGATGCATCAGAGACCACTGATATCGGTGTAGGTTGAGTTAGCCTATCATTGCATCGTGATATCAGGGGGTAGGACATGACATAAGGGAATAACCTATCATGCATCACGACAATGGGGGATTAGCGAATGCCCTTAGGTCACATGACCTCTCCCGAGTCCCAATGAGTCCGACAACCTGTTGATCACTAGTCTAACCCTAACCCTAGTCCAATGGCAGGAATTCCCCATGCCATAGAGTTCTTATTCCTTGATTCACACTTTCTTTATTTTCACTGATCAATCACCGAATTTATTGCATAGATTTCACTCGAAGACCACGAACCGGTATTCACAATTCACTTCCATGTGTTCGACTCTTTAGCGCTACACACGACCCGTGTGTTGTGGTATTATTTTTAGCATCGGTGTCTAGACGACGATCAGCTTTTTGGCGCCGTTGCCGGGGAGGCACGATTTGATATTGGTTTTAGTCTTTGTCGAGAGACTACGTGTTTCTTTTTCTTTGTTTTTGTTCATATTTCCATTTTCATCGCCTCTTGGTGATTTTAACGTTTCTTTTTGGTGTAGCCCTTTTTGCATGCACATGAGATCTCAAGGTATTATGGATTTGCGTCTACTAGACCCAAAGATCGAAGCCACAGCAAGAAGGCTCAATGCTGAAAGAAGGAGGAGACAAGCCCTCGAGACGATGGAAGAAATACTCAACCCAGAGAATGGTCGCCCGCCACCACCACCACAACCACCACCGGCTAGGTCGCTCCTGGATTATTCGATGCCCCATAATAGATCAACTTCTAGTGTCCGAAGGCTAGCGGTGGAGCCAAACAATTTCGAGCTCAAACCATATTTGGTTGACTTCGTACAAAGGGACCAATTCTCAGGGTCCTCAATGGAGAATCCGAATGACCATCTCAACACCTTTTTGGAGAAGATGGACACGCTGAAGATAAATGGCGTCACCAATGATGCCATCAGGCTGAGATTATTCCCTTTCTCACTTGGGGATAAAGCCAAAGATTGTCTTAGGAGTATATTCCCAACACATTCACTATATGGGACATCTTATCTATTGCGTTTCTGACGAAATATTTTCTTCCAGGAAAAACTGCTAAGTTGTGCAATGAGATCACCAATTTCAAGCAGTCGGAGCGAGAATATCTATATGAAGCTTGGGAGAGGTTTAATGACTTCCAAAGAATCTGGCCCCACCATGGCATGCCAGACTGGTTGCTTATTCAAGCCTTCTACAACGGTTAATGCCGCTGGTGAGGATGTTAATCGATGCCGTCGCTAATGGCGCTATAATGAGCAAGACCCCAACTGAAGCAAAGAGACTGCTGGAAGCCATGGCAGAAAAAATGACTCCTGGAGCAATGAGAAAAGCACCTTCGCGAGGGGAGGTAAGTATGATATTGATGAGGTATTACTACTATCAGCCAAATTTGATGCCTTGACTAAACAGCTTTCTCTCATTGGACTCGGTGCTGCTAAACCGCCTATGGCAGTAGTTTGTGAAATTTGTGGTGTGCAGGGGCACCATGATATTGAATGCTTTTCATCCATGTTGGTGCCTCTGGATATGACCTTTGAGCAGGCAAATGCCTTATATGGAAGCAATCCGAGGCCGCCGAACAATCTGTAGTCCGTGACTTACAATCAGGGGTGGAGGAACCACCCAAACTTCTCTTACCGGACTTTGGATTTGCAAGCCTATATGCCGTACCCTCAGTAGCCCCAAGAGTTCCAGCCTCTGCCTCCTCAGGGACAGTTTCAAAATTTCAACCAAAGGCCCCCTATGAATGCACCCGCGTCCAGAAATCTAATTTAGAAGTGCTAATCGAGGGCCATATTCGGACCCAAAGCCAACGGAATGACAACTTCCAGCGCTCTATCCAGCAGTTGATGACAATGACATAGCAACTCGCGTCCACCACCACAGCAGCTGGCATTGGGCCATAAATCTATAGAAACCACCATGGTACAAATGGCACAGCAACTCTCCCAACTCTCTAAGGCACAATGGAAGCTTACAGGGCAAGCTGAAGAGAACACCCATGCACATCAATGCCATCACACTAAGGAGCGGGAGGAAATTTGATGGCCCTGCCATGCCTATCATGGAGAAAGAATCTGATGTGGAAGGAGAAGCTCACGTTGAGCTTGAATCTGGAGATGACAAGGAAGATGAGCAGGAGGTAGAGCCTCCGCATCCCGAACTCTCCAAGGAGAAGGAAGTAGAAAAGGAGCATGGGAAGCCCGCTGACGAGCTTCCCAGGACTTATGTGCCAAGGATTCGGTTCCCATCAAGATTAGCAAAGGCCAAATTGGACGAGAAGTATGAAAAGTTCTTTGAGCTCCTAAAGCAGCTAAACATTTCCATCCACTTCCTCGACACAATTTCGAAAATACCCACCTATGCCAAGTTTCTGAAGGAGATAATCACCAAGGGTGGTAGGCAGGAGAAAGTGGTGCTATCTACAGAGTGCAACGCCATTATTCAAACGAAGGCGTTGGAAAAATTGGAGGATCCGGGGAGCTTCTCAATCTCATGCGCCATAGGAGATTTGAAGATCACAAGCGCTCTATGCGACTTAGGGGCAAGCGTCAGCTTGATGCCTATAGGGATTTGTGAGAAGCTCAATCTAGGGGCGCTCCAGCCTATGAACATGTCGCTCCAACTGGTGGATCGCTCGGTGAAGTATCCTCTTGGAATGGTCGAAGACATGCCGGTACAAATTGGAAAGATAGTAGTTCCATGTGACTTCGTCATCATGGATATACCCAAAGATGCACGCATCCTGATCATCCTCAAGCGACCATTCCTAACCATGGCAGGAGTTCTCATCGACGTGAAGGGAGGGAGACTCTCCCTCAATGTCGGAAAAGATAAGGTCGAGTTCGACCTCAAAAAGTCGATGATGAGCTTTGCAGAAGTAGATCGCATGGACCAAGTGGATCTCCTTGAGGAAGCCATCAAGGAGACTAACTTGGAGGAGATCTTCCTTAGTGACAATGTGGAACCCCCCTTTGGTCGGAGGTCAAGCCGAAAGAGATTGCAACAAAGGAGGAGCACGAGGAAGCCTCCAAGGGAAATCTTAAAGAGAAGCCGCCGCGATCACACCCACTTGACCCCGAGGAGAAGAAGAAGCAAGGAGAGAACCAGCATGAGCTGAACAAGAAGAAGAAACATGGAGATAACCGTATCCGGGACTTCTTCACCCTTAAACCCCCATGACGACACCAATAAAGGGAGTCGAGCTCACGACGTAAAATGAGCGCTTCTTGGGAGAAAACCCAAGTGTTTTGATTTAGATTTTTCATTTAAATTTTCATCTTCATTTTAGACTAGGTTAGTCTAGATTTTTGTTCTTGAATAAGCCCCTAAACCCACGGATTTAACTAAGATATTTGATTGTATGAGGAAGAAAAAGGAATAAGGAGGAGAAGCACCCACGCGGCCGCGTCGAGCTACCACAAACGGCCACATGGAAGACAAAATGAGAGGCAATCAATGCGCCTGCATGAAGATATCACAGCTGGCCGCATCGAGCAGGGTAAACCTTAAGCCTAAAATTTTCCATTCCACACGTCCGCGTAGTTAAGTCGACGTGACCGCATAACATACAGTAAATTAAGCCCACAACACACTTTCTCAGAAGGTTTTTGTGACCACACTGTTTCATTCGACGCGACCACGAAAATTCTTACTTTTAACCCAATCGACGCGACCGTTTAAACCATTCACAAATAGGCTACGTAACTTACTGTAAATTTGAGCCCAAATTCCAAATTCTCAGAGGATTTTTGTGACCGCATCATGTTACATTACACCGTTGTGTTAATCTCCCTATTTGGACAAATTGATGCGGCTGTGTTAACTTAATCCACGCGGCTGCGAAACTTTCTATATTCTATGGCCAAAAATCTTCAAAACACAATCGGGTTTTCGCGACCGCATCGTTAAGTCGAGTGACCCTGTCAGCCCCATTTTCAGAACCATTCCACGTGGCCGTTTCGATTATCCATGTGGTCCGTGTTCCATGTCTATATAAAGCCCCTTAACCCTTAAACGGCACGACTCACGCTCATTTGCTTGAAACGGTTCGCATTCAAAAAATTTCTCTGTCTCGATCTCTCCCTAGACTCCTCCCGAACCTCCTCCAACCCCTCCAATCACCTTCCAAGGCTCCCCTCTCCATCAGCCCCTACTCCCTCACCCTTCTCCACTCCTCAGCCGCTTTGAGCAAACCCTAGAACGTGCAACTTTTAGGGTTTTGGGCAATCCAATCGACGCAGCTTGCAAGGATCGTGAGCTTGGCTTGGAACAGCTTCGGGGAGTCATCTACAAGCTTCGGGGACATCGATCTCAGCTAGGAGCGTCAACTTTGGTAACTTTGCTCCTTTGCTCGTTAATTTTCTCAATATTTACCGCGAAATTCGCTAAATCTTAGCGTGAGTCTACACGCACCTCATTGCATACATCTTGCATTGCTCACTTCTTCACACGATGCCTCCTAGGGAGCACAAGAAGAAAGCTACCACCACTAGCCCCTCCCAAGGCAAGGGCAAATGTCGAAACCGTGCCCATGCCATTAGTGAGAGGGGAGGTGAACCGCTTCCTGCCCCTCAGTTGGACACCTAAGCATCAATTTTCAAAGTGAAGATGAGCACACAAAGTTCATATCTCTTAACTCTCGTGCGATAATGCCTACCAAATTCCCGAGTGTCACTGCTCTTTCATCACTAAGCCTCCTCGACATAGTCAGTACCCTCCTCCGAAACCTCGAATGGGAGGAGTTCTTAGAGTGCGAGGCTAGGACCTACAAGAGGCTCACTCTGGAGTTTCTCCCCACTTTCAGAGTTTGTCCAGCAGGTTTTTCATTCCATATCATGAACAAGGAGTACGACCTATCTAAGGACTCCTTGAACCCGCTCTTCAAGTGGCCAAGAGCTTTAGAGCCAATAGAAATCCACAACAATCATCCTTACCCCCTGAGTTTGATGCGAATAATTTTTGGTTCCAGATCACCAAGCTTGATGTCTTTCTAAAGACTCGAGCGATGGCATCTAGCATCATTCACCCTGGCGTCTACATTGTCCAACACATCATTGCAAACACTCTATTCTGTCGATACAAGACATGCCAGGTCTCTCAGGACGAGCTTTTCTTTTTGTGGTGCGCCTCACAGAGTCATGTCCTTCATGAGAGTAGCAACCATGTCCCCCACTATTTCCTCCTTGCCGGGTCATGGCTTATGCAGAGATTTCTTCATATCATAACCGACCCCAGATCTCCTATCTGTTGTGGGGGATTCATCACTATCATCGCCTCTCTCCCTCCTATATTCTACAAGATCCTAGACTCCACGACCCTAGTTCCTGTTCCAACTTCTCTCGATCTCTCGGTGCTCACCAACATACGCATGATTCAAGCCATTGACCGAGAGAAATATTTTTGGCTATATGGCCCTGCCTCCACTCCCTACACCGGGCTGCCCAACCCCGGACTTTTTGGAACTGGCACCATTTTGAGGTGGTTTTTCTCACACGACACCGGCCTAGTTTCAGGTGTCCAGGCACCAGTCCAGCAGCCTGACCCCATGCCAGCCCCAACCCCAGGATAATATTGATCCAGCTGGTGCTTCCACATCAGCTGGCCATGTAGTCACCCTGGCCCTCTGTCTGTATAGGATATGTCGACACCAGGTCGAGGGTACCATCATGGCTCTACCCCCACCACATTCCCATACCGAGCACCTAGCTCGCTTGGAGGAGGAGTTTCGGACTTTTAGAGACTCCACCGTCAGCACCTTGACTGAGGTCAGAGATACTATCTCTAATTTCAGGACTTCATTTGATGGCCTCGCTCTTGCTGTCGTGACTCTCCAGTCCTAGTTGGACCAAGTCTATCAGTATCATTATAGTCAGGGCCATTATCCTGCTGCTGCACCACATCTCCTACCTGTCCGTATCACACCCCATTCATCCCAGCCCCCTCAGCCTGCTCAGACCCCAGCTTCCACTTCCATTCCCACCACTCTAGTAGATATCCACACCACCTCACTACATGTTTCTATCCTATCCCAGCCGTCTCAGGTGCCCGAGGACACCACTGTCATCACACCCCACATCATCACTACACCACCATCTTTCCCACAGCCTGATCCTGAGATTAGACACATTTCTACCCCTCCACCATCATCCCACCCCTACCCCATGATTCCACACACTTCTTCACCACCCATTACGGAGTCCGTTCCCATCCCATCCCCTTCACATACCCACTCACCTCCTTCTACTTCTCCTCCACATAACGACACCATCATCCTTCTCTCCTCGTCCTCAGAGGACGACTGCTCCACTCCACCTCCACCTCCACCTCCACCTCCACCAATAAAGTCTGAGCTTATCCACACCACTCAATCCCCACCACACGTTGACACGACAACTGAGCATTCAGCCGACCCAGTTGTCCCATCCACTCCACCCACCCATCCACCACCTGACGGTGGCTCAGCTTGATTAGAGCACCACATTTTTGGCACTCCCTCATCATTTAGCCCATGCATCACATACCTGCATTATTTTCGGGCACGTTTCTATATAGCTTGGGGGAGATGCACCTGGGTCTCTTTCCCCCTCATTTTATTTGTCCTCACGTCGATTTTCTGTGTTTTCTTTACGTTGAGGACAACGCCTCGTTTAGCTTGGGGGAGGAGCTCTTTCGTGCTAACTTTCTAGTTTTCCCTCTTATTTTCCTATTTTTTTATCGTTAATTTCGTTTTCATTTCACTTTTTCTTTCTTATTTTTCAATCTTTCTTTCTTTTTCATATGCATCATGTTTAAATTCAATATATGCTTTTAAAATCCAAAACAAAAAATGGAAAAAAAAATCAAAAACTTCAAAAATATTCGCATTCACATCATACATCTTGCACCTTCATGCATACATTTGTATATACTTGCATTCGCCTCGAGAATTTTTCGATAACGATTTTTATATGAGCTAAATCCTGAATTGAAATTCGTTTTTCGAACTTTTATGCTCGATTTCCATGATGTCGATTTGAATATGTAAATAGTTCGTAACCTTTGCTTAAATCCCTTGTAATACCCTAGCTTTGGCTGTCCTCACAATCCCTAAGATAGGAGTACTTGAAACTGACCCAGATTAACACCTAGGAACCCACTCTATGCATGGACCGTAGATCCGATAGTTGTGCATAATGGTTTATAATCCCTCGAGACTTGCATAACCACACTTCACCTATTACTGAGGATTGAATCTACCTAGTTTACTAATCTACCGAATTTACTCCATGCTTTCAAAAAAATCAAAAAGAAAAAATTTGTGAATAGAAAAAAAATATGCACAGTTCCCCCAGAGAAGCTGAGTAATCGACTCCCAACGATAGTGACCGTCGGGGCCTCGCGTAAAAAGACCTAGCTTCGGGGAGTGCATATGAATAAGGATTCCACTTGGGTTGAGTTAGTAGGTCCGCGGGGTCCTTCTTGGCCCGGTGCCCTAAGGTCGTCTGATTTGGGAGTCCCGACCCAATGCTCCTTACATAACCCAATTGCAAATCGAAAAAATAAAAAAAAGGAAAAAAAAATGTGTATATAATATTTTTCGTATATACATGTGTATATATGACAGCATGAATAAAACTTGGCAATTTCTTGAATCGAGGAATCGTGTCGTGTCGTGAGTGCCACTTTCTCGATCGACCAATATTCCATTATCCCATACTTATCCCCTCTTCGACCATTTTATAGCTTAGGTTCCTACACTTTCAAACTAAGGTTGGGTTAGAGGAAATGTTTTAGAATATGAGTATAGCCATCGTCTAGTGTATTGCTTGGCGATTTGAGTAGGGATGACGTTCTAGGAACACATTCTCATCGACAGAAAGATTTCTAAGCATGTAAGTTTCTCGAATTCGAGTTTTCATTTCACTCACGTATATATTCTCGATTTTTGAAAATTTTCGAAGTCTCATTGCATCATTTGCATGTTGACGGTATTCTCCAATCTACGCTCTCTCTTGTCTTCCTTGGGGACAAGGAAGAGTTTATCTTGGGATATTTTGATGAGTGTTTATTGTATATAGTTTTTCCTCTTTTTCATGCACGTTTACATCGTTTTATTCTCCATTCCTCCCCGGTTTCCCTGTTTTGTCTCCACTTTTGATTTTGTGGTCCCTCATGTGTTTTGCAGGAAATAAGTGTCGATTAAGGACCATATGGCGAGATTCTAGAGCAAAGAAGCGAAAGGATCAAATCCGGGGGTCATTTGGTGCAACGGAAGAAGGTTTTGTGAATAACAGATACCCATGTGGCCGCGTCAGCATGCATCGCGCAGCTGAGTCAACTTGCATTGGAGAAGACATCGACACGACCGCGTCGAAGACCACCAAACAGCCTCGTCACGGAAGATAGAGATTGAATATTTGAAGCCTACGGGGCCCGCGCAGACAAAGATGAGTCGTCTGCGACTTTTCGAAGATTGAAGCTGATCGACGCGACCGCGGTAAAGATAACACGGTCGCATAGCCGCTTTCGAGGCGATCGTATCTCTAATGACGGTACCGCATTGCTGAGGCCCCGCTTCCCCATTTCGTGCAAAGGAATGACACGACCGCGTTGTTTTCAATGTGGTCGCATCAGACTGGTTTTTTGAGGCGGCTAGGGCAAAACTGGGGGTTATTTTGGTCTTTTGGGCACGCATATATGAGCGCCCCTTCTTCCTCCTGTGAGAGGATCCACTTTTTCAGCAATTTTTTGTTATTTTCTAGGGTTTGGGATGTTTTGTAAGGATTCTAAACTCATTTACTTTGTTATTTTTTGTTGCTCCTATTACTTATTAGTGTAATAGCTTAGCTTTTCTCAATAAAAATTCTCCCTCTTTGTTATCATGCTGTGTTTTATCATCTATTACCTATGAAATCCGGAATTATGGCTTTTGATGCTTTCCCATTGCTAGAACCCTCTTCTATTGTAATAGGTAGTGAATAATTCCTTCTAGGGCAATGGGATGAACCCCCTTGGATTAGAGCTATGGGTGGGACTAATTAATTAACTTAGTTGTTGGGTCAATTGAGATTAGGGATACATTGGGATGATTACTATCATCGTAGATTCAACCCCATCCCTTTGGGGCGATTGGATTGGCCACTGACTAAAAATCGGGACCAATCCAGGGATCCGATCCCTACAACAATCCATAATATCGGTGTGACTGACCACTAATGAGCACCAATTAAAAGCTCTCCCAATGTAAGTCAAATCCTCGAACGCCACTGTGGACGGGAGTAAGATTGGGGATATTTGTTGAGCGTAATGTGCCTAACATACACCGATGCATCGGAGACCACTGACATCGGTGTAGGTTCAGTTGGCCTATCATTGCATCGTGACAGTGGGAGGTAGGACATGAAATAAGGGAATAACCTATCATGCATCACGACAGTGGGGGATAGGCGAATGCCCTTAGGTCATACGACCTCTCCCGAGTCCCAATTAGTCCAGCAACCGGTTGATTACTAGCCTAACCCTAACCCTAGTCCAATGGTGGGGATTCCCTAGTCCTAGAGGTCTTATTCCTTGATTCACACTTTCTCTATTCTCTCCAACCAATCACCGACTTTATTACGTAGATTTCACTTGAAGACCACGAACCGGTACTCCGCCTCCCTATGTTCGACCCGTTAGCGCTACACACGACCAGTGTGTAGCGGTATTATTATTAGAGACGTTGTCTGGATGACGATCATCAACCACAATCCACCAACGACCCGGGTTCCTCCAACCTAGGGTCCTACTCAACCGACTGACGAGGCTACGACTTAGCAACAAAGGATCCACGTCAGCATCTCAATTGTTTCGGTCATTTTTGGCATTAACAACTTTCTTTGTGGATTCCTAAGAATGTTTCTCGGCATGATAGGAACTCGTCTATAGATTTGTATGTTCGGAATGTAATATTCTTATGTGACAATATACGAAAATCAAACTCAACCTTTGTTTGGCTCCCCCTTGCTAGCACCCACACATTTTATTCATTGCTTGGATACCATGCTTTGTATGCTTACTTTATGTACACACTTTTAGTGTAAGTTTGTCCATAGATCCCAAGTTTGTTTGTATTATATGTTTTAGGGGGAGTATGGAATTTTTGCTTGCTAGTATATTTATTTCCATTTCAAATGCATTGTAACTATTTGATTTCATTATGTTGTGCATGTGGATTGTTCTATGTCTCCATTTGTGTTTTGGTTCATAGAGTCAAATTTTGACCCATTCTATGATCTAGGGGGAGGATGGTAGAATGAATGATACTCACCTTACATTTTACATTTGGTATCATACATTTCTTTTTTCTTATGCCAATTGTCTCAACTTTCATGGCAATGGGGAATGCGACTTTCATGTCCACCTTTTTTGACAATGACACAGGGGAGAGATAAATGGATTATGTAAAAATAAATGCTTGCATGAATGTTTTTATTTCATTAGCATTTCTTTTACATTTGTCCACTTATATGCTTTTTTTCTTTATTGTTTTATTATTGGTAAGCATATAAGTAGGAGGAGCCATTAGCATGATTTTAATGCTTATTTTTACATAATGGGTGTCATCATCAAAAAGAGGGAGATTGTTGGATATTAGACATTAAGCCCAATATAGTTTTGATGATGATCACCACATTATGTAGTCTCTAATGACTCTACATGTTTCATTCTTAGAATATCTAATGATTTTCTTGATGGAGACAAAGCATTAGGTGATGGGATGATGGTTTCAAGGCTATGGAGCAAAAAAATTACTTGAAGAATGAAGATTTAAGTGTAATTTTATATTTTCTTTATGTACTTTGCTTTTTCTTTCATAGAATATTTGTAGCCTTGAATAGATGCACACACACACACACACACACACACACACACACACACACACACACACACACTCATTTGCATCATTTTTCATCTTAGGGAATCATAGAATCTCCTTAGAACTCATCTCATTTGGTTCCCTGGCCAAAACACTCTTTATTTTGTCTTTGGACCAGGACCAGTCGTCTGGTGAAGGACTCCCAGACGTCTGGTGTGTCTGTTTTTATGTTGTCAGACACAGCCTATTTTCAGTTGTCTGAAGTACATTGGTCAGATGTCTGAACAGTGAATGAGCCGTCTAACTAGCCAACTCCAGATGTCTAATTTCAGTGGGTTTACTTTCCGAGAGCTATCTCTCTCCTCACCCACGTTGACTCAGCCGTCTGATGTAGGATTATCTGACGTCTGAACAATATCCCGCCCGTTTGATTGTTGTTCTTTAGACGTCTGGTTGTGTAAAATTGGTCAAGCTTTTTTATATGACCAACTCTGATTCAACCGTCAGAAGTTATGTTCCCAGACGTCTGAACAGTTGATCAACCACCTGTGAACCCTTCTTCAGATATCAAATGACTCAGATTTTTTTCCATTTATAGCTGTTAGACTGCTGATTTCTTGATCTATTTTCTTGGTTTGTGTGTAGTTTTGAGAGCTTATTTAAGATCATTTGTGATGCACATTTTGGCACCACTCCAGTCTTATTGAGATCATTTGAGAGTGCCAATTTGAGGGGTTTTCATTTCTCATTCTCTCCTTCATTTATTCACTTGATAAAAGTGTTTGGGGTTTAACTCCTAGATCAAGAGAGAATTCTTCCAAGTGCTCCAATCTTCCATCTAGCACTAGGTGTTCCAATCTTCCCTGCCTTCATACACACAATGGTAAGATATATTCAATGCATATGTAAAATTGTATTTCATTTCATTTCTTTGTGGAACCTAGTACTTGTTGGATACAACGTGTTATTGGATACACCAATCGATGACTTCGTGTTTGATGATAACAAACATGTGTGAACGATTTAATGTGTGTGCTAAGTGTTTTCAGGAATGGCACTCTCGCGAATACTCAAAGAGAGACTAGCCAAAAGTGATGGAGGAATTGCTATACACACTTCGAGTGGACTAAGTCAAAGATGGAGAATATGGCTACAACAATTGGACTAAGTCAAAGATGAGAAGATAAGGAGCAAATCAATTCAAATCCACATTTGAATTTATTCAAATCAATTGGTGCAATATTCAAATCCTAATGCCATGCAAATTGGAGACTTGGTCAAAGATGGAGAGATATGGAGAATCTCATGTAAATCAAAGGTGATTAAATGAGATCTAATTCAAATCCTATAGCTACAAAAATTGAATTCCGTAGCCATTCATATTCAAACTCCATATCCTAAGAGTTTTATTCAAATCCTAATCAAATTAGGATTCCTTCCCATCTCCATCAAATATGGGATTCTAATTGATCCTATCATATCCCATCCTCTCCTATATAAACACATATTCAAAGAGTGGGATCTTAGGAAGATAAAAAACAAAAGCAAAGGGAGGAAATATTTTGGCCAACATCAAGGAGAGGGAGAGGGTGCGCAAGTTTTCATGAAAAGAACTCCATAGGTTGCGCAAGTTGTAAGGGCGTGTTTAAAGTGTTCTAGCTTCATCTTCCCATCACCAAAGCCATATCCTAAACACCAAGAGCTCATCAAGGGCAAAACTTCTTATCTCCCATAGCTAAAGCTCCATTTCCACGCTCTCCTTGCAACCAAGAAAAATAGCCAAGATCACCTATTGCGCAACAAGCTAAACATCCTCCCCATTGCAAGCCTCTCCAAGATCATTGCCATCTTCATTGCAACATAGCCAATGCCGTAAGATATCCTCCTAACCCTAGCATCCCCTTGGCAATAAGTTATACAAGAGAAGAGCTCCATCCATTGCCCATTGCCGCAAGTTACTAGAGGGGGCTTCATACATTGCGCAACACTTCAAGGAGGAGCTTCATCCATTGTGCAACACATCAAGAAGGCCAAAGCACACTAAGGCCGCAACTTTTGAGGAGCCCAAGTCACCTAGGCCGCAAGTTTCAGAGGCGAGGATGTGACATTGGCCACGACATCCTGTCAGATGCGATCTGACCTGAGATGATTGACAGAGACAACTGCCGCTACACAAACTGAGATTCTCTAAACTCCTTACTATTATATTTGTGTAGTTGTATAGATCTCTGTAGGGGAAACTTTACCACTGATACATGTTTTGGGGACTTGTCTAGTGGGAGCTAGACAAGAGGGGTTTGACGACTTGTAGCTAGTCAAGATAGCGCATTTACTAGGTTGATAGTGTTTAGCACCGGTGGAGTGTGGTACTACTAGGTGAGGAGTGAGAGCTCGGGACTCATTATAGCTGTGCAAAGAAACATATTAATGCTAGTATCTGCGTGGGGCTGGAGTAGGTCGTTGGGGCGACTGAACCAGGGTAAATCTGTGTGTTCTCTGTGATTGCATACTTTTTACTCTGTCTGTGATTATAACAGCGTGTGATTTCTCGTGGGTTGCACAAGAATTTTTTATTAGCCTATTCACCCTCCTCTAGGCTTAGATCCAGATCAAACAAGTGGTATCAGAGCAGGTTAGAGGATCTAAGATAGAATTGACCATGAGTTCTATTAATTGTGCTTTTGCTGAAGGTCGGTTCATATCACGCCCCCAAAATTTAATGGTGTAGATTATGCTTATTGGAAAAATAGAATGAAAACCTACTTAATATATGTTGATTATAAAGCATGGAATATTGTCAAAAAAGGTTATAAGCCACCTGTTATTAAAGTTGAAAATATTGATATGCTTAAACCTGATGATAAATGGGATGATATTGAATGGAGACTTTATGCTCTTAATGCTAAAGCCATGAATGCGCGTATTTGGTCTTTAAATAAATCTGAATTCAATTGTATCTCACATTGTCTAACTGCACAAAAAATATGGCATACACTGGCGGTGACACATGAGGGAACGTCACAGGTGAAGGAGTCAAAACTTACCTTGCTGAGCACAGAGTACGAGAGCTTCCACATGCTTTCGTCAGAATCCATATCAGAGATGTTTGTGAGGTTCACGGACATCGTTTACAAGTCTATCTCCCTTGGTAAGCCATACTCTAGCCTTGAGCAGGTGAGAAAAATCTTAAGGGCGCAGCCAAGCTCGTTCAGGCCTAAAGTCACTGACATTCAAGAAGGAAAGGATCTATCGCAAATGAGAGTGGATGACTTGATAGGAAGCTTAATGTCCCACAAGCTTGAGTTACTGAATATAGAGGAGAGAGAGAAACCTGAGGCGAAGAAAAAGCTCCAAAACCACTAGCCATTCAAGCTCGCGAGGATGACAACGATGAGGAGGAGCATGCACTTATGGTACGAGGATTCAGCAGATACATCAAGAAAAAGCAAGGAAGAGATGAAATGGCGCAAAGGTTTAATCGTTCCAATACATATAATCCTGCTAGAAATACTTCTGAACAGAATACTACTAATGATAAAGTTGAATGTTTTAAATGCAGGAGGAAGGGATACTACGCGAGGAATTGCCCACAAGAGACGGCTAATGTTGCAGAGAAGAAAGGAAATGTCGTGGTGCTAACGTGTGATATGGATAGTGAAGATGAGAATGAGGTGCATGAAGTTGGAATCAATCTTGCTTTAATGGCAAAACACGACGAGGTAACATCTTAAACTAGAGCTGAATTTTTTAAGAAAATACAGGAGGAAATTGATGAGCTAAATTCTACTGTGGAATGCTATAGAAATTCTTGTTTTGAATTGCAAAAATAAAATTGCGACATGAATGAAGAATCTAAACATTTAAAAGAAGAACTTGTTGCATCAAATCAACCATCACCATGTTAAAAGAAAAATCTCGCTCACCTGAAAAAGTTGCTTGTCTTTCTTGTCATTCTTTATTGAATAATGTTAGCACGCTTAAGCAAGATTTAATTAAACTCGAAACTGAAAAAGATCATGTGCTTAGAGAGCTTAATGATAAATTCTGCATGCTAAATAACGAGCTTAAAAGAAAAATGATTGAATTTGAAAAGAAAGAAGAGAAAAACAAGAAAGCTTTCAATAGTAAATGTACTTTGCTTGTAGATGAGAATGTGTTATTAAAATCCAAAGTCTCTAGTCTTGAATTGTCCATTAAGAAATTTTTCATAGGAAAACAATCTTTAGATATGATTGTTGGAAATCAATTATATGGCAATAATAGACGAGGACTTGGATTTGGTTCTAAAAAAATGCTAAAACGCCTATTTTAAAGAAAATCCACAATGTGCCTACTATAGTCAAAATGTTCATGCAAAGTGCTTTACTTGTGATAGTGTTGGTCATACTTCATATCATTATAAATATAGGAATACTAATATCAAATTCAAATAAATTTGGGTTCCTAAATCTTTGATGACTAACATGAGTGGACCTTGTTGGATTCCAAGGTCACACATAACATCTACCGAGTAGGTAAGATGGATATTTGTCGAGGAACTAGAAATTGAACACTTCATTATTTAGTTCCTTAGCCAAACGACGACGCGAATGTATATTTTCTACTTTGCACATAATGCATACCTTTATAGCATTTTTTTTATTTTGTGTGCTTGATTTTTTTGTGTGATAGCTTGCTTGATTTTTAATCTATTTTAGTTCATTAAAAAACAAAAATAAAAAAAATGGAAAAGAAAAAAACTGAGCTTAATGTATATCTTTTCCTTTGTTTCATTCAAGTGATATTTATGAATGACTTTCATATCTTTATAGAAATCATTATATTATTGTTATAGCTACATGCGCATGTTAGTACCTTTAAATAGCCATGACATGCTTAATGAATTGAGTAACATGATTTCTACACCTACACTTTCATTTTCATTAGTATTGAATATTGTTGCACAATTAGAGATTCGTTAATGAAATAATGGAAAGTGAATGTAGGATGAATAATAACTGAAAATCTAAGGGATATGATGTGTATTTGCCATGGATAAAAATTGAGCTCAAAAGAATTGAATATGAAAAAAAACATGAATATTGCTATGTATGTAAAATGGATACAATTAATGGCAAGTATACTGCCCACGAGTATCCACCATATGCTTTATGGGTAATCTTTAGCATTGGTGTTATATTCGTCAAGCAATGCCACCCCCACATCTAAGAGTCCTTATAGGCTATGTTTTTGGGGTGTGGTATCTTGAACTCATTTTTAATGAGATATGGAAAATCAATCCTAGGTGATTTCATGTTTAATGAAAAATGTGGATTGGTTTTGTTGTATTTCTTAAGAGTATCTCCCTTTGTGCTTCAATTATTTAATCATCACACGTACACGATGGTGTAGAAGTCTACGTTACACTTTTCATAATACTCTATTTTTGCATGTGACATGAATTAGACTTCGTTTATACACTTTTGATGATAACAAAAAGGGGAGAAAATATTGAGAAAGATTTGAATTATTTGGTGTGTGCATTAATGCTTATATGTTGCTTATATGAATATTGGTTTAAGGGGAGCATTAATGAACAATGAAAATGTGCTTATTGAATATATGAATTTTGGTTCAAAGGGGAGCATGAATAAATGGGGAGCATGCATACATGTTTGAATGCTTGAACATTATTGTATGCATGCTTGTATGAGTGCACATCATTCACATACTTGTTGCATATTGCATACATCCTCCATCTTCACTCGTCACACACACATTGATGGGTTTTAAGGGACCCTTAGGGCATTATTCTATGCCCGTCCTACGTCAGACGAACGATAGAAGCAAATATAAAAGAAAGCAGCTGAAAACGTTAAACTATTTAACGAGCAAGACCTAAGGATTTCAAGACCCTAGCCAGGATCTCTACTATCTTGAGGTGGATCTGACCACCTCAAGATAGATTTAAGCTATTGCAATATAATAAATGAAATGCTTAATTAAACTACATACCCAGAACTTTGCTTGCACCGGCAAAGTGTACCGAACCGCATCCCGAGCTGCTCCTCGTCCCGAGCTGAACCGCGTCCCGAACCGTACCGCGTCCCGAGACGAGCAACCTTTTATCGCTGAGCTAACCACAAGCAGAAGAAAGTTTCATCTGGAGTGGATCCTTCGCTAAGACTCCGGATCGAATCCGAGCCCCTTCGTGGCATTGCTAGAGCCCTTCAAGAGCAAGGGAGAAATATAGGGAGAAGAGAATATTTATTTTAAGCTTAGATCCGAGTGTGCTCCAAACTTTTGGGAGCTGCTCAGATCTAAAGCTTGGGCACCAGTTATGAGGAGAGTGGCATGCCCCTATCTATATTGGTGGTTGACCCTTCCCCTTCACTCCACTTCCGATGTGGGACTAAAACTTTTGGAGTAAAAAATTCAAGTTAGTTTGCCTTAAAGAATGGCTAAACTTCAATGAATTTTAACTCCCTCACCGTTGAGTTTCACAACTGATACAACCTATTAAATCGAAGAGCGCTGAAGGGTGAACGTGTAGGAAAAAGCGACAAGTCATTTGGAGTTTGTTTGACCCCTCAAATGAGGCTACAAAGATAGACCAAAAATCAGATTTTCACATATGTCCAGCCGCCACCAACAGCACTCAACCCTAGGCATCAGGTGGGGCCCACCTACGAGCCCCATCTGCACCCTAGGAGGGCAGTGCATGCACAATGTGCATGCACTACCAGGCACGCACGCCACGCCCAGCGGGCGGGCAGGCCCCGCCCGCTGCCAGCGGGCACTGGCACCTGCCCGCTTGGCGGGGAGGGCACCCGCCTGTGCCTGTGGTCGGGCCTCAAAATCCGACACAGGCCCGCCTTGCTGGTGCGGGCCCGCCTTATGAATTAGGCTGGGTTCATCCCAACAGATTGGGCTGACCCTGCCTTTTGTGCTCCTTGACGGTTTTGGCTATAACTTGTGCATTTGGCGTCCGTTTTGAACGCCGTTCGAACCTACGTTTTGATCGAGACGATCCTGTTATCCACGTAACATTTTCCATGCATTAATCATATTAAATATTTACGTAAACAATTTACGACACTCACTTTGCATCATATGCAAAAATGTCCACATCTTTAATAAAAAATCATTTGCATTAAATACAAATGATCTGAGGGCATACATCCCCCAACATCTCCCACTTGCACTCAGGATCATTTATCCCGGATGCATAAGATAATTGCAAACTCTTTGCAGCATTTTATCCCTTGCATCAAATGCATATTCTCCTTAATTTCTACCTATTACTTGACAAAGGTCACACTCTATGTGAGATACTACTATCTGATCCTACTACAGGTGGGGCTTGAAGCCATAGACGACAATAACCGTGGGCAGCAGGTGTTGTCCCTATTTCAGTGTCATACTTATGTGGTTACTCATTGACATGAGTATTGTTGGAACCACCCTGACTGTGTCCGTGATGAATGCCGCAGTTTTAGTCTCTTTGTCAAAACTATGCCATTTAATTCAAGCCAAGAGTACGGTCAAACTGTCAACCCCATTAGCTCGAAGCCGGTTAGTCTCCATCGATCTTTATTCAAATAATGTTGGACTTCTTCCAACATACTCTGTCCAGAGTTTTCATTATAGATCGAACTAACACTACGACACTAACTCCCATTGACCGGGAGAGACGAATCCAATCTCGGTCATTACTCTCCTCGCATGCTTCAAATGTCACCGAACCAAAGACCATTCAACGAGGCTTACCCGAGGCTAGATCAGTGATCTAAGTAACACCGTTCATGCACAGGTTCGTACAATGACCTCAAGTCAAAAGACCAACTTGCTTATCATCACTAAGAGTTATCATTGACAGATTGGTCAATCATAACCATATGATAACTCTTATTGGGTCGTTCAGTGAACTCATTCTCCAATGAGTACCTGTGTCTCGTCTTCGACTTTGCCAAGTCAAACGATCATGAGATCATCGTCATCGCTACACGGTGAAGACTAAGACACAATGGTCTATCCGATGTTTCGATATCCTTTTCTCGAAACATCTACGACCACGAACCTTTTTAGACTTATGCTACTAACGGTCAAGCACTTCTTCATGATCAAGATCCTCATCTCGATACATGTTTGACCTTGCATTAAGTCTCAGGACTTTACCTAGGTTTCTAATGATTACAACATTTCCATTAACTTAGATAAATATTTACCAAACAGCTTACTGTTATTTTTAACAAGATGTCTGTATAGATACACATGGATGAATTTGCCTCTAGGGCATACCCATCTCTCAATATCTCCCACTTGCACTCGGGCCCATTTGTCTCGGTATCTCATACCTCATTTACACATAAGTCTTTCCAGACTTCATATGGTAGAGCCTTCGTGAGTGGATCTGCTAAAACGTCTATTGTATAGACTTAAGGGTTTTCTATGTTTATCTTAGACCACATATTTGAATCTCATCCAAATAATTCACTCCGTCTCTTGGAATCCATAATTAATTTCTTAACTGGATCTCATCCAGCTCATCCTACCTTACGAGAATAATCCATAATAAGTTTTACTGGTCATTTAGACGGTTCATAATCATTTTTGATAAAGTGTCAAACTCTTTGACCACTTTGTCAAACTATATGTTCTGGCTCCTTGATGCCTTGCATGCTTTTATTCGCTTCCACAGACCTTGAAAACTCTCTGGCTGATTCATATAAGCTCGTTCTTCTAAATCACATTTAGAAAACAGACTATACATGAATGTTCCAGTTTTCATGGTCATCATGAGCATTAACATCTAGTTCGGTCCTAGTAGATCTGTACACATTTGCTGGTGAGATAGTTTCATCATAATCTATTTATAGGAGTTAGGATGATAACCGTTCTCAATCCACATAAGTTGTACTTCACTATTTTCTCTCTGCACCAATCTTCTACTTGCAGCCAATAAGAAACACTTTCTTTGGGCATGTAAACTAAAGTCCATACTTTATTTACGTGCACAGACCATTTTTGATTGCATCAAGTTTATTAATCAGAGTTCTACTCCGAATTGCATCCTGGAAGTTGTTTAAGCCATCATCGACTATGATGTCTAACTCAACTCTTCGTCTTACGAGACTCGAGTAATCCTTTAACTTCCTAACGATTGATTTAATGAATATATTATTGATAAGGTCCTCATAAAACCTTATCAAAAAAACTAGGCATTACTATCTGGGACTTTACCCAGAGGGAGGATTGTAACTCAGTGCCACTTGCCATGCATCACACCATGTCAATAAAAGTACGATTCAGGTTCTCCAACACACTGATGTGTTAATAGACTTGACCTGAGAGAAAATCACATTTTCTTTTGATTACGCAAAAATTATATAGCTAAGTATTCGACTCTTCGATCCGATCGAATCAATTCAAATACTTCTATCATTGTGTTCCCTATTTTATCAGACTTGTGTTTTATCAAGAACACGTGTCATAATAAAATAAGAACACCTTATCTCTTCTTATTTAGACTTGGGTCCAGGTACATCTATATATACGAGACTATGAGTTCAACAACTCATTCTCTCACTGTCTTACAGAAGGAGTTTCAGCCATCATACCTTTGAGTCAAGTGTCACAAGTGTATGTAGACTTCATAATACGAGAGGTCAGACCCCTCTTTATGAAAGTCTATAGTTCACGCGTTTGTTTCTGAGATAGATACGAGGGCTTAACAGTGCCTTATCTTATACCCGGAAGTCTCTATCGTTTTCTTTGTCTGTTAAGCCTCACAGCGTTGGGACTTGTGAAGCTTAGTCTCTTTGGTATAGCCTAGTCTATTTTTCCATATAAGTTTTGTTATTATCTTGCGTATTCATGTATTAACATTTAATACATTATCGCTATACAAATTACTCACATAAAACATTGATTCAGAAGCAAGGTGACGACATTCGTCAAAAATGTGTTTAACATCCTACTTGGTCCAAGAAACAATAATTGTTCCTTTTTCCAACACGTAGACAATCTATTTCTTTTGTGTAACGGTTATCCTGAAACCGTGACATCAAATATGTCACATTTTTAGTTCCTCTTACTTATGCATTTGCTAATGATAAATAAAACTATATTTCTTAATTGACTTTCCTTAGTGCCTTCTTCCTTTTCTAAATCTCATTTAGATATTATACGACCCAACAAAATTATTAGCTGTGCAAGCACCTAACGTATCCAAACACTTGAGCTTCACAACCTTGAGTTGACTCAACAAGTTGCTTGACTCAAGATCTGATTTGGATACATGGTCTTGTACCGCTCGTGCACTCATCTTCGAATCAAACAGTTTGATCGAAGTTTCGAACCTTGTGGATCGAAACCGTTTTCCATACAATCTTGAGTTGACTCAACAAATTATATAGAGAAACATGCTTTTGAACATCAATATGTTCGAGCTGCCCCTTATAGAGACGAGTGACAGGTTGCATTTATTTGTTGGACCTAGAGCTTAAGGAAGTCATTGTCTTTAAGCTTGTGCTTAAGAAGGTCATTTTAATGTCAACGAGAACATAGTTTAGTCTATCAATTAGAATTTAAGTTGATATTCCATTAACCAATCATTTGGACAAGTTAACTTATACTTTTAGGATATTATGTTTTGATTTCATCGGTAAACATAGAACTATCCTAGTTTAGCATATGTTCAATATTAAATATAGATAGAATGGTTTTTATCTAAATATATCCTTCCACTATTTTAGCGATCATTTTAAGCCATAACAATGAACGATTTAATTAAATTAATTTAATGGAAAAGAGATCCAACCACCCTGAGCCTCACAACCTTGAGTGTGCTCAATAAATTGCTTGACTCTGCGATTGGTAGATGACTCTTCATCAGTCATATCATATATGATTCTCTTATTGATTTTTACCCCTAGCCACTTATGATCATGAGTGTGCTCATCCAAATCACAATGACTAGTCTACTCGGACCCTTGTTTTCGTGTCTAGCTTAACTTACGCCATTGCTCGGTGTATTCACGACACGACGGTTTGGGTCAAGTCTAGATTACTCTCATGTATTGAGAAGTTGGTTTCCATAAAGGGTCTATGTCATAGCTTGAGTTTGCTCAACAACTATAACAAAGAACCTATAGTTGCCAACCTCTAAAACAAGGAGGGCTACGGCTAATCTTGAAAAAGATTTTTAACGTAATTAACTTAGATATAATCGATGATGTCATCATAATCATAATTCGCATCCTTGCGGTCCAGCGAAACATGGCCAAGGAATTGACTAAGCCAGAATCACTTATCCCCAGTCTAGCTAGGGTGATCCAACAAACTTTGCCAATCACATTGACCGGATCATGGTCCATTGAAGGAAACTTATTATTCATAAGTGTCCCATACGATTATTAATGGCTACATTAAAACTAGGTAATCCTATCAACTAGTTGAATCCTTAAAATTCAAAATTTTAGGATTTGTTTATTACTTTTATTAAGTCATTATCAGCTATAAGGAATGATTTTTAAGGTGCTATCATAATCGTGTATTAGGCATTTAAAACAATTTTAAATCAAATAACCTAAAAGGCTTTCATGAATTATCATATAATAAGCAAGAATTTAGAATAACTATTTAAAACCATAAACTAAATTTATCGCATAAAATCAGCATGCATCTTATCAACTTAAATATCACATAAAAAGTTTCAAACTATTTAACAATTATCAAATAATTATTAAACATGAATAACATATTAAAATTTATCATATAAACAATAATATGCAATTTAAAATTTAACACTTAAATTATAGGTATGATTTTAAAACATAAAATTTTTTATCTAATAAAAATCAATAATTTCATAAAAATTATCACATAATTTTTATTTCAAAAAACATTTGTCTTAAAATCATCACATAAAATTAGCATGCTACTAAAAGGATTTTATCACATAAAATAATTTTTAAAGCATCTAATAACAAGTGGTCTCATTTTAACATTATCTCATAAAGTTAGAATGGATTTTATATGTATTTAAAAAGCATACTTGCATTTATAAATATTGCAGTCCTTAGATCAGAAGTAGACCTAAAGCTCTGATACCAATGATGGGTTTCGAGGGACCCTTATGGCATTATTCTATGCTCGTCCTACGTAGGAAGAACGATAGAAGCAAACAGAAAAGAAAACAGCAGAAAACGTTAAACTATTTAACAAGCAAGCCCAAAGGATTTCAAGACCCTAGCCAGGATCTCTACTATCTTGAGGTGGATCTGACCACCCCAAGATAGATCTAAGCTACTGCAATATAATAAATGAATTGCTTAATTAAACTACATACCTGGAACTTTGCTTGCACCGGCAAAGTGTACCGAATCGCGTCCCGAGCCGCTCCTCGTCCCGAGCTGAACTGCTTCCAGAACCGCACTGCGTCCCGAGGTGAAAAACCACCTTGTCGCTGAGCCAACCACCCGCCGAAGAAAGTTTCACCTTGAGTGGATCCTTCGCCAAGACTCCAGATCGAATCGGAGCCCCTTCGTGTCTTTGCTATAGCCCTTCAGGAGCAAGGGAGAAATATGGGGAGAAGAGACTATTTATTTTAAGCTTAGATCCGAGCATGCTCCAAACTTTTGGGAGCTGCTCAGATCTAGAGCTTGGGCACCCGTTATGAGGAGGGGGCATGCCCCTATTTATATAGGCGGCTGACCCCTCCCACTCACTCCACTTCCGATGTAGGACTAAAACCTTTGGAGGAAAAAATTCAAGTTAGTTTGCCTTAAAGAAAGTCCAAACTTCAATAAATTTTAACTCCCTCACCATTGAGCTTCACAATTGATACAACCTATCAAATCGAAGAGCGTTGAACGGTGAACGCGTAGGAAAAAAACGGTGAGTCATTTGGAGTTCGTTTGACCCCTCGAACGAGGCTCCAAAGATAGCCCAAAAATCAGATTTTTGCACAAGTCCAGCTACCACCAACAGCACGCAACTCTAAGCATCAGGTGAGGCCCACCTGCAGGCCCCACCCGTGCCCTAGGCGGGTAACGCATGCACAATGCACGTGCGCTGCAAGGTGCGCGCGCCGCGCCCAGTGGGCGCAGGCGCCCATGCCCGTTTATGCCTGTGGGCGGGCCTCAAAAGCGGGCATGGGCCCGCCTTGCTGATGTGAGCCCGCCTTGTGAATTGGGCTGGGTTCAGCACAATAGATTGGGCTGACCCCCCTTTTGTGCACCTTGATGGTTTTGGCCGTAACTTATGCATTTGGCGTCCGTTTTGGACGCCGTTCAAATCTACGTTTAGATCGGGACGATCCCGTCATCTACGTAACCTTTTCCATGTGTTAATAATATTAAATATGTACGTAAACAATTTACGACACATTTAACTTCCTTTGCATCATATGCAAAAATGTCCACATCTTTAATAAAAAATCATTTGCATCAAATACAAATGATCTGAAGGCATACATCTCCCAACACACATGTCACGATGAAATCATTTGAATTGTCAGTGCTCAAATATTATATTTGTATGTCATCAACAAAAGGGGGAGATTGTTGAATACAACGATCGATGACTTCGTGTTTGATGATAACAAACGTGTGTGAACAATTTAATGTGTGTGCTAAGTGTTTTCAGGAATGGCACTCTCGCGAATACTCAAAGAGAGACTAGCCAAAAGTGGAGGAGGAATTGCTATACACACTTCAAATTGACTAAGTCAAAGATGGAGAATATGGCTACAACAATTGGATTAAGTCAAAGATGAGAAGATAAGGAGCAAATCAATTCAAATTCACATTTGAATTGATTTAAATCAATTGGTGCAATATTCAAATCCTAATGCCATGCAAATTGGAGACTTGGTCAAAGATGGAGAGATATGGAGAATCTCATGCAAATCAAAGGTGATTAAATGAGATCTAATTCAAATCCTATAGCTACACAAATTGAATTTCATAGCCATTCATATTCAAACTCCATATCCTAAGAGTTTTATTCAAATCTAATCAAAGATTCCTTTCAATGTCCATCAAATATGGGATTCTAATTGATTCTATCATATCCCATCCTCTCCTATATAAACACATATTCAAAGAGAGGGATCTTAGGGTGAGAAAAAACAAAATCAAAGGGGGGAAATATTTTGGCCAACATCAAGGAGAGGGAGAGGGTGCACAAGTTTTCATTAAAAGAACTCCATATGTTGCGCAAGTTGTAAGGGCGTGTTTAAAGTGTTCCAGCTTCATCTTCCCATCACTAAAGCCATAGCCTAAACACAAAGAGCTCATCAAGGCCGCAACTTCCTATCTCCTATAACCAAAGCTCCATTTCCAAGCTCTCCTTGCAACAAAGCAAAATAGCCAAGATAACCTATTGCGCAACAAGCTAAACATCCACCCCATTGCAAGCCTCTCCAAGATCATTTCCATCTTCATTGCAACATAGCCAAGGTCACAAGATATCCTCCTAACCCTAGCATCCCCTTGGCACCAAGTAATACAAGAGAAGAGCTCCATCCATATCCCATTGCCGCAAGTTACTAGAGGGGGCTTCATACATTGCATAACACTTCAAGGATGAGCTTCATCCATTGCGCAACACATCAACGAGGCCAAAGCACACCAAGGCCGCAACTTTTGAGGAGCCCAAGTCACCTAGGCTGCAAGTTCCAGAGGTGAGGACGTGACGTTGGCGACGTCATCCTGTCAGATGCGATATGACCTGAGCTGATTGACAGAGACGACTGCCACTACACAAACTGAGATTATCTAAACTCCTTATTATTATATTTATGTAGTTATATAGATCTCTATAGGGAAAACTTTACCACTGATACATGTTTTGGGGACTTGTCTAGTGGAAGCTAGACAAGAGGGTCTTGACGAGTTGTAGATGGTCAAGATAGAGCATTTACTTGGTTGATAATATTTAGCACCGGTGGAGTGTAGTACGACTATGTGAGGAGTAGGAGTCTGGGACTCATTGTAGGTGTGCAAAGAAACATATTAATTCTTGTATCTGTTTGGGGGCTGGAGTAGGTCGTTGGGGCGACCAAACCTGGGTAAATCTGCGTGTTCTCTGTGATTGCATACTTTTTACTCTGCCTATGATTATAACTGCGTGTGATTTCTCGTGGGTTGCACGAGAATTTTTTATTAGCCTATTCACCTCCCCTCTTGGCTTAGATCCAAATCCAACAGTACTCAGGTTGTACATTTTGGAGGGCTACTTCTTTGAGGCTTAGGAGAGGTACTCCATTGTACTCCTATAGTAGGAGAATTGCAACCAAGCATTGGGTTATGGTGTTGGTTATTTTTGAAATCCACAAAGTGCGATTGCAACGTGTGACTAGAGTAGGATCGCCTTGGGATTAGGGATCCGAACCAGGATATGCCTCTTGTGTTAGTATTTGCATTGGTGTATTTCTCTTTTCGATTGTTGTTGTTGAGCATATTGCATTTATTTTCGCTGCGTACTGCGATTAATTATTAGTAACTTTATACGCTTTGCTTGCCTTTACACAATTTACGCCACCGTTTAGTGTATATTGTGTAGCCACAGGTCCCAATAGAAGTGGATTCCTTATATTCATCAAGCATATACCACAATTGGTTTGCACTTGTTGCACCCGACACATAACGTAAGACATTGTCAGATAGAGATGAAAATAAAATTTTTAATACCTTTTCATTAAGGGTGGACATTTGCTTTCTTCTTTTGACCACATGGAGTTGGGTATTGTTGGTTCGCAATAGAACATCTCTAATGGAATCCATAAGTCCATGTCGAAGGATTGAATGTAGAGCATCATCCACGTTATCCAATTGTTGTAGTTGGAGCCATCAAACATTAGTGGTTGGGTAATGGATTGTCCATATAGAACTTGAGTTGTTGATGCCATCTTTCAACCTTGCTTTGATATCACTTGTTGGGATCCCTATGGATGCCAAGTACTCACAAGAGGGGGTGAATAATGTTTATGAAATGATAAAAATCCCTCTAGAAAATTCTACCTAAGTTGTTAATTAGAGTTAACTAATTAAAAACTAATCAACAATATTACTTGGAAGATACAGACTATTGTGAAAGCTAAAACAATTGCAATTAAACAATATGCACAAAAATAAAGAGACAAACGCAGACACCAAGATTTATCTTGGGTCGGAGACACTTTCTCCTACATCTAGCCACACATACTCTCAAGGAGAAAATCCACTAAACCCATCTCAAATGAGACAAAGATTACAATTCATCTCAAATGAGACAAACATGACTCCAATGAGACCAAATACAACACCTCTTCTCAAGAGAGAAAACACCTCACAAAAGTGAGAAATACTTACAATACAATTTTACATATAGCATTTGAGTTGAAGCTCTTGTGTTGATTTGTTGTGGCTATAGTGGTTGATCTTCAAATGATGTGGAAAGAAAGCTTTTGAGATCAAGAAGTTTGGCCAAAAGAGATTTGAGAAACTTTAAAACATAGGACAAAAGATATGTGTTTGCTTTAAAGTTTTTTTCACTTAAAAACTCTTTTTTACTGAAGAAAATTGATCATTCACGTGTATATTAAATCCATGTACAAATCCTTATAAATAACCCTCAAATCTGCCCCACCAGATTGACCAAAACACCCTTACAACAGGTAGAAAAAACGGCTAGAAATTTGACTGTTGTAGCCAAGCTGGCACTCACTAGTTGATCACTATAGTTCCACTGGTCCACTAGTGGATTGCTGGTCGACCAGTGCAACAACACTGGTTGACTCATGCAAGGAGCCACTACTCTCAAGTGTACTGGTCGACTCCAATTGTTTCACTGGTCGACCAGTTTTCTGATATGCGGATACTAAGAAAACTTACGGTATTTCTATCTAAATCATTTAAAAACATTTTTATGTGTTCATATGTGCATGTGATCTTCAAAAAAGACTTTAAAATGCTACCAAGACTAAAATAAAATTTACATCAAAAATAAAAATATTACAGGAAACCTTTTATGCAATCTTGATTTTCATTCACTTATCTTGGTTGCTGTTGCTCTCCATTGTCTTTTTTGGCTCGAATCATACTTGATTTGCATGCTAGCTCATATTCAATCATGTTTGCCCTTAAGCTACACATATATACTCAAGAAATCATTAGTACCCAATATGTTTTCTCATCATCAAAACTAACATGGGGTGACTCAATATTTGTCACGCCCTGCTTCCCATTATACTTGGGAGCGAAGACGCAAGCGGGTCCACATGGGCTAAAGCGGTAAAGCTTCAAAACCCAATAAGCATCTATGAATAAAACCATACGCAGGAACTGGCATGCATTTCAGAACAACAGAAAGAACTAAGAATTTAAATCCAACATCTAGATAGAGTGCACAAAGCAATTAGGGCCCCAAGCATGGCCTACAACAATATAGTTTTACAAAGGTAGGCACAACCCTACAGAAATGCAGTAAATGAAATCCTAAGCAGCAGTAGGTAAAGCTCTACAACAGCTAGTCCTCCGTGGGGAGAACTTCTGAATCAGCGTAGTCCTGGTCCAGTGGGTCAGTTTCCTCAATCAGCTCGCCCTCAATATAACTTGTCTCGTGGCCTGACATACATTCTAAAAAACATAGAAATGTATGTCAGTATTGTCCTTGACAAGAAATAATATGATTAGGAACCTTGGCAAGGTTTTCGAAATATTTTACATGGCATTTAAGCATTTATAAATAAACGAACAATTTCAATTTCTAAGCAGTTCCAACAGAGATTACACTAGCATGGCAGTTCTATTTCTAAGCAGTAAAAACAGATTTCTATATTAGCATTGTAGTCCTATTTTAGATGGAAGCAGTAGCTGTTCTATATGCTATACATGTTCAATATATCATTTTCAAGATGCTTAAGAGTGTATCCACTTTAGTACATTAAGGATCACGTCGTTAGGCGGTAAGCAAGTGAATCTACCTTCAAGTGCCCCCGAAGGTGACTCGTTTACCTCTGATTAGTGCCCGCGAACCCAACCCCACCCACGTGTACTTTCTGGACCACGAGCCAGATTCAGCCAAACCGGCCATCAAACGTTGTAATACTGGAACATGAACCAGACTAGCCAAATCTTGACATGCAATATCTATGATTAGCCAAACCGGCCCGCATGTTCTATGAGTAGCAATTGTTTCAAGAGGTTCATATATGTCCAACAGTGTTGCATTTCATATCATTCCAGGCATTATCAGTTAAAATGTCCCAAAACACACACACACACACACACACACACACACACACACACACACACACACACACACACACACACACACACACATGTTTTTATCTCGCAATACACAAAAGTATGCAGTTTGAGGCCATATTAGAAGAAGCGGTATTGAACACTAGTAGAAAGTGCACACTTGCATGTTTGGTAATTTTGGTGTCACTGTGTTTGTCTCGTCAAATATGATAAAGTTGGTTTTCTGTTTCGTTCAACATGATCAAATGGGTAATATGTTACAATTAAAATAACATTCCTATAATACTGATAGTATAAAAATTATACAATTACTAACTCATATAACTAACTTATTTAACTGAAAATAAGCTAAATAACTTAATAAAACTAACGAAATATAACTTAATATTGAGCTAACTCTATAAAACATATAACTTGAAGTCTAATTAAAACATATAACTTGAAATGTAACTTAAACTAACTTACTAACTTAAAATAACTTATATAAATATTTAGTATGAAAATCCTTTATTCAAACTAATTTATAAATACTAATATACATCCTCAAAACTTAAGTTATAAAATTATAACTTAAATTAGTTAATACAATTTTTGAAACTTTAATAACTTATATATTTACTTAAAATAACTTAATAACTCCTAACTTAATAACTTCAACAACTTTAAAACTTAATAATATTAACAACTCAAAATCATTCAATTAACAAACAATAGCCCAATAACTCACTTACTAACCCAATAACCCAATAACTTTAATAATTTTACAAACCCAATAAGCCAAATAAACCATACCCAATAAATAGACCCAAAACCCAATAACTTTAATAATAACCCCAACAATATTAATAACCCCCTCTTCTTTCTCTCACCTGCTGCCTCTTCACTTTCTTCTTCTCTTTGTTTTGTTCTTTGTTTTGCAGAGGAGTGGAGAGCGACGGATCAAGGGACAACAGCGGCGGCCTGGGTGACTGGCGGGCGGCGCGCATGTGCTGCAAGCGGCGGCGGCAGCTGCAGGCGTGCTCGAGCGGCTCTGACGACAATGCAGGCGGCATGCACGGCAGCGGCCTGGCAGAGCAGCGGGAGGCACGTGCGGGCTGCTGTGCAAGCGCAGGTCTGGAGGGGGTGAGGGATGAGAGAGGGGGAGGAGGAAGAGGAAATGGTGTTGCTTCAGATCTTGAATCAAATCTGATCTTGATCTTCTCCTTTCTCAATTCTCTGATTTTGATTTGGGTTTGGATTTGATTGTGGCTGAATGTTGAATTTGGGGTTGGTTGATTGAGAACGGGAGGGGAAAGGGAAGAACAAAGATGGGGGAGGAGGAGGAGGATGATGATAATGTGCTATTGTTGTTTCCTATTTGATTTTAAGAACAAGGAATGGGTTAAGCGATTGATGAGGACGAGTTGTCCGGTGGGGGTAGGAATTATGTTGCATGTTGGATCTCACCGAATCATTTCGGTGGGATGTAATGGGTAGGATTAGAAATTGATTAGGGTAGGGGTACGGTTAGGGATAAAAAGTAATAAGCAACTAATTACTATATGGTGAATATTCTAAAAGTAGAGGCGCGTTCGCGTCGACGCGTTGAAAAGAACGTACGGACGAAAAATAACACTCGGATGACCGAAGAAAATACAGGCACGCACGAACTCAAACACGCCTAAAAATACAGGCCGTTACATTCTACCCACTTAAAGAAAAATTCCGCCCTCAGAATTCTTATCAACTAAGGAGCATGAAACAAATATGGATAACGCTCTCGCATTTCATCTTCCCGCTCTCAGGTGGATTCTCCTAGCGAGTCATGATGCCACATCACTCTCACGAGCTCGACGACCTTGTTCCTGAGAACCTTCTGACGTCGGTCTAAGATCTGCACCGGTCATTGCTCATATGTCAGGTCCGGTCGAACCGTAATCTCCAAGTAATCGACAGCATGAGAAGGGTCACTGATGTAACGACGCAGTAGAGACACATGAAAAACATCATGTACTCCCTCTAATGAAGGCGACAGTGGTAGACGATAAGCCACCTCTCCAACTCGCTCTAGCACGTCGAAAGGTCTAATGAATCTTGGACTAACCTTGCATCTCCTTCTAAAACGAATTACTCCTCTATTCGGGTATATCTTCAGGAACACATGATCTCTTGTCTTGAACTCCAAAGGACGGCGTTTAGCATTAGCCCAATGCTTGTACCGATCATGTGCGATACGAAGCTTATCACTGATATTACGCACTACATCCATAGCCTCGATTATCATCTCTGGTCCCAACAGCTCTCTATCACCAATGTCATCCCAACTTAGTGGAGATCGACATTTCCTTCCATAAAGTGAAGCAAATAGTGCCATACCAATGCTGGCTTGGTAGCTATTGTTGTAGTCGAACTCTACTAAATGCAAGTGATCTTTCCGGAACCCTTAAGATCCAACATGCAAGCTCGCAACATGTCCTCCAATATCTGGATAGTACGCTACGACTGTACATAAGTCTACGGGTGATATGCAGTACTAAAACTCAGATTGGTACCCAGATTCGTCTGCATACTCTTCCAGAATTAGGACGTGAATCTCGTGTCCCGGTCGGAGACGATACTCATGGGAACTCCATGTAATCACAAAATCTCCTGCATGATTATCGTTCACATCACAACGTATACTAGAAAGAAGTTATAAAGCTATAAGAAAGATAATTACCTCCATATACTTCTTCGCAAGTATCTCCGTAGATTGTCCTACTCAGAAGGGTATGAAATGCGCAGACTTGGTTAATCGGTCAACGATAACCCAAATCACGTCATTTTGATTGGTGCTCCGAGGTAGTCCAGTCACGAAGTACATTATGATGTGCTTCCACTTTCACTCTGGAATCAGTAGAGGTTGAAGAAATCCAGCAATGCGATGATGTTCAGCCTTCACTTGCTGACACACAAGGCACCTGACGACACTTCGAGCTATGCTCCTCTTCATACCATGCTACCAAAAATTTAGACGAAGGTCCTGGTACATCTTGGTAACATCGGGATGAATGGAATAAGGAGAGCTATGAGCTTCATTCATCAGCTCCTCTCTGATATCACCTGACGGTACGCAGATCCTACTATCGTATCTCAGGGAACCATCCTCATGAATGAGAAAATCCGTCCAAAGACCATCTTCAACTTGCTCTCTGATCTTCTGCAGTTTTACATCTCCTGACTGCGCAGCTTTCATCCGATCCACAATCGTCGACTGAATCAACATATTCATCAACGATGATGTGATTACAGGTAAAACAACTTCTATACACATCTTCTGCAGATCTTGTTATGGCCTCCACTGATTTGTAAGAGTCATGACAGTTGGAAGTCTACTCAGAGCGTCGGGCACGACATTAACATTTCCTGGATGATACTGGAGGTCGATGTCATAATCGGACATCAGCTCTAACCGTCTACGCTGCCTCATATTCAACTCCTTCTGGGTGAAAATGTATTTCAAACTTTTGTGATAAGTGAAGATTTTCACTTTCTTACTCAGTAAGATATGTCTCCAAATCTTCAGGGCAAAGATGACATTGGCTAGCTCTAAGTCGTGAGTCGGATAATTCTTCTCGTGAATCTTCAACTGTCGAAAAACATATGCAACCATATGACCATGTTGGTGCAGGACACATCCAAGGTCTTTGCCTGATGCATCACAAAAGATCGTAAATCCTCCAGTCCTATCTAGTATAGCCAGAACTGGTGCAGACGTCAGCCTTGCCTTCAATATCCCGAATGCATGCTCGCAAGAGTCTGACCATATATACTTGACATCCTTCCTTGTCAATCGAGTCATCGGCTTGGCTATCCTCGATAAATCCTTGATGAATCAACGGTAGTAACCCGTCAATCCTAGGAAGTTCCGGATGTCTAATGCTGACCGAGGGGTAGGCCAATTACTGACTGATGCGACTTTCTCGGGGTCGACGAAGATACTGTCACCCGATACCACATGCCCAAGAAATGCAATTCGGTCCAGCCAGAATTCACACTTGCTGTACTTGGCATACAACTGATGACGACGAAGTGTCTCCAAAACAATCTGTAGATGCTTGGCATGCTCCTCCTCGCTCTTCGAATAGACTAATATATCGTCAATGAATATCACCACGAATTTATCCAGAAACTCGTAGAATATGAGATTCATGATATTCATGAATACTGCAGGGGAGTTGGTCACACTGAATGGTATGACAACGAACTCTTAGTGTCCATACTTGGTCCGAAAAGCCGTCTGATAGGTGTCTTCATTCTGGACCTTCACCTGATGGTATCCACTCCTGAGATCCAACTTCGAGAAAACTTGTGATCCACTGAGTTGATCAAAGATGTCATCAATATGCGGTAACAAGTACTTATTCTTCACAGTGACTTTGTTCAGCTCCCGATAGTCCACGCACATCCTTCTCGACCCGTCCTTCTTCTTGACCAATAGAACATGTGCATTCCAGGAAGACATGCTAGGATGGATGAATCCTTTCTGCAGCAGGTCTTCCAATTGCTTCCTTAGCTCTTCAAGTTCTACAGGAGCCATACGGTAAGGCGTCTTCGAGATCGGTGGAGTATTCGGCATAAGATCAATACTGAATTCCAAAGTTCGGCCAAGCGGTAATCCAGAAATATCCTCCGAAAATACATCTTCAAAATCTCGAACCACTGCAGGCTTCTCGGGTTCGACTTGCATAGATGCGACGATCAATTCGTTCGGCCGGGCTCGAAATATGATAGGCCCGAGCGAACGAATTCCACTGATTAATTCGAACACCGGATGGTCTGGAATCTCAAATACTACTTTCTTCTTGTGACAGTCGATAGTAACATAGAATGTCTCCAACCAATCCATGCCGAGAATAGCATCAAAGTTGGGTGTGTCCATGACCATGAAATCTGCATAGAGCTCATGTCCGCAAATCACCAGAGGACATGATTTGTATCCTAGGGAAACACTCACCACGCCACTCCCAGTAGTGATATTCCAACTTTTGGAAAGTGGGTAGGTGGGAATCGAGTGTTTGACCACGAATCTTCGGGATATGATTCACAATGAAGCTCTGGAATCAAATAAGGTCAGAGCTTGGTTGGAAGCCACTAAGATATCACCTAAGATGATAATAACTAATCTTAGCAAGGATGTCTAATTAACAAGTATGAATATAAAATCAATATGAAATACTAGATCTAGATGTTACCTGTAATCACTTCATCCTCAGCCTCAGCTTCTGCAGCTGTTATAATGAATGCCTGATGCTTCGGCTGATTGGCATACTGATAGGCTCGGTTATGCAGAATCAGGAGCGGTCCACGCTGAGCAGGTCCAAGGCACCTCGATGAACAGGTCCAGGTGCTCCTTGCTGGACAGGTTCGGTACTCTAGCAGGTGCTTACCGATCCTTGCCAAGGGGGTAGTCTCTCGCAGTATGATCGGTGCTCCGCAGATCAGACATTGGTTCAGCATCCTCCTACAATCCTTCTTCTTATATCCGATCTTGCCACAAAAGAAACAAGTCAGCTGAGCTCGGTCGACATGAGTAGCTGGCCTCTTGAACTATGTGGTCTGGGGAGGCTGGAAATTTCCTTTTGGCACCATCCTAAGCGACTCCATGGGATGCTTGCTTCCTCCGGCTTGAAATCCCACTGGGAGTCTTGCCACAACTTCATGGCTCCATGCAGCATCCAAAACATCCTGGAGGGTCGTTAGTTTCGCCAAGGTCATGGAGGCTTGAATTTTGGGATTCAGGTCTTGGAGAAACTGAAATGCATAGTCTTCTGGGTCCTCGACCATCTGTGGTGTGAAGCGACTGAGCATTGCAAACTCAGCCTCATACTCATCAACAGTCCTATCTCCTTGGACCAGATTAGAGAAGCGCCGTTGAAGTTCCCTTTTGGCTGCCTTAGGAAAGTACTTGGCATCAAACCTTTCCCTAAACATACCCCAAGAGATCGGTCTGACTAAGCATCTATCTTCCAGTTGCCACCAGCTCCTAGCATTTTCTGTCAGTTGGAGCTTTGCGACATCGACCCATCCTGCCTGAGGGATTCGAGCAGCACTCAGCTTGTCCTCAGTCCCTTGGGCCCATTCTTCAGCATCCAGAGGCCCTTTTTTCCAGAGAAGCTCTTGGGTTGCAGCTCATGGAACTATCTAACTCCTGGTTTAGCTTGAGGGGGTGGTGGTGCAATCTGAGGAGGTTGATGTCCCTGCTGAATCAGCTGATGTTGGATCTCCAACATCCCCCTCAGGACTCCAAGGAGTTCATTAATGTCGTCACCTCCGTTCACCCTAGTTCCATTCCCATTCCCATTCCTGGTGTTGTGTCCTCCTGCCAGGCTGAGACAAGAAACTTGGTTAAATTTTGTGTTCAAGATAAATCTAGATGTTTTTGGCTATTGATAGTATTCCTATTATCCTGAAGTTTCCTTAATGCAAGACCTGCATGGACCACCATAAAAACAGGTCATGCCCTGCTTCCCATTATACTTGGGAGTGAGGACGCGAGCTGTTCCGCATGGGCTGAAGCGGTGAAGCTTCAGAACCCAATAAGCGTCTGTGAATAAAACCATACGCATGCATACATTTCAGAACAACAGAAATAACTAGGAATTTAAAGACAACATCCAAATAGAGTGCACAAAGTAATAAGGGCCCCAAGCATGGCCCACAATAACATAGTTCTACAAAGGTGGGTACACACCCTACAGAAATGCAGTAAATGAAATCACAAGCAGCAGTAGATAAAGCTCAACAACAGCTAGTCCTCTGTGGGGAGAACTTCTGGATCAGCGTACTCCTAGTCCAGTGGACAGTTCCCTCAATCAGCTCGTCATCAATATAACATGTCTCGTCTCCTGACATACATTCCAAACAACATAGAAATGTATGTCAGCAAGGTCCTTGGCAAACAATAATATGATTAGGACCCTTGGCAAGGTTTTCGAAATAGTTTACATGGCAGTTAAGCATTTATAAATAAATGAACAATTTCAATTTCTAAGCAGTTCAAACAGAGATTACACTAGCATGTCAGTTCTATTTCTAAGCAGTAAGAACAAATTTCTATATTAGCATGACGGTCCTATTTTAAATGGAAATAGTAGCAGTTCTATACGTTATACATGTTCAATATAGAATTTTCAAGATGCTCAAGAGTGTATTCAATTTAGTGCACTAAGGTTCATGTCGTTAGGCGAGAAGCAAGTGAATATACCTTCAAGTGCCCCCGAAGGTGACCCGTTTACATCTGACTAGTGCCCGCGAACCCAACCCCACCCACGTGTACTTTCTTGACCACGAGCCATAATCAGCCAAACCGGCCATCAAAAGTTGTAATACTAGAATACGAGACAGACTATCCAAACCGGCCCGCATGTTCTATGAGTAGCAATTGTTCGAGAGGTTCATATATGTCCAGCAGTGTTGCATTTCATATCATTCCAGGCATTATCAGTTAAATTTTCCCCACACACGCACACACATATGTTTTTATCTCGCAATACACAAAAGTATGCAGTTTGAGGTCATATTAGAAGAAGCGGTATTGAAAACCAGTAGAAAGAGCACACTTGCCTGTTTGTTGATTTTGGTGTCGTTGTGTTTGTCTTGTCAAATGTGATAAAAATTATTTTCTGTTTCGTTCAATATGATCAAATGGTTAACACGTTACAATTAAAATAACATTCCTATAATATTGATAGTATAAAAATTATACAATTACAAACTCATATAACTAACTTATATAACTGAAAATAAGTTATAATATTTTAATAAAACTAACGAAATATAACTTAATAGAGCTAACTCTTAAACACATATAATTTAAAACATATAACTTGAAATCTAATTAAAACATATAACTTGAAATGTAACTTAAACTAACTTACTAACTTAAAATAACTTATATAAATATTTAGTATGAAAACCCTTTATTCAAACTAATTTGTACATACTAATTTATATCCTCAAAACTTAAGTTATAAATTATAACTTAAATTAGTTAATATAATTTTTGAAACTTTAATAACTTATATATTTACTTAAAATAATTTAATAACTCCTAACTTAATAACTTCAACAACTTTAAAACTTAATAATATTAACAACTCAAAATCATTCAATTAACAAAAAAAATAGCCCAATAACTCACTAACCCATTAACCCAATAACTTTAATAATTTTACAAACCCAATAAGCCTAATAAAACTTACCCATTAAATAAACCCAAAACCCGATAACTTTAATAATAACCCGAACAATATTAATAACCCCCTCTTCTTTCTCTCACATGCTGCCTCTTCACTTTCTTCTTCTCTTTTTTTGTTCTTTGTTTTGCAGAGGAGTGGAGAGCGGAGGATCAAGGGTCAACAGCGACGGCCTGGGTGACTGGCGGGCGGCACACGCAGGCGGCGGCGGTGCAAGCGCATGTGGGCTGCAGGCGGTGGCGGTAGCTACGGGCGCGCGCGGGCAGCTCCGACGACTGTGCAGGCAGCACGCACGACAGCGGCCTGGCGGAGCAGCGGGAGGCACGCGCGGGCTGCTGTGTGGGCGCAGGTCTGGAGGGGGGTGAGGGCTGAGGGAGAGAGGGGGAGGAAGAGGAACTGGCGTTGCTTCAGATCTAGAATCAGATCTGATCTTGATCTTCTCCGTTCTCAATTCTCTGATTTTGATTTGTGTTTGGATTTGATTGTGGCTGAATGTTGAATTTGGGGTTGGTTGATTGAGAAAAGGAGGGGAAATGGAAGAATAGAGAGAGGGAGGAGGATGATGAGGATGCTACTATGCGATTGTTTTTTCGTGTTTGATTTTTAGAACAAGGAATGTGTTAAGCAATTGATGCTGATGAGTTGGCCGGTGAGGGTGGAAATTATGTCGCATGTTGGATCTCACCGAATCATTTCAGTGGGATGTAATGGGTAGGGTTAGAAATTGATTATGGTATGTGGGTATGGTTAGGGCTAAAAGGTAATTAGCAAATAATTACGATATGGTGAACATTCTAAAAGCAGAGGCGCGCTCGTGTCGACGCGTAGAAAAGAACGTACGGATGAAAAATAACACTCGGACGACCGAAGAAAAATACAAGTACGCACGAACTCAAACACGCCTAAAAATACAGGCCGTTACAGTATTCAATAAAATCCTCTAGTTGTAGAGGTGGTGGAAAATCCTCTTGTTGAAGTGGTGTTGTAATTTCTCTCATTTAAGAGTTGCTATAGTGGATTTAATCCCAAGAGAGTTTGGAGACTCGACGTAGCCCTGGAGGGGTGAACCAGGATAGAGTGGAGTGTTTGCATTGCTCTAATTTATGCTCTCTTTTATACTTGTAATTGTTTACATTTCGCTGTCACTCTTTGTTTCTTACTTGCAAGTCATAATATTGTTGATTAAGATCCAAGTGATGTAACTCTCATTGGTATCTTAAATAGAATTTTAGAGGTTAATTTTAAAGTTTATATTTGTTTTCATAAACACTATTTACATCATCCTCTAGTGTTTTATTTGTCATCTACATGATCCACCAGGCTCCATTACTATAAATTTTAAGAACATGTAATTTCAAAGCCGATTAAAACAGTTGGCTTAACCTATCTGAAATTAAAAAAATTACCATGTATAATTTTAACCGTCATTCTCACTTCTCTCTTTCTCTAATCAAAATCCCACTACACACGTCTAAAAAAATCTAATCTCAATTTCTCTCTTTCTAGTTTTTTCCTTCCAAAAAAAATGAAAAGCACAAAACCTAAAAATTACATCATCTCTTCCTTATGAAATTGATGAAGGTATGAAATCATGAGCACCTAACTAAGAAGAACCATATGAAATCGATGAACATTATTATTATACCTACTGGCTTCATGTATATTATTCCTCTTAATTTTTTGTTTGATATTTAATTGTTAATAATCATGGATTAAAATTGCAATCGAAACAACTAAAGGGCAGGCCCAAAAGCCGGAGGGCCAACCCAAAAGTCCGTAAGATATGGTTAGGGCTTCCTTTTAAAAGGCACATGACTAGGGCCAGGGGCAAGGGCAGGTTTTATGCCCGAAGTACATTGGGGCTGGGCCAGTGCCTAACCTCCGCCCGATCCAGACCTAACCTATTTTCATCCCTAGCTTTTCATGTGCTTACATTTTGAATATATTGGGCTAGGGCCTATGTTTAAGCACTATTTCTCCTATTTAGCAAACTTGGGCCGGCCATGGAGCAGGTAATTATTCAATTAGGGAACTTTTGGGCTTTGAATGTTTACTTGTTTATTCATCATCTCCATCAACAACAATAGCTGATTTGTGACATTTGGTGTTTGTATTGTAGGGAACAAGCTTCACGTCCCAAGAGAAGGCAAACATTTCTAGGGCTATTTCATAAATGCATAAGGTGTTAGCCCATTTTCACTGAATGTGCCTATGATTTTTTAATCTCGAAGCCACAAAGCTGTTAAAAAATGAACACGTTCATTTTTATTTTTTCAAAAAATGACTGATTTCTATTCTTTCTTTTGGTAGCGTCATCTACAGAAATGTGCATGAACCCAAAAAATATAGTTTACATTATGTTTGTTACAATATGTCAAGAAAAGAGTAACCATGGCAAATAGCCATGATTCTATATATATAATTTCATAGGGTATGTGAAGAGACACATAGAAACCAAAGGTCCACATTACTTTAATAAGTGGGGAGTAATGGAGGGTTAAGTGCTGGGGAGGCGAAAGGCCTCCCTCACTCACAACACTCCCCCTTATCCATCCATTACTTTGGTCTTAGCGTATAAAGCTAAGGAGGTGGATACTTCTGGATCATGAGTAATCGTGTTTGCCTCTTTAAAATCTTAGCTGTGGAAAACCCAGTGGGAAAAACCAACAGCTTAAGGGAAAAGAGTGCAACACGCAAGTTACTCCCACTTATCCGTACAAGCCTTATGCTTGTAGGTCTTTCAGCTTTCATTAGAGGTGTATACTTCAGGGTCCAGAGTTAAATGAGATTGCCTCATTAAAACCTTTGGATATGGAAAACCCAATGGGAAAACCCATAGCTAAGGGAAAAAGAGTACAACTCTACTATCAACTCCCCCTGATCTCTACAAGCTTCAGGCTTGCAGATCTCCTATGTATCTATACAATCATTTCCTATTCGTCTATACATCCATCATGTTCTGAATACAATCATCACTCATCTATACAAGTTTCACTCATATCTAGCGGCTACTGGAAAACAGTGGCGCTCAGGAGTGATACGCTCTACGAAGTTTGGTAGATGGCTCCACGTATGTATTCATTCACTCAGTCTTCACTGTGTCTGCAAGGTACTGCTAGACCTAGATGAGCGTATTTTAGATATGCTTTTGGATGATGAGCCTCTCAGAAGATGTAGACTGAGGTGGCCGGCCATTTGTGCTTAGTCATCGCGATGGTCTGTAAACCTGCATATGCGATATTTATTCTTTGGATGTTGATCCTTGACCCGTAGAAGTTGTGCAGAAGCAGTTTATCCTTGGTACAGTGGTGCTCTCCAGTGCAGCACTGTATCTGGTTAACATCTTTACTACAAACGTTCTATTAGAGACACGTGTAGTTGGCCCGATAAAGGAGTGTAACTAGTACACTAGAGATAAGTTCTGAAGGACCTAGGATGTCCTCTCCCTCTTCCAGCGACTGGAAGGCATCATAAATATGCATCCATTTTTAATAGATTGCAAATGGACATCTTTCTTCATAAACTCCTGGTGTATGAGAAATATGATAGGTATAAAAGGATTCCACCACAAAAGTGTTTAATCTGTAAGTCGAGACAATACCTTGTTTTGCATAGGTATTTCATTTCGAAGGTATGCTTAAGGCTATCAGATATATCAATGGCCTCTGCAGGAGATCATATTAGATTTAAGTCGTCCACATAGACGACGACTAATACAAATCATGTCCATGTTCCTTTGATAAAGATACATGGGAGATTTCATTATTTAGGGAATCCTTGTTCAGCAAGGAATTCACCAAATCTGTTATACCACATTTTTCGTGATTGCGTAAGATCATATAATGATCTTTGAAGCCTTTATAAAGGAGACGTTCATACGTCTCTCTTTCATCTCTGGGAGCAGAGTATTCCCTTCTGGAAGTTTTATATAGAAATCTATATCTATATAGCCGTATAGATATGCAGTCACAACGTCCATGAGCTGCATTTCTTGGCTTTTCTAGAGACATTTAGGCTTAGTATGAAAATAGGAAAATGATCACATTTCGTTCATTTCTTATTCTTATGAAAACCCAATTTATATTCCACAGGTTTTACACATTCAGGTGTATGGACTACTGGTTCAAAGACTTTGCTTTTCATGAGTGAGTCCAGCTCTACTCTTATTGCCTCGTCCCACTTTGGCCAATCTATGCATTTATGCTATAGAAAAGTGGGTTGAATATCATCGTCGTATTCAGCGACGTGAACGGCAATAGCGAAAGCAAAATCGTCGTCGACAACTGTGCTATATTTTTCCAGTACCTCTCCAGTACGTACGTAATATAATGATGTTTCTCCTATTGTTTCATCTACAGGAAAAATCAGGAGGGGAGAGGTCGCTGGTCTGAGCTCAGCATCCTGTGGTGGGATCATGTTAATATCTCCAGGAATCTTCCTCTTTCGAGGAACTTTATCTTTTGAACCTGGCGGGCGTCCTCTTTTCAATAGAGTTATATCCAATTCTGCTGCCGGTGGATTGCATCCATCTATGGGATGTCAATTCTAGCTGGCGTGTTGGCAGCAGGGACGTGTGAACGGACAATCTTATGGTTTTCCGTGAATTTATCCGTTAATTGATGTATTTTAGTCAAATGTGAAGGATCTTCTGGATCTCATCTTCACAAAGAAATAGTATGTGGATCATAACAAGATTAGGACTTTTGTGTCCCATGATATGGTCCCAGAAGCTTCAGGCTTATTTAGACTGTGTGCCTATTATAATGAGACTTTGCTCATCAAATTCACACTTATCAAGACGTGGTGATATGAGGACATATATTAGCACAACCAAGCACTCTCAAATGAGATATGTTTGGTGGTGAACCATAAGCAAGCGGCATCAGCAATAAGATATGGCCACAAGAGGGCCGTATCGTGATAAGTCATGCGGAATGCAGTATGGCGTATCCCTAAAATCCTCATGCAACTGGGATTTAACAATGGATGTGAAATCCATTGGAGTCTATTTGTCAGAGACTCTGATAAACCATATTGAGTATGAACATGCTACAGGATGTTCAATTTTCAATGTCAGTTGCTTGGCAGTAGTCTTGAAAGACACGTGTAGTGAAATCACCCACATTATCAGCTTTTGGAAAAGCTAGATTGCCAGTGGACCAAAAGGCACACATAAGACCATCTAGTAGATGCATATATTAGTACAATGAAGTACCAAAATGGGCCACTTCCGGGGTGAATAGACCCGCAAAGGTCATATGTTTTCTCTCAATGAAGCCAGGAGACTCTAATCCCACTTTCCGGAGGGAAGGTCTCTCTATAAGTTTTCCCTTATGACAAAGTGGGACAAGGATACTCATCCTTTCGAAGAATCTTCATGTTCGCCAAGGGATTCATTTGATGATGCGTCCATCATCGCTGATCCAGGATGACCAAGTCTATTGTGCCATAGTTGAAAACTCTGGCAATGAAAGGCACTTCTGGTGCTTAGTCAAGTTGGCTTTTTATAGAATGAATATATGTAATGATAGGGGCCCGACGGGGGTCCGACTAATCGTTTGTAAATGGTCTTCTGGCCATCTGTGTTGACGAGTTATATAAGGATATTCATTATTATTATCCATAGTTTCCAAGGTATGTATGTTTTAAACAAAATATACTTGAAACTTGGGAGATTCCTATATGATTAAAGAGAGAAATTTGCATCTTATAGTCTCATTGTGTGTGGGAGAAATTTAATTCTTCACTAGTGCATCTAAGCACTGCCCATAATATCACATTTCATCTATATATCAGAATGAATAGAAAAGCTAAATATGCATTCATAAAGTTCCAAAAAGGAAATACAGATGAAGGAAACTAGTATTTAAAATGCAAAGATAAAAAGCAAACTAAGATAAGGCTCAATCGAGCAGATCATCATTCTCGAAGTCTTGTGCAGTGAACTTGGTCAGAGCTTGAATATCCGCCAGGTTTGTTTCAAGGGGAGGCTTCAGGCTCGCCTGATACAGGTCCTGGAGGTGGCGAGGAATGCGACAGTTTCTGGACCAATGTCCAGTCATGCCACATCTATGACATTTGTCCTCACAGTTCTTATTTGGAATTTGCATTGGATCAATGTTCTTACGCTTCCATTTGAAGTTTTTCTTCCCCTTCTTGTTGTTGTTGGTCTGGGGTGGTGCTCCTCTTGCTGACTTCATTACAACTTTCCCTTTGTTCTTTCTAACCTTCTTCGTGTTTTCCCACTTCTGGGGAGAAACACAGTGGGCTTCAGGGATAGGGGCAGTACCATGAGGGCGCAAATTATGAGTGCTAGCAGTAAATCTCTATTTTGCTCTGACCTAAGAAGACAAAAGATCAAATTAGAGAACTTTGTGAAGTTGCATTCACGATACAGCTGCTTGAGGATTGTATCTTTCTCGTGAAACGAGGTAAATGTCTTTTCCAACATGCGATGCTCAGTCACTTCTTCACCGCACAAATTCAGGCGTGAAGTGATATTATGAAGTGCAGAGTTATACTCAGCAACAGACTTATAGTCCTGAAGCCTGATGTTTTTCCACTCATAACTGGCACGTGGTAATATTACATCACTTTGATGTTTATAACGTGCCTCCAGGGCTTGCCACAACTCCAAAGGGTCTTCTGTAATTTTAGCCTGTATGGATAAATACACTAGAGGGAGGGTGAATAGTGTACAAAAATAAAAATTAACTGTTGCAATTAAAGAGTTACTTCTAATTGCATAAGATGTGCAGAAAGTAAAGTACGTAGAAAATGTAAATCAAACGCAAACACAAAGATGTATCCTGGTTCGGATCCTTGTGATCCTACTCCAGTCCTCTACTCCTAGAAGAGATTTTCAATCCACTATAATCACTTGCCCCGCAAGCACCAACTTACAAAAAAAGCGACACTCACCGTGTCCCAAACTTTGTACAATCTCAAAAGAGATTCAAACCTGTTAAATAATGAAATAGAAAAACACAAATAGCCTTGTTATGAATTTAGAATGAAATTCAAGGATGGTGTTTAAAAGCAGACTTCAAGAATAATACTTGAAGTTCTCTGGTTCATAAAAGAAGAGAGAGATCAATCGATTTCTTCTTACAATTATGAACACAAACAACTTTTCCAAAATGATGTTTAAAAAGACAAAATTGCTTTAAGAAAGAAAACTTCAATTCTCAAAAGATTTATGAATAAGAATCTTGAAGTTCTTCCGTTCTCATACGAAGAGAGAAATCTATGGATTTCTTCTTGCAAATGAGAATGAGAACAACTAAGGCAAGATTGCTTAGAATCAACAATTCTAGAGAAGAATGAAAGAGGAAAATTGTGTGAAAGATTGAAGGGTATGCCCTCATATTTATAGGATTTTTGGACAGTTACAAACGGATGAAAATGGGGGAAAAGGAGTTTTCCAACGTTCAAAAACAGTCTGGAAAATTTCAAAGCAAACGGTCATAAAAACTTTATTAGTCGACTAAAGTAGTGTTAGTCGACTAAAAGTCAAAAGTTGGAATTTTTGACTGAAATTTTAACGGTAGGTTTCTGAAGTAGACTGAGGACTGTTCAGAAATTTTTAGGTCAAAATTCGAATAAAATTTTTTAGTCGACTAATGGTTGACTTAGTCGACCAGGACAGAAAAATGTGAATTTTGACTTATCTGAGAAAGGGTTGTTTAGGATATGTTATTAGGAACCTAGGAGATGGATTTCATATTCAAGGCTCAGAAATCTATAAAGTATAAAATACATCAGTCCGTAGATTTCTGTAGATATGTATGCTGAGCTTCATGTGAGTATTTGAGATGCCTTTGTGCAGGGATTCCTTATCAAGTGATTATTGTCCAAGCGTGGATAAATTGGGAATCTGCACATCTGCATCGATAGAGTGAGTAGCAATAATAATAGTTGTCACATCAAAATCATATTGAATAAAATAGGAAAGTGAACAAGGGATTTATGAAATCCCAACATTCTCCCCCCTTTTGATGATGACAAATATTTATGAAAATGAAGGTTCATACTCAGTTATATGCAGATATCATATGCTATACTCAGTTATATGCAGATATCATATGCTATACTCAGTTTTATGCAGATATCATTTGCTATACTTTGTTATATGCCGATATTAAATGCTATACTCCCCCTGAGATTATGCCTAAAATATCCTAAAATATTCTCCCCCTTTGTCATTGACAAAAAGAGGGGTTTAAAAAAATGATGACGTTAGTCGATTAAAGAACAAGTTAGTTGATTAAGATAGGAAATCACAAGACGGAACAAAGTTTTACTAAACAGAGTATTGATGAAACATACAAGATAACCACTATCATACGACTAATAACCAGCATAACTAACAACCAACATATGGAACAGACTTTTCCAGAGACCATCATTAAAGCCCTAAGGCCTACATCCAGAAAACGAAAAAAAACAGAAAACTGAAACATTCAGGGAGCAACAACGTGCAGGGACCAAAACATTTTTAAAACATCGGATGATAAATGGCGACAACAGTCGATCTAGGTCTAACGGCCAGAGGGAGATCCAAAGTCCTGATAAGTGCGCTTGCTTTTGCGATGTGGAGTTTCTTCAGGAGCAACGACATTCAGGGCTTCGAGAGAGGAAAACAAGTTTACTCTGATTGAGTTGAACTTGATCAGTCACATGGGCTTGTTCAGTCAAAGCCGTGTGAAATTCCTTAAATCTAGCAGTCATTGTCTCTCGAAGGGATCTAACATCATCCCTAAGACCATGAAGAACAGTCATGGTGGTTTCGCATGGAGTGGAGGCAGTGCGGGGAGTTTTCAGGGGACAAGAACGAGGGTTAGTACAACCTTCAGGAAAAAACTTGTGAGCACAGACTTTGCGAACAAAGTGGGGAAAGCCACGGGAGGAACCGGGAGTCTGAGAAGCAGAGGGGCCGAAAGTGGGTGGAACTGGTGTGTAGTCAGGGTCGACTGAATTGGGTTCTACGGCAGGATCCTCTTCGGGGTCTTCTTCATCATCATCATCACTATTAGCATCATCGGATGCTTCAGGATCCGGAACATCGAGATGCATGTTATGAAGGGTGATGATGTTTAGGTTGTAAGGATTAGATAACTCAAGTACTCCTTCAAGAGGAATGCTAAACAGTTTGAGAACAAACATGATGAAGGAGGGATGATATATATGAGTCTGGACCAGAGAAGAAGTGACTGTAAGATCACAAAGCCCCAATTGATCGGCAACCCACCCATGACCGCATACAAACAGTGTTCCAACTCATTGGAAAGATAATTAAAAGAACCACCTTTAGGAATGAGGTTGGAAACGATCACTTTGAGAATGATCCAAGCTGGAAGATAGAAATGGACGGCCGAAAGTTTGTGAACCCAAGGAGTGGCAATTTTGGCGAGTATGCGAGGATCAGTCATGGTGAAGTTAAGAGAACCCGTGAAATGAGAAGGAAAGCCAAGGAGATCACAAATCGCATGGAGGGTAAGATAAATAGGAGAACCTTTGACACGGGTGAGGAGATGGGTGTCTCGGCCGACGACACAGGGTTCTAGGTTGGTGGTGGGCTCCGAAAGGTGCTCTCTCTCAAGTGCAAGAGTCCGTACAAGTAGTAAAATCTGGGAGTCCAGATGTCGAATCCACGGGAAGAAATCTGTTGCAACCACAATTCAAATCAAATAGAAAGCCAACGAAGAGAAACTAAACACTTTTAATGGTGGTGATGGTGGTGTGAATGGGGATACGTGAATGATACGAACAAGGAAAATACGTGAGAACAAATATCTATAAAGAGTATGCACATGGTATGGGTTTGTTAGGATCGATGATTCGTATTAATTTTGTTGATGAATATATCGCAATGAATTCTCTTTTTGAGAGCAATTCACCGGGAAAATATCCAATATAACTCAATGAATTCTCCTTTTGGGAGCAACTCATCGGAAGATGCCCTTTTGGGGGTTCAAACACAAAATTAAATGAGATCGTCGCTAAAGTTATAATACGATATGAAACTCTCTTTTGGAGAGATCAAAACTACGGTATGAAACTCCCTTTTAGGGAGATCAAAACTCACCCTTTTGGGACGATCATCAACTAAATCAATTCTTTTGGAATCTGAAAAAGTCGATTAACGAACAAAGATTACAATTTTAGCGGCGTTTAACGATTTAGCACAAGGAATACAACCAAACTAACACAAATAATATCCCCTAACTACTCCATACCATGCACAACAGAGATTTAGCTACTCATAATGCAATAATAAACAAGTTTCATAGCCAAATACTTCAAGTTCATAGCAAAATACAATAGAAAACACCAAAATACGGGGTTTGAGTTAAAGAAAATATCACCAATTCTCCTTGAAAAGACTTCAAAACTCTCTGGAAATAAGAAAATAGCCTCTGGAATTTTACAGAATTTTTCAGGGTGAAAATACGGCTCCTAGAGCCTCCAATACGCCCAAAATACGCCCCAAATCTGCTTGAATACGCCCAAAAAACCCTAAATACGCTTATATAATAGGCTTGTGGGTTTGGGTTGTGCTATCGGATCTAAACCCGCATCAAAATCATACCCGAATGCATCTGAGCCATAAATCTGGATCGGATCAAACCTGGGCCGTTGATCCAAGCGTGATTGAACGTGCGGATGCCACGTGTGCTTCAAATGGCGTGCAAGCCCGCATACGCATCTCTTAAATCCGAACTCAGCTCGGGTTCAATTCATGGCCGTCGGATCAAACAAGTAACGGTCAAGATCGTGCCACGTATCCCAAAAAATCGCGCGCTCCGCTTCGTTCAGCAACTGAGCTTCGCCTCAATTCTTGTCCGTCGGATCGAAATCGGACGCTCGAAATCGCTCCGCATCTTCGCTCGTCCCCGCTTCGATCAGGATCGTTGGATCATCATCCAACGATCGATACTGCGCCATGTCTCCCGCTCCATCTCGCCTCAGAGGGAGTTTCACGCGCCGTCCGATCAACATCGGACCGTCCACATGAAGCCACGTCGCCCCAAGATTCGTCCGCTGCTTCGTTCGATTGAGCTGTCGCATGACCGTTTGATGAGGCATGGATCGCAGCGGATGCCGCCACGTGGCATCGATTAAGCCCCCGGCCTGCTGCGTTGATCGCGTACGAATACGCCTGGGAATTAATCGCGACCGTTGGATCTTGATCCAACAGTCACGATTAATTCTCATCTGGATTGCTCGGAGCCGTTTGATTTAGCGGGAAATTCGGAGATCTCGCCACGTGGCAGCTGTTGATTGGTTGCCGACCGTATTTCCGTATTTTCGAGCGTATTTCCCAATTTAAATTGTATTCTGCATTCAAAAATACACAGTAATTAGCACAGATCTCAGAAAAATACAAATAAATAGTCGTTGGAATCGTGAGATCGAGATGATGCTAGGAAAAATATAAAAAGTGCAGAAATACATCGTTAAATGCTGTTTTGTGCTCAAATAGTGTGTTTTCCCTAATAAATAAATGTGTAGAAAATACGTATGAATTAGAGAACAATGTAGCATCACATGAGCAAAAAATAGGGCTAAATGGGGGGTTAAGTATGTAATATTGAACCAGAATCACACCCCCCAACTAGCGATTTGCTAGTCTCTAGCAAAAATAGCGATGAATACGGATGATTAATAAAACAATAAATTCTACCAATCGCTTATGGCATGGCTCAATAATACGCATTCCAACATGATCTTGACCATCACTATACCCATCCATGAACAAAATCAATCACATGATATTTTCTCTAATTTAGTATGAATAAATAACATACAAGCATCGTTTTGCGCAAGCGAAAGTATAACACGTCGTTATAAACTAGTATTCGTGTTTCCAAGGAATTGGCCTATCAAAACAATCATTCAAGACATGGGTATAGAAGTTGCTTAGTATATTCACCATTTCTTTTCTTTTATTCGTTCCGCATAACGTGCATCAAGCAACATTCGCAGAAAAATGTATAACTTGGATCGCTCCCTCAAATGAGTGAGTTTCCTGTCAATGGCTCCCAAATCAGAAGATCGTAGGGCATTAGGCCAAGAAGGACCCCTCGGACTGTACTACTCGAGCCAACCAAGTTATGTATTAGTGACATACTTATTCATTCATTTTTCATCATTCATATTTCATTCATTTTTCTTTTCTTTTCTTTCTTTCTCTTTTTGTAAGCAACTCAACACCCATCAACATGAATATAAAAATTAGTATCAATGGCCAAATTCCTCTTCAACTTGAAGACTTTTCTAATAAATCGTGTATACTTAAGCTTTTTCATCACATTAGCATGCATGAAATACGTTCAAACTATTTCGAGATATTAATCAAGGAAATTGAAATTTTCTTGAATAGTATATTAACGGTAATTCCATGAAGGAAAAATAATTAATCAAGCCATAAACAATTTTTAGAACTCAATTAACGCGTAATCATCCGAATTTGAGGCATATGAATGAGTTTTAAAATGATGAGATTTGGCGATTTATTCTTCTCAAAAAAAAATTCCTAAGGTCTCATACACACCCCCCAACTAAAGATGGACATTGTCCTCAATGTCGAAAGAGGTACGAGTTTATTCAAGCAAGCAACCTAGAAAGCATATAAAATCTACACTACTGGAAAGAACACACCGTGATCAAATGGCGGATCCCGAATCTTTGATTTTGGAGGAAGTTGTTCAATTTGCTCCTTGCGCTCCTCAGCGATTATTCTTCCTCCAAAAACTAATTTGGACCCCAGCAACACAACTCCAAGCATCTCTATAAGCTGTTTGCCAATGTCCTGCGAGAGATGAGTTATGTCAGTCCAAATTAATTTAAGATTCTTCGCAATAAAAATATTCCAAATATAGTCATCAAAATAAGTGAAAGAAATTAAAGCAAGTTGACGACTACTCCCTGAAAGATTTGTATTACTCTCTGTACGATGCTCGATCAATGGGGAGAGGGGTAAATGATTTTGGGACAAAACTGGAGGAGGGCATGGTTCTGACTCCATGGCGATAATCTCAAAACCCTTGTCCCTAGCTGTCTCCTCCTCTCGTTCATCCAAAATTGCTAGCTCGTCCTCTCTTTTACACACACTTTCTACCATGTGGATATTTATATTCGTCTCCTTGCTCGGTATACCTGCAATAGAAGATGAACTCGTATTAGATTCTTGAAATTGAGTTTCAAAAGCATTACCTTCTTCTAAGCAAATGGCAATCATATTAAGATCTTCAATAGATTTTTGAATCTGCCGGCTCCGAGCAAGGAAATTCTCCTGGAATTGAAGGGATGTGGCCTCTTGTGTCTGAATAGTCAGGTAAGCATCCTCTCACAAGGATTGCAAAGGTACGTCTACGCTTTGCTCTTCTTGATCAAGGCACGAAGGCTCCGTTGAATCGCTCTCTGAAGTCTCTTCCATGGTTTCTTCATTTTCTTGCAGAGACTCCATGTATTCCCACGCCTCTGTCGGCGTCATGACTCCCAATAATTTCTGCAGCTGTGGTCGTAGTCCATCTAGGAAGGACGCCGTAATCTCTTCATTTGTGAACCCATGCTGCGGATAGCTCGATATGATATTTGTGAACCTCCTCCAGGCCTGAAAGAAAGTTTCATAGTCGGTTTGATTAAAATTTACAATCTTGAGCTTCTCCATCCTATGTTTGTGTGCATTAGCATACCGTGCATCATACAAATTGTTCGTGCTATAGAAATTCATATATTCCATTTTAAAAAAAATTAAAATGAACTAATAAAAAAAATTATGTACAGTAAAGTGGAAAGATCTCACCGAAGGTCCTCCAAATGAAATAACCCGTAGTTACAAACCATTCCTCCCCGGCAACGGCGCCAAAAACTTGGTGGGCTCCGAAAGGTGCTCTCTCTCAAGTGCAAGAGTCCGTACAAGTAGTAAAATCTGGGAGTCCAGATGTCGAATCCACGGGAAGAAATCTGTTGCAACCACAATTCAAATCAAATAGAAAGCCAACGAAGAGAAACTAAACACTTTTAATGGTGGTGATGGTGGTGTGAATGGAGATACGTGAATGATACGAACAAGGAAAATACGTGAGAACAAATATCTATAAAGAGTATGCACATGGTATGGGTTCGTTAGGATCGATGATTCGTATTAATTTGGTTGATGAATATATCGCAATGAATTCTCTTTTTGAGAGCAATTCACCGGGAAAATATCCAATATAACTCAATGAATTCTCCTTTTTGGAGCAACTCATCGGAAGATGCCCTTTTGGGGGTTCAAACACAAAATTCAATGAGATCGTCGCTAAAGTTATAATACGATATGAAACTCTCTTTTGGAGAGATCAAAACTACGGTATGAAACTCCCTTTTGGGGAGATCAAAACTCACCCTTTTGGGGCGACCATCAACTAAATCAATTCTTTTGGAATCTGAAAAAGTCGATTAACGAACAAAGATTACAATTTTAGCGGCGTTTAACGATTTAGCACAAGGAATACAACCAAACTAACACAAATAATATCCCCTAACTACTCCATACCATGCACAACAGAGATTTAGCTACTCATAATGCAATAATAAACAAGTTTCATAGCCAAATACTTCAAGTTCATAGCAAAATACAATAGAAAACACCAAAATACGGGGTTTGAGTTAAAGAAAATATCACTAATTCTCCTTGAAAAGACTTCAAAACTCTCTGGAAATAAGAAAATAGCCTCTGGAATTTTACAGAATTTTTCAGGGGGAAAATACGGCTCCTAGAGCCTCCAATACGCCCAAAATACGCCCCAAATCTGCTTGAATACGCCCAAAAACCCTAAATAAGGTTTGAGAGATTGGTTTTAGTTTTGGACCCTTTTTGTGTCGAAGGTTTCACTAGATTTTGCGGGGAAATTCTTCTTATAACAGTTTATTATCATCTTATAACAGGAGCAGATGTGAATATTATGATATCCACCCCATTGACACCCCCAGCTGAAACTTTTCTCTTCCCATCTCCGTGCAGAGAAATGCCTGCCTGTGCCTGTGCGTACGTCTTCCCATCTCAGGCAAGTTTATCAGCCAAAGGTACTTGAAGGTGGGTTCAATTTAAACACTATTTGCGGGATGCACTTCCATCATTTGTTTTTGTTTTGCCAAAAGTTGTGTTGTAAGAGCTTGCAGTCTTTTTATGGATACTACTTGATGCCATTTACAAGAGTTTTGGAATTTGATCACTTAAGATGGAAATTGAAGATGTATCATCAAGATTTAACCAGGAAGTAGTAGAATTAATGATATCTGAAACTCTATTTCTGCAGTGATATATTACTGGCATTGTTATCATGGACACCATGTAACTTCTGGCATAAAGTGCAGATTGGAGAGGAAAGATGGATATGGTTACAGGTTATTCTCTCTTCATCAATACTCCTAGCCAATGTCTCTATTTATGGTTACATATTTCTCAAATTATTTCTTCGTTCTCTTTATTTTTCTCTTTCGTCTTTGGCTTTATTGTTCTCTCATTTCACTTTATCGGAGTTTTCCCATTTTTGAGGTAGCGTCTCTGTTATCTTTATTTACCGAACCATGCCTTTTTTGTTTTCTGCTGACAACTTTGTTCATTGTCCAGTGAACACTAAAGTAGACATGCGCTTCAATGTGAAGCAGGCACATTGGCTCCCTGAACAAATCATACTTCAAATGTTGATTAACTGAACCTTTCTGATGCATGACACCACCAAAATCCATAATTGTGAATGACATGTTGATGCTGCACTCCTCTCTCAGGTTATATTTCACAGTTTGCATATGAAAACTCGCTGTAGACTGTATGATTTGTGTATCTTGCCTATGTAACTTGCAGGAAAAGAATCGGATCAACAAAGACAAGGAGATTGTGATATCTTCTACAAAGACTAGAACTCAGAAGTTAGCTTCCATCCACTACTGGTTCATTTTATTTGTGTTATCTTTTAGTTGTCAAAACATATGATCATTTTCTGTGGTCTTTCTTCAGGGGTAACATTGAAGATGCACTAAAGAAACTTCAGGTACTAATGTAATGATCATGTGGCAGGAAGTTTGATAGGGTGTTCATTTTGTTGAATTTCATTTCCCTTGAACTGATGCCATCCTTTTTGCCAGTAGGTGCAATACATGGGACATCACAGTGCGGGTGTAGTATGTATTGTGGCGATGGCAAGGGGAATATTAAGGAGGAATAATCAATGGTCGGTTGAGGGGTTCCTTTTGAGTGTCCTTCGACAAATAGAGAATGTGTAAAGTTTGACGCTTTCTCCCTTTTCATTGCAGTAGGTAACGATGTAGTTCATGTTATATGTTTAATTAGAAGAGAATTTTATGGTACATTGTGATCTTTAGTTATGCAGATCAATTAAGTTTATGTCTTGAATTATTAGCAAAGAATTAAAAAAATAAGGAAATAATGTTTTTTTATTGAAGCGAACCCTCCAGGGGTTCTTTTTTCATGGAACTTTTTGGGCTTTTTTGTGCTTGCTTCATACTCAAATGCACATTTCTTGATGATTCTCCAATCCATGGAGACAATTAAAAATTGAAGTAGACATGAGGATATTTAGGTGGGTTTGATCATAAATGATTTTTGAATTATTTGAGCATACAAGGTATGATTCTTTCGGAAATCTATTGGTTTGATTCTTGGAATCGATCGCTGCAGCCAAGTAGGGGTGGGTTTAAGGTTTAGATCGGAATGTGAGGAGGGTTCTTAGATGACTGGGATTTATTATACTTAAAGGAGGTTGATTTCCTGGGATTTTGATAAGTAAACTATCATTTTTAATTTATCCAGTACGTGTATGCTAAAAAGTTGTTCATGATATTGTGGTATATGGAGGGGAATATACTCTAGATCCATCCATTTGTTATTTCAACAATGCTTTGTCTTGGAACCAGGTAATTGAGATATGTTATATTTTATTGGTGCAAACTTGGAAGACTTGGTCTGCTTTATTCGTCTGAATGCTTGATGCTTATAAAAAGGCAATAGAAAGAAAAAGAAAATGAGGTGAAGGCTTTGTTATAGAATGTTGAAATGAAAGAGAACTGTAGTTTGAATCATGGTAGCAATTTGACTATGCCCTTTCTCAAAACTCTGTGGTCCAAAGAACTCTAGGGAAGCTATGAAGCACTTTGGGCCATTACCTGGGGTTCCTCACAGTTGCCATACCAAGCCCTATATCCGAGCTAAGAGAAGGAAGTTCGAAAAGGCCGGAGGGAGGAGGAACAATAGAGGTTTCAAGGTTGGAATCTAACTTTTTTCCTTTTAGCATGGAGGATTGATTTAATTTTCGTCTCCTAATTTATATTCCTTTTAGAAATTTTAAGTAACATAAATGATTGATTTAGTATCTCCTGGATTTGCTGGAGTAATTTGAAATTGTTATGGACAAAATATTTCTCTGTATCAGCTTAAAAACCTTTATTATCTCTGGATCAGAAACTCTTGCAAACTCATGCATGCTTTCTGCAGACAACAGGGCAGCAAAGAACATAGTCCTTGCTGTACGAGTAGAATTTTGGGGGTATGCTATTTTGAATGAGACTGTAAAATTTTTAGGGGAAGAAATTTTGAACGAGTTTAAATTTTTTTGAGGAAATAGTTTGATTGCCCCGTGACCTATGGTCACGGGTTATGACTAGTACGCTTATATAATAGGCTTGTGGGTTTGGGTTGTGCTATTGGATCTAAACCCGCATCAAAATCATACCCGAATGCATCTGAGCCGTAAATCTGGATCGGATCAAACCTGGGCCGTTGATCCAAGCGGGATTGAACGTGCGGATGCCACGTGTGCTTCAAATGGCGTGCAAGCCCGCATCCGCATCTCTTAAATCCGAACTCAGCTCGGGTTCAATTCATGGCCGTCGGATCAAACAAGTAACGGTCAAGATCGTGCCACGTATCCCAAAAAATCGCGCGCTCCGCTTCGTTCAGCAACTGAGCTTCGCCTCAATTCTTGTCCGTCGGATCGAAATCGGACGCTCGAAATCGCTCCGCATCTTCGCTCGTCCCCGCTTCGATCAGGATCGTTGGATCATCAACCAACGATCGATACTGCGCCACGTCTCCCGCTCCATCTCGCCTCAGAGGGAGTTTCACGCGCCGTCCGATCAACATCGGACCGTCCACATGAAGCCACGTCGCCCCAAGATTCGTCCGCTGCTTCGTTCGATTGAGCTGCCGCATGACCGTTCGATGAGGCATGGATCGCAGCGGATGCCGCCACGTGGCATCGATTAAGCCCCCGGCCTGCTGCGTTGATCGCGTACGAATACGCCTGGGAATTAATCGCGACCGTTGGATCTTGATCCAACAGTCACGATTAATTCTCATCTGGATTGCTCGGAGCCGTTTGATTTAGCGGGAAATTCGGAGATCTCGCCACGTGGCAGCTGTTGATTGGTTGCCGACCGTATTTCCGTATTTTCGAGCGTATTTCCCAATTTAAATTGTATTCTGCATTCAAAAATACACAATAATTAGCACAGATCTCAGAAAAATACAAATAAATAGTCGTTGGAATCGTGAGATCGAGATGATGCTAGGAAAAATATAAAAAGTGCAGAAATACATCGTTAAATGCTGTTTTGTGCTCAAATAGTGTGTTTTCCCTAATAAATAAATGTGTAGAAAATACGTATGAATTAGAGAACAATGTAGCATCACATGAGCAAAAAATAGGGCTAAATGGGGGGTTAAGTATGTAATATTGAACCAGAATCACACCCCCCAACTAGCGATTTGCTAGTCTCTAGCAAAAATAGCGATGAATACGGATGATTAATAAAACAATAAATTCTACCAATCGCTTATGGCATGGCTCAATAATACGCATTCCAACATGATCTTGACCATCAATATACCCATCCATGAACAAAATCAATCACATGATATTTTCTCTAATTTAGTATGAATAAATAACATACAAGCATCGTTTTGCGCAAGCGAAAGTATAACACGTCGTTATAAACTAGTATTCGTGTTTCCAAGGAATTGGCCTATCAAAACAATCATTCAAGACATGGGTATAGAAGTTGCTTAGTATATTCACCATTTCTTTTCTTTTATTCGTTCCGCATAACGTGCATCAAGCAACATTCGCAGAAAAATGTATAACTTGGATCGCTCCCTCAAATGAGTGAGTTTCCTGTCAATGGCTCCCAAATCAGAAGATCGTAGGGCATTAGGCCAAGAAGGACCCCTCGGACTGTACTACTCGAGCCAACCAAGTTATGTATTAGTGACATACTTATTCATTCATTTTTCATCATTCATATTTCATTCATTTTTCTTTTCTTTTCTTTCTTTCTCTTTTTGTAAGCAACTCAACACCCATCAACATGAATATAAACATTAGTATCAATGGCCAAATTCCTCTTCAACTTGAAGACTTTTCTAATAAATCGTGTATACTTAAGCTTTTTCATCACATTAGCATGCATGAAATACGTTCAAACTATTTCGAGATATTAATCAAGGAAATTGAAATTTTCTTGAATAGTATATTAACGGTAATTCCATGAAGGAAAAATAATTAATCAAGCCATAAACAATTTTTAGAACTCAATTAACGCGTAATCATCCGAATTTGAGGCATATGAATGAGTTTTAAAATGATGAGATTTGGCGATTTATTCTTCTCAAAAAAAAATTCCTAAGGTCTCATACACACCCCCCAACTAAAGATGGACATTGTCCTCAATGTCGAAAGAGGTACGAGTTTATTCAAGCAAGCAACCTAGAAAGCATATAAAATCTACACTACTGGAAAGAACACACCGTGATCAAATGGCGGATCCCGAATCTTTGATTGTGGAGGAAGTTGTTCAATTTGCTCCTTGCGCTCCTCAGCGATTATTCTTCCTCCAAAAACTAATTTGGACCCCAGCAACACAACTCCAAGCATCTCTATAAGCTGTTTGCCAATGTCCTGCGAGAGATGAGTTATGTCAGTCCAAATTAATTTAAGATTCTTCGCAATAAAAATATTCCAAATATAGTCATCAAAATAAGTGAAAGAAATTAAAGCAAGTTGACGACTACTCCCTGAAAGATTTGTATTACTCTCTGTACGATGCTCGATCAATGGGGAGAGGGGTAAATGATTTTGGGACAAAACTGGAGGAGGGCATGGTTCTGACTCCATGGCGATAATCTCAAAACCCTTGTCCCTAGCTGTCTCCTCCTCTCGTTCATCCAAAATTGCTAGCTCGTCCTCTCTTTTACACACACTTTCTACCATGTGGATATTTATATTCGTCTCCTTGCTCGGTATACCTGCAATAGAAGATGAACTCGTATTAGATTCTTGAAATCGAGTTTCAAAAGCATTACCTTCTTCTAAGCAAATGGCAATCATATTAAGATCTTCAATAGATTTTTGAATCTGCCGGCTCCGAGCAAGGAAATTCTCCTGGAATTGAAGGGATGTGGCCTCTTGTGTCTGAATAGTCAGGTAAGCATCCTCTCACAAGGATTGCAAAGGTACGTCTACGCTTTGCTCTTCTTGATCAAGGCACGAAGGCTCCGTTGAATCGCTCTCTGAAGTCTCTTCCATGGTTTCTTCATTTTCTTGCAGAGACTCCATGTATTCCCACGCCTCTGTCGGCGTCATGACTCCCAATAATTTCTGCAACTGTGGTCGTAGTCCATCTAGGAAGGACGCCATAAGCTCTTCATTTGTGAACCCATGCTGTGGATAGCTCGATATGATATTTGTGAACCTCCTCCAGGCCTGAAAGAAAGTTTCATAGTCGGTTTGATTAAAATTTACAATCTTGAGCTTCTCCATCCTATGTTTGTGTGCATTAGCATACAGTGCATCATACAAATTGTTCGTGCTATAGAAATTCATATATTCCATTTTAAAAAAAATTAAAATGAACAAATAAAAAAAAATTATGTACAGTAAAGTGGAAAGATCTCACCGAAGGTCCTCCAAATGAAATAACCCGTAGTTACAAACCATTCCTCCCCGGCAACGGCGCCAAAAACTTGGTGGGCTCCGAAAGGTGCTCTCTCTCAAGTGCAAGAGTCCGTACAAGTAGTAAAATCTGGGAGTCCAGATGTCGAATCCACGGGAAGAAATCTGTTGCAACCACAATTCAAATCAAATAGAAAGCCAACGAAGAGAAACTAAACACTTTTAATGGTGGTGATGGTGGTGTGAATGGGGATACGTGAATGATACGAACAAGGAAAATACGTGAGAACAAATATCTATAAAGAGTATGCACATGGTATGGGTTCGTTAGGATCGATGATTCGTATTAATTTGGTTGATGAATATATCGCAATGAATTCTCTTTTTGAGAGCAATTCACCGGGAAAATATCCAATATAACTCAATGAATTCTCCTTTTTGGAGCAACTCATCGGAAGATGCCCTTTTGGGGGTTCAAACACAAAATTCAATGAGATCGTCGCTAAAGTTATAATACGATATGAAACTCTCTTTTGGAGAGATCAAAACTACGGTATGAAACTCCCTTTTGGGGAGATCAAAACTACGGTATGAAACTCCCTTTTGGGGAGATCAAAACTCACCCTTTTGGGGCAATCATCAAATAAATCAATTCTTTTGGAATCTGAAAAAGTCGATTTACGAACAAAGATTACAATTTTAGCGGCATTTAACGATTTAGCACAAGGAATACAACCAAACTAACACAAATAATATCCCCTAACTACTCCATACCATGCACAACAGAGATTTAGCTACTCATAATGCAATAATAAACAAGTTTCATAGCCAAATACTTCAAGTTCATAGCAAAATACAATAGAAAACACCAAAATACGGGGTTTGAGTTAAAGAAAATATCACCAATTCTCCTTGAAAAGACTTCAAAACTCTCTGGAAATAAGAAAATAGCCTCTGGAATTTTACAGAATTTTTCAGGGGGAAAATACGGCTCCTAGAGCCTCCAATACGCCCAAAATACGCCCCAAATCTGCTTGAATACGCCCAAAAAACCCTAAATACGCTTATATAATAGGCTTGCGGGTTTGGGTTGTGCTATCGGATCTAAACCCGCATCAAAATCATACCCGAATGCATCTGAGCCGTAAATCTCGATCGGATCAAACCTGGGCCGTTGATCCAAGCGGGATTGAACGTGCGGATGCCACGTGTGCTTCAAATGGCGTGCAAGCCCGCATCCGCATCTCTTAAATCCGAACTCAGCTCGGGTTCAATTCATGGCCGTCGGATCAAACAAGTAACGGTCAAGATCGTGCCACGTATCCCCAAAATCGCGCGCTCCGCTTCGTTCAGCAACTGAGCTTCGCCTCAATTCTTGTCCGTCGGATCGAAATCGGACGCTCGAAATCGCTCCGCGTCTTCGCTCGTCCCCGCTTCGATCAGGATCGTTGGATCATCATCCAACGATCGATACTGCGCCACGTCTCCCGCTCCATCTCGCCTCAGAGGGAGTTTCACGCGCCGTCCGATCAACATCGGACCGTCCACATGAAGCCACGTCGCCCCAAGATTCGCCCGCTGCTTCGTTCGATTGAGCTGTCGCGTGACCGTCCGATGAGGCGGGGATCGCAGCGGATGCCGCCACGTGGCATCGATTAAGCCCCCGGCCTGCTGCGTTGATCGCGTACGAATACGCCTGGGAATTAATCGCGACCGTTGGATCTTGATCCAACAGTCACGATTAATTCTCATCTGGATTGCTCGGAGCCGTTTGATTTAGCGGGAAATTCGGAGATCTCGCCACGTGGCAGCTGTTGATTGGTTGCCGACCGTATTTCCGTATTTTCGAGCGTATTTCCCAATTTAAATTGTATTCTGCATTCAAAAATACACAGTAATTAGCACAGATCTCAGAAAAATACAAATAAATAGTCGTTGGAATCGTGAGATCGAGACGATGCTAGGAAAAATATAAAAAGTGCAGAAATACATCGTTAAATGCTGTTTTGTGCTCAAATAGTGTGTTTTCTCTAATAAATAAATGTGTAGAAAATACGTATGAATTAGAGAACAATGTAGCATCACATGAGCAAAAAATAGGGCTAAATGGGGGGTTAAGTATGTAATATTGCACCCGAATCAGTTTGCGTAGAACTCTCGTACAAGGAGCGGGTAGTGGGTTACTTGTTGCCAAGAGCCCAGATCTTCTCAAGTTCGACGGCCGACAGGATGGTGAGGAAGTTGAAAGAGGCAAGGGCGGAGTAGTTGATGAAATGTTAGGGATGAAATTTTGCACTTGCCGAGGCCTTAAAACGATTCTCGGCCGCGAGATCTCGGAACTGAGGGGGAGCCATTTGAGAGGAGGAAGATGAGAGAAGGGGTCGTAATTAGAAGATGAAAGAATAAGAGAGAAAAGGCCGAAAATAAATAGGCAAAAATTGAGGCAGTTATCCATGCGAACGGGTGCCATGATCAGTTTTAGAGAAGTTTTAGAAACTGAATGGGTGAGAAAGAACTGAAAAGTGTTCAATAAATATGTGAAGAGGCGGGAGGAAGAAGATACGAAAACGTGAAAAGACGTAAGTTAGATTGGAAACGGTTTAAAAAAATCGAGTTAGTCGGCTAATAGGTTGGTTAGTCGACTAAGAGAGGAAGTGGTCAACGAGAAAAAAATCTAGAGTGCGTCCATTCGGAATTTTAAAATAATAATAAAAAATTGAACACATTAAAAAATAGTGGAGAAAAGACAGTGATAGGTGAAAAATAATTGCATCTCAAAAAAATGGTCAAAGCATTGAATAGGGGTTAGGTGAATTCCTCTTTTCAAGGTGAAATGATGAAGGATAAGTGTGGGTTCCAAGGCAGAGGATGCAGCCGATGCAAGAAGCCAAAGAGCCCATGTCAGGGTGTGTGAGCCAAGGAAAGTAGGTAAAAAATTTAAGATTTTTAAATAAAGGCTATGAGGAAAAGACAAACCAAATGAAAAATTTGACCTAACCAAATTCTCATAGGAAATGACAATACCTGATGGTTGGTAGAGAATTTGAACAGTCCTAGTAGATAGAAACGGATCCCAAACATTGTTTTAAAAAAAAGTAAAATGTGACCACTGAATATGTAAATTATAGTGGTTTGTAAAATAAATCCGGATATATTAGTCGATTAAATAAGAATTAGTCGACTAAAGAAAATAAAAATCATAAAATCATAAGAAAATTCCAGAAATTCACAAAATTTTGAAAATATTATATGACAAATTCAGATTCACTGATGATGCCCAGATCTCTTCTAAGTTTGATGAAAGATTTCTCTTTCAAAGGCTTAGTTAAGATATCTGCAATCTAATGTTCAGTGGAAATGAACTTCAAAACTATATCCACTTTTTGAACATGATCATCTAAAAAGTGATGACGGACATCAATATGTTTAGTGCATGAATGATGAACTGGATTTTTAGATAAATTAATAGCACTAGTATTATCACACATTATAGGACATGTGGAACACTCAATGCCATAATCTGAGATAGTTTGTTTCATCCATAAAATTTGTGCACATGCTAACCCAGCGGTAATATATTCTGCCTCTATGTTAGATAATGAAACAAAATTTTGCTTTTTGCTAAACCATGAGACCAAAGCATGTCCAAGAAAATGACATGTACCACTTGTACTTTTTCAGTCTGATTTGTAACCAGCAAAATCTGCGTCACTATATGATAATAAATCATATGTGCTAGTTTTAGGATAAAATACTCCAAAATCAGAAGTATGTTTAACATATCTAATTATCCTTTTTACAGCAGTAAGATGTCACATCTTAGGATCTGCTTGAAAACGTGCGCATAAACAAACTGAAAACAAAATATCTGGTCTACTAGCAGTAAGATAAAGTAGAAAGCCAATCATACCTCTATAAAGATGTTGATCAACACTCTTACCATTTAAATCTGTGTCTAGTGATGTAGATGTACTCATTGGAGTATGTTTATCAGCAGAAGTCTCTAAACCAAAATGCTTGATGAGTTCTTTGGCATACTTTGATTGATGGATGAAGATACCTTCCTTCATTTGTTTGATTTGAAGTCCAAGGAAGTAGTTGAGTTCACCCATATGACTCATTTCAAATTCCTTCTGCATAATCTTAGAAAAATCTAAACAAAGAGTTTCATTAGTAGTACCAAATATAATATCGTCAACATATATTTGAATAATAATGATGTCAGATTTTATATTTTTAATAAACAAAGTTGAATCAATTTTACCAATTTTATAACCAGAATTTAAAAGATAACTTTTCAATCTTTCATACCAAGCACGAGGTGCTTGTTTAAGACCATATAAAGCTTTCTTTAGTTTAAAAACATGAGTATTAAGAGTTTCATGACAAAAACCTGGTGGTTGTTCAACATAAACATCTTCTTTAAGAAAACCATTTAGAAAAGCACTTTTAACATCCATTTGAAATAACTTAAAATCTTTAAAACATACAAATGATAAAAGCATTCTAATAGATTCAAGACATGTAACTGGTGATTAGGTTTCTTCATAATCAATTCCTTCTTCTTGATCATAACCTTGTGCAACCAATCGTGCCTTGTTTCTAATTACCTGACCAGATTCATCCAATTTATTTTTGAATACCCACTTGGTACCAATAATTGAATGATCTGATGGTCTAGGAACTAATTCCCAAACATCATTTCTCTGAAATTGATTGAGTTCTTCTTGCATAGCAATGATCCAAGAACTATCTTTGCATGCTTCATTGATGTTCTTTGGTTCAATGGTTGATAGGAAAGCACAATGCGCCATTTGTTCTATTTGACGACGAGTTCTTACTCCATCTGTAATATCTCCAATGATTAATTCTGATGGATGATTTAGAACTTGTGCAAATGCCTTAGGAAGATCTGCATTATCTTAAACAGACTCAACAGAGGGTTTCGTAGCATCAATTTCATTAAGTTTAATATTATCTAAAGAATTAGATAAAGGTAATATATTCTCTTCATCATCAATAATGATGGGAGAATTAGATGAGGGGTTCTCATCAAATGTGATATGTAGTGATTCTTCAACTGTTGAAGTTCTTTTGTTATATACTCTGTAGGCTTTGCTACGTATTGAGTATCCAACAAAAATACCTTCATCAGATTTTGAATCAAATTTATCAAGTGCATCTTTAGTATTAAGAATAAAACATTTACATCTAAACACTTTAAAGTATGATACATGAGGAATGCGATTTAAAGAATAATTCAAAACAAGTTTATTAAGCAATGGCCTTATAAGAACTTTATTCATAATGTAGGAAGCAGTTACGACAGCTTCTGCCCAAAAATATTTTGGTAGATTACTATCACAAAGCATTGTTCTAGCACATTCTTGTAAAGTTCTATTTTTCCTTTCTACTACTCCATTTTGTGGAGGAGCATGAGGAAAAGAAAAATTGTGTGTAATGCCATTTTCATTACAAAACTTGGTAAAAGATCCATTTTCAAATTCTCCCACATGATCACTACGAATAGTGATAATGTTAGAGGATTTGATCTTTTGTATCTTTTTACAAAATATTGAAAATTCTTCAAAAGCATCATTCTTCTTTTGTAAGAATATAACCCAAGTATATCTAGAATAATCATCAACAATGACAAATGCATATCTACTTCTATTCAAAGAGGCTACTCTTGAAGAACCAAACAAATTCAAATGTAGGAGTTCTGGTGGTCTCTTTGTTGAGATAATGTCCTTTGATTTAAAATATGATTTGTGCATTTTTCCTTGCTAACAAGCATCACAAAAATGTTTGTGTTTGAAAGATATGTTTGGGATTCCATTAACTAAATTGTGTTTAGAAATATGTGCAAAGTTTTTGAAATTAGTGTGTCCCAAACGTTTATGCCATAACAGTGTTTCATCTGATGTAATCATTAAACAATGATTATGAGTGGTAATAGACATGCATAAGATATAAATGTTATTCTTACGCTTACCACGAAATAAAATAGATGACATAGCAGAACTGTAAATGATGTAATCATTTTGTTCAAATATTATTTTATAATTTTTATCACATAATTGACTAATGGAAAGTAAATTGTGTTTCATATCGTCAACCAGGAGAACATTCTCGATGATAGGCTGATTTGTGTTACCAACTGTTCCAGTACCTATGATTTTGCCTTTGTTGTTGTCACCAAAGGTAACTGTGCCTCCTTGTTTATATATAACGGTTGAAAGCAGTTTGACATTTCCTGTCATGTGTTTTGAACATCCACTATCCAAAATCCATTTTTCTTTCTTTGGTACCTGAAAGATAAAACATTAAGCATTGGTACCCTTTTTTGAGGGTCCTTGGGATTAGATTTTTGGAAGCCAAACCCAAGTGGAATTTGGCTTTCTAATGTAATCATTAGAATGAACTATAGAATGTATATAATGAGAAATATAACCATTTCTATCTTTTAAACATGAATCCTTAGGAACCCATATACTAATTCTAGTAGGTTTCCTAGGAGATGGTTTTGAAATGTTAGTAACATTTCTTTGTGAAGAAGAACTAGGAATGTTTACTTTCTTCGTGTAGATGAATGTGTGATTCTTCTTTTGTGGTTTAACGAAAGTTGTTTTTCCACAAGAGGAAGAAGTGTTACAAGACTTGGGTGCATCCTTTTGAGAATATCCCAATCCTTGTCTATGATTTGCTGGATATTGAATTTTTAGCAAATCATCGAGATTTGTTTTTTCTTTGTTAAATTTATTAATATTGGATGACATTTCGTCGTATTTCATCTTTAATGATGAAATACTTTTATCCATTTTGAATATTTTTGTATGTAATTCTAGATTCTTAGTTTTAAGAAGATCGTTCTTTTTCCTAAGATCCGAAACTTGAGAAGGTGTATTCTCAATATTTATAGAATTTGGTGTAGCGTTTTTAGAAGATGACAATTCTTGATATTTAAGAAGAAGATCATCATTATTCTGTTTCAAAGATTTATTTGACCATTTAATTTTTTGAAACGAGAATAGAGATCTTTTAATGCATCTAGTAATTCTTTGTTATTAAAAGAACTTATCTCATCTTCATCATCTTGTGCCATAAAGCACATGTTAGCACTTTCAACATGGTCATCTTCATCATCTGAAGACTCATCCCACGTTGCTGCAAATGCTTTCTTCATTTTGTCAAACTTCCTTTCTCTTCTAGATTGATCATTGTTGTTAGAAGTTTTGAACTTTGCTTTGAGAAGTGGACAATCTTTCTTCATATGTCCTTACTTATTACAATTGAAGCAAAGAGAAGAATCTGTATTCTTAGATTTGAAATTATTATACTTACCTTTTTGAAAGAATTTTCTGAAGTTCTTGGCAAAGAATGCCATGTCATCATCTGAATCTTCATTTTCTGATGTTGTGTTAAAGGCAAGTAATTTCTTCTTTTGATCTGATTCCTCTTTCACATCTTGTAATGTGACTTCATGTGCCATTAAGTTACCAATTAGATCTTCCATTGATAATTTGGAAAGATCATTGGCTTCCTCAATAGCAGTGATCTTTGGACACCATTTTGGAGAGAGTACCTTAAGAATCTTGCGAACCTGATCAAGAGAAGAATAAACTTTTCCAAGAGCATTAAGAGAATTAATAATATTAGTGAACCTGGTGTTCATTTCTCCAATCGTCTCTTTGTCTTGCATATTGAACAACTCATACTTATAAACCAAAGAGGCAATCTTAGTTTCCTTTACTTTATTGGTTCTTTCATGAGTTACCTCGAGTATGTGCCAAATCTCCTTTGCACTTTGGGCCTGAGATACTTGATTAAACTCATGTTTATCCATGGCACAGAATAAAGCATTCATGTCCTTTGAGTTGTTTGCCTTTGTAGATTTGTCGTTGGCGGACCAATCAGCAACTGGAGTTGTTAGTTTAATGTATCATGTCTCTACGATGTCCCATATCTCATAATGCATACTTTGGAGATGAATCTCCATTCGTATTTTCCAATATGAGTAATTAGAACCATCAAATAGAGGAGGACGAACTTGAGAGCGCCCTTCAGTATTTTGATTTGTGTTGTAGTTGTGTGGAACATCGTTCATGTTTGATGCTACGGAACTTTCTGCCATCTTAACCTTGCTCTGATACCAAATGTAATTTTAGCCTGTATGGATCAATACAATAGAGGGGGGTGAATAGTGCATAAAAATAAAAATTAACTGTTGCAATTAAAGAGTTACTTCTAATTGCTTAAGATGTGCAGAAAGTAAAGTACGTAGAAAAGGTAAATCAAATGCAAACACAGAGATGTATCCTGGTTCGGATCCTTGTGATCCTACGCCAGTCATTTACTCCCAGTAGAGATTTTCAATCCACTATAATCACTTGCCCCGCAAGCACCAACTTACAAAAATGGCGACACTCCCCGTGTCCCAAACTTTGTACAATCTCAAAAGAGATTCAAACATGTTAAATAATGAAATAGAAAAACACATATATCCTTGTTATGAATTTAGAATGAAATTCAAGGACGGTGTTTAAAAGGAGACTTCAAGATGTATATGATATGTAATGAAGAATAATACTTGAAGTTCTCTGGTTCATAAAAGAAGAGAGAGATCAATCGATTTCTTCTTGCAATTATGAACACAAACAACTATTCCAAAATGATGTTTAAAAAGACAAAATTACTTTAAGGAAGAAAACTTCAATTCTTAAAAGATTTATGAATAAGAATCTTGAAGTTCTTCCGTTTTCATACGAAGAGAGAAATCTATGGATTTCTTCTTGCAAATGAGAATGAGAACAACTAAGGCAAGATTGCTTAGAATCAACAATTCTAGTGAAGAATGAAAGAGGAAAGTTGTGTGAAAAAATGAAGAGTATGCCCTCCTATTTATAGGATTTTTGGACAGTTACAAACAGATGAAAATAAGGGGAAAAGGAGTTTTCCAACGTTCAGAAACGGTCTGGAAAATTTCAAAGCAAACAGTCATAAAAACTGCATTAGTCGACTAAAGTAGTGTTAGTCGACTAAAAGTCAAAAGTTGGAATTTTTGACTGAAATTTTAACGGTAGGTTTCTAAAGTAGACTGAGGACTGCTCAGAAATTTTTAGGTCAAAATTCGAATAAAAGTTTTTAGTCGACTAATGGTTGACTTAGTCGACCAGGACAGAAAAATGTGAATTTTGACTTATCAGAGAAAGGGTTGTTTAGGATATGTTATTAGGAACCTAGGACTTAGATAGATTTCATATTCAAGGCTCTGAAATCTATAAAGTATAAAATACATCAGTCTGTAGAATGCCGTAGATATGTATGATGAGCTTCATGTGAATATTTGAGATGCCTTTGTGCGGGGATTCCTTATCAAGTGATTATTGTCCAAGCGTGGATAAATTGGGAATTTGCACATCTGCATAGATACAGTGAGTAGCAATAATAATAGTTGTCACATCAAAATCATATTGAATAGAATAGGAAAGTGAACATGGGATTTATGAAATCCCAACATCTTCTACAGTTATTTATTCGGCCTTTAAAGTCCGATCTATGTGTCTCCTGATATAGATAATGGCTTTCGCCTTATCTATGTTGGAGACAGCGGTAGGGGAACTGTTAGATGGTTGTGCCACTTCAAGGGCACTACTAGCAGGTGTCTCGGCCATTGCGGGGGCCAGAATTGAGTGGAGAAGTGCCATCGAACGCAAGTGGAACTTCAGGTCCACTCGCCAGCTAAGATAGTTCTTTCCAACTACATCAAGAACTTCTAAATCGACGCTTGGCAATTTTGCCATGTTTATCTATGCAATTTAAATAAGCAAGTATTAATAATTAAACATCATGCTAAAAAGAAATAAATAAGAAAAAATGCGGGGATCGGCCAGATACCCAAAACATAAATTGTCCAAAGTCCAGATTACAGTCCATAAAGAGAAAAAAGAAAATACAAGTTGGAAACCCAATTTGGGTCCCAGATATATGCAGTCTCCTCCATCTTCATAGGTAGTAACACCGGTCTTTGGCATTTATACATAAAATTCATCACTACAAATTTCTCTCAGAAAAGAAAAAGAAATTTCAAAGAGAAGGAATATAATAAAAAGGGTATCTAAAAATTGGCCGATCCCTAAAAATGCATTTTGACTTATTTAAACATCCACGCAGTTAATAATAGCGCAGCATCACAGACATAAAAAATCATCAAGCCAAAATATTGGATAAAAATAATTTAATTTAAGTTAAAAGGATTAGTTGGACCACGGGAAAATGTCATTCATCTTTAGGTTAATTTACTAAAGGCAGAGCGGTCTCAGGATCCGTTTAACTAATTTAACTCAAATAAATGTTTTATCCAATGCTTAAGATAATTATTAATTGTAAATTAGCAGATTAAATAACATAATCCGCAAGTCCAGGGGGCTAGAGTCGGGCAGCAGGCCCGATAGCAAAATAATAATCATATAAATGTTCGATATGTTTAACTGGGCTTCTGGTCCAAATTAAAACAGACAAAATTAATTTTTACTCTGATTTGGGCTGCAGGCCCATAAGCAAAATAATACTCATTTTAATAGGCAATGTTATTAACTGGGCTTCTGGCCCAATAAATAGCTAAACTAATTTATTATTAAGATTTGGGCTGCTGGCCCATGGGCAAAAATTAATTTATCACAAGCCCAAAAAAAACAAATTTTAGGGTTTATGAATACAAAAAGCCCCCAACCCCTCATCTAACAGATTGTGTCCCCTCCTCTCCCCTTGTCTACGTAAAACAGTGCAACACAACCAATTATAACTTGGTTATAATTATACAATTAGTTGTATATAAGAAGCGTCACGAGATAAATATGGATGAGGTCTCACTTTAAACATGACCCATGCACACAGTAGGTATGAGCAGGAAATGTTAATCCAAATCATGCATTCGCTGAGCCAAATGCAAGGAAAAAAATTGTGCTTTTTAGTCGGGGGTTGCTAACCATCATCTATTTTAGCTCTCGGATTGGCACATCCAACAAGCCGAAAGTAATAGAAGAACTACAATTGCCAACCAGGCACACAAATTTAAGTCTTTTGCCTGATGAGCAAGTCTCAGGTGTTTTAACATATGGGCACGCTTGTCAAGTCCCAAGTGTTTTAAGGCCAGACACAAAGCCCCCCTTCGGGGGGGGAGCTGAAGGGGTTTTTAATTTTTTTTGCTTTGTTTTGTTAAATATGATAGTAAACAGAATTTATTTGATTTATACAAGCTTATAGGAAAGCATAGTAAAATCATAGAAAACTCTATTTTGTAATTGTCTACGGGATCGAAAAAAATTACCTCTAGATCAAAGATCTAGGGACGATCGAGATAAGAAAAATCTGTAGATAGTAATCCTGCTCCTGATACGCCAAAAAAAATCCCCGCAACGGTTCGTCACACCGGTTTGCCGCAAGCCGGATCGCCGCAACAAAAATAGATTCCTTAGCGCGTAGAGGGTTAAATTTGAGGGATACTGGAGAAAAAGCTCAAAGAATTGAGAGCTGAAGTGCTGATAACGTGTTACAATATGTCAAGAAAAGAGTAACCATAGCAAATAGACATGGTTCTATATTTATAATTTCATAGCGTATGTGAAGAGACACATAGAACCCAAAGGTCCCCATTACTCTAATTAGTGGGGAGTAATGGAGGGATAAGTGGTGGGGAGGCCAAAGGCCTCCCTCACTCACAACAATGTTTGTTTATTTGTTGGGCCATTTTATTTCAAATTTCTGGGATCATTTTAGGAAAGATGATACTACAGTGAAGAAGAAATAAATAGTCATTTTGGGGGGGAAAATTGAACTTGATCAATTTTTAACGTTTTTGTGGCCGTTTTGTGGAGGTTTTGAGATAAAAATGGGCAATGACTCAAAACATCCCTACCGTTTGCGTTACTTAACTTTTTTTAGTGTTTACTTTTTGATCACTTGACATCACAAATTGGATAATTTTTTCGTTAAATAATCAAAATGTCATTTACCATTCTTCTTCTCGATGATGCCATTGCCATTGCCTATTCTTTCGTGTGTCTTCTTCTTTTTCTTCTTCTTATTTTATCTCATTGTCTTGCTCTGGTTGCTATTGCTTCTTCTCCTTTCATGATGTTGCTGTTGCTTTCTTTTACTACTACTTCTTGATGTTGATTTCTTATTTCTCCTCATTTTTATTTCCTCTCGTGCTGCTGCTGCTATTATATTATTATTATTATTATTATCTTCTTTCTTAACATAGTTTCTGCTATTCCTTATCTCTTATCTTCCAATATCCCTCATCTCCTTCCTCAAGATCAAAAATAAATAAATAAAAGAAATAAAAAGAAAACACAACATCAGCAAAAGAGGAAAGAGGGAAAGGAAGAAATAACAGGCATCCCATGTAAAATCGCCATCCCATGTAAAATAAAAGAACAAACAACTGTAATGGTAGTAAGACGAAGATGCTATTATGATCATTTAGAAGAAAAAAAGAGGGCTCAGGAGTGTTAAGTGATGCAAAAAATGTATTAATATACTTAATTGATTTTTGAGTAAAATGTTAACGCTATTTTTAGTCATTATGTACCCATAAAAAACTTATAAGGATTTTATGAAAACATGCCAAATTCTTAAGGGAGATTGTGAAATTAACCCATAACATGTAAATAGATGCATAAGGTGTGCATTTGTTCAGCAAGAAACGGTCCTGGATTTCTTATTGCATCAGTGAGAGTGTAACGCCACGTTCATTGTGTTTCAGTGACTTAGTAACGTGTGGTTCTCAAATCATAATCACAAACTGTAGCTAAAACTTTTGAACGAAGACGAATGGTATAAAATTAAGGAGGTTAATGTTCAGAAAGTTGCTTTGTATTGGAGATGACCCCCTTGGTGAAAGCCAATGGTCCTATTTTATTCATTCATCATGTTATGAGGAGGGAGATGAAAGTTCTCAATTATATGAAAGGTCTACCCCACTACTATGTAGTGGGGTGTAATGGTGGATAATAGAGGGGAGAGACCATAAGTCTTCCCCACTCATAACACTCCCCCTTATCCATCCATTAGCTTTGACCTAGCATATGAATACTTCAGGATTCATGATGCTAATAGGGTGGATACTTCTGGATCCAGAGTAAACGTGTTTGCCTCGTTAAAACCTTAGCTATGGAAAACCCAGTGGGAAAAATCAACAGTCTTAAGGAAAAAGAGTACAATCCACTGGTTACTCCCCCTGATCCATACAAGCTTCATGTTTGTAGGTCTCTCAACTGTCTCATCCCAATTCATTTTACAATTTTTACAAAAATACATCTAGGCAGGGCCTTAGTGAACAAATCAGCTAAATTATTACAGACTGAGTCTGCTGTATTTCAACTTGCTTCTCCTTTTGTAGGTCGTATGTCCAGAAGAACTGACGTGCGTTTATATTTCATATATTCACGCACGTCTTCCTTTGTGTTTTTCCGCTATTTTCCGCCGTCTCGTATTCGTTTTCTCGTATTTTCTTGTTTTCTTACATTTTTCCATGTTTTTGTATGTTTGCAGGAGTTTGCTGGCATAGGAGACCTAAAACGACAATATCATGAGTCCCCGGAGCAACGGGAGGAGTTACGCGTGATCCAGGGGGTCAAACGACGAAGATCACCATCTTTCAACCCCCACCCGATCCGTTGGACACGTCCAACCGATCGGGTGATGCACGCGTGCACGACCCGGTCAGCCGCTGAAGCAACGAAAGTGTCAACCGACCGGGTCACCGACCGGTTCAACTCGACCGTTCTCTCTGAAAATTGGAGCTGAAACTCAACCGATCTGGTGATCTTCACCCGATCAGTTCACATGTAGCCGTTTCCCCGAAGAAGATGACCTGGAGAGCTCACCCGACGGCCGGCTGACCGGGCCAAAATGTCGCAAGTCTCTGTCTTTTTGGGCAACAATTCCAACCGATCGGTTGATTTATCAACCGATCGGTTCACCCGATGAGCTCAAGATCCAAACGACGAGCAGCTTCCATCAACCGACTGTGTCGTCTGACCAGGTGAAATGCTGAAGATTGCTGCCGAAGTTTGCAGCAGATCACCCGATTGGGTGATCCTTCACCCGATCGGGTGATGTCGTTTTCTATAAATAGAGACCCTAGGTTTCCAGAAACGAGAGTTGTTATTTTTTGTTGTTTTTCTCTCTCTTGACGGCTGTAATTTTCTAGATATTTGTAAGTTGTCTGATCTTTACCAAACTTTAATATAGTGTTATTTGCATTGCTCTTACTACTTTTCAATCGCCTGATCATGCTTTTAACGGTCGATTTTCATTTAGATTGCTTTTTACCTAATATGTGTGAGTAGTTCCCCAAATCTGCGATTTTGGTGGAAACCCCTTCGTAGGTTCTCCCCGATGCGTCAATAGGACTAGGAAATCGATAGGGATTAGGAATCTATCGGTTACGCGGGGTGTTTCATTGTCATCGGCGGGAAAAAGACCGAATTTAACCTTTGTGCCAAGGGGGAATAAACTTGGCGGTTGACTCCCTAGCCACAGCTCACGCCCTTAGCGTAGACGTCGAATCCTAGCGCACTGGAGCGGCAGGATGAGACGTTGGGAGTTATCGTTGTGAGCTTAGTGCTCCCGGAGTCGGTCAGTGTTAATGGACATGGGAATTCCCACTGACCGAACCCGGGTAGTCCGGCGTATCATCCTGGGCACCGACCGGAATATCGGGCCCATGGGACGCCGGTATCACTCTTAGAGGCAACGTCTCACCATTAGACCCTAATTCTGATCGTTATCCAACCCGTTGGCTGTATTGGCGAGAATCGCACGATAGGGTGGAAACTGAAGTCCCGGGTTTCCCTTTATATTCTTTATCCCTCGCATTCTATTTTCCGTGACAACCCATCTATCGATTCGGGCTAGCTCACCCATGGGGTGAATCCGGTCCTTTCTGACGCAAGCACAACCACGCCTCCCTGAGTTCGACTCCCAAGCCACACTATAACACCGTGCACTTACGGTTATAAATATTTAAATCTCACGCCCCCAACCAAATATTGCACACATCTGACACGCACAACGCGGGGACGTCAAGAACTTAGGAGATATGTGCTTCGTCTTGTCGCCCTTTATGAAACCAGTCTGTAGTAGAGCTATGCAGGTTGCATTGTCCTAAAAAATCGAGGTTGGTTCAAGGTCTCCAGTCTTCAGGCTGGTAGTAATTAAGATGTGATGAATCACTGAACGAAGCCATACACATTCTTTGCTTGCTTCATGGATCGTGATGAGCTCGGAATGGTTGGAAGAGATAGCTATAGTGGTTTGCTTCACAGATTTCCAGGAGATGGCTGTACCACCAGAGGTGAACACAAAACCAGTTTGTGATTTCTCGGTGTGATGATCAGACCTGTAACCTGCATCTGCATAACTAATTAAAGTGGGAGATCCACTTTTAGGGAAATATAATCCCAGGTCAATCGACCCGTGGAGGTAGCACATAAGCTGCTTAACTCTGTTTCAGTGGCGCTTTGTGGGCACTGCAATATATCTGGCTAGAAGATTTACTGAGAACGTTATATCGGGACGCGTACAGTTAGCCAGTATAGAAGTGCTACAATGGCACTAAGATAAGGTACTTCAGGACCTAACATTTCCTCCCCCTCTTCCAACGGACGAAAGGGGTCCTTATGTACATCCATGGATCTTACGACCATTGGTGTACTTATAGGATGACATTTATCCATCTGGAAATTTTTCAGTAATTTCCTTGTATATGTGGATTGGTGTAAGAGGATACCAACAGTAGGTGTTCAATTTGCAAGCCAAGACAATACTTTGTTTTGCCTAGGCCTTTCATTTCAAAAGTATTCTTTAGGCATGCAGATATTTCAGGGATCTCTGCAGGAGATCGAATGAGATTTAAGTCGTCCACATAAACGACGACTATAACAAATCCTGTTCCCGATCTTTTAATAAAGATACATGGGCAGAATTCATTATTGGTGAAACCTTGTTGTGCAAGGAAATCACTCAGTCTGTTATACCACATTTTACCCGATTGCTTAAGACCATATAATGATCTTTGAAGCTTTACAGAGTAGATGTCCCGAGGTCTCTCTGCTATCTCGGGAGGTAATTTATATCCTTCAGCGAGTTTTGTATAGATTTTTTTATCTATATTTCCATATAGATATGCAGTCATAACGTCCATGAGCTACATTTCTAGGCTTTCCTGAGACGATAGGCTTAATAAAAATCGGAACGTGATCCCATCCATTACAGGGTAATAGGTTTGTTCATAATCTATCCCCAGACGTTGGGAAAATCCATGTGCTATAAGCCGTGCTTTGTAGCGTACGATCTCGTTCTTTTCATATCTTTTTCTGACGAAAACCCACTTATAACCCACAGGTTTTACACCTTCAGGTGTTTGGACTACTGGTCCAAAAACTTCGCGTTTCAAAAGTGAGTCCAGCTCTACTCCTATTGCCTCGTTCCACTTTGGCCAATCATCTCTGTGTTTACATTTCGCTATAGATCGTGGTTCGATATCATCGTCGTATTTAGCGACGTGCACAGCAATATTGAACGCAAAGTCGTCGTCAGCGATAGTGCTTTTTCTGTCAAGTACCTCCCCAGTACGTACAAAATTTAATGATGTTTCTCCTATAGTTTCCTCTTTAGGGGAATGTATGAGGGGAGAGGTAGCTGGTCTGAGCTCAGCATCCTGTGTAGGGTTCATCTTTATTTCTCCAGGATTTTTTCTTTTTCGAGGAGCTTTTTCCTTCGAACCTGGTGGGCGTCCTCTCTTTAATTGAGGTACAACCGATTCTGTTGCCAGTCAATTGCATCCATCTTTAGGGATGTTAATCCTAGCTGGTGTATTGGCAGCAAGGACGTGTGATCTGACAGTCTTCTTGTTGTCAGTAAAATTATCCGGTAGTAAATGTACTGTATTCTGAAGATGAAGGATCTTGAGGATCTCATCTTCACATTGACTAGTACGCGGATCATAATGAGACAAAGTCTTTGTGTCCCAAGAAATGGTCTCAGAAGCTTCTGGCTTCTTAAACTGTGTGCCTAGTTTTGGAAAAACATTTTCATCAAACTCACAGTCATCAAAACGTGCCTTAAATGAGTCACCCGTCAGGGGTTCAAGATATCTAATTATAGAGGGTGAATCATACCCTATATAGATACCCAAACAACGCTGTGGACCCATTTTGGTCCTTTGAGGTGGTGCAATAGGGACGTAGACGGCACAACCAAACACTCTCAAATGAGATATATTTGGAGGTGCACCATATGCTAGCTTCATCATCGATAAAATATGGCCACAAGAGGGCCGTATTCTGAAAAGCAATGCAGCATGCCATATGGCATGGCCCCAATCATCCACAAGCAACTGAGATTGCATCAGCAATGGACGTGCAATCCATTGCAGTCTCTTTATCAGAGATTCTGCTAACCCATTCTGGGTGTGAACATGTGCTACTGGATGTTCAGCTTCGATGCCAGTTTCTTGGCAATAGTCTTGAAAGACTTGAGAAGTGAATTCTCCCACTTTATCAAGACGTAGTTTCTTGATATGGTTATCGGAGAAATGAACTCGCAAAAAGCCAATAGCTTTGAAAAAGCTAGGTTGCGGGTGGACAAGAGGCACACATAAGACCATTTTGATGATATTAGTACCATAAAGTACCAAAATGGGCCACTTGCGGGGTGAATAGGCCCACAAATATCCCCATGTATTCTCTCCAAGAAGCTAGGAGACTGTAATCCCACTTTCAATATGCATGGTCTCGTTATTAATTTGCCCTTGAAACAAGGCAGACATGGAAAATCACTTTTCTGAAGAATCTTCAGGTTCTTTAGATTATGTCCCAAAGATTGGGTGATGATGTGGTGCATCTTTACCGATCCAGGGTGACCAAGTCTATTGTACCAGAGTTTGAATTCTGGAGATGAAAGGCACTTCTGGTGCACAGTCAAATTAGCTTCTATAGGTTTAATATAAATATGATAGATACCCGACGGGAGTCCCATAAACCGTTCTAAGGCCGTTTTAAACCATCTTTTTGACGAGTAACATACAGATTTTCATCCTTATGTTTATCTATAGTTTCTAAGTGATATCCGTTTAAACGAATATCTTTGAAACGTAATAGATTCCTATTTGATTTAGGAGAGAAAAGTGCATCTTTTATTTTTAGTCTTGTGTTATTTGGGAGCATAATCATTACTTCACCAGATCCTTCAATTATGTTGGATAGTCCTGAAATAATAATAACATGAACATCATAATTATTTAAGTTAATAAAATAGCTTTTTTCTCAAAGGATTGTGTGCGTCGAGGCACTGTCCACCAGGCACTCACACTTCATCTATAGATAATGAAATCAATACTTTAATAAAATGAAGACATTTATTATTGAAAAAATAAAGATCAAGCTAACTACAAATGAACTAATGATAATAGATAAAGTAAATGCATAATAGATAAATATGACATCAGTCTAGGAGGTCTTCATTCTCGAAGTCATCCAATGTGAACTTGGTTGTCGACTGGTTGTCCACCAGATTTGTTTCAATGGGAGACTTCAGGCTCGCCTGTACAGATCTTGGAGGTGTCGTGGAGTACGACAGTTTCTGGACCAATGTCCAGTCATGCCACATCTGTGGCATTTGTCCTCCCAATTATTCTTGGGAATAGACGTCTGTCCAGTGTTCTTTTTCTTCCACTGGAGTTTCTTCTTTTCCTCATAATTGTTGCTCTAGGGAGGGATGTTGTGCTAGGGAGGACCTCTGGCTTGCCTCTTAGAGGCTTTCCCTTTGTTGAGTTTTCCCTTCTGTTTGTTCTTCTGCTTTTGGTAAGAAACTCTGTGAGCCTCAGGAAGAGAAGCTGAGCTTGCTGGGCATAGGTTGTGGGTGGCCAGTAGTAAGTCTCTGTTTTGCTCCGCCATGAGAAGGCATGAGTGCATGCCAGAGTACTTAGTGAACTTGCGTTCATGGTACTATTGCTTGAGGATTGCATCATTCTCATGGAAGGATGTGTAAGTCTTTTCCAACATGCGTTCTTCCGTCACTTGTTCACCACACAACTTCAGGAGTGAGGTGATATTGTGAAGTGCTGAGTTATACTTAGCAACGGAGTTGAAGTCCTGTAGACGGAGATTTTCCCACTTATAACGTGCACATGGGAGGATCACATCTTTCTGATGCTTATACATGTCCTCCAGTACAGTTCACAACTCTAGTGGGTCTTCTACAGTGAGATACTCGGCCTTCAGGGTCCGATCAATATGTTGCCTGATATAGATTATGGCTTTCGCCTTATCTACATCAGAGAATTTCGGTGTAGAAGCTGCCTCAGCAGTCCCTGTTGCAGTGGCCACATGAGTAGAAAGTGTGGCCATTAGGCTCTGTGCACGCAAATGGAACTTCAGGTCCACATGCCAGCTCAGATAATTCTTTTCAACTGCATCGAGAACTTCAAAGATGACGCTCGCTATTTTTTCCATATTATCGATGCATTTAAAAACAACATGAATTAATAAAACATATTTAAAATTCATGTAAAGTTAATAAATTTGTTGCGTGGATCTGCCAGTCACCATATAATAAAGTCCAAAGTTATACAGTCCAGAAAGAACAAAAGACTAAAATGAAAAAGTACAACTTGGAAACCCATTGGGGTCCCAACAAATTTGCAATTTGGCCTCCGTCTTCAAAGAGAAACTCCGGTCTTTGGCTTTATACAAATATATCCTCACTACAATTTCTCTCAAAAAAGAAAAGAAAATGCGAGGAATATAAAATGGTGACAAATTGGCCGATCCAAAACCACAACGTAATTTATTAAACATCCACACAATATATAAATTATGCAACAAACACATGCATAAATAATTGCGCAACATCACAGGCATATCAAGTTTCATTTAATCAACATCACACGTAATTTATTGGAGAAATATATAATATTTAGTAATTACTTGGGCCACGTGGAGACATATCATGCAACGTTAGTTTAGATAACTAACGAACAGAGCGATCTTAGGACCTTTCATAATTATTAAATAAAAAATCTAATTAATCCAAATTATACAGATATTGATGTTATTGATATTATATGGACCAAAAACAAATAGCATCCCAAAAAGAATATATTAATGCAACGCATTAATTATCTAGATTTTTCAGAATTTCCAGTAATTTTCTGGTACTTTCTGATTTTTCTAGATTAAATTGATTTTTTCTAAGTTAAATTTGTATTTGAAACAGAAAAATAACATAACCCAATTATTATAATAAAAGCACTTAGGCTTGCTGCGGGCTTCATGCCCAACAACCAAAAAAATCTATATTTTTATTTTTAATAAATGGGTTAATGGGCTAATAGCCCATATGATTAGTGTTGCATAATATATTCAGCCCCCAAAAAATGAAATTGAAAACAATTTCATCATCTCCCTAAATCTGCTTTCAAATCTCGAATTTGATTTCAAAACTCTTGCTTTCAAATCCCCAATCCGCGCAACATCCCCCAATTTCTAAATTCTTCCATTCGAATCCCCCTCTGACATGGAGGGGGCGACAGTCCAGAAGGCCCCCCTCGACCGGGGGGTTGGCGCAGCGGAGAAACCCCCACTGCCCTCGACAGTAGGGGGTGGGCGACCCTGCAAGGAGTCCCCCCCGGGGGCACATGCGAAGAGCCCTCCTGACTGGGGGGCGCAGTCGAAGAGCCCCCCCCCCCCCCGACTGGTGGGGGGAAGGAGCCCCGCAACGGCGCGGGGACGCCCCCCCAACTGAGGGGGCGGCGACGCCAGGCTGGAGCCCCCCCCCCCCCCCCCCCCCCCCCCCCCCGACTAGGGCGGCGCGGCGACGGGAGGAGCCCCCCTTCGGGGGGGAGTTGGGGGGGTGTGTATATATATTGAGATGATGATATGTTGATTTGATAAATAAAATCAACATACATATGTATTAAAAAATTTTAATTTCTGGTCCAAAGTTTATATCTACGTGATTAGAAATTTACCTCTAGATGAAAGAGATCTAGGGAAGAACAAATAAAATCCGTAAATAAAAATCCACGTTCTCGCAATGCCGTGAAAGTAATCAATAGCTCGTCGTCGCAAGAGCTTTACCGCAACAACAAGATTCCTTCGCAAGAGGAAAATTTTGTGGGGAAAAAATTTTTTATGGCTCAAAAAGATTTTCTCTAGAGCGAATTCGTGTTGATAACGTATTGGAGATAAACCCTATGGTGAAAGCACATGGTTCCATTTTATTCATTCAGCATGTTATGAGGGGAGTGATCGGCCCAAAATTAACTCTGAAACGATGTCGTTTACAGCAATCGCACGGTATAGTGGTAAGCGGGTGTCGAACATAGGGAAGCGGTGATATACAACCTTTCTACTCCTTGGTTGAGTTAGACTTGCAGGTTTATTGGTGGATGTGGAGTATAGAGGGTCGTAATGATGATGGATGCGAAGGTCGTGTCACTCAATGTTGCAAGCAAGTGATTCCACACAAAGGAAGAAAGAAATAAAATATAAAAGCTTAGGGCTTTAGGACTCGCCACTAGGACCGTCGGACGGTCGATGCTCGGTTGAGACTTCTACGTTGCATTGGTTTAATTGGGGGATTATAGCATCTAGAAAGTGAATTCATGCATCTGGGCATCATGAATCTAACGTCTCGCATAAAGCCTGCTCTCGCGATAGGCACATACGATACGTGCATTAAGGATCTACAAATTTCTCATCACTCTCGTGGGTCGAATGCTCTTAACTCGTACCACTCTTGTGGGTTAGAGCTTCGAGTTATTTTGGTGGCTCTTATTGACACAATGGCGGTAGCCGTCAATTAGTGATATAGTTCATCAGTGGATCCCCTCAAGGCACGAGCCGGGCGTGGTCACGTACCTCTGTTGAATCCACTAACTCCCTAATTAAATCCGTAGGATACTCCTTAAGCTAATCGATTCCACCGACCGTGGTCACGATCTCAGTACGAGTTCTCCTAGGGATTTTGCTAGATTAACCAAAATACAACCCTTTTTATACCCAACGCATCATAAAAATCCTATCTTTACATCTAAATCCTAAGATCTATGGGCTAATTCTTTAGCCCTATAAAAGACTACTCAAGTATAGCAATAGATAATAGAACGCATAAAAACTTCATTGCATGCATCAAAGAAATATACAATAAAAAATTGCAAAGAAAATAATAATGGAATTCAAAAGGGCAAAAGTACTTATCTTAATACAAGGGAGGGCGCCTAGCCTAACTCCCAAAAGATCGTCTCCCAAAACTCCTTAGAACTCTCTAAAAATCTCCACAAAAAGTATACAAAAAGTCCCCCATTGACGGCTGTCCCAAAAACCCCCCTCAAAACCCTCGCAAAACAATCCCCAAAAGCCCTCTCAAAATCGTCCCCAAAATCCGGACGCAACTTAAAATCTGGGCCCATGGCGACTCGGTCGAGTAGAAGGCTGCTCGGTCGAGTTGTTAGAAGTCTGGATCAATCACCCAAAACATCGCTCTGTTTACTCAGACCGAGTGGGGTCTGCTCAGACCGAGTAGGTAGCTGCTCGGTCGAGTAAGCGGCTGCTCGATCGAGCCGTCAGAAGTCTGAATCCATCGCCCAAAACATCGCACTGCCTGCTTGGACCGAGTATATAGCTACTCGGTCGAGTAGGCAGCTGCTCGGTCGATATTTTTAGTAATTGTTTGATATTTTTTACAGATAGTAGACTTCATGTCAGTTCCAACACCACCAAGAACGTGCCAATCGGAGCTCAGATGAGCTCTAGAGAATTTCTGTAAGCTGATGATGTAGTGCTGAAATCTGTTTTCATCAACCTACTCGACCGAGCAGTACACTACTCAACCGAGCAGAGTGAAAAATGCTGCTGAAATATGTTTTTGACCTCCTACTCGACCGAGCAACCTCCTACTCGACTGAGCAGCTGCCTACTCGACCGAGCAGCTACGTACTCGGTCCAAGCAGGCAGTTCGACGTTTTGGTTGATGAATCCAGGCTTCTGACGACTCGAGCGAGAAGCCACCTACTCGACCGAGCAGAGTGACAACTCTACCGAGTAGACCCTCCTCGGTCCGAGCAGGCAGAGCGATGTTTGGGCAATGATTCCAGATTTCCTGACTACTCGACCGAGCAGCTTTCTACTCGGATCGAGTCGCCATGGGCCCCGATTTTAAGTTGCTTCTGGATTTTGGGGACGATTTGGAGAGGGCTTTTGGGGTTGTTTTGCGAGGGTTTTAGGAGGATTTGAGCAGCCGTCAAAGGGAAGTTTTTGGGGATTTTTGGAGAAGCGTTTTTAGATCTTTTTTGGAGTTTTTTGGAGACGATCCTTTGGGGTTAGGCTATGCCCTAGGCCCCTCCTTTGTTTCAAGATAATTATTTTTGTTTTCTTTAATTCTATTTGAGTTCTTTTTATTGATTGATTATTGAGATATCTCCTTGATGCATGCGATGAAGTTTTTCTATTGTTCTTATATCTATTGTTATCGTGCATGAATAGTCCATCTAGGGCTAAGGGATTAGCCCATGGATCTTAGGATTTAGATGCAAAGGTGGGATTTTTATGATGCGTTGGATATAAATGGGGTTGTATTTTGGTTGATCTAGCTACCTAGGTGAACTCGTACTGAGATCGTGCCCACGGTCGGTGGAATCGATTAGCTTAAGGAGTATCTTACGGATTTAATTATGGAGTTAGTGGATTCAACCGAGGCACGTGACCATGCCCGGCTCGTGCCTTGAGGGGATCCACTGATGAACTATATAACTAATTGACGGCTACCGCCATTGCGTCAATAAGAGCCACCAAAATACCTCGAAGCTCTAACCCACGAGAGTGGTATGAGCTGAGAGCGTTCGAACCACGAGAGTGGTAAGAACTTTGTATACCCTTAATGCACGTATCATATGCACCTATCACGAGAACGGGGTTAATGCGATACGTTAGATTCATGATGCCCAGACACATGAATTCACTTTCTAGATGCTACAATCCCCAATAAAACAAATGCAACGTATAAGTCCTAGCCTAGCATCGACATCTGACGGTCCTAGTGGCGAGTCCTAAAGCCTTAGTCTTTTTTGTATTTTATTCTTTTATATTGTTTGGAACCCCACGTTTGCGATATCGAGTGACACGACCTTCGCATCCATCACTATTACAACATTCCATATTCCACATTCACCAATAACCCCGCAAGTCTAACTTAACCTAGGAGTAGATAGGTAGTATAGCACCGCTTTCCCATGTTCGATACCCGCTTGCCACTATACCGTGCGCTTGCTGTAAACAACATCGTTTCGAAGTTAGTTCCGGCTCGATCAAGTTTATGGTGCCATTGCCGGGGAGGCGTTCCGCCATATTATCTATTTACCACAATTAGTTTGATCAGATTGCGTTTAAAAAAAGCAAAAAACAAAACAAATAAACAGAGAGAGAAATTTTTTTCCCCACCACCTACTATTATTATTATCTTTATCTCTCTTTGTACCACTGACGTCTTTTCCAGGTTGTTTACTTTGCTTGATCAGGTACAGTTGATGCGGCGATGGTGCTTCCAAAGATACGGCCGGGTTCTATACGATCATATACATATCTCGCTACATTCTATCAGGCTGATGGCGAGTCCTTCAGAGAAGCCTTGTGCAAGTTCAAAAGAATGTTAGGAATGTTTAAGACGGAGTCAGACCATGAGTGGGATGGTCCCAAGCTATTTAATATCTTCGCTAGAAGGCTAAAGGGGCCCTCACATGAGTTTATGGAGAGGATGCAAGTGCAAAAGTTCAGTGAACTGCAGTTGGCAGCAACTTTGGAGCAAATGTTTGATGATGCCCGATCTACCAGTTCGCTAACCGTTATGGTAGGTAAACCATCTGACCAAGTATGCATTGATTTTGTTATGGCTAAAGTCTCTGATGCAGGTACTATCATAGATGGAGTGTATGCTTCACTTGAAGGTGATCATATCCACCTTTACAGCATCAACACTCCAAAAATAAAGACATTCGAGCTGCCAGAGGAGGACACATATATGGACCTATTGAGAAGCATCGTGGACACAGTTCGATACACCGGTCTATTAACAATAACTGCAGGTGACCCTTTTGAGCTCGGATTTTAAAACTTTATTACTCATCGTATCTCTTCCACAAGCATAATCGATGATGGAGTCTACGCTCTAGTTGAGGGGCACAAGACCCACTTTTATACCGTGGTCGAGATACATGAGCCCATAGAGCCACCTGCACCTACTATTGAGAAGGCCAAGACACACCATCCGGTGCCTCGAGTTCCAGAACGGAAACAAAGATATAGGCGTAAAAAGGAGAAGATGAAATTCACTTTGCCTAATATACCATAGGAACCGAGGAGGAGGCCGAAGCAGTGCATCGTGAGGAGGCCGAGCTAATTTATTTTACATATTACACGCAGAGCCAGAGACTTTCACCGAGGAGGTCGTGCATCGGGACGAGGACACAACCATTCATGAGGATCCCGAGCATCACCCTCCTCCTTCAGAGCTTCCGCAGCCACCTCATTGTAAGGACCCTGTCTATGGGGAAAACACTAGAAGGGGGGTTGAATAGTGTTTATGAAAATTTAAAAGGAATTTACGCCAAATAAAATGCAATCCAACAAATAGTGCGGAATAGAAAAACAACCCAAAGAGAAACACACGCAAACACAGTTATGTTTCAAGGGTTCGGATTACCCAAGTCAACTCCCGACTTGTTTCCGGTAATCATACGTCCCTACTACCCGATACCACCGGATACTCAAGTTAGAACCCTAACTTGAGGTTTCCTTAAAACCCACTAGTAGCAACCCTACAAGTGCAATCGAATACAATCGATGTTCTTGAATCCCACAACCAGGGAGCAAGAAAAAACCACTCTCACAACCGAGAGCACAATTCAAATAAAGAAGTTATGAAATCTGAAAGTAACACTTACAATCACCTATGCCTTGAAGTAGAACTTGAAGGAGAAGTGTGATGTGTGTTGAAGAACTCTCTTGGAAGAGAGGAGAAAAGCCCTTTCTCTTGACTGCACCAAATGCCTAGAAGATCAATCTTTGGTTCTAGGTTGGAGAGCAAGAGAACAAGATTTGGAAATACTTAGGGCTTTGGATTTGAAAGCTTTGATCTTTGAAAATGAAAGCTTAAAAGATTTTGCAATGAATGAGTAACCTTCCAATGAAATAGTAGAAGCTCTATTTATAGCTTTCTCAAATCCACAAAACAGTTTAGGCAAAAACCCAATCGAAATCCGTGAGAAAAATCTCAATGGATATAATCTGAACTTGCGACAGTCGACTGTTGAACAAACCACAGTCAACTGTTGCATAGTCAGCAAAGGTAGGTGAGAATTCATAACTGTAACTTACCACGTGGACAGTCGACTGATGAAGCCAAGACAGTCGTCTGTAAAACCAACAGGCGACTGTACATTCTTCGACAGGCGACTGGCTGAGAGAAGAGTAAGTTAGATAAAATACTGGAAATCTCACAAGATACAGGACAGACGACTGATGAAAGGAACACAGTCGACTGTCAATCAGAACAGGCGACTGTATATCCTTAAACAGACGACTGTCACAGACAGGAGAAATTTCCAGAGAGCTGAGTCAAAGAATAGACTTACAGACAGACGACTGTTGCAGCATAGACAGTCGACTGATCTAATAAACAGTCAACTGTATATACAGCATAAGTCGACTGGCCGTAGAAATCGGATCAAACAGAGTTTGGACAAGGAGAGACAGGTGACTGATGAACCATTCACAGTCGACTGTTGCTAAGACAGGCACCTGATAAACGTTCAACAGTAGCCTGTGCGAGATAATCAGAGAGGACCCAAAAACTGCATTGTAATAGTCTGTGCATAACAGGCGACTGTAGAACAAAACACAGTCGACTGTTTTTGAGATAGGCGACTGTAAACTGTTAAGCAGTCGGCTGTTATGAACAATCCTAGCACAAACAAAAGAGAATTGAATTGAGATTAAAGGACAAAGGTCTAGAGATGTCATATGACCGAAAGTAGATGTGTGTGAGTGCTCCATCATAGTTCTACTTCTAAGCTACATACTAGAAGAGATAAAAGAAAAATTACATTGATGAATAATCTCTTCTTTCCATCGTATGAGCATGAAGTCTTTACGGAGCTTCAATCATCAATCTACGATCATCCAATTCATATCATTTGCCTTCAATCACGTTTGTGAGTCATCCATTGCTAGTTGATCTTCATAGTAAGCTTAGGCAATAGATTAACTACAAAATAGGGGATTAGTCACAAGTATTTATGTTTGCTCATCATTAACACCAAGTAGGGAGAAGTCCAATACTCAACATTCTCCCCCCTTTTGATGATGACAGACAAACATAAACAAAAAGATAAATAGTTGTGCGCAATGAAAACTTACTCCCCCTACATAGATGCCAATCAAGTTAGCCAACAAATATTAGAGCATCTACATAGCAATTGAAGCAAATGAGTGAGATATGAATGAATTTAATTCAAGAAATCTAGGAAATAAAATCCATATTCATTGTAATCTTACTCCCCCTGAATCTAAGGCAACGAAAATCTTAGATTCAAGCGTTAGAACATACTTAGCACATCCATTATGAATCTTGTATGTTTATTTCTCTCCCCCTATGGCATTATCCAAAAAGGTGGGAATAAATAACAACAACAATAATAGTGCTAAAATACGAATTAACAACAATCAAGGAGTATAAAGATATATCGAATCAAAAACTCATAAAATCTCATCAGATACACATGTGAGTAATGGAATTGAAATCCAATATCAACAATTTAGATATTTGAAATGAAAATAATTTTCACAAATTCATCACATCAACGAAAGAGCATGAATTAACCAATATCAAATCCATGTATTGTCTCAAAAGCACATCAAGGAGAGTGAAGCATACATAGAGACAATATATCATACATCACACAGAAGTTAATCAATATAGAATAGTGTAACACACGAGAGGGATGCAACATCATATATATAGATATAAAGCAGCTGAGTACATCATCGGATGGTCATCAACATGGCCATCCCAAAAAGATACATCATGATCAACAAAAAAAATAAATACATCATGACGACATCAAAGAGTATATCATCATACATATATAAAAGTGTCGCATACAGCATCATCCATCATACAAAGACAAAACATATATCATCACTCAAAAATAACATCACTCAAAATCATCGATCTAAGGGTGAGCGTCTCTAGGGGCTGCGGACGAGGAAGCAGGCTCTGAAGCAGCAGGAGTGTCCTCTGGAGAAGGGTTAGAAGGAGCAACAGAAGCAGCAGCAGCATCATTATGTGTAGAAGCAACACCAGGAGGCTCAACGACACCAGAAGGCTAAGGAGGCACATGAGGCTGAGGAAGATACTGTCTCAAATCCTCAGGGAAGGGAATTCCCTGATGGAGGGGGGGGGGAGAGAGAGAGAGAGAGAGAGAGAGAGAGAGAGAGAGAGAGAGAGAGGGAGAGACAGCAGCCTGTAGATACCAGAGACCATCGCTAAAAGAGTATCCTGTGATGGTGGAGCAGATGATGATGAAGGCAAATCAGCTGGAGGCACAGTGGATGAGGATGGAGCTGAAATAGTCTTCCTCTTCTTCGAGGCAGTCTGCAGAGCCGAAGAGGACTTCGACTTCGCAGAAGCATCGAGGAGAGAGCTAAAGGGCATGGGCTCGTAACGGGTCAAGTCAACACCAAAGTTACGGAAGACACGAGTCAAAATACCACCAAAGGGATTGTGAGACGAGGAGGACGTGAACTCAACCTTGTCCATCCTGTCAAGGAGGACACCGGCCCAGTTCACGGGCATGCCAGAGAAAATAGCATACATACACTTTAGTATATCCTGAGACGGCTGGTCAGACGATCCATATCTCGGCAGAATGTTGGACTTCACCACTAGGTGAACAGCCCAACCCCGTGCAGAGAACATGGATGATCTGACACCCGAATCAAGAGCTAAAGGAACCTCTCGAAACATATCCTGGAGAACAGACAGGTCAAGATCGTCAATCTCGGAAAAGCAGATATCAGTGGGGAGGGAAACGACAGAAGGAATCCTAAGAATAGTCCCTAAGAGAGAGGGAGTGATCTGAATGTGGGTTCCCTGGACGACAGTATCAAGGATGCCGGTAGTCGAATACTCACCGCGAACGCGGTTCGCATAGAAGAGCTTCACCAGAAATGGATAGGCTCTGGGGGACTCGCTCTGAGAGAAGAGAAAAAGATCGGCCAGGTGAGTAGTGGACAGAATGTCAAAGAGTCTCTCAGCAGTGAATGCGGGGAAAGCAATGTACCACTCCCTAAGTAGGTTGATCCCAAGGAGAGAGTGAAACTTTGCCAGACAAAGATCGTCTCGACAAACGGGAACCAGGGGATCAGAGGGGGGTACAGCAGGAGGCTCTTCAGACGAACTGGATGCAAAAGGAGACACATGAGGGATCTCAGCAGCAGGCTCACTGATGTGAACACCAGTAGGCTTGTGCTGACGATGAATCAAGGGCTGAGCATCGCTAGAAGAAGAAAAAGGAGAATAACCCGGTGAAGATGAATGCACGGGTGATTGGGCATGCTTGGTTCGAGCTTTATAGGGTTTATTTCTCTTGGCAATAAGTTTCTTAGGAGCCCTAGGTTTTTTAGAAGCAACGATCTTCTCTTTTCCCTTAGGTTTAGGAGCCATGGAAACAAGAGAAGAAGAACTAAGGCAACAAAGTTAAACAACGAAGATCAAGAGAGAGAAAGCAAACCAACTGAGGGAATACAGACGATGGCAGAGTGGAAGATCAAAGATGACGGTAGAACACGATCGACAGCGATGATTAGGAGGAGATCGACGGTTGAAGAAACGAAATCAATCGTTTTTGTAGAGAAAAAACGAGCGGGAAGTTGAACGGCCGAAGCGGAGGAGAGAGAAAATCGACGTGGGGAGTGATCGCGTCAACTGAATATAAAATAGGGAAAATCAATCTGAGCCGTTGGATCAAGAAATCGACGGCTCGGATCAAATCACATGAACCGACACAGCAGGAGACAGTCGACTGGAGAACAAAATTCAGTCGACTTTATGAAGTGATAAAATTAAAGCTCAGAGTGATGGGCAGTCGACTGGCAAGTATAATGCAGTCGCCTGTCCGCTAGACAGTCGACTGACATATACTAAACAGTCGGCTGGCCGAGAATTAATACAGATCACAAGAATAACAGAGAACACTGTAAAAAAATTCGACAGAGAGTACAGTTGCCTGATAACTAAATTGCAGTCGCCTGTTAAACTAACAGTCGACTGTAAAATAGTCATCAGTCTGCTGTGCGAAAGATATCAATTTTCATATAGAGGATATAGAGTAGGGCAGTCGACTGTCAAAATAAAAACAGTCGTCTGTCCTGGTCCAAAAATGCACAGTGATATAGAATTCCAGAGAATAAGAACACTCACCCTAGGACCTATACTCTAATCACAAATACATCTTAAAATCATTATGAAAACACTAAATCTATTGAAACACAAATTATGCCAATCAACTTCGAAAACTCATGAAATCAAATAAGTCACAATTGTCTTTCTTAATCTCATAAAATCAATAACGCACATGAAGAAAGACAATCAAAAAGATATGAGCTCAATAAGGAGTTATAGCATGAAAATTGAGCTTCTAGATTTCAGATTCACCCATAATTCCCAATTCTCAACGCAACCTCACAAATAAATCTTCTTTAAGAGGTTTAGTGAAGATATCGGCAATTAGTTTTTGGGTTTCAATGTACTCTAAGATGATGTCCTTCTTAGCTACATGATCATTTATAAAATGGTGTCTAACGTCTATGTGTTTGGTACGGGAGTGGTGTACCGGATTCTTGGAAAGACAAATAGCACTTTGATTATCAACCATTATAGGGCAAGTATCACAATTGACACCATAGTCATTAAGAGTGTGTCTCATCCAAAGAACTTGTGCACATGCAAGACCTGCGGTAATATATTCCGCTTCAGTCGTGGACAATGACACCGAATTCTGTTTCTTAGAGAACCAAGAAACCAAGGAATTTCCTAAGAAATGGCATGTGCCACTAGTACTTTTCCTGTCACACTTGCATCCGGCAAAGTCGGCATCACTATATGAGATTAACTCATACGTGCTAGACTTAGGGTAAAGTAACCCATAATCTAGGGATTGATTGAGATAACGAAATATTCGTTTAACCGCAATCAAGTGTGACTCCTTAGGTCTTGCTTGATATCTAGCACATATACATACGGAAAACATGATATCGGGCCTACTAGCGGTTAAGTAAAGTAAGATAACGATCATACCTCGATATAGACAAACGTCTACATCTTTTCCGCTTTCATCCTTGTGTAGATGAGTAGTAGTACTCATGGGAGTCCTTTTGCTTGTAGACGATTCCATCCCGAATCGCTTAATAAGCTCCCCTGTGTACTTTGTCTGATGTATGAAAGTGACATTCTCCATTTGTCGAATTTGCAATCCAAGGAAGTAGGTGAGCTCTCCCATGTGGCTCATCTCAAACTCATCCTTCATAGACTTGGAAAATTCTTGACAAAGATTAAATTTAGTAGAACCGAAAATAATATCATCTACATAAACTTGAATCAAAAGAATGTCATTTTCATAATCTTTAATGAAGAGTGTAGAATCAACTTCTCCCATCTTAAAACCTAAATTCAAAAGAAAGGTCTTAAGGCGATCATACTAAGCTCTAGGAACTTGTCTCAATCCATACAACGCTTTCTTAAGTTTGAAAACATGGTTTGGAAATTTCTCATGAATAAAACCGGGAGGTTGAGAAACATAGACTTCTTCATTTACAAATCCATTTAAAATGCACTTTTAACATCCATTTGAAATAATTTAAAATTCTTATGGGATGCAAAAGATAAAAGCAACCTAATAGCTTCTAATCTAGCTACGGGGCAAAGGATTCTTCGAAATCAATACATTCCTCTTGCCGGTAGCCTTGAGCTACTAACCTTGCCTTGTTCCATGTGATTACCTCGTTTTCATCTGTCTTGTTCTTGAAGATCCATTTGGTCCCAATAGCTTGGTGACCACATGGAAGAGGTACAAGTTCCCAAACTTCATTTCTCTCGAATTGTGCTAGTTCTTCTTCCATTGCCACTATCCAAGAGCTATCCTCACAAGCTTCTTGAATGTTCTTTGGCTCAATGGTAGAGATGAATGCGCAATGGGAGAATTCTTCAATTCTTGATCTCGTTCGAACACCCACACCAATATCTCCAATAATTTGGTTATGGGAATGGTTGCGAACGGTTGGATAAGCTTTGGGTAAACCTGGATCACTAGGAACAACTTCAACAACTTCGTTAGAAGTGTTAGTCTCAACAATATTATCATTAATCTTAACATTATTAAGAGAGTCACAAAGAATCTCTACATTATCATCATCAACATGAGGAAAGTCAAAATCTTCATAAAAAGATACGTGAAGTGATTCCTCAATCGTTGAAGAAGTTTTGTTGTATATCCGGTAGGCTTTGCTACGTGTGGAATATCCAAAAAAAATTCCTTCATCGGATCTTTTCTCAAATTTGTCTAAATTACCAAAGGTGTTCTTTATAAAACATTTTGAACCAAAGACATGAAAATATTTCACTTGAGGCTTTTTATGGTAAAACAACTCAAAACAAGTTTTGTTTGTTCGGGGTCTCACTAGGATTCTATTGAACACATAACATGCCGTGTGCACCGCTTCTGCCCAAAATTGTAGTCCTAAATGACTATCATGGAGCATAGTGCGAGCACACTCAATAAGAGTCCTATTCTTTCTTTCTACAACACCATTTTGTGGTGGTGCACAAGGAAAGGAAAAGTTATGAGTTATCCCGGAGTCATCACAAAACTCAGTAAAAGACTCATTCTCAAATTCTCCTCTATGATCACTACGAATAGTGATAATGGTGGATCCTAAAAGATTCTGAATCTTCTTTGCAAATTTGGTAAACTCTTCATGAGCTTCATTCTTATTAGTTAAGAATGAAACGCAAGTAAATCTACAAAAGTCGTCAACGAAAACTAGTCCATAATGAGCATTACCTAAAGAAGCGGTTCTAGTTGGCCCAAATAAATCTAGATGAAGAAGTTCTAGGGGCCTCTTAGAAGTAATCCCTTCTTTAAGCTTAAATGAAGATTTACTTAGTTTACCTCTTTGACAAGAATCACAAAAGTTTTTCTTATTGAAAACAATCTTAGGAAAACCTTTGACTAGATCATGCTTAGCTAACTTATATAAGTGCTTGAAGTGAACATGACCAAAACGGCGATGCCATAATAGTTGTTCACTTGTGTTAGCAACTAAGCAATGTTCTACGGTTTTAGGCAAGCTTAAATAATAAATATTTTTACGCCTTATACCGAAAAATAAAACATTTGAATCATAATCAACAATAGTACACAATCCTTCTCCGTAGTTAACCTTGTAACCTTTGTCACAAAGTTGACTATGGAAATGAGGTTGTGACATAAACCACTAACAAGATAAACATTAGTAATTAGGGGTTTGGAAGGATTACCAACGATACCTACTCCAATGATGGTTCCCTTTTGATTACCTCCAAAAGTGACCGTTGCACCATCTTTGATGCTAATCACTTCGGAGAGCAATGAGGGATCTCTCGTCATGTGTTTGGAGCAACCGCTATCAAGAATCTATCCTTTCCCTTTAGAGCTTATAAGACTTTTATTGCTCTTCTTCTTTCTCTTGGGTACCTATATAATATACCATAAGCTTATGGTACCCAATGTTTGTTGGGTCCAAGGGGATTAGCCCTTTGGAAGCCAAGTCCAAGTGGACTTCCGCTTCCCAACATAGTTACTTTTTCTAATTACATCATGAAAGTAGGAATCAACATAAGCATTCCTAACATTTATACTAGTGTTCTTAGGACCCCAAATAGTGTACATCTTGGGAGTCCTATTCCTAGTTGCATGCATATGTGTTGAATTTCTATGTGGGGCATGCTTCTTAGGAACATGATTTCTAGCATAAAGATGTGGTGGAGGATATGCATTGTACATTCTAGAATGATATGTATTCTTGGGAACATGCATATTATATGAAGCATATTGATCATGCATGACATGTGTAGAATTAGCATACATGAAAGAATGATGCGTATGAGCATATGGGTGTGTGGGAGCACGTACATGTGTATTTCTCATATGTGGTTGTGTACTTGTCCGTGGGTGCGGAGCATAAAATGTGTCATGATTATCCATTTGTGAAGTAGGATGTTTCCTACGTGGATGAGTATTAGTGTACATATAAGCATGGCCTTGCTTTTGGTTTCCACCCTTAGTGGGTTTCTTGCCAAAAGAAAGAGAAAGTGATGTGGTGACATTCTTGGTTGGATTGCTACCTATAGTGTCTTTGACACCACTTGTGGATGCACCGGAGGAAGGCCTCACAAAATCTATAGTGACACCACTATAGGAGGTGCGATCATTATATGCATTCGCTTTAACAAATCCAAGGCCAACACGATGTGTGGCCGAAAATTGATTTGCAAGCAAATCATCCAATTGTCCTTGTCCCTTATTGAATCTCACAATACGGGAGGACATGAGCTCATATTTCTCCTTTAAAGAAGAAATGTTGTTATCCAAGGTGGACACCCGTGCTTTGAGCTCGTGCACTTGGGTTTTAAGAGAATCATTCTCTAAACCCAATTGTGTGTGACATGTAACTAGATCACTATTATCCATGGGATGTGTTTGATTTAGTTGAGATTTGAGGGAATTCACCTCATCTCTCAAAGTGACATTTTGAGAAGCTAAGTTTGCTTTCTCAAGGGTTAAAGTATCAACAATGGTGTCATTGTTGATAATGCATGGAATGGATGACTTGCTAACTTTTGATTTCTTTAAGCTAGAGTATCTAAGCATTAAAGATTGGTATTTAGCAAATAGTTCTTCATTAGCTATGCGAAGTTCATCCATTGTTACCTCGGTGTTATCCGTATCGGAATCACTCTCATCCGAGAGTGGGTCTTCAAATGCCATGAAGCACATGTGGACGCTCTCACCCTTCTCATCATCGGAATCGCTTGATGAGTCATCACTTGAGTTATCAAAGGAACCGACGAGTCCTTTCTTCTTGTCTTTCTTGTTCTTGTTGGACTTGTGGTACTTTGGTGCCTTCCATTTTTCTTTGTTGTTTAGCATTGAGCAATCCCTCTTGATGTGCCCTGGCTTATTACACTTATAACAAAGAGAGGAATTAGCATTAGTAGACTCAAAACGTTTGTTGGAGGGAAATTTACCTTTTGCGAAAGAAGCGTTGGAACTTCTTCGCCATTTGGGCCATTTCACCCAAATCCATCTCGTTCTCGGATTCATCACTTTCGGAGGATGACGAATTGGCGTTGAACGCCAAAGCTTTCTTCTTGGCCTCCGAGGGATTCATCATGGCTCGAATCTTCAATCGGTTATCCCGTCTTACTTAGTAAGACATAAGAGTCCCGATGAGATTTACCACGGTGTAATTCTTCAAGTCATTGACCTCCTCAATGGCGATTGCTCTTCTTTCCCATTTGGAGGTCATCCCCATGATTATCTTCCTTACCTTTCAGGTTCGGTGTAGATTTGGCCAATGACTTCCAATTCGTTTGTGATGTTGGTAAAGCGTCTGTACATCGACGCAATGCTCTCATTTTCCTGCATGTGAAACAAGTCGAAGTTTTGCACGGCAACATATAACTTTGAAAGCTTTACCTTATTCGTTCCCTCGTGGGTAACGATGAGATGGTTCCAAATTTGATATGCACTCTTACATGTGCATATCTTGTTGAACTCATTCGGGTCCAACGCACAATGAAGAGCGTTCATTGCTTTAGCGTTGTTGACTTCGGCGGACTTCTCGGAAGTCGTCCATTTCTCGAAGTCCTCTTCGGCGGGCTCGACGTACTCCTTGTGGAGAGTTCTCCAAAGAGAAGCACTCCTAAGGAATGTCTCCATCCTACACTTCCAATAACCAAAATTAGTACCATTGAAACGTGGAGGACGTACCGTAGATTGACCTTCAAAAAGTGTGGACGCTCCATCATGGTCGTGATTGTTGTACGTAGGTGACGGAGGAACGTTGTTATTGTTGGATGCCATAGATAAAACCTTGCGCTCTGATACCAATTGTAAGGACCCTGTCTATGGGGAAAACACTAGAAGGGGGGTTGAATAGTGTTTAAGCAAATTTAAAAGGAATTTACGCCAAATAAAATTCAATCCAACAAATAGTGCGGAATAGAAAAACAACCCAAAGAGAAACACACACAAACGCAGTTATGTTTCAAGGGTTCGGATTACCCAAGTCAACTCCCGACTTGTTCCCGGTAATCCTACGTCCCTACCACCCGGATACCACCGGATACTCAAGTTAGAACCCTAACTTGAGGTTTCCTTAAAACCCACTAGTAGCAACCCTACAAGTGCAATCGAATACAATCGATGTCCTTGACTCCCACAACCAGGGAGCAAGCAAAAATCACTCTCACAACCGAGAGCACAATTCAAAAAAGAAGTTATGAAATCTGAAAGCAACACTTACAATCACCTATGCCTTGAAGTAGAACTTGAAGGAGAAGTGTGATGTGTGTTGAAGAACTCTCTTGGAAGAGAGGAGAAAATCCCTTTCTCTTGACTGCACCAAATGCCTAGAAGATCAATCTTTGGTTCTAGGTTGGAGAGCAAGAGAACAAGATTTGGAAATACTTAGGGCTTTGGATTTGAAAGCTTTGATCTTTGGAAATGAAAGCTTAAAATATTTTGCAATGAATGAGTAACCTTCCAATGAAACAGTAGAAGCTCTATTTATAGCTTTCTCAAATCCACAAAACAGTTTAGGAAAAAACCCAATCGAAATCTGTGAGAAAAATCTCAACGGATATAATCTGAACTTGCGACAGTCGACTGTTGCACAGTCAGCAAGGGTAGGTGAGAATTCATAACGGTAACTTACCACGTGGACAGTCGACTGATGAAGCCAAGACAGTCGTCTGTAAAACCAACAGGCGACTGTACATTCTTCGACAGGCGACTGGCCGAGAGAAGAGTAAGTTAGATAAAATACTGGAAATCTCACAAGATACAGGACAGACGACTGATGAAAGGAACACAGTCGACTGTCAATCAGAACAGGCAACTGTATATCCTTAAACAGACGACTGTCACAGGCAGGAGAAATTTCCAGAGAGCTGAGTCAAAGAATAGACTTACAGACAGACGATTGTTGCAGCATAGACAGTCGACTGATCTAATAGACAGTCAACTGTATATACAGCATAAGTCGACTGGCCGTAGAAATCGGATCAAACAGAGTTTAGGCAAGGAGAGACAGGCGACTGATGAACCATTCACAGTCGACTGTTGCTAAGACAGGCACCTGATAAACGTTCAACAGTATCCTGTGCGAGATAATCAGAGAGGACCCAAAAACTGCATTGTAATAGTCTGTGCATAACAGGCGACTGTAGAACAAAACACAGCCGACTATTTTTGAGACAGGCGACTGTAAACTGTTAAGCAGTCGGCTGTTATGAACAATCCTAGCACAAACAAAAGAGAATTGAATTGAGATTAAAGGACAAAGGTCTAGAGATGTCCTATGAACGAAAGTAGCTGTGTGTGAGTGCTCCATCATAGTTCTACTTCTAAGCTACATACTAGAAGAGATAAAAGAAAAATTACATTGACGAATAATCTCTTCTTTCAATCGTATGAGCATGAAGTCTTTACGGAGCTTCAATCATCAATCTACGATCATCCAATTCATATCATTTGCCTTCAATCACGTTTGTGAGTCATCCATTGCTAGTTGATCTTCATAGTAAGCTTAGGCAATGGATTAACTGCAAAATAAGGGATTAGTCACAAGTATTTATGTTTGCTCATCATTAACACCAAGTAGGGAGAAGTCCAATACTCAACACTCATCCTTCCACTGACTCTGAGGGCCACCCACCAAAGCTTACTGCTCCCCTTCAGGGAGATCTCTTCACCACCTCATCTCCTACATTTGATTCCCCTCCCGTATATGATGTTTTTATGATTCAGATTTTGACGACTCATCGTGCCTTTTGCAGGATACACATACATATGAACAAGAGGTACGATAGGAAGTATACGAGAGGAGAGCGAGGAGTTAGCACACATGGATGCTGTTGAATATGATCAGGAGGTGTGATGGAATAAGTCTGACGATAATGAGGAGCATCCTGATGAGACCCACACTATATTGCCAAAGTTACCTGAAGAACTTGAGGAAAACAACGAGGAGTTGATCGACGTGATGCACGAGAGTGGAGATTTATTTCCAGGGAAGTGTCGTCAACCATCCTTAATTTAAATGCTTATGTTGATGACCCTCTTTGGAATACTTTTATTTGGGAAAGAATTATCCACATCAGATTGATGCAGCTTATCTCTTGCAGGGTACAGGTGGAGTCCTTGGAGAGATGCTGGGAGACGCATTGCTGGAATCTGATGGAGTCTGTGGACACACACGCCTAGCAGAGACATGGAAGGAGTAGTTGGACCAGTTACCTGCCCCGACAAAGATATTGGACCCGCCTTTTGCTACAGGTGGTACCAATCCAGTAGTGTAGTATTTTATGTTTTCAATAAACACGAATCCTCTCGACAGCGAGAGGACCGTATAGCATTTTTTCTTAGTTTAATAAATTCACCACATTTGATGGCTCAATTATCTTTTGCGACCAACCCACTATTTGTCATCCATGCACACCCTTGTATTTTGCGCTTATTTCGCCTCTCCCCCCAATTTTTATGAGATGTTTAAGCTTGGGGGAGAGAAACTATTTTGTTGAGTGGCCCCCATATCTTGTCGTTGTCTTCTATTTATATCATACACACATTGAGGACAATGTGATGTTTAAGCTTGGGGGAGTGCATAGTGCACACACTTTGCTTCATCGTGAAACACACTTCAAAATTTCCATATGAACCATGTTCACCTCCATATCTATGTCTCACATGCTTCATTTTCTATGAAATATCGTAGATTTATTTTTTATGAACTCTGATATCTGTTAGATTAGAGTTCGATTTCTTGATTAGTATATCTTTGTTAATATGCTTTTTCATAGTAGAATCCATAGTTTCACAACCATATTCTTGAAACAGTTAAGCTAAAAATGAATGAATCAATTGTGAAAATCATTTGACTCCTGCGTGATTTGATTGATTATTCTATTGCTTCATGGATATTTAGTGTTTCAAAAGAGATAGGATAAACCCACGATAACCAAAGTAGTGATGATTAGAATTCCTGAAACCGAACCATGTCTAGATTCTATGCTTTTTCTTTTTCTTTTGTGAATAGCCAATAAATGATTTTTGGTCATGTTTTGCATTCCATCGCGTTACGTGAGTTTGCAAAAATCCCAAAATGCAAAAATCAAACAAATATCCCGAATAAAAGGCCCTATGGGTTCTTCGTAACCCAATGCACTAAGACCGTCTGGTCTGGGATGCATATGCCGCTTTTTGTATATATTGAGTTATCTTGTGTATATAAAGAAAGAAAAATGCATTTGAAATATTCGTATAGCCAAAAACAATATAAAATTACAAAAATCTCATATCCTTATCTCCATTTCTATATAGAACAAAGACATGGAAAAGTTGATGGGTTCTAGGAGTCTTGAAATGGTCGTAGTGTGGTGATGCCTTACCTTGATTGAATTTGCTAAATTCATTCCATTAAGTATAACAAAATACCACATATGCTTGAAAACATTTGATCATGAAACATTATACTGCTTAGAGAATGAGTTTTGACATTGGTTTCATTTCTGTGAACTTAGTATATTGCATGATAAACTATGATATGATATAACTCTACTCACATTTTATCACTTATCGAGTTCATTACATTTAGAAATCCATGTTATTTTAATTTGAGCGAGATTTAAGTATTTGTTGTGTATATGTATTCTAATTTCATATTGACATGTGTTCACGAGAACTTGCATACCTTGGGTTTTTGTTTTATCTGAATTTGAGATTGAACCCCTTGTCTCCATTACACACCAACACCTCACATCTCCATTGTATCCCACTCCCATGTTATACCAGTCTTTCTCGAGGACGAGTAAGAGGTAAGCTTGGGGAATTTTGATGTGTCATTATATTCCACATTTTATCAATATGATTACCCGTCAAAATGATTGCTCAATTACACATTTCATATGCTTTTACGCTTATAAGTGGAACTATAGTACTTTAAGAGCGTTTGGTTGTATTTCAGGGAATATCGAGCGATTTTGAGTAAATTGGAGGAGAGAGTGCGTGCTTCGACACCGAAGCTCCTGAGGCACCATGTTTGGTGACTCAAAGCTGTTGGGGAGAAAAGAAGGGGCAAGAGAGAAAGAGTGAATAAGAGGAGAATAAAGAAAGCATGGTTCTATAATATCATAACTCATGGATTTCAGGTCGCTCGATCGAGCTATGATGCGGTGAAGGAATCGAGCGACCCAAAGTGCTGGAAACAGGACAGTCGTGTACTATTTTCCAATCTGCTATCATCTGGGATTTTTCAGTATTTTTATGATATTTTTCCAGATAGTAGACTTCATGAATGTTTTAACGCCACCAAGAACATTCTAATCGGAGGTCGGATGAGCTCTGGGGAATTTCTGCAAGCTGATGCTGCAGTGCTGAAATCTGTTTTCAGCAACCTACTTGACCGAGCAGTACACTACTTGACCGAGCAGAGTGAAAAATGCTGCTGAAATATGTTTTTGACCTCCTACTCGACCGAGCAACCTCCTCCTCGACCGATCAGCTATGTACTCGGTCCGAGCAGGGAATGCGACGTTTTGGGTGATGAATCCAGACTTCTGACGACTCGAACGAGCAGCCACCTACTCGATCGAGCAGAGTGACAACTCGACCGAGTAGACCCTACTCAGTCCGAGCAGGCAGAGCAACATTTGGGCAATGATTCCAGATTTCCTAACGACTCGACCGAGCAGCTTTCTACTCGGACCGAGTCACCGTGGGCCCCGATTTTAAGTTGCTTCTAGATTTTGGGGACGATTTGGAGAGGGCTTCGGGGGTTGTTTTGCGAGGGTTTTAGGAGGATTTGAGCAGCCGTCAAAGGGGAGTTTTTGGGGAATTTTGGAGAAGAGTTTTTAGATCTTTTTTGGAGTTTTTTGGAGACGTCCTTTTGGAGTTAGGCTATGCCTTAGGCCCCTCCTTTATATCAAGATAAGTATTTTTGTTTTCTTTAATTCTAATTGAGTTCTTTTTATTGATTGATTATTCAGATATCTCCTTGATGCATGCAATGAAGTTTTCTATTGTTCTTATATCTATTGTTATCATGCATGAATGGTCCATCTATTGCTAAGGGATTAGCCCATGGATCTTAGGATTTAGTTGCAAAGATGGGATTTTTTTTGATGTGTTGGATATAAATGGGGTTGTATTTTGGTTGATCTAGCAAAATACCTCGGAGAACTCGTACTGAGATCGTACCCACGGTCGGTGAAATCGATTAGCTTAAGGAGTACCCTACGTATTTAATTATTGAGTTAGTGGATTCAACCGAGGCACGTGACCATGCTCGGCTCGTGCCTTGAGGGGATCCACTGATGAACTATATAACTAATTGACGGCTACTGCCATTGCGTCAATAAGAGCCACCAAAATACCTCGAAGTTCTAACCCACGAGAGTGGTACGAGCTGAGAGCGTTCGAACCACGAGAGTGGTAAGAACTTTGTAGACCCTTAATGCACGGATCGTTTGGGCCTATAGAGAGAGCGGGGTTAATGCGATACATTAGATTCATGGTTCCCAGACACATGAATTCACTTTCTAGATGCTACAATCCCCCAATAAAACCAATGCAATGTAAGAGTCCTAGCCTAGCATCGACATCCGACTGTCCTAGTGGCGAGTCCTGGCATGCCCTATTTTGCACTATACGTGTAGTCTACTGAACACACGTGGTATTTCTACTTACGATGCATACGTGAGTATGAAATAAGCGTAGATATTGGTATATGTGACGTAGTGCAAGGGGGATTAGGCCGTAATACGTGGCTAAGGAAAGAGAATGCAAAATGTGAATGCGAGAGAAGCGTAAATGACGTCGTGGGAGTAAAACAACAAAAATGTGCTAGACGTGTGTGTGTGATGCATGTATGCATCCATGTATGATCATGGATGTGTATAGGAGGAGTCATAGAAGTGGGAAAGGGGTTAGGGGTCAATGGCAACCCCCGTAAATTTTTAGAAAGATCATGGGCAAAACGGTCTTTTTGACTAAATTTGTTGCGCGTACATACTTAAGTGGTCGGTGTATAAAGTAATGGCAAACTTGTAAATACCTAGAATATGGAAGGGTATTTTGGTCATTTTACTAAGTTCATGCTTATCCTTAGGAGTTTCTATAGCTAGATATTTTAGAATGAATCTTCTCTTTTATTCTTCACTCTTTCTCTTTCCATTTTTCTTTCTTCCCCTTTTTCCCCCAATAGGGCCGGCCACCATGCTGCCCTTTTCTCCTCATTCTTCAACTCAAAACCCCTAATTCTCCCATCCAAAAATTAAATATCTCAAGTAGGTTGAAGAGAGAAAGAAGATGGAGAAGAAAGGAAGAGAAAGAAAGGATGAAAATCAAGCTTTTGAGGTAGGAACTTTCTTGGTTTGGAATTCCATCAAATTAATTTTTGCTAATATGTTTTTATAGCATGTTTTATCCAATATGTGATGAGGATAGTCAATTTTCACATGCTATGGCTCAATTTCACAATTTCCCTTTGATATTCTTAGCAAAGTCATCTCCTTTTGAAATTCAGAAATCTTGATGTCTGATTTTGCCATGATTGTGCTTACTGTAGCTCGAATTAGGGTTCAAAAAAATATGAACTTGTAGATCTTGAAGTTCTACCCCAAAATCATATAAATTTTGACATAGTTTCAATTCAGAAATTAGGAGCAATAAATCCGACTTTACAACTTGTCTGTTTGATTTTCAGTGTTGACACAGTCTAGCAAAATGAGGATTATTACCTGCATACATCATGGAATTTTTCGATCATGGTCTTGTTGGAGATTTAACAAGATTTTCTAAAAATTCATCAGATTTCTCATATGTCAAATTTCTGGCTCCAACATGCCCAAAATTGGCTGACAATACAGACCCTGAAATCTGTCTAAAAAACAGATTTGACACACTTCACCAATTAATTCACCATAAATCACATACTTAATATTATTCCATGAAATTTCATCTGTGAATCAAGGATTAATATATCTATAATTTTCATTTGGGATATCTTTCCAAATTCTCACTGAAACCTGATGATATATGCCCATGTATTGGCAACTTTTACAAATTCCTCCAAGCTGAATGGTTAAGTGATGTGTTAAATTGTGTATTGTTGTTATTCCACCCACTATGGCACATGATTGTTGTTTTTACATGTAAATTAAATTAATGATATGTCATGCCAATTGATCTGCTAATGTGCTTATGGATATGCATGTCACGCTCACCACGTGTTTGTGAAAATGCCTGAATGAAGGCAAACGCCAGGAATGTGAGAAATGCTCACTCATATGGATATGAATTGAGATTTGATATGAACCAGCAATATTGGGAGCATGTAATGCATGGTAGCATATGTGATGTGATGGTGGGTTGATATGAATACGATGGAGGGCATGACACTTCAGTGCATGACCCATGTTGATCTGAATGTGAAATGTGAATCCAGGCTACATGACTCCTTCATTACTAAAATGATGAAATGAAACTCTTGAATGTCTCAGTCCTCTCTAATGAGGGTGAGTAGCAAAGCCCGGGTTTTGGGTGGGATTTGAGTAAATTGTGGATATGAGGCCTGGACTGTGAAGTTAGGAGATGATTATGTGATGTGTGGAGTTTATACCCACTCGCCTTTACCGGGAGTGGAGGGGATTTTTATACCAACTAGCCTTTACCGGGAGTGGAGGCGTACGGAAGTGGAGAGCCTCACTCCTGACGGGGACGAGGGAGCTGAGAGGCCCGGTGTACAGTGCCCGTGTCCAATGCATCGTGTGCTATATTCACACCAAATTTGGGGTGAAGTCCAGGTCCTGGTATCATACAGTTTACCCAAGTTCCAACCAATTCAATTATAAAATAATAAAATAAGAATTTGGCATGTTACTCCTTCTGCTGGCAGCACTTCCCCTTCATTTGCCTGCTTCTTTGTGACTCTGTGTCATACCATAGGCACTTGTACTTGTCTTATCAGATAGTGGTTGCTTGAATACTTGTGTTGTTGTTATTATTATTATTGTTATTGTTCGTGCTAACCCTTTTCTTGCAGTAACTCGACATTGGACCGCAGATATGACTTCCTTGGTTCAACTATTTAATTCGCATTATATCACTTAGTTACATGCTCTATTTCTCTTGCTTGCCTTGTGAATTGATAACCTTAAAACGGAGTTCCAAACCCAAGTTGGTTCCTACTGGGGCACGCATTGACGTGCTCCTCCCCATTTTTCAGGTAGCAGGGACGACGTGGTTGGAGGTGACTTGGAGTTGGGTTTCAGGAGTAGAATTTGGTGCGAGCTGTAGCTATATAGTGTGACCTGGTTGTCTTGGGAGGTGAAGAGTGGCGGTGTATGTGTGGTGGTGTACTTGTAGTATGTATATTAATGGAAGATGATATATGTGGGATATGCTGTTGTTGATCTATGTTATTTATGAAATTGTTCTGATATTACTGTGAAGCTTCACTTGTACTATTACAGCATGTGCGTAGTGGCCCGCTTGTTCAGTTACTCATTTTTGTTTCTTCTCCTCTTTCATTACCCACGCTCTTTAGGATAATTGAAAAAAAATTTATAAATGCCGGGTATCCTGGGGAGAGGGGCGTGACAGTTTTTGGTGGCCCATGCAGGTCACCGTACTGTGATGTGTGTAAAGATAGTACATGTAATGCTTCGGTAGGTGATTGGGATATATTAGCCCTAAGGTGGGTAGTGACCTTAGAGCCTTAGGTGATCCACCCTTAAACCCCTAACTTAGGAAGTCGGATGATGAACTTCCTACAGTGTAGTATACTGTAGAAGTATATTAGTTGGTATCAGTGTATATATACTAATGAGAATTCGTGTGTATAAATGCATGTGTTGTACTTGGATATTTGAATTACATGTGTCGCATGTATACTTGTATTCAGTATATATGCATATTTGCATTTGAATAGCATGAAAGCTACATGTATGGATAGACTTGGGAGTATATACTAGGTGGGTGAATACTTGAGTGTATGTATACTACCTCTCTATAAAAGTACATGACACAGATATGTGAGGCTGGTATGTGGTATACTTTTGCGACTCCGAGACATAGGTGATATATACGTGTTTATTCGTGGATGTATATTGGTGGGTACATATAAGCTAGTGGGGACATACGCCTTGTATGTGTGTGCGTGAAGATATGTATATCGCTGATGTGAGTGCATGTAAGCGTTTTCCTATTTATTACATTATGGTTGTTTCCCCGTGTGGGAAAGTACCAAGGTGCGTATATCTATCCTTGTGTGGATAGAGTGGTGGAGTGTTCATATGGTCTTGTAGATATATGTGGGAAAAGTGCATGTGTGTGAATAAATGTGTGCTTGTGTGGGTAGGTGGTGTAGATATGGGCTGAAATATTGGTGTATATCTATCGCTAGTGTTGTATTGCTAGTATATGAATTCCTAATGTGTTAGATTTGAATAACTGAGAATATATGTATGTACTGCCTATGTGCATATAGGGATTGGTATATTGTTTTACTTAGGTATATGGTCGTGGGTGTATTATTGCATGAAGACAGGTGTTGTGTTTTGGCCATATATAGCGTGTATATAGCGATATAGACAAGTGGTGGATGCACGGATAGTATGAGTAATGCTCCAGGGTGTTTGGAGTAGATGTATCCTAAGGTGGGTAGGGATGCTATTGACCTGTCCATCTAAATTGAGGCCTTAGCTCTATATCGTGCCTATTATCGGATAAGGATATAAGTGCGACATGTATCATATGTAGAATGTGATGAATGTGAAGATTTGAGATTATACAGTGTATATATATATATGGTATGGCTATGAGTTTGCACGGTTAAGTGGAGTTATAGTATATATATGTGTGTTTACGTTACCGTAGAATGGTGTTTGTAAGACCATTTGGATGTAGTGTATGTATTCTTCTACATATGGTGGCATGAGGGAGGACTGTTCATTGGTTTATGAGATACTTGTATGTATGGAGGTGTGTTGTAACAATCGTGGTGTGAATGTGTATATGTGTCATTGAAAGTGTATTGGTACATGTCTTATTAGTGGTTATATGTGTATGTATGTGAATGATCCCTATTTTGATATACATGTATCAGTATATGGATGAGTACGAATAGTGGATGTGGCCATCTATCGAATATGTATGAATATTGAAAGACATATATTTGTGTGTATACTAATATGTTAGTAAAAGTATGGACATATTGGATGTTACGTATATAGTGGTATGGGTAACTATCGACTACCTGCTAATATAGTTGAGTAGCTTAACTGTATAGGTGTAAAAGCAGGATATGTATAGTATGTGTGTAGGCGTGTGTGTGCCCATACATGGTAATGTATGTGCATGAAGCATGGATCCTAATAGGTGTATATATATACATGGCTGCATGCATACCTACTATTAGAATAATAATCTGGTGTGTATGAGCGAACATGTATATGGCTACGTGTAGGCCTAGAGATATATATGTAGGGTGTTGACATGAATATATTTGTAGATATATAATGAGTGTGTATATAAGTAGATGTGGAGTATTTATGTAAAGTATTGTTTGTTACCTATATGTGAATATGTATCATACTTGTATGAATGTGAAGTGTAAGGATGTGTTCATGTAGGTGTACTCTGCAGTAGGAATATATGTAATAGTGTGTATATTGGATGAATGAATACATATATGTATATATAAACTTAAACGTGTCTTGTTTATTTACTTGCTGATCTATCCCATAGGGTGTCCATCCAGGTGTATCTCGGTATGCCCTGGATAAATGTATTTCTTCTTTTGTGTGTGTGTGTGTGTGTGTGTGTGTGTGTGTGTGTGTGTCTGTACCAAAGCATGTATGTATAAACATGTGCTATGTAGATGTAAATGTGATAAGATCTGGAATGTAGGTATATATATATATATATATGTATGTTTGATAAATGTAAGTGAATGAAACTGTTTGGTATGTAGGTATCGAGATGTGTGTGATTGTTTGCATATGTATTTGCGTGCGTGGGGTGTGTATGGATATTTATAATTATTTGACTATTATAGCAGTATGTGCATAAGGTGTGCAAAAGTAGTTATATATATAGCATATGGCGGGGAATGTATTATGTTTGTGCACTCTTGTGTGTATTGTGTGTGGTATATATACCTATCTGTGCGAGGCAGTAGATGCACTGCTATAGATGTGAGGTTATGTGTATATTTATTTATAGTTACGATTGTTGACCTAAGTGACTTGATCATGTTTGTGTTAATACATGCACATGAATGTATGTATGGATGTGGCTAAATATTGTGTGTATATAGATATATATGTGCCTATGAATGCAAGTGAACTTATATGAGTAAGTATTGAGGGTATAGATATTTGGTGTACAAACTTATGAAACCGTGATAGTGACCCTGTTTATCAAGTAATGCTGTATAGATTAATGTGTATTGTTGTGTGTTTGTGCATGGATATTGAAGTATATGTATATATATAAGCAGGTAGAATATAAGTCGTTATACTTGAAGGTATCATGATGTGGATACGATGTGATGTTGTATGCACATGGATGTGAGTAGTGATCTAAATACGTGTGATAATACGAATAGATACTTAATTGTGGCATGTGGTGTATGTGTTAACGTGTGAATATGTGGGCCAAGATGTTCAAGTGAAGAACATATACGTATATGTATGTAATGACGTATACAGTAATATGGATGTGCTACTAGATGAGTAATAGGAGGTATCTGTGACATATGTGCGATACAGATGTGTATGGATGATAGTGAAGCATATAGAGTATATAAGTGTGGTGTAGATACTTATTCTTATTTTTACTTCATGGGTAGTAAGATCATCATACCTAGCTGACCTCGGCAAGGATCACACCCTAGGAAGTCCGAGGACGGACTTTATTTTAAGGTGGGTAGGATGTCATGCCATATTTTGCACTATACGTGTATTCTACTGAACACGCGTGGTATTTCTACCTACGATGCATACATGTGTAACGACTGGTTTTTATGTATCTATATTATTTATTATATATATATGTTTTGGTGGATTTTCTCCTCATGTGTGGTTTTTCGTCTCCGTAGCTTTCATTTTCGATCATTTCGTCGTGATTTTCTAGCTTCTTCCTTAGAATCGTCGATTTTGGAGTAAGTCATTCGTGACGGGCTTCATATCGGTCGTATCTTATTGTTAGATCAAGCCTAGGAGTCTTAGGAATCGATCTCGAAGCTTCGCGCTCCATTTCGAAACTTTTTGTGCACGTTAGCCGGTACAAGAAGGGGAACCGACCGACTAGATGACGATTTAGTCTGTTGGCAAACCTTCATGGACCGACTAGTGGGCTTTGTTAATTACTCAGGAGTTACTGTTTATCGTTAGTCGGTCTAAGAACATTGGTCGACCGACTAGGTTGCAAACTAGTCGGTCAGCAATCGTTCTTTAACCGACTAGCTCTATGATCATTTTTGATACCAAGTAATATTCATTCTTAGTCGGTCTAAGAACGTTCATCGACCGACTAGATGAGAAACTAGTCGGTCTGTAGTTGTTCTCTGACCGACTAAATCTAAATCCTATTTTTGTACAGGAGTTACTGTTTGGACTTAGTCGGTCTGCGTTGGTCTACCGACCGACTAGTTCCCGAACTAGTCGGTCAGTGGTTGCTCTTTGACCGACTAATCAGTGTCGAAACCCTAATTCCTGGGCAGCCGCCAGCACTTCCTATTTAAACCCCCAAATGTTTTTCTTTTCTTCTTTCATTCTCCTGAGCCTCCTTCTTCCCTAAATCACTCTCCAACATTTCCCCAAGCCATTCCTTCCTCCCTTGGAGTTTCCCTCTCCATTTTGGCCGGCCACCACCTCTAGGTCGCCGGAAAACCCCCAAAAATCCCCAAAACCCCATTTCTCCAGATTTTCCCCATCCATTCCAGATCTGAACCCTAGGTTCCCCGGATCATTTCTTCCGTTGTCGTGCTTGCTCGGCATCGTTCTTCTGCTTCTGATACGGTAATAACTCGATCTCTTAATATCCTCATAGCCCATTTGTGTTTTTGTGAAACCCTAAATAAAACTAGGTTGGATGTTGTTCTAATGTTGTTTTGCCATGGCAGCGATCTCATCTCCGTAGTTAGCATTTGTGCGACGGCCTCGTTGATCGTCATCCTCGGTGCTAGGCAAGTGAAACTTGCCACTTAGGGTTTCGGGCCATGTCTTAGGCCAATTGCTTGTTGTAGGCGTAAAAGAGGCTAGGCGACGAAATGATACTCGCCTCGGCGCAATTTCAGGAACTAGCTTGACAATGAAGCTAGATTCGTCATTTATCATGTTGCATAACTACCATGTCATATTTAATTTTAATTAACGGTACGCGAATTAATTGTCATCCATGCTATCCATGTTGAATGTCGCATTCGTAGCACACGCTACCATACTTGTGTTTCCTGGCTCGTGTTCCAGAAGCGGGCTACGTGAGTTGGTTGATAGCCAATGCCCGACCTACTTGTTTCCGGCTAGACACCTGCGCTGCAGGCATAACCCTACGCCATACGTGTTAAATACACTTCCTAGCTCGTGTTCCAGAAGCGAGCATTCCGTGTGCGCGGTAATGCCCTGGCTCGATACACGTGGAGGGGTAGGGATAAACGGTCACTTGAGCTTAGGAGTTGGCCCGATCAGCCACTCTAGCCAACAGGCGGAATCTCTGTGCACAACTTGTTACTTGACGTGTTTACTTGACGTGTTCACTTGACGTGAACTACTTGACTTGTACTTGTCCGTGTTTTACTTGTAAGACTTGTTATCCATGAAATACTTGCTACTTGTACTTACCTTTACTTGTCACTTCCTTACTATCCTTGCCATGTCATGCATCATACTATAACTGCTAGGTTGTTAGTTTACCTTACTTTCAGTTTCCTTGCCCAAGTCTTTTAGACTTGCTGACATGTGCCCCTTTACTCTTTTGGGTGACACATGTTAGATCCTGAGCCTGAGTTCATTGTTGAGGATGAGGTGTTTGCTGACGCCGAGCCTGAGCCTGTGTTTGGCGAGGAGTACGTGGACACTGGGGACCAGTCCTAGTGTCTTCGTTGAGCTTTTCCCTTTTGTTTTAGACTGCTGTAGTTGTCGGTGCGCAGCACCTATACTTTGTTAAGTTTGTCCTTGTTGGCCTTGTTCTGGGCCTTTAGACTCTTTCTTTTAGCCTGGTGGCTTTTCTCGATGTTGAACTTAATTTTTAATGTTGGACAAATTCTGAGATTTGAGATTTTATTTCTGTCTCTCCTTGTGTTATTATTGTTGTTCCGTTTGTGGTTACAGGGACCTGCTTATGTTTTATTGACGCTTATCAGGTTTGGGGCTTCACAGCTCCACTCTCGTGCGGACCTTTTCACGTCTCGCCTCCATTTTAGGGAAGCGGGACGTGACAGGTTTTGTTGGTGGCCCATGCAGGTCTCTTCTGTAACTGCGATTATCGGAAGGACGATAATAATATTAGAATGTCCAATAAACTAAGTTCGACATCCGAGTCATAAGCTATGAGTCTAATCTGCTTCGTTTTCTGTGTCATTAGATGGCAGGAAGGCGATTCACCCGTGGTGGAGGTAGTGGTGCGCCCCCTCATGACGAGGAGCCTGAGCGGGAACCCACCAATGGAGAGATGATGCGGATGATGCTTCAGACGATGCAAGTGCAGCAGGGCGTGCTCCTGCAAGTCCAGAATGCTCCACTTGCTCGAGCTGGTCGGGCAATCCAGGATGCCCCTCGCTCCAAGCCGGGAGCAAAGCAATTTTGGGAGCTGGGTCCCGCATATTTTGATGGGTCTGAGGGTCATCTGGCTGCCGATGAGTGGGTTTGGAACATTGAGGATAACTTGAAGATGGCCAAGATCACCCCGGCTGGATGGGTTGATTTGGCGAAGAGGCAACTCAAGGATAATGCTCAGAACTGGTGGGATGCGGAAGAGAAGATGCTGGTGGAGCCGATAGCTTGGGCTACCTTTAAGTCCAGGTTTGATGAGGAGTTCTTTTCGAAGGCTGCTAGGAAGGAGATGCTGCAGCGCTTTATTGATCTGAAGCAAGGGAGCTTGACGGTGGACCTGTACCACCAAGAGTTCACTAGGCTGAGTCGGTTCGCACCGAAGATGGTGCAGGATGCTGATGAGAGGCCTCAGAGGTTCCTGCAGGGGCTTGCTTTGGAGCTTCAGAGTTTTGTGTCTTCCTCTGATCTTGACTCTTATCAGAAGGTTTTGGTCGCTGCGAGGAGGCAGGAGCTGAACCTGAGTCAGAGGAGGGGACATGTTTTTGGTGCTGGGAAGAGGCCTATGGAGCAGGCCAGGGCGGTGGTTAGGCCTGGTTTCAAGCCTAATCATCCGGTGCAGTTCAAGAGACCAGGAGGGCCTAATCAGAAGACTTGCCATTTCTGCGGCAAGCCTGGCCACATCAAGGATCAGTGTATGAAGTTTCTGGGCCAGTGTTTGGTTTGTGGTGATGCTTCTCATGTCGCGAAGGATTGTCGGCATGCGAATCAGCTGCGGAGGGCACCTGTTGCAGCACAGCCGTTGCAGCAGCGAGCGTCTATTCCTGCTGGACGTGGAGCAGCTCTTGTTCCACAGAGGCAGGCTTTTCAGCAAGCTTTTCCGCCGAGGAGGCAGGCTTTTCTGATGACCACTGTGGAGAGCGAGGCTGTGGATGAGGTTATCGCTGGTAATCCTCAATCTAGCTGTTACTTTCCTAGCTAGTTTTGTTTGTCAGATTATGTTGTTTGCTTGGACATGATTGTTTGCTAGACTAGGGCTTGATTGTTAGACTGTTGGTAGGTGTGATTTTGGTGTGCACATTTCCTGCACGAGTCCTCTTTGACTCCGGTGCATCGATGTGCATTATTTCTCGGAGCTTCGTGGAGAAGCATTCCTTGTCGACGTCCCCTCTTTTCAAGAGTTGGAATATCGTTACAGGGAATGTCGTGGTCTCGGTGCATCGTGGTTGCAATTCTTGCCCGTTGGTGGTCTGTGGACATGAGCTTTACGCTGATTTCATTGTCCACGACATCATCAACTATGATGCGGTTCTTGATCAGTCCATATTTTACACCTTTTTTCTGCATGTTTTCACGCCATTTCGATTGCTCATAATGCGATTTTCATGAGTATTCGACGATATTGCGTTACTTTTCACTATTTCTTGTTTTTGTCGGATTTCAGGAAATATGGAGCGATCGGGGGCAAAAATGAGCTTAAGGGACTTGCACCCACACCGGAGCGTCACCTAAGGCTCTTTTGAGGGTTATTCGGCGATGGGAGACGGCTGGAAGAAGAAGGAACTCCGTAGGAGCGACGAGGAGGAGAAACGGAGAAGATTGGGTATTTACAGCATGCCACTCGGCCGAGTGGAGCACTCACTCGGCCGAGCAAGAAGACCACTCGGCCGACCAGACCGGACACGCTCCAACTGAAGGAATTGGGCGTGCACTCGGTCGAGGGATGATATCCCACTCGGCCGAGTAAGAAGATCGTATCGCCCGAGTGGCATGAGAAATCCACCATCAAAAGAGGCCGACTTACTGGAAATGTACAGGCTTTTGACGGTTCCGACTCGGCCGAGTACCGAATGCCTCTTGACCGAGTGAGTAAAGCCACTCGGCCGAGTCACCTCCGAAGACAGACCCCCCAAGACCCCTGACTAACTGGAATTTTACAGGGTCTGTCACTCGGCCGAGTAGTGAAGCCCACTCGACCGAGTAGAGAAGTCCACTCGGCCGAGTGATGCCGAGGACACGCAGCGCCCAGATTTTCAGACAGCCTCCCACTCTTTTGAAATCTGCTATCATTCCAGCAATCAAAGTATTTTTCTCATATTTTTTATGGATAGTAGACTTTATGAAGGTTCCAACGCCGCCAAGAACGCGCCAATCGGAGGTCGGATGAAATCTGGAGAATTTCTGCAAGTTGACGCTGCAGTGCTGGAATTTCCACTCGGCCGGGTCACATGTTCCACTCGGCCGAGTCGGCGGCGGACCCAGATTTTAAGTTGCGGTTTGGGCTGTTTTGGGCACGAATTTGAGGGGTTTTCTAGGGTTTTCTTGCTAGGGTTTTGAGTGATATTTAAGGGGGTTTGTAGCCGTCATTGAGAGAGGATCCCCCATGTTTTCTTAGGTTCCCAAAATATTTTATTAGGGATTATTTTAGAGGTTAGGCCATGCCCTAGGCCCCCTCTTGGATCTAAAAGCTTGTATTTGGATTGAAGATTTTCATCAAGCTAAGTATTTTGTTCTTCTTATTTGAATCTTTGTTTTTCTATCTTTTCATATGCAAGCAATGATTTTTATTGATTCTTATATCCTTAGTGCTATGCTTGAGTAGATTGGTTGTTCTAGGGCATGAGGATGAAACCTATGGATCTAATTTCAGATTTGTGATGAATGAATTTCCAAGTTGCTAGAATTGCTAGGAGGTTAGGTTGTGATTGATTTATTACGGATAGCTAGGGATTTCCATCGATTGGGGTTTACAAGAGATTGGATTCTAATCGATGGGAAGGCCTAGATATTCGATTTAGGTTTACAATTGGGTTTCTCTAGATATGGTTTGCAAGAGATTGGACCAAAGCTAGGATTTTTAATTGTAAATCTATACCCATATTCGTTTGCAAGAGATTGGACGAATACGAACTATCACAACCTAGATCGTAACTCGAGTTTGCACGAGAGTGGGCTCGAGGAGCGATTGAACGATGATGTCGATCTTCATGCTAGTGACTTAGGTTAGGGTTTGCAAGAGATTGGGCTCTAATCTAGGTTGCTATAGACCGGCAATAGCGCGAGAGCGTGAGCTTGGTTCTATATTCAGTTACGACTAGTTCACCTCAATGCAAGTCTAGTAATATTGAGATTCACTTTTTACAATGATGTATGACGGTCCGTAGTGGGGATTCCCTAACCCTAGACACTTTTATTATATTGTATTTGAATCGATATTTGACCGATTTCTCTATCTTCGACACCGACATCCATCACCATTACCATTACATCATACCATAGCCATCTCCACCAATAAAACATTCGTAGTCAAACCAACCTAGGACAGATTGGAGCCAACACCACATCCTCGTGTTCGATACCCGCTCGCCACTACGCCGTGCGCTTGCGGTAAAACTACAATCATTCTCCGGACGTATATCCGGGGCCGACCAAGTTTTTGGCGCCGTTGCCGGGGAGGTGTTTCACGTTGGGTGCCAATTTGTCACAATTAGGTTGATTAGATTACATTAAAAAAAACAAAAAAAACAAAAAAAAACATTAAGAGAGATTTTTTCCCACCACCTGCTATTATTATCTTTATCTCTCTTTGTACCACTGACATCTTTTCCAGGTTGTTTACTTTGATTGATCAGGTACAGTTGTTGCAGCGATGGTGCTTCCAAAGAAAATGCGAGCGGGCTCTATACAATCCTACATATATCTCGCTACATTCTATCAGGCAGATGGAGAATCCTTCGGGGAAGCCTTGTCTAGGTTTGAAGGAATGTTAGAAACGTTCCAGACGGAGTCAGACCATGAGTGGAATGACTCCACGCTATTTGATATCTTCACTAGAAGGCTAAAGGGACCCTCACGTGAGTTTTTGAATAGGATGCAAGTGGGGAAGTTTAGTGATCTACAGTTGGCAGCAGCCTTGGAGCAAATGATAGATGATGCTCGATCACCTGTTCACTAACCGTTACGGTAAGTAAACCATACGACCAAGTATTCATCAATTTTGTTATGGCTAATGTCTCTAGTGCAGGTACTATCATAGATGGAGTGTATGCTTCACTTGAAGGTGATCATATCCACCTTTATACCATCAACACTCCACAAATATAGACATCTGAGTTGCCAAAGGAGGACACGTACACGGACCTATTGAGAAACATTGTCGACATAGTTCGAAATTCCGGTCCATTGACAATAACGGCATGTGATCCTTTTGAGCTTGAATTTCAAAACTTTATTACTCATTGTATCTCTTCCACATGCACAATTGATGATGGAGTCTACGCTCTAATTGAGGGGCACAAGACCCATTTTTACACCATGGTTGAGATACATGAGCCTATAGAGCCACCTTATGCCGTCGTCGCCTCCCCCTACCAGCCACCTGAGCCAGAGCAGCCTATACCATCAGAGGATATTATTGTGGAGGTCATGCATACAGTAGTGGAGCAGACCATCGAGGAGGACGTGACTTTGGACGATGACAACTGCACACAGATGGAGCCCAAATTGTGCCCCCTCCTTTCGAGCTACCGCAGACATCCCCACCTTCTACAGAGGCTGAGCATCCCTCAGAGGACCACGCTTCCACTGATGCTGAGGAAAATCCTACAGAGCTTATGGCTCCCCTTCAGGGAGATCTCTTTACTCCCTCATCTCCTACATTTGATTCTCCTCCCGTGTATGATGTTTTTTACGATTCAGATTTTGACGACTCATCGTGCCTTTTGCAGGATTCATGTACATACGATCAAGAGGTATGATGGGACGTATACGAGGAGGAGAGCGAGGAGTTAGCACCCATGGACGCTATTGAATATGATCAGGAGGTGCGATGGGATAAGTCTGACGATGATGAGGAGCTGCCTGATGAGACCTACGTATATTTGCCCAAGCTACCTGAACAACCTGAGGTGAACAATGAGGAGTTGATCGACGTGGTACACGAGAGTAGAGATTTATTTCCAGGGAAGTGTTGTCAACCGTTTTTAATTTTAAATACTTATGTTGATGACCCTCTTTGGAATACATTCATTTTGGGGAAGAATTATCCACATCAGATTGATGTGGCTTATCTCTTGCAGGGTACAGGTGGAGTCCTTGGAGAGGTGCTGGGAGCCGCATTGCTGGAGTCTAATGGAGTCCGTGGACATACGCGCCTGGCGGAGCCACGGAAAGAGCAGTTAGAGCAGTTGCCTGCACCGGCAAAGATACTGGATCCGCCTTTTGCTATAGGTGATATCAATCCAGTAGTGTATAAATTTTATGCTTTCAATAAACACGAATCCTCTCGGCAGCGAGAGGACCGTATAGATTTGCTTGAATAAATATTACCGCATATGACGGCTACAAAAATGTTTTACACCCCAAACCCATTATATATATTAATTCCCCTCTCCATATTTTGATGTGTCATATCCTTTTTGCTCACCACCCATCGAGCATTTCTTTCAAGTGAATGCTCACATTCTTATTCGTTTGACTCAATCTTGCTTAGCAAAGCCGTGACATTTTTGATCGAGTCATTTGAATAGGATTGTTAAGCATAAGCTTGGGGGAAAGCGCTCTCAAGCATCATTGCATGTGCATGTAGTTGCATTAGGATTTCATGTCATTCATCTCATCATTTTTCATTCACCTCCCTCATATTTATCGTTGTTCCTCATATTTTTCCTTTTATGATCACATTGAGGACAATGTGAAGTTTAAGCTTGGGGGAGTGCATTTCCATGCCATTTAGATGCATTAGTTGCATTTTTACTTTATTTTAGGGTTTTTAAAAAAAAATTTCAAAATTTTTGCATCATCTTTTTGATTTTTCCATCTTATTTTCCTTTTATGTGTGTTCATGCATCATATTGTGTGCTTGATTTTCTTTTCTTTCCTCTCTTTTATTTTATTTTCTTTATTTTCTTTATTTACTTTTCCTCCTTTTGCTAGACTTGTTCCTTATGATGATATCTCTTATTGCTTTAGTAGCCATCACGATACTTATTATTCCTTGCCATGCTATTTAGAGTATTCAATAGTCTTGCTATTCACATGTGCTTGCAAATCTATTTCTCTTGATGACCCCTCTAAGTGATTGCATGATATTCATTGAAACTGAATGTATGGATTAGTGTTTAGTATGCTTTTGTTGGAAATGCACCAAGATTCACGCATCATTAGTATATCTGAAGCATCAGTTTTATTGTCTTATTCACCTTCTGTTGCATGCTTGATATGATTGTGCACTTTACCGCTTGACTTCACTCTTTATTGAGATGATTGAGAATATACATGCTTACATATGAGTTTTAGTTGAAGTATTATTTTATTGAACCGTTCGTGCACATCTTAGAGTGAACCGAGTGCTACATTACTTCCTTCTCCACATATATCTTTGTATTCTCTACATGTCACTTGAGTTCCCTCCTAAAGCTACTTATATCACATCTATTTCCCAAAAATCCCCACAAAAGAAAACGTTAGCTCCAAAAAGTCCAAAAAGCCAAAAAGGAGCCAAAATCCAAAAATACAAATCATATAGCTTCTACAAAAAATCCAAAAAGAAAAATGAGAAACAAAGTCCAAAAGAAAAAAAATATTTCACTATCTCAATATTGGAGCCACAAAATACTTGGGAAAACCAAGGCAAAAATCTCATTTTCCACTATCATATTTCTTTAGATATGATGCCCCAAGCTAAGCTTGGGGGGGTGAACTCGTTTGACCATATGAGTGAGCACGACATTAGAGTGGAGAGGTGCACGAATGAGGAAGTTTGATAATGCTGAAACTTAGCAAAATACTTTAGTTATGGAGATTTCTTATGAATCGACATAAATATGTGAATGCCATGATTTATTCCATTCTCCATTGCATGTTTGGTATGATTCTTATATGCTTCATTTATAACTTTTGATTGAAAAGTGCATTGCCAACATTTGAATATTAAATCCTATGAAATGCGTGACGTGGATAGGAATTGATTGTATGAATTTAGAGAATCCCTTTTGTTGTTCTTAAAAGTTTGCAAGTACCATGTTTATGTAAGATTTGAAATCCTTATAGCATGTGATTCGTATTTTCCAAGTTATCATGATGTATAGCTTATGGCTTGAGATCTGAGAGAATAATCTAGCAACCACTTCTACCTCGTGTTCCTTCTTTTTCATTTCATTTTCTTTATTTTCATCTCCCGAGTTCGTCTCTCTACTTATCTTCCTCGAGGACGAGTAAGAGGTAAGCTTGGAGAATTTTGATCGGTCCATATTTTACACCTTTTTTCTGCATGTTTTCACGCCATTTCGATTGCTCATATTGCGATTTTCACGAGTATTCGACGATATTGCGTTACTTTTCACTATTTCTTGTTTTTGTCGGATTTCAGGAAATATGGAGCGATCGTGAGCAAAAATGAGCTTAAGGGACTTGCACCCACTCCGGAGCGTCACCTAAGGCTCTTTTGATGGCTATTCGGCGATGGGAGACGGGTGGAAGAAGAAGGAACTCCATAGGAGCGACGAGGAGGAGAAAGAGAGAAGATTGGGCATTTACAGCATGCCACTCGGCCGAGTGGAGCACTCACTCGGCCGAGCAAGAAGACCACTCGGCCGACCAGACCGGACACGCTCCAACTGAAGGAATTGGGCGTGCACTCGGCCGAGGGATGATATCCCACTCGGCCGAGTAAGAAGATCGCATCGCCCGAGTGGCATGAGAAATCCACCATCAAAAGAGGCCGACTTACTGGAAATGTACAGGCTTTTGACGGTTCCGACTCGGCCGAGTACCGAATGCCTCTCGACCGAGTGAGTAAAGCCACTCGGCCGAGTCACCTCCGAAGACAGACCCCCCAAGACCCCCGACTTACTGGAATTTTATAGGGTCTGTCACTCGACCAAGTAGAGAAGTCCACTCGGCCGAGTGATGCCGAGGACACGCAGCGCCCAGATTTTCAGACAGCCTCCCACTCATTTGAAATCTGCTATCATTCCAGCAATCAAAGTATTTTTCTCATATTGTTTATGGATAGTAGACTTCATGACGGTTCCAACACCGCCAAGAACGCGCCAATCGGAGGTCGGATGAAATCTGGAGAATTTCTGTAAGTTGACGCTGCAGTGCTGGAATTTCCACTCGGCCGGATCACATGTTCCACTCGGCCGAGTCGGCGGCGGGCCCAGATTTTAAGTTACGGTTTGGGCTGTTTTTGGGCACGAATTTGAGTGGTTTTCTAGGGGTTTATTGCTATGGTTTTGAGGGATATTTAAGGGGGTTTGTAGTCGTCATTGAGAGAGGATCCCCCATGTTTTCTTAGGTTCCCAAAATGTTTTATTAGGGATTATTTTAGAGGTTAGGCCATGCCCTAGGCCCCCTCTTGGATCTAAAAGCTTGTATTTGGATTGAAGATTTTCATCAAGCTAAGTATTTTGTTCTTCTTATTTGAATCTTTGTTTTTCTATCTTTTCATATGCAAGCAATGATTTTTATTGATTCTTATATCCTTATTGCTATGCTTGAGTAGATTGGTTGTTCTAGGGCATGAGGATAAACCATGTGGATCTAATTTCAGATTTGTGATGAATGAATTTCCAAATTGCTAGAATTGCTAGGAGGTTAGGTTGTGATTGATTTATTACGGATAGCTAGGGATTTCCAAAGATTGGGGTTTGCAAGAGATTGGATTCTAATCGATGGGAAGGCCTAGATATTCGATTTAGGTTTACAATTGGGTTTCTCTAGATATGGTTTGCAAGAGATTGGACCAAAGCTAGGATTTTTAATTGTAAATCTATATCCATATTCGTTTGCAAGAGATTGGACGAATACGAACTATCACAACCTAGATCGTAACTCGAGTTTGCACGAGAGTGGGCTCGAGGAGCGATTGAACGATGATGTCGATCTTCATGCTAGTGGCTTAGGTTAGGGTTTGCAAGAGATTGGGCTCTAATCTAGGTTGCTATAGACCGGCAATAGCGCGAGAGTGTGAGCTTGGTTCTATATTCAGTTACGACTAGTTCACCTCAATGCAAGTCTAGTAATATTGAGATTCACTATTTACAATGATGTATGACGGTCCGTAGTGGGGATTCCCTAGCCCTAGACACTTTTATTATATTGTATTTGAATCGACATTTGACCGATTTCTCTATCTCCGACACCGACATCCATCACCATTGCCATTACATCATACCATAGCCATCTCCACCAATAAATCATTCGTAGTCAAACCAACCTAGGACAGATTAGAGCCAACACCACCTCCTCGTGTTCGATACCCACTCGCCACTACACCGTGCGCTTGCGGTAAAACTACAATCGTTCTCCGGACGTATATCTGGGTCGACCAGTTCTTGGGATGGATTGGCTTGCGAGCTTCTATGCTACGATCGACTGTCGGAGGAAGAAGGTGGTGTTTGAGATTCCCGGACACCCAGTGTTTGAGTTCAGCCGGGGTAGCAGCTCGCTTGGTCCTGTCAGATTTCGGGACAGGCCGGTGGAGGTTGTGACTATGCAGATGGAGCTGGAGAGGCCAGCTGTGGTGCGAGACTTTGATGACGTCTTCCCCGAGGAGATGTCTGGTTTGCCACCTGATCGAGCTCTAGAATTTTCTATTGATCTTGTTCCGGGAGCGCAGCCGATTTCGAAGGCGCCATATCGTATGGCACCCGCTGAGTTGGAGGAGTTGCGGAAGTAGCTGGATGAGCTTTTGCAGAAGGGTTATGTCCATCCTAGTGTGTCTCCGTGGGGAGCACCGGTCTTGCTGGTGAAGAAGAAGGATGGTTCGCGTCGCATGTGTGTGGACTATCGGGAGTTGAATGCGGTAACCATCAAGAATAAATACCCGTTGCCTTGCATCGATGATATTTTTGATCGGCTTGGAGGTTCGAGGGTGTTTTCGAAGTTGGATCTGAGGATTGGTTATCATCAGTTGAAGGTGAAGAAGGATGATGTTCCGAAGACAGCATTCAAGACGAAGTATGGACACTACGAGTTTGTGATTATGCCTTTCGGTGTAACCAATGCACCTGCAGTTTTCATGAATCTGATGAACCTGATCTTCTATGACTTTTTGGATAAGTTTGTCGTTATCTTTATTGACGACATTCTGATCTATTCAAAGTCGGAGGAAGAGCATGCATCGCACTTGAGGACGGTGTTGGAGATTTTGAGGAAGCATCGGCTGTATGCTAAATTTTCAAAGTGCGAGTTTTGGCTGGACAGAGTTGCTTTTCTCGGGCATGTGGTGACTGGAGATGGTATTTCAGTGGATCCCGAGAAGATCAGGGCCATCAGAGAGTGGCCTGTTCCGCAGTCAGCGTCTGAGATCCGGAGTTTCCTTGGGCTTGCTGGTTACTATCGGCGCTTCATTAAGGACTTTTCCCGTATTGCCGAGCCGATGACCAGATTGACGTGGAAGGATGTACCTTTTGTTTGGTCGGGTGATTATGAGAATGCTTTTGGTGTTCTGAGGGAGAGATTGACGACTGCCCCTATTCTTGTTGTGCCTGATCACAGCGGTGGATTTGAGATCTTTTGCGATGCTTCTGGCAAGGGTCTCGGTTGTGTGTTGCATCAGCACGGGTATGTTGTGGTGTATGCTTCGCGTCAGCTCAAGACTCATGAGAAGAATTACCCGACGCATGATTTGGAGTTGGCTACTGTTGTGTTTGCTCTTAAGATTTGGAGGCACTTCTTGCTGAGTGAGAAAGTGAAAATCTTCACCGATCACAAAAGCTTGAAGTATATTTTTACTCAGAAGGAGCTCAACATGCGACAGCGTCGATGGTTAGATCTCATGGAAGATTATGAGATTGATTTGTAGTATCACCCTGGTAAGGTGAATGTGGTTCCTGATGCGCTGAGTAGGCTTCCAGCGGTGATGATTTTGACTTCGCAGTGGAGATTGCAGTGGGATTTTTGCGAGTCTGCTGTGGAGATTGTTCTTCCTGGGGAGGCCTCTTCGTTGATGAATATGCAGATTCAGTCGACGATTGTGGATCGGATCAAGGCTTGCCAGGCTGAGGATCCGAAGCTGGTGAGGATTCGGGAGCAGGTGGAAACCGGTCTGTGGACTGACTTTTTGATTCATGAGGATGGCTCGCTGAGGTTTGGAGCTAGGTTGTGTGTGCCAGATGGGGATATCAGAGAGGAGTTGATGGTGGAGGCACATAGTTCGCCGTATTCTGTGCATCCTGGTAATACCAAGATGTACAAGGATCTTCGTCTGAACTATTGGTGGCATGGTAGGAAGAGGAGTGTGGCTCGGAGTGTAGCCAAGTGTTTGGTTTGCCAGCAAGTAAAGGCGGAGCTTCAGCGTACGGCAGGGTTGCTACAACCGCTTCCAATTCTGGAGTGGAAGTGGCAACACATCACTATGGATTTCGTGACTGGATTACCTCGGACTCCGAAGCAGAATAACGCGATTTGGATGATCGTAGATCGATTGACCAAATCCGCGCAATTTAATCCATTCCGAGTGGGACATTCCACTGAGGCGCTAGCGAGGAGATATATGGAGGTAAATTCTTTTGCTCTCCGTTTTATTTCCTTTTCCTAGTTTAGATGGTGATGTAACGTGAATTGTGCAGGAGGTCGTACGACTTCACAGAGTCCCCGTGAGTATCGTGTCGGACAGAGACAAGAGATTCACATCTCAGTTCTGGCAGAGTTTGCAGAAGAGTTTGGGTACGCGTCTGAGTTTCAGCACGGCGTACCATCTGCAGACGGATGGCCAATCCGAGAAGACGATTCAGATCTTGGAGGACATACTGAGGGCGTGCATGTTGGATTTCAAGGGTTCGTGGGAGGACCATCTACATCTGGTAGAGTTCTCTTACAACAACAGCTTCCAGGCGAGTATTGGCATGACGCCTTTCGTTGCTCTTTATGGGAGGAAATGTCGATCGCCATTGAGTTGGGATGACGTTGGTGATCGCGAGCTGTTGGGACCTGAGATGATCGTGGAGGCCGTGGATATTGTCAGGAACATTCGGGAGAGGTTGAGGATTGCTCAGGACCGTTTTAAGCATTGGGCGGATGCTAAACGCCGTCCTTTGGAGTTTCAGCCGGGCGACCATGTGTTTCTGAGGATTTCCCTGAATCGTGGTGTGATTCGCTTTGGGAAGCGAGGAAAGTTAAGCCTGCGATACATTGGACCGTTTGACATTCTGGAGAAAGTTGGCGAGGTAGCCTACCGCTTAGCCTTGTCGCCGTCTTTGGAAGGAGTTCACAATGTTTTCCATGTGTCGCAGCTTCGTCGATACATTAGCGATCCATCTCATGCTGTGGATTTCTCAGAGATTACCGTTCGCCCTGATATGACGTATGACCAGCAGCCAGTGCAGATTTTGGACAGGCGTCAGAAGTCACTCCGGAACAAGGTTGTCAATCTTGTGAGGGTGATGTGGCGACACGGCTCACCTGGAGAGTCTACTTGGGAGAACGAGGATGAAATGTGAGAGCGCTACCCACTTTTGTTTCCGGACACGTGAGTGTTGGGAAATTCCGAGGACGGAATTTTTCTTAAGTTGGGTAGGATGTAACGACTGGTTTTCATGTATCTGGATTATTTATTATATATATATGTTTTGGTGGATTTTCTCCTCATGTGTAGTTTTCGTCTCCGTAGCTTTCATTTTCGATCGTTTTGTCGTGATTTTCTAGCTTCTTCCTTAGAATCGTCGATTTTGGAGTAAGTCATTCGTGACGGGCTTTATATCGGTCGTATATTATTGTTAGATCAAGCCAAGGAGTCTTAGGAATCGATCCGGGAGCTTCGCGCTCCATTTCGGAACTTTTTGTGCACGTTAGCCGATACAAGAAGGGGAACCGACCGACTAGATGACGATTTAGTCGGTCGGCAAACCTTCATGGACCGACTAGTGGGCTTTGTTAATTACTTAGGAGTTACTGTTTATCGTTAGTCGGTCTAAGAACATTGGTCGACCGACTAGGTTGCAAACTAGTCGGTCAGCAATCGTTCTTTAACCGACTAGCTCTATGATCATTTTTGATACCAAGTACTATTCATTCTTAGTCGGTCTAAGAACGTTCATCGACCGACTAGATGAGAAACTAGTCGGTCTGTAGTTGTTCTCTGACCGACTAAATCTAAATCCTATTTTTGTACAGGAGTTACTGTTTGGACTTAGTCAGTCTGCGTTGATCGACCGACCGACTAGTTCCCGAACTAGTCGGTCAGTGGTTGCTCTTTGACCGACTAATCAGTGTCGAAACTCTAATTTCTGGGCAGCCGCCAGCACTTCCTATTTAAACCCCCAAACGTTTTTCTTTTCTTCTTTCATTCTCCTGAGCCTCCTTCTTCCACAAATCACTCTCCAACATTTCCCCAAGCCATTCCTTCCTCCCTTGAAGTTTCCCTCTCCATTTTGGCCGGCCACCACCTCTAGGTCACCGGAAAATCCAAAAAAATCCCCAAAACCCCATTTCTCCAGATTTTCCCCATCCATTCCAGATCTGAACCCTAGGTTCCCCGGATCATTTCTTCCGTTGTCGTGCTTGCTCGGCATCGTTCTTCCGCTTCCGATACGGTAATAACTCGATCTCCTAATATCCTCATAGCCCATTTGTGTTTTTGTGAAACCCTAAATAAAACTAGGTTGGATGTTGTTCTAATATTGTTTTGCCATGGCAGCGATCTCATCTCCGTAGTTAGCATTTGTGCGACGGCCTCGTTGATCGTCATCATCGGTGCTAGGCAAGTGAAACTTGCCACTTAGGGTTTTGGGCCACGTCTTAGGCCAATTGCTTGTTGTAGGCGTAAAAGAGGCTAGGCGACGAAATGATACTCGCCTAGGCGCAATTTCAGGAACTAGCTTGACAACGAAGCTTGATCCGTCATTTATCATGTTGCATAACTACCATGTCATGTTTAATTTTAATTAACGGTACATGAATTAATTGTCATCCATGCTATCCATGTTGAATGTCGCATTCGTAGCATACGCTACCATACTTGTGTTTCCTGGCTCGTGTTTAAGAAGCAGGCTACGTGAGTTGGTTGATAGCCAATGCCCGACCTACTTGTTTCTAGCTAGGCACCTGCGCTGCAGGCATAACCCTATGCCATACGTGTTAAATACACTTCCTGTCTCGTGTTCCAGAAGCAAGCATTCCGTGTGCGCGGTAATGCCCTGGCTTGATACACGTGGAGGGGTAGGGATAAACGGTCACTTGAGCTTAGGAGTTGGCCCGATCAGCCACTCTAGCCAACAGGCGGAATCTCTGTGCATAACTTGTTACTTGACGTGTTTACTTGACGTGTTCACTTGACGTGAACTACTTGACTTGTACTTGTCCGTGTTTTACTTGTAAGACTTGTTATCCATGACATACTTGCTACTTGTACTTACCTTTACTTGTCACTTCCTTACTATCCTTGCCATGTCATGCATCATACTATAACTGCTAGGTTGTTAGTTTACCTTACTTTCAGTTTCCTTGCCCAAGTCTTTTAGACTTGCTGACATGTGCCCCTTTACTCTTTTGGGTGACACATGTTAGATCCTGAGCCTGAGTTCATTATTGAGGACGGGGTGTTTGCTGACGCCGAGCCCGAGCCTGTGTTTGGCGAGGAGTACGTGGAAACTGGGGACCAGTCCTAGTGTCTTCGTTGAGCTTTTCTCTTTTGTTTTAGACTGCTGTAGTTGTCGGTGCGCAGCATCTATACTTTGTTATGTTTGTCCTTGTTGGCCTTGTTCTGGGCCTTTAGACTCTTTCTTTTAGCCTGGTGGCTTTTCTGGATGTTGAACTTAATTTTTAATGTTGGACAAATTCTGAGATTTGAGATTTTATTTCTGTCTCTCCTTGTGTTAGTATTGTTGTTCCGTTTGTGGTTACAGGGATCTGCTTATGTTTTATTGACGCTTATCGGGTTTGGGGCTTCACAGCTCCACTCTCGTGCGGACCTTTTCACGTCTCGCCTCCATTTTAGGGAAGCGGGGCGTGACAACGTGGGTATGAAATAAGCGCAGATATCGGTTTATGTGACGTAGTGCAAGGGGGATTATGCCATAATATGTGGCTAAGGGAAGAGAATGCAAAATTTGAATGCGAGAGAAGTGCAAATGATGTCGTGGGAGTAAAACAATAGGAATGTGTTAGACGTGTGTGTGTGTGTGTGTGTGTGTGTGTGTGTGATGCATGTATGCATCCATGGATGAGCATGGATGTGTGTAGGGAGAGTCATAGAAGTGTGAAAGGGGCTAGGGGTCAATGGAAACCCCGTAAATTTTTAGAAAGGTCATGGGCAAAACGGTCTTTTTGACTAAATTTGATGTGCGTACATACTTAAGTGGTCGGTGTATAAAGTAATGGCAAACTTGTAAATAACTAGAATATGAAAATGTATTTTGGTCATTTAACTAAGTGCATGCGTATCCTTAGGAGTTTCTAGAGCTAAATATTTTAGAAAGAATCTTCACTTTTCTTCTTCACTTTTCTTTCCATTTCTCTTTTCATTTTTCTTTCTTCCCCTTTTTCTCCCAATAGGGCCGGCCACCATGCTCCCCTTTTCTCCTCATTCTTCAACTCAAAAATCCTAATTCTTCCATCCAAAAATTAAGTATCTCAAGTGGGTTGAAGAGAGAAAGAAGACGGAGAAGAAAGGAAGAGAAAGAAAGGATGAAAATCAAGCTTTTGAGGTAGGAACTTTCTTGGTTTGGAATTCCATCAAATTAATTTTTGCTAATATATTTTTATAGTATGTTTTATCCAATATGTTATGAGGATAGTCAATTTTTACATGCTATGGCTCAATTTCACAATTTCCCTTTGATATTCTTAGCAAAGTCATCTCCTTTTGAAATTCAGAAATCTTGATGTCTGATTTTTCCTTGATTGTGGTTACTGTAACTTGAATTAGGGTTCGAAAAAAATATGAACTTGTAGATCTTGAAGTTCTACCCCAAAATCATATAAATTATGACATAGTTTAAATTCATAAATTAGGAGCAATAAATCCATCTTTATAATATGTCTGTTTGATTTTTAGTGTTGACACAGTTTAGAAAAATGAGGATTATTACCTGCACACATCGTAAAATTTTGTGATCTTGGTCTTGTTAGAAAGTTAACAAGATTTTCTAAAAATTCGTCAGATTTCCCCTATGTCAAATTTCTGGCTCCAACATGCCCAAAATTGGCTTACAATACAGACCCTGAAATCTGTCTGAAAAACAGATTTGACACACTTCACCAATTAATTCACCATAAATCACATACTTAATATTTTTCCATGACATTTCATCTGTGAATCAAGGATTAATATATCTAAAATTTTCAATCGGGATATCTTGCCAAATTCTCACTGAAACCTGATGATATTTGCCCATGTATTGGCAACTTTTACAAATTCCTGCAAGCTGAATGGTTAAGTGATGTGTTAAATTGTGTATTGTTGTTATTCCACCCACTATGGCACATGATTGTTGTTTTTACATGTAAATTAGATTAATGATATGTCAGGCCAATTGATCTGCTAATGTGCTTATGGATATGCACGTCATGCTTACTATGAAAATGCCTGAATGAAGGCAAACGCCAGGAATGTGAGAAATGCTCACTCATATGGATATGAATTGAGATTTGATATGAACCTGTAATATTGGGAGCATGTCATGCATAGTAGCATATGTGATGTGATGGTGGGTTGATATGAATACGATGGAGGGCATGACACTTCAGTGCATGACCCATGTTGATCTGAATGTGAAATGTGACTCCAAGCTACATGACTCCTTCATTACTATAATGATGATATGAAACTCTTGAATGTCTCAGTCCTCTCTAATGAGGGTGAGTAGCAAAGCCCGGGTTTTAGGTGGGATTTGAGTAAATTATGGATATGAGGCCTGGACTGTGAAGTTAGGAGATGATTATGTGATGTGTGGAGTTTATACCCACTCGCCTTTACCAGGAGTGGAGGGGATTTTTATACCCACTCGTCTTTACCGGGAGTGGAGGGGTAAGGAGGTGGAGAGCCTCATTACTGCCAGGGACGGGGGAGCTGAGAGGCCCGACGTACAGTACCCGTGTCCATTGCGTCGTGTGCTATATTCACCCCAAATTTGCGGTAAAGTCCAGGTCCTGGTATCACACAGTTTACACAAGTTCCAACTAATTCAATTATAAATTAATAAAATAAGAATTTGGCATGTTACTCCTTCTGCTGGCAGCACTTCCCCTTCATTTGCCTGCTTCTTTGTGACTATGTGTCATACACATGCACTTGTACTTGTCGTATAAGATAGTGGTTGCTTGAATACTTGTGTTGTTGTTATTATTATTATTTTTATTATTCGTGCTAACCCTTTTCTTGCAGTAACTCGACATTGGACCGCATGTATGACTTCATTGGTTCAACTATTTAATTCGCATTATATCACTTAGTTACATGCTCTATTTCTCTTGCTTGCCTTGTGAATTGATAACCTTAAAATGGAGTTCCAAACCCAAGTTGGTTCCTACTGGGGCACGCATTGACGTGCTCCTCCCCATTTTCAGGTAGCAGGGACGACGTGGTTGGAGGTGACTTGGAGTTGGGTTTCAGGAGTAGAATTTGGTGCGAGCTGTAGCTATATAGTGTGACCTGGTTGTCTTGGGAGGTGAAGAGTGACGGTGTATGTGTGGTGGTGTACTTGGAGTATGTATATTAATGGAAGATGATATATGTGGGATATGCTGTTGTTGATCTATGTTATTTATGAAATTGTTCTGATATTACTGTGAAGCTTCACTTGTACTATTCCAGCATGTGCGTAGTGGCCCGCTTGTCCAGTTACTCATTTTTGTTTCTTCTCCTCTCTCACCACCCACGCTCTTCAGGATAATTGAAAAAAATTTATAAATGCCGGGTATCCTGTGGAGAGGGGCGTGACAAGTCCTAAAGCCTTAGTCTTTTTTGTATTTTATTCTTTTATATATTGTGGAACCCCTCCTTTGCGATATCGAGTGATACAACCTTCGCATCCATCACCATTACAACATTCTATATTCCATATCCACCAATAAACCCGCAAGTCTAACTCAACCTAGGAGTAGATTGGTAGTATAGCACCACTTCCCCGTGTTCGATACCCGCTTGCCACTATATCGTGCGCTTGCGGTAAACGACATCGTTTTGGAGTTAGTTCAGGCTCGATCAGTGGTCATGGATGACAAATAGTGGTTGGGTACAAAAGATAATTGAGCCATCATATGTGGTGAATTTATTAAACTAAGAAAGCTTATAAAATCCTATATGGTCCTCTCACCGCCGAGAGGATTCGTGATTATTGAAAGCGTAAAATACTACACTACTAGATTGGTACCACCTGTAGCAAAAGGCGGATCTGGTATCGTTGCTGGTGCAGGCAACTGCTCCAACTGCTCCTTTCGTGGCTCTGCCAGACGCGTGTGTCCATGGACTCCATCAGATTCCAGCAATGCGACTTCCAGCATCTCTCCAAGGACTCCACCTGTACCATACAAGAGATAAGCTGCATCAATCTGATGTGGATAATTCTTCCCCAAAATAAATATATTCCAAAGAGGGTCATCAACAATAATATTTAAAATTAAGATTGGTTGACAACACTTCACTGGAAACAAATCTCTACTCTCGTGCACCTCGTCAATCAACTCCTCCTTGTTCGCCTCAGGTTGTTCAGGTAGCTTGGCATATATGCGTGGGTCTCATCAGGCAACTCCTCATCATCATCAGACTTATCCCATCGCACCTCCTGATCATATTCAATAGTATCCATGGGTGCTAACTCCTCGCTCTCCTCCTCGTGTACGTCCCATCGAACCTCTTGATCATAAGTATGTGTATCCTGCAAAAGGTGCAATGAGTCATCAAAATCTGAATCATAAAACATCATACACTGGAGGGAAATAAAATGTACGAAACGAGGGGGTAAAGAGATGTCCCTAAGTACGAGCAGTAAGCTCTGGTGGGTGATCCTATGAGGAATGCTCAGTCTCCGTAGAAGGTGGGGGTGGTGCAATCTTCTCTGTGGCATCCTCCTGAACATTAACCTCCGGCTCTGCTATGATACTCCCCGAGTGTCTCGTCTCAATTATCTCATCAGAAGTAACTGCAATCATGCCAGGTGTCACTGTCTCATCAGAGGTGACAACGTCCATATTCTCACAACGCAGTACCTTAGCCTCCTCCTTGGGCTCCTCTGATATAGAAGGCAATGTAAACTTAATTTTCTCCTTTTTATGCCTTCTTCGTCATGTCCGTCCTGAAACCCGAGGCACCCTATATTGCGGGATGGCCTTCTCAATAATAGGTGCATGTGGCTCTATAGGCTCCTGTCTCTTGGCCACGGTATAAAAGTGGGTCTTGTGCCCCTCAACTAGAGCGTAGATTCCATCATCAATTGTGCCTGTGGAAGAGATACGATGAGTAATAAAGTTTTGAAAGCCATGCTCAAAAGGGTCACCTGTTGTTATTATTAATGGATTGGTGTATCGAACTGTGTCCACGATGCTTCTCAGTAGGTCCATATATGTGTCTTCCTCTAGCAGCTCGGATGTCTCTATTTGTAGAGTGTTGATGGTGTAAATGTGGATATGATCACCTTCAAGGGAAGCATACCCTCCATCTATGATAGTGCCTGCACCAGAGACATTAGCCATAACAAAATCAATGAATACTTGGTCGGTTGGTTTACCTACCATAACAGTTAACAAACCGGTAGATCGAGCATCATCTATCATTTGTTCCAAGGTTGCTGCAAACTGCAGATCACTGAACTCTCCCACTTGCATCCTCTCCATAAACTCACGTAAGGGTCTCTTTAGCCTTCTAGCAAAGATATCAAATAGCTTGGAACCATCCTACTCATGGTCTGACTCCGTCTGGAACATTCCTAACATTATTTTGAACTTGCACAAGGCTTCTCTGAAGGACTCGCCATCAGCCTGATAGAATGTAGCAAGATATGTATAGGATCGTATAGAACCCGGTGGTATCTTTGGAAGCACCATCGATGCTTCAACTGTACCTGATCAAGCAAAGTAGACAACCTGGAAAACAAGTCAGTGGTATAAAGAGAGATAAAGATAATAATAGTAGCAGGCGGCGGGAAAAATCACTCTCTGTTTTATTATTATTTTTTGTTTTATTGTTTTTTTGTTGTCTTTTAACGCAATCTAATCAACCTAATTGTGGTAAATAGATAATATGACGGAACGCCTCCCCGGCAACGACGACATAAACTTGATCAGCCCGGAACTAACTCCAAAACGATGTCGTTTACCGCAAGCGCACGGTATAGTGGCAAGCTGGTATCGAAAACAGGGAAGCGGTGCTATACTACCTTTCTACTCCTAGGTTGAGTTAGACTTGCAGGTTTATTGGTGGATGTGGAGTATGGAGGGTCGTAATGGTGATGGATTCGAAGTTCGTGTCACTCAACGTTGCAAGGAAGGGATTCCACACAAACGAAGAAAGAAATAAAATATAAAATATTTGGGCTTTAGGACTCGCCGCTAGGACCGTCGAATGTCGATGCTCGGTTGAGACTTCTACGTTGCATTGGTTTAATTGGGGAATTGTAGCATCTAGAAAGTGAATTCATGCGTCTGGACATCATGAATCTAACATATCACATAAACCCCGCTCTCGTGATAGGCGCATACGATACGCGCATTAAGGATCTACAAAGTTCTCACCACTCTCGTGGTTCTAATGCTCTCAACTCATACCACTCTCGTGGGTTAGAGTTTCGAGGTATTTTGGTGGCTCTTATTGACGCAATGACGGTAGCCGTCAATTAGTGATATAGTTCGTCGGTGGATCTACTCAAGGCACAAGTTGGGCATGGTCACGAGCCTTGGTTGAATCCATCGATTTCCCTATTCAAGTCCCAAGGATACTCCTTAAGCTCATCAATTCCAAAGACCGTGGGCATGATCTCAGTGCAAGTTATCCTAGGGATCCGGTAGGATCGACCTGAATACTCCCCTTTATTCCTAATTCAACCTAGAGATCCAGATCTACATCTCCCCCCAAAGTCTTAGGGCTAACCCATCAACCCTAGAAGAGACTGCTCACACATAACGATTTTAACGAATAAAAACACGATTTTTGCAAGAGAAAACATCGTAGAAAATTAATCAGATAAGGATTGAATAGCTTATGTGCCGAAAACGAAGAAAAACAGCGAACAATAATTTCAAAGAGAGCCCAAAATTTCCAGAACGCAAGAGTAAAGGATCATGCCAAAAACAATTCACTAATCTTCCAAAACTAGGTTTAGATCTAACAAATATTTCTAATCTCCGCTGCTCTCAAAACGTAATTCAAAATTCAACAAAAGAACCAATTCTCTCAAACGCGCAACCCAGATCCACTCTTCACTCCCAAGCGCGCATCAGATGGCCGCGAGGAATTTTCGAAAATAGCCTTCAGTGTCGTCGACCGAGTCAATGACTCGGTCGAGCGGGAGCTTGCTCGGTCGGCCGCTTGGTCGAGCAGTCGTCTTGCTCGGTCGAGCACGTCAGTAAGTCGGTCTTCTCTAAAAATGTTGCTCTGTATGCTCGGCCCGAGTCAGCTCTGCTCGGTCGAGCAGCCAACTGACTCGGTGGCTATGAGATCTGCTCGGCTCGAGCAGGAGGCAGATTGAACTTAGGGAATGAGAGCTGCTCGACTAAGCACCTTGAGTACTCAGTTCGAGCGTCATGCGTATCTGCTCCTTCCTTCGTCTTGCCTCTGCTCGACCGAGCAGCTGCTCTGCTCGGTCGAGTCGCCTGGGAAAAAATTAGCTGAAGCTCCTGATAGCTTCTCCTCTCTTCCTGCACTCTCCTCCATTCCTCCCATGGCTTCCAAAACTCGGCGAACTCTTGTAGAGCTTTGCCAACGGGCTCACTGGCATGTCAGATGTGTCCATATCCAAAATGGGTCCCAAATCGCTCCAAAATCCCTGAAAATCCATAAAACTCTACGAAACTCGAATATAGCGTTAGAATTGCAATATCGTGGGAAAATACGAGATTTGAGTGCGAAAATGGTATGAAATGCAATGACATGATGCTATAAAAAGATGTAAAATATGGACACATCAGGATGAGACCAAAGGTCTCAAGTATATGAAAGGTCCACCCTACTATTATGTAGTGGGGTGTAATGGTGGATAATAGAGGGGAGAGACCTGACCATAAGTCTCCACCACTCGTAACACTTTGAATTTTTTGCTGTTTGCTTCTGAACTTTGAAGATAAGAAGTTCATTTTTTTTTTCAAATTAGTCATGCAAATCGGTACAAGATAGATATCATGAAACAGCCGATCAGCATTGTCCCTTGCAAGGAAGAGTCCAACGCAAATCCATGCTGTGATTTGGTCACGAATTCGTGCCCATCTCGAAACAAAAACAGAAAAAAAAACGGAATGTTGAACGTAAAAACAACACCTTGCGAGTGTGTGATGTTTTCCGATCTTAGCTCAGAATGATGCAATCACTTGTGGAGCAAAGGAGACGAGATCTCTCGTGTGTCTTTTTTTTCAACTCTTTTCCAATGTAAAAAAAGGAGAACAAAACATCACGAAAGTCCGCTTAAATTCGAACTAAAGCATGACCAAATTGTTGCAAGTAATTTCACTAGACTGTGACTGTCATGAACTGTGAATATTGTTATAGGGGAAGCATTGTACTTAAAGAATATCCAATAGAGATCCAAACCTTTAAGGATGATCTTTTAACAAGAGGGATGTGGATTATAAATCTCAGACTTGTTGGTGTTTATGGGTGCTTTCTCACTCCAAAAATTGTTGGAAGAAGGTTCGGTTGAATCGATTGACGGGAAATGACGTGGACAATCGACCGGGCACAGCGCGAGTTGACCACGGTCTGAATATGCTTCGACCTGAGCTACTTGAGTTGGGTCCGAGCTATCTCTGGGCTGTCTGCAACACAAAGATCTTGTCAAGGGTCGGATCTCGGGTCCGACCTAACCCCCTTTGATGCTTAAGTCAATAAATGACCCAATGAGTCTTGGGGTCACTATGTCCCACCAGTTGGGAGGTCGTCCGCCAGTTATCGTGCCGAGCTATGGATGAAATGTATAAGGTGGAGCAGATGCCAAGTTTAGGAATACATGGCATTTTAGTGGTTGCCAGAAAATGAGAATGTGGAATCAGAAGAAGCCACCATCTCGTTGATCACAGGACTACTTATAGGCAGTGGACGTTAGCGGGTAACGTCCGAGCCTTTATGACGATTTACTGCTTTAGCTTGAGCTGTCGACAATGATGATGGAGCGGAATCGGTCAATCATTGAATGCCCTCATTGAAGATGAGATTAATGGCCGGTATTGATGAGAAAGTCCGATGGTCGGCTCGGCTGGCGCCTTGAATGAAGGGATGATCGGTCGCACATTAGGGCTTCCGGGTCGTTGGGCCAGAATTATGGGCTTTTTACTGGGCTTGTCTATTAGAAACAAATAGCCGAGAGATCATCGGGCCGGCCCATGGCTATATCAATGGCCCCCATCTACTGAGCTCAACCGACGTAGTGGTTGAGGTCGGGTGATGTGTCACGCGCTGATGGGACAGACGCGACAGTCGAGATGACGTATTCAATCTTCACCACGCCTTACGATTTGCGTGAAAAAAAGTGCACGGAACTCGGAGCGCCGCTGCCCCCAGATGTTGAATCATGTCCGGGATCGAATGGCCGAGCTCGAGCGTGCCCTCTGATATAAATAGAATGCGAGGGTCCTGCCTTTGGCTTCATCTTCTCCATCCAGCTTCCCCGTCATCGAAGAAATGTAGTCCTCTCCTCTGTTCTCATGCCAATTATCTTCTCCATCCAGCATCACTTTGTTCGTGGTCAAGCCAGACATATAGAAGGATCAAGCTCAGCCCATGTAGCCAGAGCGGCTCATCATGGCTGCAACAACACATAATGACGGGGCATAATAGAGAAGAGAGGACCCTAATCGCCTTGATAAATCGGCCCATTAGAGATAGATGACGATGATCCCTTCATAGAATTATCCCTGATAGTATAGCTAGATAGGCCCGTGAGAGAGATTCCCTCCAAATCATATAGCCAAATCAGCTTGCGGGGTCTTCATAGAGTTGTAGTCAACACAAAAGCTAAATCGACTCACGATGGGAGTGGCCCCTTGACTTACAGCAAATACAGTGTTAGATTGACCAGTGAGGGGAGTGGCCCCTCGACCTACAACCAATATAGAGCTCAGTCGACTCGCGTGTGGAGTGATCCCTTGACTTACAATCGATACATAGCTAGGTCGGCCAGTAAGAGGAGTGTCCCATCGATCAACAGCCGACCTATAGATAGCTCAGCCCACAAGGGGGGTGACCTCTCGACTTACAGCCGATATAGATCTAAGTCGACTCGCGAGGATAGTGGCCCCCAACCTACAGATGACTTATTGATAGATTAGCATGTGACGGGAGTGGCCACCCAACTTACATCTGATATAGAGTTAGGTCGACTCACGAGGGGAGTGGCCCCTTGACCTATAATGGACTTATAGCTATCTCGGCCCACGAGGGAATGACCACCTGACCTATAGTCAATACATAGCGGAATTGGTCTGCAAGGGGAGTAGCCCATTGACCTCAACTAATACAGAGTTATGTCGACCTGCGAGGGGAGTGGCCCCCAGACCTACATGCAACCTATAGTTAGATCAGCCCATGAGGGGAGTAGCCCCGTGACTTACAGCCGACACAGAGCTAGGTCGGCCTGCGAGGGGAGTGATCCCTGACCTATAACTGACCAGCCTATGAGGTCTTCAAAAAGTAATCTTTGTTTGAATAGCTAGGTCGACCCACGAAGGAGCAACCCCCGATCGTATAGTTGACATGCTCACGAGGTAAACATCGAGATATCTACGTTAATCTGTAAGCTTGCACACTTTTAAAGAACGCAATGATGAGAAAAATCAAGCATGTTCTCCCCGTTAACATGTTCTTGGAATACATTCGAAGGTATTAAATTATAATCGAGAAACCAAAATTTAAAAATTTATACAAGGATTTACTCAGTTTACTTGTTTCTCATTGGTAATACCTTCGTAGATGCTCCGCATTCCAAGGATGGGCAAGCTCTTTGTCGTTCATTGTTGAGAGTTTGCAAGTCGCGTGACCAAGAACCTTAGTAATTTTGTAAGGTCCTTCCCACTTGACAGTGAGCTTGCCCAGACGGATGATCTCTGGTGAGAAGACTGCCTTCCTCAGGACTAGGTCGCCTAAGCAGAAGCTCCTGCCTTTGACTCTGGAGCTTTAGTACCGAGCTACTCGATGCTTTTGTTGGATAATGGTTGCAAGCATCTGGACACGTACCTCATTGATGAGCTCCACATTCAGTCCAATGCCCTCCAAATTCCTTTCCTCACCGAAGTGCTTGAGGCGGAGTGATTCTTTGTCGACCTCGACTGGGACAACCGCCTCTGCTCTAAAGGCAAGCATGAAGGGTGTCTCCCCTGTGGTGTTCTTATAGGTCGTTCTATAAAACCAGAGTATCCATGGGAGTTCTTCTGGCCATGTAGCACGAGCATCTTCAACCTTCTTGCGCAATGGCTCCAAGATGCATTTGTTGACAGCATATGCTAACTCGTTAGTCTGAGGATGAGCTATGGAGGCAAAGAGCAGTTTGATCTTTTACTCTGAACAGAACTCCTTGAAGCCTGTGCTATCAAACTGTGGTCAATTGTCAGTGACTATGGACCGAGGGATGTCAAATCAACAGATAATTGACTTCCAGATAAAGTTCTTGACATTCTTCCAAGTGATGCTGGCCAATGGCTCAGCCTATATCCACTATGTGAAGTAGTCCACTGAGGAGTGTTCATTGAATATAGTTTTTCCCCTCTTTTTAATACACATTTACATCGGTTATTTCTCTGTTTTCCATCGTTTTTCCTGTTTTGTTTCCTCTTTTGCTTTTACAGTCCCTTCTATGCTTTGCAGGAAATACATGCTAATTAGGGATCATATGGCGTGAATACGGTGTGAAAGGACGTAGAGAGTGGAGCCGGGAGACCAAAATGTGCAAAAAGGGGGAGTAAAGAAGGCAGTGTGGCATACACGGCCGCGTCGATTCGATGCAGCCGTGTGATCACAACACAGTTGAGCTGAACTCAATTCCACACGGATGCGCAGACATACACCAAACGGCCGTGTCAACAGCTCTAGAACCCAACTCCACGCGGCCGCGTAAAAGATCTCCAAACTGTCGCATCGCTGAGGAGAAGATTTGAAGATATGCAATCGACGTGGTCCACGTGACAGAGACGACGTGACCACGTAATCCTGAAGAACTGAAGACTAAACGGTCGCTTGACGCGGCTGTTTTGATGCTAACGCGGACGTCGAAGCCTAATTTGACGCGGCTGCATCCCTAAACGATGCGACCGCATCGCTGTAGCCTCTGCTCCCCCAACTTTCGCACTGGACGATGCGACCGCGTTGTTTTCGATGCGATTGTGTCGAATAGGGGTTCTGCGCTTCATTGGGCGTCGCCAGGGAGCAGTTAGGGGGTTTTTGGTCTTTTGGGGAATGTATAAAAGCTCATATTCTTCCCCTGAGCGAACCCATCATATTTTAGCCATTTTTCTGGGTTTTTGAAGTTTCGTAAGAGATTCTTAACTCTTTTATTCAGTATCTTTTATTGTTTTAGTTAGTTTCCTATTGTAATATATTAGACTTTCTTTATAGAAACGTTTCCCTTGTTATTGCTATTGTGTACTTTTCATCTCTTGTGTTTGTAAACTGAATCCATGGCTTTTATCATTTACCCGATGGTTGGAATCACTTCTACTATAATGGGTAGTGAGTAGTTTTTATCTAGGGCAACGGGTTGAACGCTGATCGTCTCCCAATGGGACGATGCTAATAAAACCCAGTGCACGGGCCGTGTGTAGTCGCTAACGGGTCGAACACGAGGAGGTGGTCAGTGAGCATCGGTTTATGGGTCTTTGGGTAAGAGCTATGCAATAAAGTCGGTGATTGGTCGGTGAAAATGAGAAAAGTGTGGTGATCGGTCCATATTTTACACCTTTTTTCTGCATGTTTTCACGCCATTTCGATTGCTCATATTACGATTTTCACGAGTATTCGACGATATTGCGCTACTTTTCACTATTTCTTGTTTTTGTCGGATTTCAGGAAATATGGAGCGATCGGGAGCAAAAATGAGCTTAAGGGACTTGCACCCACTTCGGAGCGTCACCCAAGGCACTTTTGAGGGCTATTCGGTGATGGGAGACGGGTGGAAGAAGAAGAAACTCCGTAGGAACGGCGAGGAGGAGAAACGGAGAAGATTGGGCATCTACAGCATGCCACTCGGCCGAGTGGAGCAGCCACTCGGCCGAGCAAGAAGACCACTCGGCCGACCAGACCGGACACGCTCCAACAGAAGGAATTGGGCGTGCACTCGGCCGAGGGATGATATCCCACTTGACCGAGTAAGAAGATCACATCGCCCGAGTGGCATGAGAAATCCACCATCAATGTACAATCTTTTGACGGTTCGGACTCGGCCGAGTACCGAATGCCCCTCGGCCGAGTGAGTAAAGCCACTCGGCCGAGTCACCTCCGAAGACAAGCCCCCAAGATCCCCGACTTACTGGAATTCTACAGGGTCTGTCACTCGGCCGAGTAGAGAAGCCCACTCGACCGAGTAGAGAAGTCAACTCGGCCGAGTGATGCCGAGGACATGCAGCGCCCATATTTTCAGATAGCCTCCCACTCTTTTGAAATCTGCTATCATTCCAGCAAGCAAAGTATTTTTATCATATTTTTTATGGATAGTAGACTTCATGAAAATTCCAACGCCGCCAAGAACGCGCAAATCGGAGGTCGGATGAAATCTAGAGAATTTCTGCAAGTTGATGCTGCAGTGCTGGAATTTCCACTCGGCCGAGTCACATTTTCCACTCGGCCGAGTCGGCGACGGGCCCAGATTTTAAGTTACGGTTTGGGCTGTTTTTGGGCACGAATTTGAGGGGTTTTCTAGGGGTTCTTGCTAGGGTTTTGGGGGAGTATTTAAGGGTTTTGTAGCCACCATTAGAGGGACATCCCCATTATGTTTTCTTAGCCCCCATATGTTTTTCTTAGGATTATTTTAGAGGTTAGGCCAAGCCCTAGGCCCCCTCTTGGATCTAAAAGCTTGTATTTTAGATTGAAGATCTTCATCAAGCTAAGTATTTTCTTCTTTTTATTTGAATCTTTGTTTTTCTATCTTTTTGTATGCAAGCAATGATTTCTATTGATTCTCATATCCTTATTGCTATGCTAGAGTAGATTTGTTGTTCTAGGGTTTGGGGATGAACCCTATGGATCTAATTTCATATTTGTGATGAATGAATTTCTAAATTGCTAGAATTGGTAGGAGGTTAGGTTGTGATTGATTTATTACGGATAGCTAGAGATTTCCATCGATTGGGGTTTACAAGAGATTGGATTCTAATCGATGGGAAGGCCTAGATATTCGATTTAGGTTTACAATTGGGTTTCTCTAGATTTGGTTTGCAAGAGATTGGACCAAAGCTTGGATTTTTAATTGTAAATCTATACCCATATTCGTTTGCAAGAGATTGGACGAATACGAACTATCACAACCTAGATCGTAACTCGAGTTTACACGAGAGTGGGCTCGAGGAGCGATTGAACGATGACGTCGATCTTCATGCTAGTGGCTTAGGTTAGGGTTTGCAAGAGATTGTGCTCTAATCTAGGTTGCTATAAACCGGCAATGGCGCGAGAGCGTGAGCTTGGTTCTATATTCAGTTACGACTAGTTCACCTCAATGCAAGTCTAGTAATATTGAGATTCACTATTTACGATGATGTATGACGATCCGTAGTGGGAATTCCCTAGCCCTAGACACTTTTATTATATTGTATTTGAATCGATATTTGACCGATTTCTTTATCACCGACACCGACATCCACCACCATTTCCATCATATCATACCATAGCCATCTCCACCAATAAAACATTCGTAGTCAAACCAACCTAGGATAGATTGGAACCGACACCACCTCCTCGTGTTCGATACTCGATCGCCACTTGACCGTGCGCTTGCGGTAAAACTACAATCGTCGCTCTTTTGGGTGTACGCCCGGGCGCGATCAAGTTTTTGGCGCCGTTGCCGGGGAGGTGTTTCCGTTGGGTGCCAATTTGTCACAATTAGGTTGATTAGACTACATTAAAATAACAAAAAAAACATTGAGAGAGATTTTTTTCCCCACCACCTGCTACTATTATTATCTTTATCTCTCTTTGTACCACTGACGTCTTTTCCAGGTTGTTTACTTTGCTTGATCAGGTACAGTTGTTGCAGCGATGGTGCTTCCAAAGAAAATGCGAGCGGGCTCTATACAATCCTACATATATCTCGCTGAATTCTATCAGGCTGATGGAGAATCCTTCGGTGAAGCCTTTCTAGGTTTGAAGGAATGCTAGAAATGTTCCAGACGGAGTCAGACCATGAGTGGAATGACTCCACGCTATTTGATATCTTCACCAGAAGGCTAAAGGGACCCTCACGTGAGTTTTTGAAGAGGATGCAAGTGGGAAAGTTCAGTGATCTACAATTGGCAGCAGCCTTGGAGCGAATGATAGATGATGCTCGATCTACCGGTTCACTAACCGTTACGGTAAGTAAACCATACGACCAAGTATTCATCGATTTTGTTATGGCTAATGTCTCTAGCACAGGTACTATCATAGATGGAGTGTATGCTTCACTTGAAGGTGATCATATCCACCTTTACACCATCAACACTCCACAAATAGAGACATCTGAGTTGCCAAAGGAGGACACATACACGGACCTATTGAGAAACATTGTCGACATAGTTCGAAATTCCGGTCCATTGACAATAACGGCAGGTGATCCTTTTGAGCTTGAATTTCAAAACTTTATTACTCATTGTATCTCTTCCACAGGCACAATTGATGATGGAGTCTACGCTCTAATTGAGGGGCACAAGACCCATTTTACACCATGGCCGAGATATATGATCCTATAGAGCCACCTTATGCCATTTTCGCTTCCCCCTGCCACCCACCTGAGTCAGAGCAGCCTATACCATCAGAGGATATTATTGTGGAGGTCATGCATACAGTAGTGGAACAGACCATCGAGGAGGACGTGACTTTGGACGATGACATCTGCACACAGATGGCGCCCGAATTGTGCCCCCCTCCTTTCAAGCTACCGCAGCCATCCCCACCTTCTACAGAGGCTGAGCATCCCTCAGAGGACCACGCTTCTACTGATGTTGAGGACAACCCCACAGAGCTTATGGCTCCCCTTCAGGGAGATCTCTTTACTCCCTCATCTCCTACATTTGATTCTCCTCCCAAGTATGATGTTTTTTATGATTCAGATTTTGGCGACTCATCGTGCCTTTTGCAGGATTCATGTACATACGATCAAGAGGTACGATGGGACGTATACGAGGAGGAGAGCGAGGAGTTAGCACCCATGGATGCTATTGAATATGATCAGGAGGTGCGATGGGATAGATCTAACGATGATGAGGAGCAGAGACCTACGCTTATATGCCCAAGCTACCTGAACAACCTGAGGTGAACAATGAGGAGTTGATCGACGTGGTATACGAGAGTAGAGATTTATTTCCAGGGAAGTGTTGTCACCCGTCTTTATTTTTATATACTTATGTTGATGACCCTCTTTGGAATACATTTATTTTGGGGAAGAATTATCCACATCAGATCGATGCGGCTTATCTCTTGCAGGGAACAGGTGGAGTCCTTGGAGAGGTGCTGGGAGCCGCATTGCTGGAGTCTGATGGAGTCCGTGGACACACGCATCTGGCAGAGCCACGGAAAGAGCAGTTGGAGCAGTTGCCTGCACCGACAAATATACTGGATCCGCCTTTTGCTATACGTGATATCAATCCAGTAGTGTAGAAATTTTTATGCTTTCAATAAACCCGAATTCTCTCGACAGCGAGAGGACCGTATAGATTTGCTTGAATAAATATCACCTCATATGATGGCAACAAAAATCTTTTACACCCCAAACCCATTATATATATTAATTCCCCTCTCCATATTTTTGATGTGTCACATCCTTTTGCTCACCACATTCGAGCATTTCTTTCAAGTGAAACCTTACTTTCTTATTCGTTTGACTTGATCACGCTTGCAAAGCCATGACATTTTTGGTCAAGTCATTTGAATAGGATTGTTTGGTATAAGCTTGGGGAAAGGCGCTCTCATGCATCATTGTATGTGCATGTAGTTGCATTAGGATTTCATATCATTCATTTCATCATTTTTCATTCACCCCCCTTATTATTATCGTTGTTCCTCATATTCTTTCATTATGATCACATTGAGGACAATGTGAAGTTTAAGCTTGGGGGAGTGCATTTCCATGCCATTTAGATGCATTAGTTACATTTTTACTTTATTTTAGGATTTTTAAAATTTTTCAAAATTTTTGCATCATCTTTTTGATTTTTCCATCTTATTTTCCTTTTATGTGTGTTCATGCATCATATTGTGTGCTTGATTTTCTTTTCTTTCCCCTCTTTTATTTTTATTTCTTTATTTTTCTTTCTCTTCTTCCGCTAGATGAGTTATGTATGATGATATCTCTTATTGCTTAGGTAGCCATCACGATGCTTATTATTCCTTGCCATGCTATTTAGAGTATTTCATAGTCCTACTATCCATGTGCTTGCTTATATATTCTTTTGATGATTCCTCTATATGAATGCATGATATTAATTGAAGCTTAATGTATGGATTAGTGTTTGGTATGCTTTTGTTGGAAGTGCTCCAAGATTCACGCATCAATTGTATAACGGAAGCATCTGCCTTATTATCTTATTCACCTTCTGTTTCATGCTTGATATGAAAGTACTCTTTACCGCTTGACTTCGCTTTTTATTGAGATGATTGAGAATATCCATACTTACATATGAGTTTTAGTTGAAGTATTACTTTATTGAACCGTTCTTGCACATCTTAGAGTGAACCGAGTGTTACATTATTTCTTTCTCCACATATATCTTTTTATTCTCTACATGTCACTTGAGTTCACCTCCTAAAGCTACTTATATCGCATCTATTTCCCAAAAATCCCCACAAAAGAAAAGTTAGCTCCAAAAAGTCCAAAAAAGGCCAAAAAGGAGCCAAAAACCAAAAATACAAATCATATAGCTCCTACGTAAATCCAAAACGAAAAATGAGAAACAAAGTCCAAAAGAAAAAAAAGTATTTCTCTATCTCAATATTGGAGCCACAAAATACTTGGGAAACCAAGGCAAAAATCTCATTTTCCACTATCATATTCCTTTAGATGTGATGCCCCAAGCTAAGCTTGGGGGGTGAATTCATTTGACCAAATGAGTGAGTATGACCTTAGAGTGGAGACGTGCATGAATGGGGATATTCGATAATGCTTAGACTTTGCAAAATATATTAGATATGGAGATTTTTCATGATTTGAAATAAATATGTGAATGTCATGTCTCTTATTCCATTCTCTATTGCATGCTTAGTGTGATTCTTATATGCTTCAGTTATAACTCTTGATTGAAAAGTGCATTGCCAACATTTGTATATTAAATCCTATGAAATGCATGACGTGGATATGAATTGATTGTATGAATTTAGAGAATCCCTTTTGTTGTTCTTAAAAGCTTGCAAGTACCATGTATGAGTAAGATTTGAAATCCTTATAGCATGCGATTCACATTTTCCAAGTTATCGTGATGTGTAGCTTATGGCTTGAGATTTGAGAGAATAATCTAGCAACCCTTCCACTTCGTATTCTTTTTATTTCATTTCCTTTATTTTCATGTCCCGAGTTCATCTCTTTACTTATCTTCCTCGAGGACGAGTAAGAGGCAAGCTTGGGGGATTTTGATCGGTCCATATTTTACACCTTTTTTCTGCATGTTTTCACGCCATTTCGATTGCTCATATTACGATTTTCACGAGTATTCGACGATATTGCGTTACTTTTCACTATTTCTTGTTTTTGTCGGATTTCAGGAAATATGGAGCGATCGGGAGCAAAAATGAGCTTAAGGGACTTGCACCCACTTCGGAGCGTCACCCAAGGCACTTTTGAGGGCTATTCGGCGATGGGAGACGGGTGGAAGAAGAAGAAACTCCGTAGGAGCGACGAGAAGGAGAAACGGAGAAGATTGGGCATCTACAGCATGCCACTCGGCCGAGCAAGAAGACCACTCGGCCGACCAGACCGGACACGCTGCAACAGAAGGAATTGGGCGTGCACTCGGCCGAGGGATGATATCCCACTCGGCCGAATAAGAAGATCGCATTGCTCGAGTGGCATGAGAAATCCACCATCAAAAGAGGCCGACTTACTGGAAATGTACAGGCTTTTGACGGTTCGGACTCGGCCGAGTACCGAATGCCCCTCGGCCGAGTGAGGAAAGCCACTCGGCCGAGTCACCTCCGAAGACAGGCCCCCAAGATCCCCGACATACTGGAATTCTACAGGGTCTGTCACTCGGCCAAGTAGAGAAGCCCACTCGACCGAGTAGAGAAGTCAACTCGGCCGAGTGATGCCGAGGACATGCAACGCCCAGATTTTCAGATAGCCTCCCACTCTTTTGAAATCTGCTATCATTCCAGTAAGAAAAGTATTTTTCTCATATTTTTTATGGATAGTAGACTTCATGACGATTGCAACGCCGCCAAGAACGTGCAAATCGGAGGTCGGATGAAATCTGGAGAATTTCTGCAAGTTGATGCTGCAGTGCTGGAATTTCCACTCGGCCGAGTCACATTTTCCACTCGGCCGAGTCGGCGATGTGCCCCGATTTTAAGTTTCGGTTTGGGCTGTTTTGGGCACGAATTTGAGGGGTTTTCTAGGGTTGCTTGCTAGGGTTTTGGAGGAGTATTTAAGGGTTTTGTAGCCACCATTAGAGGGCCATCCCCATTATGTTTTCTTAGCCCCCATATGTTTTTCTTAGGATTATTTTAGAGGTTAGTCCAAGCCCTAGGCCCCCTCTTGGATCTAAAAGCTTGTATTTTGGATTGAAGATCTTCATCAAGCTAAGTATTTTCTTCTTTTTATTTGAATCTTTGTTTTTCTATCTTTTTATATGCAAGCAATGATTTCTATTGATTCTCATATCCTTATTGCTATGCTAGGGTAGATTTGTTGTTCTAGGGTTTGGGGATGAACCATATGGATCTAATTTCATATTTGTGATGAATGAATTTCTAAATTGCTAGAATTGCTAGGAGGTTAGGTTGTGATTGATTTATTACGGATAGCTAGGGATTTCCATCGATTGGGGTTTGCAAGAGATTGGATTCTAATCGATGGGAAGGCCTAGATATTCGATTTAGGTTTACAATTGGGTTTCTCTAGATTTGGTTTGCAAGAGATTGGACCAAAGCTAGGATTTTTAATTGTAAATCTATACCCATATTCGTTTGCAAGAGATTGGACGAATACGAACTATCACAACCTAGATCGTAACTCGAGTTTGCACGAGAGTGGGCTCGAGGAGCGATTGAACGATGACGTCGATCTTCATGCTAGTGGCTTAGGTTAGGGTTTGCAAGAGATTGGGCTCTAATCTAGGTTGCTATAGACCGGCAATAGCGAGAGAGCGTGAGCTTGGTTCTATATTCAGTTACGACTAGTTCACCTCAATGCAAGTCTAGTAATATTGAGATTCACTATTTACGATGATGTATGACGATCCGTAGTGGGAATTCCCTAGCCCTAGACACTTTTATTATATTGTATTTGAATCGATATTTGACCGATTTCTTTATCACCGACACCGACATCCACCACCATTTCCATCATATCATACCATAGCCATCTCCACCAATAAAACATTCGTAGTCAAACCAACCTAGGATAGATTGGAACCGACACCACATCCTCGTGTTCGATACCCGCTCGCCACTTGACCGTGCGCTTGCAGTAAAACTACAATCGTCGCTCTTTTGGGTGTACGCCCGGGCGCGATCATGTGGATCAATGGATAAAATCTCTAGGACGTGGGAAATTCCCACCATTGGACTAAGGTAAGGGTTAGACTAGTAATCAACCGGTAACCGAGTTCATTGGGACTCGAGAGAGGTCGTGTGACCTAAAGGCATTCACCTATCCCCCACTGTCGTGATGCATGATAGGTTATTCCCTTATGTCATGTCGTACCATCTGCTGTCGTGATGCAATGATAAGCCAATCCAACCTACACCAATGTGAGTGGTCTCCGATGCATCTGTGTACATTGGGCGCATTATGCTCGACGAATATCCCCAATCTTCCTCCCGCCCACAGTGGCGTTCAGGGATTAGACCTACATTGAGAGAGCTCTAAATCGATGCCCGTTGGTGGTCAGTCACACCGATAATACATATCGTTATAGGGATCAGATCCCCGGATTGGTCCTGACTTTTGGTCGGTGGCCAATCCGATCGCTCTGAAGGGAAGGGGTCGAATCTACGACGATAATAATCATCCCAATGTATCCCTAATCTCAATTAGCACAACAATTAAATCAATTAATTAGTTCAACCCATAGCCCTAATCCAATGAGGTTCATCCCATTGCCCTAGAAGGAAACTACTCACTACCCATTGCAATAGAAGTGGTTTCTAGAAATGTATACGCATCTAAAGCCATAGATTCTAATTGGGTTAGTAGTAGATGGTAACACAAAGCAATAACAAAAAAGAGAAAGCATTTCTATTGAGAAAAGTTAAATTGTTACACTAATAAGCAATAAGAATAACAAAGATAACAAAATAAATGAGTTTAGAATCCGTACAAACTTCCCCAAAACCTAGAAAATAACAGAAAAATGGCTGAAAAGAAGATTTTTCTCGCAGGAGGATGAACATGCGCATATATACGCGTGCCCAAGATACCAAAATAGCCACCAGAATTCGCCCGAGCCGCCTCAGAAAGTTGGTCTGACGTGACCGCGGAAGAAACGACCTGGTCGCGTCGATCCCTTGTGCGAAATAGGAAATGTGGCTTAAGCAATGCTGTCACGTCATTAGAGAAGTCCTCTTGTCGAAAACGGCTACGTGGCCGCCTTGTCTTTTGTCGTGACAACGCGGCCGCGTCAATCGCCTTCAATCTTCGAAAAGTCGCGGTCAGATCATCTTCGTCTGCGTGGACCGCGTAGGCTTCAGATCTTCATTCTTTATCTCTTCTGATGCGATCGGTTGGTGTTCTTCGATGCGGCCGCATAGATGTCATCTCAAATGCAGTTTGATGTGGTCGGTTGGTACATGATGACGCGGCCGCGTGGATCTCAGTTATTCACAAAACCTCTTCTCTTGCACCAATTGACACATGGCTTCGCTCCTTTTGCCTCTTTGCGCTAAAATCTCGCCATGTAGTCCCTAATCGGAACATATTTCCTTCAAAGCACGTGAGGGACCACAAAAGAAAAATAGCAGACAAAACGGGAAAAACGGGAAGGAGTGGAGAATAAAACGATGTAAAACGTGCATGAAAAAGAGAGAAAAAATATATACAATAAACACTCATCAAAATCCCCCAAGCTAAACTCTTCCTTATCCTCAAGGAAGAAAAGAGAGAGTATAGATCGGTTGAATACAATCAACATGCAAATGATGCGATGAAACTTCGAAAATTTTCAAAAATCAAGAATATATACGTGAGTGAATTGAAAATTCGAATTCGAGAAACTTAAATGCTTGGAAATCTTTCCGTCGACGAGAATATGTTGCTAGAACGTCATCCCTACTCAAATTGTCAAGCAATATACTAGACGATGGCTATACTCACATTCTAAGACATTTCCTCTAACCCGACCTTAGATTGAAAGTGTAGGAACCTAAGCTATACAATGGTCAAAGAGGGGATAAGTATGGGAGAATGGGATATTGGTCGATCGAGGAAGTTGCACTCACGACACGACACGGTTCCTTGATTCAAGAATTTGCCAAGTTTATTCATGATTTCATATATACACACGTATATAGAAAATTTTTCTTATATACACAAATATTTTTTTGGGATTTGTAGTTGGGTTGTGTAAGGAGCGTTGGGTCGATGACTCCCAGATCAGACGACCTTATGGCACTGCGCCAAGAAGGACCCCTCGGACCTGCTAACTCTACCCAAGTGAAATCCCTATTCATACGCACGCTCCCAAGCTAGGCCTTTTTACACGAAGACCTGACGGTTACTATCGTGGGGATCCGGTTACTCTACTTTGCTGGGGAACAGTGCATAATATTTTTTTCTATTCACAATTTTTTTCTATTTGCTTTTTTTCCTTTTCTTTGAAAAGCATGGAGTAAACTAGGCAGATTCAATTCTCAGTACTAGGTGAAGTGTGGTTATCCAAGTCTTGATGGATTATAAACCATTATACACAACTATCGGCTCTACTTTCCATGCATAGAGTGGGTTCCTAGGTGTCAATTTAGGTCGGTTTCAAGTACTTTTATCTTAGGAATTGTGAGAACGGCCAAAGCTTGGGTATTACAAGGGATTTGAACTAAGGTTATGAACTATTCACATGTTCAAATCAAAATCATGGAAATCGAGCATTAAAGTTCGCAAAACGAATTTCAATTCAGGATTCAGATCATATAAAAACTCGTTTTCGAAAAACTCTTGAGGCGAATGCAAGTATATACAATGTATGCATGAAGATGCAAGATGCATGATGCGAATGCGAATATTTTTGGAGTATTTTGATTTTTTTTCATTATTTTGGCTTTTGAATGCATATATTGAATTTAAACATGAAGCATATGAAAAAGAAAGAAAGATGGAAAAATAAGAAAGAAAAAGTGAAATGAAAACAAAAATAACGATAAAAATAGGAAAATAAGAGGGAAAAATAGAGAGTTATTGCGATATAGCTCCTCCCCCAAGCTAAACCAAGCGTTGTCCTCAATGCAACGAAAACACAGAAATATGGTGTGAGGACAAATAAAATTAGGGGAAGGACACCCAGGTGCATCTCCATCAAGCTAAATAAAACGGTTCCCGAAAATAATGCAAGTGTGTGATACATGTGCTAAATGATGAGGGGGTGCCATATATATGTGGTGCTCCAATCAAGATGAGCCACCGTGAGGTGGTGGCTGGCTGGGTGGAGTGGGTGGAGTGGATGGGACAACAGAATCAGCTGAATGCTCAGCTGTCGTGTCAACGTGTGGTGGGGATGAAGTGGTGTGGACAAGCTTAAATTTTATTGGAGGAGGTGGAGGTCGAGATATAGTGGTCCAGTCGTCCTCTTAGGATGAGGACAGAAGGATGATGGTGCCGCCATGTGGTGGAGAAGAAGGAGGAGGTGAGGGGGTATGTGAAGGGGATGTAATGGGAATGGACTCTATGATGGGTGGTGGAGAAGTGTGTGGAATCACGGGGTCGGGTCGGAGTGATGGTGGAGGGGTAGAAATGTGCCTAATCCCAGGATCAAGCTTTGGGGAAGGTGGTGGTGTAGTAATGCGTGGTATGATAGCGATGGTGTCCTCGAGCACTAGAGACGGCTGGGATGGGATGGAAATGTGTAGTGAGGTGGAGGGGATATCTACAAGGGGGTGTGAATGGAAGTGGAAGCCGGGGTCTGAGCTGTCTGAGTGGACTGGGATGGGTGGGATGTGATACATACAGGCAGAAGATGCGGGACAACAGCGGGATAATGACCCTGACTATAATGATACTGATAGACCTGGTCAAACTGGGACTGGAGAGTCATGACAGTAAGAGCCAGGCCATCAAACAAAGTCCTGAAATCAGAGAGAGCATCTCTGACCTCAGTCAGGGTGCTGACGGTGGAATCTCTAAAAGTCCTAAACTCCTCCTCCAAGCGAGCTAGGTGATCGGTATGGGGATGTGGTAGGGGGTGGTGGGGGAGGAGCGTTGATGGTACCCTCGACCAGGTGTCGAGATATCTTATACAGACAGAAGGCTGGGGTGACTACAGGGCCAACTGATGTGGAAGCATCGGAAGGATCAACATGGTCCCGGTGCTTGGGCTGGCGTGGGTCAAGCTGCTGGACTGGTGCCTGTATACCTGAAGCTAGGTTGGTGTCGGGTGTGAAAAACCACCTCAAAGTGGTGCCAGGTCCAAAAAGTTCGGGGTTGGGTAGCATGGTGTAAGTAGTGGCGACAGGACCATATAGCCAGAAATATCTCTCTCGGTCAATGGCTCGAATCATGAGCATGTTGGTGAGCACCGAGAGATCGAGAGAAGTGGGCCAGGGACATGGTTCATGGTGTCCGGGATCTTAAAGGATATATGAGGGAGGGAGGAGATGATAGTGATGAGTCCCCTGCAACAGATAGTGGATCTGGGGTCGGCTATGATATGGAGGAATCTCTGTAAAGCCAAGACCTGGCGTGGAGGATATCGTGGGGGACAGTGATGTTGCCCTCACGAAGGACATGACTCTATGAAGTGCACCACAAAAAGAAAAGCTCATCCTGAGAGACCTGGCCTGTCTCGTATCGGAAGAATAAAGTATTCACAATGATTCGATTGACAATGCGAAGGCCAGGATGAATGATGCTAGATGCCTTCGCTCGAGTCTTTGGAAAGACATCGAGCTTAGTGATCTGGAACCAAAAAGTATTAGCATCAAACTTACGGGGGTATGGATGGTTGTTGTAGATTGCTATAGGCTCAAGAGCTCTGGGCCACTTATAGAGTGGGTTCAAGGAGTCTTTGGATAGACCATACTCCTTGTTCATGATTCGGAATGAAAAACCCGCAGGATAAACTCTGAAGATGGAGAGAAACTCTAGAGTGAGCCTCTGATAGGTCCTAGCCTCACACTCTAGGAACTCTTCCTATCCGAGGTTTTGGAGGATGGTGCTGACAATATTTAGGATGCCTAGGAATGAAAGAGCGGTGAAGCTCGGGAATTTGGTGGGCACAATCGCACGGGAGTTGAGTGAAATGAATTTCGTGAGCTCATCATCACTCATGAATTTTTTGCCAAGCGTGTCCAACTGAGGGGCAGAATTGGTTTACCCCCCCTCTCACTAATGGCGTGTGCTCGGGCAAGTTTGGCTTGAAAATCCTTCTTCTTTCAACGTTTTCCCTTGCCTTGGGAGGGGCCAATGGTGGTAGCCTTCTTCTTGCTCTCTCAAGGAGTCATCGTGTGAAGAAGTGAGTAATGCAAGTGTGTGCAGAGTCACGTGAAAATTAGCAATTTCAGCGATAAAAATTGAGAAATTAGCGAGTAAAGGAGTGAATTTATCCAAGATGACACTCCTAACTGAGATTGATGCCCCCAAAGTTTGTAGATGATTCCCCCAAGCTGCTCCAAGCCAAGCACACGGTCGCTTGCTGGCCGCGTGACGTGCGTTTATATTTCATATATTCACGCACGTTTTCTTTTGTGTTTCTCCGTGTTTTTCCGCCGTCTCTTATTCGTTTTCGTGTATTTTCCCGTTTTCTTTCACTTTTCTTTGTTTATCCATGATTGCAGGGGATTGACCACGTAGGGGACGTTTAACGATGATATCCCAAGTCCCCGGAGCAACGGGAGAAGTCACGCGTGATCCAGGGGGTCGAACGCCAAAGAATTCATCTTTCAGCCCCTCACCCGATCGGTTGGTCATCTCCAACCGATCGGGTGATGCACGTGTGCACCAACCGGTCCCTGCCGCTGCTCACGAAGAAGCTACCCGACCGGTTCGCAGACCGGTTCAGCGGGGGCTGTTCTCTGTTTTCTCGAAGCAAAGCGCCAACCGATCGGGTGACTCTCACCCGATCGGTTCATCTGTAGCTGAAAAAGAAGAGCTGAAGACACGGACGTTGAACCGTTCGATTCACCCGACTGCTTCAAGATCCAACCGGTCACTCAAGAACTCACCCGACCGGTTCATATGATCGGGTGAAAACTCGCCGTTTTCTGATATTTATTTGTAACGGATCAACCGATCGGTTGACTTGTCAACCGATCGGTTGATGCGACGGTCTATAAATAGAACCCATAGGGTTCCAGAAACGAGAGCTGTTATTTTTTCTACTGTTTTATTTCCCTGTGGGCTGTAATTGTTACTTTTTTGTAAGTTTTCAGATCTTTCTAAAATTTTAGTATTGTCTTTATTACTCTATTACTTCCGCATTGCAATTTTCTGATTATGATTCCAACGGTTAAATTTCATTTAGATCGCTTTTTCATGAATTTTTGTGAGTAGTTCCCAAATCTGGGATTTTGGTGGAAACCCCTTCGGGGGCTCTTCCCGATGCGTCCATAGGGTTAGAAAATCGATAGGGAGTAGGAATCTAACGATTACGCGGGGTGTTTCATTGTCATCGGCGGGAAAAAGACCGCCTTTGACCGTCGGGCCAAGGGGGAATAAACTTGGCGGTTGACTCCCTAGCCATAGCTCACACCCTTAGCGTAGACGCCGAATCCTAGCACGCGGGAGCGGCAGGATGAGACGTTGGGAGATATCGTTGCGGGCTTAGTGCTCCCGGGATCGATCAGTGTTTATGGACACGGGAGTGCCCACTGATCGAATCCGGGAAGTCCGGTGTATCATCCTGGGCACCGACCGGAATATCGGGCCCATGGGACGCCGGTACCACTTTCAGAGGCAACGTCTCACCATTAGACCCTAATCCCGATCGCTATCCATACCCGTAGGCCGCGTCGACGAGAGTCTCTCGTCGGGTTGGAAACCAAAGTCACGGGTTTTCTTTCTTGTTGTTCATACCCATTTATTTCCTTTCGTGACAACCATTCACCGATTCGGGCTAGCTCGCCCCTCGGGGTGATTTAGGTCCTACCTGACCCAAGCACAAACTCGCCTCCCTGAGTTCGATATTCCCGCACCCTACACTAACCATGAAACTTGCGGTAAACGACACCGCGCCGCCGCGATCTCTTGCGGGCGCCGGTCAAGTTTATGGTGTCGTTGCCGGGGAGGCAACGTGCTTGTTATTCTAGGATCTCATGAACCCTCGTGTCTAGCTCATATCCCTACCTCGCGATAATTTTCGCATTCTCCTTTTTTCTTTTTTACTTTTCTTATTTTTTTTTCTTTTTTTCTTTTCTTATTTTTATTTCTTATTTTATCTGTTTCTTTCCACTTGTCGCTTCACGGGTGTTTGTTGTTTTTCATGCGCAGGAGTTCAAGGAGTCTTGACGACTTGATTCCCCTCGATCCAGAGATTAACGCCACCCTTCGGCGTTTGGTCGCCGAGAAGCGAAGTGAAGAAGATGTTGCACGCAGTTTCAGGAGACATCTGGGATCACTCTCACCATATCCGCTGTTTGGCGCAGAGCTTAGCAGAATCACTGAATACTTCGAATATATTATCCCTCCTGTCTGCCGCCGTGGAAGGCCAGAGATATCGAGATGCGCAAGAGCACCTTGCCATGGCAACTCCCTTTCCCCACGGAGAAATGGCGTATATCGGCAACCGTGGTCTCGAATGTGGTGAAGAAGAGTCAGCCGCAGAGTTGTGTCAGGAGAACCACCCGACCAGGTTTGGAGGCGACGCTGAACAGGAATCAATCTACCCCTTGCAGACTTCTATTGAGCGTCCCCGGTCTTTGGACAATGGAGAAGCTGGAAACGGTTGTGGAAAATCGTCGATGACTGAAACATGTTTTCACCTACAAGCCTTCTTCCCGGATAATTATGATGAGCTCGGAAGAGACCCGGTGCGTCCCTCGATCGTTCCCACTATACCCTGTGAAATTTCACCGCTAGGAGCCACGGCCGAGGGTGAGATTCTGGATTCTGGCTCCAGTGAAATCCACGAAGAACTCCTTTCCCTTGAGGATACTCAGCTTGAAAAGTATGCGTCAGGGCCACAAGAAGTTGAGATGAAAGAATTACCGCCGGGACTTAAATATGAATATTTGGGAGCAGGCTCGACCCTTCCGGTTATAGTTAACTCTTCACTACCCGAGGACCAAATGACCAAACTTCTTGAAGTTCTAAAAAGGTTTAAAGGAGTTTTCGGATATGCAATCGAGGATTTAAAAGGGGTTAGCTTAGGCCTCTGCTCACACAGAATTCTGCTTGAAGATGAGCACGCCTCCTCGATTGAGCCACAGCGGAGGTTAAATCCCATAATGATGGAAGTTGTGAAGAAAGAGATTGTTAGGCTTCTACATGCCGGTATTATATACCCTATCTCCGATAGTCGCTGGGTTAGCCCGGTACACGTTGTACCCAAGAAGGGAGGAATGACGGTGGTTCGCAATGAAAAGAACGAGTTTGTACCAACGAGGACCGTTACGGGGTATAGGATGTGTATTGACTATAGGAAGCTGAACAAGGCTACAAGGAAGGATCATTACCCCCTCCCCTTTATTGACCAGATGCTCGAGAGGCTGGCGAAGCATAATTATTTCTGTTTTATGGACGGGTATTCAGGATTTCTTCAAATCCCTATTCATAATGATGACCAGGAGAAGACGACTTTCACTTGCCCGTTCGGGACGTACGCATATAGAAGAATGCCGTTCGGGCTTTGTAACGCCCCTGCTACATTCCAAAGACTCATGTCCGCTATCTTCTCCGACTACTCCCAAGACATCATGGAGGTTTTCATGGACGACTTCTCAGTCTACGGAACTAAATTTGACTCGTGCCTCAGTAATCTCACTAAGGTCCTGGAGAGATGTCAGGAAAAGGGACTAGTCCTAAACTGGGAGAAGTGTCACTTCATGGTCCAAGAGGGAGTTGTGCTGGGACACATCATCTCTTCGAGGGGAATCGAGGTTGATAAGGCTAAAGTCGAAGTGATTGAAAAGCTTCCACCACCGCACAACCTTCGAGGAGTCCGTGGTTTCTTAGGACATGCGGGATTTTATCGCCGCTTTATAAAAGACTTCTCGAAGATTTCCAGGCCTCTGACCCAGCTCCTCGTGAAGGACGCACCTTTCGTCTTCAGCGAGGAGTGTATGGAGGCCTTCCGCACTTTGAAGCAAGCTTTGATTTCCGCACCCATAATACAGCCACCAGACTGGGAACTCCCCTTTGAGCTGATGTGTGACGCTAGTGATTATGCGGTTGGTGCCGTCCTAGGGCAGAGGAAAGATAAAAATCTTCATGTCATATATTATACGAGCAAAACCCTTGATGCCGCCCAAAGAAATTATACTACCACGGAAAAGGAATTGCTCGCGGTGATCTACGCCATGGATAAGTTCCGACAATATCTCGTTGGTGCCAAGGTGATCGTACACACGGATCACGTGGCTCTTAAATACCTATTGAATAATAAATAAGCCAAGCCACGACTCATCAGATGGATTCTCCTCCTCCAGGAGTTTGACCTGGAAATCAGAGACAAAAAGGGGGCGGAGAATGTTGTCGCCGATCACCTGTCCAGGATGCCCACTCTCGATTTAAATGCTACACCGATCGATGATTCACTCCCTGACGAGCATCTCTTCTCTGTATCTTCCTCCTGGACCCCTTGGTACGCCGACATCGCAAATTATCTGGCTTGTGCCATCGTTCCCCACAATGTGAGCTTTCAGCAGAAGAAGAAATTTTTCCATGAAGTTCGCAAATTCTATTGGGATGACCCCCACCTATACAAAACCTGCAATGATGGGGTGATACGAAGATGCATCCCTGAAACTGAGGCGACTTCCATCATTTCCCACTGCCACGGGCAGCAATGTGGAGGGCACACGAGCACCTACAAGACCACCGCAAAAATCCTCCAAAGCGGATTTTACTGGCCTACGCTCTTCAAGGACACACATGTTTATGTCCAAGCCTGCGATAGGTGCCAAAGAGCTGGGAATATCTCCAAAAGAAATGAGATGCCTCAACACTACATCCTAGAGATAGAAATCTTCGATGTATGGGGAGTGGACTTCATGGGACCGTTCCCTTCTTCCTCGGGGAACCAGTACATCTTGGTGGCCGTAGACTACGTGTCGAAATGGGTAGAAGCGGTGGCCAGTCCAACCAACGACTCCAGAGTGGTGGCCAAGTTCTTTAAAAGCAACATCTTCCCGCGGTTCGGTGTGCCTCGTGTCCTGATCAGTGACGGAGGAAGCCACTTTATAGAAAAGAAATTTGAGGCCCTTTTAAAAAAATATGGGGTACAACACCGGGTGGGGCGTGCCTACCACCCGCAGACCAGCGGTCAGGCAGAAGTCTCTAACCGGGAGATTAAAAGCATACTAGAAAAGACAGTGGCCAATTCCAGGAAGGACTGGTCATCGAAGCTCCCTGACGCGCTTTGGGCTTACAGGACGGCATTTAAAACTCCTATCGGCACAACTCCCTACCGGCTCGTCTATGGGAAAGCTTGCCATCTTCCTGTGGAATTGGAACATAAGGCGTATTGGGCGGTTAAGAATCTGAACTTCGACACCAAGAAGGTAGGAGTGCACCGACAGCTACAACTCAACGAACTCGACGAAATCCGGCTCAATGCCTATGAGAACGCCAAGATCTACAAGGAGAAGCTGAAGCGGTGGCACGATAAGCGAATCTTAAGGAGGGAATTCAAAGAAGGGGACTTAGTTCTCCTGTTCAACTCACGGCTGAAGCTCTTTCCTGGGAAACTCAAGTCAAGATGGTCGGGACCGTTCTGCGTCACCAAGGTTTTCCCGCATGGGGCTATTGAGATAATGGGAAGGGATGAGCCGTTTAAAGTAAACAGGCAGCGTCTGAAACACTACGCAGTAGGAGAACCAGAATTCTCTCTGGTCGGACCCCCCATGAGCGACAACTCTTCCTCTAACCCTCCGGATCCAAATTGACCACCGCTGCGGGCGTCGAGCCAACGACGTTAAACAAGTGCACTTCATGGGAGGCAACCCATGTTCTAAACTTAAGCTTCGTTTTGTAGTATTTTTTCCACTTTATTTTTCTCCATTTTTATAAATAAATCCAGCCGAATCTACTTCCATGAAGGAACTCAGGCATTTCTTGGGGTTTGTAGAAAAACAAGGCCTCAACCGATCGGGTGGGTTCCCACACGATCGGTTGGGACGTGTCAGATACGAACCAAGATCTATGCCCGATTGAACCGATCGGTTGAACAAACGAGGAGACCGGGTGACAGACCGGGTGAGCTGGGGAGAACTCTCGGGAAATTCTTGGGGAAAACCAACCGATCGGTTGAGTTCGAGCACGATCGGTTGAAGCAACCGGGTGGGCAGCTCTCAATTCTCGGGAAAAACTTGGTAAGCGACCAACCGATCGGTTGACATTCAACCGACCGGTTCGCCTGTAGCTGTTGGCCGACTAGAACTTTCGAAGTTTGGCTACCCGATCGGGTGGGTTCCCACCCGATCGGTTCATCTTCGACCCTATAAATAACCTTGACACACGGCGGCCGCCACCCGACCTCAGAAAACCCCCTTCACGCGATTTCACACCCTCCAGCTGTAGAATCGACTTCCTCGACCCTACATCCTATCCCTAAACCCTCATCCCCACTCGTTCCCATACTTCCCCACCTCCACCACCTCGCCATCGTGGACATTCCATCATTAAAACCCCTAAACCCTAACCCTAGCCCCAAAATTTTCAAAGTTTTGTTCTTGTCGGATCAGCGAGCGGCGGCTTCCCGGATTGTTTCCTCCTATTACGCGAGACCCCCAGGCGCTTGATCTTGCCACATCGATGGGTAACATTCTTCCACTCTGCACATCTTCAACTTTATCTGTAATATCATAAATTGGTGTGGTATCTGTTTCACTTGCCCTATATCCATCTTAAGTTCGCCACCCACATAGCCGCTATGTCTAAGAAAGGGAAAGAAATTGCATCATCTTCGCGCCGTGATCCGCTCCACGGCCCTTTTTCCCCCTCTTTCCTTGGCATAAACCCTTCTACGGAAGAGCAGTCTGACCGGTTGCGAGCACTGCTTCATCGTCCGATGAGACCTACACTCTTCGCCGATCGCCCCACACTCGAAGCTCTAGGGCTTTCGAACGGCGTCGGCAGAATTTTAAACTGTATCGGGTGCCATACCCTCTCTCACATCCATGCTCACACACACAGAAATCTCACGCTTGAATTCCTCAGTTCCCTCGAGTTGTGTGATGGAGGTTTCTCCTTCCGAGCTTTCAATTGTGACTTTTCTCTGGGTTTCATCGAGCTGAACAATATCCTTAATCTCCGTCACCTCGATCTTAATACTGAACATTCCACCCACGATCGAACTGACATTTACTCTCAATTTCGGGCTGATGGTGTTTGGCAAAGATTTACCCGGTACACCACCTTTCCACCTGAGGCTCCTGCCTCCTACATTATTCACCCGTGTTACCGCCTCGCCCATTGCATCCTCGCCAACACTGTTTTCGCTCGCGTGGATGTGTCCACTGTATCTAGGGATGAGCTCTTCTTTCTCTATGCCATGTCCGATGACAGGATCCTTGGGCACATCCCTATGCCCATAAACGCCGCTCATTGGATCATCCACGAAATTTTCGCTGTTAGCCGCGCCACTTCTGGTTCCATCTGTTGTGGTGGGATGGTCACTCTTATTGTGAGCTGTGTTCTGAGGGTACCCCCCGACCTCCCTATTTTACCTGGACGTAGCCGTATTGATCGCGATTACTTGATCGACATCAATATGCTCACTCCCTTCGGTGAAGACTGTGCTGTCTACCTCTACAGCCCCGCCTGCGAACCTTTCGCAATCCTGCCACCTTTGGCCCCTTTGCGGGTACCCTATGCCCCGTCTCGCCTTCCTTGGGAGTTTTACCCCGATCCTTGGTATTCTCCATTAGTGCATCTACCACCCTTGGATCCTCCCGATTGGCACCCAACTGTCGGCCCACCTAGTACGATCTTCTTCCACCACAGCCCACCGGTGCACATCGATCCTCCCGTGCTCCAACCTGTCGCCCCTCCTTCACCCATAGGCACACCCTCCTCTTCCTCTGAGGATTCTTTCATTCACTACTCCCCTCCCTCCTCCCCCTCCCCCTACCATTCCAGTACCAGCGAATCTGATTGACTCCCCCTTGCACGTCTCTGGATTTCATTGATCATATCATTTCGCTAGCACTTTCTGGTCTTGCTTGGGGGACGTCCATTTTTGTGTGCTGTCGTGTTTTGTTTGTTTTTCTCATTTTTGTGTGTGTGCTTGTTTTTCACTTTTTGAGTGTCGTGTCATGTGATTTTATTTTTATTTTCGTATTGTTCGATTTTGATCTTTCTTTCTTTTTCAGTTTCATCTATGTGTTTTCCTCGTTTACATTTCTTTTCGTGTCAGTGCGTATTTCCCCCACATTTTCATTGCCCTCACGTACTCACTCATATTGCATTGGGGGCAATGCAAACTTCAGCTTGGGGGAGTCGCACTGTGTGCGTCATTTGAGTCCTTCTTTTCGTTTATTTGAGTCGTTTTTCCCCGTGTTTTTCTTTTTTTTTCTCTTTTCTTCTTTTTTAGCTCTTTCTCCTAGAGATGAATCCTATGATGAATCGCCACAAAGTCACACACACCTAGCATTGCATCGATAATCAGACTCACTAACCCTAGGATTTCGAGTCCTCTTGCATTTCACGCATCGTGGGTCCACTTAGCTTTTTGTGAGTCATGTGTCATGACTAGCATTTGGTGTGCTTCTGCTTTGTGATTTACTTTATATACCTGTCCAGGAATGACCCCTAGACTATCATGCTCCGATTTTGAATATGCGGTATTTGTTTCCACTATATGCATGGTATATTTATATCGTATACTTCGATTCGCATGCGTCGGGATTCCACAACTAAGGACTAGGATAACCCATTTAGCCTAAGCTCTATTTAGCAAGAATAGTTTCTTTTGCCCGAGTATTTAGATTTCGACTTCTTTTTTGTTTTACTTGGTGCAAATCCCCTCGTCGTGTACCGTTCTCCCACTTGGGAGAGTACACATGTGTAAAGCCAAAAACCCAAAAATTAAAAAAAAGGGAGAAAAGAAAAGAAAAACCCAAAAAGAAAAGAAAAGAAAAAGATTGTATAGCCAAAAAGCCAAAAAAAATATGCAAATACCCAAAACCCAAAAAAATTCCCGTGTGAATATTTTCCTACTTGCCGAGAATAAAGGGAAGGCGAGAATTTGCACCGAGTGTTCTTCTCCACATCATCTCAACCCCCGTCGTTATCAAAAACACTTGGCTTAGGAACTTTTTTAGCTAGTATCTACGCTATAATGGCGTGATTTCCTTAACCCTAGTTGTGGAGTCCCAGATGCATGATACGCTTCTATTCCCACTCCTCTCATGCATGCTTGAGCTTATATTCGCCGCTTAATTCAATTCGGATCAATATTTTGGGTCATTTCTTGGATTTGTGTATATCGAGCCTCATTGCACATCGTAGAAAGCATCACCATTTGCTAGCACACGACCACGCTCACTCGCGCTTCACTGCGTGGACCCACGACACTTATTTGGACTCGCTTTCCTAGGTTTAGTGGTATGATTTGGCGTTTGCTTGCTTGGTGTGTCGTTTTTGATTTTGGTGGCTCTGATGGACGATCTAGTGCTTAGAGTTTTCTTTTTCTTTCTTCCTCTCTATTTTTCCCTTCTGAGCTCCTACTCTCACTCGTCTTCCTCGGGGACGAGGAAGAGTTCAGCTTGGGGGATTTTGACGTGCGTTTATATTTCATATATTCTGGCACGTTTTCTTTTGTGTTTCTCCGTGTTTTTCCGCCGTCTCTTATTCGTTTTCGTGTATTTTCCCGTTTTCTTTCACTTTTCTTTGTTTATCCATGATTGCAGGGGATTGACCACGTAGGGGACGTTTAACGATGATATCCCAAGTCCCCGGAGCAACGGGAGAAGTCACGCGTGATCCAGGGGGTCGAACGCCAAAGAATTCATCTTTCAGCCCCTCACCCGATCGGTTGGTCATCTCCAACCGATCGGGTGATGCACGCGTGCACCAACTGGTCCCTGCCGCAGCTCATGAAGAAGCCCCCCGACCGGTTCGTAGACCGGTTCAGCGGGGGCTGTTCTCTGTTTTCTCGAAGCAAAGCGCCAACCGATCGGGTGACTCTCACCCGATCGGTTCATCTGTAGCTGAAAAAGAAGAGCTGAAGACACGGACGTCGAACCGATCGATTCACCCGACTGCTTCAAGATCCAATCGGTCACTCAAGAACTCACCCGACCGGTTCATGTGATCGGGTGAAAACTCGCCGTTTTCTGATATTTATTTGTAACGGATCAACCGATCGGTTGACTTGTCAACCGATCGGTTGATGCGACGGTCTATAAATAGAACCCCTAGGGTTCCAGAAACGAGAGCTGTTATTTTTTCTACTGTTTTATTTCCCTGTGACGGCTGTAATTGTTACTCTTTTGTAAGTTTTCAGATCTTTCTAAAATTTTAGTATTGTCTTTATTACTCTATTACTTCCGCATTGCAATTGTCTGATTATGATTCCAACGGCTAAATTTCATTTAGATCGCTTTTTCATGAATTTTTGTGAGTAGTTCCCAAATCTGGGATTTTGGTGGAAACCCCTTCGGGGGCTCTTCCCGATGCGTCCATAGGGTTAGGAAATCGATAGGGAATAGGAATCTAACGGTTACGTGGGGTGTTTCATTGTCATTGGCGGGAAAAAGATCGCCTTTGACCGTCGGGCCAAGGGGGAATAAACTTGGCGGTTGACTCCCTAGCCATAGCTCACACCCTTAGCGTAGACGCCGAATCCTAGCACGTGGGAGCGGCAGGATGAGACGTTGGGAGATATCGTTGCGGGCTTAGTGCTCCCGGGATCGATCAGTGTTTATGGACACGGGAGTGCCCACTGATCGAATCCGGGAAGTCCGGTGTATCATCATGGGCACCGACCGGAATATCGGGCCCATGGGACGCCGGTACCACTTTCAGAGGCAACGTCTCACCATTAGACCCTAATCCCGATCGCTATCCATACCCGTAGGCCGCGTCGGTGAGAGTCTCTCGTCGGGTTGGAAACCAAAGTCCAGGGTTTTCTTTCTTGTTGTTCATACCCATTTATTTCCTTTCGTGACAACCATTCATCGATTCGGGCTAGCTCGCCCCTCGGGGTGATTTAGGTCCTACCTGACCCAAGCACAAACTCGCCTCCCTGACTTCGATATTCCCGCACCCTACACTAACCGTGAAACTTGCGGTAAACGACACCGCGCCGCCGCGATCTCTTGCGGGCGCCGGTCACCGCGTCGTTTGGATTGCCAAAAACCCTAAAAAAATTGGGTCAGTAGGGTTTGGATGAAGCATCTTAGAATGAGTAAAGGAGGGTGATGGAGAGGGGCAGTGGTGGAAAGGGGGGCCTTGGAGGTTGATTGGAAGGGTTGTAGGGGGTTTGGAAAGAGTAGAGAGGGAGATCGAGTCGGAGGAAACCATTGAATGCGAACCGTTTCGAGCAAATGAACATGGTCGGGCCGTTTGAGGGCTTATATAGGCATGGGATGCGGGCCACGTGAAAAATCGAAACGGCCATGTGGAACGGTTCTAAAAGTTGGGTTGATGCGGTTGTGTCTTCTGAATGACGCGGCCACGAAAACTCCATTGCAGTTTGAAATTTTTTGGCCTTGGATTACAGAAAGTTTCGCGGCCGCACGGAATAAGTTAACATGACCGCGTCAATTCATCCATGAATGGAGATCGACATGGCTGTGTCATGTAACGCGACGCGGTCACGCAAATCCTATGAGAATTTTGGATTTGGGCTCAAACTTTCAGAAAGTTATGCGGCCCGTTTGTGAATGGTTTAAACGCCCGTTTCGATTGGGTTAAAAATGAGATTTTCGCGGCCGTGTCGAATGAAACAATGCGATCGCGAAAACCTTCTTAGAAAGTGTGTGTGTGCTCGACCTTAGAGTAAGTTACGCGGCCGTGTCGACTAAACGACACGGTCGTATGGAATGGAAAATTTTAAGGTCAAGGATCACCCCATATGATGTGGCCGTTCGTGTCATCGTTGCACAGGCGCATCGTTTACTCTATATCTTGTCTTCCATACGGCCGTGTGAGTTTGTAAGGCGTGGCCGTGTGGATGTTTCTGTTGGAACTTGGTATTTTTCATCCTCTCTTCCATAAGGTTTTGATGTGACAAATCAATATATGTTATGTTACTAACTATATCTATGCAGATGTGCAGATAACGCTATTTCATTCACATCACGCATATGATCAGGTTACAAGAATTCTCTACAAAAACGGCGTTGCTACTCATATTACGTTTGAATAATGTATCTACAGAATGATGTAAATTTCACTTTTTAGATAGTTTCAGAGCCTTGGATATAATATATCATATATCTCTAAGCTCCAAATTACTTCATCTTTCAACCCATTTTGTCCTAAGTCAAAAATTTCCATTTTTGATATTTAGTCGGCTAGGATTTTTCGTAGCCTAATAAAAATATTTTTCTTTGACTTTTAACCTGAAACATTCTGAGAAGGATCTATCCATTGACTAATCCACATCACCAAATTTTTGTGACCATTTATGACTGTTCAAAATTAGCCGGCTTCGAAATTTTCTAGTCTGCTAAGTCGTTTTTTGGACCGAAATTTTCTAGATCGGTTTCTGACCGTTCTCCAATGTCTCTGACAGTTTCTGAACGTTGTACAACGTGTCTTTCAGAACCGTTTCTAAAACCTATAAAAGGAGGTGTACCCCCTTTCTTTTCTCACACACTCTTCTTTACTTTCATTTTGTTGAAATCAAGCCTCTGATTTTCTTAAGCATTCGGCCATTAGTTGTTCTTTTCTTATTTGTAAGAGAAATCATTAGATTTCTCTCTTCGTTTAAGAATGAAAGAACTTGGATTTCAACACTTTTTGGGAAAGTTGTTCTTTTCTTATTTGTAAGAAGAAATCATTAGATTTCTCTCTTTATTATGAACGGAAGAATTTCAATTGTGTTTCACCATTACATATCTTGAAACATTGAATTTTCTCTTTTAAACACCAATCTTTTGAATTCATTTTTGATATTCATACCAAGGCTATATGTGTTTTTCTATTTTCATTATTTCTTCAACATGTTTGAATCCTAGTTATTGAGATTGTACAAAGTTTGGGACACGGGGAGTGTCGCCATTTTTGAAAGTTTGTGCTTGCAGGGCAATTGATTATAGTGGATTGAAAATCTCTATTGAGAGTAGAGGACTGGAGTAGGATTAAAAGGATCCAAACCCGGATACATCTCTGTGTTTGCGATTGGTTTAATTTTCAATACTTGTCATTTCATTTCTATGCCATCTTTGCAAATATCAGTAACGTTTTATTTGCAACAGGTTTTTTTATTATATACACTAGTCACCCCCCCTCTAGTGTATTGATTCATACAGGTTAAAATTACATTTGGTATCAGAGCAAGGTTAAGATGGCAGAAAGTTCCATAGCATCAAACATGAACGCCGTTCAAAACAACTACAACACAAATCAACATCCTGAAGGGCACTCTCAAGTTCGTTCTCTTCTATTTGATGATTCTAACTACTCATATTGGAAAATACGAATGGAGATTCATCTCCAAAGTATGCATTATGAGATTTGGGACATCGTAGAGACAAGATACACAAAGCCAAGAACGCCTGTTGCTGAATGGACCGCTAACGACAAATCTGCAAAAACCAACAACTCAAAGGCCATGAATGCTTATTCTGTGCCATGGATAAACATGAGTTTAATCGAGTATCTCAGGCCAAAAGTGCAAAAGAGATTTGGCACATACTCGAGGTAACTCCTGAAGGAACCAGGAAAGTAAAGGAAACTAAGATTTCCTCTTTGGTTCATAAATATGAGTTGTTCAAGATGCAAGACAAAGAGACAATTGGAGAAATGAACACCAGGTTCACTAATATTATTAATTCTCTTAATGCTCTTGGAAAAGTTTATTCTAATCATGATCAGGTACGCAAGATTCTTAAAGTACTCTCTCCAGAATGGCGTCCAAAGATTATTGCTATTGAGGAAGCCAATGATCTTTCCACATTAACCACAGAAGATCTTATTGGTAACCTAATGACCCATGAAGTTACATTTCAAGATGAGAAAGAAGAATCAGATCAAAAGAAGAAAGTACTCGCCTTCAACATTTCATCAGAAAATGACGACTCAGATGATGATATGGCATTCTTTGCCAAGAACTTCAGAAAATTCTTTCAAAAAGTTAAGTATAATAATAATTTTAAATCTAAGAATACTGATTCTTCTCTCTGCTTTAATTGTAATAGGCCTGAACATATGAAGAAAGATTGTCCGCTTCTCAAGGCTAAGTTCAAAACTTCAAACAACAATGATCAATCTAGAAGAGAAAGGAAGTTTGACAAAATGAAAAAAGCATTTGCGGCAACATGGGATGATTCTTCAGATGATGAAGATGATAATCATAATGTAAGTACTAACATGTGCTTTATGGCACAATATGATGAAGATGATGTAAGTTCTTTTAATAACGAAGAATTACTAGATGCATTAAAAGATCTCTATTCTCGTTTCAAAAAATTAAATGGACAACAAAAATCTTTGAAATAGAATAATGATAATCTTCTTCTTAAATATCAAGAATTATCTTCTAACAGTACTACACCAAATTCTATACATATTGAAAATACATTTGCTCAACATTTGGATCTTAGTAAAGAGAATGATCTTCTCAAAACTAAGAATCTAGAATTACATACACAAATATCCGAAATGGATAAAAGTATCTCATCACTAAAGATGAAATACGATGAGATGTCATCCAATGTTAATAAATTTAACAAAGGAACGACAAATCTCAATGATTTGCTAAAAATTCAATATCCAGCAAATCATAGACAAGGACTGGGATATTCTCATAAGAATGCACCCAAGCCTTATAACACATCTTCATCTAGTGGAAAAACAATTTTTGTTAAACCACAAAAGAAGAATCACACATTCATCTACACGAAGAAAGTAAACATTCCTACTTCTTCTTTACAAAGAATTGTTACTAACATTTCAAAACCATCTCCTAGGAAACCTACTACGATTAGTATATGGGTTCTTAAGAATTCATGCTTAAAAAATTGAAATAGTTATATTTCTCATTATATACATTCTATTGTTTATTCTAATGATTATATTAGAAAGCCAAATTCCACTTGGGTTTGGCTTCCAAAAATCTAATCCCAAGGACCCTCAAACAAAGGATACCAATGCTTAATGTTTTATCTTTCAGGTACTTAGGAAAGAAAAATGGATTTTGGATAGTGGCTGTTCAAAACATATGACGGGAAATGTCAACTTGCTTTCAACCGTTAAATATAAAGATGGAGGCATAGTTACTTTTGGTGACAACAACAAAGGCAAAATCATAGGCACTGGAACAATTGGCAATACAAATCAGCCTATCATTGAGAATGTTCTCCTAGTTAACGGTTTGAAACATAATTTGCTTTCCATTAGTCAATTATGTGATAGAAATTACAAAATAGTATTTGAACGAAATGATTGCATCATTTATGATTCTGATATGTCATCTATTTTATTCCGTGGTAAGCGTAAGAATAACATTTATATCTTATGCATGTCTGTTATCACTCATAATCATTGTTTAATGATTACATCAGATGATACACTTTTATGGCATAAACGTTTTTACACACTAATTTCAAAACCCTAGCACGAATTTCAAAACACAAGTTAATTAATGGAATGCCAAATATTTCTTTCAAACACAAAAAATTTTGTGATGCTTGTCAGCAAGGAAAAATGCACAAATCTTCTTTTAAATCAAAGGACATTATCTCAACAAAGAGACCATCAGAACTCCTACACTTGGATTTATTTGGTCCTTCAAGAGTAGCCTCTTTGAATAAAATTAAATATGCATTTGTCATTGTTGATGATTATTCAAGATACACTTGGGTTATATTCTTACAAAATAAGAATGATGCTTCTGAAGAATTTTCAATATTTTGTAAAAAAATACAAAAGATCAAATCCTCTAACATTGTCACTATTCGTAGTGATCATGGGGGAGAATTTGAAAATGAATCTTTTACCAAGTTTTGTAATGAAAATGGTATTGCACACAATTTTTCTTTTTCTCGTGCTCCTCCTCAGAATGGAGTAGTAGAAAGGAAAAATAGAAATTTACAAGAATGTGCGAGAACAATGCTTTATGATAGTAAATTACCAAAATATTTTTTGGGCAGAAGCTGTCGCAACTGCTTTCTACATTATGAATAAAGTTTTCATAAGGCCACTGCTTAATAAAACTTGTTTTGAATTATTCTTTAATCGCATTCCTCGTGTATCATATTTTAAAGTGCTTGGATGTAAATGTTTCATTCTTATTACTAAAGATGCACTAGACAAATTTGATTCAAAATCTGATGAAGGTATTTTTGTTGGATACTCAACATGTAGCAAAGCCTACAGAGTATATAACAAAAGAACTTCAACAATTGAAGAATCACTACATGTCACCTTTGATGAGAACCCCTCATCTAATTATTCCATCATTAATGATGAAGAGAATATATTACCTTTATCTAATTCTTTAGATAATATTAAACTTGATGATATTGATGCTACTAAACCCTCTGTTGAGTCTATTTCAGATAATACAGATCTTCCTAAGGCATTTGCACAAATTTCAAATCATCCATCAGAATTAATCATTGGAGATATTACAGATGGAGTGAGAATTCGTCGTAAAATAGAACAAATGGCATATTGTGCTTTCCTTTCAACCATTGAACCAAAGAACATCAAAGATGCATGGAAGACAGTTCATGGATTATTACTATGCAGGAAGAACTTAATCACTTTCAACGAAATGATGTTTGGGAATTAGTTTCCAGACCATCAGATCATTCAATTATTGGTACCAAGTGTGTATTCAAAAATAAATTGGATGAATCTGGTCAGGTAATTAGAAACAAGGCACGATTGGTTGCAGAAGGTTATAATCAAGAAGAAGGTATTGATTATGATGAAACCTATGCACCAGTTGCACGTCTTGAATATATTAGTATGCTATTATCATTTGCATGTTTTAAATATTTTAAGTTATTTCAAATGGATGTCAAAAGTGCTTTTCTAAGTGGTTTTCTTAAAGAAGAAGTTTATGTAGAACAACGTCCTGGTTTTATTCATGAAAATTTAGAAAATCATGTTTTCAAGTTGAAAAAGGCTTTATATGGTCTCAAACAAGCACCTCGTGCTTGGTATGGAAGACTTAAAAGCTATCTTTTAAATTCAGGGTATTCAGTTGGTAAAATAGATTCCACTTTGTTTATTAAAACATAAACTCTGACATAATCATTATTCAAATATACGTTGATGATATTATTTTTGGTTTTACTAATGAATCTCTTTGTCAAGATTTTTCTAACTTCATGTAGAAAGAATTTCAGATGAGTCACATCGGTGAACTCAATTACTTCCTTGGCCTTCAAATCAAGCAAATGAAGGAAGGAATCTTCATTCACCAAAGCAAGTATTCTAAAGAATTCATCAAGCGTTTTGGTTTAGAAAGTTCTACAGAAAAACGTACTCCAATGAGTACATCTACTTCCCTCGATAAATATTTAAATGGTAAGAGTGTTGATCAACGTCTTTACAGAGGTATGATTGGCTCCATACTTTATCTAACTGCCAGTAGACCAGACATTATGTTTTCAGTATGTTTATGTGCACGTTTTCAGGCAGATCCTAAGTTTTTGCATTTAACTGCCGTAAAAAGGATTATTAGATATGTTAAGCATACTTCTGATTTTGGTTTATTTTACCCTAAAACAAGCACATTTGATTTAATATCATATAGTGATGCAGATTTTGCTAGTTGCAAATCAGACCGTAAAAGTACCGATGGTACATGCCACTTTTCAGGACATGCTTTAGTTTCTTGGTTTAGCAAAAAGCAAAACTCTGTTTCATTATCTACAACCGAGGCAGAATATATTGCCGCCGGTTTAGCATGTGCTCAAATTTTATGGATGAAACAAACTATTTCAGACTATGGTATTGATTGCTCAACATGCCCTATTATGTGTGATAATACTAGTGCAATTAAGCGATCTAAAAATCCTGTGCATCATTTGTAATGCCCTACGAAGCTACTGCACAAGTACTAGAGGGGGGGTGAATAGTACTTTAAAATAATTAAGAGGATAATTCCTAATTATCTTGCAAACCCTACCAACAATGCGGAAATGCGGAAATATAAATATTAGACAACAAATAAAACAATCGCAAACAAGCAATTTAACGGGTTCGGATCCACCCAAGTCTCCCCGACTTGTTCTCGGTGATCCTACGTCCCAACCACCCGGATCCCCTCCGGATACTTGAGTTAAAAACCCTAACTCAAGATTTGCACTATGAAATTCTTGTAGAAAACCTCTATAAGATCAAATCATACACAAATCGAAATGTGACTCCCACAACCCGGGATTACAACCAAACTCTCACAACCGAGAGTAAAACACTTATAATATGAAAGTAAATGAAATACGAAAGCTTACCACAAAATACCTATGCCTTGAGTATACTTACGAATTAGGGCAAATATGATTTTGGGGAAGATGAAGGTACCAACCCTTAGCTCCAAGTAGATGACCAGCAATGGAGTCCTAGGTGGATGTTGGTGACCTTGGATCAATCACTTGGCTTGGAAGGCTCACAATCAATGAATCTCTCTTTTGAAATAAGAGTGAGGGAGAGATTCTTGAATGGAAATGAATGAGCTTTGAATGAGATTGAATGCTTCTCTTTTGATCTCTAAACTTCACTTAATATCAGCCTTGAGTGTAATGAATGCAGCACTCCAAGTATTTATAGGTTAGAGGAAAGAGAGAGAGAGAGAGAGAGAGAGAGAGAGAGAGAGAGAGAGAGAGAGAAACGTTTCAATTAAAGCTCCAACGGCTCTATTCTGAACTAGACTAGTCGGTCAAAGAAGGATCATTGACCGACTAGTTCATCAACTAGTCGGTCGGTGATACAACGTAGACCGAGTAATGGTTGAACAGCCAAAAGGTCGAAGTACAAGAGATGACAACTAGTCATTCTAAGAAGACTTGCCGACCGACTAGTTTCATAACTAGTTGGTCGGTGAATGTTCTTTGACCGATTAACAGTCGAAATAGAGAAGGCTGTCTTCAAGTTGATTTAGTCGGTTTAAGAACAAATGTTGACCGACTAGTTCATCAACTAGTCGGTCGACAAATGTTCTTTGACCGACTAACGATAAACAGTAACTAGGCATGTACAGGGAAAGCTCAACTAGTCGGTCTAAGAAGGATCACTGACCGACTAGTTCAGCAACTAGTCGGTCGGTGAGTCAACGTAGACCGACTAACTGTAAACAGTAAAGAGCTTAGAATTGAGAAGGCATACTAGTCGGTTTAAGAAGCTTTTCCGACCGACTAGATCACCATCTAGTCGGTTGGTTCTTCTTCTTGAACCAACTAACATGCACAAGAAGTCGCGAATCGAAGCGCGAAGCTTCGGGAAAGTTTGTATGGACTTCTACTAAGATCCTAGCTCTAAGATATCAGAGTTATGAAGATTAAAACGTAAGACCTACTTAAGGCTTAACATTCTACGGAACGAAGCTAAAAGACATTAAATTAAACTTGACGAACCATCTTCGAAAGCTTCGATCCGAATCTTCATGACTTCTAAAATGGTCCTTGAGCTTCAACGAAGCTTTAGGCATACGATCATGCGTATTGAGAAGTCTCGAGACGTCTCTTTGGATGTTCATAGAAGTTTGGCGACGATCCCCATAACTGCGCTCACAAAGAGTTAGTTCACGATATACTTATGTTTGTTCATCATTAAAAACCAAATCCGGGGAGTCAATACTCAACATTCTCCCCCTTTTTGGTGATGACAAACCAACATAAATAATAATCAAAAATAATGATTCAAATGAAATTTACTTACTCCACCTGCATTGATGACACGTTAATTCCAAAATATATATTAATCATAAGCATCAAGCAGACGAGTAAAGTATAAAATGAGAATCCAATTATTGAAATTTAGGACTAGAAATCCATTTTTATATCTTAACTCCCCCTGAATCTAACATATCAAATTAGATTCTTGGAAAAATGCTTTAAATTATCATTTAGCATATGTCATTATTTTATCTCTCCCCCTTTGGCATTAGCAAAAAGAGCGGGAGGAGGACGACGACAACAACAATGGCTAAAATAAAAGCACGGGAGTCGCAGAATACGACCACGGTCCAAATGACACCAAAGGAAAATACGAAGGAAATCAAAGCGTGTCAATGAGACCAAAGTCAAAAATCGATAAATAAAATCATCAAAACTCAAATTAATTTTACGAATTGAGTTATGGAATATACTCTCTAATATCAACATTCTTGGTTAATTTAGTGCATGGAAAACAATTCTTTGTTTCCATAGAAATAATTTCTATTTAACCAAGTTATTTTCGTCGAGCGACGAAATCAATCATCAGAGACATATAAAGAACATAATGTGAACAAGAGAATGAAATGTCAACATCGATGTATATATATATGTGAAACATGATACAACAAAATCATACATCGGCCAACATACATATAAGCGATCCAACGATCGAAGCACAAAATACAACATGTATCACACCGACATCAAAAAGATCATACATCATAAATGTAGCATCATAATACCAAAAAATACATCAAAATACATCAAAATATCATAACCACTATCTATCCTACCCAACTCTCACTACACGATCTATCATCCAATGTGCACTAGGAGAGTCCTCAAAGAAGCTCAGGAGGCAGCGGGAGGATCTGCAGCAGCAGCAGGCTCTGCAACAGGAGTGGTCATAGCGACGGCAGGAGTGGACATCTCTGGCACGACAGGAGTGATCTCGGGAGCAGCAACAGATGCAACATCCACCGGAGGAACGGTGGCAGCAGGTGTGCTCTCGGGATCACCGGCAGAAGTAGCAGCACCAGAAGTACCCTCAGGGGCACGAGCAGCAGCAACACAAACAAGCTCCTCGATCTCATCCTCATCCAACTCCTCCTCGTCAGAAACTGACGGAGGGATATCAATACCAAAACGAGAAGCGATACGAGCAAGAATCTCCTCAGATCGAGCACAACGAGACTCCACACGTTTCAACGAACGTGCGAGGTCAGCAAGAGTAGGAGATGGAGCAGAAGCAGCTGAGGCAGAGGTTGAAGCAGACGGGGTCGTCCTCTGAACATGACGAAGCACCACAAGAGACTTCTTGACGGCCGTCGCATTCATAGGGGGACCGAGAGGACGCTCATCATCTGGAGGATGAGGGACACGAAAGTGGCGAAAGACAAGTGTCAACAGGCATGGATATGGGATGTGAGCAGATTTCGTGGACTTTCGGATACACACGAAAGAATCCATCTTATCGAGAATGATCCTAGCCCAGTTAATCTCGCTCCCCATGAAGATGGCGTATATGAGTTTGAGGAATGGCTGGGATGGCAATGAAGAGGAGCTGTACTTCGGAAGGAGGCACGACATCAAGATCAGATTAAGTACCCAAGCATTCGGCTTGAAGGACTTCGAGGGTACGCCAATCATGGCAGGAGGAATCTCATGAAAGATCTCTACGAGCATCACCTGATCAAGCTCAGAAATATCGTCGACTGAAATATCAGAAGGAAGAAGGCCAGACAAGGAGACACCTATCAAATCTCCTAAGATTTCTACTGTGAGGACTATAGGAGTCCCCAAGACAGTAGTCTCAATCGAATGGGTCTCGTCGTACTGACCGCGAACCCTATTGGCGTAGAATAGCTTGACAATGAGAGGGTATGGATGTGGATTCGCCTTAGGGTCATATCGAAGATAATCGATAAGACCGCTAGACGAAAGGAGATCAGCAAGGCCTGGGAAGTCGAAGAACTGTACGAAATGCTCCAATAACAGTGGGCAGTGTTCGATACGGTTATATGCCGTGAGACACATCGGGTCGTCGCGACATAAAGAGATATCGACACCGCCAACTGGCATCGGACCCTTTCCCTTAGGCTGTCGGGTACTAGAACGTGTTGGAGGAGTAGGATCCTGAGCGGTATGCTTGGCCTCTGGAATGTATTCCGTGTCAGAATCGGATGGAGAAGTGGGGGCATGGAATGAAGCTGGTGAAACGGGTTACTTCCTAGGCTTAGGCTGGGATCGGGGCTTGGTGATCGCCGTCATCTTCTTCTTAAGAGGAGGCGACGACGACGATGGATGGGTGGATTTAGATCGGCGTTTGGGTTGCGGGGGGTCTGTAGGGGGCGACTCAACAGTCATAGGCGACGGACGAGTGGAATCGATCGGAATACGTGTTCTCGCCATAAGCGCGACGAGACACGAGCAATCAACTGAGATCGACAACTAAAACCCTAAGAACAACCCTAGGCCGAAACCCTAGCAATGAAATCGATTGAAACCCTAATCCTAGACGCTGAGAGAGGGAAAAGGTAGATACCTTAGGTCGGCAGGAGGAGAGGGAGATATCAGTGGCTGGAGTTGGTCGGAAAGATGGCCGAAAATCGATGGGATCGACGGAGAAGACGACGGAATACGAAGGGGTTCGGGGGATTTTGAGCTGAAAGAGAGAGAATAATCGACTAGAAATGATTTTAGTCGGTGCAGATGAGCTTTAAGTCGATCGAAATGCGAAAAGACCAAGCAGTCCCCGTTGCATTTAGTCGGTCACAGTTCAAGCACTGACCGACTAGATGACAATCTAGTCGGTTGGCCAATGATCTTGAACCGACTAAGTGCAAACAGTAACTGAAGACAAATTTAGGGCTTGAGTTAGTCGGTCTGAGTTCATTCACTGACCGACTAGATGACGATCTAGTCGGTTGGTCAATGAACATGAACCGACTAACAGAGTTCAAAAATTTGAAATTTCAAAAATTTGAGTTCTCTCCTAATCTCACTTGGAAGAAACATCGAAATACTCTCAGTAATCATTATTATCTTTTCTTAAAATATGGCACATTCCTTTCGTAAAGCTAACTTTGTAACCTTTGTCACAAAGTTGACTTATTGAAATAAGATTGTGGTTTAATCCTTTAACAAGGTAAACATCATTTATAAGAGGTTTAGAAGGATTACCCACTTTTTCAACACATATGATGGTTCCGCTCTTGTTGCCTCCAAAGACTACCCGGTTCCCATTTGCAATGGGCACCACTTCGGAGAGCAATTGAGCGTCACCCGTCATGTGTTTTGAACACCCGCTATCGAGTATCCAATTATTCTTGGAGCCAAATTTGGATTTGTTGCTCCTTTTCTTTCTCTTGAGTACCTAAAGATAGTAAATATCGTATCATGGTACCCAAGGGCATTACATCGTATCATGTAATGCCCTACGAAGCTACTGCACAAGTACTAGAGGGGGGGTGAATAGTACTTTAAAATAATTAAGAGGATAATTCCTAATTATCTTGCAAACTCTACCAACAATGCGGAAATGCGGAAATATAAATATTAAACAACAAATAAAACAATCGCAAACAAGCAATTTAACAGGTTCGGATTCACCCAAGTCTCCCCGACTTGTTCCCGGTGATCCTACGTCCCAACCACCCGGATCCCCTCCGGATACTTGAGTTAGAAACCCTAACTCAAGATTTGCACTATGAAATTCTTGTAGAAAACCTCTACAAAATCAAATCATACACAAATCGAAATGTTACTCCCACAACCCGGGATCACAACCAAACTCTCACAACTGAGAGTAAAACACTTACAATATGAAAGTAAATGAAATACGAAAGCTTACCACAAAATACCTATGCCTTGAGTATACTTACGAATTAGGGCAAAGATGATTTTGGGGAAGATGAAGGTACCAACCCCTATCTCCAAGTAGATGACCAGCAATGGAGTCCTAGGTGGATGTTGGTGACCTTGGATCAAGCACTTGGCTTGGAAGGCTCACAATCAATGAATCTCTCTTTTGAAATAAGAGTGAGGGAGAGATTCTTGAATGTAATGAATGAGCTTTGAATGAAATTGAATGCTTCTCTTTTGATCTCTAAACTTCACTTAATATCAGCCTTGAGTGCAATAAATGCAGCACTCCAAGTATTTATAGGTTAGAGGAAAGAGAGAGAGAGAGAGAAAAACGTTTCAATTAAAGCTCCAGCGGCTCTATTCTGAACCAGACTAGTCGGTCAAAGAAGGATCACTGACTGACTAGTTCATCAACTAGTCGGTCGGTGATACAACGTAGACCGACTAATGGTTGAACAACCAAAAGGTCGAAGTACAGGAGATGACAACTAGTCGGTCTAAGAAGACTTGCCGACCGACTAGTTTCACAACTAGTCGGTCAGTGAATGTTCTTTGACCGACTAACAGTCGAAATAGAGAAGGTTGTCTTCAAGTTGATTTAGTCGGTTTAAGAACAAATGTTGACCGACTAGTTCATCAACTAGTCGGTCGACAAACGTTCTTTGACCGACTAACGATAAACAGTAACTAGGCATGTACAGGGAAAGCTCAACTAGTCGGTCTAAGAAGGATCACTGACCGACTAGTTCAGCAACTAGTCGGTCGGTGAGTCAACGTAGACCGACTAACTATAAACAGTAAAGAGCTTAGAATTGAGAAGGCATACTAGTCGGTTCAAGAAGCTTTTCCGACCGACTAGATCACCATCTAGCCGGTTGGTTCTTCTTCTTGAACCAACTAACATGCACAAGAAGTCGCGAATCGAAGCGCGAAGCTTCGGAAAATTTTGTATGGACTTCTACTAAGATCCTAACTCTAAGATATGAGCGTTATGAAGATTAAAACGTAAGACCTACTTAAGGCTTAACATTCTACGGAACGAAGCTAAAAGACATTAAATTAATCTTGACGAACCGTCTTCGAAAGCTTCGATCCGAATCTTCATGACTTCTAAAATGGTCCTTGAGCTTCAACGAAGCTTTAGGCATACGATCATGCATATTGAGAAGTCTCGAGACGTCGCTTTGGATGTTCATAGAAGTTTGGCGACGATCTCCATAACTTCGCTCACAAAGAGTTAGTTCACGATATACTTATGTTTGTTCATCATTCAAAACCAAATCCGGGGAGTCAATACTCAACATCATTCACGTACAAAACATATTGATGTACGTCATCATTTTCTAGATGATCATGTTCAGAAAGGAGACATTATTTTAAAATTTATTTCAACTGAACATCAAGTTGCCGATATTTTGACTAAACCTTTGAAGGAGGAATCTTTCATTAAGCTTAGAAGAAATCTGGGCATTATTAGTGAATCTGAATTTGATTTATAAGTATGTTCATTTATTTTGATTTTTGTGAATTTTTTCTATAATTTTTTCGGCTTTATTTATTTTTAGCCGGCTACAAATTTTCGTAGCCTGCTAATTTTAAAATCTTTTCTGTTTTCTTCGTTTTGTGACTATCTTTTTATCTTTTACTTATTTTGACTCATGTGTTCGGATTTTTGTCTCATAACACTTCATACACGGTTTTGGCTATGTTTGTTTTAAAGAACAATTTTTTTAATAATAAACCACTTACCCCATAATTGCTTGCGTACGATTCATTGCCTTGAACTTTGATCAATTCTCATTCCTTCATCTTTTGGTTTTGGCATTTAACCATCCTCTTCTCTTGGGAAACAACAATGGCATTCAATCTTGACATGAGTTTTCAATTTACCACATGGACTCTTCTCATTTGCTTCCCTCCACCAAACCTTGTTTATTCACGTTGAAAAGTGAAATGGTCTTTAATTTTTGTCTTGTAAAGAGGATTTATATTTATTTTACTCTTTTCTCATTTGTTGTTCCTTCCACCAAACGTATTAACTTTTGTCTTGGAATGAGATTTTACTTTTGGCTATATCCTATTTGCTCCCCTCACCAACCGTCCTTTTTGTTTTGGCATAAGGACACTACTTAAAGTTAATTAAGGGCCATATTAAATCTCTTACATTTAGCTTCTTTTTATTTGTTCACCCCACCAACCGAACAACTCCATTTATTTCGGCCTTGATATTTTCTCCTCTCACCAATTTCCAATGTCTTTGGGACTCCAACCTATTCATTATTTTTTCATGCCACCTAATCTACCATATTTATTATGTGCTCTTGTTTTAATATTTTTATGCTGTTTACAAATCCAACGGGTACTCTAGAAACCGTCCATTGCGTCTCTTCATCCCCAAATCTGTTCGGTTTCTGTCGTTTGAAATTTTTTTCAGTTGCTATAACCCATTCAGTTTTAGCAATCTCTTCCACTTCTCCAATCATGGAAACCGATCGGTCATCCCTTCTTTCTATTTATTTCCCTCGACTTCTATTCTTTTTCCTATTCTATGTTCATCCCTCTTCTTCCTTACGTTTATTTTTCATATCATCATGGCCGACACAAATCCACCTTCTCACTTCGGCGATCGGTTCCGTTCACAGGCCGCAAAAGATCGCTACCTTTCCTTCGAGGCCAAGCGTTTCCACCCGAAGCGTTATCTCGACTACGGCACTGTCGCAATGATGAATGTCAAGGAGATCCTCGACGTTGTCGGCCTTCATCAACTCTGGTCCTTAGCCAACAAAGTTCCATACTATCCCACTCTTGTAAGAGAATTTTATGCCAACTTTGAGCCTTCGGTTCATCGCGGCCAGAAACATTTCACTACCATGGTCCGTAGAGTTTCCTTTACCTTCACAGGGAACACTATTGCCTCCATTATCAACCAGCCACCCGATTTTGTTGGTCATCTTTCCTTCCCAATGACCGACCCCACTGTTCTTGCAAAGTTAGCCCTAAAGTACACTCCTCACATGTCGGTAACAAAGCTCCATCCCGAGGCTCGGCTTCTTCATAAGATCGTTATCCATAACCTGATGCCCAAGGCCGGCTCTCTTAACTATCTAAGTAACTCCGTAGAACACTGTCTTTATGCCCTTTTGGCCGGCTATCCCATACATTGGGGCCATCTCCTCCATTTCACCCTAGCAACATGAGTTTCCACTCATTTCTTCTTGCCCTGTCTGATCACCTTGATTCTCCGTGTGTTTGCCGTTCCTACGGATCGTGAATATCTGGTCCATAGTGAAGTAAATATCGATGAGTATACTATTCATAGTATATGATTACTGGATCCTGACTCTACTCCATCCGCCTCTTGTTCTTTTCTTATTTGTAAGAAGAAATCATTAGATTTCTCTCTTCGTTTAAGAACGGAAGAACTTCAATTGTGTTTCACCATTACATATCTTGAAACATTGAAGTTTCTCTTTTAAACACCAATCCTTTGAATTCATTTTTGATATTCATACCAAGGCTATATGTGTTTTTCTGTTTTCATTATTTCATCAACAGGTTTGAATCTCTAGTTATTGAGATTGTACAAAGTTTGGGACACGGGGATTGTCGCCATTTTTGTAAGTTTGTGCTTGCGGGACAAGTGATTATATTGGAATGAAAACCTCTACTGAGAGTAGAGGACCGGAGTAGGATCAAAAAGAACCGAACCAGGATACATCTCTTTGTTTGTGATTGGTTTAATTTTCAATACTTGTCATTTCATTTCTGTGCCATCTTTGCAAATATCAGTAACGTTTTATTTGCAACAGCTTTTTTATTATATACACTATTCACCCCCTCTAGTGTATTGATCCATACAGGTTAAAATTAAAGTTTCTCCTCCAAACTTCTACTTCTTCATCCTAAATTAAACACTTGGTTAAATTCTTGGGCTTCGGGGGTTTATTCAAGAACAAAAATATAGACTAACCTAATCTAAAATGAAGATGAAAATTTCAACGAAAAAAATCTAAATAAAAAACACTTGGGTTGCCTCCCAAGAAGCGCTCGTTTTAAGTCGTGAGCTCGACTCCCTATCTTGATGTCGTCATGGGGGTTTGAGGGTGGATAGGTCTCGGATGCGGTCATCTCCATGTTCCTTCTTCTTGTTCGGCTCGTGTTGGTTCTCTTCTCGCTTCTTCTTCTCCTCGGGGTCAAGTGGATGTGGTCGCGGCAGCTTCTCCTTAAGATTGCCCTTGAAGGCTTCCTCGTGCTCATCCTTTGTCGTGATTTCTTTCAGCTTGGCCTCTCGCCCAATGGGGGGCTCCACGTTGTCGTGATGGAAGAGCTCCTCCAAGTTAGTCTCCTTGATGGCTTCCTCAAGAAGATCCACTTGATTCATGCGATCGACTTCTATAAAGCTCATCATCGACTTTTTGAGGTCGAACTCGACCTTCTCTTTTTCGACATTGATGGAGAGTCTCCCTCCCTTCATGTCGATGAGGACTCCTGCCATGACTAGGAATGGTCACCCGAGGATGATCGGGATGCGTTCGTATTTGGGCATATCCATGATGACGAAGTCACATGGAACTATTATCCTTTGAATTTGTACTGGCACGTTTTCGACCACTCCGAGAGGATACTTCACCGAGTGATCCGCCAGTTGGAGCGACATGTTCATAGGCTGGAGCTCTCCTAGATTGAGCTTCTCACAAATCCCTATAGGCATTGAGCTAAAGCTTGCTCCTAAGTCACATAGAGCGCTTGTGATCTTCAAATCTTCTATGGTGCACGGGATCGAGAAGCTCCCAGCATCCTCCAACCTTTCCACCACCTTCCTTTGAATGATGGGGTTGCACTCTGCGGATAGCACCACTTTCTCCCGCCTACCACCCTTAGTGATTATCTCCTTCAGAAATTTGGCGTATGTGGGTATCTTCGAAATTTCCTTGAGGAAGGGGATGGAAATGTTCAGTTGCTTCAGGAGCTCAAAGAACTTCCCGTACTTCTCGTCCAATTTTGCTTTTGCTAGTCTTGACAGGAACAAGATCCTTGGCATATATGTCATGGGAGGCTCGTCGGCGGGCTTCCTATGCTCCTTTTCTACTTCCTTTTCCTTGGAGGGTTTGGGATTCAGAGGCTCTACCTCCCGCTCATCTTCCTTGTCATTTCCAGATCCAAGCTCAACAAGATCTTCTCCTTCCGGTTCAGATTATTTCTCCACGACGGGCATGGCGGTGCCATCGAATTTCCTCCCGCTCCTTAGTGTGATGGCGTTGATGTGGCCGCGGGGGTTCTCTTCAGCTTTCCTTGGTAGCTTCCATTGTACCTTAGAGAGTTGGAAAAGCTGCTGTACCATTTGCGCCATGGTGATTTCCATAGATTTTTGGCCCAACGCCAGCTGCTGTGAGGTGGATGCAAGTTGATGTGTCGCAGTCAGCAACTGCTATCGAGCTATGGAAGAAACCGTTCTGTTGGCTCTGTGTCCAGATATGGCTCTCAATTAGCACTTCTAAACTGGATTTTTGGATGGGGGGTGCATTCATAGGGGGCCTCTGCATGAACTTTTGGAACTATCCCTGAGGAGGCGGAGTCTAGAACTCTTGGGGTTGCGGAGGGTACGACGGAGGGGCATATAAACCTGGAGTCCGATAAGAAAAGTTAGGGTGGTTCCTCCACCCTTGATTGTAAGTCCAGGAGTACGGATTGTTTGGCAGCCTCAGCTTGCTTCCGTATAAGGTGTTTGCTTGCTCAATGGTCATATCCAGAGGCACCACCATGGGCGAAAAGCATTCAGTGCCATGGGGCCCCTACACACCACAAACTTCACAAACTGCCACCGTATATGGTTTAGCAGCACCGAGTCCAATGAGGGAAAGTTGTTTAGTCAAGGCATCAAACTTTGCTGAAAGAAGTGATACCTCATCAACTTCATACTTACCTCCCCCCGCGGAGGTGCTTCTCTCATTGCTCCAGGAGTCATTGTTTTCTGCCATGGCTTCCACCAGTCTCTTTGGTTCAGCTGGGGTCTTGCTCATTATAGCACTATTAGCAGCGGCATCGATAGACATCCTCACTGGTGACATTACCCCATTGTAGAAGGCTTGAATAAGCAACCAGTCTGGTATGCCATGGTGGGGGAAGATTCTTTGAAGGTCCTTAAACCTCTTCCAAGCTTCATATAGAGACTGTCGCTTCGACTGCTTGAAATTGGTGATCTCATTGCGCAGCTTAGCAGTTTTTCCTGGAGGAAAGTATTTCGTTAGAAAAGCATGAGATAAGCTGTCCCATGTAGTGAACGTATGGGAATGTGACTCCTATGCCAGTCTTGGGCTTTATCCCTAAGTGAGAAAGGGAATAATCTTAGCCTGATGGCATCATTGGTGATGCCATTTATCTTCAGCGGGTACATATTTTCCAAGAAGGTGTTGAGATGGTCGTTTGGGTTCTCCATTGGGGCCCCTGAGAATTGGTTCCTTTGTACGAAGTCAACCAAAGGTGGTTTGAGCTCGAAGTTGTTTGGCTTAATTGTCGGCCTTTGGACGTTAGATGTTGATCTATTGTGGGGTATGGAATAATCCAGGAGCGACCTAGCTGGTGGTGGTTGCGGTGGTAGTGGTGGTGGGGCACCATTCTCGGGGTTGAGTATTTCATCCATCGTCTCGAGAGCATGTCTCCTCCTCCTTTCGACGTTAAGCCATCTTGCGGTGGCTTCGATCTCCGGGTCTAGTAGACGCAAATCCGCTATGCATTAAGATCTTCTGTGCATGCAAAAAGGGCTACACCAAAAAGAAACGTCAAAAGCACCAAGAAGCAATGAAATATGAAATATGAACAAAAAACAAAGAAAAAGAAACACGTAGTCTCTCGATAAAGACTAAAACCAATATCAATTCGTTCATCCCTAGCAACAGCGCCAAAAAGCTGATCGTCTTCCAAGGGGACAATGCTAATAAAATCACAGAGCATAGGTCGTGTGTACTCGCTAACAGGTCGAACACGAGGAGGAAGCCAGTGAGTATCAATTTATGGGTCTTCGAGTAAGAGCTACGCAATATGGTCGATGATTGGTCGGTGAAAATGAGAAAAGTGTGGATCAATGGATAAAAGATCTAGGACAGGGGAATCCCCGCCATTGGACTAAGGTAAGGGTTAGACTAGTAATCAATCGGTTACCGGGTTCATTGGGACTCGGGAGAGGTCGAGTGACCAAAGGGCATTCGCCTATCCCCCACTGTCATGATGCATGAAATGTTATTCCCTAATGTCATGTCCTACCCCCGCTGTCATGATGCAATGATAGGCCAACCCAACCTACATCGATGTAAGTGGTCTTCGATGCATCTGTGTACATTGGGTAGGGCTATTAATGAATGAGTTTGAACGAGCTTGAACAGTGAGCTTGTTTTTGTTCATGAACAAAATCCATGTTCAAGCTCTGTTCGTTAACTAACCGAGCTCTAAAAACCTGTTCAAGATTGTTTGTTAAGCTTACTGAACAAACGTAAACGAATGTAAAGGAACGTTTACCGAGCTTGTTCACGAGTAGTTCATCGAATGTTCTGTTCAGTAACAACACTTATCAAGCTTGTTCTTGAACATGTTCAGGAACATGTTCGTGAACACACAATCAATATTGTTTATGAAATGAATTTCATGAAATGATTTTAATCGGGAATAATAATATTTAACCATAATTGCCAATAACTAAATCAATTAAATAAAAGGATTAAATATTTGCCGGACAAAAACAAACAAATCCAGCATACTAGCTCCATAAATCATATTACAAGCATCCATTCCAAACATAGTGAAAAATATAGTATTTGTCTAAATGCAATACAATGTAACCCAATATTCCAACAATTCAACCATCAGTGTATTATAATGAACACTTAACGAGCTTGTTCATGAACATCACTTAACGAGCTTGTTCACGAACACTTAACGAGCTTGTTCATGAACATAAATGAATGAACACAGTTATGTTCAAGCTCTGTTCATTTACTAACCGAGCTTTAAAAATCTGTTCAAGCTTATTCATTAAGCTTTTTGAACGAACGTAAATGAACATGTACCAAGCTTGTTCACGAGTAGTTCGTCGAACGTTCTGTTCGTCAACGGCCCTAACGTTGGGTGCATTACGCTCGACGAATATCCCCAATCTTCCTCCCGCCCACAATGGCGTTCGTGGATTAGACCTACATTGGGAGAGCTCTAAATTGATGCCCGTTGGTGGTCAGTCACACCGATAGTACGGATTATTGTAGGGATCGGATCCCCAGATTTGGTCGGCGGTCAATTCGATCGCCCTAAAGGGAAGGAGTCAAATCTAGAACGATAATAATCATCCCAATGAATCCATAATCTCAATTAGCCCATCAATTAAATAAATTAATTAGTTCAACCCATAGCCCTAATCCAATGGGGTTCATCTCATTGCCTTAGAAGGAAAATACTCACTACCCATTGCAATAGAAGGGGTTTCTAGCAATGGGTAAGCATTTAAAGCCATAGATTCTGATTGGGTTATCAGTAGAAGGTAAAACAAAGCAATAACAACAAAGAGAAAGAGTTTCTATTGAGAAAAGTTAAACTATTACACTAATAAGCAATAAGAATAACAAAAGTAACAAAATAAATGAGTTTAGAATCCTTACAAACTTCTCCAAAACCTAAAAATAACAGAAAAATGGCTGAAAAGAAGATTCTTCTTGCAGGAGGATGAAGGGACGCTTATATACGCGCGCCCAAAAGACCAAAATAGCCCCGAGAATTCGCCCTAACCGCCTCAGAAAGTTGGACTAACGTGACCACGTCGAAACGACGCGGTCGCATCGATCCCTTGTGTGAAATGGGCAATGGGGCTTCATCGATGCAGTCACGTCGAAAACGGCTACGCGGTCATGTTGTCTTTTTTCGCGGCCACGTCAATCGGCTTCAATCTTCCAAAAGTCATGGCTGCATCATCTTTTTCCGCGTGGACCGCGTAGGCTTCAGATCTTGATTCTTTATCTCTTCTGATGTGGCCGTTTGGTGGTCTACGATGCAGCTGCGTAGATGTCATCTCAAATGCAGTTTGACACGATCGTTTGGTGCATGATGACACGACCGCGTAGGTCTCATTTATTCACAAAACCTCTTCCCTTGCACCAATTGAACACACAGCTTCCCTCCTTTTGCCCCTTTGCACTAGAATCTCGCAATGTGGTCCCTAATCGGTACATATTTCCTGCAAAGCATGTGAGGGACCACAAAAGCAAAAGAGGAGACAAAACACAAAAAACGGAAAAAATGGAGAGGCGTGGATAATAAGACGATGTAAAACGTACATGAAAAAGAGGGAAAAACTATATACAATAAACACTCATCAAACGCCATTGGACTATGGCCATGGGTTAGATGAACTTTTGATTAATTGCTGGGTTAGTTATGGAATTGGGATATGTTGGGATGCCAATTATCATCATAGATTTGACCCCCTCTCTTGTGGATGATCGGATTGGCCGCCAGAGAGAGTCGGAACTAATCCGGGGTATCATACCTACAAGGATCTGTACTATCGGTGTGACCGACGAGAGTCATGCACCAATTAGAGCCCTCTTAATATAGATCAAATCCCCGAACGCCATTGTGGTCAGGAGTAAAATTGGAGGATATTCTTCGAGCGTAATGCGATTGACATATACTGATGTATCGGAGAGAGTCGACATTGGTATAGGTTAGGATAGGCCTATCATTGCATCATGAGAGGCAGGTAGAAGATAACAAAAGGGAATATCCTATCATGGACCACGAGAGTGGGTGGTAGGAGAATGCTGATCGCTCCTTATTTTACACCATTTTTCTGCATGTTTTCATGTCATTTCGATCGCCCTATTGCATTTTCCACGATTATTCGACAATATCGCGTTGCTTTTTACTATTTCTTGTTTTTATCGTATTTAAGGAGATCTGGAGAGATCTGGAGCGAAAATGAGATCAAGGGAGTTTCACGCACACTACAACGTCACCCACAGATTATTTGAGGAGTTGGCAATACTAGAGGATGAGCGGAAGAGGAAGAAATTCGATAGAATCGACGAGGAGGCGAGGAGGAGAAGAAAACAGCCCAGAAGCAGCTCACTCGGCCGAATACAGAGTTAACTCGGCCGAGTTACGGGCTGCGTTCGATCGAGTGAAACGGATACGTACTGTTGATTTTCCAAAGTTCACTCGGTCGAGCAAGAAAGTCCACTCGGCCGAATGAGAAGACCACTCGCCCGAGTGGTACATGGATTTTCTTCCGAGAAGCAGCCAAGTTACTGGAAATTATGAGAAGCCCACTCGGCCGAGTAGGATTGCCCACTCGGCCGAGTGAAGAAGCCCACTCGCCCGAGTTAGACAGAGCGACAGACCCCCAATTTTCCTAGATTCTCTGTTTTATTATTGGGTCTGTCACTCGGCCGAGTGACTTTATCACTCGGCCGAGTGACACAGTCCGACTGCTACGCAAATTAGGTTTTCAGGGCTACGCAGGGGCAACTCTGTCAGGATTTTTTGGACGATTTTGGCTTGTATTTAAACCTAGTTTTATCCCTAGTTTTAGGAGAGACTTGAATTTTTTTGACGTCTATTCCTTTTGTAAATCTCAGCTGGAGATCATAGACGCGCAATTTGGTTTGTTCTTTCTTGCTAAAACTCTTATTTTTATGAATTACTTTCTCTCTACAATGAATTGTGATTTGATCTATTGCTTTATTTCTGAGATTTTCATGATGAATTGTGAGTAGTTCCGTCATTCTAGGGCATGGGGATGAACCCTATGGACCCGATCTTTGAATTGTGATGAATGAATTGAATCGTTGCTAAGATTGAAGAAAGGTTAGGTTGTGATTGATTTATTGCGAGTAGCTAGGAATTTCCATCGATTGGGATTTGCAAGAGATTGGATCCCAATTGATAGGAAGGCCTAGATATTCGACTTAGGTTTATAATTGAGATTCTCTAGATTTGGTTTGCAAGAGATTGGGCCAAAGCTTGGATTTTTATTATAAATCTATACTAAGATTCGTTTGCAAGAGATTAGACAAATACGAACTATCATAACCTAGATCGTAGCTCGAGTTTGCACGAGAGTGGGCTCGAGATGCGATTGGACGATGATGTCGATCTCACGCTAGTGGCTTAGGTTAGGGTTTGTACAAGAGTAGACCCTAATCTAGGTTGCTATAGACCGGCAATAGCGCGAGAGCGTGAGCTTGGTTCTACTTTAAGTTGTGACTAGTTCACCTACATTCGAGCTTTACAATACTGAGATTCATGATTCACAAGGATAAGTGACGGTCCGTAGCGGGGATTTCCTATCCCTAGACGTTTTACGATATTGAATTCTATTTGCTATTTGAATGATTGTGACACTATTATCAAAACCACTCTTATTCCATTGATAGCTAGGTGATCAAAATAGAGTACTGTCAATTGTCCTCCCTGTGTTTGATACCCGCTCGCCACTAAGCCGTGCGCTTGCGGTAAGACTACAGTCGTTTTTCGGGTGTATATCCGGGCGCGATCAAGTTTTTGGCACCGTTGCCGGGGAGGCTACGGTATTTTATTTTCTTTACTTAGTTATTTATTTTTATTTTTATTATTTTTACCTTTTTATTCCTCTATCAAGCTAACAATTCCATCAAGACTCTCTTTTTCTGTGCATGTACACGAGATTGAAGGCACATCAAGAAGATATATTATTTGATCCCGAGATCGAGCGTACGGCAAGGAGGCTTAGAGCCAAGAGGAGGCTTGCTCTAGAGGAAGATCATATGACCGCTCCGAAGACACCAGAGGAGTTAGCGGCACACATGGCTAGACTTGTCTCTATCCGAGATAGGCTACGGCCTAAGACCACTTCTACTACCTCGTCTATTGTGATGCCGAAATTGGCGGTCGACAAGAACTTCGAGCTTAAAACGGGACTTGTGGTGTTGATGCAATAAGACCCATTTCATGGGAACTCCCAAGAAAACCCACACTACCATCCACAGTTTTTCTTGTCTAAATGTGCAACTTTTCAGATGCCCGGCGTGCCGACTGATGCTATTCGACTGCGCCTCTTCCCATTTACTCTTCGAGACAAGGCATTATATTGGTTGAGGACGCAAGCAGAGGGGATCTTCACTACATAGGATGAGTTGGCGAGCGCATTTGTGAACAAATTCTACCCACCATCCAAGACTGTCAAGATAAGAAGCGCGCTCATGTCCTTCAAGCAAGGACATCAGGAAACTCTATTTGAGGCATGAGAGCGTTTCAAAGATCTCCAACACCAATGCCCCCATTATAGTATTGAAGCATGGGAACTTGTGCATAGCTTTTACAACGGATTGCAACCGAGCACCAAGCAAATAATTGATGCAACCGCAAATGAAGCTATTTTATCCTTGAAGCCGACAAGTATTTATAAGGCAATGGTCATAGCAGAGCTCTATACAAAGTTTGATTCTCTCTACAAGGTCGTGGAGAGATTGGAGAAGTTGATAAGTGGACCGCATGGAGCCCCCACCGTTTCTACACCAGGAGGAAGCATAAACGATTGGCAAGACCAAGCTCATGTTATGTTTGTTGGAGGGGAGCAAGGAGAAGGAGCTACAGAGGAAGTTCAATATGTTGCGGGAAGCACCTATTATTCGGCAAACCTGGCTATGAGAAATCACCCGGGATTATCATATGCTAATAGTGATGGAGCTTTGAATCCACCACCGCAACAAACGCAAGCCCGACCTCCGCAATAAATGCAATATCAACCAAGAGGACCCCAACAACAAAACTTCCCATGAGGCAACAAGCGGGGCCATATAGACCCCCGGGGTACAACCAAGGATGGATGGCACCCAATCCACCATAAGCACGATATTGTATCCACATCTCAACAAGGTACAAAAACTCACATCTCACCCAAGTACAACACCACTCCCAAGTCATCCACACTTCTCACAACCCGCAACTCCAACCAACTGAGTCAAGGGGCCTCCAACTCAAAGAACCAACCTGAAAAGTCAACGGTGGGGCACGTCAACGCGTGACCCAGTAGGAATTCCATATCTCAACTAGTCCTTACATGAAGTGTGGAAAGGGTGCACGTGAATAGGAAGAGTGTATGTCATGGCATAAACATCTACTGTAGTAAAGGAAGTAACAACTATACATATGAACATGTGAAAGCGTGCACGTGCAACAGGTTAAGTGTACAACAATGATATACAACATAAAAGAACCATAGTAAGGAAACACAAGTAAACAACATATACATTTACCATTGCTACAAGAATAATGAGGGTTGACAATTAATTCATTGGTTAGCATTTTGCAACCCGGATAAATCTTAGGACCTTCAGGAGTCGGACTTCACCCAGTGTGGGTGAAAAGTGGTACCCCAACCAGCAACACAGGCACCGGAGGGGGCCTCTCGCAACTCCATACCCGAACGGGGCAAGGTACTTGAGTGAGACCTGCTCGGTTTTTCTATCGGACAAACGGAGTAAACCATCAATTACCGTCATGGTGCATCACGGGTACACCAGCGGCCTCTCCAACCCTTTCAACTCGCCCTTCTGGGAGTGATACAGCGGGTGAGAATTCATATCATCTGTCCGCTCCTTAACTCCTTTAATTTAACCGTGTTTCCCCCAAACCCCATGTCACCCTCCTTTAAGAGGACTTAGTCATATTCATGAAACATGATACTTTCCATTTCTTTTCATTCACAAGTTCATCACATATTTGGGACATGCATCGCCTTGTGCATTCCCTTTCTCATTTCTCATAAAATGTATAACCATGTTCACATCATCATCATCATCATCATCATCTCAATTAAAGAATTGCATGAAATATCATCACAAACTCATCGTTATGAACATACTAATGTGAAAGCATAAACAAATTGGACTTAAATATTATTGAATATTTCATGAACCATCTGCATAACTACATGTATCAAGAGCATGTCATTGAGAACGTGATTAGCACAAACAAACTTAACTTCAAACAAAACTACACCATGATAAGCAGGATATAGCAGTATGGTGTGTTTAAATATCGTGTGAACATGTATGTATGTAGATATATATATTTATAAGGAGTGTGTGATTACATATAGAGGTGTATGTACTTAAATATACATATATGTAACCAGGATATAGCATATGTTTTTGAACATATACTTGTGTGAACCTTTATGTGAGTACACATGTATTGAGCGAATAAATATTGGTGTGTATATTAATGCCTTGGGTGTATCTATATATTTCTACTTATTGCTATATACGGCATTGACACAGGTATATTGCTATGTACAGCATTTACACATGTATCCATATGCATAGGTGTACTAGCATGTGTGTACATATTAGTATGTACATATATGTGAGTGTTCTCATGTCCATATAGATATACATGTGAGTACATTTTGTATATGGATGAATGTGGAATGTATAGTACTATGTAGGTGTTGTGATGATTTGTCTGTGTGTATACCTATATTCTTGGATAAGAATGTGCATTTATATGTGTATAATCTACGATATAGTGCATGTATACATGAGTGTATTGTATATACATATAGCGTTGTTTGTATGTCGTGGGTAGGGAGACACTTAGACTATTCAATCTCCGGTCAGACCCTTAGCATGGAAATTCCGAGGGCGGACTTTGTTTTTAAGGTGGGTAGAATGTAATACCACGTTTCCATATGTACGCGTATTTATACGTATTTTGGCGTAAATGCGTATTGGAAGTATTCTCGTATTTTTTCTTTAAATATTTTTGTGTAGGAATTATTTTTAAAATATTTTAAACTCATCTTTTGAATTTAGTAAATAGGAGTATTTGGATGAATACTTGTATTTATGGTGTATATGGTATTTCAACATGTATTTTTATTTTTGCAAAATACAAATTCCAAAATTTTTTTACCATGACACCTTAGCTTATTAGGTGTCATCTTGCTAATTAAGAAGGAGACACATGGCTTAGACTTTGACTAAATGAAAGGATGAGAGGGGTTTAGGGAGACCTAAAATCTAGGCAAAGAAAAACAAAAAAAAACAAGAAAATCACACATTCTCTCACTCTCCCTCTCCTTCCCAATTCTGGCCAAAATTTTGTCTCCCCCTCTTTCACTCATTTGCTTCATTTTTCTCTCCACCAAGAACTCTTCCAAGCACCCCTCTCATTTCTCATCATTCCTCCATCAAAATTCATCTCAAAAATCATCCCAAATCCATCTTTAGAAGCCTATTTGGAGCTTGAAGATAGGAGATTGAAGAAGGAGGCCCAAGAATTCTTCAAGGACTAAGAAGGGCCAAAGAAAGTTTGGAGGACTTTGGAGGTAGAAATTCCTTTCACCTAGGTAGAATTTAGTTTTAGGCCAAGGGAATTGAATTAACTTTCATGAAACACCTTTGTTCTTCATGCTGAAATTTGATCTAGAAAAACTGAAACTTTGACTAAGTGCTGGGGTTAATTGGCGAATGGGAATGCTTTGGAAATTTTATATGTTGGGTATCTCATTGTTATGAACAACTTTCATTTAGATCATTTTTCCAAATTCTAGCCGTATGATTTTATAAAAATTTGGATATACAAACTGGTGTTTCAATCAAAACTGTTCTGAAATTCCAGTATTTTTATTCTCTGTTAAACTGAGAATATCTCCCAATGTAGATGAAAGAAAAATATGAAAAAAAATATATGTTACTCATATTGTAGTCTTAATAACTTTCACGTTTACAAGTTTTGCAAATTCGGACTGAAAGCTAGGGTAAAAACTCAGTTTCTAAAACTGGTCTGTTTTTAGACAGTTTTGACACCTTTCAGTAAAACGAGTAGAACTCCATGCACACTTTATAAAATATTATGATCTTGATGCCGTTGGAAAGCTGACTTCAAGATCTTCAACCCATAATTTATTTAGATTTTACTTCTGTCTGTAACCTGTAGAAAAATGGACTTGAACTGAACTCAGTTTCTGGTTCAGAATGCTGAAATTATACCTGTTAGGAGAAAATCCACCATAAATCACATATGTCAACTGATCTTATGAAAATTGGTCAGTGAAAGGAAAACACCCATATCTACAACTTTCGTGAAGGGACCAGACTCCAATTCTGACTGTAGGTAGGCTAAAAGTGATATTCTTTATGCTGTAACAGTTTTGACAGATTCATATGCTAATTTTGCTTAGTACTTATCATGGTGTAGTTTTGTTTGAAGTTAAGTTTGTTTGTGCTAATCATGTTCTCAATGACATACTCTTGATACATGTAATTATGCAGATGGTTCATGAAATATTCGTTATGTCAATAATGTTTAAGTTCAATTTGTTTATGCTTTTGTGCTCACATTAGTATGTTCATAACGATGAGTTTGTGATGATATTCCATGCAATTCTTTAATTGAGATGATGATGATGATGATGATGATGTGAATATGGTTATACGTTTCATGTATATTATGAGAAATGAGAAAGGGAATGCATAAGACGATGCATGTCCCAAATATGTGATGAACTGTGGAAAGAAAAGAAATGGAAGATGTTATGTTTCATGAAAATGACTAAGTCCTCTTAAAGGAGGGTGACATGGGGTTTGGGGGAAACACGGGTAAATTAAAGGAGTTAAGGAGCGGACATATGATATGAATTCTCACCCGATGTATCACTCCCGGAAGGGCGAGTTGAAAGGGTTGGAGAGGCCGCTGGTGTACCCGTGATGCACCATGGCGGTAATTGATGGTTTACTCCGTTTGTCCCACAGAAAAACCGAGCAGGTCTCGCTCTAGTGCCTTGCCCCGTTCGGGCATAGATTTGCGAGAGGCCCCCTCCGGTGCCCGTGTTGCTGGTTGGGGTACCACTTTTTCACCCACCCTGGGTGAAGTCCGCCTCCTTAGCGTTCTACGGTTTACACGGGTTTCCAAACATGAGAATGAATAACTTAAAGTAATTGTCTTTTAATTATAAATATTGTTATCCCATGGTTACTTGTTTCTCTGTTAAGTTAATGTTGTTAACTCATGCTGATCCATTCCATTGTTTATTATAAATGTCCAGTACTTGCATGTTATTATGTTCTCTCACTTACCTTCAGCACTTGCATGTTATACCATGGTTACTTATGCATGTTCACAAGTTCTTCTTTGATGCTTATACATCGTGTTGTGATTACTTTTATGTCCTGTGAGCTTTACTTGTTAGACCACCCTCCCTAGATAGGTGGACCAGTTCTAAAACTGGGTTCTACTAGAGTGTTAGGAGTTTCTGCTGGGTCACGCTTTGACGTGTCCCCGTTGACTTTCAGGTTGTGTGAGTTGGATGTTGGAGTTTGCGGCTGGAACTTGGAGTTGGTGGTCAGTGTAGATGTTGACGTGTCCCCGTTGACTTTCAGGTCATGTGAGTTGGAGATAGCGGCTGGAGCTTTGGAGTTGGTGATCTGTTGTAGTATTGGGTGGTGAGGGGTATGATGAGAGACTTGTACTTTTGGTGTTTCTTTTCGGGTGGACCTTTGTACTTAGAGTCGTGAAAATGAAGATGTTGGTGTATGTATAAGATGTATCAATGTATCAATAAAATGGAATATTGTACTTTTGTTATTTTCTCAGTGTTTTTATCTGTGATGGAGTTTTACTCGTACTTCCCAGCACGTGCGTAGTACCTGCAGCATTCTTTTGTTCTCTTCCTTTCTCTCTTTCTACGTAACACTCGTTGATCTAGGAATACTTGGGACGGATTCGTACTTCCCGGGTATCCTGGAGAGCGGGTCGTTTCAGTTGGTGGCCCATGCAGGTCACCACACTGTGACTGTGTATGGGTAGTGCGTGTAGTGTTCCGAGAGTAGTTTGGTCTTAAGGTGGGTAGGAGTTCTGCCTTAAGATAGAGCCCTGATATCAGAAGATTGAGGTATAGAGCCCTGAGGGTAGACATTAGAGTGTTGATTGCTTAAGAACGTGTGTGCATATCTATGTGTGTATTTATGTGTGCATCTACGTCTATAGATTTATAAGTGTTGAATATGGCTTGTTGAGCATATTGAGATGTATACTCATGTGCATATGACTATGATATATGTATGAATGCTTATGTGGCTATATGATTGTATTTGAAGTACATGTGTTAATACATGGTTGACTTATGGATAGTGTGTAGAATTGAGTTATGTACTTGATTGAGGTGCAGATAGTGTATAGATGTACTGTGTTATGTCTATATATTGTATGTGATATATGCACTTGTAGAGTGTGTAGATGCATGTGTGGATCCTTGAGTTCCACCCATGTATGTGTGGCTTTGTCTTAGAAGTATTTGTATTATGAGTTGATATATGCGAAGAGCATATGATACATGTATGGTTGTATGCTGGTACGCTTACACCTGTGTATGGATGAGTACATTTTGTATGTTTATCTATGTGTAATGATATGTATATAGGTATTTGGATGTACCTATGATATGTGTGTGTATAGTTGAATCTACGTGTATGTTTGTATGATCAGTATATTGACGTGTATGGGTGTGTACCCATGCATGGGTAGGTGTATGCCCGGTTATGTGTATGACTATCTGATGTACGTGTAAATGTATGCACATGAGCATGCCTGGTTCTTGCTATAATGTATGGAGTGTACGTATTCATGGGGTATAGTGACCTTAATGTCTAAGTCTGTCCATTCTTAAGTTGACCCTTAGTTGGGGAAGTCCGATGACGGACTTGATTTTTAAGGTGGGTAGAATGTAATGGCCCAGAGTGCCATATACGTAGGGCCTATATTTTTGGAATGGAAGTAGAGTGTATATCTGTGTACTATGTATTGTGTATATCCTTGTCATCAGTGAGTACATGATTGCATGTACTTTATATGGTTGGTTGTGCATGTAGTGTGTGCAGTGAACTATGATGGTGGTTATGTGATGGTATGTGTATGTATGTGAATGGGTGTGTAGGATCGGTGTAGAGAGAGCCTAGTGTGAAAGGGGTTAAGGTTAGTGGCATTCTTGTAATTGATGGGGAGTGTGTGTGTGCATAATAGGAGAGTGTGAGAAGTAATGGCATGCTTGTAATTACGGTTGGGTGGAAATTCTGGATTTTGTATGGTTTTGTGCATTGAGCAATTCTGGATTTTGTATGGTTTTGTGCATTGAGAAATTCTAGATTTTGTATGGTTTTGTGCGTTGAGTAATTCTGAGAGTGAAAGAGATATTTGTGGAGGATGGTAAACTTGTAAATACGACTTCTTGACCCTTCAACTTAATTCTTGGCTCTTCTACTCTCTTCTCTCAGAATTCTTCTTGTTTCTAAACTCTTCTAAAAATATCTCTCTCTCCCCCCAAGATCAAGCCGAATTCATCCCTTCCCATCGCTCCCTCTTAGACTTTAGGGAGGCTGAGCACCCGTAGGGCTACACCACCCTCACTCTACACACACCCGTAGCATCCCTGTTGTCGTTTGGGTGCTGTTGCTCATTCTGGGAGCTTGTGGAGGAGAAGGAGAATGATTTTGAAGGAGGAGGAGCCATAGGGATTTAGGCTACCCCTTTATCTCTCATCACCCCTAAGGTAGGATTCCATCTCCAACTAGTATTAGAGTTGCATGCTTAGTTTCATGGTTGTTGTTGTTGTGGTTTTGCCTTTTCTTATGCCAATCCTGAGTTTGGTATGGTTGTGCGCGGTGAGCAATCCTGAGTTTTGTATGGTTGTGCACGGTGAGCAATCCTGAGTTTGTATGGTTGTGCGCGGTGAGCAATCCTGAGTTTTGGGTGGTTTTGTGCGGTGAGCAAATCTGGACAGATTTACATGCTGATTGTTCTGCTTATTCCTTCCAATCTAGAACTGAGTTTGCTCTGAAATTTTTATGGCAGAGAGATTGGACTGTTATCTATAACTTTTATGTTGTAAACGTTTACCAATTCGAACTGGAAATAGGGTTTAAAATTCTATCTTTACAACATGTCGGGATTTCATCCAATCTAGACACAGTTTGGAAAAACGTAGATCAGTCCCTACACACTCCATAGAAATTGATGATCTTAGTCTCGTTGGAAAGATAACAACTTTCTCTACAATTTTCCCTGAGATAATGTTTTCGTAATTCCGACTGTAATATGCCTAAAATCAGAAATCAAGACAGTCCCTGGAATCTGTCTGAAAAACAGATTCGTCAGTTCTTACCAAACAATTCACCATAAATCACCCTGTTTATATTTCTGCATGAAAATTTATAAGTGAATCCAGAACAACTATATCTACAACTTTCATTTGTATTGTATGGGCATGTTTGATACAAATATTTGGAGCTATATGCCTCTGTTTGGGATTGTCCTGTTATTTCCAGAAACTGGGTTGCATGAATGTGTTGTTTTGTGTTCAATTATGGATATCCATGTTTTGTGGCTTCATATATGACTGTTCCATGATTCATCAGTTGTTTAATCAGCCATCTTATGCTTCATTTCATGTTGCATAAAGTTGTTCATTTTCATTTATGTTCACTATCTTGATGCATTAATTGTTGATAACAATGTTGGCCTTCAAGAGGTGTTGATGTGGGGAGAAGAAAGAAAGTTTGGATATGATGTTATTAGGACACGAACGGTGGAGTGCACGTGCATGGACAAAGTTGCCACGATAGGAGGCGGGAGGAGTCGCCGTGGGCAACCTCTTGATACCATTAGGTGGCTCCACGTGATAACGGAGTAGTCACGAAACACTTTCACGCCGGCTCATTCATGGGATCCCATTGCATTGCATTGCATTGCATTGCATCTCATAGCAATTGCTTGTGTTTCATATGCATCATGGAATCATTGAGTATTATGTGTGACTTGTGGTTATAGATATGAATGTTTCCTTGAATGTATGATTGTTGCCATGAATGCATGAATTGCTTGAGATGGGTGCATACTGGAAAATGAGGTGGATTGCTTTCATTTGTGAAGCTTAAGTAAGTGGAAGTGAGACAGGTTCCATGTTACTAGTTTTCTTGGTTTACTATTATCACTTGGTTGCTCATTATAAATGTTGTACTTGCTACTTGTTGTCTCTTATACATTATGCTAGTATGTACACCTTGCCTGTTGCACGTGCACGCTCCCACCTGTTCATAATTATAATGGTTGCTTCCTTTAATGTAGTAGATGTTTATGCCATATCATACACTCTGCCTGCTCACGTGCACCTTTTACACAGTTCATGTAAGGGCTAGTTGGGCATGGTATTCCTACTGGGTCACGCGTTGACGTGCCCCACTGTTGACTTTTCAGGTGTTGGTGATGGAGTTGGTTGATGGCTAGGAAGTGGAGCAGTGGAGCTCTGTGGATGAGTTACTTTGGGATGGCGAGGGGTGAGGAGAGGGTGTTTGTACTTTTGGGGTTTTGTTTGGGTAGTGGCGAGTTGTTCATGATGGATGTATGTACACATGGATGATGTATATAAATCAGACCTTTCTTTGAGTTTAGTTGTTGTGCAGCTTTCCTCTGTGTTACTTTCTGTGTTATGTCAATGGTTGTTTGGTTGTGCTTGGGAACATTACAGGTACTATCCCAGCAGTGCACAGTGGACCTGCTTGTGTTGAAATTTTGTATTTTTCTTCGTAGCACCCGCCTCTTCGGGAATACCTGATACGGATTCGTACTTATCAGGTATCCTGGGAGGTCGGAACATGAATCGAGGGTTGAAGAATTCATGGCCGAACAAAAGAAGATAAATGCTAGATTGACGGCCCAACAAGACTCCCTCAACACCTTCGTGGCACAATTATCGGAGCAACTAGCATTGCTCAATAAGAATACTTAATAATTACCAGCTCAACCGAAACAAAACCCACGGAGCAATACCGGCCACATCAATGCGATGGTGGCGGTAACTACTAGGGGCGGGAAGGACACTACTCCCGCCATGCTGCAAACCAATGATCCGGGAGAAGAAATTTTGGATGACAAGGAGCCGGTGAATGAAGAGGAGGGCCCAAAAGAGCCAAACGAGGGTGAAAAATATGAAATTGAAAAGCCACACGAGGAGCGCAACTATATGCCACCGGTACCCTTCCCACAACGGTTGGCAATGGCAAAGATTGAGAAGCGGCTCGCCAAATTTTTAGAGTACTTGCGAGGAGTGAGCCTAAATATCCCTTTCTTGGACGCTATTGTAGAAATCCCGTTTTATGATAAGTTCCTAAAAGACTTGATTGCGGGAAAGAAGCGAAAGGAGAGGATAATGCTCGCTGAGTAAGGTACGTGTTTTGCCCGGAAGGAGAAAGCGCCTACAAAGTTTAAAGATACCGGAAGTTTCTGAATTCCTTGCACGCTTGGAGGAGTCCCACTTCAAAAGGCTTTGGTAGATGTGGGAGCAAGCGTGAGCATCATGCCCCTCACAATGTTTAAGAAATTAAGTACGGGGAGTGACCTAAAACCGACGGACATGAAGATACAACTTGCGGACGGTCGGATCACTAGGCCGGTTGGGATTGCAGAAGACATACCACTTCAAGTACCGGGTGGAATTTGCTTACCGTGCGACTTCGTGGTGATGGATGTTAAAGAGGAGGGCAATACGTCGCTAATTCTTGGACGACCCTTCTTGGCCACCACCAGCGTGATTGTTGATGTGAGGGAATGGACCTTGTCCTTAAACGTCGGAAATATTGAGGTTGAGCTCCACATCCCAAAGGCGATGAAGCACATGGCTTGGCTGGAGGACATCGATTATGTGGACCTCCTCGACCAGGTGATTGACGACGCCATGCCATTCGCCCTTGGAACTAAGCACGTCAGGCCTTGAAGAAGGCCAATCTTCTAAAGATGGCGAGATGATAGGAGACCCATGGGATCCTTCTATAGACAATGACAAAGACGACGCTGATGTCGTAAAGATTAGAGAGCTATGTAAGCTCTCTACGGCGAAAAATCCAAAGAAAGCTCCGCCAGACAAGAAATTATCGCCGCCGGCAAAGAAAAAGGACGGTAAAAGCTCAAGCTTGGGGGACTTATCCTCCATTGCCACCCATAATGAAGGAGAGCCGAGGAACGCCTATGAACATCAACAACTTAACCCAAGCAGTCTTCCCGTAAAGTTTGACGCGCGCATCTCACATGCACCGAACATCGAGCATTAAACACGTATCTTTAGGGGTCGAGCTCAAGACCTTAAATGAGCGCTTGTCGGGAGGCAACCCGACGGCTTTATCTTATTTTTAGTTTGAATTTTTCCTTTTATTTTTGTTTTAGATCTTTGTTAGTGTTTAGAGTCGAGAGTCAAAAAAAATCCTGACAACGGGCTTTATTTTTCATGACAGGAGATGGAGAACAAGGAACCATTTGAATGGAGGACGACCATGGCAAAGGAGAGCACTCCAGGAATGTGCTGGCCTCAGGAGAAGGAAGAAACTGATGGGGAGAAGAAAAACAGAAAGTGGATCAAAAACAGAGAGTCGGAGCTGAAATTAGCAGCCCACTAAGTCGAGTGACTTAGTCGTTCGGTCGAGTGAATATCCTACTCGGTCGAGTAGGATACTGATCAGGGAAGATTCTGAAAACCCCTCTCTGTAATGTATATCCACTCGACCGAGTTACTTTGTCACTCGCCCGAGTGAATCAGACACTTTTAGCACTTAAAAATCTCTGAGTGGCCTTGCCACTCGACCGAATGACCTTTGTCTACTCGCCCGAGTGGTAAGACGTACTCGCCTGAGTTGTTACTTTTGCGAAAAAATTTCAAAAATTTTTAACAGAGACACTCAGCCGAGTATACGCATGACGTCCCCTGGGTTTGCGCGTCTGGATGGTGTAATGTAAAATTGGGGACGTGAGATTTAAATATTTGTAACCGCAAGCACACGGTGTTGTAGTGTGGCTTGGGGGTCGAACTCAGGGAGGCGTGGTTGTGCTTGTGTCAAGAAGGATCAGATTCACCCCATGGGTGAGCTAGCCCGAATCGGATAATGGGTTGTCACAGTAAATGGAATGCGAGGGATAAACAATATAAAGAGAAAATCCGGGACTTTGGTTTCAACCCTATCGTGTGATTCTCGCCGATATGACCTACGGGTAGGATAGCGATCGGAATTAGGGTCTAATGGTGAGACGTTGCCTTTGAAAGTGGTACCAACGTCCCATGGGCCCAATATTCCGGTCGGTGCCCATGATGATACGTCGGACTTCTCGGGTTCGGTCAGTGGGCACTCCTGTGTCCATTAACACTGACCGACTCCGGGAGCACTAAGTTCGCAACGATAACTCCCAACTGTATTGACCATGTGCTATGAGGAACAAACACTAGAGGGGGGGTGAATAGTGTTTTATAGAATTATAAGGAATTTACGCCAAATAAAACCCTACGTAACCAACAAATGCAGAATACAATAAGAGAACAACAACGTAAGGAATAAAGCATTGCAAATAAGCAATCTACCCTGGTTCGGTGCCACCCAAGTCTACCCGACTTGTTACCGGTGCCCTAATCAATCAACACCCGGATCCCCTCCGGATACTCTAGCAAACCACTAGAGATTTCCTTTAGCCCACTTGCGGAAACCCACAAGTGCAATCGACCTACAATCGATGTCCGTAAATCCCACAACCCGGGATCATGCAAAACCCTTAATCCCACAACCCGGGACTAAGACCACTCTCATAACCGAGAGAAATGTAACTCCCACAACCTGGGATCACACACTTCTCTCACAACCGACAGAACAACTAAATCAAAGTAAATGAAACAATGAAATAAACACTTACCTACAAAATCCTATGCCTTGAGTAAACTTACCAAATAAGGGCAAGGAGGGATTTTGAGGAGGAAGATGTCACCAAACCCTAGCTCCACCAAGATGGACAACAATAGATGGCTAGGGAGGAGTTGGTTACCTTGAATCAAGCTCTTGGCTTGGAAGGCTCACAATCAATGAATCTCTCTTGAGGAATAAGAGTGAGGGAGAGATTCTATTGAGAAGAGAGAGCTTGGAAATAGAGTTTAATGGCTCCTCTCTTAGATGTGAAAATCTCTCAAATATCATCCTTGAATCCCTGGTTAGAAGCCCTCAAGCTTATATAGGGAAGAGAGAAAACGGTCACAAAATTCGTGCAATAAATGCTCCAACGGATCGATTTCTGAACCAGACTAGTCGGTCAAAGAAGGACCACTGACCGACTAGTTTCTCAACTAGTCGGTCGGTGATTCAACGTGAACCGACTAACTGGAGAACAACCAAAAGAGAAAGTTCAGACATAAAGAACTAGTCGGTCTAAGAAGGCTTGCCAACCGACTAGTTTCACAACTAGTCGGTCGGTGAGTGTTCTTTGACCGACTAAGAGTTGAAATAGTATAGTCTGAAATCGAGGTGAACTAGTCGGTCAGAGAACAAATCCTAACAGATTAGTTTCTCAACTAGTCGGTCGATAATTGTTCTTTGACCGACTAACGATAAATAGTAGCTCAGGCTGTGAAATGAAGACATAACTAGTCGGTCTAAGAAGGATTCCAAACCGACTAGTTTGACAACTAGTCGGTCGGTGAACCTTCTTGGACCGACTAACTGCAAACAGTAAATGAGCTGAATTGAGCAAGGAGATCTAGTCGGTTCAAGAAGGATTGTCGACCGACAAGATTGCCATCTAGTAGGTTGGTTTTTCTTCTTGAACCAACTAAGATGCACTAGAAGCCGCGAAATGAAGCGCGAAGCTTCGAGAAAGATTCTATGGGCGTCTAATATAATCCTAGCTCTAAGATATGATTGTTAAGAATATTATTAGGCAAGTACTACTCAAGGCTTAACATTCTATTCAATGAAGCTAGAAGACAAAATAAATATCATGACGAACCGTCTTCAAAGCTTCAATGTCTTAAGTCTTTTAAATACATGACTTGAATATCTTCAACGTCATAGTCTTCGAAGCTTTTGACTCATCCAATCCTTTTTTCTCTTTGGATGGAATCTCCATTCATTTGTTGATGCCATTTGCTCGAGATTAGATGAAGCCTTTGAGTTCTTCAAGCCAATGCTTCACCGTTGTTGATCTACCAAGTCCTCCACTTGAATTAACACGTGTAGACACTTTTGATCTTCTTGAATCTGGTTGGTGACTTCTTAACTAACTGCAACCACAAGAGTTAGTCACAATGATTTGTGTTTGATCATCATCAAAATCAAGGTGGAGAGTCCAATACTCAACATTCTCCCCCTTTTTGATGATGACAAACCAAATATAAACAAACAAATAATTGTGCATTAAATATACTTACTCCCCCTGCAATGATGCCAATCAAGTTAATATCAATAATCAATAGCATCACTAGCAGTTAAGAGTGTGTGTATCACATGAGATTGTGTACATATCGCATGAATGACCAGAAATAATATGCGCACACAATGCAAATTATATAGGTGATACACAATATAAACATGAGCATGATTACCAATATATATAAAATGTAATCAATCTAAACCAAGGTAATCACCAATGCTCCCCCTGAATCATATACATGAATGAGTCTATATGATTCAAGCTAATGTTTAACACTCAACATATTTAATTAGCACATCTTGTTTATTTCTCTCCCCCTTTGTCATTACCAAAAAGGCATGGGGATAAAGAAACAACAAATGCAACAATAGAGTGGAAAACATAAAAGAATATCTAACGTAGAGATATCAATTGTAAAGTTACCAATCGAAAACAAGATATAAAAAATAAAGATATCAATCGCAAGAGCACATATCCAACAACAACTCAACTATTATCAATTATCACGAGAAGATAAGCATTAAGCATATGTGATAAAGGATTACAATAGATACTAATTGTAAAGAGTAGTGTGAGCAGTGTTAGAAAAGAGACAATGCAAGAATCATGACATCACTTGTGAAAGAAAAACAAGTGATCAAATAGTGTCAAGAACACAAACAAACTCAATTATCACAATCATGGTTATGAGTCCAATACTCAAATTAAATTCTAATGAGCATACTATCATACTCAAAGCATCATATAATGGTCCAAAGATCATATCTAGCATGATACCAAGTGTAGACATACCAAATCATCTCCAAAAGTAAGCATATAAAGAAGATATCGAATATGAATAGCCTACCAATTGTAAACATGATACCAATATATTATAGTACCAATTGTACAAAACACATACTTACAATATTAAGCTCCCCCTACTTTGGTGCATCACTTAAGCACCATCAACTCCATTTGAATGTGAATCTTTGCAAATCAAGGAGTTGGTAGGGTTGGTATCCCAAAGTGGATTGAACCTAGAAAACATAATTTTGGTATCCAAAAATCTTTTTGGATCCTATGGGTTAGGCAACAAATTTAAAAAACTAAATTCAAATTAACGTAACCCATAGCCCAACTAAATTCAAATTCAATATGAATTTAAGTTTCAAACAAACATACACATCCATGACCAATATGCAAATAAAAAGAATAAACCAATTCTTACCACAATTGCTTTGGTACCCATAAAAAATGAATATTAACTTATGGTACCAAGCAATGAAGGGTCAACGGAAACTAACCCTTCGAAAACCAAGTCCACGAGGACAGTGATTTCCCAACATAATCATCATTCAAAATAATATCATTAATATACGATTGCACATACATATTCTTAGCATGGATGCTAGTGTTCTTCGGACCCCAAATAGTGTATATTTTAGGTATCCTCTTCCTAGTGGTTGTATGCATGAAAGGTTGATTTCTACGTGGTGCATGAGGCCGAGGAACATGAGATCTAGCATGAGGATATGTGTAAGGAACATTATGTTTTGCAAAAGCATAATGATTGGCATATGATCCATGGTGTGGTGTTGCATACATGTGTGGATGAACATGAGGTGAGTATGCATGAGGATGATCATAAGCATGAGAAGGTGCATGAGCATGAATACGTGCATGAGTGGATGCATTCCTACGTGTATTGGTGTACATGTAAGCATGTCCCTTCCTTTGATGTCCACCCTTGGTGGGTTTCTTTGCAAAGGAGCGAGGAATAGGAGTGGTGGTTTCCTTAGTAGTAGAACTACCCAAGTTGTTATAGACACCACTTGTGGATGCACCGGAGGATGACCTCACAACATCTATAGTTACTTCACTATAGGGGGTGTGAGCATTAGATGCATGTGTGATGAGCTCGTGCACTTGGGATTTGAGATCCTCATTCTCAATGCCCAAAATAGTGTTTTGAGATTGAAGATTTTCAATCTCAAGATCGTTACTATCCGCAATGGAAACACGATCAAGTTGAGATTTGAGGGACTCCACCTCATTTTTCAACATGCCATTTTGAGTAAGCAAACTTGCTTTCTCAATGGCGAGAGTCTCAATAATGGTGTCATTGTTAGAGGTGCTACATGTAGATGCGTTAGTGAGACTAGCAATCTTATTCCTAGCATCAAAATATTTATGCATAAGCCTTTTATGTTTATCAAATAATTGTCCAAAAGCAATTCTAAGTTTTTTCGTTATTACCTTTTCATTGTCGCTATCACTTCCACTTGAATCACTTGACTCGTCACTAGATTCGTCCTCTTGTGCCATCAAGCCCATGAATGAATATCTTTCATCATTGGATGAAGAACACTCCGAGGTGGACTCTTCTTGCTCAGCTAGCATGTGCCATATTTGATATGCCGTTGTTGCCTTGGACACATGCATAAGAATGTCATAAGTTAAATAATCAATCAAGATATCCATTACCTCTTGATGTTTTCCCGCCAATTATTTTTGCTTATTTGTCCATTCATGTTTGGGAGTGGTAGGTGCACGAAGGGGCTTCTCCACAAGCTTCCAATAATCCTTATCGATGGATTGAATATAGGCATTCATCTTTACACACCAACTTTGATAATTGGGCCCGAGGAGATATGGTGGAAGAGGGCATCGTGTGTTGTTGTTGTTGGTTGCCATAGCAATAACCTCGCTCTGATATCCATTGTAGTGACCCTGTGCTATGAGGAACAAACACTAGAGGGGGGTGAATAGTGTTTTATAGAATTATAAGGAATTTACGCCAAATAAAACCCTACTTAACCAACAAATGCGGAATACAATAAGAGAACAACAACGCTGGGAATAAAGCAATGCAAACAAGCAATCTACCCTGGTTTGGTGCCACCCAAGTCTCCCTGACTTGTTACCGGTGCCCTATTCCAGCAACTCCCGGATCCCCTCCGGATACTCTAGCAAACCGCTAGATATATCCTTTAGCCCACTTGCGGAAACCCAACAAGTGCAATCGACCTACAATCGATGTCCGTGAATCCCACAACTCGAGATCACGCAAAACCCTTAATTCCACAACCCGGGACTAAGACCACTCTCACAACTGAGAGCAATGTGACTCCCACCACCTGGGATCCCACACTTCTCTCACAACCGAGAGAACAACTAAATCAAAGTAAATGAAACAATGAAATAAACACTTACCTACAAAATCCTATGCCTTGAATAAACTTACCAAATAAGAGCAAGGAGGGATTTTGTGGAGGAAGATGTCACCAAACCCTAGCTCCACCAAGATGGACAACAATAGATGGCTAGGGAGGAGTTGGTGACCTTGAATCAAGCTCTTGGATTGGAAGGCTCACAATCAATGTATCTCTCTTGAGGAATAAGACTGAGGGAGAGATTCTAGTGAGAAGAGAGAGCTTGTAAATAGAGTTTAATGGCTCCTCTTTTAGATGTGAAAATCGCTCAAATATCAGCCTTGAATCCCTGGTTAGAAGCCCTCAAGATTATATAGGGAAGAGAGAAAACGGTCACAAAATTCGTGCAATAAATGCTCCAATGGATCTATTTCTGAAGCAGACTAGTCGGTCAAAGAAGGACCACTGACCGACTAGTTTCTCAACTAGTCGGTCGGTGATTCAACGTGAACCGACTAACTGGAGAACAGCCAAAAGAGAAAGTTCAGACATAAAGAACTAGTCGGTCTAAGAAGACTTGCCAACCGACTAGTTTCACAACTAGTCGGTCGGTGAGTTTTCTTTGACAAACTAAGAGTTGAAATAGTATAGTCTGAAATCAAGGAGAACTAGTCGGGCAGAGAACAAATCCTTATCGATTAGTTTCTCAACTAGTCGGTCGATAATTGTTCTTTGACCGACTAACGATAAACAGTAGCTCGGGCTGTGAAATGAAAGACATAACTAGTCGGTCTAAGAAGGATTCCAAACCGACTAGTTTGACAACTAGTCGGTCGGTGAACCTTCTTGGACCGACTAACTGCAAACAGTAAATGAGCTGAATTGAGCAAGGAGATCTTGTCGGTTCAAGAAGGATTGCCGACCGACTAGATTGCCATCTAGTCGGTTGGTTCTTCTTCTAGAACCAACTAAGATGCACTAGAAGCCGTGAAATGAAGCACGAAGCTTCGGGAAAGATTCTATGGGCTTCTAATATAATCCTAGCTCTAATATATGATTGTTAAGAAGATTATTAGGCAAGTACTACTCAAGGCTTTACATTCTATTCAATGAAGCTAGAAGACAAAATAAATACCATGACGAACAGTCTTCAAAGCTTCAATGTCTTGAGTCTTTTAGATACATGACTTGACTATCTTCAATGTCATAGTCTTCGAAGCTTTTGACTCATCCAATCCTTTTTTCTCTTTGGATGGAATCTCCATTCATTTGTTGATGCCATTTTCTTGAGATTAGATGAAGCCTTTGAGTTCTTCAAGCCAATGCTTCACCGTTGTTGATCTACCAAGTCCCCCACTTGAATCAACACGTGTAGACACTTTTGATCTTCTTGATTCTGATTGGTTACTTCTTAACTAACTGCAATCACAAGAGTTAGTCACAATGATTTGTGTTTGATCATCATCAAAATCAAGGTGGAGAGTCCAATACTCAACATTCTCCCCCTTTTTGATGATGACAAACCAAATATAAACAAAACAAATAATTGTGCATTAAATATACTTACTCCCCCAGCAATGATGCCAATCAAGTTAATATCAATAATCAATAGTGTCACTAGCAGTTAAGAGTGTGTGTATCACATGAGATTGTGTACATATCGCATGAATGACCAGAAATAATATGCGCACACAATGCAAATTATATAGGTGATACACAACATAAACATGAGCATGATTACCAATATATAAAATGTAATCAATCTAAACCAAGGTAATCACCAATGCTCCCACTGAATCATATACATGAATGAGTCTATATGATTCAAGCTAATGTTTAACACTCAACATATTTAATTAGCACATCTTGTTTATTTCTCTCCCCCTTTGTCATTACCAAAAAGGCATGGGGATAAAGAAACAACAAATGCAACAATAGAGTGGAAAACATAAAAGAATATCTAATGTTGAGATATCAATTGTAAAGTTACCAATCAAAAACAAGATATCAAAAATAAAGATATCAATTGCAAGAGCACATATCCAACAACAACTCAACTATTATCAATTATCACAAGAAGATAAGCATTAAGCATATGTGATAAAGGATTACAATAGATACTAATTGTAAAGAGTAGTGTGAGTAGTGTTAGAAAAGAGACAATGCAAGAATCATGACATCACTTGTGAAAGAAAAACAAGTGATCAAATAGTGTCAAGAACACAAACAAACTCAATTATCACAATCATGGTTATGAGTCCAATACTCAAATTAAATTCTAATGAGCATACTATCATACTCAAAGCATCACATAATGGTCCAAAGATCATATCTACCATGATACCAAGTGTAGACATACCAAATCATCTCCAAAAGTAAGCATATAAAGAAGATATCCAATATGAATAGCCTACCAATTGTAAACATGATACCAATAGATTATAGTACCAATTGTACAAAACACATACTTACAATATTAAGCTCCCCCTACTTTGGTGCATCACTTAAGCACCATCAACTCCATTTGAATGTGAATCTTTGCAAATCAAGGAGTTGGTAGGGTTGGTATCCCAAAGTGGATTTAACCTAGAAAACATAATTTTGGTATCCAAAAATCTTTTTGGATCCTATGGGTTAGGCAACAAATTTAAAAAACTAAATTCAAATTAACGTAACCCATAGCCCAACTAAATTCAAATTCAATATGAATTTAAGTTTCAAACAAACATACACATCCATGACCAATATGCAAATAAAAAGAATAAACCAATTCTTACCACAATTGCTTTGGTACCCATAAAAAATGAATATTAACTTATGGTATCAAGCAATGAAGGGTCAACGGAAACTAACCCTTCGGAAACCAAGTCCACGAGGACAGTGATTTCCCAACATAATCATCATTCAAAATAATATCATTAATATACGATTGCACATACATATTCTTAGCATGGATGCTAGTGTTCTTCGGACCCCAAATAGTGTATATTTTAGGTATCCTCTTCCTAGTGGTTGTATGCACGAAAGGTTGATTTCTACGTGGTGCATGAGGCCTAGGAACATGAGATCTAGCATGAGGATATGTGTAAGGAACATTATGTTGTGCAAAAGCATGATGATTGGCATATGATCCATGGTGTGGTGTTGCATACATGTGTGGATGAACATGAGGTGTGTATGCATGAGGATGATCATAAGCATGAGAAGGTGCATGAGCATGAGTACGTGCATGAGTGGATGCATTCCTACGTGTATTGGTGTACATGTAAGCATGTCCCTTCCTTTGATGTCCACCCTTGGTGGGTTTCTTTGCAAAGGAGGGAGGAATAGGAGTGGTGGTTTCCTTAGTAGTAGAACTACCCAAGTTGTTATAGACACCACTCGTGGATGCACCGAAGGATGACCTCACAACATCTATAGTTACTTCACTATAGGGGGTGTGTGCATTAGATGCATGTGTGATGAGCTTGTGCACTTGGGATTTGAGATCCTCATTCTCAATGCCCAAAATAGTGTTTTGAGATTGAAGATTTTCAATCTCAAGATCGTTACTATCCGCAATGGAAACACGATCAAGTTGAGATTTGAGGGACTCCACCTCATTTCTCAATATGCCATTTTGAGTAAGCAAACTTGCTTTCTCAATGGTGAGAGTCTCAATAATGGTGTCATTGTTAGAGGTGCTACATGTAGATGCGTTAGTGAGACTAGCAATCTTATTCCTAGCATCACAATATTTATGCATAAGCCTTTTATGTTTATCAAATAATTGTCCAAAAGCAATCTATGTTTTTTTGTTATTACCTTTTCAATGTCGCTATCACTTCCACTTGAATCACTTGACTCGTCACTAGAGTCGTCCTCTCGTGTCATCAAGCCCATGAATGAATATCTTTCATCATTGGAGGAAGAACACTCCGAGGTGGACTCTTCTTGCTCCGCTAGCATGTGCCATATTTGATAGGCCGTTGTTGCCTTGGACACATGCATAAGAATGTCATAAGTTAAATAATCAAGCAAGATATCCATTACCTCTTGATGTTTCCCCGCCAATTATTTTTGCTTATTCGTCCATTCATGTTCGAGAGTGGTAGGTGCACGAAGGGGCATCTCCACAAGCTTCCAATAATCCTTATAGATGGATTGAATATAGTCCTTCATCTTTACACACCAACTTTGATAATTGGGCCCGAGGAGATATGGTGGAAGAGGGCATCGTGTGTTGTTGTTGTTGGTTGCCATAGCAATAACCTCGCTCTGATACCCATTGTAGTGACCCTGTGCTATGAGGAACAAACACTAGAGGGAGGGTGAATAGTGTTTTAATGAAATATAAGGAATTTACGCCAAATAAAACCCTACTTAACCAACAAATGCGGAATACAATAAGAGAACAACAACGCAAGGAATAAAGCAATGCAAACAAGCAATCTACCCTGGTTCGGTGCCACCCAAGTCTCCCCGACTTGTTACCGGTGCCCTAATCCAGCAACACCCGGATCCCCTCCGGATACTCTAGCAAACCGCTAGAGATTTCCTTTAGCCCACTTGCGGAAACCCCACAAGTGCAATCGACCTACAATCGATGTCCGTGAATCCCAAAACCCGGGATCACGCAAAACCCTTAATCCCACAACTCGGGACTAAGACCACTCTCACAACTGAGAGCAATGCGACTCCCACAACCTGGGATCACACACTTCTCTCACAACCGAGAGAACAACTAAATCAAAGTAAATGAAACAATGAAATAAACACTTACCTACAAAATCCTATGCCTTGAGTAAACTTACCAAATAAGAGTAAGGAGGGATTTTGAGGAGGAAGATGTCACCAAACCCTAGCTCCACCAATATGGAAAACAATAGATGGCTAGGGAGGAGTTGGTGACCTTGAATAAAACTCTTGGATTGGAAGGCTCACAATCAATGAATCTCTCTTGAGGAATAAGACTGAGGGAGAGATTCTAGTGAGAAGAGAGAGCTTGGAAATAGATTTTAATGGCTCCTCTCTTAGATGTTAAAATATCTCAAATATCAGCCTTGAATCCCTGGTTAGAAGCCCTCAAGCTTATATAGGGAAGAGAGAAAACGGTCACAAAATTCGTGCAATAAATGCTCCAACGGATCTATTTCTGAAGCAGACCAGTCGGTCAAAGAAGGACCACTGACCGAATAGTTTCTCAACTAGTCGGTCGATGATTCAACGTGAACCGACTAACTGGAGAACAGCCAAAAGAGAAAGTTCAGACATAAAGAACTAGTCGGTCTAAGAAGACTTGCCAACCGACTAGTTTCACAACTAGTCGGTCGGTGAGTGTTCTTTGACCGACTAAGAGTTGAAATAGTATAGTCTGAAATCAAGGAGAACTAGTCGGTCAGAGAACAAATCCTTACCGATTAGTTTCTCAACTAGTCGGTCGATAATTGTTCTTTGACCGACTAACGATAAACAGTAGCTCGGGCTGTGAAATGAAAGACATAACTAGTCGGTCTAAGAAGGATTCCAAACCGACTAGTTTGACAACTAGTCGGTCGGTGAACCTTCTTGGACCAACTAACTGCAACCAGTAAATGAGCTGAATTGAGCAAGGAGATCTAGTCGGTTTAAGAAGGATTGTCGACCAACTAGATTGCCATCTAGTCGGTTGGTTCTTCTTCTGGAACCAACTAAGATGCACTAGAAGCCGTGAAATGAAGCACGAAGCTTCGGGAAAGATTCTATGGGCTTCTAATATAATCCTAACTCTAAGATATGATTGTTAAGAAGATTATTAGTCAAGTACTACTCAAGGCTTAACATTCTATTCAATGAACCTAGAAGACAAAATAAATACCATGACGAACCGTCTTCAAAGCTTCAATGTCTTGAGTCTTTTCGATACATGACTTGAATATCTTCAACGTCATAGTCTTCGAAGCTTTTGACTCATCCAATCCTTTTTTCTCTTTGGATGGAATCTCCATTCATTTGTTGATGCCATTTGCTTGAGATTAGATGAAGCCTTTGAGTTCTTCAAGCCAATGCTTCACCGTTGTTGATCTACCAAGTCCTCCACTTGAATCAACACGTGTAGTCACTTTTGATCTTCTTGAATCTGATTGGTGACTTCTTAACTAACTGCAATCACAAGAGTTAGTCACAATTATTTGTGTTTGATCATCATCAAAATCAAGGTGGAGAGTCCAATACTCAACATTCTCCCCCTTTTTGATGATGACAAACAAAATATAAACAAAACAAATAATTGTTCATTAAATATACTTACTCCCCTGCAATGATGCCAATCAAGTTAATATCAATAATCAATAGCATCAATAGCAGTTAAGAGTGTGTGTATAACATGAGATTGTGTACATATCGCATGAATGACCAGTAATAATATGCGCACACAATGAAAATTATATAGGTGATACACAACATAAACATGAGCATGATTACCAATATATAAAATGTAATCAATCTAAACCAAGGTAATCACCAATGCTCCCCCTGAATCATATACATGAATGAGTCTATATGATTCAAGCTAATGTTTAACACTCAGCATATTTAATTAGCACATCTTGTTTATTTCTCTCCCCCTTTGTCATTACCAAAAAGGCATGGGGATAAAGAAACAACAAATGCAACAATAGAGTGGAAAACATAAAAGAATATCTAATGTAGAGATATCAATTGTAAAGTTACCAATCGAAAACAAGATATCAAAAATAAAGATATCAATTGCAAGAGCACATATCAAACAACAACACAACTATTATAAATTATCACAAGAAGATAAGCATTAAGCATATGTGATAAAGGAATACAATAGATACTAATTGTAAAGAGTAGTGTGAGCAGTGTTAGAAAAGAGACAATGCAAGAATCATGACATCACTTGTGAAAGAAAAACAAGTGATCAAATAGTGTCAAGAACACAAACAAACTCAATTATCACAATCATGGTTATGAGTCCAATACTCAAATTAAATTCTAATGAGCATACTATCATACTCAAAGCATCATATAATGGTCCAAAGATCATATCTAGCATGATACCAAGTGTAGACATACCAAATCATCTCCAAAAGTAAGCATATAAAGAAGATATCCAATATGAATAGCCTACCAATTGTAAACATGATACCAATAGATTATAGTACCAATTGTAAAAACACATACTTACAATATTAAGCTCCCCCTACTTTGGTGCATCACTTAAGCACCATCAACTCCATTTGAATGTGAATCTTTGCAAATCAAGGAGTTGGTAGGGTTGGTATCCCAAAGTGGATTGAACCTAGAAAACATAATTTTGGTATCCAAAAATCTTTTTGGATCCTATGGGTTAGGCAACAAATTTAAAAAACTAAATTCAAATTAACGTAACCCATAGCCCAACTAAATTCAAATTCAATATGAATTTAAGTTTCAAACAAACATACACATCCATGACCAATATGCAAATAAAAAGAATAAACCAATTCTTACCACAATTGCATTGGTACCCATAAAAAATGAATATTAACTTATGGTATCAAGCAATGAAGGGTCAACGGAAACTAACCCTTCGGAAACCAAGTCCACGAGGACAGTGATTTCCCAACATAATCATCATTCAAAATAATATCATTAATATACGATTGCACATACATATTCTTAGCATGGATGCTAGTGTTCTTCGGACCCCAAATAGTGTATATTTTAGGTATCCTCTTCCTAGTGGTTGTATGCACGAAAGGTTGATTTCTACGTGGTGCATGAGGCCGAGGAACATGAGATCTAGCATGAGGATATGTGTAAGGAACATTATGTTGTGCAAAAGCATGATGATTGGCATATGATCCATGGTGTGGTGTTGCATACATGTGTGGATGAACATGAGGTGTGTATGCATGAGGATGATCATAAGCATGAGAAGGTGCATGAGCATGAGTACGTGCATGAGTGGATGCATTCCTACGTGTATTGGTGTACATGTAAGCATGTCCCTTCCTTTGATGTCCACCCTTGGTGGGTTTCTTTGCAAAGGAGGGAGGAATAGGAGTGGTGGTTTCCTTAGTAGTAGAACTACCCAAGTTGTTATAGACACCACTCGTGGATGCACCGGAGGATGACCTCACAACATCTATAGTTACTTCACTATAGGGTGTGTGTGCATTAGATGCATGTGTGATGAGCTTGTGCACTTGGGATTTGAGATCCTCATTCTCAATGCCCAAAATAGTGTTTTGAGATTGAAGATTTTCAATCTCTAGATCGTTACTATCCGCAATGGAAACACGATCAAGTTGAGATTTGAGGGACTCCACCTCATTTCTCAACATGCCATTTTGATTAAGCAAACTTGCTTTCTCAATGGCGAGAGTCTCAATAATGGTGTCATTGTTAGAGGTGCTACATGTAGATGCGTTAGTGAGACTAGCAATCTTATTCCTAGCATCACAATATTTATGCATAAGCCTTTTATGTTTATCAAATAATTGTCCAAAAGCAATTCTAAGTTTTTTCGTTATTACCTTTTCATTGTCGCTATCACTTCCACTTGAATCACTTGACTCGTCACCAGAGTCGTCCTCTCGTGCCATCAAGCCCATGAATGAATATCTTTCATCATTGGAGGAAGAACACTCCGAGGTGAACTCTTCTTGCTCCGCTAGCATGTGCCATATTTGATATGCCGTTGTTGCCTTGGACACATGCATAAGAATGTCATAAGTTAAATAATCAAGCGATATCCATTACCTTTTGATGTTTCCCCGCCAATTATTTTCGCTTATTTGTCCATTCATGTTCAGGAGTTGTAGGTGCACGAAGGGGCTTCTCCACAAGCTTCCAACAATCCTTATCGATGGATTGAATATATGCCTTCATCTTTACACACCAACTTTGATAATTGGGCCCGATGAGATATGGTGGAAGAGGGCATCGTGTGTTGTTGTTGTTGGTTGCCATAGCAATAACCTCGCTCTGATACCCATTATAGTGACCCTGTGCTATGAGGAACAAACACTAGAGGGAGGGTGAATAGTGTTTTATAGAATTATAAGGAATTTACGCCAAATAAAACCCTACTTAACCAACAAATGCGAAATACAATAAGAGAACAACAACGCAAGGAATAAAGCAATGCAAACAAGCAATCTACCCTGGTTCGGTGTCACCCAAGTCTCCCCGACTTGTTACCGGTGCCCTAATCCAGCAACACCCGGATCCCCTCCGGATACTCTAGCAAACCGCTAGAGATTTCCTTTAGCCCACTTGCGGAAACCCCACAAGTGCAATCGACCTACAATCGATGTCCATGAATCCCACAACCCGGGATCACGCAAAACCCTTAATCCCACAACCCGGGACTTAGACCACTCTCACAACTGAGAGCAATGTGACTCCCACAACCTGGGATCACACACTTCTCTCACAACCGAGAGAACAACTAAATCAAAGTAAATAAACAAGGAAATAAACACTTACCTATAAAATCCTATGCCTTGAGTAAACTTACCAAATAAGAGCAAGGAAGGATTTTGAAGAGGAAGATGTCACCAAACCCTAGCTCCACCAAGATGGACAACAATAGATGGCTAGGGAGGAGTTGGTGACCTTGAATCAAGCTCTTGGATTGGAAAGCTCACAATCAATGAATCTCTCTTGAGGAATAAGAGTGAGGGAGAGATTCTAGTGAGAAGAGAGAGCTTGGAAATAGAGTTTAATGGCTCCTCTCTTAGATGTGAAAATCTCTCAAATATCAGCCTTGTATCCCTGGTTAGAAGCCCTCAAGCTTATATAGGGAAGAGAGAAAACGGTCACAAAATTCGTGCAATAAATGCTCCAACGGATCTATTTATGAAGCAGACTAGTCGGTCAAAGAAGGACCACTGACCGACTAGTTTCTCAACTAGTCGGTCGGTGATTCAAAGTGAACCGACTAACTGGAGAACAGCCAGAAGAGAAAGTTCAGACATAAAGAACTAGTCGGTCTAAGAAGACTTGCCAACCGACTAGTTTCACAACTAGTCGGTCGGTGAGTGTCCTTTGACCGACTAAGAGTTGAAATAGTATAGTCTGAAATCAAGGAGAACTAGTCGGTCAGAGAACGAATCCTTACCGATAAGTTTCTCAACTAGTCGATCGATAATTGTTCTTTGACCGACTAACGATAAACAGTAGCTCGGGCTGTGAAATGAAAGACATAACTAGTCGGTCTAAGAAGGATTCCAAACCGACTAGTTTGATAACTAGTCGGTCGGTGAACCTTCTTGGACCAACTAACTGTAACCAGTAAATGAGCTGAATTGAGCATGGAGATCTAGTCGGTTCAAGAAGGATTGTCGACCGACTAGATTGCCATCTAGTGGGTTGGTTCTTCTTCTGGAACCAACTAAGATGCACTAGAAGCTGCGAAATGAAGCGCGAAGCTTCGGGAAAGATTCTATGGGCGTCTAATATAATCCTAGCTCTAAGATATGATTGTTAAGAAGATTATTAGGCAAGTACTACTCAAGGCTTAACATTCTATTCAATGAAGCTAGAAGACAAAATAAATACCATGACGAACCGTCTTCAAAGCTTCAATGTCTTGAGTCTTTTAGATACATGACTTGAATATCTTCAACGTCATAGTCTTCGAAGCTTTTGACTCATCCAATCCTTTTTTCTCTTTGGATGGAATCTCCATTCATTTGTTGATGCCATTTGCTTGAGATTAGATGAAGCCTTTGAGTTCTTCAAGCCAATGCTTCACCGTTGTTGATCTACCAAGTCCTCCACTTGAATCAACACGTGTAGTCACTTTTGATCTTCTTGAATCTGATTGGTGACTTCTTAACTAACTGCAATCATAAGAGTTAGTCACAATGATTTGTGTTTGATCATCATCAAAATCAAGGTGGAGAGTCCAATACTCAACATTCTCCCCCTTTTTGATGATGACAAACAAAATATAAACAAAACAAATAATTTTTCATTAAATATACTTACTCCCCTGCAATGATGCCAATCAAGTTAATATCAATAATCAATAGCATCACTAGCATTTAAGAGTGTGTGTATCACATGAGATTGTGTACATATCGCATGAATAACCAAAAATAATATGCGCACATAATGCAAATTATATAGGTGATACACAACATAAACATGAGCATGATTACCAATATATATAAAATGTAATCAATCTAAACCAAGGTAATCACCAATGCTCCCCCTGAATCATATACATGAATGAGTCTATATGATTCAAGCTAATGTTTAACACTCAACATATTTAATTAGCACATCTTGCTTATTTCTCTCCCCCTTTGTCATTACCAAAAAGGCATGGGGATAAAGAAACAAGAAATGCAACAATAGAGTGGAAAACATAAAAGAATATCTAATGTAGAGATATCAATTGTAAAGTTACCAATCGAAAACAAGATATCAAAAATAAAGATATCAATTGCAAGAGCACATATCCAACAACAACACAACTATTATCAATTATCACAAGAAGATAAGCATTAAGCATATGTGATAAAGGAATACAATCGATACTAATTGTAAAGAGTAGTGTGAGTAGTGTTAGAAAAGAGACAATGCAAGAATCATGACATCACTTGTGAAAGAAAAACAAGTGATCAAATAGTGTCAAGAACACAAACAAACTCAATTATCACAATCATGGTTATGAGTCCAATACTCAAACTAAATTCTAATGAGCATACTATCATACTCAAAGCATCATATAATGGTCCAAAGATCATATCTAGCATGATACCAAGTGTAGACATACCAAATCATCTCCAAAAGTAAGCATATAAAGAAGATATCCAATATGAATAGTCTACCAATTATAAAGATGATACCAATAGATTATAGTACCAATTGTACAAAACACATACTTACAATATTAAGCTCCCCCTACTTTGGTGCATCACTTAAGCACCATCAACTCCATTTGAATGTGAATCTTTGCAAATCAAGGAGTTGGTAGGGTTGGTATCCCAAAGTGGATTGAACCTAGAAAATATAATTTTGATATCCAAAAATCTTTTTGGATCCTATGGGTTAGGCAACAAATTTAAAAAACTAAATTGAAATTAACGTAACCCATAGCCCAACTAAATTCAAATTCAATATGAATTTAAGTTTCAAACAAACATACACATCCATGACCAATATGAAAATAAAAAGAATAAACCAATTCTTACCACAATTGCTTTGGTACCCATAAAAAATGAATATTAACTTATGTTACCAAGCAATGAAGGGTCAACGGAAACTAACCCTTCGGAAACCAAGTCCACGAGGACAGTGATTTCCCAACATAATCATCATTCAAAATAATATCATTAATATACGATTGCACATACATATTCTTAGCATGGATGCTAGTGCTCTTCGGACCCCAAATAGTGTATATTTTAGGTATCCTCTTCCTAGTGGTTGTATGCACGAAAGGTTGATTTCTACGTGGTGCATGAGGCCGAGGAACATGAGATCTAGCATGAGGATATGTGTAAGGAACATTATGTTGTGCAAAAGCATGATGATTGGCATATGATCCATGGTGTGGTGTTGCATACATGTGTGGATGAACATGAGGTGTGTATGCATGAGGATGATCATAAGCATGAGAAGGTGCATGAGCATGAGTACGTGCATGAGTGGATGCATTCCTACGTGTATTGGTGTACATGTAAGCATGTCCCTTCCTTTGATGTCCACCCTTGGTGGGTTTCTTTGCAAAGGAGGGAGGAATAGGAGTGGTGGTTTCCTTAGTAGTAGAACTACCCAAGTTGTTATAGACACCACTCGTGGATGCACCGGAGGATGACCTCACAACATCTATAGTTACTTCACTATAGGGGGTGTGTGCATTAGATGCATGTGTGATGAGCTCGTGCACTTGGGATTTGAGATCCTCATTCTCAATGCCCAAAATAGTGTTTTGAGATTGAAGATTTTCAATCTCTAGATCGTTACTTTCCGCAATGGAAACACGATCAAGTTGAGATTTGAGGGACTCCACCTCATTTCTCAACATGCCATTTTGAGTAAGCAAACTTGCTTTCTCAATGGCGAGAGTCTCAATAATGGTGTCATTGTTAGAGGTGCTACATGTAGATGCGTTAGCGAGACTAGAAATCTTATTCCTAGCATCACAATATTTATGCATAAGCCTTTTATGTTTATCAAATAATTGTCCAAAAGCAATTCTAAGTTTTTTCGTTATTACCTTTTCATTGTCGCTATCACTTCCACTTGAATCACTTGACTCGTCACCAGAGTCGTCCTCTCGTGTCATCAAGCCCATGAATGAATATCTTTCATCCTTGGAGGAAGAACACTCCGAGGTGGACTCTTCTTGCTCTGCTAGCATGTGCCATATTTGATATGCCGTTGTTGCCTTGGACACATGCATAAGAATGTCATAAGTTAAATAATCAAGCAAGATATCCATTACCTCTTGATGTTTCCCCGCCAATTATTTTTGCTTATTTGTCCATTCATGTTCGGGAGTGGTAGGTGCACGAAGGGGCTTCTCCACAAGCTTCCAATAATCCTTATCGATGGATTGAATATAGGCCTTCATCTTTACACACCAACTTTGATAATTGGGCCCGAGGAGATATGGTGGAAGAGGGCATCATGTGTTGTTGTTGATTACCATATCAATAACCTCGCTCTGATACCCATTGTAGTGACCATGTGCTATGAAGAACAAACACTAGAGGGGGGTGAATAGTGTTTTATAGAATTATAAGGAATTTACGCCAAATAAAACCCTACTTAACCAACCAATGCGGAATACAATAAGAGAACAACAACGCAAGGAATAAAGCAATGTAAAAAAGCAATCTACCCTGGTTCGGTGCCACCCAAGTCTCCCCGACTTGTTACAGGTGCCCTAATCCAGCAACACCCGGATCCCCTCCGGATACTCTAGCAAACCGCTAGAGATTTCCTTTAGCCCACTTGCGAAAACCCCACAAGTGCAATCGACCTACAATCGATGTCCGTGAATCCCACAACCCGGGATCACGCAAAACCCTTAATCCCACAACCCGGGACTAAGACCACTCTCACAACCGAGAGCAATGTGACTCCCACAACCTGGGATCACACACTTCTCTCACAACCAAGAGAACAACTAAATCAAAGTAAATGAAACAATGAAATAAACACTTACCTACAAAATCATATGCCTTGAGTAAACTTACCAAATAAGAGCAAGGAGGGATTTTGAGGAGGAAGATGTCACCAAACCCTAGCTCCACCAAGATGGAAAACAATAGATGGCTAGGGAGGAGTTGGTGACCTTGAATCAAGCTCTTGGCTTGGAAGGCTCACAATCAATGAATCTCTCTTGAGGAATAAGAGTGAGGGAGAGATTCTAGTGAGAAGAGAGAGCTTGGAAATAGAGTTTAATGGCTCCTCTCTTATATGTGAAAATTTCTCAAATATCAGCCTTAAATCCCTGGTTAGAAGCCCTCAAGCTTATATAGGGAAGAGAGAAAACAGTCACAAAATTCGTGCAATAAATGCTCCAACGGATCTATTTCTGAAGCAGACTAGTCGGTCAAAGAAGGACCACTGAACGACTAGTTTCTCAACTAGTCGGTCGGTGATTTAACGTGAACCGACTAACTGGAGAATAACCAAAAGAGAAAGTTCAGACATAAAGAACTAGTCGGTCTATGAAGACTTGCCAACCGACTAGTTTCACAACTAGTCGATCGGTGAGTGTCCTTTGACCGACTAGGAGTTGAAATAGTATAGTCTGAAATCAATGAGAACTAGTCGGTCAGAGAACAAATCCTTACCGATTAGTTTCTCAACTAGTCGGTCGATAATTGTTCTTTGACCGACTAACGATAAACAGTAGCTCGGGCTGTGAAATGAAAGACATAACTAGTCGGTCTAAGAAGGATTCCAAACCGACTAGTTTGACAACTAGTCGGTCGGTGAACCTTCTTGTACCGACTAACTGCAAACAGTAAATGAGCTGAATTGAGCAAGGAGATCTAGTCGGTTCAAGAAGGATTACCGACCGACTAGATTGCCATCTAGTGGGTTGGTTCTTCTTCTGGAACCAACTAAGATGCACTAGAAGCCGTGAAATGAAGCGCGAAGCTTCGGGAAAGATTCTATGGGCTTCTAATATAATCCTAGCTCTAAGATATGATTGTTAAGAAGATTATTAGGCAAGTACTACTCAAGGCTTAACATTCTATTCAATGAAGCTAGAAGACAAAATAAATACCATGACGAACCGTCTTCAAAGTTTCAATGTCTTGAGTCTTTTAGATACATGACTTGAATATCTTCAACGTCATAGTCTTCGAAGCTTTTGACTCATCCAATCCTTTCTTCTCTTTGGATGGAATCTCCATTCATTTGTTGATGCCATTTGCTTTAGATTAGATGAAGCCTTTGAGTTCTTCAAGCCAATGCTTCACCGTTGTTGATCTACCAAGTCCTCCACTTGAATCAACACGTGTAGTCACTTTTGATCTTCTTGAATCTGATTGGTGACTTCTTAACTAACTGCAATCACAAGAGTTAGTCACAATGATTTGTGTTTGATCATCATCAAAATCAAGGTGGAGAGTCCAATACTCATCACCAACGTCTCATCCTGTCGCTCCCGCGCGCTAGGATTCCACGTCTACGCTATGGACGTGAGCTATGGCTAGGGGGTCAACCGCGAAGTTTATTCCCCCTTGGCCCAACGGTCAAAGGCGGTCTTTTTCTCGCCGATGACAATAAAACACCCTGCGTAACCGGTAGATTCCTAATCCCTATCGATTTCTTAGTCCTATGGACGCATCAGGGAGAGCCCACGAAGGGGTTTCTGCCAAAATCCCAGATTTGGGAACTACTTGTTGGATCCTGCCAAAACAGAGTTAGGATCGATAAATGAAGTTGAGACTTACGCTTGCGTATGCAGCACGGTAGTCTACGAACTTTGCCTTCGGATTCGCCACAACGGATCGAGTCTTCACACGAACGGAGTAAGGCTACTAAATCCACAATCTAAATCTCTACTTTTAGATTAAGAACTTGGATAAAGGGAGAGGAAGTATTTCGGCAGAGCTTCGCTAGAATGAAGATGCATGCAAGAATGCCATGCAAAGTGTAAGGAAAATGGCTAACCCTTGGGTCTTATTTATAGCCCCCAAGGTAGTTATTTTAGGATAAATTGTTCCTTTGGAACAATTTAACTAAGGTGTACCATCGTACATGGCATATTATAAGCTTAAGTTGTACCATATGCATGGTACAATATAAGCTTAAGATATTACCCCTTTATTAGCTATATGTCGCATGCACTTATGCACATATAATGTGACTTTCCCATCAATCTAGAGATCCTCTCCGCAAGGGAACATATTCCCTTTGCGTACGACTTCGTGTACGCGACGTTCGAGGTCCGTATTCCCTCGTACATCCCCTACAAGGGTGTACTAACGTCTTCCATATCCAACATCTCCCACTCACACTTGAGGGGATTGTAAGAGAACGTCTTTCTCTTAGTTCTTTCATCTATCATACCGAGAAATAGACCGTGCGACCGTCATGCGCGTAGAGTCTGTTGTTGTGCACTTGTTAGAGATACACAACGACCTCGAAGGTGCAAAGTTGAGTAGTTCAACGCATGCTTTACCCTAGATTATTTCTTCACATTTCTTATACTTTATATTCAACAATTGAATCCCATCTGGATTACAATTGGCTGGCCAGCTTTGAATCATTAAAGTTCAAATGCGAATATGAAATCAATCTTCCTCTTCTTGCGAACCTTCTGATCTTGACTAGACTCGATTTTCTAACGTGCCCCGCCGAGCCGAATTATCATAGCCCATAAGTAACACGCTAAGATAGCGATCATCTCGTCAAATCTAAAGGAACCAATTGGAGTCCTTGAGGGTAAGAGTTAAGGCCCATATGGCCTTTGAGTCTCACATAATAGCAAACACTATTGCTACTAACTCAGTGGTCGAAATGCATACGTGGTATGAACACGTATTACAACATCACTCCTTTCCCAGGGAGAGTATGTCTTAATGATGTTGTACGGATGAAAGATCAGACACCACAGTGCCTATCTTTTGAGTCCCTTTACTACCCATGAAATATTCCGGACTCTCATCCTGCATAAGACAGATAGGATTAAAAAATCCAATGAGATCTTAATATCCTTGTGATACAGATCTCAGATCTTTTGTAAGCATCCATATGATGCAGATCTTTCATTCGACTATCTTGTTAAAGTCATGACTCTAAATCATTCGTCTAATGATTTTGACTTTAAACTAGTCTCATCTCTATCTTATCCATCTGATAAGATAAGGCGGTTGCTCATGTGAGAGAGTCAACCTTAATCTGTCCGACATACACACAATTCAGCTGAGATTTCAAAAATGTACACAAACATTTCTTAATAAATTCATATGCAATGTTGGAAAAAGAACTTATTCTTTTATTAATTTTGATCATTTACAGACATGGGAATTTACATTGGTACAACTCAGCTCTTACGCAATCCTTGAGATGATAAGTGTTTGTAAAACACATCGCTGGGGATCGCCTTCGTAAGCGGATCCACTATCATCTCATGCGTAGATATGTACCTTATGTCTACCTTCTTGGTCTTATCATAGTCTTTTGCAAATTTGTAGCGGATATCTATGTGTTTGGTCTTACAATGGAATTTCGGATCTTTGACATAGGCTATAGATGCTTGACTGTCGCTGTGTATAGGTACATCACCTGAGTCACTTGCATTAATTAGCATGTCTAAGAACTTCCTAAGCCAAACAGCCTCTTGAACTGCCATGCTAAATGCTACAAACTCGGCTTCCATGGTTGAAAGTGCGATGCAGGATTGTTTCTTACTACTCCAGGATATTGCACCAGATCCGAGTAGAAAAACATTTCCTGAGGTTGATCGTCGCTCATCGAGATCACCCGCCAAATCAGCATCAGTGTAGCCTTCGAGCCTCAAGGCATCTCCTTGATAGCATAAAGCAAAGTCTGCAGTTCTTTTGAGATACCGCATTATCCTCTTAACCGCTTTCCTGTGTACTTACCCTGGGTTGGATTGGTAACGACTTACCATTCCAACGGCAAAACAGATGTCCGGTCTTGTACACATCATAGCGTACATTAGACTACCAACTGCACTGGAATATGGAACTTTTTCCATAATCTCCTTCTCTTTTTGGTTCTTCGGACATGATTTCAGACATAAATTGTCGTACTTGCTTATTGGAGTATCAATGGACTTGCAGTCCTGCATATTAAAACGTTCTAGAACCTTCTTTATATAAGTCTCCTGTGAAAGAGAAAGAAGTTTCTTCGAACGATTCCTTGAAATCTTAACTCCAAGGATATATGCGGCTTCTCCCATGTCTTTCATCTCAAAAACTGATGAAAGCCAAGCCTTGATATCCATCACAAAGCCCTTGTCATTTCCGGCTATTAAGATGTCATCTACATATAGAGACATAATAACATACTTGTTCTTATTCCTCTTGATATATACACAGTTATCTTCATCAAGCATGGAAAATCCATTTGATAAGACAACCTCTTGAAATCGTATATACCACTGCCTCGAGGATTGTTTAAGACCATATATGGATTTAAGAAGTTTACAAACCGTATGTTCGTTTCCTTCTTTTACAAACCCTGTTGGTTGTTCCATATAGATCTCCTCGTCCAATTCTCCATTGAGAAAGGCAGTCTTTACATCCATTTGATGTAATTCGAGGTCTAAGCAAGCTACCATTGCCAGAATCAGGCGAATTGAGGTAAAACGAACAATAGGTGAGAAGGTCTCTTCGTAGTCTATCCCTTCCTGTTGCGTAAAACCTTTCGCGACAAGGCGAGCTTTATATCTGTCAATAGAGCCATCAGCCTTATGCTTGATCTTGAGAACCCATTTGTTCCCAATAGCTCTACGTCCTCTGGGTAAGTCAACTAAGTCCCAGACTTGGTTAACTTTCATGGATTCTAACTCCTCTTGCATCGCTTCCATCCATTTGTCTTTAGCAGGGCAAGATACGGCCTGTTTGAAAGTAGCAGGCTCGTCATCTTCTTGTAGTAAAATCATAAAGGTTTGCGGAAATTCATCCTCAAATCTTAGAGGAGCCAACCTTGTACGACTACTACGTCGTATTTGAGATTCTTCAAGTCCTTGTTGACTTGAATTTAGATCAATTATAATATCACTCCCACTTGGAATGTCGTTAGACTTGCTCCCACTTGGATCATTATTCCCGTATGGAATAGGATAATCATCATTCGTATAATCCATTGGTGAAGGTTGAAACGTATTTTCATTTTCACCAAGAATTCTCCCACTCTAATGAGGTAATCCTTCTTGATCATAACTCTCAAATAGAGATAAGTCTTGACTTATCTCGCCCTGTCTTGGAAACTCATTTTCCAAGAAAGTGACATCCCTCGAACTCAAACTCAATTAGCCCACCATTGTCTTCCTGACTAACAAAAACATAACCTTTGGAGTTTTCTGCGTATCGTATAAAGATACATTTCCTTCCCCTTGGCCCAAGTTTGCCATACTTATGGGAGGAAATATGTGCGTAGGATGCACAACCCCAAGGTTTCAAAATGTTTAAGTCAGGAGACCTTTGGTTCCACAACTCATAAGGAGTGGAGCTAACTGATTTCGAGGGTACACGGTTCAAAATGAAAGTGGCCGTCAATAATGCATCACCCCAAAAGGTGATTGGCAAGTTAGCTTGCGCCATCATTGAACGGACCATTTCCATTAAAGTCCTATTTCTCCTTTCTGCAACACCGTTTTGTTGAGGAGTATAACGCATAGTTACCTGATGTACTATGCCTTTTTCATCACAAAGTTCCTTAAAACTTATTGATTGATATTCACCACCCCTATCGGTTCGCAAGACCTTAATCTTGCGATCTAATTGATTCTCCACTAAACTCATATAGTTTTTAAAGCAAGCCAAAGCTTCACTTTTGTGGGATATCAAATAGATATGTCCGAATCGGGTGAAATCATCAATAAAAGTGATGAAATAGGACTTTCCGCGTCTTGTCTTAACATTCATCGGACCATATATGTCCGAATGGATAAGCTGTAATGGAACCTCGGCCCTTGTGCCGGTTCCAAACGGCTTGCGACAAGATTTCCCCACAAGGCAATGTTCGCAGGTCGACATTTCAACCTTTGAAACATTGGATAGAAGGCAACGTTTGGCAAGTCTATCCATACGAGTTGGTCCAATATGACCAAGCCTTGCGTGCCAACAATTCACATCAGACTCATAAGTCTTAGAATTTGCAATAAGGAAATTTTCATTACATGAGGAATCATACATTGTACTCATTACAATAAATCCTTTAAATACAAACCCAGTACCAATAAGAGTATTATTACAACTTAAGTCCACATTACAATCATGAAAAAACCAGTTATAGCCAAGACCCATTAATACAACCACAGAAATTATATTCCTTCGAATATCTGGAGCGAAGAGGACATCATGAAGTCGGAGAGTGCGGCCGTTGTCCAAGACTAGCTTGCAAGTCCCAACGCCTTTCACCTCAACACGTGTGTTGTTTCCTACATAGATCCACTTCATTCCTTGGGGTATCCGGTGATACTCCACGAAGGACCGTCTGTCCCTTGCTATATGGTCGGTGGCACCTGAATCAATTATCAAAAACGGATTAGATTCCACAAGAAATATCGAACTAAAAACACATATGTAACTAGTATATTTACAAGTTACCTCGTCCCCTCCACTCGTACACGAACGAGCATAGTGACCGAGCTTGTTGCACTTGAAGCACTTGATCCTCTTCAAGTCTTTCTTCTTGTGCCATTTCTTGTGCCCGCCCTTATGTTTGGGTTTCTTGGTAGACTCAGGTTGCTTATTACGTTCATTAGTGAACTTCGAACGATTTTTCCGTTTCTTTCCCCCGTGTGAGGAACTAGCAACCATGTGCACTTCTGCACTTGGTTTGGCAGCCGCAAGCCGCTCTTCCTCTAATTCGAGGTGCTTGGAAACATCGCTGAAGGTCTTGATGCTCTCATTGTGAGTGAGATGCATCTTCATTTGATCCCACCCATTTGGTAGGGAACGTATGACTGCTTGGATTTGTTGCTCATCAGTGAGCACATGACCTGCGTCCTTTAACTCCGAGATAAGGTTCGCCATATGTCGCAGATGTTTCCCCATGGAATGATCTGGACGTTTCTTATATGTATCGAACCTTACAGTTAAGGCACGAAGTTTGGACACTGATGTGCCACCGAACTTCTCCTCTAGCTTGGACCATATGTCCATGGCTAGGTCATGTTCTCGGAAGATGCGCATTACGTCATCAGCCATACTGCTTAATAACGTAATGCGTGCTATCTTGTTCTTCCGAGACCAAGCATCAAAAGCTTCCTTGTCTCGTCGGTGTTGGGCCGTAGTGCCCAACTCGGGTTCAATCATAACGTTCTTTAGAGTTTCGAGCACTTCTTGCTCCTTTAGAACGTATTGTATCTTGATGGACCAAAGGTTGTAATTATCGCCGTTGAGTTTTTCACCTTTGTTTAACTCAGCGACGATATTCTTTGAAGCGGAAGACATTTTACTTTTAAAATGCTGCAAAAGACATAAAACCAAAGGTTTGATCAAAAAATTGCATTGAAAAATTCTTAGAATACAATTCCCATTTGAAGTGAAAGTAGAATATCCCATTTGGATGGTTCTAACTTCAACTCCCACTTGGAATGATATTTATAATTTGATAAGTTACTTTCGAAAAATATTGAAGATGTTACTCTACAATCGGAAAGGTCACTATGTTTCCAATCACCATTTAGATTAACTTTCAATATTTCTCCCTCACTTTATCAAAAGTTAGTACTCTTATAGTACTTCGCAGCGGAAAAGCGTTTTTGAAAACGTATTTTTCAAAACGTATGAAAACGTATTTTTCAAAAAATTATATTTCAACTTAGTACCCTTATTATACTAGTGAAATATTCGACACTTCCTGACCATTTGTCGGGAATGAGCCGTATCTGTGCCTAAGTCGGATCCCCCTTTGGGGGATTCTTCTGCAAATTTTCGTCGCCGGCTCCCGTATGGATCCAGGCGTTTCCCCCCGTATGAGAGAATTTTGATGCAGACGACTGTTGTTTGGCCCCGTATGGGCTAGTTGGCACGTTCATGTTAAACCAAGGCCTTTTGCCGAATTGGTCGACCAAAACACCAAAATTGGTCGACCAAAATCGGGGTTTCTTCACTCCCGGCCAGGGCCCCTGCCCTGGCCGGCCAGGGACGGCCTGCGGCAGCCCTGGCCACTGCCAGGGCCGGCCTGGCCACCGGCCTGGCCTCGGCCAGAGGCCGGCCAGGCCTCTGCCTGGCCTGGCCAAGGCCAGAGGCCCCTGGCCGGGGCCAGGGCCCCTGCCCTGGCCTCTGCCAGGGCGGCCGGGCCCTGGCCTGAGGCCAGGGCCCCTGCCCTGGCCTCTGCCAGGGCGGCCGGGCCCTGGCCGGGGCCAGGGCCCCTGCCCTGGCCTCGGCCAGGGAGGCCGGGCCCTGGCCTGGCCGCGGCCAGGGCCTTCTGGCCCTGGCCGTGGCCGGCCAGGGCCGGCTGGCCATGGCCATGGCCGGCCATGGCCCGGCCATGGAATTTTTGCCTTGACAGGCCATGGCCCTTTGGCCATGGCCGGTTTCCCCTTTCATGGGTGGCCGCACACCCCCGCCGGAGGGGTTGCCTCGGTGGTTATTGGCCGTAGCCAACCCCCCTCCGCATGGGGAGGGGGGTGCATGGCCTTCATAACCCATTTGGTCATGGTGCACATGCACAAAAAAATTCATCTTCCCCGATGGGAATAACCACCACCTTCTTCTCCGGTGAAGCACCCGTTCGTCGAGGAAGTAGTTGTCCTCCAATGGCCGTGTGCCAAAAAAAATGAACCCACTTCAAAAATTCGTAAACTACGCGCTCCACATGAAGAGAGCGCCCATTCCCTATGAATGGAGACTCAGCATCCATGAAGAGAGCGAGTTTGACGATATGAACGGTCGGTTCTTCCCGTCACGGAGAGTTCCTGCCATATCCGTAATGACAGAAGACCCTAACGTGAAAAGAACAACCGCTGCGTTCTCTCCATCACGAAGCGTTCCTACCATATCCGTAATGGTAGGATACCCATCCGTGAAAAAGACAACGACTCGTTCATAGTTTCTCCGGGGCGAACCCGTATGGCTCTGATACCAATGTTGGATCCTGCCAAAACAGAGTTAGGATCGATAAATGAAGTTGAGACTTACGCTTGCGTATGCAGCATGGTAGTCTACGAACTTCGCCTTCTGATTCGCCACAACGGATCGAGTCTTCTCACGAACGGAGTAAGGCTACTAAATCCACAATCTAAATCTCTACTTTTAGATTAAGAACTTGGATAAAGGGAGAGGAAGTATTTCGGCAGAGCTTCGCTAGAATGAAGATGCATGCAAGAATGCCATGCAAAGTGTAAGGAAAATGGCTAACCCTTGGGTCTTATTTATAGCCCCCAAGGTAGTTATTTTAGGATAAATTGTTCCTTTGGAACAATTTAACTAAGGTGTACCATCGTACATGGCATATTATAAGCTTAAGTTGTACCATATGCATGGTACAATATAAGCTTAAGATATTACCCCTTTATTAGCCATATGTCGCATGCACTTATGCACATATAATGCGACTTTCCCATCAATCTAGAGATCCTCTCAGCAAGGGAACATATTCCCTTTGCGTACGACTTCGTGTACGCGACGTTCGAGGTCCGTATTCCCTCGTACATCCCCTACAAGGGTGTACTAATGTCTTCCATATCCAACACTACTCACACATATTTAGTAAAAAGAAATCTAAATCGAAATCGACCGTTAGAAACATGATCAGGCGATTGAAAAGCAGTAAGAGCAATGCTAATAACACTATATTAAAGTTTAACAAAGATCGGAAGACTTACAAATATCTGAAAAATTACAGCCGTCAAGAGAGAGAAAAAACAGCAAAAAATAACAACTCCCGTTTCTGGAAAACCTAGGGGTCATATATATAGAATTCTATATCACCCGATCGGTTGAAAAGTCAACTGATCGGGTGACCTGCTTCGTTTCTTCGGCAGCTCAGAATAGGACTTCACCCGGTCCCACGGCACGGTCGGTTGAGGGTTGAAGCTGATCGGTTGGATCTTCGTGCCGTCAGGTGAACATGTCGGTTGATCTCTTCGTGTCTTGGCTTTGGAGAATCGGCTACAGGTGAACCGATCGGGTGAAGGTCACTCGATCGGTTGGCATTCAGCATCAGAATCCAGAGAGTTGGGGCGTTTGAACCGGTCTCTGAACCAACCAGGTGACTTCTTTGCCGCTACAACTTGTGTCTGGGTGGTGCACACGTGCATCACCCGATCGGTTGGAAGTGACCAACCGGTCGGGTGAGGGGCTGAAAGATGCGATCTTTGTCGTTTGACCCCCTAGATCATGCGTGACTCCTCCTGTTTCTCAGGGGACTCATGATATCGTTGTTTTATGTCTCCTACGCCGGTAAACTCCTGCAAATATATAAAAACACTGAAAAGTGAAAGAAAACAAGAAAACACGAGAAAACGAGTACAAGACGGCAGAAAATAGCGGGAAAACACGGAAGAAAACGTGCGCGAATATATGAAATATAAACGCACGTCAACGCATCACTCGACCGAGTGATTAACCCTATATCTTCGAAATCGTGGGCTCATTTCCCAAAAATCCCAAATCCAGCCGAGCTTTTCGACTTCCCCCGCGATCGCCCAAATCAAACCCCACCCTTGCCCGAACTGCACGGATCCTGTGCCCGAGTCGCCGCCCTACGCAGACCATCGCCGTCGACCCCACTTCGCCGGCACTGCCCAGTCCGCCACCGTTCGTCCGCCAATTCACCCAATTTCACCTGTTTTCTCCATTTCACCATTTCGTACGCCCAACTCAATCCCAAATCCAAATTTATCTCTATTTATATCTATTACTCCTGATCTTACCCCATACTTATTGATTTTCATTGCTGATTTGTGAATTTGTGTTTCAGGCTAGCTTGGGGGAGATACATGAGCGGATTTGGAGCTACTTGGAGGAGGCGATTCTGCGCACGCATCCACCGCTTGCACTCGCGTTCGGGTACACTCGTTCCTTATTTACAGCACTTCGAATTTGGGTGGGCATGTTTCACGGCTCACATGCCACCATGCACTAGAGCACGTTCACGGGCGCCCGCCTCGAAGCAGAAGAGAACCAGCGAGCCTGGCTCCTCTTCTGCTAGAGTGGAATCCCTGTCACCTAGCCTGCCACCACCCATACTTTCGCCTCCTACCGCACCTATTCCACCTTCATCGGCACAGCCTACCCCCTCTTTCGACACGATGGGGATTATGTTCAGAGATGACGCACACCGCGCCATATTTGAGCGTATCTCCCATCGTTTGATCGTACCATCTAGGTTCATGCACCTTGATGATTTCGAGCACCTAGGGGTACTTGAGGGCCTACACCAGTTGTATGACAATGTGGGGTGGCATGACTTTTTGTCGGTATCGACGGACACCTACATCCGTCCGACACTAGAGGTTCTGAGTTCTATTGCTAAGACTCCTGTGGGTTGCTCTTTTCGACTGATGAATCATGAGTATGAGATCACTCTCGATATGCTCTCAGCCTACTTTCAGTTGCCCCCAGTCCCAGACCCAGACCGAGCCTATAGTCCCACGCACATCCCCCGCCGTCATTTGACACACACGCCTTCTAGACATGTATCACTGGATCGCCCCTTGCCTTTGACCCTAGCAGGGCCAAGGCCTCCGCTATCCTCCACCCATGCCTTTGCATTGCACAGCACCTCATGGCAACCACTTTCCTAGCGAGGTATAAGCTGGGGATGATGTCGACCCCTGATCTTTACATGCTCTACGGGATGACTCGAGCGCGAGCCTTTGAGAGAGGTGTAGACATCTCACTCCCCGCAGTTCAGATTGACATTGCTAGTTGGTACTTGGACCGCATCGTTATTTCTGTCGGCGCTAGGACGCCTTTCTGTTGCGACAGTCTGATTACCCTTCTAGCTCCCATGTGTGGAGTGGACCATCCAGCTGGTTTGCTTCGACCCCCGGGCCCCACTTCCCTTTCCATAGACGTTATGGCCCGCATGAGGACGCTGCGTCCTCATGGTCAGCACCACTATGTATGACTGAACGGTCCTTTTGGCGTGGATTACATGGTTCTCCTGAGCCCCGCTCGGACTCATATTGGACCCACAAGAGGGGAGTGGATTCCAGCGTTGGACGTCCTGATCCCTGCTACGTACGTGCTAGAGCCTGAGGGCGCTCAGTAGGAGCCCCTCCTTCCACCTCTGGACCCGAAGATCCCTCAGACTGCACATGATTTGTCTGCACCTCTCGACACCTCTGTCCACACTTCTGTCAGTGTCGGGAGTACACTTGCTGAGTACACCACCACCACCACCACATCTGTGCTGATGTCCATCGACCCTATTTCTGCTGCAAGTCGTGAGCACCCCACCACCATTCTTGAGAGCGGCAAGTCATCTTTTGCTTCAGCAGTGGAGACCCTGTCTACTTTCTTATTCTCGACCCCTACAGAGTCATTTTCTTCACACTTCACAGCCTCCCCAGTCGTCGACCTTACCGTCTCCACTGCAGCTGTCTTCTCCGAGAGTATTGTGGCTTCTGTCCCCATTTCTGTGTCACCGACCTCTCTGACCTCCTCGCTTACTTTCACCATGTCAGTCTCTACTGCTGCTCCCTCTTCCTTGATCATTCCTGCGTCTCAGCCTCCCACAGAGGCTGAACGAGTCCTAGTGAGCATAGCACCACAGCCCCACCCTGTAGTTGCACCAGTTGTTTACGGTAGCCGTGCGAGGCAGCCCCGTTCCTCACCTGTTCGACCCTCTGCCCCACCGCCCCGCGACACCCTAGTTCAGTACCTACATGCTCTAGAGGGGGCAGTTAGTGGACTCAGAGGAGATTTTCAGGCTCTCTCCGCTACCGTTAGTGTGGTACAGTCCCGCGTCGCTTTACTTCCTGTTATTCAGGCTAGCCTGAACCAGATTCTTACACGACTGTCACAGCCGCCACCTGCCACTACCCGTACCTCTACCCAGCAGCCACCCCTACCCCCACCTCCACCACAGGATGGTGCTGGTGCTCCACCACCCACTTAGGCACACACCGGATGCCTCTCATACTTTTGCTGCTGCTATGCTTGATATCATTCTGTCTGCTGATTTTGCACCCCTCCTCCACACACATTTTGTTCAATTTTTGCTCATATTTGTCTATATCATTTTGGGAGAGAGGAGGTATATTTCTGGGGACACTTATATTGCACGATCTTGACCTCTGCATGCATCACTTACATATCCATGTCATTTTCTTTTATTTTCATCATGCATGCATCCTCACCCACCCCACCCATATTTTATTTCTCCGTGTGCCACACTTTACACATTGAGGACACTGTGCCGTTTAGCTTGGGAGAGTGAGTGTCTCACGCACTTTTCATTTTCTTCATTTTCACTTTTATTTTTCCACCTTTCTTTATTTTATACTTGTTTTCACCCAACTTTTTATTTTATTTTCCATGCATCACGTTTTCTTACTTCTTGCGTGTGCTGCATATGTATAGTAGTTCTTATTTTACTTTTATCCTTATTTTCTTTAGCCATTTTTGCTAGAGATGAAGTTTCTGTGATGATGATGACGTGGTATTAGCTTATCTCTATATGCAAGTTATCTTATCATGCCATGTTTTTATTTCAGATATCATATGCCATGCTTGCTATGAATTCGAAATAGTATCCCACACCTTCATATATGAATGTGAATGAAATTCTACTATTAGCTGAGTCTGATGATTTATATTGTATACTTTTCGTAGAAAACACACCAAGCTTCACGCATTGATTGCCTATATTTGGAGTACTGTTTTGTTATCTGATATCACTTCTTATTGCATGAAAATTGTACGCTTCACTTTTAGGTCGACTGAATGTATGCTATGTTGATATAACTGGATTAGTTTACTTTCTGAAATCAAACTGAGTAGATTACATTACTCTGCTGAAAGTTGTCGTGCACATTCCAAAGAGTGAACCGAGCGTTACATATTTTTCCTTCTCCACATATCTTGAGCATTATTTTTATACTTAAAATCATTGGTGAATCTCCCTTTAGCGAATCTTATATTGGCATATCCCCCTGCTATGAAAGTCCATGCTCCAACACCCCAAAATCAAAAATAAAAAAATACATGTATATCTCTCTATCTTTTGATTTGGGATCCCTATTGTATATATTGATTGAAAAAAAGAAGAAGGAAAAAAAAGAAAAAAAGAGAGAAAAGAAGTTCATACACGATCCCATTTCATTTCTTCCTCTCTTTCTTCCCTCTTTTATTTTTGGAGCTTCAAAAATGGGAAAAAGTCTTATTGTTTTATCTGATGCCACCATGCTTATGGATAAGCTTGGGGGAGAGGATCTAATGATGTGTGTGTGAGTGACTACTTGTCTGTGCATGACAACCTAAGCTAGGTAATTTTCAATACTCGGGGAGATTTCTAAAAGTATTACGAAGTCCGGGAATTTAGATTTGGCTTGCATTTCATGAAAACCACTCCTCTCTATTCTTATTGCTTCATATTGTGTGATACCTCTTATACTCCAAATAGAAAGCGATCAATTGAAAAGTGTGTGGTCTATGATTATGTATATTACTTTAAATGCTTCAGACGATGCTAATTCTAGAATGATTTCATATTTCATATTGGTTTGATATTCTTGGTTTTCTATATCGAATGCATCCCTAAATGATCATGATATCGAGATAAAAGTCTTTGGCATGTTTTTATTCAACGTAAGCTATTTGAGAAAGCAAGTCCACGTCCTGAGGAAATGATCTAGCACCTCGCTCTTCTTTTGCTTCCTTATTTTCTTTTTTCCTTATTTTTACCCGCTGGGTTCGCCTTTTACTCATCTTCCTCGAGGACGAATAAGAGGTAAGCTTGGGGGATTTTGATCGCTCCTTATTTTACACCTTTTTTCTGCGTGTTTTCATGTCATTTCGATCGCCCATATTGCATTTTCCATAATTATTCGACAATATCGCGTTACTTTTCACTATTTCTTGTTTTTGTCGTATTTCAGGAGATATGAAGTGATCTGGAGCGAAAATGAGATCAAGGGAGTTTCACACACACTGGAGCATCACCCATAGCTTATTTGAGGAGTTGACAGCGCTAGAGGATGAGCGAAAGAGGAAGAAATTTGATAGAATCGACGAGGAGGCGAGGAGGAGAAGAAAAGAGCCCAGAAGCAGCTCACTCGACCGAATAGAGAGTTCACTCGGCCGAGTTACGGGCTGCGTTCGGACGAATGAAACAGATACGTACTGCTGATTCCAAAGTTCACTCAGCCGAGCAAGAAAGTCCACTCGGCCGAATGAGAAGACCACTCGCCCGAGTGGTATAGGGATTTTCTTCCGAAAAGCAGCCAAGTTACTAGAAATTGTGAGAAGCCCACTCAGCCGAGCATGATTGCTCACTCAGCCGAGTGAAGAAGCTCACTCGACCGAGTCTGAGAGAGCGACAGACCCCCAATTTTTCCAAATTCTCTGTTTTATTATTGGGTCTGTAACTCGGCCGAGTGACATTGTCACTCGGAGTGACACAGTCTGACGCAAATTAGGTTTTCTGGGCTGCGTAGGGACAATTCTGTCAGGATTTTTTTGGACGATTTTGGCTTGTATTTAAACCTAGTTTTATCCCTAGTTTTAGAAGAGACTTGAATTATTTTTTGATGGCTATTCCTTTTGTAAATCTCAGCTGGAGATCATAGACGCGCAATTTGGTTTGTTCTTTCCCGATAAAACTCTTATTTTTATGAGTTGCTTTCTCTCCACAATGAATTGTGCTTTGATCTATTTCTTTATTTCTGAGATTTCCATGATGAATTGTGAGTAGTTCCATCGTTCTAGGGCATGGGGATGAACCCTATGGACCCGATCTTTGAATTGTGATGAATGAATTGAATCGTTGCTAAGATTGAAGAAAGGTTGGGTTGTGATTGATTTATTGCGAGTGGCTAGGAATTTCCATCAATTGGGATTTGCAAGAGATTAGATCCCAATTGATGGGAAGGCCTAGATATTCGACTTAGGTTTATAATTGAGATTCTCTAGATTTGGTTTGCAAGAGATTGTGTCAAAGCTAGGATTTTTATTATAAATCTATACTAATATTCGTTTGCAAGAGATTGGACGAATACGAACTATCATACCCAAGATCGTAGCTCGAGTTTGCACGAGAGTGGGCTCTAAATGCGATTGGACGATGATGTCGATCTTCACGCTAGTGGCTTAGGTTAGGGTTTGCACGAGAGTGGGCCCTAATCTAGGTTGCTATAGACCGACAATAGCACGAGAGTGCAAGCTTGGTTCTACATTAATTTGTGACTAGTTCACCTACATTCAAGCTTTGCAATATTGAGATTCATGATTCACAAGGATAAGTGACGGTCCGTAGCAGGGATTTCCTATCCCTAGACGTTTTACTATATTGAATTATATTTTCTATTTGAACGATTGTGACACTATTATCAAAACTACTCTTATACCATTGATAGCTAGGTGATCAAAATAGAGTACTGTCAATTGTCCTCCCTGTGTTCCATACCCGCTCGCCACTAAGCCGTGTGCTTGCGGTAAGACTACAGTCGTTTTTCGGGTGTATATCCGAGCGCGATCAAATGCCCTTAGGTTAGACGACCTCTCTTGAGTCCCAGTGAACCCAACAATCGGTCATCTACTAATCCAAATTTAACCCTAGTACAATGGTAGTGATACCCTAAGCCCTAGAGTTTTTATCCCCTGATTTCACCTCCTTTTATTCTATCACTCGACCACCATTCGATGGCGTAGCTTTCGAAGAAGAAAAAAAATCGATACTCAACGAATGCCTCCCTGTGTTCGACCCGTTAGCACTACATTCGACACCGTGCGCTTGCGGTATAAATTTGATTAGCTCCACAAGAGCGGACAAGCTCTTTGGCGCTGTTGCTGGGGAGGTACAGTTTGATATCGATTTTAGTCTTTGTTGATAGACTACGTATTCATTTTGTTTTTGTTTATAATTTTTCATTGTTATTGATTCTTGGTGCTTTTAACGTTCTTCCTTGGTTTAGCTCTCTTGTATGTCCAGGAGATCTCATGGCATTGCGAACTTGTGAGTACTAGATCATGAGATTGAGGCCACTACAAGAAGGCTTAACATCGAAAGGAGGAGATTAGCTCTTGAATCAATGTCAGAGATAGACAATTCTGAAAATGGTCCTGAACCACCACCGCCACATCTGGTGCTTCCGACTCCCAGATCACTCTTGGAATTTCTATGCCCTTCAATGGGTCCACATCTATTCCAGAATCTATTGGTGGAGCCTATTGGAAGCAACGATCTAGGATCTTGGTTTGATGATGACAAACATGTGCAAACTATTTAACATGTGTGCTAAGTGTATCTCAGGAATGGCAAAGCGGTAAATTTCAACCGGTGGAAGAATTGCTATCCACATAGCTAATGGACTTGGTCAAAAGAGCTATACACCTAGCAATTTGACTTGGTCAATGTGTGGAGAGATGAAAATCAATTAACAAGATTTGCAAAGATTTTTCCATATCCAATATGAATTGCAAATCAAATCCCATGGCTATCTTTATCCTATTCAAACTCAAAATCAATTTAGTGATTTCCTTTGATCATATCTCTTTCAAAAACCCTAGCTCCCCTATTATAAAAACCCCTTCCATCTATTGCTTCAATGAGGGCATGCGGCGTTTCATCAAGAAATATCGGCCATAAAAATTCCCAAGCCTAGAGCAAAAACACGCAACCTTGGGGAAGAGAAAAAGTGCGGCTGTGCATCTACATGAAAAAATGGGGGGTTCTTTTTATGAAGACCGCATGATTTTTTTAAGCCGTAACCTTATCAAATTCTCCAGTACCTATGATCGCTCCGGAATGTAACCCAAAAGTGCGACCGTGTAGTTTTACCGCAAGCGCACGGTGTAGCGACGAGCGGGTTATCAAACACAGGGAGGACGAATGAAAGTGCTTGCTCCGAACAACCTGGCTATTAAGAACGGAAAAGAGAGAATTTGCCTTTGGCGATCCTGTCACAATCGTCAGACAAAGTACGAAGATATCAAATCAAATAGAAATGCCTAAGGAATGGGGAATCCCCGCTACTCACCGTATCTCGTCAATGTGGTTCATTGGTATCAAAATTGCTAGGGTAAAATCTCGGATGAACTAGTTGCAACTGACTGTAAAACCTAGCTCATGCTCTCGCGCTGTTGCCGGTCTATAGCTATCCTAGGTTTGGGTCCAATCTCTTGCAAACCCTAGCCTAGGCAAGCTAGCATTAGTATCAACATCATCGTTCAATCGCGCCCCGAGCCCACTCTCGTGCAAACTCGGGCCACGACCTAGGTTGGGATAGTTCCTACCCGTCCAATCTCTTGCAAATGGGTATCGGCACGGAATTGCAACCGAGAACCCTAGTATCGGTCCAATCTCTTGCAAACCGATACTACGGAAACTCAATTTCAACCCAATTCGGATTTCTAGGATTTCCTATCGAATTGGGATCCAATCTCTTGCAAATCCCAATCGGTATGAACTCCTAGCCATCCGTAATAAATCGATCCCAAACTAACCCTAATAGCAATTCTAGCAATATTTCTACCAAGTCATCACAAATCTGAAATTGGGCTCGTAGGGTTCATCCCCACGCCCCAAGACATATAGACTACTCACAATTCATGGCACAAATACAAAAATAATCAATGGAATTAACAAGAGAATTCATCACAATATTCAAATAAGCAATAAAAATAGTATTTTTAAAGGAGAGGGAGACAAACCAATAGAGTTCTTCCAAGAATCCAACAAAAACCAACTTTTCTCTCCTCTCCAATCACAAAATCTAAAGCTAAAGAGTTAATCTAGAAAGCTGCAAAAAGTAAAGAGAAAAAGCTCCTAAACATAGGGTAAAAACAGGGGTTAAATACCCCCCAAAATCGTCCAAAAAACTGTGACCAAAATGCCCCTGCGCAGCCTGAAAATCGAAATTTCCGCTACAGGCAGCGCGTCGCACTCGGCCGAGTGACAAAAGTCGCTCGGCCGAGTGACAAACCCTGAGAATTTCCAGTAAGTCTGGGTCTTCGGGGGTCTTCACTTCGGGGGTCGCTCGGCCGAGTGAGTTGTCGTCACTCAGCCGACGGCTTCTTGGTACTCGGTCGGTCGGCATTTTCCACTCGGCCGAGTGGGTCTTCTGAAGCTCAGGCAGACGAAAAACAGTAAGTTGGCAATTTTTGATGTGCTTCATCTGAGTGCCACTCGGGCGGACGGGGTCTCGTCACTCGGCCGATGTGGCTTCCGTCGCTCGGCCGAGTGCACACATAAAACGTGTCCGATCTGGTCGGCCGAGCGGTGTCTCGCTGGTCGGCCGAGTGACTCCTTCACTCGGCCGAGTGAGACACCAAAAATGCCCAATCAGCTTGTTTTGGCCTCCTCGTCGCTCCTGCGATGTTCTTTCTTCTTCTGCTCCTCTCCAATCACAAAATATCCCTCGGGGAAGTAATCGGTGACACTCTGGAGTAGGCGTATCAGGGGATCACTCCAAATCGCTCCAAATCTCATGAAATACGACAAAAACAACAAATCGTGAAAAGCATCGCAATTTTGTCGATATATCGTGAAAAACATGATTTGGGCGATCTAAATGGCATGCAATCATGCGGAAAAAAGGTGTAAAATAAGGAGTGATCAAAATCCCCCAATCTTACCTCTTACTTGTCCTCGAGGAAGATAAGTAAAAGGCGAACCCGGTGGATTCAGAAAACGAAAACGACGAAAAACGAAAAAAAACGAAAAACGAAATAAAAACGAAGAAGAAAGAAGGAAGCGAAGAGGGAAGCTGCTAGATCATTTTCTCAGGACGTGGGTTTTGCTTACTCATATAGCATGCACCGAATGAAAAACACATGTCAAAGAATTTTATTTCGATATCATAGTATAACGGTGCAAATAGAAATAGAAAACCCAAGAATGACGATATAACATGAAAAACGGAATAATTTTAGAATTAACATCGTCTGAATCATTTAAAGCGGTATACAATATCGCAGATCACACACTTTTCAATTGAACGCTTTCTAAGAGGAGTATAAGAATATCACGCAATAGAATAGAAAGAATAGAAAAGTGTGGATTTCATGAAATGAGTGCTAGGTATAGATTTCCGGACTTCGTAAAGCTAAAACGATCTTACCGAGTATAGAATATTACTTAGCCTAGGTTGTCGTGCAACGTCAAGTAGTCACTCTCTCACACATCATTGGAATCCCTCCCCCAAGCTTATCTATAAGCGTGGTGGCACAAAAACAATATTTACATCCCCATTATTTTTATGAAGCTCCAAAAGTAATAAAAATGAAAAACAAAAAGAGGGAAGAAAGAGGGAACATGAGATGGGATCGTTTATTGAGATTCTTTTCTCTTTTCTTTTCTCTTTTTTTTCTCTTTTTTTTCTTTTTCTTTTCTTTTTTTTTCAAATAGCATATATACACAATGATCCCAAATCAAAGAGAAATAAGGATATACAAGAATTTTTCTTTTTCTTTCTTTGGTTTTGGGAAATTTGGAGCTAGGAATTAATAGCGGGGGAAATGCCATATAATAGAATCGCTAAGGGGAGATTCACCAATGATTTTAAAATAGAGAAATGATGTCCAAGATATGTGGAGAAAGAAATAAATATGTCTCTCAGTTCACTCTATAGGACGTGCACGACAACTTCAGCAGGGTAATCTAATCTACTCAGTTTCGATCACAAAAAAGCTAAACTAATCCAGATTTATCATAGCTAACATCATTCAATCATCCTGAAGTGAAATGTACAAATCATGCATATAGAAGTGATATAGGAAAAGAAAACGGTACTCCAGATATAAGCATTCAATGCGTGAATCTTGGTGTGTTTTCTACGATAGCATACATATGAATATTCAGACTCAGCTAATAATAAAATTTCATCCATTTTCATGCGGGAAAGTGTGGGTTACTATCTCTAAATGCAAGGCAAATCACAGCGTATGATATCAGAAATAAAATCTAAGACATGACAGATATAGCATGCATATAGAAAAAGCTAACTCCACGTCATCATCATCACAGAAAAGTCATCTCTAGCATGAGATGAAAAAGGAATAAAGATAAAGGGGAAAATAAAACTATTTACAATGCAGCACACAGAGAAATAAGAAAAACGTGATGCATGGTAAAATAAAATAAAAAATGATGAAGATAAGGGCAAAAGCGGAAAATGGCGTGAAAAAACCAAAAATAAATGTGGTAAATCGAAAAGAACGTGAGAACTCACTCCCCCAAGCTAAATGGCACAGTGTCCTCAATGTGCAAAGTGTGGCACACCGAGAGACAAGGAATGTGAGGGGTAAGTGAGGAAGCATGCATGGGGCAAAAAAAGGAAAATAATGAAACGAAAAATATGATGCGAACATGATGCATGCAGATATAGGAGTGATACAGATATAAAGGTGCGACACCAAAAACTCTCCATCTCTCCCAAAAAAAGATATATAAAGATATAATCAAAATGTGAATCCAAAAACAGTGAGGGGAGGGGGTGGTGGGCAGAATGTATCAGGACCCAGCAGAGACGGGCAGCACAACGGCAAAAAGAATAAATGGCATCAAGGGTGCCTAAGAAGGTGGGGCTGCGCCGTCTCCGTCCTGAGGCGGAGGTGGTGGTGGTGGGACAGGCTGCTGAGCGGGTGTGGGTGTGGAAGTGGAAGTGGAAGCAGGCTGGGTGTGTGTAGGAGTGGGGGTGGGGACCTGCTGGGTGGGTACGCGAGGGAGCCGCTCTAGGACCTGGGTGAGGCAGTAGTGAATATGCAGGAGCAGGTCGAAGCGGCCAGCCATCACAGTGACGGTGGCGGACAAGGTCCTAAGGTCGCCCCTGAGGCCACTCACCGCCCCCTCGAGAGCACGAATGCTCTGAAGTACCGTGTCGGGGGGAGGTGGTGCAGAGGGACGCACCGGTCTGTGCTGTGTAGGACGGGGCTGGCATACTCGGGTGGCGTAGGTGATGGGCTCAGCAGGTAAGTGGACGAAAGGTGCTGTGCTCGCAAGTGTGGGCCTGGCCTCAGTGCGAGGCTGGGCAGGACGGTAAGAAGTGGAGGCAGCAACAACGAAAGACGAGTGCAAAAGTGGCAACGAGGCGGCCAGAGAGGTCGGTGAAACAGACGTGTGGGCAGACGCCACAAAACTCTCAGAAAATACAGCAGCGGTGGAGACAGAGGCGGAAACCACGGTCTCCACGGCGGCGGCAAAAGAGGGCTCTCCGCACTCAACTATAGTCGACGGGCGCTCGGGAAGGGCAGAGGAAACGGGCTCGACAGACAGAGAGCCAGTGGTGGTGGTGGGCGTGGAGGTAGTGGAAGTGGGCTCAGCAAGGGTACTCCCGACACCGACAGAAGTGTGGACAGAGGTGTCGGGAGCAGCAGAAATATCAGGGATGGGCTGAGGGGCCACGGGGTCAACAGGTGCAGCGGGCTGAGCAGGTGCAACAGGGTCTGCGGGTGCAGCGTGGGCAGCGTGGGCTTGCTCGGCCTCCTCGGCCTCGAGCACGTATGCGGCTGGGATCAGAAGATCCATCGCCGGGAGCCAGTCCACCTGGGCTGGTGCAATCTGAGTCCAAGCTGGGCTCGGAAGAATCATGTAATCGGCACCATAGGGGCCGTGCAGCCAGACCCAGTGTCGCTCACTATGCGAACGAAGCATCTTCATCCGGGCCATGACATCTATGGACAGTGAAGTGGGGCCCGGTGCTCGTCGCAGGTAATCTGGAAAGTCCTCGCCGGTCATAAGGGTGAGCAAGGTGATCAGACCGCCGCAGCATATCGGTGAGCGAGCGCCCACCGAAACGATGATGCGGTCCAAAAACCAGGCCGTGACATCAATCACGACGGCGGGGATCAACTCATCGCCCTCCCTAGATAGAGCTCTAGGGCGTGTCATCGCGTAGAGCATATAAAGCTCCGGCGTGGACATCGTGCCCGGCTCATATCTGGCCAAAAAGGTAGTCGCCATGAGGCGCTGAGCTATTCGGAGGCAAGGGTGGACGATGGCCGAGGCATTGGCCCTACTAGGGTCAAAGGCAGCGTGAAGACCCGTGATCCGGGCCCAGAAGGCGCCGGCGTCGAAGGAAGGTGGGGGAATGTGGGTGGGGGCGTAACCGGTCGGCCCCGGGGACATCGGGCCATGAGAAGAAAGCTCTCATCATACCGAGAGTGACCTGGCACTCTCGGTCCATGAACCGAAACGAGCATCCCTCGTCGGTCCGGGCGATCGAACTAAGCACCTCAAGTGTCGGACGGATAAACGTGTCTGCCGACACCTGGAAGAAATCTCGCCAGCCCACGTTGTCATACAACGTGAGCATCCCCTCGAGTACCCCCAGGCGTCCTAGGTCTGCAAGGTGAGCGAACCTGGAGGGTACGATCGAGCGCTGGGAATGCGCTCGAAAGCGACGCGGTGTGCGTCGTTCCGGAACGTAATCCCCAGCGGCCCGATAAGTGGAGCCGGTGGTGGTAGCTGTGGAGCGGCAGGGAGTGGCTATGCTGGCTCTGCAGGCTGTGCGGGGTGTGCGGGGCCTGCACGCTGTGCTGGGTGAATTGGGTGTGGTGGAGAAGGCGGATGAGAGTCCTCCACCTCGTGGGAGGGGCCGGCATCATCCGACCGCTTCCGCTTGGCGAAAGCTCTCCTCGACCGCGGCCGTGTCCGGGGCGGCATATGGGCCCCAAGCGCTCACAAAAACCAACAAAAATGCAGCGTGCGTAAAATAAAGGAAAGAATATACCACGACACGCCGCGAGAGCAAAGCTATGGAAGCGTGCGAAGACGACGCCTCCACGTAGCCCAAAACAGTCCCTGGAAGCTCCCCTGGGCTCCCCTAAGCTCCTAAAAATAACCTGCGCATGAAACGGAGGTATCAGCGAGTAATATTCAAAACGTATGGAGCATTAGGGGTATAATAGATTGAAATAGAAATTAATTTGGGTTTGGGGTTCGTTTAACACATGGATCGTCGAAAAATACGCAAAATAGGCGAAATAGGCGAAAAATCGAAATTACCGGAGGTGGCCGGTGTTGTGGCCGCCGGCGGCGACTCGGGCGGAGGCGCGGTGGGCTCGGCCGGTAAAGGGTGGCCGAGCGGCGGTGGCGGATGAGCGCTCAGGCGAGTGGGGGAGGGGTTCGGGCGCTGGGGGAGTCGAAAAGTCGGGCTGTGCGATTTAGTTTGTTTCGAAAAACGCGCTCCCCCGCGACCCCTTTTATAGCAAAAGTTACGACTCGGCCAAGTGACTAGGTCGCTCGGCCGAGTAACTCAACGGAAAAATTCCTCCCCGCTTACGCTTCGTCCGAGTGGCCTTGCCAACCTCGGCCGAGTGGAGTAAGTCCATTCGGCCGAGTGGCTCAAGCTACTCGGCAAGACTCGCCCTAGGAGCGTATCAGTTTTACTCGGCCGAGTGAATATATATACTCGGCCGAGTAGCAGTTATACTGAAATCAAGAAAAGAAACAGAGAGTTGGGTACAGCAGACTTCCCTCGTTCGTGAGCCGCTCGGTCGGACGAACTTGTGTGCTCGGCCGAGTGACTAGTATGCTCGGCCGAGTGAACCCTGTTTTCTGCTGTTTGTCTTCGTTTGGGCTCTAAACTCTGTTTTTCTTCCTCCAGTCGATTTCATCTTCCTCCTAAGCATCGAGCGCCTTCCTAGAGCGCTCCTCGTCGCCTTGTTCATCCTCCTAATGATGGATACCTCGTTCTCCTCTCCTGTCAGGAAAAATAGGACCCGTTATCACGAAATTTTTTTGGGCAAACGACTCAAAACACTAAAAATTTCTAAAACAAAAATAAAAGAAAAGAAAAAATAAAGCTATAACCGTCGGGTTGCCTCCCGACAAGCGCTTGTTTAAGGTCGTGAGCTCGACCCCCTATGATTTTCAATTAACGCGGGATGTTTGGTGCATATGAGATGCACCCGTCAAATTTTCCGGGGAGAACGCTTGGATTCAGAAGTTGCGGCGGTGTGTTCTCCCTCGGTGGTTGATCGCTTCCGAGTATACACCCAAAGAACGGTTGTAGTTTTACCGCAAGCGCACGGTGTAGCGGCGAGCGGGATATCGAACACAGGGAGGACGAATGACCGTGCTTGCTCCTAATCAACCTGGCTACTTAAGAGAGAAATTTGCCTTTGGCAATCCTATCACAATCGTAAGACAAAACGTGCAGAAATATCAAATCAAATAAAGAACGTCTAGGGAATGGGGAATCCCCGCTACTCACCGTATTTCATAAATGTGGTTCGTTGGTATCAAAATTGCTTGAATAAGAATTTGGATGAACTAGTTGCAACTGAATGTAGAACCAAGCTCACGCTCTCGCGTTGTTGCCGGTCTATAGCTATCCTAGGTTTGGATCCAATCTCTTGCAAACCCTAGCCTAGGAAAGCTAGCATTAGGATCAACATCATCGTCCAATCGCGCACCGAGTCCAATCTCTTGCAAACTCGGTCCACGATCTAGATTGTGATAGTTCCTACCCGTCCAATCTCTTGCAAATGAGTATCGGCATGGAATTGCAACCGGAAATCCTAGTATCGGTCCAATCTCTTGCAAACCGATACTTCGAAAATCCGATTCCAACCCAATTCGGATTTCTAGGGCTTCCTATCAAATTGGGATCCAATCTCTTGCAAATCCCAACCGATATGAATACCTAGCCATCCGTAGTAAATTGATCACAATCTAATCCCTAATTATTGATTCTAGCGCAATTTCTACCAATTCATCACAAATATGAAATTGGGCTTGTAGGGTTCATCCCCACGCCCCAAGACGTGGAGACTACTCACAATTCATAGCAAGATCACAAAAATATTCAATGAAATAAGCAATAGAATTCATCACAATATTGAGATAAGCAATAAAAATAGAATTTTTAAGGAAAAGAGATGCAAACCAACGGAGTTCTTCAATTGCTCTAACAAAAATCACAAACTTGTCTCTTCTCCAATCACAAGAATAAAGCTAAAAACTAATCTAAAAAGCTGCAAAAAAATCTAAGAGAGAGGCTCTCTAAACTAGGGTTAAAACAGGGCTTAAATAGCCCTCAAAATCGTCCAAAAATCGTGACCAAAATACCCCTGCACAGCCTGTTTTCCGCAATTTTCGCTACAGGCAGCGCATCGCACTCGGCCGAGTGACAAAGGTCGCTCGGCCGAGTGAAAACCCTGTCATTTTCCAGTAAGTCGGGGGCTTCAGGGGGCTTCAGTTCGGGGGCGGCTCGGCCGAGTGAGTTGTCGTCACTCGGCCGACGGCTTCAAGGCACTCGGGCGGACGAAATAATCCACTCGGCCGAGTGGGTCTTCTGAAGCTCAGGCAGCCGAAAAACAGTAACTTCGATGTTTTGGAAGGGCTTCGTCTGGGCGCCACTCGGGCGGACGCGATATCGTCACTCGGCCGATGTGGTCTTCAGTGCTCGGCCGAGTGCACATAGGAATCGTATCTGTTCAGGTCGGCCGAGCAGTGTCTCGCTGGTCGGCCGAGTAGCTCCTCCACTCGGCCGAGTGGGACACAAAAAATGCCCATTCTGCTTGTTTTGGCCTCCTCGTCGCTCCTGTGACGTCCATTCTTCTTCCGCTCCTCTCCAACAGCAAAATACCCCTCGGGGAGGTCGTCGGTGACCGTCTAAAGTGAGCGTATCTCAAGATCACTCCAAATCGCGCCAAATCACCTGAAATGCGACAAAAACAACAAATCGTGAAAAGCATCGCAATATCGTCGATATATCGTGAAAAACATGATTTGGGCGATCTAGATGGCATGCAAACATGCGGAAAAAAGGTGTAAAATAAGGAGTGATCAGTGGTCTCTCGTCTCGAATAGTGTTGTGGGATGGCTCCCCCAAGCTAGCACTTGCTCCGGTCCTCGGCTTTACCGGTGACGCCGATTTCCGTATCGGTGGAGCTTTCTTCGGAGACTTCATCTTCGAGAGTTTGCAGAGCAACCAGACCCAGTGACGCTCACCATGCGGACGCAGCATCTTCATCCGGGCCATAACATCTATCGACAAGGAAGTGGGGCCCGGGACGCGTCGCAAGTCGTCAGGTAGGTCCTCGCCGGTCATCATGGTAAGCAGGGTGATTAGACCGCCGCAGCAGATCGGTAGTGAGCGCCCACCTATACGATGATGCGGTCTAAAAACCAAGCCGCAATGTCGATCACGACGGCGGGGACAAGCTCGTCTCCATCCCTAGATAGAGCTCTGGGACGTGTCATCGCATAGAGCATGTAGAGCTCTGGCGTAGACATCGTGCCCGGCTCATATCTCGCCAAAAATGTCGTCGCCATAAGGCGCTGAGCAATGCGAAGGCAGGGATGTACGATGGCCGAGGCCTTGGCCCTACTAGGGTCAAAGGCGGCGTGGAGACCCGTGATACATGCCCAGAAGGCACCGGCGTCGAAAGAGGGTGGGGGGATATGTGTGGGGCCGTAACCGCGATCGGCGCCGGGGACAGCGGGCCACGAGAAAAACGCTCTCATCATATCGAGAGTGACCTGGCACTCTCGATCCATGAACCGGAATGAGCATCCCTCATCGGTCCGGGCGATCGAACTCAAAACCTCAAGTGTCGGGTGGGTAAAAGTATCCGCCGACACCTGGAAAAAATCTCGCCAGCCCACGTTGTCGTACAACGTGAGCATCCCCTCAAGTACCCCCAGGCGTCCTAGGTCAGCGAGGTGTGCAAACCTGGAGGGTACGATCGAGCGCTGGGAGATACGCTCGAAGACGGCGCGGTGTGCGGCGTCTCGGAACGTAATCTCGAGCGGCCCGACCAGTGGAGCCGGTGGTAGTGGCTGTGGAACGGCAGGGAGAGGCTGTGCGGGCTGTGGGTGCACTGCAGGCTGTGCGGGGTGTGCGGGGCCTGCAGGCTGTGCTGGGTGGACGGCGTGTGTGGGGGAAGGAGGAGGAGACTCGTCCACCTCGTGGGCGGGGCCGGCGTCATCCGACCTCTTCCGCTTAGCGGAAGGTCTCCTCATCCGCGGCCGTGTCCGGGGCGGCATATCGGCCCCGAGCGCGTGCCGAAAAACGTGAAAAGTGCGGCGTGTGCAAAAAGAATGGAAAGAGTATACCCAAACATGCCGCGAGTGCTAAGCAGTGGAAGCGTGCGAAGTCCGCGCCTCCACGAAGTCCAAAACAGCCCGTAGAAGCTCCCCTAAGCTCCCCTAAGCTCCAAAAAGCAACCTGCGCATGAAAAAGCGATATCAGTGAGTAATAATCAAAATGTATGGAGCAATAGGGGTATAATGGATAGATATAGAAATTGATTTTGGTTAGGGTGGCGTTTAGCACATGGATCCTCGAGAAATACACGAAAAGAGGAGAAAACGGCGAAAACAGGTGTACTGGGGGTGATCGGCCGGTCGGCCGCCGGCGGCGACTCAGGCGAGGCGTCGGCGGTGCTCGGCCGGCGGTGGCGGGCCGGGTGGCGGCGGCGCGATGCTGGTCGGGCGAGTGAGGGCGAGAGCGAGGAGGTTCGGGCGAGGCAGTTGAAGGGGCGCGGGGGTTTTGGGATTTTTGCGTTTCGAAATCCGCGCCCCCCCTCGCCCTTATAAAAAAAAATTACGACTCGGCCGAGTGACGTGGCCACTCGGCCGAGCGAGGCCAATGAAAATTTCCTCCCCGCTATCGCTTCGGCCGAGTGGCTTTGCCAGCCTCGGCCGAGTGGAGTAAGTCCATTCGGCCGAGTGACTCAAGCTACTCGGCATGACTCGCCCTAGGAGGGTATCCGTTTTACTCGGCCGAGTGAACAAATGTACTCGGCCGAGTAGCAGTTATATCGAAATCAAGAAAATAAACAGAGAGTTGGGTTCAGCAGACTTCCCTCGTTCGTGAGCGGCTCGGCCGGACGAACTTATGTACTCGGCCGAGTGACTAGTATACTCGGCCGAGTGAGCCTTGTGTTCTGCTGTTTGTCTTCGTTTTGGCTCCAAACTCCGTCTTTCTTCCTCCAGTCGATTCCATCTTCCTCCTAAGCATCGAGCGCCTTCGTGGGGCGCTCCTCGTCGACTCGTTCATCCTCCTCATGATGGATCTACCTATCTCCTCTCCTGTCAAGAAAAAATAGGACCCGTTATCACAAAATTTTTGGTCGAATGACTCAAAACACTAAAAATTTCTAAAACGAAAATAAATAAAAAGTAAAAATAAAGAAAAAACCGTCGGGTTGCCTCCCGACAAGCGCTCATTTAAGGTCGTGAGCTCGACCCTCCTATAATTTTCAATCAATGCGGGATGTTTGGTGCATATGAGATGCACCCGTCAAACTTTCCGGGGAGCGCGCTTGGATTTGGATGTGGCGGCGGCGCGTTCTCCCGCGGTGGTCTCTCGTCTCGAATAGTGTTGGGGGGAGGCTCCCCCAAGCTAGCATTTGCTCCGGTCAACGGCTTTACCGATGATGCCGGTTTCCGTGCCGGTGGAGCTTTCTTCGGAGACTTCAATTTCGAGAGCTTGCAGAGCTCTCGAATCTTTGCGACATCAGCGTCGCCTTCATCTTCTTCAGTGGAGAGGTCGGGGGAATCATCTTTATTCTCTTCGTGGCCTAAACCGGGCCTTCCTCGAAATCTTCATCAAAAAGAGCGCCAATTGAGTGGGGGATCGCCTCCTATATCACCTCATCAAGGAGGTCCGAGAGGTCATCCGATCGTTCCTTAAGCAAGTATACTCTATTGGTTTCGCCCGTCGGGATTCCTTCGGAATAGTGCTTGAGCCTTTGACCATTTACTTTGAACGTGGAACCGTCCTTGCTTTCCAACTCGAAAGCTCCTCCCGGTTGTATATGCTTGATGGTGAAAGGTCCGGACCAACGTGACCTCAACTTACCGGGAAATAGTCGGAGCCGGGAATTATAGAGCAAGACTTTGTCTCCTACTTTGAAGTCTGTGACGGTTATGCGGGCATCGTGGAGGATCTTGGTCCTTTCTTTGTAAATTCTCGAGCTCTCATAGGCGTCTCTCCTTATTTCGTCAAGCTCGTTGATGTCCAAGAGTCGCCTCACCGCCGCACTCTTGTAGTCGTAGTTAAAGGTCTTGATGGCCCAATATGCGCGGTGCTCCAACTCTACCGGCAAGTGGCAAGCCTTCCCATAAACTAGTCGGAACGGTGTGGTACCGATGGGGGTGCGAAAGGCCGTGCGATATGCCCATAGAGCATCGTTTAGCTTCATGGACCAATCCTTTCTAGACCGATCCACGGTTTTCTCGAGAATTTGCGTGATCTCTCTATTTGAGACTTCCACTTGGCCGCTCGTCTGGGGGTGATAAGCCATGCCAACTCTATGATTTACCCCGTACTTTTTTAGCATGGCTTCAAACTTGTTCTCTATGAAGTGGCTTCCCCCGTCGCTTATCAAGGTACGCGGCACTCCGAAGCGTGGGAAGATATTTTGCTTAAAGAACTTGGAGACGACCCTTGCATCATTGGTTGGGGTGGCAATTGCTTCCACCCATTTGGAGACATAGTCAACGGCCAATAAGATGTATTTGTTGCCATTGCTCGATGGAAATGGTCCCATGAAGTCTACTCCCCAACAATCAAAAAGCTCAATTTCTTGGATGGGTCTCATTGGCATTTCATTGCGCTTGGAGATATTCCCGGTCCGTTGGCATCTATCACACCCCTTTACAAAGTTGTGGGTGTCTTTAAACATTGTCGGCCAGAAGAATCTACTCTGCAAGATCTTAGCGGTGGTTTTAGAGGCGACATGATATCCCCCGCATGGTAGACCGTGGCAATGCAAAATGATGGATGTCGCCTCCTCTTTAGAGACACACCTACGGATGACACTATTGTAATGCCCTACAAGCTACTGCACAAGTACTAGAGGGGGGTGAATAGTACTTTAAAAATAACAAGGAGTATAATTCCTAATTATAATGCAAACAACTACCAAATCAATTTGCGGAAGCTTAAATTGATTGACAACAACAATAATAACAATGCTAACACAATATGTTACTGGGTTCGGATCCACCCAAGTCTCCCCGACTTGTTCCCGGTGATCCTACGTCCCAACCACCCGGATCCCCTCCGGATACTTGAGTTAGAAACCCTAACTCAAGATTTCCACTATGAAATACTTGTGAAAACCCTCCACAAGTCAAATCATACAAAATGTAATTTGTGACTCCCACAACCCGGGATCACAACCACACTCTCACAACCGAGAGTGAAACTTACAAATCAAATATGAAATGAAATAAAGAAACTTCTTACCGAACAAAATACCTATGCCTTCAGTATTGCTTACGAATTAGGGCAAGGATGATTTTGAGGAAGAAGTGGCACCAAACCCTAGCTCCAAGATGTAGAACAGCGATGGAGAGCTTTGGGGATGTTGGTGACCTAGAATCAAGCACTTGGCTTGGAAGGCTTCACACTCAATAAATCTCTCTTTGGAAGTAAGAGTTAGGAGAGATTAATGAATGGAGGGAATGAGCTTTGAATGAGCTTGGATTGATTTCTCTTGAACTCTAAACTTGCATTAATATCAGCCCTTGGCAGCAATGAATGCAGCCCAACAAGTATTTATAGGTTAGAGGAGAGAGAGAGAGAGAAAAACGTTTCAATTAGGGCTCCAACGGCTCTTTTCTGAACCCAACTAGTCGGTCAAAGAACAATCACCGACCGACTAGTTCATCAACTAGTCGGTCGGTCAATTAACGCAAACCGACTAATGGGTGAACAGAGAAAAGATCAAAGCATAGACACATGGAACTAGTCGGTCTAAGAAGAGTCACTGACCGACTAGTTTCACAACTAGTCGGTCGGTTACTCAACGTGGACCGACTAACAGATAAAACTGAAGTCTGAGAAGAATTAGACTTAGTCGGTCCAAGAACAAATGTTGACCGACTAATTCACCAACTAGTCGGTCACCAAATGAACATAGACCGACTAACAATAAACAGTAAGTATGGTGAAAAATTTGGCATGTACAGTAAACAAAACTAGTCGGTCTAAGAAGAAAAGTTGACCGACTAGTTCATCAACTAGTCGGTCGATCAATGAGCACAGACCGACTAATGATAAACAGTAGCTCAAGTGAAAATGTGCATGTTCAGGGAAAGCTCAACTAGTCGGTCACAGAAGCATCACTGACCGACTAGTTCACAAACTAGTCGGTCGGTGAGTCAACTTAGACCGACTAACTGTAAACAGTAAAGAGCTATGATTTAACTGAGAAGAACTAGTCGGTCCAAGAAGCTTGGCTGACCGACTAGATCACCATCTAGTCGGTCAGTTCTTCTTCTTGAACCAACTAACATGCACAAGAAGTCCCGAATCGAAGCGCGAAGCTTCGGGAAGAATTGTATGGACTTCTACTAAGATCCTAGAGCTAAGATATGAGCGTTATGAAGATTTAAAACGTAAGACCTACTCAAGGCTTAACATTCTATGAAAGAAGCTTAAAGACTATAAATTAAACTTGACGATACCGTCTTCAATAGTTTCAATCGAATCTTCATGACTTCTAAATAGGTCCATAAGCTTCAACGAAGCTTTAGGCATACGATCACGTGCTTTGAGAAGTCTTGAGACGTCGTAATTGTTATTCATGTGAATTTGGCGACGATCTCCATAACTGCGCTCACAAAGTGTTAGTACATATTATATTTATGTTTGTTCATCATCCAAAACCAAATCCGGGGAATCCAATATCCAACATTCTCCCCCTTTTTGGTGATGACAAACCAACATAAATAATAATCAAAAATAATAATTCAAATGAAATTTACTTACTCCCCCTGGATTGATGACACGTTAATTCCAATTTAAACAAAAATAATACGCATCAAGCAGACGAGTGAAGTATATTAAATGAGAATCGATTATTGAATTATTGAAATACCAAATGAAGGTTATTGAAATATCGGATTTGAAAATCCATTTATATATCTTAACTCCCCCTGAATCTAACACATCAAGTTAGATTCTTGGAAAAATGCTCTAAATTTTCATTTGGCACATCGTTATTATTATATCTCTCCCCCTTTGGCATAAGCAAAAAGAGCGGGAGGATAACAACGACAACAACAATGGCCTCAAATTAAAAAGCACGGGAGTCGTAGAATACGACGAAGGTTCAAGTGACACCAAAGAGAAAAATAAGAATAGAATCAAGGCGTGTCAAAGTTACCAACGTCGAAAAATCGTAAAACGAAATCATCAAAACTCAAATCAATATTACGGATTGAGTTATGGAATATACTCTCCAATATCAACATTTCTTGGTTAATTTAGTGCATGGAAAACAATTCTATGTTTCTATAGAAGAAATTTCTATTAAACCAAGTGAATATCGTCGAGCGACGAAATCGAACATTAGAGACATAACAAAAATTATAAATTTTGCACGATATAATGAAATGTCAACTGCGACGCATATATATATATATGTGAAATGAAGCAAAGTACATCACCGACATACAACAAAAATACATCATGATATGACAAAAATATCGGAGTGCCCACAAAAAAAAATACATCATCATCACACATTATCAAAATACATCATCACAAATATCAAAAAGACATCAAAAAGATCCAAAAGACATAGCCACCCACACTATCCTACCCAACAACTCTCTCAACATGATATATCATCCAATGAGCAGCAGGAGAGGCCTCGGAGAAACTCAAGAGGCAGCGGGAGGACCGGAAGCAACTGCAGGCTCAGCAGAAGCAGAAGAGGTGACTGGATCAGCAGGAGGAACGGATGAAGTGGCAACCTCTGAAGCAGCAACCGTAGTGGCCTCGGGAGCACCAGTCGGAGAATCCACCACAGGAGTAGCGGCAACAGGTGTGCTCTCGGGGGCACCAGCAGAAGAAGCAGCAACAGCATCACCGGAAGTGGAAGCACCAGCAGCAGTGCCCTCGGGTGCACGAGTCGAAGCACGACAGAGCTCCTCAACGTCCTCCTCAGCCATGTCAGCTAACTCCTCATCCTCAGAAACTGATGGAGGAACATCAACACCCAGCAGACGAGCCATACGGCAGACTACCTCCTCGGTACGAGCCAAGCGAGACTCGTGACGACGAAGCAACTGTACGACCTCATCCAGGGTGGCAGAGGGAGCAGTAGAGGCACTGGCAGAGGCAGGGACAGACGCTGAAGGTGTCGTCCTCTGAACGTGACGAAGAGCCGCAAGAGATTTCTTGACGGCCGTCGCATTCAGGGGAGGACCAAGGGGACGCTCATCGTCACGAGGCAACGTGACACGAAAATGACGAAAGACGAGGGTCAACATGCAAGGAAATGGGATATGAGCCGATTTATTGGACTTTCGAATACACTCGAAAGATTCAATCTTATCGAGTATAATTCGAGCCCAATTAATCGAGCTCCCCATGAAGATCGCATAGATAAGCTTCAAAAATGGCTGGGATGGTAAAGATGAGGAGCCGTACTTGGGAAGCAAGCACGACTTCAGAATCAGATTGAGGACCCACGCATTAGGCTTGAATGATTTAGATGGCACGCCAATCATGGCAGGAGGGATCTGATGGAAAATCTCTGAAAGGATGGTCTGATCAAGAGAAGAAATATCATCTACCGATATATCAGAGGGAAGAAGGCCAGACGAAGAGATACCCAAAATCTCTCCTAAGATTTCCGCAGTGAGGACTATAGGAGTCCCCAAAACGGTCGTCTCAACAGAGTGGGTCTGATCGTACTGACCCCGGATCCTATTCGCATAGAAAAGCTTAACTAATCTAGGGTAGGGGTGAGGATTCGCCTTCGGGTCATATCGAAGGTAATCGAGAAGACCCGACGACGACAGAAGATCAGCTAACCCTATAAAATCGCTAAACTGGACGAAATGATCCAGAAGCAGCGGGCAATGTTCGATACGATTATACGCCGCGAGACACAAAGGGTCATCGCGACATAAGGAAATATCGACACCGCCCACCGGCATCGGACCCTTTCCCTTAGGCTTACGGGTAGATGTACGAGGGTGGTTGCTAGACTCGGGATGAGTAGGAGGAGTGGGTTCCCTATGAGTCTCGGTCTCGGGGTTATACTCCGTATCGGAATCGGTAGGGGTATGGAACGTAGAGGCAGAGGCAAGAATTTTGGCCTTAGGCTTAGGCTTGGGTTGACCTCTAGGTTTAGCGGTCGTCGTCCTCTTCCTCTTGAGAGGAGGCGAAGACGACGAAGGAAGGGTGGACTTGGCTCTACGCTTCGGAGGGGTTGGATGCTCGGGATCCGAAGGGTTTTGCTCTACGTTCATCGGAGAGGGGCTAGACGGAGTGATCGGAATACGAGTTCTTGCCATAATCGAAGCAAGACACGGGACAAGGAGATCAAACGAAGAAGCCATAGCCGAAAAATATTAGATAAACCCTAAGAACCCTAGAAACCGAGCAAGCCCTAGCTCTAGGAAAGGAAATCTAACCCTAGAAGGAGAGGAGATCACCTAGAACGAGGGGCCGACGGCAGAGATCGACGGAGACGGCCGGAAAATGGCCGGAGAACGATCGGAAGTCGAAGGGTTTTGAGGTGAATCGGGGGTTCGAGCTGAGGGAGAGGGACAGTGGATCGATTAGAATGAAAATCGATCGACTAAACTGAGTTTAAGTCGGTCGATTTCGCAAATGACCAAACAACCCCTGGCACAACTAGTCGGTCACAGTTCAAGCACTGACCGACTAGATCACGATCTAGTCGGTCGGTCAATGAGCTTGAACCGACTAGTTGTAAACAGTGGCTGAATCCAAGTTAACTGACAAGAATTAGTCGGTCTGTGTTCATTTACTGACCGACTAGATATCAATCTAGTCGGTCGGTCACTGAACATGAACCGACTAAAGAGTTTAAGATGGAAAGGAAACTCAATAAGCTTGAGTTAGTCGGTCTAAGTTCTTCTACTAACCGACTAGATGAATATCTAGTCGGTTGGTGGTTGAGCCTATACCGACTAACAGAGTCCAAACAATGATAATCAAGTTCTCTCCTTAAACTGCTTGAACGATATATCTCAAAACTTCTCAATAATCATCTAAACTACCCCATTAAACATCGAAAACTTAAAATTTGACGATTACGCACAAATCGAACGAAAAATCAAAAATATCACATAAATTCCGAAAAATCCAATAATTCTAGCATGAAAGAGATATTGCCAAATATAATAGCATGCAAAATTATTGAATGAAACATGAATCCTATATCTCGGATTCACCCATAATCCCCAATTCTCGACGTAACCGCACAAAGGAGTCCTTCTTCAGGGGTTTCGTGAAAATATCGGCGATTTGCTTTTGGGTTTCAACGTACACTAAAATGATGTCCTTTTTAGCAACATGATCATCTAAAAATGGTGTCGGACATCTATGTGTTTCGAACGGGAGTGGTGTACCGGGTTCTTGGAAAGACATATTGCACTTTGGTTGTCAACCATGATAGGGCAAGTATCACAATTAATACCAAAATCTTTAAGTGTGTGTCTCATCCAAAGAACTTGAGCACACACGGCACCGGCGGCAATATATTCCGCCTCGATGGTTGAAAGTGATACGGAATTTTGCTTCTTGGAAAACCAAGAGACAAGAGAATTTCCTATAAAATGGCAAGTGCCACTAGTACTTTTCCTGTCGGATTTGCATCCCGCATAATCGGCATCACTATATGAGATTAACTCATATGTGCTAGATTTCGGATAAAGTAATCCAAAATCTAAAGTGTAACTTAGATAGCGAAAAATACGCTTTACCGCTACTAAGTGAGATTCCTTAGGTTGAGATTGATAACGAGCACATACGCATACGGCGAACATAATATTGGGCCTACTTGCGGTAAGATAAAGCAAACTACCTATCATACCTCGATATAGACGAATGTCTACATCCTTACCGCACGTATCCTTATCGAGATGCGTTGTCGTGCTCATTGGAGTCTTTTTCCCGGAAGCACTCTCCATTCCAAATCGCTTTAGCAACTCCACCGTATACTTCGTTTGGTGGATGAAGATTGCATCGTCCATTTGGCGAATTAGGAGACCTAAGAAATACTTGAGCTCACCCATGTGGCTCATCTCAAATTGTTCCTTCATAACATTAGAAAACTCTTCGCAAAGAGCAAAGTTAGTAGCACCGAAAATGATATCATCAACATATATTTGAACTAAAATTATATCATTATTCGCATGCTTAACAAAAAGTGTAGAATCGGCTTCTCCCATTTTAAAATTTAAATCCAAAAGAAAATTCTTTAGGCGATCATACCAAGCTCGAGGAGCTTGTCTTAAGCCGTAAAGCGCTTTCTTTAGTTTAAAAACATGATTTGGAAATTTTTCATTTATGAAGCCCGGAGGTTGAGAAACGTAAACTTCCTCAACGACATCTCCGTTTAAAAATGCACTTTTAACATCCATTTGAAATAATTTAAAATCCTTATGACATGCAAAAGACAATAATAATCTAATTGATTCTAATCTAGCTACCGGAGCGAAGGATTCTTCGAAATCAACACCTTCCTCTTGTCGATAGCCTTGAGCAACTAACCGAGCTTTGTTCCGGACGACGACTTGGTTTTCGTCGGTTTTGTTCTTGAAGATCCACTTTGTCCCTATGACGGTGTGGTTCTTCGATGGCAATGGAACAAGCTCCCAAACTTCATTTCTCTCGAATTGAATGAGCTCCTCCTCCATGGCTAAGATCCAAGCGCTATCTTCGCATGCTTCATTAATATTCTTTGGCTCTATCGAGGAGGCAAAGGCACAATGAGCGAAGTAGTTCACTTGCGATCTCGTCTTGACACTATCATGGATATTGCCAATGACTTGCTCATGAGGATGGTCACGAACGGTATGAAGCCGTTTGGGAATACCTTGATTACTAGGAACATTCTCAACAACTTCATTAGTTGGGTTAGTCTCAATAGAATCAATAGAATCATTAGACTTAGAATTATCAAGTGAATCACATAAAACATCCATAGAATCACTTTCATTTGAAATTCTAGTTGGAACAAATCCTTCATTAAATGAGACATGAAGCGACTCCTCGATCGTTGAGGTTCGTTTGTTGAATATCCGGTAGGCTTTGCTACGCGAAGAATATCCAACAAAAATCCCCTCATCGGATCTTGGATCGAATTTGTCCAAACTACCATACGTGTTCTTAATAAAACATTTCGAACCAAAAACACGAAAATGTTTAACTTGAGGCAACCTACCAAACAACAATTCATAACAAGTTTGTTTAGTGCCGGGCCTCAAAAGTATTCTATTAAACACATAGCAAGCGGTGTGTACCGCTTTCGCCCAAAATTGATGGCCAAGTTGGCTATCATCAAGCATAGTGCGAGCACACTCCACTAGCGTCCTATTCTTTCTCTCAACTACTCCATTTTGAGGAGGTGCACGAGGGAAAGAGAAGGTGTGAGTAATACCAACTTCATCACAAAATGTCTCAAAAGACTCATTCTCAAATTCACCTCCATGATCACTACGAATAGTGACAATGGTGGTTCCTAAGAGATTTTGTACTTTCTTAACAAAAATTGTGAAGTTTTCAAAAGCTTCATTTTTATTACATAATGAAAATACCCATGTAAATCTCGAATAGTCATCTACGATGACAAGTCCATATCTAGCATTTCCTAATGAAGCAACTCTAGTTGGCCCAAATAAATCTAGATGTAATAGCTCTAGTGGCCGTTTAGTAGAAATGCTTTTCTTAGGTTTAAATGAAGATTTAGGAAGCTTGCCACGTTGACAACAATCACAAAAACTTTTCTTTTCAAAAACAAGTTTCGGAAAACCTTTAATGGAATTTAATTTTGAAAGCTTATAAAGTGTTCCAAAGTTCACATGTCCAAAGCGTCGATGCCATAAGTGTTGTTCACTTGTGTTGGCAACGAGGCATTGTTCATATGACTTAGGAAGATCCAAAATATAAATGTCTTTATGACGAGTTCCGGAAAATAATAATTTATTATTATCTTTTCTTAAAATATGACACAATCCTTTCGCAAAGCTAACTTTGTAACCTTTGTCACAAAGTTGGCTTATTGAAATAAGATTGTGATTTAAACCACTAACAAGATAAACATCACTAATTAGGGGTTTAGAAGGGTTACCCACTTTACCAACACCTATGATGGTTCCGCTCTCGTTGCCTCCAAATACGACGCGGTTTCCATTTGCTATGGGAACCACTCCGGAGAGCAAACTAGCGTCACCCGTCATGTGTTTTGAACACCCGCTATCGAGTATCCAATTTCCCTTGGAGCCAAATTTAAACTTATTGCTCCTTGACTTTTTCTTTTCCTTGAGTACCTAAAGATAAAGAATTTCATATCATGGTACCCAAGGTCATTGGGTCCAAAAGATTAGACCTTTGGAAGCCAAGTCCAATTGGACTTAGACTTCCCCACATAATTTCTACTATGCACAACATCCGAAAAATAAGCATTCATATACATTTGTTTTTCGTCCATGTTTGTGTCCTTTGGGCTCCAAATTGTGAAAATCTTGGGAGCCCTCATCCTATTGGGTGCATGCATGCTACGTTGATTTCTACGTGATGCATGTTGTGGATAGGCATACGGAACATGATGGAATGGTGCACGATGAGAATTATTCATATGATGTTGTGGGTGAACATATGCATGTGAGGGAACACGTGCATGAGGGTGTCTCACATTGTGTGCACGTGCCCGAGAATGTGTTGCATAGAAATCATCATATGTGTGAGATGGTGGAGTAGGACGTGTGTTCCTACGTGGCATGGTATTGGTGTACATATAAGCATGCCCCTTCTTTGGAGGTCCACCCAAAGTGGGTTTCTTTCCAAAATAAGGCGTGGACGAGGTGGAAGCACCATTGGTAGATGAACTACCAATAGAGTGTTTGCTACCACTCGTAGAGTCACTGGAAGTTGGCCTAACAAAAGTAGTGGCCGATTTGGATGGACATCCCATCGTATACCCCAAACCAATGTGGTGATTGGCCGGGAGTAAGTCACTTAGGATTTTATCCAAATGGTCCTTACCCTTATTGAATCTATTGATTCGGCCTAATGTGTTTTCATATTTCTCTTTGAGAGAACGCATAGAAGTATCTAGAGTAGATACTTGCGATGTGAGCACATAAACACGAGATTTAAGATTCTCGTTCTCAATACTCAAAGTCGAGTTTTGAGAAGTTAAATCCGCTATCCTATGTTCTTCCGGATCATCTATGCTAACATGTTCAAGTTTAGATTTGAGATTAACAATCTCATTTCTTAACTCTTCAACAACGGTGTCGTTGTTGGTGATGATAGTCTTAGGCGAGGTTTGAATGCTAGCTAGGTCATCTTTTACCTTAGTATATCTATTTACTAATTTAGTGTATTTTGACCATAATTGAGAGTTAGCATTCCTAAGTTCATCCATAGTTACCTCATCATTGCCTTCGTCATCACTATCATCGGAAGAGGAGGATCCTTGATCACGCTCCTCTCTTGCCATGAAGCACATGTGCGCTTGCTCCACGTGCTCATCGTCCGACTCTCCGCTTGAAGAATCATCGGATTCGGTGAAGGTAGCTCCGACAAGTCCCTTCTTGTTTCCTTTCGTGTACTTCTTGGACTTGGCATACTTCGGCGCCTTCCACTTCTCCTTGTGCTTATTGAGGGGACACTCCGCTTTCATGTGTCCCGGCTTATTGCACTTGAAACACAAAGGAGAGGAAGAGGCGTTAGTAGAACCAAATTTAGCGTTGTTCTTGAAGTTACCTTTTCGGAAGAAACGGTTGAACTTCTTGGCCATGAGTGCCATGGACTCCAAGTCCAACTCGTTTTCTGAGTCTTCATCATCGGTTGATGTGGATGTGGATGGAGCGGCCTTGAAAGCAATGGCCTTCTTCTTTGGCTCGTCTTGCTTTAGGTAGGACTTCATCTTTTCCTGCAATTTGAGCTTGCTATCCTTGCGTACCTCGTATGACATTAAAGTACCCATTAGTTGAACTACGGTGTACTTGTTCATGTCATTACCTTCCTCGATGGCGAAGGTGCGCTTTTCCCAAGAAGAAGGAAGTCCTTCGATAAGCTTCAAACACTTCTCCTTTTGGGTGTAGGATTTGCCAAGAGCCTCTAACTCGTTTATGATGTCGACGAAGCGAGCGTAATACTCCTTCATCTTCTCGCCCTGTTGCATATGAAACATTTCGTAGTCTTTGTTTACAACTACGAGTTTAGAGTCTCTTACCCGACTCGTCCCTTCATGAAGTATGAGGAGGGAGTTCCAAATTTAATATGCACTCTTACATGTGCATATCTTATTGAAGTCCTCGGGCTCCAATGCGCATTGCAAGGCGTTCATTGCCTTGGCATTGCTTACCTCCGCGGCGACCTCCGCGGTTGTCCATTTCTCGAAGTCTTCTTCTTCGGGCTCGATGTACTCCTTCATTGTAGTCCTCCATAAAGATGCACTTCGGAGGAAGGTTTCCATCCTACATTTCCAGTACCCGTAGTTGGTACCGTTGAAGAATGGAGGCCTCGTAGAGGAATGTCCTTCCATCACCGAAGATGCTCCTTCACGGTTCCTGAAGGTGTCATAGTTGGAAGGTGGACGCACGGTCTTGTTGTCGTTGGCAGACATAGCTGTGTATCTGGCTCTGATACCAAATGTAATGCCCTACAAGCTACTGCACAAGTACTAGAGGGGGGGTGAATAGTACTTTAAAAATAACAAGGAGTATAATTCCTAATTATAATGCAAACAACTACCAAATCAATTTGCGGAAGCTTAAATTGATTGACAACAACAATAATAACAATGCTAACACAATATGTTACTGGGTTCGGATCCACCCAAGTCTCCCCGACTTGTTCCCGGTGATCCTACGTCCCAACCACCCGGATCCCCTCCGGATACTTGAGTTAGAAACCCTAACTCAAGATTTCCACTATGAAATACTTGTGAAAACCCTCCACAAGTCAAATCATACAAAATGTAATTTGTGACTCCCACAACCCGGGATCACAACCACACTCTCACAACCGAGAGTGAAACTTACAAATCAAATATGAAATGAAATAAAGAAACTTCTTACCGAACAAAATACCTATGCCTTGAGTATTGCTTACGAATTAGGGCAAGGATGATTTTGAGGAAGAAGTGGCACCAAACCCTAGCTCCAAGATGTAGAACAGCGATGGAGAGCTTTGGGGATGTTGGTGACCTAGAATCAAGCACTTGGCTTGGAAGGCTTCACACTCAATAAATCTCTCTTTGGAAGTAAGAGTTAGGAGAGATTAATGAATGGAGGGAATGAGCTTTGAATGAGCTTGGATTGATTTCTCTTGAACTCTAAACTTGCATTAATATCAGCCCTTGGCAGCAATGAATGCAGCCCAACAAGTATTTATAGGTTAGAGGAGAGAGAGAGAGAGAAAAACGTTTCAATTAGGGCTCCAACGGCTCTTTTCTGAACCCAACTAGTCGGTCAAAGAACAATCACCGACCGACTAGTTCATCAACTAGTCGGTCGGTCAATTAACGCAAACCGACTAATGGGTGAACAGAGAAAAGATCAAAGCACAGACACATGGAACTAGTCGGTCTAAGAAGAGTCACTGACCGACTAGTTTCACAACTAGTCGGTCGGTTACTCAACGTGGACCAACTAACAGATAAAACTGAAGTCTGAGAAGAATTAGACTTAGTCGGTCCAAGAACAAATGTTGACCGACTAATTCACCAACTAGTCGGTCACCAAATGAACATAGACCGACTAACAATAAACAGTAAGTATGGTGAAAAATTTGGCATGTACAGTAAACAAAACTAGTCGGTCTAAGAAGAAAAGTTGACCGACTAGTTCATCAACTAGTCGGTCGATCAATGAGCACAGACCGACTAATGATAAACAGTAGCTCAAGTGAAAATGTGCATGTTCAGGGAAAGCTCAACTAGTCGGTCACAGAAGCATCACTGACCGACTAGTTCACAAACTAGTCGGTCGGTGAGTCAACTTAGACCGACTAACTGTAAACAGTAAAGAGCTATGATTTAACTGAGAAGAACTAGTCGGTCCAAGAAGCTTGGCTGACCGACTAGATCACCATCTAGTCGGTCAGTTCTTCTTCTTGAACCAACTAACATGCACAAGAAGTCCCGAATCGAAGCGCGAAGCTTCGGGAAGAATTGTATGGACTTCTACTAAGATCTTAGAGCTAAGATATGAGCGTTATGAAGATTTAAAACGTAAGACCTACTCAAGGCTTAACATTCTACGAAAGAAGCTTAAAGACTATAATTAAACTTGACGATACCGTCTTCAATAGCTTCAATCGAATCTTCATGACTTCTAAATAGGTCCATAAGCTTCAACGAAGCTTTAGGCATACGATCACGTGCTTTGAGAAGTCTTGAGACGTCGTAATTGTTATTCATGTGAATTTGGCGACGATCTCCATAACTGCGCTCACAAAGTGTTAGTACATATTATATTTATGTTTGTTCATCATCCAAAACCAAATCCGGGGAGTCCAATATCCAACATTCTCCCCCTTTTTGGTGATCACAAACCAACATAAATAATAATCAAAAATAATAATTCAAATGAAATTTACTTACTCCCCCTGGATTGATGACACGTTAATTCCAATTTAAACAAAAATAATACGCATCAAGCAGACGAGTGAAGTATATTAAATGAGAATCGATTATTGAATTATTGAAATACCAAATGAAGGTTATTGAAATATCGGATTTGAAAATCCATTTATATATCTTAACTCCCCCTGAATCTAACACATCAAGTTAGATTCTTGGAAAAATGCTCTAAATTTTCATTTGGCACATCGTTATTATTATATCTCTCCCCCTTTGGCATAAGCAAAAAGAGCGGGAGGATAACAACGACAACAACAATGGCCTCAAATTAAAAAGCACGGGAGTCGTAGAATACGACGAAGGTTCAAATGACACCAAAGAGAAAAATAAGAATAGAATCAAGGCGTGTCAAAGTTACCAACGTCGAAAAATCGTAAAACGAAATCATCAAAACTCAAATCAATATTACGGATTGAGTTATGGAATATACTCTCCAATATCAACATTTCTTGGTTAATTTAGTGCATGGAAAACAATTCTATGTTTCCATAGAAGAAATTTCTATTAAACCAAGTGAATATCGTCGAGCGACGAAATCGAACATTAGAGACATAACAAAAATTATAAATTTTGCACGATATAATGAAATGTCAACTGCGACGTGTATATATATATATATATATATATATATATATATATATATATATATATATATATATCTGTGTGTGTGTGTGAAATGAAGCAAAGTACATCACCGACATACAACAAAAATACATCATGATATGACAAAAATATCGGAGTGCCCACAAAAAAAATACATCATCATCACACATTATCAAAATACATCATCACAAATATCAAAAAGACATCAAAAAGATCCAAAAGACATAGTATGCTCGGCCGAGTGACTAGTATGCTCGGCCGAGTGAACCCTGTTTTCTGCTGTTTGTCTTCGTTTGGGCTCTAAACTGTGTTTTTCTTCCTCCAGTCGATTTCATCTTCCTCCTAAGCATCGAGCGCCTTCCTAGAGCGCTCCTCGTCGCCTTGTTCATCCTCCTAATGATGGATACCTCGTTCTCCTCTCTTGTCAGGAAAAATAGGACCCGTTATCACGAAATTTTTTTGGGCGAACGACTCAAAACACTAAAAATTTCTAAAACAAAAATAAAAGAAAAGAAAAAATAAAGCTATAACCGTCGGGTTGCCTCCCGACAAGCGCTTGTTTAAGGTCGTGAGCTCGACCCCCTATGATTTTCAATTAACGCGGGATGTTTGGTGCATATGAGATGCACCCGTCAAATTTTACGGGGAGAACGCTTGGATTCAGAAGTTGCGGCGGTGTGTTCTCCCTCGGTGGTTGATCGCTTCCGAGTATACACCCAAAGAACAGTTGTAGTTTTACCGCAAGCGCACGGTGTAGCGGCGAGCGGGATATCGAACACAGGGAGGACGAATGACCGTGCTTGCTCCTAATCAACCTGGCTACTTAAGAGAGAAATTTGCCTTTGGCGATCCTGTCACAATCGTAAGACAAAACGTGCAGAAATATCAAATCAAATAAAGAACGTCTAGGGAATGGGGAATCCCCGCTACTCACCGTATTTCATAAATGTGGTTCGTTGGTATCAAAATTACTTGAATAAGAATTTGGATGAACTAGTTGCAACTGAATGTAGAACCAAGCTCACGCTCTCGCGCTGTTGCCGGTCTATAGCTATCCTAGGTTTGGATCCAATCTCTTGCAAACCCTAGCCTAGGAAAGCTAGCATTAGGATCAACATCATCGTCCACTCGCGCACCGAGTCCAATCTCTTGCAAACTCGGTCCACGATCTAGATTGTGATAGTTCCTACCCGTCCAATCTCTTGCAAACGAGTATCGGCATGTAATTGCAACCGGAAATCCTAGTATCGGTCCAATCTCTTGCAAACCGATACTTCGAAAATCCGATTCCAACCCAATTCGGATTTCTAGGGCTTCCTATCAAATTGGGATCCAATCTCTTGCAAATCCCAATCGATATGAATACCTAGCCATCCGTAGTAAATTGATCACAATCTAATCCCTAATTATTGATTCTAGCGCAATTTCTACCAATTCATCACAAATATGAAATTGGGCTTGTAGGGTTCATCCCCACGCCCCAAGACGTGGAGACTACTCACAATTCATAGCAAGATCACAAAAATATTCAATGAAATAAGCAATAGAATTCATCACAATATTGAGATAAGCAATAAAAATAGAATTTTTAAGGAAAAGAGATGCAAACCAACGGAGTTCTTCAATTGCTCTAACAAAAATCACAAACTTGTCTCTTCTCCAATCACAAGAATAAAGCTAAAAACTAATCTAAAAAGCTGCAAAAAATCTAAGAGAGAGGCTCTCTAAACTAGGGTAAAAACAGGGCTTAAATATCCCTCAAAATCGTCCAAAAATCGTGACCAAAATACCCCTGCACAGCCTGTTTTCCGCAATTTTCGCTACAGGCAGCGCATCGCACTCGGCTGAGTGACAAAGGTCGCTCGGCCGAGTGAAAACCATGTCATTTTCCAGTAAGTCGGGGGCTTCAGGGGTCTTCAGTTCGGGGGCGACTCGACCGAGTGAGTTGTCGTCACTCGGCCGACGGCTTCAAGGCACTCGGGCGGACGAAATAATCCACTCGGCCGAGTGGGTCTTCTGAAGCTCAGGCAGCCGAAAAACAGTAACTTCGATATTTTGGAAGGGCTTCGTCTGGGCACCACTCGGGCGGACGCGATATCGTCACTCGGCCGATGTGGTCTTCAGTGCTCGGCCGAGTGCACATAGGAATCGTATCTGTTCAGGTCGGCCGAGCAGTGTCTCGCTGGTCGGCCGAGTAGCTCCTCCACTCGGCCGAGTGGGACACAAAAAATGCCCATTCTGCTTGTTTTGGCCTCCTCGTCGCTCCTGTGACGTCCATTCTTCTTCCGCTCCTCTCCAACAGCAAAATACCCCTCGGGGAGGTCGTCGGTGACCGTCTAAAGTGAGCGTATCTCAAGATCACTCCAAATCGCGCCAAATCACCTGAAATGCGACAAAAACAACAAATCATGAAAAGCATCGCAATATCGTCGATATATCGTGAAAAACATGATTTGGGCGATCTAGATGGCATGCAAACATGCGGAAAAAAGGTGTAAAATAATGAGTGATCAGTGGTCTCTCGTCTCGAATAGTGTTGTGGGATGGCTCCCCCAAGCTAGCACTTGCTCCGGTCCTCGGCTTTACCGGTGACGCCGATTTCCGTATCGGCGGAGCTTTCTTCGGAGACTTCATCTTCGAGAGTTTGCAGAGCTCTCGAATCCTTGCGACATCAGCGTCGCCTTCATCAATTTCAGCAGAGAAGTCAGGGGAATCATTTATCTTCTCTTCTTGGTCCAAATCTGGCCCTTCCTCGAAATCTTCTTTGAATAGAGCGCCGATCGAATGGGGGATCGCCTCCTCAATTACCTCGTCAAGGAGGTATGAAAGATCATCCGGCCGTCCCTTAAGTAGATATATTCTATTGATTTCCCCCATTGGGACTCCCTCGGAATAATGCTTGAGCCTCTGACCATTTACCTTGAATGTGGCTCCGTCCTTGCTTTCCAACTCGAAGGCCCCTCCCGGTTGTATGTGCTTGATGGTGAAAGGTCCGGACCAACGTGACCTCAACTTACCGGGAAATAGTCGGAGCCGAGAATTATAGAGCAAGACCTTGTCTCCTACTTTGAAGTCTGTGACGGTTATGCGGGCATCGTGGATAATCTTGGTCCTTTCTTTGTAAATTCTCGAGCTCTCGTAGGCGTCTCTTCTTATCTCATCAAGCTCGTTGATGTCCAAGAGTCGCCTCACCACCGCACTCTTGTAATCATAATTAAAGGTCTTGATGGCCCAATATGCACGGTGTTCCAACTCTACCGGCAAGTGGCAAGCTTTCCCATAAACAAGTCGGAACAGTGTGGTGCCGATGGGAGTGCGAAAGGCCGTGCGATTTGCCCATAGAGCATCGTTTAGCTTCATTGACCAATCCTTTCTAGATCGATCCACTGTCTTCTCAAGAATTTGCTTGATTTCTCTATTTGAGACTTCCACTTGGCCGCTTGTCTGGGGGTGATATGCCATGCCAACTCTATGGTTTACCCCGTACTTCTTTAGCATGGCTTCAAACTTGTTTTCTATGAAATGGCTCCCCCCGTCGCTTATCAAGGTACGAGGCACTCCGAAGCGTGGGAAGATATTCTGCTTGAAGAACTTAGAGACGACCCTTGCATCATTAGTAGGGGTGGTGATTGCTTCCACCCATTTGGAGACATAGTCAACGGCCAATAGGATGTATTTGTTACCATTGCTCGACGGAAATGGCCCCATGAAGTCTACTCCCCAACAATCAAAAAGCTCGATTTCTTGGATGGGCCTCATTGGCATCTCATTGCGTTTGGAGATATTCCTGGTCCGTTGGCATCTATCGCACCCCTTTACAAAGTCGTGGGTGTCTCTAAACATTGTTGGCCAGAAGAATCCGCTCTACAAAATCTTAGCGGTTGTTTTATAGGCGGCATGATGTCCTCCGCATGGTAGACCGTGGCAATGCAAAATGATAGACGTTACCTCCTCTTTAGAAACACACCTCCGAATGACACTATCTTTGCATATCTTGAAGAGGTATGGATCTTCCCAAAAATAGCTACGGACCTCATGCAGAAATCTCCTCTTTTAATGCGTGGGCATCCCATGCGGTTTAATTCCACAAGCCAAGTAGTTGACGAAGTCCGCGTACCAAGGTACTTCACCGGTCCTTATGGCATATAGCCTCTCATCCACGAATGTGTCGTCGATAGGTAAACTCTCATCCTCCTTGTCGTGAATGAGCCTAGACAAATGATCCGCCACGACATTGTCCGTACCTTTCTTGTCTCTGATCTCCAAATCGAATTCTTGCAACAAGAGTATCCACCTAATCAACCAAGGTTTGGCCTCCTTCTTGTTTAAAAGATACTTCAACGCCGCATGGTCGGTGTGGACAATCACCTTGGAACCAATGAAGTAGGAGCGAAACTTCTCGACGGAATAGACGACCGCTAGAAGCTCTTTTTCGGTAGTTGTGTAGTTTTTCTGCGCGTCATCCAATGTCTTGCTCGCATAGTATATCGCATGAAGCTTCCTATCTTTTCTTTGTCCCAATACCGCTCCAATGGCTTGGTCGCTAGCATCACACATTAGCTCAAAGGGAAGGCTCCAATCCGGTGGTTGTATGATGGGCGCGGAAACTAGTGCTTCCTTCAAGGTGTTGAAGGCTTGCAAGCATTCCCCTGAAAAAATAAAAGGAGTATCTTTAGCGAGCAAGGAAGTAAGTGGTCGGGCAATCGAGGCGAAATCCTTGATGAAGCGGCGGTAAACCCCCGCATGACCAAGAAAGCCTCTAATGCCCTTGACATTAATAGGAGGAGGGAGTTTCTCGATTACCTCAATCTTTGCTTTATCTACCTCAATTCCTCTCGAGGAGACAAGGTGCCCGAGAACTATCCCCTCCGTGACCATGAAGTGACACTTCTCCCAATTTAGAGTGAGATTGTTTTGTTGGCACCTTTTAAGGACTTTAGCAAGATTGGCCAAACAAGAGTCAAACTCACTTCCATAAACCGAAAAATCATCCATAAAAACTTCCATAATATTTTCAATGTAATCGGAAAATATGGATGTCATACACCTCTGAAAGGTGGCGGGAGCATTACAAAGACCAAACGGCATCCTTCGGTAGGCATAGGTACCATAGGGACAAGTAAAAGTGGTCTTTTCTTGGTCATCTTCATGCAAAGGGATTTGGAAGAATCCCGAATACCCATCTAGATAACAAAAGTATTTATGTTTAGCTAGGCGTTCAAGCATTTGATCAATGAAGGGCAATGGGTAATGGTCCTTTCGGGTAGCTTTATTTAGTTTCCTATAATCAATGCACATTCGCCATCCCGTGACGGTGCGCGTAGATATGGGCTCACCTTTTTCATTTTTTATGACTGTCATCCCCCCTTTCTTGGGGACGACGTGAACGGGGCTAACCCATCTACTGTCAGAGATAGGATAAATAATACCGGCGTCGAGCAGTTTTAGGATTTCCTTTTTAACCACCTCCTTCATATTCGGGTTTAACCGCCTTTGAGGCTCTATGGAGGTGGCGTCGGTATCCTCCAAATGGATCCTATGTGTGCAAAGCCTAGGGCTTATCCCTTTTAGATCAGAGATAGTGCAGCCAAGGACATCGTTGTGGCTCCTAAGAACGTCTAGGAGTTTTTCAAGTTGATCTTGCGTGAGGTGGGAGTTGACTATCACCGGGAAAGTTAATTTATTACCCAAAAAGGCATACCTTAGATTCGGAGGTAATTGTTTAAGTTCTACCTCAAGAGGTGCTGCTCCTTCTACTTCATCAGCTCGCATGAGTTTGGCTTCTTCCTTGTCATCCGGGTTTAGCTCATGTTCAGCTCGCAAGACTCAGACTCACTACTTAGTGAGGACGATGCATCGAAATAGGCGCTCTCCGATTCGGTGCTAGCATCGTCAAAACCTTCACTCTGCTCTGGTTCGTTCCTGGAATCAAGAAACACATCAGACGATTCATAAAAGCAAGAGTGAGCGTCATAGAGTGTAACTCCCTGAACGTCGGTTTGCTCGAAGGATTCTTCGGGAGTATAGTGTTCTTCGACATTTGTTCTACCGTCTTCGAAATATAACTTGTCGTCGATCACATCAACTCTGACATTGCCCCCGATAGTCCCATCCGGGGAGACTTGGTCCATCACAAAACTAGCAAACAGTTGTTCATCGGGGTCCTTGATATCGATAGTAAAAGCTCCGGTAGCGTGGACCTCATCGAAAAACTCCTTGAGGAGGTCTGTGAAGGAGTCATAATCTTCCTGACTGAGTTTTGTTGTCGACATTGCATCCTCCATTCTCCCTGTTAAGATCTTATGCAAAATACGGGGAGAATATGCAAATAGGGATGCGAACAGAGTTAGAACAAGATATAGAAGAAAGTAAAGAAAGAAAGAAAAATAACCGGGTGGTCGATGCCGAACACCGTCAAAATGTCCTCCCCGGCAACGGCGCCAAAAACTTGATCGCTCCGGAATGTAACCCAAAAGTGCGACCGTGTAGTTTTACCGCAAGCGCACGGTGTAGCGGCGAGCGGGTTATCGAACACAGGGAGGACGAATGAAAGTGCTTGCTCCGAACAACCTGGCTATTAAGAATGGAAAAGAGAGAATTTGCCTTTGGCGATCCTGTCACAATCGTCAGACAAAGTACGAAGATATCAAATCAAATAAAAACGCCTAGGGAATGGGGAATCCCCGCTACTCACCGTATCTCGTCAATGTGGTTCATTGGTATCAAAATTGCTAGGGTAAAATCTCGGATGAACTAGTTGCAACTGAATGTAAAACCTAGCTCATGCTCTCGCGCTGTTGCCGGTCTATAGCTATCCTAGGTTTGGGTCCAATCTCTTGCAAACCCTAGCCTAGGCAAGCTAGCATTAGGATCCACATCATCGTTCAATCGCGCCCCGAGCCCACTCTCGTGCAAACTCGGGCCACGACCTAGGTTGGGATAGTTCCTACCCGTCCAATCTCTTGCAAACGGGTATCGGCATGGAATTGCAACCGAGAACCCTAGTATCGGTCCAATCTCTTGCAAACCGATACTACGGAAACTCAATTTCAACCCAATTCGGATTTCTAGGATTTCCTATCGAATTGGGATCCAATCTCTTGCAAATCCCAATCGGTATGAACTCCTAGCCATCCGTAATAAATCGATCCCAAACTAACCCTAATAGCAATTCTAGCAATATTTCTACCAAGTCATCACAAATCTGAAATTGGGCTCGTAGGGTTCATCCCCACGCCCCAAGACGTATAGACTACTCACAATTCATGGCACAAATACAAAAATAATCAATGGAATTAACAAGAGAATTCATCACAATATTCAAATAAGCAATAAAAATAGTATTTTTAAAGGAGAGGGAGACAAACCAATAGAGCTCTTCCAAGAATCCAACAAAAACCAACTTTTCTCTCCTCTCCAATCACAAAATCTAAAGCTAAAAAGTTAATCTAGAAAGCTGCAAAAAGTAAAGAGAAAAAGCTCCTAAACCTAGGGTAAAAACAGGGGTTAAATACCCCCCAAAATCGTCCAAAAACTGTGACCAAAATGCCCCTGCGCAGCCTGAAAATCGAAATTTCCGCTACAGGCAGCGCGTCGCACTCGGCCGAGTGACAAAAGTCGCTCGGCCGAGTGACAAACCCTGAGAATTTCCAGTAAGTCTGGGTCTTCGGGGGTCTTCACTTCGGGGGTCACTCGGCCGAGTGAGTTGTCGTCACTCGGCCGACGGCTTCTTGGTACTCGGGCGGTCGGCATTTTCCACTCGGCCGAGTGGGTCTTCTGAAGCTCAGGCAGACGAAAAACAGTAAGTTGGCAATTTTTGATGGGCTTCGTCTGAGTGCCACTCGGGCGGACGGGGTCTCGTCACTCGGCCGATGTGGCTTCTGTCGCTCGGCCGAGTGCACACATAAAACGTGTCCGATCTGGTCGGCCGAGCGGTGTCTCGCTGGTCGGCCGAGCGGTGTCTCGCTGGTCGGCCGAGTGACTCCTTCACTCGGCCGAGTGAGACACCAAAAATGCCCAATCAGCTTGTTTTGGCCTCCTCGTCGCTCCTGCGACGTTCTTTCTTCTTACGCTCCTCTCCAATCACAAAATACCCCTCGGGGAAGTAATCGGTGACACTCTGGAGTAGGCGTATCAGGGGATCACTCCAAATCGCTCCAAATCTCATGAAATACGACAAAAACAACAAATCGTGAAAAGCATCGCAATTTTGTCGATATATCGTGAAAAACGTGATTTGGGCGATCTAAATGTCATGCAATCATGCGGAAAAAAGGTGTAAAATAAGGAGTGATCAACCAACACACAAAAGAAAACCCCACTTGCAAATCAATTCCAATAAAAAAATCCCCAAGGCCGATTTAATCTCCCTTCAGTTTGTTGGGGTGCCGAATTTTTTATGTGCTAACAATTTGTCTTGCAGGCTTTGCTGAAAGACTATTCAATCATCAAACACAAGACGCAAGTTTGATGCTCCATATGCAAGCCGCTGGTCAATTAAAAATCCCCTTAATAATCTCCGAGAGCCGAACGCCGCACAAAAGATTTTGAAGAGGAAAGCAACAGGCCGACAGTTTTTGTATTGCAAATCCTTGACTGCCGCAAGATCCCATTCAAAATTCCAAGAGCTGAAAATTTATTTCAAGATCCACGTGCTTCAAGCTTTGTTGTTATGAGTCTTCAATTATATTTGAAAGATTTTTTTGATTAAGTTTTTTTTTGTTGCAGGCCGCACAAGACCTTGGTTGCACAAATAAAGACCAAGCAACAAAGGGACAGCCGACGATTTGTTGAAGTGCACTTGGGAAGTCCCAATATTTTTGTTGTGTAGTGTTTTTTTAAACCCGAAAATTTGTGTTTTTTTCTGGGCCGAAAACTGTTGTGGTGATCAATTCTTGTTTGCTTGCAGAAGCAACATAAAGGAGTCTCTGTAACCTTGATTGGTGTGTACCTGCAAAAATTATAGAAGCTCCAAAAGCAGAGGGACGGCCAAAGTCAGAAAGAAGGCTGAGAATAATACAAGGAGAATATCAAAAGGGTACAAAGTCTAAATGGAGTAACAAAGGCGCACCTTGAATTGCCGTTGCTGAGAGACTACTACTACTTGCCAGACGACATCTGGCCCATGCTGATTGACGAAGACGACGCCGCTACACAAACTGAGCTTCCTAAACTTTGTTCTTTATTATTTTGTGTTGTTGTTGTGTTAGATCTTCGTAGGGGAAACTTTACCATCTTTGGTGACTATTTTGGGACTTGTCTGGTTGGGGCTAGACAAGTTCACCCAGCTAGTTTGGGATTAGCTGGTAGAAAGCGTTACTAGGATTGATAGTGAGAGAAAACACAGTGAGTGGGGTACTGAGAGCCTGGCGAGTGTAAAGACGTAGAGGGTGCTCTGAGCGTGCTCTAACTTCTGGTTTTGTACCTATTGCACTATTCAATACTAGTATTTTCTTTAGAGGCTGGAGTAGGTCGAAGGGTCGACCGAACCAGGGTAAATCTGTTGTGTACTCAGTGTCTGCTTTTTATTTACCCTGTTGCTGCTATAACTACGTGTGCTTATTCATGGGTTGCACGAATTATTTTTATAAGCCTATTCACCCCCCCTCTAGGCTAGGATCCAGATCCAACAAGTGGTATCAGAGCAGGTTTTAGGATCTAGCCTAGGTTTGACCATGAATAATCATATGGATAGTGCTTTTGCTGAGGGTCAGTCTGTTTCCCGTCCCCCTCGGTTTAATGGAGGTGATTATGCTTATTGAAAAAATCGAATGAAAATTTACCTCATTTCTGTTGATTATAAAGCTTGGCAAATAATTGAAAAAGGATATAAACTGCATGTTATTAAAGTAGATAATGTTAAGATTGAAAAACTAAATGACAAATGGGATGATAATGATTGGAAATCTTATTCTTTAAATGCTAAAGCTATGAATGCTCTCATTTGTGCACTTGATAAATCTGAATATAATAGAATCTCACATTGTTTAACTGCGCAGGAAATATGGCATACTTTGGAGGTGACACACGAGGGAACGTCACAGGTGAGGGAGTCTAGACTTGCACTTCTGAGCACAGAGTACGAGGGATTTCGCATGCAACCATCAAAGATCATATCAGAGATGTTTGCGAGATTCACTAACATTGTGTACAAGTCTTGTTGGATATGGACGACATGTATACACCCATGAGGGGATGTATGCGGGTCTACGGACCTCAGATGTCGCGTGCATGAAAGCATGTGCGAAGGGAGCCTTTTCATGTGTGAAAAGGACCACTCGATAAGTGGAAAAAGTCACTTTATAAGTGCATAAAGGCACTTGATAAGTGCACAAGGAAGAGGATAAGGAATGGTGTTTATAAAGGCTAATAAGCTTATATGTAGTTATTTCCTACAATAACTACCCCCTTGGCCTATAAATAGGACCCAAGGGTATGGCTTTTAAGGCTAATCCTTCATGTCATAAGTTTGCATAAGGCAACTTATTCTTCCTCTCTCCCTTCCATTAAGTTCTTCTTCCAAGTAGAGATTTAGACGGTGAAATGCTGCTTTGATCCTCTGTGACAAAGTACCGACTGTTGTGGCGAATCCAAGGGCAAAGTTCAGAGACTATAGCGAAGCATACGCTAACGTAAGTCTCCTCTCTTTCAATCCGCTATCATCGCATGATGGGATCCTACATTGGTATCAGAGCCACACGGGTTCGCCCCGGTCTCACCGATGAATGACACGTTGTCTCTTTCACGAATGAGTTTCCTACCATTATGGATATGGTAGGAGCGCATCGTGACGGAGAGAACGTAAAAGTTGTTCTTTTCACGTTAGGGTCTTTTGCCATTACGGATATGGCATGAACTCTCCGTGACTGGAAGAACTGACTGTTCATCTCGCCAAACTCGCACTCCTCATGGATGCTGAGTCTCCATTCAATAGGGAATTGGCACTCTCATCATGTAGAGCGTGAAGTTTGCGGCCTTGAAAGTGTGTTATTTTTTAGCACATAGCCATTAAAGCATAACCACTTTCTCGATGAACGGGTGTCTCATCGGAGAAGATTGTGGTTACAAAACTTCTCATCGGAGAAGAAGATTGCCATGGAAGGGCATGGTGAATTGTCACCATGTAGTATGGCAATAGCATATCTCTTTGGTGCATGATCACCATGGCCATGCGGGTCATAGTGGCTATGCACCCCCCTCCCCATTGGGGAAGGGGTTGGCTTCGGCCAATGACAACCAAGACCACCCCCCATAGGCGGGGTGTGCGGCCGGACTCCAAGGAGGCCGGCCGGCCGGCTAGGGCCTCGGCCCTGGCCAGGCCCTGGCCGGCTCTGGCCAAGGCCAGTGCAGAGGCGCCCTGGCCTCGGCCAGGGCCAAGGCCGGCCCTGGCCTCTGCCAGGGCCAATGCCGGCCCTGGCCTCGGCCAGGGCCAAGGCCGCCCTTGCCGAGGCCAGGGCCAGGCCGATCGGCCCTGGCCGAGGCCAGGGCCAGGCCCCGGCCAGGCCGATGAGCCCCGGCCTCGAACCCAAAAGGGGGGGGCCTGCATGGCCGGCTGGCGGCAGTTACCTACGGCAAAGCCCCCTTTAAGGGGGGAGGGCCTGGATCACTATGGGGGGAATCCGGCCTTGGCACGGCCACAGATCGACCTCGACAATGGCCGGGGCAGGCCACTACCTCCCGCTGCAAAAATACGTTTGCAAAATACGTTTTCAAAATCGCTTTTCCGCTGCAAGTACTATAAGCGTACTATTGTTTGATAAGTGATGGGGAAATATTGAAAGTTTTTCTAGATGGTGATTGGGATCGTAACGACCTTTCCGATTCTAGAGCAACATCTTCAATATTTTTCGAAATTAACTTATCAAATTAAAAAATTTTGCAATGTTTTTTGATCGAACTTTTTTTATGTCTTTTGCAGCATTTTAAAACTAAAATGTCTTCCACTACTAAGAACATCGTCGCTGAGTTGAACAAAGGTGAAAAACTCAACGGCGATAATTACAAACTGTGGTCCATGAAGATACAATATGTTCTAGAGGAGCAAGATGTGCTCGAAACTCTGAAGAACATAATGATTGAACCTGAGTTAGGCACTACGGCCCAACACAAAAGAGACAAGGAAGCTTTCGATGCTTGGTCTCGGAAGAACAAAATTGCACGCATTACGTTGTTGTCAAGTATGGCCGACGACATAATGCAAATCTTCCGAGAATATGACCTAGCTATAGACATATGGTCCAAGCTAGAGGAGATGTTTGGTGGCACCTCGGTGACCAAACTTCGCTCTTTAACTATAAAATTCGATTCGTACAAAAAACGTCCAGATCATTCCATGGGAATGCATCTGCGACACATGGCGAATCGAATTCAGAGTTAAAGGATGCAGGTCATATGTTCACTGATGAGCAACAAATCCAAGCGGCCATACGTTTCCTACCAATCTAATGGGACAACATGAAGATGCATCTCACTCATAATAAGAGCATCAAGAACTTCAACGATGTTTCTAAGCACCTCGAGTTAGAGGAAGAGCGGCTTGCGGTTGCTAAGCCAAGTACAGAAGTGCACATGGTTGCTAGTTCCTCACACGGAGGAAAGAAACGTAAACATCACTCGAAGTTTGCTCATGACCATAAAAAGCAACCAGTGTCTACCAAGAAACCCAAACAAAAGGGTGGGAACAAGAAATGGCACAAGAAGAAGAACTTGAAAAAGATCAAGTGCTTCAAGTGCAACAAGTTAGGTCACTTTGCCCGTTCATGTGCGGATGGAGGAGACAAGGTAACTTGTAATAATACTAGTTACATATGTGTTTCTAGTTTAATATTTCTTGTAGAATCTAATCCCTTTTGGATAATTGATTCAGGTACCACCGACCACATAGCAAGGGACAGACGGTCCTTCGTGGAGTATCACCGGATACCACAAGGAACGAAGTGGATATATGTAGGAAACAACACACGTGTTGAAGTGAAAGGCATTGGGACGTGCAAGCTCGTCTTGGACAACGGCCGCACTATCTTACTTCATGATGTTCTCTTCGCTCCAGATATTCGAAGAAATATAATATCTGTGGTCGTCTTAATGGGTCTTGGTTATAGTTGGTTCTTTCATAATTGTAAAGTGGATCTGTCTTGTAATAATTCTTTAATTGGTACTGGGTATGTTTTTAAAGGATTCATTATATTGCATACGATGTACGATTCCTCAAATTTTAAGGAAAATTTCCTTGTTACAAATTCTTTGATTTATGAGTCAGATGTAATTTGTTGGCACGCAAGGCTTGGTCACATTGGACTAACACGTATGGATAGACTTGCCCAACGTGGCCTTCTATCCAATGTTTCAAAGGTCGAAATGTCGAATTGCGAACATTGCCTTGTAGGGAAATCTTGTCGCAAGCCATTTGGAACCGGCACAAGGGCCGAGGTTCCATTACAGCTCATCCATTCGGACATATGTGTTCTGATGAATGTCAAGACAAGACGCGAGAAGTCCTACTTCAGCACTTTTATTGATGACTTCACCCGATTCGGACATATCTATTTGATATCCCACAAAAATGAAGCATTAACCTGCTTTAAAAACTATATGAGTTTAGTGGAAAATCAATTAGATCGCAAGATTAAGGTCTTGCGAACCGATAGAGGCGGTGAATATCAATCAGCAAGTTTTAAGGAACTTTGTGATGAAAAGGGCATAGTTCATCAAGTAACTATGCCTTATACTCCGCAACAAAATGGTGTTTCTGAAAGGAGGAATAAGACTTTAATGGAAATGGTCCGTTCAATGATGGCGCAAGCTAACTTGCCAATCACCTTTTGGGGTGATGCATTATTGACGGCTGATTTCATCTTGAACCGCGTACCCTCGAAATCAGTTAGCTCCACTCCTTATGAGTTGTGAAACCAAAGGTCTCCTGATTTAAGCATTTTAAAACCTTGGGGGTGTGCATCCTATGCACATATTTCCCCCCATAAGTATGGCAAACTTGGGCCAAGTGGAGGAAATGTATCTTTATACAATATGCAGAAAACTCCAAAGGTTATGTTTTCATTGGTCAGGAAGACAATGGAGGACTGATTGAATTTGAGTCGAGGGATGTTACTTTCTTGAAAAATGAGTTTCAAAGACAGGGCGAGATAAGTCAGGACTTATCTCTATTTGAGATTTATGATCAAGAAGGATTACCTCATTCGAGTGGGAGAATTCTTGGTGAAGACGAAAATACATTTCAACCTTCACCAATGGATGATGCGAATGATGCGAATCCTATTCCATATAGGAATAATGGTCCAAGTGGGAGCAATTCTAATCACATTCCAAGTGGGAGTAATATTAGAATTGATCCAACTTCGAGTCAACAAGGACTTGAAGAATCTCAAATGCGACGTAGTAGTCGTACAATGTTAGCTCCTCTAAGATTTGAGGATGAATTTCCATAAACCTTCGTGACTTTACTACAAGGAGATGACGGGCCTGCTACTTTCAAACAGGCCGTATCATGCCCTGCAAAAGACAAATGGATGGAAGCGATGAAGGAGGAATTAGAATCCATGAAAATTAACCGAGTCTGGGACTTGGTTGACTTACCCAGAGGACGTAGAGCTATTGGAAACAAATGGGTTCTTAAGATCAAGCATAAGGCTGATGGCTCTATAGACAGATATAAAGCTCGCCTTGTCGCGAAAGGTTTTATGCAACAGGAAGGGATAGACTACGAAGAGACCTTCTCACATGTTGTTCGTTTTACCTCGATTCGCTTGATTCTGGCTTTGGTAGCTTGCTTAGACCTCGAATTACATCAAATGGATGTAAAGACTGCCTTTCTCAATGGAGAATTGGACGAGGAGATCTATATGGAACAACCAACAGGGTTTGTAAAAGAAGGAAATAAACATAAGGTTTGTAAAATTTGTAAGTCCATATATGGTCTTAAACAATCCTCGAGGCAATGGTATATACGATTTCAAGAAGTTGTCTTATCAAATGGTCTTACCATGCTTGATGAAGATAACTGTGTATATATCAAGAGAATCAAAAGCAAGTATGTTATTATGTCTCTATATGTAGATGACATTTTAATAGCCGGAAATGACAAGGGCTTTGTGATGGATATCAAGGCTTGGCTTTCATCAGTATTTGAGATGAAAGACATGGGAGAAGCCGCATATATCCTTGGAGTTAAGATTTCAAGGAATCGTTCGAAGAAACTTCTTTCTCTTTCACAAGAGACTTATATAAAGAAGGTTCTAGAACGTTTTAATATGCAGGACTGTAAGTCCATTGATACTCCTATAAGCAAATGCGATAATTTATGCCTGAAAATGTGTCCAAAGAACCAAAAAGAAAAGGAAATTATGGAAAAAGTTCCATATTCCAGTGCAGTTGGTAGTCTTATGTACGCTATGATGTGTACAAGACCGGACATCTATTTTGCCGTTGGAATGGTAAGTCGTTACCAATCCAATCCAGGGCAAGTACACTGGAAAGAGGTTAAGAGGATAATGCGGTATCTTAAAGGGACTGTGGACTATGCTTTATGCTATCAAGGAGATGCCTTGAGGCTCGAAGGCTACACTGATGCTGATTGGGCGGGTGATCTCGATGAGCGACGATCGACCTCAGGACATGTTTTTCTACTCGAATCTGGTGCAATATCCTGGAGTAGCAAGAAGCAATCCTGCATCGCACTTTCAACTATGGAAGCCGAATTTGTAGCATTTAGCATGGCGGTCCAAGAAGCTGTTTGGCTTAGGAGGTTCTTAGACAAGCTAATTGATGCAAGTGACTCGGGTGCTGTACCAATATACAGTGACAGTCAAGCATCTATAGCCTATGTCAAAGATCCAAAATTCCATTGTAAGACCAAACACATTGATATCCGCTACAAATTTGCAAAAGACTATGATAAGAACAAGAAAGTAGACATTAGGTACATATCTACGCATGAGATGATAGCGGATCCGCTTACGAAGGTGATCCCCAGATATGTGTTTTACAAACACTTATCATCTCAAGGATTGCGTAAGAGCTGAGTTGTATCAATGTATTCCCATGTCTATGAAAGATCAAATTTAATAAAAGAATAAGTTCTTTTCGACATTGCATATGAGTTTCTTGAAAATGTTTGTGTACATTTCTTTTAATCTCAGCTATATTTTCTAGTATGTCGGACAGATTGAGGTTGGCTCTCTCACATGAGCAACCGCCTTTATTCTATCAGACGGATAAGATAAAGATGAGACCTGTTTAAAGTTAAAATCGTCAGACGGATGATTTAGTGTCATGACTTAAACAAAAATGATCGTATGAAAGATCTGCATCATATGGATGCTTACAAAAGATCTAAGAGGATTTTTGAAATCTTATCTGTCTTATGTGTGATGTGGGTCCAGGAAATTAATGAGTAGTAAACGGGACTCAAAGTCAGACATTGTGGTGTCTGATCATCATCCTTACAACATCATTAAGACATACGCTCCCCGGGAAAGGAGTGATGTTGTAATACGTATTCATACGACGTATGCATTTGGCCATTGGGTTAGAATAGTAATTTTGTTTACTATTATGTGAGACCCAAAGACCACATGGGTCTTAAACTTCTTACCCTTATGCTAATTAGTTTCTTTAGATTTGACTGGGTGATCGCTGTCTTAGCATGTTGCTTATGGACTATGGTCAATTCGGTCCGGCGGGGTATGTTAGACAAGCGAGTCAAGTCAAGATCGAAAGGATCTCAAGAAGAGGAAGATTAATTTCATATTCATATTTGGATTTTAGAGATTCAAAGCTGGCCAGCCAATTGTAATCCAGATGGGATTCAATTGTTGAATATAAAGTATAAGAAATGTGAAGAAATAATCTAGGGTAAAGCATGCGTTGATCTACTCAACTTTGCACCCCAAGGAGTGTTGTGTATCTCTAACAAGTGCACAACAGCAGACTCTATGCGCATGACGGTCACACGGTCTATTTCTCAGTATGATAAACAGAAGAACTAAAGGAAAAGATGTTTCCTTACAATCCCCTCAAGTGTGAGTGGGAGATGTTGGATATGGACGACCTGTATACACCCATGAGGGGATGTATGAGGGTCTATGGACCTCAGATGTCGTGTGCATAAAAGAATGTGCGAATGGAGCCTTTTCATGTGTGAAAAGGACCACTCGATAAGTGGAAAAAGTCACTTTATAAGTGCATATAAGGCAATTGATAAGTGCATAAGGAAGAGGATAAGGAATGGTGTTTATATAGGCTAATAAGCTTATATGTAGTTATTTCCTACCATAACTACCCCCTTGGCCTATAAATAGGACCCAAGGGTATGGCTTTTAAGGCTAATCCTTCATGCCATAAGTTTGCATAAGGCAACTTATTCTTCCTCTTCTCCCTTCCATTAAGTTCTTCTTCCAAGTAGAGATTTAGACGGTGAAACACTGCTTTGATCCTCTGTGACAAAATACCGACTGTTGTGGCGAATCCAAGGGCAAAGTTCAGATACTATAGCGAAGCATACGCTAACGTAAGTCTCCTCTCTTTCAATCCTCTATCATCGCATGATGGGATCCTACAAGTCTAGCTCGCTCGGTAAGCCATATTCTATCCTTGAGCAGGTGAGAAAGTTATTAAGAGCACTGCCAAGCTTTTTCAGACCTAAAGTCACTGCCATCCAAGAAGCGAAGGATCTATCACAAATGCGGGTGGAGGACTTGATAGGTAATCTAATGTCACACGGGCTTGAATTGCAAAATATTGATGAAAGGGAGAAACCTAAGGAAAAAGAAAAAGCTACAAAGTCACTTGCTCTAAAAGCTGTCGAAAGAGGATGATGATGATGACATAGCGCTAATGGTCAGAAATTTCAGAAAATATGTCCAGACCAAGTAAGGAAGAACAGAAATGGCACCCAGGTTTAATCGCTCTAACTTTTTTCAGTCTTCTAAGTAAAATTATGATCAGAATGCTACAAGTAGAATGACTTGTTTTAAATGCAAGAAAAGAGGACATCGAATAAGGGATTGCCCACATGAGACAGCTCAGGTCGCTGAAGAAAAAGGAAAATCCAAGGTGCTAACTTGGGATATGGACAGCGAAGCTGAGAGTGAGGAGGATGATCATGTTGCCATCTCATGCATGGCATTGATGGGAATACACGATGATGTAATTTCTGGTAGTAAAACTGAACTCCTTACTCTTTGTAAAGAAATGCAAGATAAAATAGTAGAGCTTGAGTCCACTATAGATGATTATCAAAATGAGAACTTTGAAATGCAACAATCTGAATATGATATGTCTAAGGAGATTAAAAAATTAAAAATTGAAATTGTTGCTCGTGACTCTACTATTGATATATTGAAAAAGGAAAAGTCCAGTTTTAATGATGAAGCACCTTGTCTCTCTTGCCCTTCCTTGATGAATAATATTAGCATGCTTAAACTTGATTTGATTAAGTTCGAAACTGAAAAAGACTATGTGATTAGAGAGCTTAATGATAAATTCTACCTGTTAGATAATGACTTTAAAAGAAAAATGATTGAATTTGAAAAGAAGGAAGAGGAAAACAAGAGAGCTTTTATAAGTAAATGCACATTGCTTGTGGAAGAAAAATAAATTGTTAAAATCTAAAGTTTCTAATCTTGAATTGGCCATTAAGAAATTCTCTATGGGAAAACAATCGTTGGATACCATTTTAGAGAATCAATTATATGGCAATAATAGAAGAGGACTTGGATTTGGTTTGAAAAACGTTGAAAAGCCAAAATTCAAGAAATTCCACAATGTACCCTCTATTGCTAAGAACAAATATGCAAAGTGCTTTACTTGTGATAGTGTAGGCCACACTTCATATTATTGTAAATTTAGGAACACAAATATCAAGTTTAAACAAGTGTGGGTTCCTAAAACAATAATGGCTAACACTAGTGGACCTTGTTAGATTCCAAGGTCACACTTAATACCGTTCATGTAGGTAAGGTGGAGATTTGGCGAGGAGCAAATTTTTCAGTGTCTCATTCTTTTAGCTCCTTCGTCAAATAACGACGAGAAGGTATAATTCTTACCCCTCTTTGCATTTCATTGCATACCTTTATAGATTGTTTTGTGTGCTTGTTTTTATTTTGTTTTGTGTGCTTGCTTGCATGATTTTTAATGTTTTTATTTCTGAAAAAAACAAAAAAAAAATTGAAAAACCCAAAAATAAAAAAATTGAGCTTAAAAGAATACCATGTATGATTTATCTTAAGTGGTATTGTATGAATGATCAAGTCTATCCCTTGTAAAAGTTAATTGATTATTGTTGTAGCTACATGAACATGTTGTTCTCTTTTTAGTAGCCATGACATGTTTCATAAATTTCGAATTTGACTTCTACACCTACATTTGCACTTTCACGATAATTGACTTTTTAGTGCTTTTGGAGATTCTTTTGAAGAATAACGGAAAGTGAATGTAGGAATGATTAATTTCTGAATTTTCTAAGGGATATGAAGTGTTTAGCCATGAATTAAAATTGAGCACAAAAGAATTGAAAAAAAAACTATATTTGCTCCGTATGAAAAATGGATACACTTCATGGCTAATACACAACCCACGAGTATCCAACTTATGCTACATGGGTAATCATTAGTGTTGGTGTATATAACTCGTCAAGCAATGCCACCCCACATTTAAAAGTCCTTTTAGGCCATGTTTTGGGGTTTGGTAACTTGAACTCATCTTTGATGAGGTGGGAAAAATCAATCCTAGTGATATTCATGAATATTGGAAAATGTGGATAGATTTGGTTGATTTTCTGATAGTGAATCTCCTCTTGTACTTTATTGTCTATATCACTACACTTACACAAAGGTGGAGACGTCTTGTTATGAAATTCTATGAGCTTGAATTGTTTATTTTGTGGAAAACTCATGCCAATTTCACGCTACATTTAATAATGGTTTATTTTTGCATGGAATATTATTATGACTTCATTAATTCACTTTTGGTGATTACAAAGGGGGAGAAAGAAAATAAAGATTTGACAAATATTATTTGTTGAAGGGGGAGATTTGATGTTGGTTTGTTAAAGGGGGAGCATGAAAAATAATGGTGAAGGTGGAACTTGAGAGAAGGGGGAGGGGAGCATGCTTTTTTATTTACTATTTGTTGTGCATGCTTTGTAATGCTTGAATGACTCATCCATACATCATATTACATTACACCCTTCAACACACTTCACACACCCATATCTATTGCTCAAATCTTTTATGGGTTTGTCATCACCAAAAGGGGGAGATTGTTGGAAGTAACGATCTAGGATCTTGGTTTGATGATGACAAACATGCGCAAACTATTTAACATGTGTGTTAAGTGTGTCTCAGGAATGGCAAAGCGGTAAATTTCAACCGGTGGAAGAATTGCTATCCACATAGCTAATGGACTTGGTCAAAAGAGCTATACACCTAGCAATTTGACTTGGTCAATGTGCGTAGAGATGAAAATAAATTAACAAGATTTGCAAAAAATTTTCCATATCCAATTTGAATTGCAAATCAAATCTCATGGCTATCTTTATCCTATTCAAACTCAAAATCAATTTAGTGATTTCCTTTGATCATATCTCTTTCAAAAACCCTAGCTCCCCTATTATAAAAACCCCTTCCATCTATTGCTTCAATGAGGGCATGCGGCGTTTCATCAAGAAATATCGGCCATAAAAATTCCCAAGCCTAGAACAAAAACACACAACCTTGGGGAAGACAAAAAGTGCGGCTGTGCATCTACATGAAAAAACGGGGGGTTCTTTTTATGAAGACCGCGTGATTTTTTTAAGCCGTAACCGCATCAAATTCTCCAGTACCCACACACAAAAGAAAACCCCACTTGCAAATCAATTCCAATAAAAAAATCCCCAAGGCCAATTTAATCTCCCTTCAGTTTGTTGGGGTGCCGAATTTTTTATGTGCTAATAATTTGGCTTGCAGGCTTTGCTGAAATACTATTCAATCATCAAACACAAGCTGCAAGTTTGATGCTCCATATGCAAGCCGCCGGTCAATTAAAAATCCCCTTGATAATCTCCGAGAGCCGAACGCTGCACAAAAGATTTTGAAGAGGAAAGCAACAGGCCGACAGTTTTGTATTGCAAATCCTTGACTGCCGCAAGATCCCATTCAAAATTCCAAGAGCCGAAAATTTCATTCAAGATCCACGTGCTTCAAGCTTTGTTGTTAGGAGTCTTCAATTATATTTGAAAGAGTTTTTTTGATTAAGTTTTTTTTGTTGCAGGCCGCACAAAACCTTGGTTGCACAAATAACGACCAAGCAACAAAGGGACAGCCGAAGATTTGTTGAAGTGCTCTTGGGAAGTCCCAATATTTTTGTTGTGTGGTGGTTTTTTAAACCCGAAAATTTGTGTTTTTTCTTGGCCGAAAACTGTTGTGGTGATCAATTCTTGTTTGCATGCAGAAGCAACATAAAGGAGTCGATGTAACCTTGATTGGGGTGTACATGCAAAAATTATAGAAGCTCCAAAAGCAGAGGGACGGCCAAAGTCAGAAAGAAGGCTGAGAAAAATACAAGGAGAATATCAAAAGGGTACAACATCTAAAGGGAGTAACAAAGGCACAACTTGAATTCCCATTGCCGAGAGACTACTACTACTTGCCAGACGACATCTAGCCCGTGCTGATTGACGAAGACGACGCCGCTACACAAACTGAGCTTCCTAAACTCTGTTCTTTATTATTTTGTGTTGTTGTTGTGTTAGATCTTCGTAGGGGAAACTTTACCATCTTTGGTGACTATTTTGGGACTTGTCTGGTTGGGGCTAGACAAGTGGGACCCAGCTAGTTTGGGACTAGCTGGTAGAAAGCGTTACTAGGATTGATAGTGAGAGAAAACACAGCGAGTGGGGTACTGAGAGCCTGGTGAGTGTAGAGACGTAGAGGGTGCTCTGAGCGTGCTCTAACTTGTGGTTTTGTACCTATTGCACTATGCAATACTAGTATCTACTTTGGGGGCTGGAGTAGGTCGAAGGGTCGACCGAACCAGGGTAAATCTGATGTGTACTCTGTGTCTGCTTTTTATTTACCATGTTACTGTTATAACTGTGTGTGCTTATTCTTGGGTTGCACGAATTATTTTTATAAGACTATTCACCCCCCCTGGCTAGGATCCAGATCCAACAGAGCCTAATAACTCCGAGCTGAAGCCATCTCCCATCGACTTCGTACAACAGGATCAATTTGTAGGATCTCCTAGGGAAAATCAATACGACCATCGCAACAACTTCCTGGAGAAGATGGACACTTTAAAAATGAATGGCGTCACAAACGATGCCATTAGACTAAGACTATTTCCCTTTACGCTTATGGATAAAGCAATGGATTGGCTTAGAATTCGTAGTCCTCACACTTTCACGTCTTGGAATAGTCTTTCTCTTGCGTTTTGACTAAATATTTTCCTCCGGGAAAACTGCAAAAATGCACAACAAGATCACCAACTTCAACCAGATAGATCGGGAATCCTTGTATGAGGCTTGAGATCGATTTAAGGATCTATAACGTAATTGTCCACACCATGGTGTGCCCGATTGGTTACTTATCCAAGCCGTTCTACAATGGATTGACCCAGGAGGTGAGAATGTTGACCGACCCCCGGACACATGCCCCGGGGGTGCGATGTAGCTTTACTGCAAGTGCACGGTTAAGTGGTAAGTGGGTATCGAATCACAGGGAGGACTAATGACGGTACTCTACTTTAATTACTAAGCTACTGGGTGGAAAATCATTTAGGAATGGTTGGTGTCACAATCATTCGAGTATCAATGCAAATTCAATATAATAAAGATGTCTAGGGCAAGGGAATCCCCACTATGGATTTTCAAGTCATCAACGTGAGTTATGAATTACCATGCAATCAAACTTGGTTTGAGGTGAACTTGTCGCAACTAATTGGAGAACCGGCGCACACCGTTGTACTACACAGGTCAATAGCAATCTAAACTGGAGCCTCGATGTCGTGCAAGCCTAGTCTAGACCACTAGCATTAAGATCGGTAATAATGTCCAATCCCAACTCAAGCTCGCTGTCACACAACTTGAGTTCGGATCTAGATCGTGATAGTTTGTACTTGTTCACCATCTTGCAACGAGTATGAATATAAGAGGACAATAAAAATGCTAGCTTTGGTCGCTGTCGTATACCAAATCTGGGAAATTTCGATTGTAATCCTAAATCGAATATTTAGGGCAAGATCCTATGTCGAGCTCACAAGATCCAAGAGAAATCCCTATCTATCCGTAGTAAATCAATCAACATCTAACCTTTCTAACAAGCCTAATATCATGGCAATTCAAAAGATATCACAAATCAAACATTATATCCATAGGGTTCATCCCTTTGCCCTAGAGCAAAGGGACTACTCACAAATCATATTAGAAATCGATAGAGAAATAAGATCAACAATAGAATTCATCATGCAATCAAGATTCAATAAGAGATATAGCATAAAAATCAAAACTTGCACGAGATCAAGACAAGCCAATGTTGCAAAGAAGCTTCAAATAGAAAATTTAGATTAAGTCTTCAATCTCTTGCCAATTCCAAAAGCTTAACTAGAACTAAAAAAACTCAAGAAAAAATATTCTAAGAAGTCTATCTGGTCTCCCCTGGGGCTGGAGACAAAACTGGGCTTAAATACATGCCCAAAAGAAACAAAAAATACAGACCAACCTGCTCCTGCACCGCCAGAAACCCTAGTTTTCCTGGCTGGCTGTCTGTACTACTCAGCCGAGTGAGAATCTCACTCGGCCGAGTGAGAATCTCACTCGGCCGAGTGAGAAGTCTACTCTGTAGAGTAAGACAGTCTACAGATCGCTCCAAAAAGAGAGAAGTTGCTTTGGATTTCTTCAAAATCTTTGTCTCCACTCGGGCGAGTGGAGTTCTTACTCGGCCGAGTGGAAGTCACCACTCGGTCGAGTACATTATGGCACTCAGGCCGGCAGATGCCCTCGTATCAGCTTTACTCGGCCGAGTGAGCTGCCTCACTCGGCCGAGTGGCCTATTTCAGAACTCCTTTCTTCTCCTCCTCACTTCCTCGTCGATTCTTTTGATGTCCTTTTTCTTCCACTCATCCTCAGTGCCATTAGCTCTCTGATATGATCATGGGCAACGCCCCGGTATGCGTGCAAGTCCTCTAGGCTCCAAATTGCTCCCGATTGCTCCATATCTCCTAAAATTAGACGAAAACAAGAAATAGTGAAAAGTATCGAAACATCGTCAAATACTCGCGAAAATCGTGATATGAGCAATCGAAATGGGATGCATATATGCAGAAATAAAGTGTAAAATATGAGCCTATCAAAATCGACCAAGCTTACCTCTTACTCGTCCTCGAGGAAGATGAGTAAAGAGACGAACTTGGCAAATAAGAAACAAAGAAAAAGGAAAAAAAGAAGACGAAGACGAAGAGGTGAAGAAGCTAGATCGTTATCTCAGAACTCGGAGTTGCATACTCAAATAGCACGAACAATGAATGTAAACATGATAAAGATTTTCACTTCGATATCATTTCATATAGGTTCTTTTGATAGAAAAACTAAGAATATCGAAAATCAAATGAAATATGAAATCATTTTAGAATCAACATCGTCTAAGGCATATAAAACAGTATACATAATCGTAGATCACACACTTTTCAATTGATCGCTTTCTACTTGGTGTATAATAGATATCACACATTTCAAGAAAATAAGAATAGAAAAGGATGATTTTCATGAATTTCATGCCAATTTTCAATTCATAAACGTATGTATACTCTAAGTAATCTTCCTAAGTATCAAAAATTACCTAGCTTAGGTTTTCATGCACTTATATGTAGTCACTTTCTCATACATCATTGGTTCCCCCCAAGCTTATCTATAAGCATGGTGGCAGCAAATATAAAAATACGATTTTTCCCATATTTTTGTAGCTCCAAATGAATAAGAGGAAGATGAGGAAGAAAGAGGAAAGAAGGGATTGTGTATATACAATGGAACTTCCTTTTTGTTTATCTTTTCTCTTTTTTTCTATTTTTCTTTTTGTTTTTTTAATATACACAAGAACAATCCCAAGTAAGATAGACAGATATATATATTTTTTCTTTGAGATTTTAGGATTCAAGGAGCTTATTCTTTCCAGCATGGGGGAGATGCAAATATAGGATTCACCTAGGGGAGATTCACCAATGACTATAAGTATAGAAATGATGTTCAAGATATGTGGAGAAAGAAATATACTTAACGCTCGGTTCTCTCTTTGTATGTGCATAACAACTTCTGCAGGGTAATGTAATCTACTCAGTTTGACAACAAAAAGTAAACTAATCTAATCATATCAAATGGCAATCATTCATTCAACCTGGAAGTTCAATACACATTTCATGCAAAAAGAAGTGATAATAGAAAGGCAAAGCAATACTCCAAGTATATGCAATTAATGAGTGAAGCTTGGTGTGTTTTCTACAAAGAGTATACAATAATAGTTCCCAGACTCAGCTAACGCTAAAATTTCATTCAAATTCACATAGCAGATGCTGGAAGTTCTTTTTTCTCAAATGCATAGCAATATATCATGTATGATATCAGAAATAAAAACGATAGCATGGCAAGAGAATACGTGCATAAGAGTAAAGCAAACTCCAAGATATAGTCATCATAGGGAATTCATCTCTAGCAAAGAAAGTAAAAGAAATAAGGACGTAAATAAAATCTACCTATACATATGCAAGTCACTCCAAAAGTAAGAAAACGTGATGTGTGTCAAGAAAATGAAAAAGTGAGTGAAAAATAAGTAAAGAATAAAGAAAGGTGAAAAATAAAGATAAAAATGATGAAAATAAAAGGTGCGGGTGTGCACTCACTCCCCCAAGCTAAACATCACATTGTCCTCAATGTGCGAAGTGTGGCTCTAGAACGCATACGATAGGGGAGGGTGGGTGTGGATGCATGCATGATGCAAAATAAAAGGAAAATAAAGAAAGTCAAATATGACTTGATATATGCAGATGATGAATACAGCAGGTATGCAAATGATGGATGGAAAATGCAAAATGAACTATATACTGATGCAACATGGTGGAGATATACATATGGTGCAAAATCGGTCCCCCCAAGCTATGTGAGAGCAGGCCCCAAACGGACAAACGTGCACAAAATATAAGGGTGAGGACACAGGAACACTAGCCATCAAGCAGGAGTGACATCCTCTGGGGGTGGTGAGGGATCCTGCCGTGGAGGACCAGGAGAAGGGGCAGGTGCAGGTGTGACTGGAGGTGGGCGATTTCACCTAACGAGATCGAGAATGACTGGCAGGTCCTGCTCAACAGACTGCTGAGTGGTCTCGCCTCCCTGACTTATGAGGAAGAGCATAGTGACGAATTGTCTTCCTGGTCGTAGTCTTTGAAGACGGCATCATATGTGCTCAGTGTGGGAGATGGCTCGATAGGAGGCGATGAGTCTGCCATAGGGGAAGAGGGGCCATGGTCGCTAGTCATATTCCACCTGGAAGCAGACGGCCTCGAACTAGAGCTAGTGCGACATGGAGGCATGGGCATGCTGTGAGATGCAAAAATTACAAATTGCTCTGAATATAGTAAGGAGCGAGTGTCCAAGCACGGCACGGCTCCACGTGATGGATGCTCGAGACACACCTCCCCTACAGCTCCAATTCAACGTAGGATCTCCTCCAAGCTGTCCTTATGCATAAAGACAAAGATTAGCAATGCATATCAGAAATCTTGGGGTAAATCAAAGAAAATAGGCTATAGATAGGATTTAATTTTGAAAGGGAGAATAATAGGGCTCACACAATAAAGGAAGAGAGGGGTTGAAATAGGGCAAAATGGGATGGGGTTCGACGGCAGGTGACAAGATGTGTGGCGGCGGACGGTGGTCCGGCGTTGTCGGGGTCGGGCCTGGGCGAGTCGTGACGTTGGGGATTTGGGGTCCGAGTTGTCGATTTCAAGTTTAAGTAGGGTCTTCACTCGGTCGAGTGAACAAGTCACTCAGCCGAGTGGGCTGCTCTTTTCAGCTCCAAACTCTTTATTTTTGCGGTGCTTTCTGTTTCTTTCTCTTCCATCAGTTCCTTCCTTCCTTTGGCATTTAAGCGCGTCCCTGGAGTGCTCTCCATCACCATGGCTATCCTCCATTCATATGGACTCTTATCATCTTCTTCCTGTATCGAAAAACGTAGCCCGTTGCCAGATTCTTCCTAGACTCTTGACTATATACACTAATAAAGATCTAAAAAATGAAAGTAAAATTCAACTAAAAACTAAGATAGAACTGTCGGGTTGTCTCCTGAAAAGTTCTCGTTCAAGGTCTTGAGCTCGACCCCTTAAGATTTAGCGTTTAGCGCGGGATGTTTGGCGCATAGAAAATGTGCATGTCAAATTTCCGGGGGAGATCACTTGGGTTCAGATGTAGCGCTAGCTCCTCTTTTGCCTCCCTATTGTGTGTCTTCTCTCTAATGGTGTTGAGGGATGACTCCCCCAAGCTTGTGCTCTTGGCATCTTCAGTCTTTCCTGGCGGTGGAGATGTATTCGCTGGTGGCACTTTCTCCCTATGCATCACCGTAGAGAGCTTGCAAAGCTCCCTAATCCTCACGATATTAGTGTCGTTCTTCTCTTCATCGGTGAGCATGATCACTTCCTCGGCGAGAGGATCCGGTGGTTCTCTAATTGGGGTTCCATCCTCGGTATTTGGGACTCCGTCAAGGCTCTCCGTGTGCAAGGCTCCAATGGCATAAGGCATGGCTTCATCTATTACCTCATCAAGGAGGTCCACGTAGTCCACTTCTTTCGGCCAAGGTCTTTGCTTCATTGTCTTGGGAAGATGTAATTCAACCACTATATTGCCAATGTTGAAAGACAACGTTCCTTCTCTCACATTTACTATGACTCCGACGGTGGCTAAGAAAGGTCGTCCAAGTATAAATGATGTATCGCCCTCTTCTTTTATGTCAATGACGACGAAGTCGCATGGTATACAAAGACCTCCCGGTATTTGAAGTGGCACATTATCGGCAATCCCCACCGGCCTAGTAATTCGCCCATCGGCGAGTTTGATCTTCATATCGGTGGCTTTGAGGTCGGTCCCCGTGTTGAGCTTCTTGAACATAGTGAGCGGCATGAGGCTTACACTCACTCCCAAGTCTACCAAAGCTTTTTGGAGGGGAACTCTGTCAAGAGTGCATGGAATCCAAAAGCTTCCGGGGTCTTTCATTTTCTTTGGCATCTTCTCTTTGTTGACGAACCAAGTACCTCGCTCGGCTAGCATGATTTTCTCTGTTTGCTTCTTCCCCATGATCAAGTCCTTGAGGAACTTGGCATACGTCGGGATTTCAATTATCGTATCCAAGAACGGGATGTTTAGGCTAATCCTTTGTAAGTACTCCAGAAATTTGGAAAACTTCTTCTCCATCTTGGCCTTTGCCAACCGTTGTGGAAACAGTATGGGTGGCTTATAGGTTCGCTCCTTTGAGGTTCATCCGATTCAGATTTTTCTTCATTGTTTGTCGTCTTAGGGCTCTCTTCTTCATTAATTTTCTCCTTTTCAATCGGAATTTCATCCCTTGGGCTTTTAGCTTGAACCATATCGGGGGTGGTATCCTTTTCGCCTATCGTAGTCACTGCCACTACCGCATTGATGTGGCCGGTGTTGCTCCTCGGGTTTTGCTCCGGTTGAGCAGGCAATTGTTGTTGAGTCTTGTTGAGCAAAGTGATTTGCTCCGCCAATTGCGCCATTGTAGTATTGAGAGAATCTTGGCCCGTCGTCAATTTTGCATTCATCTTCTTTTGCTCAGCCATGAACTCCTCAACTCGAGCTTCATGCTCAGTGGAGGGTTTTGTGGGCTTAATCCTTGATTATATTCTGGGGGTCTATAAGGCCCCGCATGTTGCCTTGGTTAATATTTTTGTTGTTGTGGCGGCCTTGGTTGATATGCTTGGTGTTTTTGAGGGGGCCGTGCTTGTTGTGGTTGTTGTTGATGAGGGGGAGTCATGGCTCCCTCATTGTTGGCATAAGAAAATCCGGGGTGGCCCTTGGTAGCCGGATTCACCCAATAACTTTTGCTACCCCCATCGACGACGTATTGCACTTGCTCCATGGCTCCTTCATTTTGCTCGCTTCCAACAAACATGACTTGGCCTTGGTCTTGCCAATCACTCGTGCTTCTTCCGGATGTTGATGTGTTGGCACTCCATATGACTCGCACATACTCTTTTCAATCCTCTCCATAACCTTGGAGAGAGAGAGTCAAACTTTGTGGTCAACTCCGCCACTGCCTTTGCCTCATAGGTACTTGCCGGCTTCGATGATGATGATGATTGACCCCTCTCATTAGCCTATTGCTGATTGTTGGAGGCCATCTTCTCTAGCAATGTGGAGGCATCCTCCGACTTCTTTGATAGAATAGCTCCGTTGGCTGTGGCGTCAATTATCATCTTTGTGTCCGGCCGCAATCCATTGTAGAAACTGTGCACAAGCTCCCAATCGTCAATGCTATGGTGGGCGCATTGATGTTGGAGATCTTTAAACCGCTCTCACACTTTATAGAGAGACTCTTAGGACCCTTTCTTGAAGGACATCAAAGAGTTCCTTATCTTCACGGTCTTGGATGGCAGGTAAAATTTGTTGACGAACGCACTTGCTAGCTCATCCCAAGTAGTGAATGCCCCATGAGCTTGCGTCCTTAGCCAATATAAAGCTTTGTCACGAAGAGTGAAAGGGAAGAGACGCAACCGGATAGCATCCTCCGGCACATTCGGCATCTGAAAAGTGTCGCACTTCGCCAAGAACATTTGTAGGTGATAATGCGTGTTCTCTTGAGAATTCCCATGGAAGGGGTCTTGTTGTATTAGCACAATAAGCACTGTCTTCATTTCAATGTTATTGTCATCTGCCAACTCCGGCATAAGTATGGAAGATGTAGTAGCTGAATTGTTCGGGGTAAGCCTATCTCGAATGGAGACAAGCCTAGCGGTCTGCCATAATCGCTCATCTCTAGTTTCCTCCACCATTTGGTTCTCCTCTAAAATTGTTCTCTTTTCTACTCTTAGTTTTCTTGCAGTGCGCTCGATCTCAGGATCAAATAGTAGGTCTTCTTCGTATGCACTCGACCTCATGTTCATGCACAGAAAAAGAGAAACTAGAAAGATTTGTTAGCGCAATAGAGGTATAAAATAAAATAAAAATAAAATAAATAAAGAAAAATAACTAAGTAAAGAAAATAAAATACCGTCGCCTCTCTGGCAACGGCGCCAAAAACTTAACCGACCCCTGGACACATGCCCCGGTGGTGCGATGTAGCTTTACCGCAAGTGCATGGTTAAGTGGCAACCGGGTATCGAATCACATGGAAGACTAATAACGGCACTCTACTTTAATTACTAAGCTACTGGGTGGAAAATCGTTTGGGAGTGGTTGGTGTCACAATCGTTCTAGTATAAATGTAAATTCAATATAATAAAGATGTATATGGCTAGGGAATCCTCACTATGGATTTTCAAGTCATCAATGTGAGTTATGAATTACCATGCAATCAAACTTGGTTTGAGTTGAACGTGCCGCAACTAATTGAAGAATTGGCACACACCGTCGCGCTACGCAAGTCAATATCAATCTAAACTAGAGCCTCGATGTCGCGCAAGCCTAGTCCAGACCACTAGCATTAAGATCGGCAATGATGTCCAATCCCGACTCAAGCTCACTATCGTACAACTTGAGTTCAGATCTAGATCGTGATAGTTCGTACTCGTTCACCGTCGTGCAATGAGTATGAGTACAATAGAACAATAAAAATGCTAGCTTTGGTTGCTGTCGCGCACCCAATCTAGGAAATTTTGATTATAATCCTAAATCGAATATTTAGGGCTTTCCTCTGATCAAGATCCTCTATCGAGCTAACAAGATCCAAGAGAAATCCCTATCTATTCGTAGTAAATCAATCAAGATATAACCTTTCTAATAAGCCTAATATCATGGCAAATCAAAAGATCTCACAAATCAAACATTAGATCAATAAGGTTTATCCCTTTTTCCTAGAGCAAAGGAACTACTCGCAAATTATATTAGAAATCGATAGAGAAACAAGATCAGCAATAGAATTCATCATGCAATCAAGATTCAATAAGAGATATAGCATAAAAATCAAAACTTGCAAGAGATCAAGACAAACCAATGTTACAAAGAAGCTTCAAATAGAAAATTTAGATCAAGTCTTCAATCTCTCGCCAATCCAAAAGCTTAACTAGAACTAAAAACTCAAGAAAAATTATTCTAAGAAGTCTATCTGGTCTCCCCTGGGGCTGGAGACAAAACTGGGCTTAAATACATGCCCAAAAGAACCAAAAAATATAGACCAAACTGCCCCTGCACCGCCAGAAACCCTAGTTTTCCCGACTGGCTATCTGTGCTACTCGGCCGAGTGAGAATCTCACTCGACTGAGTGAGAAGTCTACTCGGTCGAGTAAGACAGTCTGTAGATTGCTCCAAAAACAGAGAAGTCGCTTTGGATATCTTCAAAATCTTTGTCTCCACTCGGGCGAGTGGAGTTCTTACTCGGCCGAGTATATTATGGCACTCAGGCTGGCAGATGTCGTCGTATCAGCTTTACTCGGCCGAGTAAGCAACTTCACTTGGGCGAGTGAGCTGACTCACTTGGTCGAGTGGCCTGTTTCAGAACTCCTTTCTTCTCCTCATCGCTTTCTCGTCGATGCTTTCGATATCCTTCTTCTTCCACTCATCCTCCAGCACCGTTAGCTCTCTGATATGACATGGGCGATGCCCCAGTACATGTACAAGTCCTCTAGGCTCCAAATTGCTCCTGATTGCCCATAACTCCTGAAATCAGACGAAAACAAGAAATAGTGAAAAGTATCGAAACATCATCAAATAATCAAGAAAATCATGATATGAGCAATCGAAATGGCATGCAAATATGTAGAAATAAAGTGTAAAATATGAGTCTTTCAAAATGTCAATTGACGCGGCCGCTAATGGCACGATCATGAGTAAGACTCCGGATGAGTCAAAAAAATTGTTGGAGGAAATGGCCACCATCAACGACTCATGGAGAAATAAGAGAAGCACCTCCAGAATGGGAGGTAAGTATGGTGTTGATGAGGTATCTTTGCTCTCCGCTAAATTCGATGCTCTAACCAAGCAACTTTCTTTAATTGGGCTCAGTGCTACTAACCCGCCCATTGCGGCGCTTTGTGAGGCATGTGGTGTGCAGGGACACCAAGGCAATGAATATTCCACATCTTTGGTGGCACCTCCAGGCATGAGCATTGAGCAGGCCACCGCTTTATATGGGAACAACCCGAGGCCGTTGAACAACCCATACTCCTCTACGTTCAATTAAGGGTGGAAGAATCACCCTAATTTCTCCTACCAGACCCCGGGTTTGCAAGCTCCACCGCTATACCCTCAGCAACCCCGGGATTTCCAAGCTCCGTCTCCTCAAGCACAATTCTAGAACTTCAACTGGAGGCCTCTTATGAACATGCCCCCTACTCAGAAGTATAGCTTGTAAATGCTGATTGATAGTCACATCCGGACTCAAGGGTAGAGAAATGACTATTTTCAGACCTCAATCCAGCAGCTCATGAAGGAGACGCAGTAGCTTGTATCTAACACGCAACAACTGGCATCGGGGTAGAAATCTATGGAGACTACAATGGCGCAGATGGCACAACAGCTTTTCCAACTATCAAAGACACACAGAAAATTACTGGGGCAAACTGAAGAGAACCCCAAGGCCATGTGGATGCGATTACATTGAGATGCAGGAAGCAACTGGAGAGCCCCGCCAAGCCTATTGTGGAGAATGAAGCTAGAAATGACGAATAAGCTGATGAAGAGCTTGAATCCAGAGTTGATAAGGAGGTCGAACATGAGGTAGAACCCCCATCATTTGAGCCATCAAGAGAGAGGTCCGTGAGAAGGAGCAAGGAAAACCCACTGAAGATCCTCCCAGAACCTACACACCAAGGGTCCCTTTCCTGTCGAGATTAGCGAAAGCCAAACTAGACGAGAAGTACGGGAAATTCTTCGACCTTCTCAAGCAGCTGAACATTTCGATACCCTTCCTCGACACAATATCAGAGATCCCAACCTACGCCAAATTCCTAAAGGAGATTATCACAAAGGGCGATAGGCAGGAGAAACTTGTACTCTCTGCAGAGTGCAGTGTCATTATTCAGAGAAGGGTAGTAGAGAAGCTTGAGGACCCAGTGAGTTTCTCCATTACGTGCACAGAGATATTGAGATCAAGAGTGCACTCTGTGACCTAGGGGCGAGCATCAGTTTGATGTCCCTAGTGATATGTGAGAAGCTAAAATTAGAAGAGCTCTAACAGACCAACATGTCGCTCCAATTGGCGGATAGTTCAGTGAAGTACCCTCTGGGAGTGGTAGAGAACATGCTGGTGTGAATGGGAAAATCTTTGTCCCATGCGAATTCATTATAATGGATATGCCCGAGGACGCTTGCATCCCTAATATCCTTGGCCGACCTTTCTTAGCCACAACGGGTGTTCTTATTGATGTAAAGGGAGGAAAGCTCCCCCTCAACGTGGGACGAGAGAAGGTTGAGTTCGACCTCAAGAAATCGCTGAAGAATTTCTTGGAGGACGACCATATAAACCATGTTGACCTCATTGAGGATGCAATCAAGGAAACCACGCTGGAGGACATGTTCTCAAACAACCATGAAGAGTTCCCAGATGACGAACCGAGGAAGGAGGAGAAACTTAAGGAAGTGATGATGGAGGAGGAGTCTTAGGAAGCTTCAGAGGAAAATTTTAAGAGAAGCCACACGGTCGCATCAACAAGACCCCAAGGAGCTGAGGAACCAATGAGAGAGCAATCTGAAGATGATTATGGAGAAGAAGCGAGGATACAAGGATATCCTGGACTTCTCCACCCTCAAGCCGCCATGAAGACATTTTGATAGGGAGTCGAGCTCACACCTTAAAACGAGTGCGTCTTGGGAGGCAACCCAATGGTTTTTGTTTAATATTTAATGCTCTGATTTGGATCTTAGTTTTGTTTCTAGGGTAGCTTAAATTTTCGCTTTGAATACAGCCCCAAAAATGCCAAAATTAACTAAGTGTTTGTTGTAGGAAGAAGAATATGGGAAGCTAGAAGAACCATTCGACACGGCCGTGTGGTGTTGATCTATGCGGCCGCGTGGAGGAAAGAAGAAGGAGAGAAGAAGAACAGCTAAAATGGTGAATGACATGACCGCGTGGGGAGAGGCACAAACGACCGTGTCGTTGGGGGTAATTCTTTGGCTCTAAAATTTCCAATTCCACTTGGCCGCGTCGCCTAGTCGACGAGGCTGCGTACCTTTCTGTCAATTTGAGCCCAAACCCCACCTTTTCCTGAGATTACGCATCCGTTTCACATTAATCGAAACGACCGCGTCGATCCCCATTTTTAAGCCAAAGTACGCGGTAGTTTAAACAAATTCAAAACAAAGTGTAACTTTATGTTTCTTTGGCTCAAAATCACTTTTCTCCCGGGACTACAAGGTCATTTGAACTTAAATGACGCGACCGCGTCGAATCCAAATTTTTGAGCTTCATTTTCCACATATTCGACGCGGCCGTTTTATTAAATCTACACGGCCGCGTAACTCACTGTTTCAAGCCAAAAACTCCATGTTGTTTAGTAACGACGCGTTTGTTTTGTCTCAAACAACACGACCACGTCGCTGCCCTATAAATTTCCCAAAACCCATAAATGGACGTTCACTCTTCATTTTTCTCTTAACGATTCTACTATCTCATCTTCATCTCTCGACTCTTTCAACTCCAATCACTCTCAAACCCTCTCCAACTCTCCCAAGTCGCTCACCAACCCTTCCTCCTCCACTAGTCTTACCTTCCACTGCCCTCTTCAACTTGAATCGAGCGTTTTAAGGAAGCCCTAGTTGCCCGTTTGGGGATTTTGCTAGCTCAAAAAGAAGCTTGGGGGAGCTATCTCTTGGCATTTGTAACGACTGGTTTTCATGTATCTGGATTTATTATATTATATTATATGTTTTGGTGGATTTTCTCCTTATATGTGGTTTTCGTCTCCGTAACTTTCATTTTCAATCGTTTCGTCGTGTTTTCTTAGCTTCTTCCTTAGAATCGTCGATTTCGGAGTAAGTCATTCGTGACGGGCTTCGTATCGGTCATATCTTATTGTTAGATCAAGCCTAGGAGTCTCAGGAATCGATCCTGGAGCTCTGCGCTCCATATCGGAACTTTTGGTGCTCATTAGCCGGTGTAAGAAGGGGCACCGACCGACTAGATGACGATCCAGTCGGTCGGAAACCCCTCTTGAAGCGACTAGTTGGCTTTCTAAATTTCTCAGGAGTTACTGTTTCTTGTTAGTCGGTCTAAGAACGTTGGTTGACCGACTAGGTCACAAACTAGTCGGTCGGCAATGCTTCTTTAAACGACTAACTCATCAACTATTTTTGGTATCAGTTACTGTTCCTTCTTAGACGGTCTAAGTTCATATTTTGACCGACTAGTTGTTAAACTAGTCGGTTAAGTTTTGTACTCAGACCGACTAATTCTTGATTCTTCTGTACAGTCTAGTTACTGTTTACTCTTAGTCGGTCTGCGTTGGTCAACCGACCGACTAGTTCCCAAACTAGTCGGTCAGTGGTTGCTCTTTGACCGACTAATCTGTGTTAAAACCCTAATTTCTGGGCAGCCGCCAGCCCATCCTATTTAAACCCCTCCCAAACGTTTTCTTCCTCCTCCTCTCGACCCAAAACCCTAGTTTCTCCCCCATTGAGCCCCCTTCTACCTCAAACCCTTATTCCTTCATCCCAAGCTCAAAATCCATCATCCAAACTCTCCCTCAACACTTTCTACCTCTCATCTTCCTCAAAATCCCATCAAATCCCCCAAAACCCTATTTCTCCAAACTTCTCCATCCATTCCCAGATCTGAACCCTAGGTTCCCCGGAGCGTTTCTTCTGTCGCCGTGGTTGCTCGGCATCCTTCTTCCGTTTCCTATACGGTAATACTCGATTCTTTAGTTTTAGCATAACCCATTTGTGTTCTTATGAAACCCTAATGAAATGAATATTGTTTGTTGATTGTTTCTCCATAGCAGCGATTTCCCCGTAGATTAGCGTCCGTGGGACGAACCCTCGTTGATCGTCATCCTCGGTGCTAGGCAAGTGAAACTTGCCACTTAGGGTTTAGGCCATGTTTTAGGCCATTTGCTTGTTGTAGGCGTAAAAGAGACTAGGCGACGAAATGATACTCGCCTAGGCGCAAATTGAGGAACTAGCTTGACAACGAAGCTAGATCTGACATTTATCATGTTGCACAATTACCCTGTCATGTTTAATTTCCATTAACTGTACGCAAATTAATTGCCATGTCATTGCATTCGTTAAGTGTTTCTGTGATAGCGTAGCTTCGCTACAATGCTTGTGTTCCTGGCTCGTGTTCCAGAAGCGGGCCATGTGTTGGTTGATAGCCAATGCCCGAATTGCTTGTTTCCGGCTAGTTGCACCCCTACGCCAAATGATTATGAATCGTGAACTAGAATGCGAGCTCCTGTGCGGGGCAACCCTGGCTCATTTACTGAGCTCATGTGCAGGGACCCTGGCTCGTTTACATGTGGGTATTGGGAGTAAGAGTTAAGCGGCCAATCAACTGGGAGTCTGCCCGATCAGCAACTGCAGTGGTAAGGCGTAAACTCTGGGTTCTGGGGTAGTGTTAAGCGGCCACTCAGTGTAAATGTCCAACAGTTCAGCTGTAAGGCGTAAACATCTACAAACAACTTGAAACGTGACCAGTGAATTGATTGAGATTGTTAGTAGCTTGGCTACTCTTGTCTTGTCCCGATAATTGTTCTCTTGTACTTGTTGTTTCACCATGTCTTGCTCGTGCACTCATGTTATAACTGCCATGTCATGCATACTAAAATTGCTAGGTTGCTAGTTGCCTTACTTTCAGTTTCCTTGCCCAAGTCTTTAGACTTGCTGACATGTGCCCCTTTACTCTTTTGGGTGACACATGTTAGATCCCGAGCCTGAGTACCTTGTTGAGGACGAGGTGTTTGCTGACGCCGAGCCCGAGCTTGTGTTTGACGGGGAGTACGTGGACACTGGGGACCAGTCCTAGTGTCTTCGTTGTGTTTTCCTTTGTTTAGACTGCTGTTTTGTTGTCGGTGTGTAGCACCTATACTTTGTAACGTTGTTGCTTTTGTCGGCCTTGTTCTGGGCTTTTAGACTCTTTCTTTTAGCCTGGTGGCTTTTCTGGATGTTGAACTTATTTTCGTGTTGGACAAATTATGAGATGTGAGAATTTTATTTCTGTCTCTCCTTGTGTTATTTTTGTTGTTCCGTTTGTGGTTACAGGGACCTGCTTATGTTTTATTGACGCTTATCGGGTTTGGGGCTTCACAGCTCCACTCTCGTGCGGACCTTTTCACGTCTCGCCTCCATTTTAGGGAAGCAGGGCGTGACAGGTTTTGTTGGTGACCCATGCAGGTCCTTCTGTAACTGCGATTGTTGGAGTGACGATAATAATATTAGAATGTCCAATGAACTAAGTTCGACGTTCGAGTCATAAGCTATGAGTCTAATCTGCTTCGTTTTCTGTGTCACTAGATGGCAGGAAGGCGATTCACCAGTGGTGGCGGTAGTGGTGCGCCCCCTCATGATGAGGAGCCTGAGCGGGAACCCACCAACGGAGAGATGATGCGGATGATGCTCCGGATGATGCAAGTGCAGCAGGGCGTGCTCCTGCAAGTCCAGAATGCTCCACTTGCTCGAGCTGCCCGGGCACTTCCGGATGTCCCTCGCTCTGAGCCGGGAGCGAAGCAATTTCGGGAGCTGGGTCCCGCATATTTTGATGGGTCTGAGTGTCCTCTGGTTGCCGATGAGTGGATTCGGAACATTGAGGATAACTTGAAGATGGCCAAGATCACCCCGGCTGGATGGGTTGATTTGGCGAAGAGGCAACTCAAGGATAATGCTCGGAACTGGTGGGATGCGGAAGAGAAGATGTTGGTGGAGCCGATAGCTTGGACTACCTTTAAGTCCAGGTTTGATGAGGAGTTCTTTCCGAAGGCTGCTAGGAAAGAGATGCTGCAGCGCTTCATTGACCTGAAGTAAGGGAGCTTGACGGTGGACCTGTACCACCAAGAGTTCACTAGGCTGAGTCGGTTTGCACCGAAGATGGTGCAGGATGCTGATGAGAGGGCTTAGAGGTTCCTGCAGGGACTTGCTTTGGAGCTCCAGAGTTTTGTGTCTTCCTCTGATCTGTACTCTTATCAGAAGGTTCTGGTCGCTGTGAGGAGGCAGGAGCTGAACCTGAGTCAGAGGAGAGGACATGTTTCCGGTGCTGGGAAGAGGCCTTTGGAGCAGGCCAGAGCGGTGGTTAGGCCTGGTTTCAAGCCTAATCAACCAGCTCAGTTCAAGAGGCCAGGAGGGCCTGTTCAGAAGACTTGCCATTTCTGCGGTAAGCCTGGCCACATCAAGGATCAGTGTAGGAGGTTTCTGGGCCAGTGTTTGGTTTGTGGTGATGCTTCTCATGTCGCGAAGGATTGTCGGCATGTGAATCAGCTGCGGAGGGCACCTGTTGCAGCACAGCCGTTGCAGCAACGAGCGTCTGTTCCTGTTGGACGTGGAGCAGCTCTTGTTCCACAGAGGCAGGCTTTTCAGCATGCTATTCCGCCGAAGAGGCAGGCTTTTCTGATGACCGCTGTGGAGAGCGAGGCTGTGGATGAGATTATCGCAGGTAATCCTCAATCTAGCTGTTACTTTCCTAGCTGGTTTTGATTGTTAGATTGTGTTGTTTGCTTGAACATGATTGTTTGCTAGACTAGGGTTTTATTGTTAATTGTTTGTTAGGTGTGGTTTGGTGTGCACATTTCCTGCACGAGTCCTCTTTGACTCTGGTGCATCGATGTGCATTATTTCTCGGAGCTTTGTGGAGAAGCATTCCGTGTCGACGTCCCCTCTTCCAAAGAGTTGGAATATCGTTACAGGGAATGGCGTGGTCTCGGTGCATCTTGGTTGCAATTCTTGCTCGTTGGTGGTCTGTGGACATGAGTTTTTCACAGATTTCATTGTCCACGACATCATCAACTCTGATGCAGTTCTTGGGATGGATTGGCTTGCGAGCTTCTATGCTACGATCGACTGTAGGAGGAAGAAGGTGGTGTTCGAGATTCCCGGACATCCAGTATTTGAGTTCAGCCGTGGTAGCAGTTCGCTTGGTCCTGTCAGATTTCGGGCCAGGCTGGTGGAGATTGTGGCTTTGTAGATGGAGTTGGAGAGGCCAGCTGTGGTGCGTGATTTCGATGACGTATTCCCCGAGGAGATGTCTGGTTTGCCACCTGAACGAGCTCTAGAATTTTCTATTGATCTTATTCCAGGTGCGCAGCCGATTTCGAAGGCGCTCTATCGTATGGCGCCTGCAGAATTGGAAGAGTTACGGAAGCAGTTGGATGAGCTTTTGCAGAAGGGTTATATCAACCTTAGTGTGTCTCCGTGGGGAGCACCGGTGTTGTTGGTGAAGAAGAAGGATGGTTCGCGTCGCATGTGCGTGGATTATCAGGAGTTGAATGTGGTGACCATCAAAAATAAATACCTGTTGCCTCGCATCGATGATATTTTTGATCAGCTTGGAGGTTCGAGGGTGTTTTCTAAATTGGATTTGAGGAGTGGTTACCATCAGTTGAAGGTGAAGAAGGATGTTGTTCCGAAGACAGCGTTCAGGACGAAGTATAGACACTATGAGTTTGTGGTTATGCCTTTCGGCGTGACTAACGCACCCGCAGTTTTCATGAATCTGATGAACCTGATCTTCTACGACTTTTTGGATAAGTTTGTCGTTATCTTTATTGACGACATTCTGATCTATTCGAGGTCGGAAGAGGAGCATGCCTCGCACTTGAGGACGGTATTGGAGATTTTGAGGAAGCATCGGTTGTATGCTAAGTTTTCGAAGTGCGAGTTTTGGCTGGATAGAGTTGCTTTTCTGGGGCATGTGGTGACTGGAGATGGTATTTCAGTGGATCCCGAGAAGATTAGGGCCATCAGGGAGTGGCCTGTTCCGTCGTCAGCGTCTGAGATTCGGAGTTTCCTTGGGCTTGCTGGTTATTATCGGCGTTTCATTAAGGACTTTTCCCGTATTACTGAGCCGATGACCAGGTTGACGCGGAAGGATATACCTTTTGTTTGGTCGGATGATTGTGAGAGAGCTTTTGGTGTTCTGAGGGAGAGGTTGACGACTGCCCCTATTCTTGTTGTGCCTGATCGCAGCGGTGGATTTGAGATCTTTTGCGATGCTTCTGGCAAGGGTCTCGGTTGTGTGTTGCATCAGCACGGGCATGTTGTGGCGTATGCGTCTCGTCAGCTTAAGGTTCATGAGAAGAATTACCCGACGCATGATTTGGAGTTGGCTGCCGTTGTGTTTGCTCTTAAGATTTGGAGGCACTTCCTGCTGAGTGAGAAAGTGAAAATTTTCACCGATCACAAAAGCTTGAAGTATATTTTTACTCAGAAGGAGCTCAACATGCGACAGCGTCGATGGTTGGAGCTCATGGCGGATTTTGAGATTGATTTGCAGTATCACCCTGGCAGGGTGAATGTGGTCCCTGATGCGCTGAGTAGGCTTCCAGCGGTGATGAATTTGACCTCGTAGTGGAGATTGCAGCAGGATTTTTGCGAGTCTGGAGTGGAGATTGTTCTTCCTGGGGAGGCTTCTTCGTTGATGTGTATGTAGATACAGTCGACGATTGTGGATCGGATTAAGGCTGGCCAGGTTGGAGATCCGAAGATGGTGAAGATTCGGGAGCAGGTGGAAGCCGGTCTGCGGACTGACTTTTTGATTCATGAGGATGGCTCGCTGAGGTTTGGAGCCAGGTTGTGTGTGCCAGCTGGAGATATTAGAGAGGAGTTGATGGTGGAGGCACACAGTTCGACGTATTCTGTGCATCCTGGTGGCACCAAGATGTACCAGGATCTTCGTCTGAACTATTGGTGGCATGGTATGAAGAGGAGGGTGGCTCGGAGTGTAGCCAAGTGCTTGGTTTGTCAGCAAGTGAAGGTGGAGCATCAGCGTGCGGCCGGGTTGCTACAACCGCTTCCGATTCCGGAGTGGAAGTGGCAACACATCACTATGGATTCCGTGACTGGACTACCTCGGACTCTGAAGCAGAATGACGCGATTTGGGTGATCGTAGATCGATTGACCAAATCCGCGCACTTTATTCCGTTCCGAGTGGGACAGTCCACTGAGGCGCTAGCGAGGAGATATATGGAGGTAAATTCTTTTACTCTCCGTTTTTATTTCCTTTTCCTAGTTTGGATAGTGATGTAACGTGAATCGTGCAAGAGGTCGTGTGACTTCACGGAGTCCCCGTGAGCATCATGTCGGACAGAGACACGAGGTTCACATCTCAGTTCTGGCAGAGTTTGCAGAAGAGTTTGGGTACGCGTCTGAGTTTCAGCACGGCGTACCATCCGCAGATGGATGGCCAGTCCGAGAGGACGATTCAGATTTTGGTAGACATGCTGAGGGCGTGCATGTTGGATTTCAAGGGTTCATGGGAGGACCATCTACATCTGGTGGAGTTTTCTTACAACAACAGCTTCCAGGCGAGTATTGGCATGGCACCTTTCGCCGCTCTTTATGGGAGGAAATGTCGATCGCCATTGAGTTGGGATGACGTTGGTGATCGGGAGCTGTTGGGACCTGAGATGATTGTGGATGCTGTGGAGGTTGTCAGAAACATTCGGGAGAGGTTGAGGATTGCTCAGGACCGTTTTAAGCATTGGGCGGATGCTAAACGTCGTCCTTTGGAGTTTCAGCCTGGAGATCATGTGTTTCTGAGGATTTCCTCGAATCGTGGTGTGATTCGTTTTGGGAAGCGAGGGAAGTTGAGCCCGCGATACATTGGACCGTTTGACATTCTGGAGAGGGTTGGCGAGGTAGCTTATCGCTTAGCCTTGCCGCTATCTTTGGAAGGAGTTCACAATGTTTTCCATGTGTCGCAGCTTCGTCGATACATTAACGATCCATCTCATGCTGTGGATTTCTCGGAGATTACCGTTCGCCCCGACATGACGTATGACCAGCAACCAGTGCAGATTCTGGACAGGCGTCAGAAGTCACTTCGGAACAAGGTTGTCAATCTTGTGAGGGTGATATGGCGACACGGCTCGCCAAGAGAATCTACTTGGGAGAATGAGGATGAGATGCGAGAGCGTTTCCCACTTTTGTTTCCGGACTCGTGAGTGTTGGGAAATTCCGAGGACGGAATTTTTCTTAAGTTGGGGAGGATGTAATGACTGGTTTTCATGTATCTGGATTTATTATATTATATTATATGTTTTGGTGGATTTTCTCCTTATATGTGGTTTTCATCTCCGTAACTTTCATTTTCGATCGTTTCGTCGTGTTTTCTTAGCTTCTTCCTTAGAATCGTCGATTTCGGAGTAAGTCATTCGTGACGGGCTTCGTATCAGTCATATCTTATTGTTAGATCAAGCCTAGGAGTCTCAGGAATCGATCCCGGAGCTCCGCGCTTCATATCGGAACTTTTGGTGCTCATTAGCCGGTGTAAGAAGGGGCACAGACCGACTAGATGACGATCCAGTCGGTCGGAAAACCCTCTTGAACCGACTAGTTGGCTTTCTAAATTTCTCTGGAGTTACTGTTTCTTATTAGTCGGTCTAAGAACGTTGGTTGACCGACTAGGTTGTAAACTAGTCGGTCGGAAATGCTTCTTTAACCGACTAACTCATCAACTATTTTTGGTATCAGTTAATGTTCCTTCTTAGTCGGTCTAAGTTCATATTCCGACCGACTAGTTATTAAACTAGTCGGTTAAGTTTTGTACTCAGACCGACTAATTCTTGATTCTTCTGTACAGTCTAGTTACTGTTTACTCTTAGTCGGTCTGCGTTGGTCAACCGACCGACTAGTTCCCAAACTAGTCGGTCAGTGGTTGCTCTTTGACCGACTAATCTGTGTTAAAACCCTAATTTCTGGGCAGCCGCCAGCCCATCCTATTTAAACCCCTCCCAAACGTTTTCTTCCTCCTCCTCTCGACCCAAAACCCTAGTTTCTCCCCCATTGAGCCCCCTTCTACCTCAAACCCTTATTCCTTCATCCCAAGCTCAAAATCCATCATCCAAACTCTCCCTCAACACTTTCTACCTCTCATCTTCCTCAAAATCCCATCAAATCCCCCAAAACCCTATTTCTCCAAACTTCTCCATCCATTCCCAGATCTGAACCCTAGGTTCCCCGGCGCGTTTCTTCCGTCGCCGTGGTTGCTCGGCATCCTTCTTCCGTTTACTATACGGTAATACTCGATTCTTTAGTTTTAGCATAACCCATTTGTGTTCTTATGAAACCCTAATGAAATGAATATTGTTTGTTGATTGTTTCTCCATAGCAGCGATTTCCCCGTAGATTAGCGTCCGTGGGACGAACCCTCGTTGATCGTCATCCTCGGTGCTAGGCAAGTGAAACTTGCCACTTAGGGTTTAGGCCATGTTTTAGGCCATTTTCTTGTTGTAGGCATAAAAGAGACTAGGCGATGAAATGATACTCGCCTAGGCGCAAATTGAGGAACTAGCTTGACAACGAAGCTAGATCCGACATTTATCATGTTGCATAATTACCCTGTCATGTTTAATTTCCATTAACTCTACGCAAATTAATTGTCATGTCATTGCATTCGTTAAGTGTTTCTGTGATTGCGTAGCTTCGCTACAATGCTTGTGTTCTTGGCTCGTGTTCCAGAAGCGGGACATGTGTTGGTTAATAGCCAATGCCCGAATTGCTTGTTTCCGGCTAGGTGCACCCCTACGCCAAATGCTTATGAATCGTGAACTAGAATGCGAGCTCCTGTGCAGGGCAACCCTGGCTCATTTACTGAGCTCGTGTGCAGTGACCCTGGCTCGTTTACATGTGGGTATTGGGGGTAAGAGTTAAGCGGCCAATCAACTGGGAGTCTGCCCGATCAGCAACTGCAGTGGTAAGGCGTAAACTCTGGGTTCTGGGGTAGTGTTAAGCGGCCACTCAGTGTGAATGTCCAACAGTTCAGCTGTAAGGCGTAAACATCTACAAACAACTTGAAACGTGACCAGTGAATTGATTGAGATTGTTAGTAGCTTGGCTACTCTTGTCTTGTCCCGATAATTGTTCTCTTGTACTTGTTGTTTCACCATGTCTTGCTCGTGCACTCATGTTATAACTGCCATGTCATGCATACTAAAATTGCTAGGTTGCTAGTTGCCTTACTTTCAGTTTCCTTGCCCAAGTCTTTAGACTTGCTGACATGTGCCCCTTTACTCTTTTGGGTGACACATGTTAGATCCCGAGCCTGAGTACCTTGTTGAGGACGAGGTGTTTGCTGACGCCGAGCCCGAGCTTGTATTTGACGGGGAGTACGTGGACACTGGGGACCAGTCCTAGTGTCTTCGTTGTGTTTTCCTTTGTTTAGACTGCTGTTTTGTTGTCGGTGTGTAGCACCTATACTTTGTAACGTTGTTGCTTTTGTCGGCCTTGTTCTGGGCTTTTAGACTCTTTCTTTTAGCCTAGTGGCTTTTCTGGATGTTGAACTTATTTTCGTGTTGGACAAATTATGAGATGTGAGAATTTTATTTCTGTCTTTCCTTGTGTTATTATTGTTGTTCCGTTTGTGGTTACAGGGACCTGCTTATGTTTTATTGACGCTTATCGGGTTTGGGGCTTCACAGCTCCACTCTCGTGCGGACCTTTTCACGTCTCGCCTCCATTTTAGGGAAGCGGGGCGTGACAGCATTGGTGAGATCTATTTCAGCACGTAGCTTCAACGTTTGGTAAACCCTTTCCTAGCTCATTATATTTTCGTGATTTTCGTTGATTTCGCCAAAAATTTGCATGAGTCTGCACACACTCCACTTCACACACTTTGCATCACTCACATCTTCACACAATGCCTTCAACAGAGCGCAAGAAAAAAGCCACCACCACTGGCCCCTCCCAGGGCAAGGGCAAGCGTCAGAAAACACAAAATCTGATGGCTGCCCAAGTCCAAGCTGCCATTGAAAGGGGAGATGTACCTCTTCCTCCTACTCAAGTTGACACTCTAGGAATTAACTTCGTTGACGAGAATGAACGAAGAAAATTCTTATCCCTTAACTCCAGACCCATAGTGATGACCAAATTTTTGAGCGTCGTCGCTCTTGCTGCACTAGGTTGTTAAGTATTGGTGTTTCATACCAATGTTATTTTAATGATGATTACAACATTATGTTGTTGCTAATGACTCTCGTGTTTTAGTTTCATAGTTAACATTTCAAGAATATCATTTTTGAAGACTAAACACTTGATGCAAGGATGGACATCAAGAGGAGCAAGGTCAAAGCTTGGACTCAAGGGGTGCCAAAGCTTGGAGATGATGGGGATTATCAAGGCATCAAGATTGAAGCCGTAGACTCTAAGGAAAGCAATGTAATCCATGTAATATTTCATTTATTGCTTTTCTCTTTTTTGAGTCTAGGTTTATAGTAATGCCTTGATAGATGGTCTACTCATTCATGCATTTGCATTTAACCATCTTAGTGAGCCTTATGATTATCATAGAATCTAACCCAATTGATTCATTGATCACTCCCAGATATACACCTGAAAAACAATTGTAGGTTTACCGCAAGCGCACGGTGGAGTGGCGAGCGGGTATCGAACACGAGGAGATGGTGTTGGCTCCAATCTATCTTAGGTTGGCTCTACTACTAAGGTTTTATTGATGGAGATGGTTATGGTATGATGTAATGGAAATGGTGATGGATGTCGGTGTCGATGATAAAGAAGTCGGTCAAATATCGATTCAAATTCAATATAATAAAAGTGACTAGGGCTAGGGAATACCCACTATGGATTATCATGCATTAATGTGAATCGTGAATCTCAATATTACTAGACTTGGATTGAGGTGAACTAATCGTAACTAAATAGAGAACAAAAGCTCATGCTCTCGCGCTATTGCAGGTTTATAGCGACCTAGATTAGAGCCCACTCTCGTGCAAACCCGAATCTAAGCCACTAGTATTAAGATCGACATCATCATCCAATCACAACTCAAGCCCACTCTTGTGCAAACTTGAGTTATTATCTAGACTGTGATAGCTCGTATTCGTCCAATCTCTTGCAAACAAATATGGGTATAGACTTATAATAAAAATGCTAGCTTTGGTCCAATCTCTTGCAAACCAAACCTAGTGAATCTCGATTATAAATCTAAATCGAATATCTAGACCTTCCCATTGATCGAGCCCAATCTCTTGCAAACTCTAGATCAATGTAAATTCCTAGCTATCCGTAATAAATCAATCACAAACTAACATCCTAGCAATTCTAGCAACATATCAATTCATTCATCACAAATCTAACATTAGATCCATAGGGTTCATCCCTTTCCCTAGAACAAAGATCAACCAAGCATAGCAATAACGATATAGTAATCAATAAAGAACATTGCTTGCATATAAAAAGATATCAAATCAAAGATTCAAATAACACTAACAAAGATACTTAGCTTTCATGAAGAATTCCAATCCAAATACAAGCTTATAGATTCAAGAGGGGGCCTAGGGCATGGCCTAACCTCTGAAAAAGTCTCCAAGAAAATAATAGGAACCCCCTTCTAATGACGGCTACAATCCCTATATATGGTCCCCTTAAAACCCTAGAAAATTGCCCTAGAAACCCTCTGAAATTCGTGCCCAAAGTCAGCTCTTGCCGCAACTTAAGTCATGGGCCCACGCCTGCTCGGCCGAGTAGAACACAGCTCTGGCCGAGTAGCGATTATAGCACTGCAGCGTCAACTTGCAGAAATTCCCCAGATTTCATCCGACCACCGATTGGCGTGTTCTTAGTGGCGTTGGAACCGTCATGAAGTCTACTATCCATAAACAATATGAGGAAAATACTTTGCCTGTTGAAATGATAGAAGATTTCAAAAGATTGAGAGGCTGTCTGAAAATCTGGACGCTCAAGTCACTCGGCCGAGTGGAAATATGACTCGGCCGAGTGAGAAGTGTGACTCGGCCGAGTACGTCAGTCTGTAGATCATCCAGAAAAATAGAGAAGTCTGCCTAGCTTTCTTCAAAATCTTTGCCTCCACTCGAGCGAGTGGAGTTCTTACTCAGTCGAGTGAAATTCACCACTCGACCGAGTACATTATGGTACTCAAGCTGGCAGATGGTGGCGTATCAGTATTACTCGGCCGAGTACGCTTCTTCACTCAGGCGAGCGGGTTGCGTTACTCGGTCGAGTGCCCTGTTTCAGAATTCTGATCTTCTCTTCCTCGCCTCCTCGTTGATTCTTCTGATCTCCTTCTTCTTCCACTCATCCTCTAATGCCGTTAGCTCCTTGATATGGTCATGGGCAATGCTCCGGCACGCGTACAAGTCCTTTAGGCTCATTTTTTTCTCCCGATTGCTCCATATTTTCTGAAATCAGACGAAAATAATAAATAGTGAAAAGTAAAAAAATATCTTCGAATAATCATGAAAACAGCAATATGAGCAATCGAAATGGCATGCAAATATGCAGAAAAAGGTGTAAAATATGATCCGATCAAAATCCCCCAAGATTACCTTTTATTCTCCCTCGAGGAAGACGAATACGAAGCTCACCGGGAGGTAAAAGTAAGAAAAACGAAAAAGAATACGAAGTGGAAGGGGTCGCTAGATTATTCTCTCAGATCTCAAGCCATAAGCTACACATCACAATAACTCAGAAAATACGAATCACATGCCATAATGATTTCATATCTTACTTAAACATGGTACTTGCAAGCTTTTAAGAACAACAAAAGGGACTCTAAATTCATACAATCAATTCATATCTACATCACGCATTTCATAGAATTTGATATACAAATCATTGGTGATGCACTTTTCAATCAAGAGTTATAATAGAAGCATATCAGAATCACACAAAGCATGCAACAGAGAATGGAATAAATCATGGCATTCACATATTTACATTGAATCATACGAAATCTCTATAACTAAATTATTTTGCTAAGTTTCATTATTATCAAAATTTCCCATTCGTGCACCTCTCCACTTTAATGTCGTACTCACTCATATGTTCAAGTGAATTCACCCCCCAAGCTTAGCTTGAGGCATCGCATCTAAAAGAATATGATAGTGCAAAATGTGATTTTTGCCTTAGTTTTCTCAAGTATTTTGTGGTTCCAATAATAAGATAGAGAAATATTTTCCTTTTTCTTTTTAAACTTTTTGTTTCTCAATTTTCTTTTTGGATTTTTGTAGGAGCTATATGATTTGTATATTTGGTTTTTGGCTCCTTTTTGGCTTTTTGTACTTTTTGGAGATAACCTTTTTTCCTTTGTAGGGATTTTTTTGGGAAATAGATGCGATATAAGTAGCTTTAGGAGGTGAACTCAAGTGACATGTAGAGAATAAAAAGATATATGTGGAGAAGGAAATGGTGTAACGCTCGGTTCACTCTAAGATGTGTACAAATGGTTCGATAAGATAATACATCAAGTAAACTTATATGTAAGCATGGATATTCTCAATCACTTTAATAAATAGCTAAGTCAAGCAGTAAAGAGTACGATCATATCAGGCATGCAACAGAAGGTGAATAAGACAATAAGGCAAATGCTTCTGTTATACAATTGATGCGTGAATCTTGGTGCACTTCCAACAAAAGCATACTAAACACTAATCCATACATACCGCTTCAAATAATATCATGCATTCATGTAGAGGAATCATCAAAAGAATATATAAGCAAGCACATGGATAGCAGGATACTGAAATAGTCCAAATAGCATGGCAAGAGTAGTAAGCATCGTGATGGCTACTAAAGTAATAAGAGATATCATCATAAGGAACATATCTAACAAAAGGCAGAAAAGAAAATAAAGAAATAAAAATAAAATAAAGGAAAGAGAAGAAAAACAAGCACACAATATGATGCGTGAACACACATAAAAGGAAAATAAGATGGAAAAAAAATCAAAAAGATGATACAAAAATTTTGAAAAATTCTAAAAACCCTAAAAATAGAGTAAAAGTGCAACTAAATGGCTTGGAATTGCACTCCCCCAAGCTTAAACTTCACATTGTCCTCAATGTGATCATAGTGGAAGAATATGAGGAACAACGATAATAATAAGGGGGTGAATGAAAAATGATGAAATGAATGACATGAAATCCTAATGCAACTCCAAGCATATGCAATGATGCATGAGAGCGCCTTCCCCCAAGCTTATACCAAACAATCCTATTCAAATGACTCGATCAAAAATGTCACGGCTTTGCTAAGCGAGATAGAGTCAAATGAATAAGAACGTGAGTATTCACTTGAAAGAGATGCTCGATGGTGGTGAGCAAAAAGAAGTGGCACATCAAAATAAGAAGAGGGCAATTAATATAACATATAAATGGTAGGGTGTAGATGATTATTGCTATCGTCATATGAGGTGATATTTATTCACACAAATCTATACGATCCTCTCGCTGTCGAGAGGATTCGTTTTTATTTAAATTATAAAATTTCTACACTACTGGATTGATATCACCTATAGCAAAAGACGGATCCAGTATCTTTGTCGGTACCGGCAACTGCTCCAACTTCTCCTTCCGTGGCTCCACCAGATGCGTGTGTCCACGGACTCCATCAGATTCGAGCAATGCGGCTTCCAACATCTCTCCAAGGACTCCACCTGTACACTGCAAGAGATAAGCCGCATCAATCTGATGTGAATAATTCTTCCCCATGGTAAATGTTTTCCAAAGAGGGTCATCAACATAAGTATTTAAAATCAAAGATGGTTGACAATGTTGAGTATTGGACTCTCCACCTTGATTTTGATGATGATCAAACACAAATCATTGTGACTAACTCTTGTGATTGCAGTTAGCTATAAAGTCACCAATCAGATTCTAGAAGATCAAAAGTGACTACACGTGTTGATTCTGGTAGATCAACAAAAGTGAAGCATTGGCTTGAAGAATTCAAAGGCTACTTCAAACATCAAGCCAATGGCATCAACAAATGAATGGAGATTCAATCTAAAGAGAAGAAAGGAATGGATGAGTCAAAAGCTTCGAGGACTATGACGTTCAAGTCATTCAACTAAAAGACTCAAGACCATGAAGATTTATGGAGATCGTCGCCAAAGTAATTTGTTCATCTCAAGCGACGTCCCAAGACTTCCTCAGAACGCGTGATCATTGTGCCTGGAGCTTTGTTGAAGCTCAAGGAGTATTCATGAAGTCAAGGGATTCGGATTCTCCATGTTGAAGCTTCTAAGACGGTTCGTCATGTTATTTATATTGACTTCTAGCTTCGGTTTAGTAGAATGTTAAGCCTTGAGTAGTACTTGCCTAGAAATCTTCTTAACTTTCATATCGTATCTCTAGGATTGCTTTAGAAGCCATTAGAAACTTTTCTGTAGCCTATCGTTTCATTTCACGGCTTCATATGCATCTTAGTTGGTTCAAGAAGAAGAACCAACCGACTAGATGATGATATAATCGGTTGGGAATCCTTCTTGAACCGACTAGATATCCTTGCTCAACTCAGTCCATTCTCTGTTGGTCAATTAGTCGGTCCAAGAAGGTTCACCGATCGACTAGATGACGATTTAGTCGGTTGGAAATCCTTCTCAGACCGACTAGTTATCCTAATCAATTCAAGACCATTTGTTGACCAATTAGTCGGTCTAAGAAGGCTCACCCACCGACTAAATGACGATCTAGTCGGTTGGTGTTTCTTCTCAGACCGACTAGTTTTCCTTGTGAAATTCGACCTTTGTACTGTTGACCAGTTAGTTGGTTCAAGAAGGATGGTTAATGCATTAAAAGCCAATCTAGTCGGTCCAAGAAAGTTCACTGACCGACTAGTTGTCAATCTAGTCGGTTGATGATCCTTCTTAGACCGACTAGTTCTTACCCAGATTTAACCATCTTCTCTGTCAACCATCTAGTCGGTCCAAGAAGGTTCACTGACCGACTAGTTGTCAATCTAGTCGGTTGATGATCCTTCTTAGACCGATTAAGCAGCTTCAAAAATAGATCCGTTGGGCATTTAATGCCACGAATTTTGTGACCGTTTTCTCTCTTCCATATATAAGTTTGTGTGCTTCTAACCAGGGATCCAAGGTTGAAATTAGAGACATTTTCACACCTTTGAGAAGAGCCATTCAACTCCAATTCCAAGCTCTCTCATCTCACAAGAATCTCTCTCTCACTCTTTGAGCACTAATTCCTCAAGATATATTCTCATTCCTTGTGAGCTTCTCAAGCTAAGAGCTTGAAACCAAGTCACCAACTCCTCCCTAGCCATCTATTGCTGCTCATTGTCACGCCCCGCTTCCCAAAAACGTGGAGGCGAAGCGTGAGAAGGTCCGCTCAGACTTGAAGCTACAAAGCCGCAAGTCCGATAAGCGTCAATCACTTTAATCTGCAGGTCCTTGCAATGCGAAACGAAACAAAGATAACAATAACGAAAGAGACAAAAAGAACATCTCAGAATATCCATAATAATAAATCTCAACATCGCAGAAAAGCCACCAGGCTACAAATAAAAGAGTCTAAAAGGGGCCCAGCATGGCCAACAAAAGTACAAAGTACGAAAACAAAGAAAAGGTGCAAGCACCGACATCTAACAGCAACCTAAAGCAAAAGCAAGTAAAATCAGTCTCTAAGACTGGTCTCCGGTGTCCTCGAACTCCTCAACGAACGTAGACTCTGGCTCAACGTCAGCAAACACCTCGTCCTCAGCAACTGTCTCTGGCTCAGGGTCTAACATGTGGCACCCAAAAGAGCAAGGGGCACATGTCAGCAAGTCTGGAAGACTTGTGCAAGTGAAACTGAAAGGTGGTAAAAGTAAAGCAACCTAGCAGTTCTAGCATGATGCAATGACATGGCAGTTTAAAGAAATGAGTGCAACAAGTAGGGTAAAGTAAAGTAAAGTACGAGCATGGCATGACATTCACAAGACAAGTACAAGACAAGAAAAGTAAGCACCTCGTGCACAGAGATTCCGTCTTTTGGCTAGAGTGGCTGCGCGGGCCAACTCCTAAGCTCAAGCGAACGTTTATCCCTACCCCTCCACGTGTGTCGAGCCAGGGCCTTACCCCCGAACGGTAATGCTCGCTTCTGGACCACGAGCCAGGAAGTGTGTAAACAAGTATGGCGTAGGGGTGCACCTAGCCCGGGACAAGCAAGTACAAGTATGTAGCGTGTGCTACGAATGCAACATTCAATGCATGGATGACATGACATGGCAGTTAAAGTAAAGCGTACATGTAAGGAAAGTAAACGTGACAGTTTAGCATGCATGAACAACAATTTTAAGGGGTTGGATCTAGCTTCGTTGTCAAGCTAGATCATTTAGGTGACGGATCTAGTTTCGTTGTCAAACTAGATCAAGTAGGCGTCTAGCCAGCTATCATTTCACTGACTAGTCTCTTTTACGCTAAAAGCAAGTAAGTGGCCTAAAAACATGGCCCTACACAAAAGTTGGCAAGTTTCACTTGCCTGCAACTATCACGTCAAGAAAACACCGTCCAACGAGTCCAAAGTCACGATTCCTACGTGCACAAGTCCACCGGCCTACATCCGTTTTATTAATCTTGATTAGTGGATTCTAAAACATTTAAAATACTTTAAAATACTGATTTTTAGTCTTGATTAGCATGCAATTGGGTTGGGGGTCCTAGGGGTGCAAAACGTTACCTCAACACGACGCGAAAGCTACACCGGCGTCGGGTAGCGACGCCGGGGGTTGGAATAAGAGAACGCGCTCCAAGTCCTGTTTCCAAAATAGATTCCTCGCTGGAAAATCAGAGAAAATATCCCGGGCGACGATTCCAGATTCCAAAGCTCGTACGTGCGACGACGGGCTACGACGTGCGACGACGTCGTACGCGGCAAGTCGTCGAAGAGAACGTACCAAAGTGGGGCCCACAGTAGTCCTAGGGGCCTTTGGGGGACCCACAATAACTCTGGAGAACTTGGGGGGCCCACGGAGGCAAGCGGTGCGACGGATGCGGGGTTGCGACAAGTGGCCGTCGGTCGTACAGCTTCGGTGCGGGGATCTCCTTCGGTCAGACACTAGGGAACGGCTGTGCAACGTGTGGGGGTCGGTCACGGCAGCGGGGGCGAGCGCTTCTCTCGGTCAGACACGCTGGGGGCCTCGGTCAGGCGCTTGGGTACGGGGCGGAGCAGCGTCGCAGCGATGCAGCGCTCGGGCGCTCGGTCACAGCGGGCGGGGCCTTCGGTCGTGCACGGAGCGGAGCGGGGCGACAGAGCGGGCGACAAGCGGGTCGGTGCGGAGCGGGGCGACCGGGCGGTTCTCTCGGTCTGACCGAGAGGCCCTCTCGGTCAGGCGGGGGAACGAAGCGGCGGTCGACGTTGTGTGCGGAGCGGAGCGGATGCGGGCGGGACGGCCGGTCAGAGCGGGTGGATGCGGGGGATTTCCTCGGTCGTGCGGGGTGCTGAACGTCGCAACGTTGCGACGATTCGTCGCAACGTCCAAGATGACTTTGGAAGAGGCTAGGGCTAATTTCTTGTGAAAATAGGACTTGCTAGGGGTTGCTTATATAGTATAGGTGGGTTGACTTGGTCTAGGGCTAAATCTAATAGGATTAGAATTCAAAAAGATTTGAAATTTGATTTTAAACTTCTCCAACCCAATCTAGGATTTGACCTGGTCCAAATGGGCTGGAAATTGGCTCAAAAATTCCTTAAAACGTTTAAAACTCAAATAAATTTTATTTGGCCGAAATTAATTGAAAAATAAATTATTAAAAATAATATAAAACTTGTAAAAATTATAAAAGTGGTCAAATAAACTCCAAAAATTATAAAATAAATATCGTGGTGTTCGTGGCGACGAATGTGAGCTAACTAAGAAGACGGATCTCAAATTCGACGTCGGACGACGAAACTAAAAATAGGAACGTCTCCCGTCAAAAGTGAAAATCGTCACGTCTCATCGAGTGAGTTTAAATTGTGGGAAAACGACTCGAGAAGTGTCGTTTCAAGATAGTGCCACTATTTAATACTCTCAGAGACGTTCGCAACGGCATATCACACAAGAGTATTCACAATCAAATAAAGTCTAAAATAAACACGTGCACGGCCAAAAGCACGTGCACGAACAACGCACAACGAAAAGTGGTCGTTACATCCTCCCCACCTTAGAATAAAGTCCGTCCTCGGACTTTCTAATATAACTAGTCGCTCTAGTAACTACCCCAATCAAGCCATATAATAATTTAACCAGGTTTATTCATTTCAAGTGCTTGTATATGCACTAGATAGTCAAACGTTAATACCACTAACACGTGTATATATACATTCACATACATCGTATACTTAAACCTATTATTATTATCACACCTAGCATACATATAGTTTCACCAGCACATTGCTTCAACCATTATAAGTATCCCCTAATTACCTACAGCCTCTTAAGTACTTCTACTCTAAATCTCACATGCATCCTTAGTATGGTATAGCTACCCACACACCAAACTATAACTACTAACATACAAACAACTTCACACATCATGAATAACTCCGAATATATATAACACTCAATAAGCAACCATTAATATACCATGGAGGGTACGCTCATTCAAGCCAACATATGCGGAATTTGAAAACCGTCGTACTTCAAAAGTTGAAATCCTCGTTTGGAAGAAATATTTGGAGATCGATAAGACGTGTTGTTTCAAAATAGGTTTGGGTCGAATATTCATAATAAGAGAAAATGGTCTATTGGTTTTAAAGAATCATTAAAAGAGGAAGTAAAATCATTTACACGAATATTGAAGGCGTAGTTTAGAAAATATTATACGGCGGTAGTTTAATATAATGTTTGCGAAAGTCAAAGAAGGAAATCAAGTAACGGAAGAATTTAAACTCATGTTAAATGCCTTCAAAACTTTTAGGTCATGGAAAATTTTAAAATAATCAATATTGAAGCTGCTTTTCAAGGGAACCAGGATTTGCAAAAATGAAAAAAACTGATTTACACAAGGTCCTTAGCATACGAGCACAACGAACCTGGTACAGCTATAAAAATAATTGAAATTCTATTTAGTCTCGAAATTTTCCTAAAAGCTCGTAGGGGAAGTGGAAAGATAATATTAATAACTTGGTCGTAAAATTATCAAAATTGATAGTGAAGCTTTAAAATCAATTCGTGTGGGGTCTAAATCAGAAAGTGGTTATGAAATGGTAACTTTTACAAAAGTCTAAAATAGGGAAAACGGTGAGCATAAAATCGACTTGCTGAAATCTGAAATCCCATGTGATTGGAAGGTATATGAATGGCATAAATTAGAAGGAAATTACAAGTTGAATGCAAGTACGGTTTAGAATAAAATTAGTATATGAAAGAAAAATGTATTTTCATAGATGCGAAAGTGTAGGCTGAAAAAGCATTATAACTATTTTCCAAAAATTTCGACAAAATTTTAAGAATTTAAGTCAACGAGGAGCATGAAGTATAAGTATATATGCATATTAGAATTTGAACAATTTAAAACTTAGGGGAAAAGAAAATCAAAAAAGAAAATGCTTGCAGAAGGTTCAAAATTTTGCAACGGAGAGTTTCAAAAATTGATGACGATAGTCATGAGGCGATATCATGAATCGGGGCAAGGGAAACAGTCAGATATTCAAAACATACATACGCTTAGGATATGAATCAGGAGGATCTACGGGAAAACTCCTACGGTCGCTCAACTGAAGCTTAAGAACTTAGCGCTTGGTCTTTCTAAAGAAGCTAGGTGATAATGGAATGCGCTCAGCTCGGTCCATAATCGATGAACCCAAACGAACGACTAAAGGAATTCTAGAAGTCTGGTATGGTCAGGGTAGATAAAGACCACTATGGTAACTCCTACGGCGATCAAATCAATTGCTAGAAGGGGGTCTAACTATCAATCAGGGGCCTCTAAATAGCAAGCACATACGTCTAACTAAGTCTTCTTACCACCTAGTGTCCTAGGAAAACAACTAGACTCAGGGCTTATGACTCGGATGTTGCAATTTATTTAATGGACATTCCGTTATTATCGTTGTTTCGTTAATTCGCAATTGCAAGACCAGACCTGCATGGGCCACCAACAAAACCTGTCACGCCCCGCTTCCCAAAAACGTGGAGGCGAAGCGTGAGAAGGTCCGCTCAGACTTGAAGCTACAAAGCCGCAAGTCCGATAAGCGTCAATCACTTTAATCTGCAGGTCCTTGTAATGCGAAACGAAACAAAGATAACAATAACGAAAGAGACAAAAAGAACATCTCAGAATATCCATAATAATAAATCTCAACATCGCAGAAAAGCCACCAGGCTACAAATAAAAGAGTCTAAAAGGGGCCCAGCATGGCCAACAAAAGTACAAAGTACGAAAACAAAGAAAAGGTGCAAGCACCGACATCTAACAGCAACCTAAAGCAAAAGCAAGTAAAATCAGTCTCTAAGACTGGTCTCCGGTGTCCTCGAACTCCTCAACGAACGTAGACTCGGGCTCAACGTCAGCAAACACCTCGTCCTCAGCAACTGTCTCTGGCTCAGGGTCTAACATGTGGCACCCAAAAGAGCAAGGGGCACATGTCAGCAAGTCTGGAAGACTTGTGCAAGTGAAACTGAAAGGTGGTAAAAGTAAAGCAACCTAGCAGTTCTAGCATGATGCAATGACATGGCAGTTTAAAGAAATGAGTGCAACAAGTAGGGTAAAGTAAAGTAAAGTACGAGCATGGCATGACATTCACAAGACAAGTACAAGACAAGAAAAGTAAGCACCTCGTGCACAGAGATTCCGTCTTTTGGCTAGAGTGGCTGCGCGGGCCAACTCCTAAGCTCAAGCGAACGTTTATCCCTACCCCTCCACGTGTGTCGAGCCAGGGCCTTACCCCCGAACGGTAATGCTCGCTTCTGGACCACGAGCCAGGAAGTGTGTAAACAAGTATGGCGTAGGGGTGCACCTAGCCCGGGACAAGCAAGTACAAGTATGTAGCGTGTGCTACGAATGCAACATTCAATGCATGGATGACATGACATGGCAGTTAAAGTAAAGCGTACAGGTAAGGAAAGTAAACGTGACAGTTTAGCATGCATGAACAACAATTTTAAGGGGTTGGATCTAGCTTCGTTGTCAAGCTAGATCATTTAGGTGACGGATCTAGTTTCGTTGTCAAACTAGATCAAGTAGGCGTCTAGCCAGCTATCATTTCACTGACTAGTCTCTTTTACGCTAAAAGCAAGTAAGTGGCCTAAAAACATGGCCCTACACAAAAGTTGGCAAGTTTCACTTGCCTGCAACTATCACGTCAAGAAAACACCGTCCAACGAGTCCAAAGTCACGATTCCTACGTGCACAAGTCCACCGGCCTACATCCGTTTTATTAATCTTGATTAGTGGATTCTAAAACATTTAAAATACTTTAAAATACTGATTTTTAGTCTTGATTAGCATGCAATTGGGTTGGGGGTCCTAGGGGTGCAAAACGTTACCTCAACACGACGCGAAAGCTACACCGGCGTCGGGTAGCGACGCCGGGGGTTGGAATAAGAGAACGCGCTCCAAGTCCTGTTTCCAAAATAGATTCCTCGCTGGAAAATCAGAGAAAATATCCCGGGCGACGATTCCAGATTCCAAAGCTCGTACGTGCGACGACGGGCTACGACGTGCGACGACGTCGTACGCGGCAAGTCGTCGAAGAGAACGTACCAAAGTGGGGCCCACAGTAGTCCTAGGGGCCTTTGGGGGACCCACAATAACTCTGGAGAACTTGGGGGGCCCACGGAGGCAAGCGGTGCGACGGATGCGGGGTTGCGACAAGTGGCCGTCGGTCGTACAGCTTCGGTGCGGGGATCTCCTTCGGTCAGACACTAGGGAACGGCTGTGCAACGTGTGGGGGTCGGTCACGGCAGCGGGGGCGAGCGCTTCTCTCGGTCAGACACGCTGGGGGCCTCGGTCAGGCGCTTGGGTACGGGGCGGAGCAGCGTCGCAGCGATGCAGCGCTCGGGCGCTCGGTCACAGCGGGCGGGGCCTTCGGTCGTGCACGGAGCGGAGCGGGGCGACAGAGCGGGCGACAAGCGGGTCGGTGCGGAGCGGGGCGACCGGGCGGTTCTCTCGGTCTGACCGAGAGGCCCTCTCGGTCAGGCGGGGGAACGAAGCGGCGGTCGACGTTGTGTGCGGAGCGGAGCGGATGCGGGCGGGACGGCCGGTCAGAGCGGGTGGATGCGGGGGATTTCCTCGGTCGTGCGGGGTGCTGAACGTCGCAACGTTGCGACGATTCGTCGCAACGTCCAAGATGACTTTGGAAGAGGCTAGGGCTAATTTCTTGTGAAAATAGGACTTGCTAGGGGTTGCTTATATAGTATAGGTGGGTTGACTTGGTCTAGGGCTAAATCTAATAGGATTAGAATTCAAAAAGATTTGAAATTTGATTTTAAACTTCTCCAACCCAATCTAGGATTTGACCTGGTCCAAATGGGCTGGAAATTGGCTCAAAAATTCCTTAAAACGTTTAAAACTCAAATAAATTTTATTTGGCCGAAATTAATTGAAAAATAAATTATTAAAAATAATATAAAACTTGTAAAAATTATAAAAGTGGTCAAATAAACTCCAAAAATTATAAAATAAATATCGTGGTGTTCGTGGCGACGAATGTGAGCTAACTAAGAAGACGGATCTCAAATTCGACGTCGGACGACGAAACTAAAAATAGGAACGTCTCCCGTCAAAAGTGAAAATCGTCACGTCTCATCGAGTGAGTTTAAATTGTGGGAAAACGACTCGAGAAGTGTCGTTTCAAGATAGTGCCACTATTTAATACTCTCAGAGACGTTCGCAACGGCATATCACACAAGAGTATTCACAATCAAATAAAGTCTAAAATAAACACGTGCACGGCCAAAAGCACGTGCACGAACAACGCACAACGAAAAGTGGTCGCTCATCTTGGTGGAGCTAGGGTTTGGTGATCTCATCTTCCTCAAAATCCTTTCTTGCCCTAAATTGGTAAGTATTTCTCAAGGCATAGGATTTTGTGGTAAGAAGCTATTTTTTTCATCTTCAATACATTTATATTGTTGTTTACTCTCGGTTGATGAGAGTGTTGGCTTGATCCCAAGTTGTGGGAGTCAAGATTTAGTTTTGCTCTCGGTTTGTGAGAGTTTGCTAAATCCCAAGTTGTGGGATTTAGGGTTTTGCGTGTTCCCGGGCTGTGGGATACACGGACATCGATTGTAGGTCGATTGCACTTGTGGGGTTTCCGCAAGTGGGCTATAGGAAATCTCTAGCGGTTTGCTAGAGTATCCGGAGGGGATCCGGGTGTTGCTGGAGTAGGGCACCGGTAACAAGTTGGGAAGACTTGGGTGGCACCGAACCAGGGTAGATTACTTGTTTGCATTGCATTATTGCTTGTGTTGTTGTTCACTTATTGTATTCCGTATTTGCTGGTTAAGTAGGGTTTTATTTGGCGTAATTTCCTTATAATTCTATAAAACACTATTCACTCCCCCTCTAGTGTTTGTTCCTCATAGCATAGGGTCACTACAATTGGTATCAAAGCAAGGTTATAGCTATGGCAACCAACAACAACAACACACGATGCCCTCTTCCACCATATCTCCTCGGGCCCAATTATCAAATTTGGTGTGTGAAGATGAAGGCCTATATTCAATCCATTGATGAGGATTATTGGAAGCTTGTGGAGAAGCCATTTCGTGCACCTACCACTTCCGTACATAAGTGGACAAATGAGCAAAAAGAATTGGTGAAGAAACATGATGAGGTAATGAATATCTTGCTTGATTTTTTAACTTATGATATTCTTATGCGTGTGTCCAAGGCAACAACGGCATATCAAATATGGCACATGCTAGCAGAGCAAGAAGAGTCCACCTCGGAGTGTTCCTTCTCCAATGATGAAAAAGATTCATTCATTGGTTTGATGGCACGAGAGGACGACTCTAGTGACGAATCAAGCGATTCAAGTGAAAGTGATAGCGACAATGAAGAGGTAACAATAGAAGGTCTTAAAATTGAGCTTAAGCAATTATTTGATAAATATCAAAAGCTTATGCATAAATATTGTGATGCTAAGAATAAGATTGCTAGTCTCTCTAACACATCTTCATGTAGCACCTCTAACAATGACACCATTGTTGAGACACTTGCTATTGAGAAAGCAAGTTTGCTTACTCAAAATGGCATGTTGAGAAATGAGGTGGAGTCCCTCAAATCTCAACTTGATCGTGTTTCTATTGTGGATAGTAACGATCTTGAGATTGAAAATCTTGAATCTCAAAACACTTGTTTGGGCATTGAGAATGAAGATCTCAAATCCCAAGTGCACGAGCTCACCACACGTGCATCCACCTTGGATGCCACTATTTCTTCAATTTCGAAGAAATATGAGCTCATGTCCTCCATTGTTGAGAGATTCAACAAGGAAAAGGACAATTTGGATGATTTGCTAAAGAATCAACTACCGGCAAACCATCGTGTTGGCCTTGGTTATTCTAAGGCAAGTGCATCCAATGCACGCACCTCCTATAGTGAAGTAACTATAGATTTTGTGAGGCCATCCTCCGGTGCATCCATGAGTGGTGTCTATAACAACTTGTGTAGTTCTACTACTAAGGAAACCACCACTCCTATTCCTCCCTCCTTTGGATAGAAACACACTTTGGGTGGACATCCAAAGAAGGGTCATGCATTCATATACACCAATACTATGCCACGTAGGAACACACCTCCTACTCCACATGTTTACACGAATGATGGTTTTTATGTTCCACACCCACGAGCACGTGCAAACACTCTTTTGAGACACTCTCATGCATGTACTCATGCTCATGCACCTTCACATGCTTATGATCACATATCACATCCACATGTGCATGCTTATTCTCATGATCATCCTCATGCATACACAGCTCATATTCATCCACGTATGTATGCAACACCACATCATGGATCATTTCCCCATCATCATGCTTTAGCACGACAGAATGTTCCTCATGCTCTTGCTAGATCTCATGTTCCTAGGCCACATGCACCACGTAGAAATCAACCTTTTGTGCATGCAACCACTAGGAAGAGGATTCCCAAATCATACACTATTTGGGGTCCTAAGAACACTAGCAATCATGCTAAGGATATGTATGTACAAGCTTACATTAATGATATTATTATGAATGATGATTATGTTGGGAAATCACGGTCCTCTTGGACTTGGTTTCCGAAGGGTTAGTTTCCGTTGACCCTTCTTTGCTTGGTACCATATGTTTATAGTCATTTTATGGGTATCAATGCATTTGTGTTAAAATTTGATTTACTCTTTTGTTTGCATTTTGGTCATGGATGCTCGTGTGTGATTAGAAACGTAAATTCATATTGAAGTTGATTTCCATTGCATGATTATTTGTAAATCATTGTGTTTATGATTTTCATGTTTAGAATATTTAATATTTCTTATTGCAACACATGTGTTGGCTCATATTCATGTGTTGTTGCATGTGATACATGTCATGTGTTTGGATTATAATATATATATACTTATTTTTGGTACAATTGGTATATGCATGAATTTGGTTAAATATTTATCTTGTAACATGCTTACATGTTTCTTAAATATTGTGTATGATTACATTAGGATATGGGTTATAATAATTTGAATTTAGTTTGTTAAACTTGTTGACTAACCCATAGGATCCAAAAAGGTTTTTGGATACCAAAATTATGTTTTCTAGGTTCAATCCACATTGGGATACCAACCCTACCAACTCTTTGGTTTGCAAAGATTTTCATTCAAATGGAGTTGTTGGTGCTTAAGTGATGCACCAAAGTAGGGGGAGCTTAATGTTGTAAGTATATTCTTACATTTGGTATTCATGTGTGTTGGATGCATGTAGATGTCATTCTCTATTTGAGACTATCTCATGCATATCCTATGTTTGCATATTGTATATCCTATATGTCATTCATGTCTATGTATTTCATGTGTGTCAAATTCTTGACTTATGTGTATTGTGTATTCATAATCTTTACTCTTATGTCTATTCGAGGATTATTTATTACACGTGGCTTAAAAATTCTCATGATAGAACTAATGTTCATTTGCATGTTTCACACACGTGACACACTTACATTTATGTTCCACTTCACAAGCGTGCATCCCAACTTCCTACTCATGCTTCTTCAACCTCTTAAGAATCACAAATCACTATCTTTTGGATTCCTAAGATTGTTTCTAGGCATGGTATGAACACATATATAGAATCGTATATTAGGAATGACATATTCTCATGCGAATATATGTATGAAAATCAAACTCTAATCTTTATTTGATTTCCACCTTGCTTACCCACTCATATTGCACTTCATGCTTGGGTACCATGCTTGTATGATTACTTTTTGTACCCATATATATGTGTGTTCGTCCACTACTCCCAAGTTTGCATAGTTGTATGATTTTGCGGGAGTATGACATGTTTTGATTGCTATCATGTTATGTTCATCTATATGTCATTGCATTTCATTCGTATTATGTTGTGCATATAAATTAGTTGATTTCTCTAACCTTTGGTGATTTATTATCAATTTGCATCTTCCTATCTTGTTGATATGCCAAAGGGAAAGAGAAATTTGGTTTTGAAAGTTAATACTTTATGTTTTTCATGCACACTCGTTGTGGTATTGCTTTTCATGCCTTCCTCCAATATGCATGTGACGTGAATGTTTATTTTGTGCACATATGCATATTGAATGCAGAATCTTTCTTGCACACACTTTTGTATTAGATGTGTGTATTCATAATGATGATTGCTTGTATAATGTATTTTGACTAAATCATATGCATAGGAATTATTAGTCTAGGTGTTTCAAATTTCTAATGAATAATAACTTTTATTAATGCATGTCATGCATTTCTATTGATGAGTGTTATTTACAATTGGTAAATGATTGGTTATTGGACTACTTGATTTTTGTTCATTAACCTATTTGGATCCAAAAAGTTTTTGGATACCACCAATTGTAGAATTGACAGATTGTTGTGCAAGATGCCTACCCTACACATTCCTTGGTTTACAAATGACGGATCAATTCAAAGGAAAGGATGGTGCATTGGAGATGCACACATATAGGGAGAGCTAAATGGTTGTAAGTATGCGTTTTGCACAATTGGTATTTTAATATATTGGTTTTGACTACCATGTTTTCAATTGGTAGTTTAATATATTCGATTTGTGTAATATAGCATACTTCTTCATTAGCTCATTCTTGTCACACCCTCATAAAGATTGTGTGTTTATGTGACTACCTTGTTAATGAATTGGTTAGTTGTTTATTGATATTCATATCTTTGGAACACGTTGTCATTACACATCGCATTTCCTCACATGCATGCTTCTTTGTGAAGATTGTTAAATATTATGGATATAATAACTGATGTGTATGACATGCTTGTTTGTTTATTAGATTATTTTAAGTATGTTGATCTTAAGATTCATTGCTACTTTGATTCTACAACTTGTACCTAATTCTCATTGATGACGATATTCATGGATTATTTAGACCATATCATGATCTGTCATACCATTCTAGTAGAATCTTTCATTTCTTTGTGGCATGCTATACTTCATCATGTTATACATAATTCATGCCATGTATAAGATTAATCACTTATGATATTTATGCGTATTTGATCAATGTATGTTACTTGTCATTTGAATTACTTCATGACTGATGTTTAGCTATAATTTTATTCAAGAAATCTTTCATGTCAATAGCTAAATCTCTCATGTATGATATTTACACAAGTGACATAACACTCATGCATATTGGTTAGTGATCTTCATGCGATATTTTTCGCATTGATTATCTCTAATCTCAAGCTCATGTTTTTATGATATGTTGGAGATAATTTTTGCTATACGAGATCATATAAGTTGTGTTTGATGATATGTATATTCTGTCATAGATATTCTTCCATGAATATATCTTGATGCACTATGACTTCTTTGATGCAACCTTCGACTATATTGTGCTTACTCAAGTTTTTATTCTATTCGCACAATTGGTATGCATGCTTGCGATGTTCATGATAACTTTATTCGTAGACTATCTTCATGCTTTTGCTCAAAAGATGTTTTGTCACATTATGCTTCATGTTGAATTCCTTTTGATATTTGAGCTAGGATGAGATCTTGTCTCTATTATGTTCACTTGGTTTCCTTCTCAAGTGAGATCATGATCTTGACATTAGTTGCCTGCTTTGCATACTTTGTTAGACTACATTTGGTATCATCTCTACATATCATATCTACATTTGATATCATATTTACAATTGTTAGACTATTGATATTGGATATCATCTTTTCATGATCTTGCTTGATGCTAGTTTTGAGCTTATGATATAGTGCTTATCTTCTTTATGCTCATGGATTTCCATGCTTTTCATTGACTCTTTATGTGAGTATCTATTCTGGAATGCATGCTTGTACTATGGTTCTTTTGAACATTGTTTCAATTAGTATCCTAGTGTGCTACAATTGTGTATGCCATACGTTTTATGATGTTTCTATCTCTATTTGGCATAACACCTTTGCATGATATAGATATTTGTGTATGCCCACATCGCACACTTCACTTAAATTTTGGCTGGAGATACTTTTGGAGATGATTTGGTATGACTACAATTTGTATCTCATGCCATTTTACTTTATTTGTGTAATTATTTAATAACATGACTTTGTACACATGGTTATAAATGATATTTCCACAATTGGTATCTGATATTTACTTCGTCGCTCGACGATTATATTGATTTGATAGCTTTGTTTGTATGAAAACATAGAATTGTTTTCCCTGCACTCAATTTGCTAAAATATTGATCTATGTCAATATGATGATTTTGATTCCACCATGATGTATTTAATCATGTTCATGTCATTTGTCATGCTCATTGCTCAAGGACAGTCTATCACATTATGCTTAATGTTATAAATTATGTGATAATTGAGTCTGTTTGGGTATTTGACACTATTTGATCACTTGTTTTTCTTTCACAAGTGATGTCATGATTTTTGCAATTGTCACTTTTCTAACACTGCTCACACTACTTTTTACAATTAATATCTATTGTAATCTTTTATCTCATATGCTTATTGCTTATCTTTTTGTGATAATTGAGGGTGGTTGAGTTGTTGTTGGATATATGCTCTTGCAATTGATATCTTTATTTTGATATCCTGTTTTCAATTGGTAACTTTTCATTTGAGAACTTTACAATTGGTAACTTTTCAATTGTTATACATTTTTGTTTTCCACTCTATTGTTGCATTTGTTGTTTCTATACCCCCATATCTTTTTGTTAATGACAAAGGAGGAGAGAAATAAACAAGATGTGCTTATTAATTGTTAAGTGTTAAACAATAACTTGAATAAGTGTTAAACAATAACTTGAATCATATAGACTTTAAGTATGATCGTTCATGTATATGATTCAGGGGGAGCATTGGTGATTACCTTGGTTTATATTGATTACATTATATATATATATTGGTAATCATGCTCATGTTTATGATGTGTATCACCTATATGATTTGTATTGTGTATGCATATTATTCCTGGTCATTCATGCGATATATACACAACCACATGTGATACACACACTATTAACTGCTGAATGATGCTATTGATTATTGATATTAACTTGATTGGCATCATTGCAGGGGGAGTAAGTATATTTAATGCACAATTATTTGTTTTGTTTATATTTGGTTTGTCATCATCAAAAAGGGGGAGAATGTTGAGTATTGGACTCTACACCTTGATTTTGATGATGATCAAACACAAATCATTGTGACTAACTCTTATGATTACAGTTAGCTATAAAGTCACCAATCAAATTCTAGAAGATCAAAAGTGACTACACATGTTGATTCTGGTAGACCAACAAAAGTGAAGCATTGGCTTGAAGAATTCAAAGGCTACTTCAAACATCAAGCTAATGGCATCAACAAATGAATGGAGATTTAATCTAAAGAGAAGAAAGGAATGGATGAGTCAAAAGCTTCGAGGACTATGACGTTCAAGTTATTCAACTAAAAGACTCAAGACCATGAAGATTTATGGAGATCGTCGCCAAAGTAATTTGTTCATCTCAAGCGATGTCCCAAGACTTCCTCAGAACGTATGATCGTTGTGCCTGGAGCTTTGTTGAAGCTCAAGGAGTATTCATAAATTCAAGGGATTTGGATTCTCCATGTTGAATCTTCGAAGACGGTTCGTCATGTTATTTATATTGTCTTCTAGCTTCGGTTTAGTAGAATGTTAAGCCTTGAGTAGTACTTGTCTAGAAATCTTCATAACTTTCATATCGTATCTCTATGATTGCTTTAGAAGCCATTAGAAACTTTCCTGTAGCCTATCGTTTCATTTCACGGCTTCATATGCATCTTAGTTGGTTCAAGAAGAAGAACCAACCGACTAGATGACGATATAATCGGTTGGGAATCCTTCTTGAACCGACTAGATATCCTTGCTCAACTCAGCCCATTCTCTGTTGGTCAATTAGTCGGTCCAAGAAGGTTCACCGACCGACTAGATGACGATTTAGTCGGTTGGAAATCCTTCTCAGACCGACTAGTTATCCTAATCAACTCAAGACCATTTGTTGACCAATTAGTCGGTCCAAGAAGGCTCACCGACTGACTAAATGACGATCTAGTCGGTTGGTGTTTCTTCTCAGACCGACTAGTTTTCCTTGTGAAATTCGACCTTTGTACTGTTGACCAGTTAGTTGGTTCAAGAAGGATGGTTAATGCATTAAAAGCCAATCTAGTCGGTCCAAGAAGGTTCACTGACCGACTAGTTGTCAATCTAGTCAGTTGATGATCCTTCTTAGACCGACTAGTTCTTACCCAGATTTCACCATCTTCTCTGTCAACCATATAGTCGGTCCAAGAAGGTTCACTGACCGACTAGTTGTCAATCTAGTCGGTTGATGATCCTTCGTAGACCGATTAAGCAGCTTCAAAAATAGATCCGTTGGGCATTTAATGCCACGAATTTTGTGACCGTTTTCTCTCTTCCCTATATAAGTTTGTGTGCTTCTAACCAGGGATCCAAGGCTAAAATTAGAGACATTTTCACACCTTTGAGAAGAGCCATTCAACTCCAATTCCAAGCTCTCTCATCTCACAAGAATCTCTCTCTCACTCTTTGAGCACTAATTCCTCAAGATAGATTCTCATTCCTTGTGAGCTTCTCAAGCTAAGAGCTTGAAACCAAGTCACCAACTCCTCCCTAGCCATCTATTGCTGCTCATCTTGGTGGAGCTAGGGTTTGGTGATCTCATCTTCCTCAAAATCCATTCTTGCCCTAAATTGGTAAGTATTTCTCAAGGCATAGGATTTTGTGGTAAGAAGCTATTTATTTCATCTTCAATACATTTATATTGTTGTTTACTCTCGGTTGATGAGAGTGTTGGCTTAATCCCAAGTTGTGGGAGTCAAGATTTAGTTTTGCTCTCGGTTTGTGAGAGTTTGCAAAATCCCAAGTTGTGGGATTTAGGGTTTTGCGTGTTCCCGGGTTGTGGGATACACGGACATCGATTGTAGGTCGATTGCACTTGTGGGGTTTCCGCAAGTGGGCTATAGGAAATCTCTAGCGGTTTGCTAGAGTATCCGGAGGGGATCCGGGTGTTGGTGGAGTAGGGCACCGGTAACAAGTCGGGAAGACTTGGGTGGCACCGAACCATTGTAGATTACTTGTTTGCATTGCATTATTGCTTGTTTTGTTGTTCACTTATTGTATTTCGCATTTGTTGGTTAAGTAGGGTTTTATTTGGCGTAATTTCCTTATAATTCTGTAAAACACTATTCACCCCCCTCTAGTGTTTGTTCCTCATAGCACAGGGTCACTACAGACAACACTTCCCTGGAAATAAATCTCTACTCTCATGTACCACGTCGATCAACTCCTCGTTGTTCGCCTCAGGTTGTTCAGGTAGCTTTGGCATATAGGCATGGGTCTTATCAGGCAACTCCTCATCATCGTCAGACTTATCCCATCGCACCTCCTGATCATATTCAATAGCATCCATGGGTGCTAACTCCTTGCTCTCCTCCTTGTATATGTCCCATCATCACTCTTGATCGTATGTATGTGAATCCTGCAAAAGGCAAAATGAGTTATCAGAATATAAATCATAGTAAACATCATACACGAGAGGGGAATCAAACGTAAGAAACGAGGGGATAAATAGATCTCCCTGAATGGGGGCCATAAGCTCCATGGAATAGTCCTTGGCGTTAATGGAAGGGTAGTCCTCTGAGGGATGCTCAGCCTCTGTAGAAAGTAGAGGTGGCTGCGACAGCTCAAACGAAGGGGGACACAATTCGGGCTCCATCTGTGTACAGCTGTCATCGTCCCAAGTCAGGTCCTCCTCAATGGTCTGCTTCGAGAATGTAGGTACGACCTCCTCAATAATATCCTCTGATGGTATAGGCTGCTCTGACTCAGGTGGGTGGCAGGGGGAGGCAACGACGGCACAAGGTGGCTCTATGGCCTTATGTATCTCGACAGTGGTATAAAAATGGGTCGTGTGCCCCTCAACTAGAACATAGACTCTATCATCAATTGTGCCTGTGGAAGAGATACAATGAGTAATAAAGTTTTGAAATCCGAGCTCAAAAGGATCACCTGCCGTTATTGTTAATGAACCGGTTTCTCGAACTACGTCGACAATGTTTCTCAATAGGTCCATATATGTGTCCTCCTTCGGCAGCTCAGATGTTTCTATTTGTGGAGCGTTGATGGTGTAAAGGTGGATATGATCACCTTCAAGCGAAGCATACACTCCATCTACGATAGTACCTGCACCAGAGACATTAGCCATAACGAAATCGATGAATACTTGGTCGGATGGTTTACCTACCATAACGGTTAGCGAACCGGTAGATCGAGCATCATCTATCATTTGCTCCAAGGTTGCTACCAACTGCATATCACTGAACTTTCCAACTTGCATCCTCTTCATAAACTCACGTGAGGGTCCCTTTAGCCTTCTAGCGAAGATATCAAATAGCGTGGAACCATCCCACTCATGGTCTGACTCCATCTGAAACATTCCTAACCTGGACAAGGCTTTCCTGAAGGACTCTCCATCAGCCTGACAGAATGTAGCGAGATATGTGTAGGATTGTATAGAACCCGGTCGCATCTTCTTTGGAAGCACCATCGCTACAACAACTGCACCTGATCAAGCAAAGTAAACAACCTGGAAAAGACGTCAGTGGTACAAAGAGAGATAAAGATAATAATAATAGCAAGTGGTGGGAAAAAATCTCTCTCTCTCTCTCTCTCTCTCTCTCTCTCTCTCTCTCTCTCTCTCTGTTGTTTTTGTTGTTTTTGTTTTTTAACGTAATATAATCAATCTAATTGTGACAAATTGGCTCCAATAGGAAACACCTCCCCGGCAACAGCACCAAAAACTTGATCGCTCCTGGATATACACCCGAAACATAATTGTAGTTTTACTGCAAGTGCACGGTGTAGTGACGAGCGGGTATCGAACACGAGGAGGTGTTGTTGGCTTTGATCTATCTTAGGTTGGCTCGACTACTAAGGTATTATTGATGGAGATGGTTATGGTATGATGTAATGGAAATGGTGATGGATGTCGGTGTCGATGATAAAGAAGTCGGTCAAATATCGATTCAAATTCAATATAATAAAAGTGACTAGGGCTAGGGAATACCCACTATGGATTATCATGCATTAATGTGAATCGTGAATCTCAATATTACTAGACTTGGATTGAGGTGAACTAATCGTAACTAAATAGAGAACCAAGCTCATGCTCTCGCGCTATTGCAGGTTTATAGCGACCTAGATTAGAGCCCACTCTCGTGCAAACCTGAATCTAAGCCACTAGTATTAAGATCGACATCATCATCCAATCACAACTCATGTCCACTCTTGTGTAAACTTGAGTTATGATCTAGACTGTGATAGCTCGTATTCGTCCAATCTCTTGCAAACGAATATGGGTATAGACATATAATAAAAATGCTATCTTTGGTCCATTCTCTTGCAAACCAAACCTAGTGAATCTCGATTATAAATCTAAATCGAATATCTATACCTTCCCATTGATCAGAGCCCAATCTCTTGCAAACTCTAGATCAATGGAAATTCCTAGCTATCCATAATAAATCAATCACAAACTAACCTCCTAGAAATTCTAGCAACATATCGATTCATTCATCACAAATCTAACATTAGATCCATAGGGTTCATCTATTTCCCTAAAACAAAGATCAACTAAGCATAGCAATAACGATATAGAAATCAATAAAAAACATTGCTTGCATATAAAAAGATATCAAATCAAAGATTCAAATAATAATAACAAAGATGCTTAGCTTTCATGAAGAATTCCAATCCAAATACAAGTTCTAGATCCAAGAGGGGGCTTAGGGCTTGGCCTAATCTCTGAAAAAGTCTCCAAGAAAATAATAGGAACCCCCCTCTAATGACGGCTACAATCCCTATATATGGTCCCCTTAAAACCTTAGCAAATAGCCCTAGAAGCCCTCTGAAATTCGTGTCCAAAGTCAGCTCTGGTCGCAACTTAATTCCTGGGCCCACGCCTGCTCAGCTGAGTAGAACGCATCTCTGGCCGAGTAGCGATTTCAGTACTGCAGCGTCAACTTACAGAAATTCTCCAGATTTCATCTGACCTCTGATTTGCACGTTCTTAGTGGCGTTAGAACCGTAATGAAATCTACTATCCAAAAAAAATATGAGAAAAATACTTTGCCTATTGGAATGATAGAAGATGTCAAAAGAGTGAGAGATTATCTGAAAATCTGGGCGCTCAAGTCACTTGGCCGAGTGGAAATATGACTCGGCCGAGTGAGAAGTGTGACTCAACTTAGTACGTCAGTCTGCAGATCATCCAGAAAAATAGAGAAGTTGGCCTGGATTTCGTCGAAATCTTGGCCTCAACTCGGGCGAGTGGAGTTCTTACTCGGTCGAGTGAAATTCACCACTCGGCCGAGTACATTGTGGTACTTAGGCTGGCAGATGTTGGTGTATCAGTATTACTCGATCGAGTACGGTTCTTCACTCGGACGAGTGGGTTGCGTTACTCGGCCGAATGGCTTGTTTCTGAATTCTGATCTTCTCTTCTTAGCCTCCTCGCCGATTCTTCCGATCTTCTTCTTCTTCCACTCATCCTCCAGTGTCGGTTCCTTGATATGGTCATGTGCAATGCTTTGGCATGCGTGCAAGTCCTTTAGGCTCATTTTTGCTCCCGATTGCTCTATATTTCCTTAAATCAAACGAAAACAAGAAATAGTGAAAAGTAACGAAATATCGTCGAATAATCATGAAAATCGCAATCTGAGCAATCGAAATAGCATGTAAATATATAGAAAAAAGGTGTAAAATATGAGCCGATCAGTCATCTTGCCCAAAGACTCAATTGGAGTCTCTGGCTCTCCAACAGTCGCATGTCAAGCCTTCTACATTCGACTGTGGTGCACTGCTCAAGTCAACATTTTTTATTGACTCTTCTTGATCTTTTCGCATCGGTCGACTGATGTTCAATTTACAGTCGCCTGTGTTTCTACAGTCGCCTATGAATTGGTCGACAGTGGACTGTGCGCAACTTGCATTTTCTGAGCTTCATCCCAATTTGCAAGATAGTTGACAGATGAAGTATTTACAGTCGCTTGTAGATTTACAGTCGCCTATGAAATTGTCAACAGTCGTCTGAAAGGCGTTGATTTGGGTTCAATATTACATATTTAACCCCCCATTTAGCCCTATTTTGTGCTCAGGTGATGCTACATTGTTCTCTAATTCATACGTATTTTGTACACAATTATTTATTAGAGAAAATACTCTATTTGAGGCACAAAACAGTAAATAATGGAGTATTTCTGCAATTTTTATATTTTTCATAACTTGCTCTCGATCTCGCGATTCCAACGACTATTTATTTGTATTTTTCTGAGATATGTGCTAATTACTGTGTATTTTTAAATGCAGAATACCAATTTAATGAAGAAATACGCTCAAAATACAAGAAATACGGTCGCCAGCAAATGAAGAGCTGACACGTGGCTCAATCTCAGCGCTCCCCGCCCAATCGCACGGCGTGCAGCTGCCTTTGCTTGGAAATTTAGTAACCGTTGGATTAATATCATACGGCTCGCATCATCTCCCAACCGAAGCAACGAAGCGGGGCGACGTGGCGAGGCGTGGGCCGCGAGATCGTGATCCAACGGACCGGATTGATCCAATTATACGCGAGGAGCGGTTAACGTGGCTTACTTAAGTCCGATCGATGACAATCCGACGGCTGCGCTTCAACCCGCATCGAACAAAAGCAGCGGGCGAGATCTAACAACGCAACGAGCGGGCGGAAGCTGATGTTGACACGTGGCCTCCATCCGTCAACTTTGCCCCGATCGAAAGGCGAAGCGCAGAGCCGCTCGAAGCAACGAGGATCGAGAGAAGAGGCAACGTGGACCGTCCAATTTTACATCTAACGGATGAAAATTGCTCCGAAGGCTGATCGGATGCGGAGAACTAAGTAGCGGAGCGGGCTTCACACGAATATTAAAGCACACGTGGCACGTCCACGTTCGATCCCGCCCGAGATCAACGGTCGATATTTGAGGCGGCTGTGAAGCGGGTTTTGGGCGGAATTTTGAAGCGGGTTTAGATCCGATAACACAACCCAAACCCGCAATGCCTCTATATAAGGTATTCCTAGGTTTTTGGGCGTATTCAAGCTGATTTTGGCGTATTTTGAGCGTATTGGAGGCTCTAGGAGCCGTATTTCGCCACCACAAAATTCTGTAAAATTCCAGAGGCTATTTTCTTATTTCCAGAGAGTTTTGGTGTCTTTTCAAGGATATTTGGTGATGAATTCTAAACTTATATCCCGTATTTAACGCTTTTCTATCGTATTTGGCTATTAAATTGATGTATTTTGCTATGAACGTTGTTTATTCTTGCACCATGAGTAGCTAATTGTTATTGTGCATGGTATGGCGTAGTTAGGGGATATGATGCGTATTTATTTGGTAGTATTCCTTGTGCTAAACCGTTAAATGTCGTTAAAGTTGTAATCTCTGTTCGTAAATCGTCTTTTTCATCTTCCAAAAGAAGTGATTGTGTTGATGATCGCCCCAAAAGGGTGAGTTTTGATCTCCCCAAAAGAGAGTTTCATACCGTAGTTTTGATCTCTCCAAAAGAGAGTTTCATATCGTATTATAACTTTAGCGACGATCTTATTGAATATTGTACTTGAACCCCCAAAAGGGCATCTTCCGATGAGTTGCTCCCAAAAGAAGAATTCATTTAGTTATATTGGATATTTTCCGGTGAATTGCTCTCAAAAGGAGAATTCATTGCGTTATACTTGTCAACCAAATTAATACGAATCATTGATCCTAACGAACCCATACCATGTGCATACTTTTTATAGATATTTTCAGACACGAATTTCCTTGTTCGTATTGTTCGCACATCACCATCACGTACTTTCACACCATCATCACCATCATTAGTGAAGTGGTTAGTTTCTCTTCGTTGGATTTCTATTTGATTTGAATTGTGGTTGCAACAGATTTCCTCCGGAGGATTCGACATCTGGACTCCCAGATTATATTACTTGTACGGACTCTTGCACTTGAGAGAGAGCATCTTTTCGGAGCACACCAAGTTTTTGGCACCGTTGCCGGGGAGGAATGGTTTGTGACTACGGTTTATTTCATTTAGGACTACAGTTTATTTCATTTAGAGGACCTTCGGTGAGATCTTTCCACTTTACTGTATATAAATTTTTGTTTAATTTTTTGTACATAAACTTTTGTTTTAATTTTAAAATGGATTATATGAATTTCTATTGCACGAACAATCTGTATGATGCACGGTATGCTAATGCACATAAACATAGGATAGAAAAGCTCAAGATTGTAAATTTTAATCAAACTGATTGTGAAACTTTCTTTCAGGCCTGGAGGAGGTTCACAAACATAGTATTGAGCTATCCACAGCATGGGTACACAAATGAAGAGCTTATGGTGTCCTTCCTAGATGGACTACGACCACAGCTGCAGGAATTATTGGGAGGCATGACGCCGACAGAGGCGTAGGAATACATGGAGTCTCTGCAAGAAAATGAAGAAACTATGGAAGAGACTTCAGAGTGCGATTCAACGGAGCCTTCGTGCCTTGATCAAGAAGAGCAAAGCGTAGATGTACCTTTGCAATCCTTGAACGAGGAAGTTTACCTGATTATTCAGACACAGGAGGCCACATCCCTTCAATTCCAAGAGAATTTCCTTGCTCGGAGTCGGCAGATTCAGAAATCCATTAAAGATCTTAATTTCATTGCCGCTTGCCTCGAAGAAAATAATTCTTTTGATATTCAACTTAAAGAATCTAATACGAGTTTATCTTCTATTGCAGGTATATCGAGCGAGCCATGTCACGTTGAGGGAAAAAATAATATCTACATGGCAGAAAGTGTATGCAAAAGAGAGGACGAGCTAGCAATTTTGGATAAACGAGAGGAGGAGACAGCTAGGGACAAGGGTCTTGAGATTATCGCCATGGATTCAGAACCATGCCCTCCTCCAGTTTTGTCCCAAAATCATTTACCCCTCTCCCAAATGACTGAGCATCATACCGAGAGTAGTGCATATCTTTCAGGGAGTAGTCGTCAACTTGCTTTAATTTCTTTCACTTATTTTGATGACTACGTTTGGAATTATTTTATTGAGAAAAATCTTAGACTGAAATGGATTGACGTAACTCATCTCTTGTAGGTTACAGGTGAACATCTTATAGAGATTCTGGGAGTTAAGTTGCTGGGATCCAATTTAGTCGTTGGAGGAAGATTACTCGCCGAGGAGCGCAAGGAGCAAATTGAACAACTTCGTCCACCATCAAAGATTCAGGATCCGCCATTTGATCACGGTGTGTTCTTTCCAGTAGTGTAGATTTTATATGCTTTCTAGGTTGCTGGCGTGAATAAACTCGTACCCCTTTCGACATTGAGGACAATGTCCATCTTTAGTTGGGGGGGTGTGTATGAGACATTAGGATTTTTTTTAGAAGAATAAATCACCAAATCTCATCATTTTAAAACTCCTTCGCATGCCTCAAATACGGATGATTACTCATTAATTGAGTTCTAAAATTTGTTTATGGCTTGAGTCAATTATTTTTCCTTCATGGAATTACCGTTAATATGTGATTCATGAAAATTTTCAATTTCCATGATTAATATCTCGAAATAGTTTGAATTTATTTCATGCATGCTAATGTGATGAAAAAGATTAAGTATACACGATTTATAAGAATAGTCTTCTAGTTGAAGAGGAATGTGGCCAAGTTTATTAATGTTTATGTTCGAAAATATGGGTGTTGAGTTGCTTACGAAGAAAAGAAAAGAAAAATTTTTTTGAATGAAAAATGAATGAAGAAAATGAATAAGTATGTCACTAATAAATGACTTGGTTGGCTCGAGTAGTACAGTCTGAGGGGTCCTTTTTGGCCTAATGCCCTATTATCGTCTGATTTGGGAGCCATTGACAGGAAACTCACTCATTTGATGGAGCAATCCAAGTTATACATTTTTCTGCGAATGTTGCTTGATGCGAGTTACGCATAATGAATAAAAGAAAAGAAATGGTGAATATACTAAGCAACTTCAATACCCATGTCTTGAATGATTATTTTGATAGGCCAATTCCTTGGAAACAAGAAAACTGGAATATAACGACGTGTTATACTTTCGATTGCGCAAAACGATGCTTGCATGTTATTTATTCAAATTAAATTAGAGAAAATATCGTGTGATTGATCTTAGTCATGAATTGTGTATATTGAAGGTCAATATCATGTTGGAATGCGTATTATTGAGCCAAGCCACAAGCAATCGAAAGAACTTACTGTTTTATTAATCATCTGTATTAATCGCTCTTTTTGCTAGAGACTAGCAAATCGCTAGTTGGGGGGTGTGATTTGGGTTCAATATTACATATTTAACCCCCCATTTAGCCCTATTTTGTGCTCAGGTGATGCTACATTGTTCTCTAATTCATACGTATTTTGTACACAATTATTTATTAGAGAAAACACTCTATTTGAGCACAAAACAGTAAATAATTGAGTATTTCTGTACTTTTTATATTTTTCATAGCTTGGTCTCGATCTCACGATTCTAACGACTATTTATTTGTATTTTTCTGAGATCTGTGCTAATTACTGTGTATTTTTGAATGCAGAATACCAATTTAATGAAGAAATACGCTCAAAATACAAGAAATACGGTCGCCAGCAAATGAAGAGCTGACACGTGGCTCAATCACAGCGCTCCCCGCCCAATCACACGGCGCGCAGCTGCCTTTGCTTGGAAATTTAGTAACCGTTGGATTAATATCCTACGGCTCGCAGCATCTCCCAACCGAAGCAACGAAGTGGGGCGACGTGGCGAGGCATGGGCCGCGAGATCGTGATCCAACGGACCGGATTGATCCAATTATATGCGAGGAGCGGTTAACGTGGCTTACTTAAGTCCGCTCAATGACAATCCGACGGCTGTGCTTCAACCCGCATCGAACGAAAGCAGCGGGTGAGATCTTACGACGCAACGAGCGGGCGGAAGCTGATGTTGACACGTGGCCTCCATCCGTCAACTTCGCCCCGATTGAACGGCGAAGCGCAGAGCCGCTCGAAGCAACGAGGATCGAGAGAAGAGGCAACGTGGACCATCCGATTTTACATCTAACGGACGAAAATTGCTCCGAAGGCTGATCGGATGCGGAGAACTAAGTAGCGGAGCGGGCTTCACACGAATATTAAAGCACACGTGGCACGTCCACGTTCGATCCCGCCCGAGATCAACGGTCGATATTTGAGGCGGCTGTGAAGCGGGTTTTGGGCGGAATTTTGAAGCGGGTTTAGATCCGATAACACAACCCAAACCCGCAATGCCTCTATATAAGGTATTCCTAGGTTTTTTGGGCGTATTCAAGCTGATTTTGGCGTATTTTGAGCGTATTGGAGGCTCTAGGAGCCGTATTTCGCCACCAAAAAATTCTATAAAATTCCAGAGGCTATTTTCTTATTTCCAGAGAGTTTTGGTGTCTTTTCAAGGATATTTGGTGATGAATTCTAAACTTCTATCCCGTATTTAACGCTTTTCTATCGTATTTGGCTATTAAATTGATGTATTTTGCTATGAACGTTGTTTATTCTTGCACCATGAGTAGCTAATTGTTATTGTGCATGGTATGGCGTAGTTAGGGGATATGATGCGTGTTTATTTGGTAGTATTCCTTGTGCTAAACCGTTAAACGTTGTTAAAGTTGTAATCTTTGTTCGTAAATCGTCTTTTTCATCTTCCAAAAGAAGTGATTGTGTTGATGATCGCCCCAAAAGGGTGAGTTTTGATCTCCCCAAAAGGGAGTTTCATACCGTAGTTTTGATCTCTCCAAAAGAGAGTTTCATATCGTATTATAACTTTAGCGACGATCTTATTGATATTGTGCTTGAACCCCCAAAAGGGCATCTTCCGATGAGTTGCTCCCAAAAGGAGAATTCATTGAGTTATATTGGATATTTTCCGGTGAATTGCTCTCAAAAGGAGAATTCATTGCGTTATACTTGTCAACCAAATTAATACGAATCATTGATCCTAACGAACCCATACCATGTGCATACTTTTTATAGATATTTTCAGACACGAATTTCCTTGTTCGTACTGTTCGCACATCACCATCACGTACTTTCACACCATCATCACCATCATTAGTGAAGTGGTTAGTTTCTCTTCGTTGGATTTATATTTGATTTGAATTGTGGTTGCAACAGATTTCCTCCTGAGGATTCGACTTCTGGACTCCCAGATTATATTACTTGTACGGACTCTTGCACTTGAGAGAGAGCACCTTTTCGGAGCACACCAGGCATAAGTTCCAAAATTGCATCTCTCTATTTATTTCCATCCCCTGCAGCAGTCGACTGATGAAGGATAAACAGTCGCATGTCTATTTTACAGTCGATTGTCATTTGTTCATCAGTCGCATGTATGCATACTGGGAGTAAGTTGCAACTCTCTGTTTTATTCCATCCCCTGCAGCAGTCGCCTGATGAAGGATATACAGTCGACTGCATGTTTTTCAGTCGCATGTATAGTCTTCTACAGTCGCCTGTCCTGGCTCAGATTATAGCCATTGGGATTTTTCTAGCCGTTGAACAGTCGACTGTTACTTTTTCATCAGTCGACTGTCTGGGCCATAAACTGCCAAATTCTAGCCGTTGCAGATTTCTTCCCTTTGGGTTTTTGGCTGGTTTTATGGGTTCCTTTGGGCTTCATATATATAGGAGATGGCTTAGTTCATTTAGAACTCTTGGTAATTATTGAATATCTTTGAGAATTAATAGTCACTCCTAATCTCTCACATTCCCTCATTTAGAGCTTCAATCTTATGCTATTGCATCTAAGCTCTAGGAAATTTCTCCAAGGGATTTCATTCTCATTCCTTTTCTTGGAGAACATCTTTTTTCTCTTCATTTCATACACTCAAGTGAGAAGTGTTATGATTCATTCCTAGAAGAGAGAAAGATCATCAAGTGCAATCAAAGCCTCACCTCAAGCACTTGAGTTTCATTTGCATGCCTTCTTCTTCATATTGGTAAGATCATATCAAGGCATAGGTAAGTGTTATTTCATTTCACCTTTGTGATACCCCTAATTCTCTTTGTGGGAATTAGTTACTCTCTTTGTGGGAGTTACTCTTTTTGGGAGTTTAGTTCTTTCTTTGTGAAAGAATAAATCATCTGTGTGAGGTCTCTCTGTGTGAGAGTTAGGATATCTCTTTGTGAGAATCCAAAATCCTCTGTGTGAGGTCTCTCTCTGTGAGAGTTAGGATATCTCTTTGTGGGAATCCAAAATCCTCTAAGTGAGGTATCTCTATGTGAGATTGTATTCACTTCTCTTTGTGGGAATTATAGTGAATATTGGTATGGCTGGACGTACCCAAGTTTTGGGGAACCAGTGTAAAATCCTTGTGTTTGCGATTGTTGTTGTTGAGCACTCTGTTTAATTTCTGCTGCTTATTGTGCTGTAATTTTAGTAACTTTTAATTAAGCACTTTGCTTGCCATTACACTATTCACCCCCTCTAGTGTGTGTAGCCCCGCAGGGTCCCTTACATTGTCATGCATGCATTCATTTATCCATATGTATGACAATGGGGGAGTTAATATGTTGTATGTTTAAAATTATTTTCAAACATATTTTGACTCTCAATTTGGGGTGTCTTTGGGATCAATGATTCACAATTGGTGTCGTTCAATTGATTAGTTTGGTCTCAAACTCAACCCCTTGGATATTGCCAACATATTTCATGTTATATTTTGTTTTGGCAATATCATTGTGTATCATTGAAGCTTGATTTATCCACATCTATTGTTTTGATACACTTTAGGCCCATGGCTCCAATTATGTTTGACAATTGGTAAAGAGGATTATATTTCAAGATTCTTTTTCTACAATTGGTATTACCTCAATTGTTAGAGATTGTTTATTCTCCTACTTTGCAATTGGTATTAGATCATATAAGTCAAAATTTTGACCATTTCTATGATCTAGGGGGAGCATGGGATAGTGATTGATGCCCACTAAATTTTTACAATTTGGTATCATACATTTCTTTACTCTTGCATATTGTCACATCTTTGATTAAGATGACAAGGGGATATTTTTGAAGTCCACCTTTTTGACGATGTCAAAGAGGAGAGATATATGCATTATGTAAATCTTGTATTTCATACATATGCATATTGGGAGAGAGATATATCTATGGGGAGAGATATGTGGGATTATGTAAACCATTCATGTGTGCATATTATATTGTTATTGCAATTGGTTTATGTAATCGATGCTTATTATATGTCACCATGGTTTCTCATTATTTCATTTGGTATAATGAGTATTTACTATTGTGTATCTCATTTTACAATTGGTGTATATAAGTAGGAGGAGCTCATTAGCATTGTGCTTTATTTTTTTATGTTTACATAATGTGTGTCATCATCAAAAAAGGGGAGATTGTTAAGTATTGGTGTTTCATACCAACGTTATTTTGATGATGATCACAATATTATGTTGTTGCTAATGACTCTCGTGTTTTAGTCTCATTGTTAACATTTCAATAATATCGTTTTTGGAGACTAAACACTTGATGCATGTATGGACATCAAAAGGAGCAAGGTCAAAGCTTAGACTCAAGGGGTGCCAAAACTTGGAGATGATGTGGAGCATCAAGGCATCAAGATTGAACCATAGACTCTAAGAAAAGCAATGTAATCCATGTAATATTTCATTTATTGCTTTTCTCCTTTTTGAGTCTAGGTTTATTGTAATGCCTTGATAGATGGTCAACTCATTCTTGCATTTGCATTTAACCATCTTAGTGAGCCTTAGGATTATCCTAAAATCTAACCCAATAGGTTCATCTTGCCCAAAGACTCAATTGGAGTCTCTGGCTCTCCAACAGTCGCCTGTCGAGCCTTCTACAGTCGACTGTGGTGCACTGCTCAAGTCAACATTTTCTCTTGACTCTTCTTGTGTTTTTCGCATCAGTCGACTGATGTTCAATTTACAGTCGCCTGTGAATTGGCCGACAGTCGACTGTGCGCAACTTGCATTTTCTGGGCATCATACCAATTTGCAAGACAGTCGACTAATGAAGTATTTACAGTCGCTTGTAGATTTACATCGCCTGTGAAATGGTCAACAGTCGTCTGAAAGGTGTAAGCACAAAAATTGCATCTCTCTGTTTATTTCCATCCACTGCAGCAGTCGACTGATGAAGGATAAACAGTCGACTGTCATTTATTCATCAGTCGCCTGTATGCATACTGGGAGTAAGTTGCAACTCTCTGTTTTATTCCATCCCCTGTAGCAGTCTCCTGATGAAGGATATACAGTCGACAGCCTGTTTTTCAGTCGCCTGTGTAGTCTTCTACAGTCGACAGTCCTGGCTCAGATTATAGCCGTTGGGATTTTTCTAGCCGTTGAACAGTCGACTGTTACTTTTTCATAAGTCTACTGTCTGGGCCATAAATTGCCAAATTCTAGCCATTGCAGATTTCTTCCCTTTGGGGTTTTTGGCTGGTTTTATGGGTTCCTTTGGGCGTCCTATAATTGAATATCTTTGAGAATCAATATCCACTCCTAATCTCTCCCATTCCCTCATTTAGAGATTCAATCTTATGCTATAGCATCTAAGCTCAAGGAAATTTCTCCATGGGATTTCAATCTCATTCCTTTTCTTGGAGAACATCTTTCTTCTCTTCATTTCATACACTCAAGTGAGAAGTGTTAGAATTCATTCCTAGAAGAGAGAAAGATCATCAAGTGCAATCAAAGCCTCATTTCAAGCACTTGAGTTTCACTTGCATGCCTTCTTCTTCACATTGGTAAGATCATATCAAGGCATAGGTAAGTGTTATTTTGTTTCACCTTTGTGATATCCCTAATTCTCTTTGTGGGAATTAGTTACTCTCTTTATGGGAGTTACTCTCTTTGTGAGAGTTTGGTTCTTTCTGTGTGAAAGAACAAATCCTCTGTGTGAGGTCTCTCTGTGTGAGAGTTAGGATATCTCTTTGTGGGAATCCAAAATCCTCTCTGTGAGGTCTCTCTGTGAGAGTTAGGATATCTCTTTGTGGGAATCCAAAATCCTCTGTGTGAGGTCTCTCTGTGTGAGATTGTATTCACTTTTCTTTGTGGGAATTATAGTAAATATTGGTGTGGATGGACATACCCAAGTTTGGAGAAACCAAGATAAAATCATTGTATTTGTGATTGTTGTTGTTGAGCACTCTGTTTAATTTCCGCTGCTTATTATGTTGTAATTTTAGTAACTTTTAATTAAGCACTTTGCTTGCCATTACACTATTCACCCCCTCAAGTGTGTGCAGCCCTGCAGGGTCCCTTACATTGGTCTCCTAGATGTTATCTGCACCCTCCTCCAGAACATCGGATGGGAGAAATTCCTAGAGTGTGAGGCTAGGACATATCGGAGGCTCACCTTAGAGTTTCTCTCCACATTCAAAGCCTATCCGTCGAGGTTCTCATTTCGTATTATGAACAAAGAATACGGCATGTCCATTGATTTCATTAATCCCCTCTTTAAGTGGCCCCCGGAACTAGAGCCTGAAGCTCGCCACCACAATTACCCGTATCCTCCTGAGTATGACGCTAATATCTTTTGGTTTAGGATCACTGGCCTTTCACACTTTCCCATCATACGGGCAAAGGCGTCTAACATCATCCACCTTGGCCTCCGTATCGTACATCGTATCATTGCGAATTCTCTTTTCTGTCGATACGAGACTGGTCAGGTCTCACAGGATGAGCTCTTCTTCCTCTGGTGTGCTACCCAGCCATGTGTCCTCCATGAGGGCACCACCACTGTGCCACATTATATCCTTCACGCCGGATCCTGACTACACTCCAGATTTCTCCACGCCCTCACCAGTCCCAGCTTTTGTATCTGTTGTGGAGGGTTTAGTACGTTCATTGCCCAGCTTCATCCCATTAGCCTCAAGATCCATGGATCTATGACTCATGTCCCGAGCCTTACTTCTCTCGATCTCTCGATGCTCACGAATATGAACATGATCAGAGCTTTTGAGCGAGAGAGATATTTTTGGCTTCATGGACCCAATTTCACCCCTTACACCAGTCTCTCGAATCCTACATGCTTTAGACCTGGCACTTCCATGCAATGGATCTTCCCAGCTGATCCTGATCTTGCCCAGGCAGCTCAGGCACCAACTGTATAATCCTAGCAGGACCCTGCCCAGCCCCAGGTCCAGCCCCAGCATATCCATGAACCTATTATCCTGCCTACATCCACTTCCAGTCTCACTGTCACGCCTACACATCGCTAGTTGTAATACCCATATGTGTGATATACTATGTGTGTATATGTATGTATGTATGGTAGTGAATTATATGGATTCCTATTTGGATGTGTGTATGGTAGTAAAGTAAATGGATTCCTATGTGGAGGTGTGGATGTGGGCTTGTGTTAGTGGTATATGGTGGTGTGCATAATGTGTGACTATGTATTTTTTGTTATGAAAATTGTGTCCTTGATATTGTCTTAATGTGTATGACTTTGGATGATATGATATCCATAATTTTTGGATATATCTTAGTGTGTGTGTGTGTGTGTGTGTGTGTGTGTGTGTGTGTGTGTGTGTGTGTGTGTGTGTGTCTATAGAGCTATTGGATATGTGTACTCTTGGGTGTATATTGTAGTGGGTAGTGAATATATGGTATTGACTTAGTAGGTAGTAAGTGTGCATACCTATGTGAATATGTGATGTGTATATAGTGTGAGTGTGTATATGTGTATTGTGTGTATGCATGTAGGAGGGACCTATTAGAAAATTTTCGTATTAGAGAGGGATTTTGAATAATTCGCAAGAGTATAGAAATAAATGTTATAAAGGTGAGGGGGCCTTTATAAATTTCAAATGTATGGAATATTCTATGCTTACGCGAGATGATATTAAAAGAAAGAAAAGGAAATTAGGAGAGATTTCTAGAAAAAGGTTACTCTCCTTATCTCTTCTTCTTCTTATATTTTCTTCTCATTTTTTATTTCTCCTCATCTCTCTCCCTTGGCTTCCCCTCCTAAAAACACCCCGTGGCCGAAATTATCCTAAAAAGAAAAAAGAAAACAAAGTTAAAAAGAGAGAAAAAGAAGAGAAGAAGAAGAGAAGGAAAGAGAGAAAGGAAACCCTAGCTTGGAGGAGGATGCTCATGAAGCTAGGAGGCATGGAGAGGAAGCATGGGCGCTTGGAATTGATCATAGTTAGGTAGGAAACCATTCTCTAATGGCTTATTATGCTAGTCTTTGTCAAATTAATTTAGTTTCTTGCAAACATCTTGGCTATTTTTGTAGACAGTTTCTGTTGCAAGTTAGTTTGGCTATAAAGTCAGTTCTAGATATGATAAATTCATGAAAAAAATATATTTTGGAAATCTTGATAAATTCCACATAACCTTCATGTTTGACAGCATTTTAGATTTTTAGTGTAATTAGTCCAAAACTTAAGTCCTAACCAGAATATCAAATTCTGTCAGATTCTGCAACACCTTACTAAAATGGCTTTATCTGCCACTGTAGACACTCAAATTGTGCAAACTTGGACAATTTCGAAATCTACACTTCAGCATCTACAACTTTCATGGTTTGACTTTTATCTAATTTGAATGGTAACTAACTCTAATTAACTGAAGCATATGTCTCAAGATTCTGACAGAAAAATAGTTTTTATATCCTATAGGATTTAGGTCGTGATAATTAGCACAATTATTTGGATTTTATGAAATTTCATATATGAAAAGAAGACTTCATTATCTACAACTTTCATTTAGGAATTTTTATCAAATCTCCATTAGAAATGGATGATAACATCCTCTGTTCTTGACTGTCAGTACTTTTTCTGCATGATGAATTGTTTAAGTGGTGTTTGGATTATGTATTATTGCTAATCTTCCTTCTATATTGCATGATTATTGCTGTTACATAAAAGGTAGATTCTTGGTATGTTTTGCTAATGGATTTTTTATTGTGATCATGAACATGTACATCACGCCTATTACGTGTTTGTGAAAATGTCTCAATGAAATGAAAATAGAGAAACATGATAAATGTGCTTTTATACTCTTGTGCCATGAACCTTGTTATGAATTGGTAATGTTGGGAGCATGGAAGGCATGGTTTCATATTTCAGTAGAGATGAATTTAAATGGTTGGGATGAAGGGCATGCCACTTCGGTGAATGACCTATGTTACTATGTGATATGGCTATGATGGAGGGCATGACATTTAGGTGCATGACCCAGATTGATATGAATAAGAAATGTTGACTTGTGAAGCCATGCCATCATGACTCCTATAATACAACTAATGTTTTTAACTAAAATGTGCTTGGAATGTCTCAGTCCTCTCTAAAGAGGGTAAGTTTCCAAGATGGGATTTGGGAGAATACCTGGGTAAATGCAGCCATAAGGACTGGACTTGGAGGTGGAGCATCTTGGCACACACTCACCCGCAGGAAGTGGAGTAACCCGTGGTCATTGTGGTGACTATTTTCACTCACCTTACAGGGAGTGACCATGTGATACGTGTGGTGATGTCGAGGATATTCTCACTCCTACCAGGGACGGGAGACTTCGAGAGGCCTTGTTAAAATTCATCAGTGCTTGTGTTCCACTGGCGGGTTAGTCTGAGTGCCATCACACCTTGGGGTGAGGTCCATGTCCTTATGTCTTGCATTTACCCAGGATTCCGGATAAATATCAATAACTGAAGACTCTTACTTTATCATAATATACTTGTAAGCCCATACTTGTTATAGTTGTAATTGCTATGATACTCTCTTCTGGCCATGGACGTGTTGTACTTCCTTTATTTATGCTTTCATGTCTCTACTCCTTTACGCCACTATTATAGTTTTAATGTTGAGAGGCCCAGTGTACAGTGCACGTGGCCATTGCACTGTGTGCTAGTTCCACCCCAATCTTTGGGGTGAGATCCAGGTCCTTGTATCGTATGGTCCCAGATTTCCAACTAACTAAGTTAATAAATGAGAGCATGTTACTTATTTTGCTTGCGGTACTTACTTCCTTTCTTTACATGTAATACTTGTGGCACTGTGATATATATAACTGACACTTGTAGTTATTCTTCCATATTGTGTTTGCTTGTGAACAATTAGTACCTTGTAGTTATGTTATATTCCACCTGCCACATGCCATATCGTTGTTTACTTTTGTTTACTTTTCTCCTCATATTACTTGTAGTGCTAACTTTCTTTTGCAGCAGCCCGCTACCAAACGGCAGGTACATTCCCTTTTCTTTGCCTATATGTCATGTAGTTATATTATTCACTTGTATGCCATGTCATATACTTGCAAATCTTTACCATTCATGCTATGTCATGTGGATCATCAAACTTATGGTGCATAACAAGACATTAGAGATGTGGATTTCCTACTGGGGCACGCATTGACGTTCTCCTCCCTATTTTTCAGGTACCAGATAGTTGCAGCCCCAGGGAGGTTGAGTTTTGGAGGTAGCCAGGGTAGGCAGAGGGAGTTGTAGTTGTTGGCTTGAGTTATGTATTGGTTTGTCTCATGTACTGTTGTATCATTATATATGAATAAGTTGTGCTTAAACATGATTGTGGTGGTGGTGGTCGTTGTTGTTCATCGTTGTTCTGTGTTGGCTTTTGTGGAGCATTATGTGTACTCTCACAGCATGTGCACAGTGGCATGCTGGTTTTTGTTTATCTCTTTTCTCTTCTTTCTTTTCACCCTCGTTGCTCTAAGAGAACCTGGGACGGATTCGTACTTCCTGGGTATCCTAGGGAGCGGGGGCGTGACACCAGTATAGGAGATCTCGGCACCAAGTCAGCATCTCTCCTCCTCCGCCACTTTCACACCTCGATCATATGGCTCAATTGGAGGAGGAGTTCCTAGAGCTTTCAGGTCTTCCACCATCTCTGCCCTGACTGAGTTCAGAGACACCCGCTCTGAGTTCAGGACGTCGATTGACAACTTCACTGTCACTGTCGTGACCCTCCATCCACAGTTCGACAGGTTTACCAGTATAATTTCAGTCAAAGCCATTACCATGCTGCTGCACCGCATCTCCTACCCATTTGCATCCAGCCTCATCCATCTCAGACATCACAGCCATCCCAGACTCCTGTGGACCCATCCTCCTTTACTCTTCCTATGGACCCATCCACCTCTACTCCTCACGTGGACACCACTGCACTATACATCTCCATTTCATCACAGCCATCATGTGCACATGGACATTACTCCCACCACACCTCGCATCACTACCATTCCTTACCCCCACCATCCCCACAACCCGAGACTGTGACTACTCATCCACCCTCACCTCATCCCGACCCCGTGGCTTCACCCATTTCATCACCACATACCACGGAGGCCACAGACATACCCTCCTCTGGAGCACCACCTTCTCCAGTTCCATCCACACATATTACATACCCTACACGTGCTTCCACACCTCCTCGCACATCAGCACCACCTGAGGATACCATAGTCATCATCTCCTCGTCCACAGAGGACTTATCTCCACCTCCACCTCCACCTCCACGACTAAAATCTGAGATAGTTCCATCCACCCCATCCCCACCCCACATTGACACCGCAGCTGTAAACCCAGCTGATCCATCCACTCCATCCACTCCACCCACCCAGCCACCACCTGACGGTGGCTGTGCATGATTGGATGACATTTCTTTGCACTCCCTCTCACCACATGGCCCCACGTATCACACACTCACACCTTTTGGGCATGTTTTTCCTTAGCTTGGGGGAGATGCACCTGGATCTCCTTCCCCACATTTATTTTCCATCATGATATATTTCCTATGTTTTTCTTGCGTTGAGGACAACGCTTGGTTTAGTTTGGGGGAGGAGCGTTTTCACGCTGATTTTCTATTTTTTTTCTCTGGTTTCTTTCTTGTTTCCTTATTTTTATCGTTATTTTTCGTTTTTATCTTGTTTTCTCTCTCATTTTCCATTTTATTTTATTTTTCATATTGCATCAAGTTTTATTCCATATATGCACTCAAAAAGCCAAAAATAATAAAAAAATATCAAAAACTCCAAAATACCTGCATTTGCATCATGCATCATCTTGCATCCATTTGTATATATTTGCATTCGCTTCGATAATTTTTCGAAAAAGAATCTTTATATGCGTGGAATCTCGAGTTGAAATTCGTTTTCTGAACTTTTACGCTCGATTTCCACGATGTCTATTTGGGCGTATGAATAGGATGTGTCCCTAACTCTAAATCCCTCGTAATATCCTAGCTTTGGCCGTCCTTATTATCCCTAAGATAGGAGTACATGAAACAGACATAGGTTGATACTTAGGAACTCATCATATGCATGGACCGTAGAGCCGATAGTTGTGTATAATGGTTTATAATCCCTCGAAACTTGGATAACTACACGTCACTTAGTACTGAGGATTGATTTTGCTTAGTTTACCAATGCTTTCCAAAAAAAGAAGAAAAAGAAAAAAAGAAAAAAATTGTGAATAGAAAAAAATTATGCAGCGTTCCCCCATCGAAGCTGAGTAACCGGATCCCCACGCTAGAAACCATCGGGGCCTCGCGTCAAAAGGTCTATTTTGGGGGAGTGCATACAAATAAGGATCCTATTTGGTTTGAGTTAGTAGGTCTGATGGGTCCTTCTTGGCCCGGTTCCCTAAGGTCGTCTGATCTGGAAGTCACCGACCCAACACTCATTGCGCAACCAATCATAAATAAATAAAAGAAAAAATAAAGAAAAAATTTCTGTATATATACGCGCGCGTGTGTGTATAATATAGAAATCATGAATAAACTTAGCAATATTAAGAATCAAGGAAGTTTGATGTGTCATGAGCGCCACTTCTTCGATCGACTTATATCCCATTATTTCATACTATCACCTCTTCGACCGTTGCATAGCTTAGATTCATATTCCTTCGATCTAAGGATGTGTTAGAGGAAATGTCTTAGGATTTGAGTGTGGCCATCGTCTAGTATATTACTTGATGATTTGGGTTAGAGACGACGTTCTAGGAGTATACTCTCATCGACAGAAAGAAATCGAAGCGTTTTAGTTTCATGAATTCGGATTTTCAATTCGCCCACGTTTATAAACTCGAAGTTTGAAAATTCTCGAAATTCATGTCATCATTTGCGTGTTGGATGGTATACCTCCAATCTGCGCTCGATCTTGTCTTCCTTGAGGACAAGGAAGAGTTTAGCTTGGGAGATTTTGATGAGTGTTCATTGTTAGATTTTCCCCCTATTCATACACGTTTTATACCGTTTATTCCCCGTTTTCCCTCGTTTCCCCCCATTTTCCCGTTTTTGTTTCCTCTTTTTTAATGGTCTTTTCTATGCTTTGCAGGAAATGCATGCTAATTAGTGACCATATGGCATGAATACTTCGTGATAGGGCAAAGAGAGCGGAGCCGAGAGACCAAAATGTGCAAAGGGGGAGTAAAAAAGGCAGTGTGACACACACGACCGCGTCGATTTGACGCGGCCGTGTGATCACAACACAGTTCCACGCGGCCACGCAGACATGCACCAAACGGTTGCGTCAATAAGCTCCAGACCAACTCCACGTAGCCGCGTAAAAGATCTCCAAATGGCCGCGTCACTGGGGAGAAGATTTGAAGACATGCCATCGATACGGCCCGCGTGACAGAGACGACACAGCCACATAATACCGAAGAACTGAAGACCAAACACTCGCTCGACGCGGCCGTTTTGATGCTGACACAGACGTCGAGGACTCTGCACCCCAACATTCGCACTGGGACGATGCGACGCGTCGTTTTCAATGCGGTCCCATCGAATAGGGTTTCTACGCAACATTGGGCGTCGCCAGGGAGCAGTTAGGGGGCTTTTGGTCTTTTGGGGAATGTATAAAAGCTCATCTTCTTCCCCTGAGCGAACCGATCTCGTTTTAGCCATTTTTCTGGGTTTTTGGAGTTTTGTAAGATATTCTCAACTCTTTTATTCAGTATCTTTTATTGTTTTAGTTAGTTTCCTATTGTAATAGATTAGACTTTCTTAATATAAACTTTTCCCTTGTTATTGCTATTGTGTGCTTTTCATCTCTTGTATTTCTAAACTGAATACATGGCTTTTCTCACTTACCCTAAGGTTGGAATCACTTCTATTATAATGGGTAGTGAGTAGTTTTTATCTAGGGCAATGGGTTGAACCCCATTGGACTATGGCCATGAGTTAGATGAACTTTTTATTAATTACTGGGTTAGTTGTGGAATTGGGTTATATTGGGATGCTAGTTATTGTCGTAGATTCGACCCCCTCCCTTGTGGGCAATCGGATTGGCCGCCAGCGGGAGTCGGGACTAATCCAGGGTTTCGATCTATACGAGGATCCATACTATCAGTGTGACCGATGAGAGTCGTGCACCGATTAGAGCCCTCCTAATATAGATCCAATCCCTGAACACCGTTGTGGTCGGGAGGAAGATTGGGGATATTCGTCGAGCGTAATGCGCCTGACATATACCGATGTATCGGGGAGAGTCGGCATTGGTATAGGTTAGGATATGACTATCATTGCATCGTGAGAGCTGGGGGTAGGAGATAACATAAGGGAATATCCTATCATGCACCACGAGAGTGGAGGTAGGAGAATACCCTTAGGTTTAATGACCTCTCCTGAGTCCCAATGAACCCAACAATCGGTCATCTACTAATCCAACATTAACCCTAGTTCAATGGTGGGGATACCCTAAGCCCTAGAACTTTTATCCCCTGATTTCACCTCTTTATATTCTCTCACTTCACCACCATTCGATAGCGTTGCTTTCAACCAAGGAACAAAAAGTCGTTACTCAACGAAAGCCTCCCTGTGTTCGACCCGTTAGCGCTACAACCGACACCATGCGCTTGCGGTATAAATTTTATTAGCTCCGTGAGAGCGAAAATCCACAGATACGACAAAGAACTTCCTATGTCCGCTTGCATAGGTAAAGGGTCCAAGAATGTCGAGCCTCCATTTGGCGAACGGTACATGGATAATTATCGGAACCATGTCGATTGGTGTAGCCAAGCTATGCATTGCAAATTTCTGGCACTCTGGGCACTTTCGCACATGCTCGCCTGCATCATTGACCTTGGTGGGCTTATAATAGCCCTATCGTATGGCCTTCAGAGCAATTATCCTTCGTGGATCTCCCAGATGACGTAATCAGCCTCCGATGGGCCTAAGCATTTGGATAAGGAAGATCATCAAACCTGGCACAACACCCTTGGTAAAGTTATCCGTCATGGAGCACGTATCTGAGGGCGCTTATTTATAGCTTCTGTGCTTCTGCTCGGTCAGTCCGTACCTCACCCAGCTAAGGAATATAATGATGGGGTATATCTAGGTTGGTTCTTAATCTATGCTTCAACTCGTCTTTGCATATGCTAGGGCTGAAGTGGCTCTCGATGTAAAAAGCCCGACCTAGCTCTTTGGGTGATGAGGAAGCCAACTTAGATAGGGCATCTGCTTGGACATTCTCTGATCTAAGCATATGAAGAATTTCACTACGCTTGAATTTAGAGAGCCTGCCTTTGCAATTTGCAAATATCACTTTATCCCTGACTTTGTACTTCCATTTTAGCTGATTAATGATGAGCCTGGAATCACTGAGTAACCAAATCGTGTGTGCCCCCAGAGCCTGAGATAACCTTAGGCCGTTGATGGCGGCCTCATAGTCTACCATGTTGTTGGTCGTCGGGAAGTCAAATCGACGAGTATACTCCACGATGTTCCCATTAGGGGCTTGAATGACTATGTCGACGTCGCTACCTGACTTAGTCATCGATCTGTCTATATGAATGACCCAAACCACATCGTTCTCTTAAGAGATGTCGGGTAAGTCATAAGAAGTAGGAGAAATAGAAGGAAGAACAGATACCGAGTTAACAGTTGCTTCCCCAGGTGGTGGATCTTCTGATGTGCACTCAACAATGAAGTCTGCCATGGCCTATCCTTTGATTACCATCCTTGCCTTGTAATGAATGTCGAATTCGCTCAACTCGACCTCCTAGTTCATCATCCTTCCTTACCGATCTAGCCTCTTTAAGTTTCGCTTGAGCTGAGAGTCGATCAAGACTAGGATAGTGTGGGCCTAAAAGTAGGTTCAGACCCTCCTGTAGCTAGGACAAGGGTATAGGCTAGCTTCTCTATCTGGCTGTATCAGATATCGGCTCTTCGGAGGATTCAGCTTGTATAGTAGATCGGCCACTGTACTTCTACTTCTTCTTTGACCAGGGCTGAATAGACTGCTTCTTGGGTACCCGTTAGATAAATGCTCAGTGGGTCTCCTTCCTTGAGTTTTGCCAAGAGTGGTAGACTACAGAGGTAGTATTTTAGCTCAGTAAAGGCTCGAGCATAGTCTTCCTCCCACTCTATAACCTTCCTTTTGCCTGCAGGTTTGGCCAGGGCCTTCCTCAAAACATAAAAAATAGGAGGGACCTCTCTGATGATTTAGACAGAAAGCATCCATGGGCGAGATTCGTCCATTCAGCCTCTTGAGCTCCTTGATGGTTGTTAGCTCCTTCATGTTGATCAGTATCGTGATCTTGTCATGGTTGACTTCAATGCCAATGTTCATGATCATAAAACCAAGGAACTTCCCAGATCAGATCCTGAACATACGCTTAACTAGATTCAGCCGAAGGTTGTGTTTCCAGACCTCCTTAAAGCTATACATAACTTGTGCGTATATGTATCAATTCAAATAAAATTGAATAGTGCCATCAAGTAATTTGTTTTGAAAGGAAAAATAATTTTTCCATATTTCCCCCATATTTTTCTATTTATTTTGGACCATCAACCCCCACTTTTTATTCTTTTCTTTTTCTTTTTTCCTTCATTTACGGCCTGCGGGCCAAAAGCCCACAAACCGTTGCAGGTTTTAGCCCGCAGCAATTTGTTTTTTAATAGGTGTGTCTTGCGAGCTGAAGCCCGCAGACTGCTGTTGGCTTCGGCCTGCATCACAATTTTTTAGATAATTTATTTGACTTTTGGGCTACATTGTAGGCATCGGCCCGCAGCTATTTCCTTCTTGAAATTTTTTTATTTTTTTATTTTTTGTATTCTGTTGGGCCGAGGCCCACTGTCACATACCGTTCCCCAGGATACACGGAAAGTACGAATCCGTTCCAGGTACTCCTAGAGAGGCGAGTGTGATAAAAAAAAGAAGAGGGAAGAGAGAGAGTACAAAGAAAGTTGCAGCAAAGAATGGCAGGCCACTGCGCACATACTGGGATAGTACACGTAATGCTCCATCGAAAGAACACATGTACACCAACTATATATATATATATATATATATATATATATATATATATATATATATATATATATATATATATATATATATATATATATATATATATATATATATATATATATATAGAACAACATCCATTCATATAGAAAAGGTTCAAATACAACATATTCATGTACAAATATACAAAGCCACAACTCAAGTACAACTCCTAAAATGACATCCACCACTACATCTCCCAATCTACACTACCCAATGTTCCAACTCCATCAAAACACCAAGCTCCAGAGAAGCCCAACTCTGCTACCTACTACCTGTGGGAAAAGGAGAGGACACGTTACAACGTGCCCAGTAGGATCTCCAACTACTTATGGTATATTATTCAACAAGGGATGCAAGCTATCATGTGAGCCATATTATAGCATTATGAACAAGTAATCTAAAGGTGAACATGTTATGGTATTATGGATATGAAGCATGAAAGTAAACATAGAGGCTATCAAGTGCAACATGAGGCAATTAGAATAAAAAGTAAACAAGGTATTACATAATGAATTAAAGGGCATATGAACATATACGTAAATGAAAGAAGGAACTACAATAACTTATCAATTCAAGCATTACATTAAAGTGTGACAAGTTCCATAGGCATGATTAGGGGACATTAGTGGTATAAATAGATGGATTTGTGGTCATCATGGCATGGCTTCATATTTCTTTATTTATTTCTTTTCCATATCTTTTGTTCGTATCCAAGAGTCATGCATCCATGTGGCATGCCCATCATAATATCCACATCATAACAACAAACCACATCACATAAATCCATGTCATGCATGCCACCAACCCCCAAATATGCATAACACTAAAGTTCCCTACCATATTTACATAATTCAATCCCCAATTTTTCATTCTTTCATATGAACTTGAACTTCTACAATGCCATCACCATTTGCACTTAGAATTTGACATAAGGTTCTAAATGGAAGATGTAGAAAATTTAGTTATGTTTCCATAGCAATAAGAATTGCAATTTTAATTTTAGGATATCTAGGTTAATTGTTATGGCTTGCACCATAAATGGTGCAGAATCTGTCTTGAAAGTGAAATATATATCAATAAATATCAGTTAATTAAATCTATAAAGTCTGATCCTACTTGAGGTCCCAACATGAAAAATGTAGATAATTAAGTTTGGATTTTAGGTTATCTTAAATTGAGTCATTTGGATAACTAGGGTGAACCTTATGCATTGTTCACTAACATGGTACAGAATCTGCCAGAATTTGTTACTCGAACAAGAGCAGAAATTCTGTATAAATACATTTAGAATTAGACTTTAGGATCTAAATAAAAGGTATAGGTGACTACAAATTCTTTCCGAGTTATATTTTAAAATAATTTTTGAGTCACTAGAATGAGAGTTATACCTATTTGAACTAACAGCAAAAACTGGAATATTTTCTGCATGCCAATAAGTCCCATGTAGTGAAAACATATGAATAATATATCATAACAATTGGGATCCTACCTCAAAGATCCAAGCTTTCTTCATGATTCTCCCCTCTTCTAATCCCCAACAACTTCACATGCTAAATGAGAGAAAATATAAAAATAGAAGGAAGAGAAAAGAATGAAAGAAAATAAAAGGTGGATCTCTAGATTTGTCCACCATCCTCAAATTACCAAACCATTCTCCTACCATCCTGCTATTTACTAACTTACCCATGAAGGGTCAACAAGTCAAGGGTCTAGAGCATGCCATCCAAACTCAAAAGACCATAATGCCCATCACTCCTTAACAGAACTACGAGAATGCCATACAATAAAAGCACCCTTCAACTAGCACATAATTACAAAGTATGACATTACTATACACACACGCCATTACTATACACACATGCAAACATCTCAAATATACACATATATTCATTCATGTATCTCTAGTACATACAGACACTAGTAGTGTATACATACACATAGGTCTACACACCTATGCAACTCACATACATATACATTACATACACATTCCAATATGCATGACATATACCCACACACTACTAATATCAACACATTGGCAATGTATACAATATTACTACATTTCAACTTCAATATAATATAGGCACAACAACGATACAAATCACACACCCTAGACTTAACTACACCAATGCATACATAGACACACTAATAAACATCTCCATTCACACCATGAATAACAAGATACATAGCACACCTAAAAAATAGCTAGTCACACACTTAGCTATATATCTACACGTATCCACCTAAACAGTAGAGATGCATGTATATGTACACACCATATAGTATTTCACGCATAGGGATATTACACCCACATCAGAGCTACAGGCTTCGGCCCAGGAGGAAAATGTATTTTAAAAGATGTTTGGGCTAATGGCCCAATTAAGATTTTTTTGGGGGGGAGCGGCGGGGTTGACAGCCGTCGTTCCTTGATGATGGAGTGGTCACTGCGAGACGTGGCGACGCGCTGATGTGGGGCAGCGAAAGCCGTCGGCGTTGGGGTAAATTTTGTGTGTGTGTGTGTGTGTGTGTGTGTTTTTGTGTGTGTGTGTGTTTAAATCCCTGGATTGGGATTTTCGTCGCCGCTAGGCGGCGACGCACCGTCGCTGCGAAAGCTGGGCAATTTGTTGGGGGGGGGGGGCGTGGTTGCCATTGGCAGGCTGTGGGGTTATTATTGAATTTTTTCAGAAAAACTCTATTGTAGGGTTTCACCGCTGCGAATAGCGGTGACGTGTCACCACCGCTTGGGGGAGGGGGTGTGGTCGGCAGTGACCGCTCCCCCGTTAAGTTCGGTGGCAAGGAGGAGCCGTCTTAGATCTATGAAAAAAACATCAAATTTTTTTTTGATTTCTAGTTCGATCTTGTGAGAGCTATATCATAGGCATCACGATCATGATAAAAAATGCTTCGTTTTCAATATACCTCAAAGATCGAAGAAGACGAGCGATAGAGGTGGATGACGTTTGTACGCGATGGATCGAACTTCTCCTTCCTAGCTTTCGCAACAAACATGCATTTAATCTCAGGGAAAACGTGCTGATAACGTGTTGTGAACGTCTCTTCTAAGGGAAACCCAAGTCCTTTATTTATAGGGGATGGACACGTTCATACATGGATAGAATACAATCTTTTAAAAAGATACCCTCTTATCATCTCACATCGATATTCTATTTACAACAGTCTTCTAATTTATTGTGAAAGAAATATTTTGTATAATTAAAGAGCTTTACAAATCGATAAGTGATTAACGTTACCTTATCCAGTATTCTAATGATGATCTCAAAACCGCTAATACCATGTTTGTTACCATAGAATCACAAATTGCCCCTTTTAAACATTATGGAAGGATTCTGTGTTAGTGGGTTTGTATACAAGTGTATTTAGATCCATATCCGAAAAGCTATCAAATATAAATTCTAACTCTAAATGCAATCCGAATTCTTTAATACACTAAAGTCACAATCCAAATTGTGTTACTACATTGGCCTGCCACTATTATTATTTACTTTAACTAATAAGTTCAAGTACAAGCCTACAGCATCGGCCCAACAGCAGGAGGGTCCAGACTGGAGGCCAACTGCTTTCCAGCAAAGGCTACAGCTCAGCTAACAGATATGCTCCTGCATTTAAAGGGTTGGTTCATAATGTCGAACATCAACAGCGGACCATTAAGCTTGTCATCAATACTGACAGCTCAGGCCAAATGCAATAAAGCATCATCAATACTTTGGCGTTACATTGGAATGACATCCACAAGATCATCGCCTATAAATAGTCTCTCAAACAACGAGAGACGGGACGAATCCTAGAGAACCCATACTCATGTACTCTTTCGTTATCTGCTCCACCTAACTCTACATTTCCTCAATAGCTCGGTCTGAGAACTAGCGAACGATCTCCCAACATGTCGGTCATAGTTTCATTGAGCCTCCTCAAGTCATATACTGACTTAAGCAACGTAGGGGATTAGGTCGGACGCCAGATCTGACCACCTGACGAGCTTCATGTGTTGCAGGCAGCCCGGAGATAGTTCGGACTCAACTCACGTAGCGTGGATCGGAGCCCATTCAGCTTGCGGTTAGCTCGTCCAGTGTTGAGACAGTTGTCCATATCATCCCACGTCAGCTGCTACACCCAACTCCTTCTTCAACAACCTCAGTGATGAGAAAACACCCCCCTAACAGTGTTCGGATTGGATTAGCATGTTGGCAGCATCCATTGTCTACGTGAAGAGGATAATACAAAGCCAAATCCACATACGCAACCTACGAGTAAAAGGCCCATGTTGTGGTCAACGCCCTTTATTTTCCAGGTTGCCTAAATTTGCTCAATATGTGCTTGAAGGTCGGCTATGGTTGAGAGGCTGGTCTTCTCTCTACAAGATAAGAACGCACAAAATCTTGAAGAAAGTGCCACTCCCATATCCCCTTTATTAACCACCGCACTCCTCCAAGTGCTTCGTTCCGTCTGCACTGTCAAAAACATGTCATGCAACAAAACAGCCGACCTCTGACCCAACAGACATGGATTGGTTATAGAGAGAGAAACATTAGTACCTCATTAATACCTCATCCCCAGAAAAGAGACATATCCCCTTGTTTCCTATTTAAAGGCATTTATGTACTTCCTCCTCCTCGTCCACCACCTCCTCTAGATTCTAGAAAGTAAGCCATGGTTGCGACCGGCGTCATCCGAACAGCCGTCGGGATCCTAGGTAGGCATGAGTCGGTTTCGCTTTCATGATGCTTCTGCTGCTTCTTTATTGTGAGAGGTCGAGGGTTCGATGCCTTGCAAAAATGATATATATATTGTTTGTGTGCGCAGGAAATGTAATATCACTGGCGCTGTTCTTGTCACCTCTGTAAGCACCAACTTGAAATCCTCCTAAATATTGGACTGTATTTTTTTATATTCTACGAATAACTCTTGAACGTTGTCGCAGCCCAACTTTTGTGACCATAGTCAAGAAGAGAGATGTGGAGCAGTACTCCCCGCTTCCATATCTCTGGACCCTCCTCAATTGCTTGTTCTGGGTCGTGTACGGCCTCCCCCTCGTGAAGCCAGGGAGCACCCTGGTCCTCACCATCAACGGCGCCGGCCTCGCGATAGAGATGTCATTCATCGTCGTCTTCGTGATGTTTTCCCCGGGAAAGAAGAGGCTCGTGGTTGTCCTCGCCGCCGCCGTGGAGTGTGCCGCAGCGGTAGTCGTCGGCGTGCTCGTCATCACCCTCGTCGACGAGAAATCGCAACGGGCTACGATCGTCGGGACCATATGCATCGTCTTTTGCATCATGATGTATGTTGCACCGCTGGGGGTCATGGTAAGCACACGAGCATCCGTGCGTGCATGTTACACTTTGCGTTTATATACCATATTGATGTATCTGGAAACTATAGTTTCAGTTTATGGTAATCTTTCTTCTAGCCATTCACCTCCTCTAAATAACAAGAAGAGTATTGTGTATAATATGATTTATAGGTCTAAGCCTCGTATTCGGCCTCAAAAACTCTATATCTTTGGATAATCAGAAATGTGATCTTTATATTCTAAGACCTCAAAATAACAAATATTAGGTGGGCTCAAGGGTTTTTGCTCGTTCAATCCATCCATTGCAAATGTAATGGTTCCGTAAGAGCAGAACTTTTTGTGATGAGTGGATGAACGAACAAAACCACTTAGGTTCACATCGATATTCGGTGTTAGCACAGTTTCATGGTTTCAAAATATGAAGATTAAAATGAAAGGTTCCGATCGTCTAATAATAATACAGAAAGATGGAGTTCTCGAGACTGCATATAATACACTTGCATTATGTGCTTAAAAGTGTGATTACTAATGATTAAGATTGTCGTTTGTGTGTGCAGAAAATGGTTATAAAGACAAAAAGTGTAGAATACATGCCTTTCTGCCTATCGCTCGCATCGTTGGGCAATGGGGCTTGTTGGACCGTCTACGCCCTCCTTAAATTTGACATAAACTTGCTCGTGAGTGCTTTTTCTAATCTTTTTTAGCTCCATATAACTGTCCAAACCTGCATAATATTTTATTACCCCCTCAGATTATTCAAGTTGTTTGACAGAAAACCCCCACGTTATTAAATTTTGAGATTCAAATAATTAAGAGATGTATTGTGTTTATTTTAGGATTTTAGAAGTTAAATTTAATAAACCGCCGTTAAATTTGAAAGAGTGGCGTGAACTATGTTTTCAGGTCCCAAACGGTATCGGACTAGCATTTGCAGTAGCTCAGATCATATTGTATGCCGCCTACTACAAGTCCACGCAGAGGATGCTAGCAGATCGGAAGACGGGGGAGGTCAGCCTGGCCAACGTCGTGGTTCATGGCGGCGTTGGGAACGCAGTCGGCAACCGCCACGCCCGGTGACAACCCCGTCCATCTGCCTTCGGATTCTTACATCATGTTAGCTGCAGTTTGTAGTCCGATTATACAGCATGTGTATGCACAACAACTGTTGGACGGCTTGTTTCAAGGTTGGAGCTTAAGTTCCCAAACATTGACCAAATTTGTTGATTGGGTCAGGTTTCCTGACATAGACCAAATTTGTGCGTGCGTGTGGGTGTGTGTGAAAAATGGGTATTGTTGATGCACAGAATCTCGCTTGGCTAGGATCATGCCGCGGGAACGAGTATGTATGTGGCTTTTATGCAGCTTTACTTAACACCGCATGCTGATGGGGCTGCTGACAAAAATTTGGCGCCAGCAATTATATTTTTACTGACGTGTTTCTGCCTTTTACTCACGACAAAAGCCGTCAGCAAAAGCGGTTTTCCTGTGGTGACAAACCCTATATATGACTCTCAAATTTGTTCCAACACATTAACCACAACACCCTTCCAACTGGTAGGAAAACGGCTAGAAAAATTACTGTTACTGTCAAGTTGGCACTGACTAGTCGACTACTGTTATCTCACCGTTCGACCAGTGCCTCACTGGTAAATCAGTGTGACAATAGTAGTCATTTATCAGGAAGCAGCCTGACAAACCCGAGAGCTTGCAAATACAGAGGTTGATCGTTGTGATAGCACTGGTCGACTAGTTTACAGATACATTGGTACGACTCTAAAAACTTGGAAAATAACCTTAAAGTAATTTTAAAACATTTTTTATGTGTTACTAAGTGTGTGTGAGGTTAACAAAGACTTTAACATACTACCAAGACTAAAACAAAATGTACATTATAAAAATATTACATGAAGCTTTTTGATGCAATCTTGAAGTTCTTTCACATATCTCGGCTCCTTTGATCTCTATTATCTTTGTTAGAGCCACCTATACTTGATTGGCATGTTTTGCTCATATTCAATTATGTTGCCTCATCATCTACACATGTACACTCAAGAAACTATTTGTACATAATATGTTTGCTCATCATCAAAATAACCATGAGGTGATTCAATGTCCAACAATCTTTATATATTGAGCTACCTAAATCTATTTTCCAAATCAATAATCGAAACAGTTCATTCGTTGATGTCACGCCCCAGAACCAGGTACCATAAAAGGGAACTATGCAACAATGCATGTCCTTGCAGTTATCAGTGAAATCAGAATAGTAACATAACAGAAAATGCCATATAAAATAATACTCAATATCTGCCATAAAAAGTTCTCAAAACAGTGTAATACCACTGAAATCTCACATTTAAAACATGAGTACAATAATGGTCTAACAAAGATAACAACTCTATTGAGAGCCCGACCTCAAAAGTCCACGTTCTCCATGGGAAATTCAGACTCTGAATAGATCTGTGCTTCCTCGTAGGTTGGCCTGTCACCGGTAGAAAATCACAGTATAGGAAATATGAAGTAGACGATATTTACAAAAGATTTTGATTCCTAAATATGAGTGGTAAAAAGAGTAAGCAAAGTAGTCAGCAAAACTAACATGTAGGTCAGATCGAACCCCTACAGTTCGATCACTATGGTTGACTTTTAGTTATTTAGCTCATAGTTAAATGACTGGAGGGCTGACTAAGATCCACCACGTACCACGGGCAAGCTCACCCTGGCCATATTTATCTCCTTCCTGGGCCACGGTGTCAAGCGGTGGAGACCCCAGTCATTATGTAATATACACCCGGCTGGTCCGAACAGGTTCTGTAAGGAACCATTCAATTTCAAGCATACAAACCAAGTCAATGGTCCATTCACGTTGTCCATCTTTTAATTACGAGCTCCCTTAACCACATGAGTTCAGTTTTAGTTCTATCTCAATAATTTGATTAGAATCTGTTGTCTATCCGACCTAAGTTGAAAGTAGGGTCTTGCGTTCATTAGATCGGTAGCAGTAATAATCAGTTTAGTATATCAATAATTCAGTAGTTCAATAAATCAATATCCATATCAATATCAGTTCGCACGACCTTTCTGCATAACGTAGCCGTTCTATCAGTTTGGTTGAAAATAGTTGAGTCAGTCACTATATTAGACAGTTAGGTCAACAGTAGCAGTCTAATTATATGGTTCAAATCAAACAGTTAAGTGTATAAATTAACATGGCAGAACATAAAGATAACTTTTGAAAAGTGAGGGAAACATAGTTCAGATCAGATTCTAGGTGCATTACTCAATCAAACTAAATGTTTTTGGCAAGCCTAGAGACAAACAGTCCATCAAAGAGATCAGCTCGGTAAACATGTCGGTTCAACAGTTAGATCAGCAGTAAGGTTCAGTGACCGAGTAGGTCGGCCACCGTAACAGATCAACAAACAAAGTCAAGTTAACATTCAGAACAGACCCATGGATAAACTTCCTCAGACCATCAATATAAAGTCAAGTCGGTAGGTCGGATAATCATTACAAATAACCTGCGCCGAGAGTGATGAAGTCAGGAGAGCCATGTAGTGAGGCACCTTTGTCGGCTTGATATCTCAAATGGGATCATCTTCTGTTGCTTCCGAATGCCAGCATTTGTCATCAATATTTCAAGGTGTATGTTGTTAATATATAGTCTGTATAGTATTAACACTGAACTTCCTGAATTACAGGCATTGATTTCTAAATGGAAACAAGCTTCATACAATACTGAGTCTAACAGAATGATCGTGACTCCAACTCATAATACATACCGATATAATATTTTTTTCTCTGGGAATTCTGCACCGAGTATACATAACAAGGTAAGTGATCTAAATTTACTTTTAATCAGTGTATTAATTTCTAATCGTACCAATGAGAAATAATATTTCATGTGCAGGAAGCAATGAAAAAACATTCTTTTCATATTTGTGATACTAAATCCTGCTACTGGTTATGTACAAGGAATGAATGAGTTTTTAGACCTAGAACAGAAACAGATTGAGAAAGTTCGGTCGGTAGGTTATCCCATCTTCCTTTAACTTTCTAGAAAAGTTTGACCAATGTAGAATTACCAAATTACATCTTTGGTCATTGTACCGTTGTTTTGATCCGAAAATCAATCCACAAAAATTTTAGCAGCCATGTGACTTGTTTGTCATCATCAAAATTTAAAGTGTGACCTGGTTAGTGGACTAACTAGAGAAACAGTTACGACCCACAATATGATAGATACCTATCTACGAGGTACTCCACAACAAGCCAAAAATTTATTCTGTGATAAAATCAATTTTATTAACAAAATGAGAAAGGGCGAAGCCCCTACAAAAAGGAAAGATCCAAGCAACAAGTTCACGGAGCAGCGCTGTCAGATGTCTGACCCTCCGAGGACACCTCTGTGGCTTCCACGACTGGAGTAGTATCAGGCTCTTCGTCAGACATTATTTCCAACTGATCAAAGTCAATCCTAGAGCTAGGGAACTTGCATTGGATCTCTTGTCTGCGTCTTGAAAAGTCTGCCTTAAATAAGTCGGCAATCACAAAACCAAAGGCATCTTTATACTTATCCGCAGCCTCAACAATAATATTTATGGGGTCAACCTCTTTCAGCTTAACAATCTAAGCCCGAAGATCGGCACTCTCCTTCCATTTCATTCTCCTCTCAAGCAATTGCTCCTCAGCGCTTCTTGAGCGTCACCTTGGACTCAGCAGTCATCCTTGCCACCCACTCCAAGACGAGCTCCTTCTTGTGAGCTCGGTGACTAACCCGACAATTTCTTTAGTTCGGCTTTCACCTTTTCAATGGTATTCTCAGCGGTAGCCATCAATCTTTGCTTCCGTGCTAAGCTCACCTCATAGTTGACCACCAACGATGAACGACGACACAAGTCTGTAGCCACTGAGGACATCTATATATTACAAGACAAATGGAAATTAAACATGGTACCCAACATCATCAAGGAAGAAAGAAAGACACCAACCTGGTGATTATGCCAGACCATGAAGTTGGTCAGTTTCTCATAGTAAACTTTCCATAGACAGCTCGATCCTGGGGGATGATGGATTTTTCGATGAGCCGGGCAACAACACCGCAATTCAAGAGGGCTCACACCACATTCACCTTTGGGAAAGTGAACTTGTGGAGTTTATCTACGGGACATTATAGAGCAGCTTCGGGCGACCTGTATAGGCTTGGCAAAAAATCTCAGACCCGCGAGTGCCCGGCCCGGCCCGACGGGATCAACCGGGCTCAAGCCCGTATCGTGTCATTTTTGGTGGGCTCGGGCCGGGCATGGGCACACCATTTGCCCGCCCGGCCCGACCCGGCAAACGTAATCAATATAAAACATATTTAATACTTTTAGTTTGTCTCGCAATTTATAATTTTGTGCGGGAGGACTCTGGGAGATTGGTTTTTGAGGTTGAGGGATTTTCTTGTTCGATTGCAGGCACATAAACTGATTAATCCGACATTGGATGAATTCTGCGAGGCTTACAAGTCCATCAGCCCGAACTTTTGTATTTACAAGGTGAGAAACATGAAAATAAGGAAGAACTTGGCTCACTTGTTTGGGCAAACCGAGATGTTTTGAACCCTGAATTGCTTGGTTCCCTTATTAATCCTCCAGTGCCTACTATTGTAAGCAACTCATCAGAATTTAAATTTTCTTGTTGCATTGGGTTTACATATAACCTTTTTTAACCGAAGAGCCGGAAGCCACCCTGTTGGTAGAACCGTCCCGAATTTATAAAAAACCCTCTCACTTATGGCGGAGGAAAACCGTGGTAACATGAAGGACGTGATACACACTACTACTACATAAAAAACAAAAACAAAACAACCAAACAAAAAAACAAAAATCTCAAAAACATCCTAACTAAAAAAAACCTAGCAAAACCAACTTAAACAACATGAAACACAAATGTGAATCGTCAGTCTAACCACGCCTGATATAAGCTTTACCCCTTTTATCCAATTTATATAAACCCCTGATAAATCTCTGAAGTTGAGCACTACTAGTAAATAAGTTATTTCTTCCCAAGGCATCAAGTCGAGCTAACGCATCAGCCACCTTATTCCACTCTATGTACAAGTGTTTTATGGAAAAATCCAAACCTTTTAATAGACTCGAAAGCTGTTCCCAAAACTCCCAAAAATACCAAAGTGAACATTTTCATTCTCCAATCCACCTCACTACAATATCCGAATCACATTCAATATCAATACTATTATAACCCCACTGTCTACACATCTTTATTCCCTCAATCACCACGCGTAACTCAGCTTCATTGTTAGAACAACTACCAAAGGATTTAGAAAAACCAGCAATAATAATAGAACCTGCACAATATCTAAGAATACCTCCTCCACCAGCCGGTTCGGGATTTCCAAAATTGCTCCCATCCACATTAAGTTTCAACCTCCATTGGTTTGGTTTTAGCCATCTCACCACTTCTAACAGTTTTTTCTTTTTTATTTCAGCCACCGGAACCTCCAGGTTTTGCAAAATCCTCACATCAGCTTTCTTTAAACGTTCCACCACAGACATATTCACACTCAAAATGCCCACCCAGCACTTGATAGACCTCCAAACGTCCTCACTACTCTCCAATCTTCTCTACATTCTAGCCACACATCTCCTTTTCCACAACCTCCACACTATTAAAGAAGGAATCTACCCAATTAATATTTCCAACTGAGAATATCTGGAAGCTCCACTAGTAGAAAACAGCTTATCAGCCACAGAACATTTGCCACGGACTTAATCCGTGGCAGTTGTTTGAATAACTGTCACGGAATATTCCGTGGCGGGGTTTCCGTGGTTAATGGGACTAACAACCACGAAACATCTGCCACGAACCAAATGTAGCAGATAAAGATCACTGTCACCTATTATTTCGTGACCGATGTGTTTTGGCCACAGATCTCATTTGCCACGGAACTGTGCATGACTGGTGCTTATGTAACACAGACGGATCCATAGCAGATACCTATCCACCACGAACAGATCTGTGGAAGATACACAAAATTTTGGCCCAAATCAAGGCGGGCGAGCGCGGCTGAAATAAGCCCGCGCTCGCAGCCCTCCATTATTTTCCCCCTCCTCCACAATTTTTACCTTCATCTGTCTCTGTCTCCCTCCAGATCTTTCTCCCTTGTGACCTTGAGGCGGCCGGCGGGCCCTTGCCATATCTTGGAAACTTTACCTATACTGAATGATTATGCATTTTGAGTCATATTTCATGCTGACTTGAAGACTAGACAGAGTAAAAGCTATTCTATTAGATTTTCAATTCTAAAACTTCATAAACCATAGGCAAGATAGATGTCCATTAGGTGTTACCAAGATTCCCAGCATGACCAGCTATTACAGTGTTAACTAAGAATTTTAGCCCACTTATTTATTTCAATTTTTGTTTCAGGAATCATGTCTGCAAGGCAGAGCCGGTGGAGGACCGGAGGGTGGAGATATGAGGTGAGAGTTTAATTGTTTTTTACTTGGTGTTTGGGGGAGTGATGAGGGGGCCGATGGGCCGTTATGATGAGATTGAGAGTTTACTTTGTATTGAAGGGGCCTAGTGGTCGTTATGTTGATGTGTGGAAACTTTTTATTTTGAGGGGGCCGAGTGGCCCATTATGTTGATGTGTGGAAACTTTTTGTATTGAGTGGGCCAAGGGGCCATTATGTATTTGTATGTGGAAACCTTTTGTATGTGGAAAACTTTTCTATTGAGGTATGTTGATGTTTGTGGAAAGTTTGTATTCATGTAGTTTCTTGGAATTTGTTGATGGATTAGAATTTTTTAATTGGATTTTTTGATATTGTTTATATATGGGAATTTTGATTGTACATTGATGTTTTCTTTCTTGTTATGTTATTATATACATGGGAATTTTGATTTTAAACGAATTTCTAAAATTTTTGGATTTTTTTAAAAAAATAAATAAACACATTAGCCACGGACTGTCTGTGGCTAATATATTTAGCCACAAAATTGTATTTGGAAAATATCCGTCGCGGAAAACTTTTTGCCACCGAGAATCCGTGGCAAATAAAACAATCTTGCCACGGCCTATCCGTGGCTAATGCAAGTTAGCCACGGTACATTTTTCGGAAATCATCTGTAGCTAATATATTTTTGCCACGGAATTTCTGTGGCAATAGTTAAAACAATAGCCACGGCATATCCGTGGCTAATGCGGTTGACCACGGAATTTTTTTCTTGAACTTTTCCGTAGCTAATATATTTTTGCCACGGAAATTCCGTGGCAATAGCTAAAACAATAGCCACGGGAATATCCGTGGTTAATGTTGTTTACCACGGAATTTTTTCCGTGGCAAATATACTTTTGCCACGGATTTTCCGTGGCAATAGGTGGAACAATAGCCACGAAATTTCCGTGGTTATAGTCCCGTGGCTAACTTTTCCGCCACGGAATTTCTTCCATTTGCCACGGATTTTTGGCATTTGCAATGGCACTTTCCCTCACGGAACAATAGCCACGGAATTTATAAAAAACTGTGGCTATTGGGTAATAGCCACGGATTTTAGGGTATTAGCCACGGATTTGTCCGTGGCTAATGTCCAATTTTCCAGTAGTGCTCTATTGAACCAAATCTGCACTCTTTCCTTCCCGCTTTGATTTCTTAGGAATGGAACTCCAACCTCCACTGATGCCTTCCTCCATATGCAAACTCTCCTTTATTTAATACATGTTCCAAATCTCCCGATTGCCTTAACTCACAACAATCACATGCCGATGAAAGAGATAATCCCACACTCCTCACCTTATCATCCACACTTAAACATTGAAAAACAGCTTTCCACATGCAGACCGCCACTTTCAATGGTAAATATTTGTGCCAACCCCACTTACTCCACTCAAATTTAGGAGCTCGTAATCTGATACTATCCCAAGCAGATTTTGTATTAAAACTCCCATTTTTTTGGGATCCATAACAAGAAGTCTGATGAATCTTTCAGATGGCCAATTTTTTCCATCACTTCTTTTGCCTTATTAGTACCTACCAGTCTTTGTAAATTTTCCACGTCCCACTCATTGTTAATCATCAACTCTTTTATTTTTGTTAAAGAATGGTTACCTTCCGGGACCTCAGAAAACAAAGAGCCAGCATCCAGAAACTTGTCATACCACAAAGTAATGTTTTCTTCTCTAACCTTCCACTTAGAGTTACTTAATAACTCCGGTATACACTTCATGATTTTCGTCCAAAAAGCAGAGTCTGTTGCATGAATCTCATACATCGCAATGTTATTGGAAACTCACAACTCCTCATGTGGTTTTGATGATACAAACATATTATCTTTCTACTAACTTTATTTATGCAGATGTTATAGCACAAATTCACTAAGACAATTATCAAAGTGTACAAGTTGTAAGAAGCATCCATTACAAGACGAAATTTATCGATGATATTTTGTATCTTGTAAATGAGATGTAATATTTTTATTTTTTCTCTTGCAGTTACTTAGAATTAAAAGTCATGATGATAATCTCTCTTAGTCGTTTAGGATCTGTCTTCAAAAAATCATGTCAGAAATCCTATTAGTCGACCAACCCCGAATGCTAGTTGACTAATTTCAATATCAAAATACTTCTGTCCCAAAATTTCGTCAGACCCAATTTCTAAGCCTCTAGGATCATTTTTCTAAGAATTTCTTAATTTCGAAATTTTAGTCGACCAATAGACTTTGTTAGTCTATCAGTATATATTCAAACAGTTAATTTTAATGATTTATTAGTTAAATAATATATTTTATTTCTGAAAGTTAGAACTGTCATAAACGGCTACTTTCCGTCAGTTTATATCCGTTTAAAGAAGTTTCTTTCTGTTTGTGGAAGTTATTTTCTGAAAGGACACCTCAACAGCCAGAATCCTAGTCAGCAGTTCTAATAAGTCGACCAGGCACTCATATTAGTCGACAAATAGAAAAACTTCCCAGAATTTTTTGAAAATTTAGGCAGTTGTCCAACGTTCAAAAACTACCTGTTGGACTATAAATAGACCCCCAGACCACTAACTAGAAATACATGAAAATTCATTTTCTTTCTCTTTTTTAAGTTTACTTTCTCTCTCTAGAAAGTTAGTGATTTTCAAATTTTCTTAGAGGAACCTCTGCAGAAAATTTTTCTACATAGACAGTCCAATCTTCAAGTTCGTTCTACTACAAGTTACATCTAGAATCTTGGAGATTCAATCACCTTCCTTGCGTAATAATTTCATCAATTATCAAGGCTATAGGTGATATTGTTTCATACTCTTTCTTTACTTTATTTGATGGATCTCTTGTTGAAGAGATTGTACAAGTTTGCAACACGGGGAGTGTTGGCATCTTTGTATGTTGATTACTTGCGGGGATCAAGTGTTTTAGTGGATTCAAATCTCTACGGGGTAGAGGACTGGACGTAGGATCACAAGGATCCGAATCATGATAAAGATCTCCGTGTCTGTGTTTGGAATATTCTGAATTGTGTTCATTTATTTCCGCACTTTCATTGCAATATTTTTTTAACTTTTAATTTTGCAATATCGTTGTGATCTACACTATTCATCTCCTCTAGTGTATTTGGTGTTCCAGGAGATCTAACATTTGGTATCAGAGCTACATGGTTAAGATGGTCTACACCTATCCGACGAACAATTCAACGTCTACATCACAATTTCCAGAAGGGCACTCTACTACAAGGTCTCCACTATTCAATGATTCCCACTATTCCTATTGGAAGACAAGGATGACAATCTATCTTCAAAGTATCGACTACGAACTTTGCAACATGTTGGAAACTCAGTACGAGAAGCCTACAACCCCATATGCCCAATGGACCACTAATGACAAATCGGCTGCAACCCACAATTCTAAAGCAATGAATGCACTATTCTGCGCTATGGAAAAGAATGAGTTCAATCGTGTCTCCCAGGCCAAAACAACATATGATATTTGGCATACACTCCAGGTAACACATGAAGGAACTAATAAAGTTAATGAAACTAAAATATCTGTTCTTGTTCATAAGTTTGAGTTATTCAGAATGAAGGAGAATGAACCAATTAGAGAAATGATTCCTCGTTTCACCGACATTGTCAACTCCTTAATAGCCTTGGCAAGACTTATACTCAAACAGAACAAGTAAGGAAGATTCTTCGTGCCTTAACGTCAGAATGGGAGAAGAAGACTACAGCCATAAGCCAATGATTTATCAAATCTTACCGTTGAAAGCTTGGTTGGTAACTTGATGGCCTACGAAGTACAACTTCAAGATCGCAAAGAACAAGCAGATACAAAGAAGAAAACTGTTGCATTCGTCGCTTCATCAGACACCGATGGTTCAGATATGGACGATGAAGACATGGCACTAATAACTAGAAACTTTAAGAAGTTTCTTCAAAGAGGTAAGTTTAAAATTTTTAAGCCCAAAACTACTGATACTTCTTTGTGTTTTCATTGTAACAGACCAGGACATATGAAAGAGGATTGTCCTCTTCTTAAGCCAAAAGAAAGGACATTCAACAACTTCAAAAAGGATAAGAAGTTCGAAAAGGAAAAGAAGGCATTAGCAGCAACATGGGACACTTCATCTTCAGATGAAGAAGAAGAAGTTAATGATCAATCTAATGAAGAAAATGCTCATATGTGCTCTATGGCACAAAGGCTAATGAGGTAAGTAGTTTAGATAATGAAGAACTACTTAATGCTTTAAATGAATTATATACGAGATTCAAGAAGTTAAATTCTCAACATAAGGCATTAGTTCTATCTCATAAAGGACTAACCACTTCTTCATTAGATAATCTATAATTTGAGAATGAAACATTATCTGTTCAAAACGATAAACTACTTCATGAAAATGAGATTCTCAAATCTGAGAATGATAATATGATTTCATGAATTTCTATTTTTGAGAAGGATATTTCCTCTCTAAAATTGAAATATGATAATATGTCTTCTAACATTAGTAAGTTTAATAAAGGAAAGAATAATCTAGATGATTTACTTAGATTACAACATCCTGCTAATCATAGACAAGGTTTGGGATATAAGAGTACTTCCAAATCAAATATTTTTTGGTAATGTTATTCTAGAAAAGAAAAAAGCATGTATTTATTAATGAAAAGAAAATTGATTCTTCTAATAGCGTGAAAAATAAAATAATTCATATTCCAAAGAAAACAAATTTTCTTACATCTTCTAAGAAAACAATTATGCATAATATTTGGGTTCCCAAAGACACTTGCTTATATGATAATGATTTATATATATTTAACTTTATGCAAAATGTTGTTCTCTCTTCTAACTATTTGAAGAAACCAAATTCCACTTGGGTTTGGTTTCCTAAGGACTAATCCTAAAGACATATATAAAAAGGGTACCAATATTTATTGTTTATCTTTCAAGTACCCATAGAAGAAAGATGGATACTAGATAGTGGATGTTCTAAATATGTGACCGGGAACATCAAACTTCTATCAACTGTATAATTTAAAGATGGTGGCACCGTTATTTTTGGTGATAACAACAAAGGTAAAGTGATTGGCATCGGAACAGTTGGTGATCCAAGCCAATCATCGAAAACGTGCTCCTCGTTGATGGTTTGAAACATAATCTCTTATCCATTTCTCAATTATGCGATAAAGGTTTTATAATATTTTTCGAAAAGAATGCATGCATTATATATGCTTTTGATATGTCTAATATTTTATTCCAAGGTAATCGTAAGAATTATATTTATATATATATATATATATATATATATATATATATATATATATATATATATATATATATATATATATTGCATGAAAATATCTTAAAATGATCATTGTTTACAATAACACATTATTATGGCATAAACGTTTTGGATATACTAATTTAAGCATTTGGCACGTATATCAAAACAAAAGTTATTTTCTGGAATACCTAATATATCTTTCACTGATAGACAATTTTGTGATGCTTGTCAACCAGGAAAAATGCATAAATCTTCTTTTAAAGTGAAAGATGCTATTTCTACTAAAAGACCACTTAAAATTTTACATTTAGATTTATTTGGTTCTTCTAGAATAGATTCTTTAAATGGTAATAAATATGAATTTGTAATTGTTGATGATTATTCAAGATATACATGGGTATTATTTTTAAAACATAAAAATGATGCATTTGAGGAATTTATAATATTTTGTAAAAGAATTCAAAATTTGAAGTCTTCATCCCTTATTACTATTCGTAGTGATCATGGAGGAGAATTTGAAAATGAATTATTTACGAAATTTTGTATCAAACATGGTATAACACATAATTTCTCTTTTCTTCGAGCCGGACCACAAAATGGCGTAGTTGAAAGGAAAAATAGAACATTACAAGAATGTGCTTGAACCATGCTATGTGATAGTTCTTTACCAAAATATTTTTGGACAGAAGCCGTTGCTACTGCATGTTATGTATTAAATAGAATTTTGGTAAGATCACAAATGAATAAAACATTCTTTGAATTACACATTTAGATGAAGAAGATTCTATACCTGTCACTAGTTCTTTAGAAAATACTAAGTTAGATGACAATGATTCTACTAATTCCATTCTTGAGATTATCCCTGAAAATACAAGTCTTCCTAAAGCATTTGTTGAAATTCCTAATAATCCACACGATCTAGTTATTGGAAATATTTCTGACAAAGTAAGAACTAGATCTCAAATAGAACAAATGACTAATTGTGTATTTATATCATCCATTGAACCAAAGAATGTTAATGAAGCATGTAAAGATAGTTCATGGATTATAGCAACGCAGGAAGAGCTTAATCAATTTAAAAGGAATGATGTATGAGAATTAGTACCCAGACCTTCAGATCATCATATTATTGGTACTAAGTGGGTATTTAAGAATAAATTGGATGAATCTGGACAAGTAATTAGAAATAAGGCTAGATTAGTTGCACAAGGTTATAATCAGGAAGAAGGCATAGACTATGATGAAACCTATCCTCATGTAGCAAGATTAGAATCTATTAGAATGCTTTTAGTATTTGCATGTTATAAAGATTTCAAGTTATATCAAATGGATGTTAAAAGCGCATTTCTAAATGGTATTATAAAAGAAGTCTATGTAGAACAACCACCAGGATTTCAACATAAAAGTTTGAATAATCATGTTTTCAAATTAAAGAAAGCATTATATGGATTAAAACAAGCACCTTGTGATTGGTATGAAATATTGAAGAACTTTCTTTTAAAATCTGGTTATTCTATTGGAAAATAGATTCTACTTTATTTACCAAACATAAAGATTCTGATGTTATCATTATATAAATATATGGTGACATAATTTTTGGTTCTACTAATGATTCTCTTTGTAAATAATATTCTAAGGAAATGCAGAATGAATTTGAGATGAGTCAAATGTATGAATTGACCTATTTCCTTGGACTTCAAATCAAACAAATGAATGAAGGTATATTTATACATCAGAGTAAGTATACAAAGGAACTCATTAAAAGGTTTGGATTAGAGAACTCTCCAGAAAAGCGTACTCCAATGGGTACTTCATCAAATCTTGACAAGGATCCAAATGAAAAGAGTGTTGATCAAACATTAGATCGAGGTATGATTGGATCATTACTTTATCTTACCGCAAGTAGACCAGATATTATGTTTTCTGTTTGTATATGCGCTAGATTTCAGTCTGATCCTAAATTATCACATTTGACTACTGTCAAAAGGATAATTAGGTATATCAAACATACATCTGATTTTGGGTTATATTATCCAAAATCAAATTCATTTGATTTAGTTTTATATAGTGATGCAGATTTTGCTGGTTGGAAATCTAATCGTAAAAGTACAAGTGGAACTTGTCACTTTTTTGGTTATGCATTAGTATCATGGGTTAGTAAGAAACAAAACTCTGTTTCTTTATCTACTACTGAAGCGGAATATATTGCCGCCGGTTTAGCATGTGCACAGATTTTATGGATGAAACAAACAATACTAGATTATGGCAATAAATGTAACACATGTCCTATTATGTGTGTCAACACTAGTGCTATAAATCTATCCAAAAATCCGATGCATCATGCACGCACTAAACATATTGATATACGTCATCACTTCCTGGATTATCATGTCCAAAAAGGTGACATTATTCTTAAGTATATAGATATTAAAAATCAAATATCTGATATCCTTACTAAGCCCCTTAAGGAAGAGACTTTTCTAAAACTTAGAAGAGAACTTGGCATTATTAGTGAATCGACATTTTAATCATATATTATAGTTATATATTACGTTAGTACCATTTTATGATTTTTCTGGATTTTTCTGAATTAATTCATTTTTGAATTAGTCGACCAATACTAGATACTAGTCGACTAACTCTCCAGAATTACTTATTATATTAATATAAATATCTACTATTCATAAAATTATTTATATATCGCTTTTATTAGGTCTAAACCGGATTTTCTCATTCAAAACTTTGAATGATACATTTCCCTCTCATAAAGTACTTTCCAAGTACTAAGGACATGACCTTTCCCTTACACCCTTATACACTTTAAGTACAGTGGTACTTACACATGGTCAACCTTCTTACACAATTACCTTCCCAAGGCAACAACCCATTAGTACTTTCTTTGACCGAAATAACTGGTTTAAATAAATTTTTGAATTTTTGATTAATGCCCAAACCGCTCCACAAAAACCCCCGACTGGTCGACCAATAATCAAAACTAGTTGACTAATCGCTGTTGATAGCCGAAGAACAGCAGTTTCTGAACATTGTTTTGTGCGATTACTTGCTAGATTTCCCTCTAAAAACGTTGCAGAAGTTCCCAAAATGGCGTAAGAGTTATTAGAAAGTTATTTAATTCGGTTTCTTGATTCAGAATTCGAATTTCCCACTCAAATCTTCTATTTAAACACCATGGGTCTTTCTTCTTCATCATGCGAAAACCCAAGGCACAATATAGCCGAAAATCTTCTATGTTTCAAGAGAGATTAAAAAAATTCTCTGTAGGAGCACTTCCCATCTCCTTGATGGCTTCCTCTTCAAATCCTCGCCATCCTCGACGCCTAAATCCGGACGCCACCATTGAAAGAGCTTCGTTCTTCCCGGAACGAACCATAAATTTTTCGTATCCGGTCATCCTCAACTTCAATCTCTTTCATTTCCTTAATACCGTTTCTCTCTTCACCATTTGGAATGATCACATCCTTTACTATCCCAATCTCGTTAAGGAATTTTACTCCAATATGGTTTCAGTAGAGAAGGGTGGTCCGGTTTTCCTTGACACCAATGTTAAAGGAATTCCAATTCATTTTAATTATGATACTCTTGCTCAAAGTCTCCATATCTCTCGTTGTGCTCAACATCCTGCATCAATTCCTATGTATGATCCCGAAATCCTCAATCAACTTAGTCCCGATTTTCGGATTGGCGTGTCCGCAATTAATTTGAAACCCATTCCACGTCTTCTCCTTAAGATAATCTCTTACAATTTGCTTCCCAAGGTAGGTTTCCTCAATTATGTTAATGAAACCCGTAGCCGGTCTCTCTATCCTATAATGGGGGGAATCAAAATTGATTGGTCTATCACCATTATGCATGTTTTGCTCAAACCCATTACTACTTACATTTTTCTTCCATGTCTCCTCGCTCGTATTTTTCACTACTTTGGAGCCCCTCTTGATGGTGAATATATCATTGTAAATCCTCAAAAATTTGATCGTTCTGTCATCAATTGCATGGAACTACACGCTCCTCCTCCAATGGCCAAAGATGAAGACGAAGAACCTCAAGAACAACAACAACCCCAAGTTGAACGTCCTTCCCTTCGTCGCAAAATCACCGTCAATCCTTCCGCTTGTCCTCCTCCTTCCCGACCAACACTACAAGATCAAATTGATCAACTCCGCGAAAATGTCAACAATGGTTTTACCGGTGTTCAGGAACATCTTGTGGTTTTGAGACTCGTCTTGAGAGGATTAATACCGACATTAACACAGGCTTTGGAAATGTGCAAGAGAGTCAAGCACAAATTCTAAGCCTCTTGGAACAATGGTCTCCTTACTCTCCTTCCACTTCGCATCGCGCCCCTAGGCCTCCTCCACCATATTAGGCCTCGCATGTTACAACTTCTGGTCGACCAGGCCAATCAGCTGGTCGACTAGTGATCCTTGATGTTTGTTTAGTTGTTTGGATGTGTTTGCTTTATGTTATTGTATGTTTGGCTTGGTTTGTATTTTTTATGGCATGTCGACTAATCCTATAAATTGACAGATTTTCCCCATTTTTGATAATTTTCAAGGGGGAGAATTAATATAATACTTATGCTAATATTCGGGGGGGGGGGGAGATATAATATTCAGGGGGAGATATGCTACATAAGAAATATACATCATGCATTAACATTATATATTTCTAATTTTTCATATTTCATTCTAATTTTCACATTTCATGTTAATATACATGTTCATTACTAAAGTTTTTTTAATAAACATCATATATGGTTATACAAATTGCAAGTCGCATATATTGTTTATAAGCCATATATTAAGATTGAACAAATAACATTTTTTAGTATTCTAACATTCTCTTTTGCAATAACATCATTTTTATAATATTATATTCAATGCTTGTAAAATCATCAAAAAAGTGGTGAATGTTGGAAACTCACAACTCCTCATGTGGTTTTGATGATACAAACATATTATCTTTCTAATAACTTTATCTATGCAGATGTTATAGCACAAATTCACTATGACAATCATCAAAGTGTACAAGTTGCAAGAAGCATCCACTACAAGACGAAATTTATCGATGATATTTTGTATCTTGTAAATGAGATGCAATCTTGTTATTTTTTCTCTTGTATTTACTTAGATTGTAAAAGCAACGATGATAATCTCTCTTAGTTGTTTAGGATCTGTCTTCAAAAAATCATGTCAGAAATCCTATTAGTCGACCAACCCCTAATGCTAGTCGACTAATTTCAATATTAAAATACGTCTGTCCCAAAATTTCGTCAGACCCAATTTCTAAGCCTCTAGGATCATTTTTCTAAGAATTTCGAAATTTCGAAATTTTAGTCGACCAATAGACTTTGTTAGTCTACCAGTCTATTTTCAAAATAGTTAATTTTAATGATTTATTAGTTATATAATATATTTTATTTCTGGAAGTTAGAACTGCCATAAACGGCTACTTTCTGTCTGTTTATATCCGTTTAAAGAAGTTTCTTTCTGTTTTTGGAAGTTATTTTCAGAAAGGACACCTCAGCCAGAATCCTAGTCAGCAGTTCTAATTAGTCGACCAAGTACTCATATTAGTCGACTAATAGAAAAACTTTCCCAGATTTTTTTGAAAATTTAGGCAGTTGTCCAACGTTCAAAAACTACCTTTTGGACCGTAAATAGACCCCCCAGACCACTGCCTAAAAATACACGAAAATTCACTTTCTTTCTCTTTTCTTAAGTTTACTTTCTCTCTCTAGAATGTTGGTGATTTTCAGATTTTCTTAGAGGAACCTCTGCAGAAATTCTTCCTCCATAGAAAGTCCAATCTTCAAGTTCGTTCTACACAGGTTCCATCCAGAACTTGGAGATTCAGTCACCTTCCTTGTGCAATAATTCCATCAATTATCAAGGCTATATGTGATATTGTTTCATACTCTTTCTTTACTTTATTTGGTGAATCTCTTGTTGAAGAGATTGTATAAGTTTGCAACACGGGGAGTGTTGGAATCTTTATATGTTGATTACTTGCGGGGAGCAAATGTTATAGTGGATTCAAATCTCTACGGGGTAGAGGACTGGACGTAAGAGCACAAGGATCCGAACCAGGATATAAATATCTATGTTTGCGTTTGGAATATTCTGAATTGTATTCATTTATTTTTGCACTTTCATTGCAATATTTTATTAACTTTTAATTTTGTAATATCGTCGTGATTTACACTATTCAACCCCCCTCTAGTGTATTTTGTGTGCCAGGAGATCCAACAAATGTGTCCATATTTAACATATTTCGCCCTGAAAATTCTTGCCCAAAAGGAATTCTTGGTCAATAATTTTCAACCAAACTTCATAAATAATGAACGTTGGACATCCGATAAATCCCTTACTCCGATACCCCCTTCCTCCAAGGGGACACACATTTTCTTCCAAACTCTCCATTTCATTTTTTCTTTCCCATCTTGCATTCCCCAGAAAAAGGAAGCAAACATTCCTTGTATTTTTTAATCAATGTCTTCGAAACATCTAAAACAGAAATCAGATGCAATGCCATGCTCGAAAGCACATGTTTCAGCAACACTAGTCTACCACCTTGAGACAATAATCTGCTTTTCCAACTCTCCATTTTCCTTCTGATTTTTCTACTAATGGATTCAGATAACATCGCTTCAATCTTCCATCAACAATATGCACTCCTAAGTAAGTAAACAGAAACTTACCTTCAACAAAACCCATCTGATCTAATACTTCACCCTTCCGCTGCAAACCCACTTTCTTAGAGAAAAAAATAGCAGATTTATCTTTATTCACCCTTTGTCCCATCCCACTTTTATATTCATTCATAACCTTCATTAAGCTTTAAACAGATTTTTACCAGCATTGGCAAAAATAATAACGTCATCTGCATACAATAAATGTGAAATCATAGGTGCACCATTTGGATGAGCGAACGATAATATACTCCTCTCTGACATATTTTTTTTTGAATCAATCTTGACAAAATTTCTTCCGTGACAATAAAAATGTAGGGAGACAATGTTTCTCCCAGCCTCAATCCACTTTTAGCTTTAAAGAAACCCTTGTGTGTTCCATTCATCATAACTGAAAACCATGGAGTAGAAATACAATTATAAATCACCTTACTGAAACAATCTGGGAACCCAAATGTATGAAGAATCTGGTCCACCACCTTCCATTCCACTCTATCATATGCTTTACTCATGTCAACTTTTAACATCATATTCCCGCATCGCATCATTCAATGTAATAATTTCGTCATTTTTTGAGCAAGCGTAACATTTTCAAAAATACTCCTCTCTTTCACAAAAGCACCTTGTTCCGACGATATTAAAATACCTATCACCAAGGAAAATTTTCCAACCAGGATTTTTGAAATTTTTTTATAAATCACATTGCAAAGACTTATCGGACAAAATTTATCGAATGACTGTGGTTCCTTCACTTTCGGAAAAGTACTAAGAAAGAGGCACAAAAATACCGAGGAAAAGAATCTCCTCTGAGAAACTCCTTAACTGCTTCCATCACATAATCTTTAATAATCTTCCAGATAAAAAGAAGACCCGAAGCCATCAGGTCCCGGGCTGTTGTCCACTGATATAGAAGCAATAGCTTCAAAAACCTCCTCCTTAGAAGGTTCTTCTTTCAACTTCCTTATCATTTCCTCAGACAATCTTGGTTGAACTATGCCTTCTAGATTAAGTCTTTGCACCTCTATTTCATGTCCTAAAAATTGTTCAAAATAGCTAACAACACCATCATGTACCTTTTACATATTATCCAACACCAACCCATCTGAAAGCACCATTGACATCAAAGAAGCGTTTCTTCTTCTTTGTGCAATTACAGCATGGAAGAAGCTGGAATTTCCATCACCATTAATTAACCATTTCTTTTTAGCTTGCTACGCTAACCTTGTTTCTTCCCTTTTATACCATATTTCCAATTCTGCTTTCGAAATAAGAAATTCTTCTTCAACAGATTCTGAAAATTCTGTTTGCAATAATGCCTCACATTTTTCCACTCTTTTCTCCAACTCCCGGATAATGCCACTAACATGACCAAACTTCTCCTTATTCCACACCTTAAGCCTTTGTTTCAACCTATTTAGTTTACCCACAAATCTACATAGCGCTGATTCAGCCCATAACTCTTCATTCCATGATTTTTCCACCATTTGTAAAAAATCCACATGTTACATCCACATATTCTGCAATCTGAATGGTGATGGGCCATATCTCTCCATCTTTACAACCAGCTACAAGAGTATATGCGAATCATCTGAGGTATCCCTCTTTAACAGAGATGCCTTCGCTTCACCATATTTCTGAGAAAAAAACAGTATTTATCAAAACCCTTTCAAGTTTCACCCAACTCCTTGCCAACCTTTGCTATCCATTGCACCAAGAAAACTGTTTTCCTTCAAATCTTAGCTCTAACAATCCACGTCTCTCAATGCATTCATTGAATTCAACCATAGCTGAACCCACACTAGGTCTGCCACCCATTCTTTCCTCATTAGAGTGAGTAACATTAAAGTCTCCCGTAATTACCCAAGCCACATTAAAGTCTGAAATCCCATGGAGCTGCTCCCACATGTTCCTTCTCTCCAATTAGGAACATTTTGCATATACGAGTGACCCAAGTAGTGAAAAACTGTCCGAAGTCAATAAAACTATCAAGCATTAATTTGCAACTCCCACAATCTCTAAATGGATATCCTCATCCCAAAACAACCAAATCTGCCCACCATCCGCAACATTAGAACAAAAATTCTGAAATTGGAGTTAAGATGCCCACCATTTTATCTTCTCCTCATCTTGAAAAGGTTCTAACACTGCCAAAACCGACACCTTTTATTCTTTCACCATTTGCTGTAGTCTTCTTTTCGACGTGCCCAACCCTCTCACATTCCATGTCATAATTTTGTTAATCATAAATTCAATTTCTTTGGTAGAGCCTTAGCACTCTTAGACTTCTTCGCTTGTACTGCATTGATATTTCTTCCCTCTACAGTATCTCCCATCTCGATAACTCCATCCGATAACACATCAAAACTATTTCTACACATCAGAACCACCTCTTCCTCCCTTAAGCCCACCACTTTCTCCAGCAAGGCCTCCTTGCTTACCATTACTGTATTATATATGTTATCTTGAGTATCCTTAGAACATCCACCCTTTTCAACATGCATCCGTACACCACCCAAATTTTCCTCCTGAAATAGTTCTCCTTCCTCTATTAATGTTTCATCTATCCATTTTTCTCCTTCAACATTCTCTACGTCAGCATTACTCACTCCACAGACCACTTCTTTATTTTTTTTTGCTCACCACTACAGCATTATGACTCACTTCTACAATTTTTCCTTTCTCTCTTTGGTTTTGGATAAGTGATACTGGAACTTTCCCTTTTATCCTCTCATTTCATTTTCTTCCCACTTCTGTCCATACCTTCCCATTACATTGTCACGCACCGCTCCCCAGGATACCCGGGAAGTACGAATCCGTCCCAGGTTCTCCTAGAGTAGCGAGTGTGAAAATAAAGAAAAAAAGAGATAAAAAACCAGCAGGTCACTGTGCACATGCTGGGATAGTACATGTAATGCTCTACAGAAGTCAACACAGAATAATGATGAAGAAAACAACAACCAAAAATCATGTTCAAGAACAACTTATTCACATATAACGATATAACACCACATGAGACAAACTAATACATAACTCAAACCAACAACTACAATTCCATCTCTCTACCCTGGCCACCTCCAAAACTCAACCTTCCTGTGGATGCAACTATCTGGTACCTAAGACATGGGGAGGAGCACGTCAATGCGTGTCCCAGTAGGAAATCCCAACACTAATGGAAAATCATGTTCTTATTTTGTTAATTACTGTGGATACAGGTTAAGGTAAGATCATGGAGACCATGTGACATAGCATAACGGTAAGGCATACTATTGTATGAAGTAAAAGCATATGAAATAGAGACGTACCTGCCATTAGGGAGTGAGCTGCTGCAAAAGAGAGTTAGTGCTACAAATAATATATAAGGAAAGGAACAACATATGCAACTACAACTATAGGATTACAACGAGAAATAAATATAGGAGGACAAGAAACAACTACAAGTACACAGTGTCACAACAATACAAGTTAATGGAAGAGGAAACACTACAAGTGGAATAAATAACACCTAATTTATTAACTTATTGGAAATCTGGGTAAACTGTAAGAACCTGGACCTCACTCCATGAATTGGGATGGAAAACTGCACTCGATGCAGTGGACACGGGCACTGTATACCGGGCCTCTCACCATGCCCCATCAGGGGACCTACCTCACAGGCACTGATTCGGGATATAAATTGCATATTTCCCCCCATTTCTGTGCATTTTATGTGTATATCATGTGTATATTGGCATTGATACATGTGTTTTGCGATATTATGTAATATTAAAGCATATTCTCTTTTTATACATAAAAAACGATTTCTATGAACTAATTTTAGCTTCTCTTATTTTTAAGGTACTCCTGGGAATTTTCTAGATTTTCTAGAATTTTTCCAAGATTTTTTGGAGCTTGGAGCCAATTTTTGGGAATTTTTCATGCCATGGAATCAATCTAGGATTTTATTAAAACAGAAAAACAAAAAAAAGAAGAATTCAAAGCCCGCGGCCCGCTCAGTGAGCGGGCCGCTTTGTTTAAAAAAAGCCCACAGATCCTACAGGCGGGCGGGCACGCGCCCTGCGCGTGCCCGCGCCCCGCTGAAGCGGGCGCCCAGCGCCTGACCCGCAATGGTTTTCTTGTGTTTTGGGGCGGTTTTGAGCGGGTTTTGGGTGCCAAATTCGACCCACAATGCCACTAACAGACCCGAAATTGCTGGATTTGGGGTTTTAGGTGTTTTGGGGGCTGTTTTCAGCTAGCTCTGCTTTGTTTTTCCTCTCAAAATAATTTTCTAGGGCTTGTAGATCTTGGAGAAGTGGGAAGCTTAAGGGAGGAGCTCAAGGGGAAAGCTTGGGAGTCTTCTCAAAAGGGGGTTTCTTTGCATTGAAGTTTATTTTTCCCTCCATTTTCTCTTTGATCTTTGCTACTTGTAAGAACTATCGGATGAAGCTTTTGGAATCAAAGTTGGTATCTTTGTGTATGATGAGTGGCTAATATCTTTGAGTTTGTTTTTGGAGGATTGATGTATGTATGGCTTATAAATCTCATCTCTAGCATGATTTTAAAATCTCATATGTGGATGAAACTTTGAGTTAGGGTTGTTTATTGGAACCCTAGTGGAAAATCTAAATAGAGGCTCATCCTAGTGGACCCTCTCTATTGTGCTCATCGTTGATTACTCTCAATGTTTCATTCATTACTTTTCATACCCCATGTGTTCGATGAAATGTTATATTATCTGATAACTCTCTCCTTAGCCGGAAGAGAGGTTATAGTGAAATGAGATTGAGTTATAATCCCGACTACATCATGAAACCACAAACACTCGCACTTCTCATCTTTGAATACTATCTCACATTTGTCTTGGTTTGCATACTTGACTTTGGTTTACATTAAAAATCCGCTTAACCAATCCTCACCCCCAAAGGGTGGTATTCCTCACATCGCTAAAGCCATTTATGACCGTTGTTGATTGTAAATAAACTAGTCTATAACCCGTGTCCGCGGGCACGGATCAATTTAGATATTTCCCCCTCAAAATCTTAGTTCCTCCAAAAATGTGGACACGATTCATTTTAGATATTCCACCTTCAAAATCTTAGTTCCCCTGAAATTGTGTACATGATTCATTTTAGAAATCACCCCTCAAAATCTTAGTCCCCCAATATGTATTTCGTTTCTAAATTTTTTTTGTAAAGTTAGTTGCCTCGCAAGAATGGGAAGAGACGCCTGATGATGGCCCAAAGTGCAGGCGACAGTTGTAAAGAATGATCAATTGCAGTGTAGGTGTTTTTTTGCAAGATTAATGCTTCATGCGCTGCTTTAAAGAACCGGATATTAATGCTTTAAAGAACCGGGTATTAATGTTTTTTGAGAACCAGGTATTAATGTTTTTGACCAATGGAGGAATTTGCGCTTCCGAAGTGGCGTGTGCTCAAGCGTGCAAATTGGGTAGCTCTTACAAAAGACATTTAATGTCTGAGAACGACATTGCCAAAAAGCAAAGGGTATTTAAAACAGCCTCAACAGAATTGGAGAGATACTTGTCAGGATTTTTTTGAGAACTGCCAACAAAGTTTCGCCCAACAAAGTTTGATTATGGGCCAGTCAAAGTTTCTCCCAACAAATTTTCACCCAACCCAAAAATTTCCCTTCAAAACTTGATGTGACATTGCCACATTGAACAAATTCAAAATCTGCCCTCAATTGTAATATAGATATATATATATATATATAGCATTTAACAATTTTAGATAAATTTATTTCAAAAATAATTTTTTCGACCAGTTTATTTCCTAAATTATATGAATATAGCCCGAGATCGAATGAATTTATAAAGATTTGAACAAAGTTGTAACTTGCAATTGGAATGGGTAATCTTATTCTGCAAAAGGCCATTTCATGTTCTCGATGTTAACGTCATCATGTCATAACATGTAGGTCAAATAAGTGTGTTTTGATTGTCAAGCCAGTAGGATGGCATAGTTTATCCATATGTTTGCACTATCATTGCCATCATGAAAAATGGATAATACATAGACCGTTTCATATCGATACCCATCGAGAGTTAAGATCTTGGTTTAAACCCTTCACTAATTATAATGGCATTGACCAATTGCTCTTTTACTTTACTATAAGATAATAGAATAACTCCTAAACTTCCCTCGGATTGTTGAAAGTTCTCCTTATCCAGAATTTACACATGCAGATGCTAAAAGCAATAAACTTCTGGCAGAGAATGGAAACTAATAAAGATTAGCAACATCAAAGATCATTCTCTTCCTAGATTTATTTCCATGCATCAAATAATGAGCAAAAAATAAGACTATTCCTTTACAAAAATTAGCAAGAAAAATCTAATCTTTGTAATTTGTTTGTGGGCGCTTACAGATCCAATCAAAACATTGCTTGATGACAATTTCATCTGGGACCCCCGCTTTCTCCTTTCATTCTCCAGTACCAATCAAATTAAATAAACCCTATTATACCAAAAACAACAAAATAAAAACCAAGAATTGGACATAGAATATAATTATAATCAGAATTAAATGGTTAAATGGTTACCCCCCCAATACCCACCCACCCACCCACAAAAACATCCTAACAATAAAAGTAATGATATTTTGCAATTATCTCACTTAGTGTTCTACAAATAAATAAATATGTTTCATCTAGGACCTCAGTCACCTCAAACTACCGTTTTCTTTTCCATGAGGCAAGCCATTTATGAACCAAGATGAATTTTAGCCATACTTCTATGGCTCTTCCCAACAAACGCATGCCCAAATTTTTATTAGAATTAGCATAACATGAGCCAAGCACCAAGCATGGGTTGAAATATGATGACAGAGTGAGGGCCACATCATGTATTTCACTGAAGATACAGTGGGAAAAAAGACACATAAGAATAATACTCCTTGCAACCTGTATACAACTTACCATAAGGATCTGAATACAATACCACTTAAGTAGAAAAATGTCAAGGTTTGCCCATGAAATTGGAGTACCTTCATACTGGAAAAATTACGTACTTAAAATGTTGAAAAATCTTGCTCAACCCAATCTTAACTTCTATCAGCACGAATATCTACACACTACAGACTTAATAGCCCCAACTAAAAGGATAGAAGGCCACCTGATACTTTGATGTGTTGGAGACTCATCCCATGAGTTCAAAAATAATTCAAATATCAGGCCATATGCATAAAAATGAAATATTTCCCATTGATCACACCAAAAGCTACAAACTTTAGTATTTATCTCATCTCAAAATTTAAAACCTAGAAAATTTCTCCCAGCAAAATTAAAGAGAAATAAGATGGGAGTTCAACTATTGTGCATGTAGGGACATTGAGGATTGCGCTGTGCTTGCGGCCGATGCTCCACCGTGAGAGGTCGGGCTAAGCTGAGGGTGGTGTTGTGCTTGCAGCCGAGGCTCCACCGTAAGTGGTCTTTTGGATGAGGTCTTGGCCGAGGCTCCATCGCGAGAGGGCTTTGAGCTGAGGTCGACCTGAGGGCGGACTGGGCGGTGATGTTTTTGCGAGTTACGATGATGGGGGCTGAAGTTTTTTTGGGGGAGAGAGAGATAGCGAGAGAATCCCTGCTTCGTGATATGCTTTTGAGAACCACTACTTCGTGAGAATCCCTGCTTTTTTGGGGGCTGAAGTTTTTTTGGGCTGAGGTCTTGACCTGAGGGCTTGATGCTTTTGGGAGAGTTGATATAGAGTTTATGGTGGAAGTCACGCGGATGGATGAGATGGCAGTCACACGGATCGATGAGGTGGAAGAATCGCCTACGTTCATTCCCACGGGCTTCTCCCTCGCGTTCATTTTCCCAGATGAGAAGAGACTGTTGAATTTTTTTATAAACAAATTAAACACAAAGCTTTTATTCCCCCCTCCCAACAAATTTTCCCCCAACCCAAAAATTTCCCTCCAAAACTTGATGTGACATTGCCACATAGGATAAGTTCAAAAACAGCCATCAATTGTAATATAGATTGTCACTGTGTTCGACCCTAGGCTCATTAGGAATATTACTACTTGGCGACGGCCTACACTTGGGAGTTAGCACGTGCAATCTTTTGTTAACCCCTTCGCTACTGAATGCCTCTCCCAAAACGGTCGTCAGCCGTACGTCGAAGGGGCCACCCCATCGCTACTGAAAAACTCTCTCCTAAATGGTCGTCAGCCGTAAGTCGACGGGGCCACCCCTTCGCTATTGAATGACTCTCTTAAACGAGCGTCAGCCGTAAGTTGAAGGGCAACCCCTTCGCTACTGAACGACTCTCTCAAACGAGCGTCAGTTGTAAGTCGAAGGGCCACCCTTTCTCTACTGCTTCTCTACTGAATGACTCTCCTAAACGAGCGTCAGCCGTAAGTCGAAGAGGCCACCCCGTCGCTATTGAACGACTCTCTCCTAAATGAGCGTCAGCCGTAAGTCGAAGGGGCAACTCCATTGCTATTGAACAACTCTCTCATAAACAATCATCAACCATAAGTCGAAGGGGCCACCCCTTCGCTACTGAATGACTCTCCTAAACAAGCGTCAGCCGTAAGTCGAAGGGGCCACCCCTTCGCTACTGAACGACTCTCCTTAAACGAGCATCAGCCGTAAGTCGAAGGGGCTATCCCTTCGCCACTGAACAACTCTACTAAAAAGTGCTTCAGCCGTAAGTCGAAGGGGCCACCCCTTCGCTACTAAACGACTCTCCCTAAATGGTAGTTAGCCGTAAGTCGAAGGGGCCACCCCTTCGCTACTGAACGACTCTTCCTAAACAGTCGTAAGCTGTAAGTCGAAGGGGCCACCCCATTTCTACTGAACGACTCTCTCCTAAATGGTCATCAGACGTAAGTCGAAGTGGCCACCCCTTCGCTACTGAATGACTCTCCTAAACGAGCGTCAGTTGTAAGTCGAAGGGCCACCCCTTTGCTACTGAACGACTCTCCCTAAAACGGTTGTCAGCCCTAAGTTGAAGGGGCCATCCCATCGCTACTGAACGACTCTCTCCTAAATGGTCGTCAGCCGTAAGCCGAAGGGGCCACCCCTTTGCTACTAAATGACTCTCCTAAACAAGCGTCAGCCGTAAGTCGAAGGGCCACCCCTTCACTATTGAATGACTCTCCTAAACAAGCGTCAGCCATAAGTCGAAGGGCCACCCCTTCGCTACTGAACGACTTTCTTTAAATGGTCATCAGCCGTAAGTCAAAGGGGACACTCCATCGCTACTGAACGAATCTCTCATAAACGATCGTCATTCGTAAGTCGAAGGGGCCACCCCATCGCTACTGAATGACTCTCCTAAACAAGCATCAACCGTAAATCGAAGGGCCACACCTTTGCTACTGAACGACTCTCTCAAACGAGCATCAACCATAAGTCGAAGGGCCACCCCTTCGCTGCTGAATGACTCTCCTAAAAATGAGCATCGGTCGTAAGTTGAAGGGGCCACCCCTTCGCTATTGAACGACTCTACCTAAATGGTCGTCAGCCGTAAGTCGAAGGGGCCACCCCATCGCTACTGAACGACTCTCTCCTAAATGGTCGTCAGCCGTAAGTCGAAGGGGCCATCCCTTTGCTACTGAATGACTCTCCTAATGAGCGTCAGCCGTAAGTCGAAGGGCCACACCTTCGCTGCTGAATGACTCTCTCAAACGAGCGTCAGCCGTAAGTCGAAGGGCCACCCCTTCGCTACTGAATGACTCTCCTAAACGAGTGTCAGCCATAAGTCGAAGGGCCACCCCTTCGCCACTGAACGACTCTCCCAAACGAGCGTCAACCGAAAGTCGAAGGGGCCACCCCTTCGCCACTGAACGACTCTCTCAGAACGTCTTCAGTCATAATTCGAAGGGCCACCCCTTTGCCACCGAGTGATTCTCCCAGAACATATTTAGCCATAAGTCGAAGGGCCACCCCTTCGCTGTCGAACAACTCCCATTTTATCGACCATAAGTCGGGTGATTCTCTCCCTCACCAGGGAATATGGTGGTCAAATTCTAAATGTGGTTCGATGGTTTATCCTCGATCACCCCTAAGTAGCGCCTAATCCATCGAAAGGGACCATCAGGCATTAAGACCACCATGGGTGTGAGCAACAATAAACAAAGAGAGGCAATGACATATACGAATACACATGCCAATTCTCCTGTCACTTCCCATTGCAAAACATTGTTTTCATTTACATCACCCCCCATACATTCAAAAGTTTCTAAAAGCAGGCCTAAAACTAAAGTGCCGAGAACTTACAGCGACCGTTCAGGCCCCTTGATCTCCATCCAGCACGGCCGTAGACAAATGGTCCCCCGTAGTGCCCGCTCTTGCTTTGTCACCTGCTATGGTGATAGCCCCGTCCACGGGAGCTACCTCCTCTATGCCTCGGCTCGACTCGTCATCGCTTTGGCTCGACTCATCCTCACCGAGGTCTGAACATATCACCGGGATCTCATCGGTCTCTGCAAATAGGTCAGGGAATCGGTTCTTCATCTCCAATCGGCATCGCTCGTAACCTTGCTTATACAGCTTGTCGTAGTCGGGAATGAATCCGTGAAATCACGAATTGCCTTCTCCATAATGACCTCGGCTTCGAGTCTCTCCTCCAACAGAGCATCTTCCGCTCGCTCTTTTGAGGCAATTTGTTCAGCCTCCCTCCCGCGAGACTCGCTTAGCTCGCACTCGAGTTTCTGAATGCGGTCCAACCTTGTCTCAGAGAGGAGGCTGATTCTTTCTAGCTCAGCCTGAGAATTCTGCACTCTCGACCTAACGGCCTTCAGGGTGACACCTGATTGACCACCACCGGAGCTCGACGACGCAATGCCGTGATCCCCATAAGAGCCTGCACAAAACACTCGATAGTTAGCTTGCATGCTGATATCAGTATCAACGGAGGCCCAAACGATAATTACCTGGACGCTGGCGTGAACGGCTATTGACGCAAGTCGCTCATAATCGACCCTCTCCATGATAGCCCTGTCCTGCAGAAGGGTCACATTCTCAGCAATGCGAGAGGCGGTTTTGCAATCAAGAAGAGCAGAATCTCCACGTCTCAACAAAAACCTCGCCCTAACGAGCTCCTCCTCGAAGCAGTCGAACGGGGCCTGAGGAGATCAGCCCTCTAACAAAATCGGCCTATACTCATTGGGGATGTCTTCAGACAGCCCTACCGGAGGGAACAGACCCCCCCAAGGCCAGGAGTCTTGGTGCACATGAAGCTTCGGTGGGACCTGGATCCTCTTCGAGTCTTCCTCATGAGGAATATCGCTCCCAGGCTGGGAGACCTGCTCCACTGCTGCATTCGACCCAGATGGCTCCGAATCGCTGAGAACGATTCTCTGCCTCCTCTTAGTCCCCTCAGGGCCGCTACTTCAAATTTGGAGGTGGACCCTTTACTCTTTTTCTTCTGTTGATGACGGGCCACCTGAGTAACCCCCTCGATAACCATGGGTCGATCACCGGACGGATGGGCTATCGATCTCAGCAGGGTCGGTGCCTGGGGCGACAATATTCTCGCCTTTGCCTCTCTGATGGAAGCCTCGATTGATTCCCTCAATGCGGGATCCACCTTATAATCCACACTGGACACACCTGCCAGAGCAACAAACGAGTTAGGTCGAATAATGATCGCTCCGGGATGTACCCCAAAGAACGGTTGTAGTTTTACCGCAAGCGCACGGTATAGCGGCGAGCGGGTTATCGAACACAGGGAGGACGAATGACCGTGCTTGTTCTAATCAACCTGGCTATTTAAGAAGAGAGAAATTTGCCTTTGGCGATCCTGTCACAATCGTCAGACAAAGTACGGAAATATCAAATCAAATAAAGAACGTCTAGGGAATGGGGAAATCCCGCTACTCGCCGTATCTCGTCAATGTGGTTCATCGATATCAAAATTGCTAGAATAAGATTTTGGATGAACTAGTTGCAACTGAATGTAGAACCAAGCTCACGCTCTCGCGCTGTTGCCGGTCTATAGCTATCCTAGGTTCGGGTCCAATCTCCTGCAAACCCTAGCCTAGGGAAGCTAGCATGAGGATCAACATCATCGTTCAATCGCGCACCAAGCCCAATCTCTTACAAACTCGGCCTACGACCTAGGTTGGGATAGTTCCTACCCGTCCAATCTCTTGCAAACGGGTATCGGCACGGAATTGCAACCGGAAACCCTAGTATCGGTCCAATCTCTTGTAAACCGATACTACGGAAATTCGATTCCAACCCAATTCGGATTTCTAGGGTTTCCTATCGAGTTGGGATCCAATCTCTTGCAAATCCCAATCGGTATGAACTCCTAGCTATCCGTAGTAAATCGCTCCCAAACTAATCCCTAATAGCAATTCTAGCAAAATTTCTACCAAATCATCACAAATATGAAATTGGGCTTGTAGGGTTCATCCCCACGCCCCAAGACGTGGAGACTACTCACAATTCATAGCACAAACACAAAAATAATCAATGAAATAAACAAGAGAATTCATCACAATATTGAGATAAGCAATAAAAATAGAATTTTTAGAGAAGAGAGAGACAAACCAATTGAGTTCTTCAAATAATCCAACAAAAATCAACTTTTGTCTCCTCTCCAATCACAAGAATAAAGCTAAAAAGCTAATCTAAAAAGCTGCAAAAAATCAAAGAGAAAGCTCTCTAAAACTAGGGTAAAAACAGGGGTTAAATACCCCCCAAAATCGTCCAAAAACTGTGACCAAAATACCCCTGCGCAGCCTGAAATCCGCAATTTTCGCTACAGGCAGCGCGTCGAAATCGGCCGAGTGACAAAAGTCACTCGGCCGAGTGAGAAACCCTGTAAATTTCCAGTAAGTCTTGATCTTCAGGGGTCTTCACTTCGGGGGCGGCTCGGCCGAGTGAGTTGTCGTCACTCGGTCGATGGCTTCTTGGTACTCGGGCGGTCGGGATTATCCATTCGGCCGAGTGGGTCTTCTGAAGCTCAGGCAGCCGAAAAACAGTAAGTTGGCGATTTTTGAATGGCTTCGTCTGGGCGCCACTCGGGCGGACGTGATCTCGTCACTCGGCCGATGTGGTCTCCGTCGCTCGGCCGAGTGCACATATGAATCGTGTCTGATCTGGTCGGCCGAGCGGTGTCTCGCTGGTCGGCCGAGTGACTCCTTCAATCGGCCGAGTGGGACACTAAAAATGCCCAAACAGCTTGTTTTGGCCTCCTCGTCGCTCCTGTGACGTCCGTTCTTCTTCCGCTCCTCTCCAACAGCAAAATACCCCTTGGGGAGGTCGTCGGTGACCCTTCGGAGTAAGCGCATCTCGAGATCACTCCAAATCGCGCCAAATCACCTGAAATGCGACAAAAACAACAAATCGTGAAAAGCATCGCAATATCGTCGATATATCGTGAAAAACATGATTTGGGCGATCTAAATGGCATGTAAACATGCGGGAAAAAAATGTAAAATAAGGAGTGATCAAAATCCCCCAAGCTTACCTCTTACTCGTCCTCGAGGAAGATAAGTAAAAGGCGAACCCGGTGGATTCGGAAAACGAGAAAGGTGAAAAAATGAAAAAAAATGAAAAACGGAGAAGAATGGAAAACGAAATAAAAATAAAAATAAAGAAGAAAGAAAGAAGCGAAGAGGTAAGCTGCTAGGTCATTTTCTCAGGACGTGCGTCCCGCTTACTCAAATAGCATGCACTGAATGAAAAATACATGTCAAAGAGTTCTATTTTGATATCATAGCATAATAGTGCAAATAGAAATAGAAAACCCACGAACAACGATATAATCATGAAAAACGGAATAATTTTAGAATTAACATCGTCTGAATCATTTAAAGCGGTATACAAATCGCAGACCACACACTTTTCAATTGAATGCTTTCTATGAGGAGTATAAGAGTATCACACAATAGAAATAGAGAGAATAGAAAAGTGTGGATTTTATGATATGAGTGCCAGGCTTAGATTTCTGGATTTCGTAAAGCTAGAAATAATCTCACCGAGTATAGAATATTACTTAGCCTAGGTTGTCGTGCAACGTCAAGTAGTCACTCTCTCACACATCAATGGATTCCCTCCCCCAAGCTTATCTATGAGCATGGTGGCAAAAAAAAATATTCACATCCCCATTTTTATAAAGCTCCAAAATTAATAAAAATGAACACGAAAAGAGAGAAGAAAGAATGAAAGTGAGATGAGATCTTTTATTGAGGATTTTTCCTCTTTTCTTTTTCTTTTTCTCTTTTATTTTTTTTTTCTTTTGTTTTTTTTTGGTTTGGGAAACTTGGAGCTAGGAATTAATAGCGGGGGAAATGCCATATAATAGAATCGCTAAGGGGAGATTCACCAATGATTTTAATAGTAGAGAAATGATGTTCAAGATTTGTGGAGAAAGAAATAAATATATCTCTCGGTTCACTCTATAAGACATGCACGACAACTTCAGCAGGGTAATCTAATCTACTTAGTTTCGATCACAAAAAAGCTAACTAATCCAGATTTATCATAGCTAACATCATTCAATCATCCTGAAGTGAAATGTACAATTCATGCATATAGAAGTGATATAGGAAAAGAAATCGGTACTCCAGATATAAGCATTCAATGCGTGAATCTTGGTGTGTTTTCTGTGATAGCATACATATGAATATTCAGACTCAGCTAATAATAAAATTTCATCCATTTTCATGTGGAAAAAGTGTGGGTTACTATCTCTAGATGCAAGGCAAGTCATAGCATATGATATCAGAAATAAAGTCTAAGACATGACAAATAAAGCATGCAAATAGAGTAAGCTAACTCCACGTCATCATCATCACAGAAAAGTCATCTCTAGCATGAGATGAAAAAGAAAGAAATAAAGATAAAGGGAAAATAGAACTATTTACAATGAGGCACACAGAAAAATAAGAAAAACGTGATGCGTGGTAAAATAAAAAGAAAAAATGATGAAAATAAGTGCAAAAGCGGAGAATGGTGTGAAAAACTAAAAATAAAGGTGGCAAATCGAAAAAGAACGTGAGAACTCACTCCCCCAAGCTAAATGGCACAGTGTCCTCAATGTGCAAAGTGCGGCACACCGAGCGACAAGTAATGGGAGGGGCAAGTGAGGATGCATGCATGATGGAAAATAAGAAAATAATGAAACGGAAAAGATGATGCGGACATGATGCATGCAGAAATAGGAGTGATACAGATATATAGGTGTGGCACCAAAAACTCTCCCTCTCTCCCAAAAAAGATATAAAAAGATATATATAGAAAATGCGTATCAGAGAAACAGTGAGGGGAGGGGGGGGGGTGGACAAAAGTGCATCAGGACCCAGCAGAGACGGGCAGCACAACGGCAAAAAGAAGTGATGGCATCAAGAGTGCCTAAGAAGGTGGGGCTGCGCCGGCTCCGTCCTGAGGCGGAGGAGGAGGACGTGGTGGTAGTGGCTGCTGAGCGGGGGTGGGTGTGGGAGTGGAAGCAGGCTGAGTGTGTGTGGAAGTGTGGGTGGAAACCTGCTGGGTGGGTACGGGTACGCGGGGGAGACGCTCCAGGACCTGGGTGAGACAGTAGTGAATCTGCGGGAGTAGGTCAAAGCGGCCAGCCATCGCGGAGACGGTGGAGGACAGGGTCCTAAGGTCGCCTCTGAGGCCACTCACCGCCCCCTCGAGAGCACGAATGCTCTGAAGTACAGTGTCAGGGGGAGGTGTTGCAGAGGGACGCACCGGTCGGGGCTGTGCAGGTCGGGGCTGGCGTACTCTGGTGGCGTAGGTGACGGGCTCAGCATGCAAGGGAACAAAAGGGGCTGCGCTCGCAAGTGGGGGCCTGGCCTCAGTGCGAGGCTGGGCAGGACGGTGAGAAGTGGAGGCAGCCGCAGCGAAAGAAGAATACAAAAGTGGCAGCGAGGCGGCCAGAGAGGTCGGTTGCACAGAAGTGTGGACAGACGCCACGACACTCTCGAAAAATACAGCATCAGTGGGGACAGAGGGCTCTCCGCACTCAACTATGGTCGACGAGGCGTGCTCGGGTGGGGCAGAAGAAACGGGCTCGACAGACAGAGGGCCAGTGCTGGTGGTGACAGGCGTGGAAGCAGTGGAAGTGGGCTCAGCGAAGGTACTCCCGACACCGACAGAGGTGGGGACAGAGGTGTCAGGGGCAGCAGAAACATCGGGGATAGGCTGAGGGGCCACAGGGTCAACAGGGGCAGCAGGCTCGGCAGGGGCAACAGGGTCTGCGGGGGCAGCGTGGGCCTGCTCAGCCTCCTCGGCCTCGAGCATGTAAGCGGCTGGGATCAGAACATCCATCGCAGGGAGCCAGTCCACATGGGCTGGTGCAATCTGAGTCCGAGCTGGGCTCGGAAGAATCATGTAATCGGTACCGTAAGGGCCGTGCAACCAGACCCAGTGTCGCTCACCGTGTGGACGAAGCATCTTCATCCGGGCCATAACATCAATCGACAGAGAAGTGGGGCCCGGTGCTCGTCGCAGGTCGTCAGGGAAGTGCTCGCCGGTCATAAGGGCAAGCAAGGTGATCAGGCCGCCGCAGCATATCGGTGAGTGAGCGCCCACCGATACAATGATGCGGTCCAAAAACCAAGCCGTGACATCAATCACGACGGCGGGGACCAGCTCATCACCATCCCTAGATAGAGCTCTGGGCCGTGTCATCGCGTAGAGCATGTAGAGCTCTGGCGTGGACATCGTACCCGGCTCATATCTGGCCAAAAAGGTCGTCGCCATAAGGCGCTGAGCTATACGAAGGCAGGGATGGACAATGGCCGAGGCCTTGGCCCTACTAGGGTCAAAGGCAGCGTGAAGACCTGTAATCCGGGCCCAGAAGGCACCGGCGTCGAAGGAAGGTGGGGGGATATGGGTGGGGGCGTAACCTCGATCGGCCCCGGGGACATCGGGCCATGAGAAAAAGGCTCTCATCATACCGAGAGTGACCTGGCACTCCCGGTCCATGAACCGAAACGAGCATCCCTCGTCGGTCCGGGCGATCGAACTAAGTACCTCAAGTGTCGGGCGGATAAACGTGTCCGCCGACACCTGAAAGAAATCTCGCCAGCCCACGTTGTCGTACAACGTGAGCATCCCCTCTAGTACCCCCAGGCGTCCTAGGTCGGTAAGGTGTGCAAACCTGGAGGGTACGATCGAGCGCTGGGAAATACGCTCGAAAGCGACGCGGTGTGCGTCGTCTCGGAACGTAATCCCTAGCGGCCCGATAAGTGGAGCCGGAGGTGGTGGCTGTGGAGCGGCAGGGAGCGGCTGTGCGGGGTGCACGTGCTGTGCGGGCTCTGCAGGCTGCGCGGGGTGTGCGGGGCCTGCAGGCGGTGCGGGGTGTGGTGGAGAAGGCGGAGGAGAGTCCTCCAACTCGTGGGAGGGGCCGGCATCATCCGACCGCTTCTGCTTGGTGGAAGCTCTCTTCGACCGCGGCCGTGTCCGGGGCGGCATATGGGCCCCGAGCGCGCGCCGAAAAGCGTGAAAAGTGCGGCGTGTGCAAAATAAAGGAAAGAGTATACCACGACACGCCGCGAGTGCAAAGCAATGGAAGCGTGCGAAGACAACGCCTCCGCGAAGCCCGAATCAGTCCCTAGAAGCTCCCCTGGGCTCCCCTAAGCTCCCAGAAACAACCTGCGCATGAAATGGAGTTATCAGCGAGTAATATTCAAAACGTATGGAGCATTAGGGGTATAATAGATAGATATAGAAATCGATTTGGGTTTGGGGCTCGTTTAACGCATGGATCCTCGAAAAATACGCAAAAAGAGGAGAAAAAGGCGAAAATTGGGGTTACCGGAGGTGGCCGGAGTGGTGGTCGCCGGCGGCGACTCGGGCGAGGCGTGGCGGGGCTCGGCCGGCGGTGGCTGGCCGATCGGTGGCGCGAGGTGGGCGGTCGGGCGAGTGGGGGTGCTGAGCGAGGCGAGCGGGCGAGGGGAATGCGAAGGGTTGGGCGATTGGTTCGGTTTGTGTCGTTTCGAAAAATGCGCCCCCCCGACCCTTTATATAACAAAAGTTACGACTCGACCGAGTGACAATGTCGCTCGGCCGAGTGGACTCAGCAAAAGATGTTGGGACATTTTCCCCCGCTAATGACTCGGCCGAGTGGCCTTGCCAACCTCGGCCGAGTGGAGTAAGTCCATTCGGCCGAGTGGCGCAAGCTACTCGGCAAGACTCGCCCTAGGAGTGTATCAGTTCTACTCGGCCGAGTGAATTTCTATACTCGGCCGAGTGGCAATTGTACTGAAATCGGGAAAAATAAACAGAGAGTTGGGTACAGCAGACTTCCCTCGTTCGTGAGCGGCTCGGCCGGACGAACTTGTGTACTCGGCCGAGTGACTAGTATACTCGGCCGAGTGAGCCTTGTGTTCTGATGTTTGTCTTCGTTTTGGCTCTAAACTCCGTCTTTCTTCCTTCAGTCGATTTCATCTTCCTCCTAAGCATCGAGCGCCTTCCTGGGGTGCTCCTTATCACCTCGTTCATCCTCCTCATGATGGATTTACCTATCTCCTCTCCTGTCAAGGAAAATAGGACCTGTTATCACAAAATTTTTGGGCGAACGACTCAAAACACTAAAATTTTCTAAAACCAAAAATAAAGAAAAAGTAAAAATAAAGCAATAACCGTCGGGTTGCCTCCCGACAAGCGCTCGTTTAAGGTCGTGAGCTCGACCCCCTATGATTTTCAATTAATGCGGGATGTTTGGTGCATATGAGATGCACCCATCAAACTTTCCGGGGAGAACGCTTGGATTCGGAAGTTGCGGCGGCGTGTTCTCCCTCGGTGGTCTCCCGTCTCGAATAGTGTTGGGGGGAGGCTCCCCCAAGATAGCGTTTGCTCCGGTCAACGGCTTCACCGGTGACGCCGATTTCCGTATCGGCGGAGCTTTCTTCGGAGACTTCAATTTCGAGAGCTTGCAGAGCTCTCGAATCCTTGCGACATCAGCGTCGCCTTCATCATTTTCAGCGGAGAGGTCGGGGGAATCAATTTTCTTCTCATCTTGGCCTAAATCCGGTCCTTCCTCGAAATCCTCATCGAATAGAGCGCCAATCGAGTGGGGGATCGCTTCTTCAATTACCTCATCAAGGAGGTCCATGTAGTCAAGCTCCTCGTGGTAAGGCATGTGTTTCATAGCCTTAGGAATGTGAAGCTCCACCTCGATGTTGCCGACGTTCAAAGTAAGTGTACCTTCTCGCACGTCGACAATCACACCGGCGGTGGCGAGGAACAGGCGTCCAAGTATCAATGACGTATCTCCCTCCTCCTTAACGTCCATGATCACGAAGTCACATGGCAAGCATATTCCCCCCAGGACTTGTAGCGGGATGTCTTCGGTGATCCCTACCGGCCTTGTTATTCGCCCGTCGGCCAATTGTATCCGCATGTCGGTAGGTTTCAACTTCGTCCCTGTGTTTAGCCTTAAGAACATGGAGAGAGGCATGAGGCTCACACTAGTCCCTAAATCTACCAATGCCTTTTGAAGAGGGACGCCGACCAAGGTGCAAGGAATTCGAAAGCTCCCCGGATCTTTGAATTTGGATGGCTCCTTCTCTCTCTTGGTGAACCAAGAGCCCTCCTCGGCTAGCATAATCTTCTCCTTCCTCTTTCTCCTCGAAATCAAATCCTTTAAGAATTTAGCATATGTGGGGATCTCCACGATAGTGTCGAGGAAGGGAATGTTGAGGCTAACCCCTCTCAGATACTCGAGAAACTTTGCTAGCCTTTTCTCCATTTTCGCTCTAGCAAGCCTTTGGGGGAATGGGACCGGTGGCATGAAGCGCCTTTCCTCAATCAATTGCTCCGCTCTTGATTTCTCCTTTTCTTGTGGCTCTTTCTCCTTCTCAACTTCAACTACCGGCTCAATTGGCTCCAAACTTTCCTCCACGGGCTCCTCGGTAGGAATCATAGCGGGGTGGTATCCTTCCCGCCTCTAGTAGTAACGGCAACTACGGCATTGATGTGGCCGGTGTTGCCCCGTGGGTTTTGCTCGGGTTGCGCCGGCAATTGTTGAGTGTTCCGATTGAGCAACGCCAATTGCTCCGAGATTTGAGCTACAACGGTTGTAAGGGAGTCTTGCCCCACCTTCAAGGTAGCATTGACCTTCTTTTGTTCGACCATAAACGCCTCCACTCTAGCTTCCAAGTCAGATTGTTGTTGAGATTGTGGAGGGTTTTGATTTTGATTTCTCCACCCTTGATTGTATCCGGGCGGCCTATAAGGTGGAACTTGTTGCTTTGGTTGGAAACTTTGTTGTGGAGGCCCCCTCGGTGGATAGTGTTGTTGTTGGGGTGGGGGTGGTGGTCGAGCTTGTTGAGGTGGTTGTTGTGGCGGGTTCAAAGCTCCTTCATTGTTGGCGTAAGAGAAACCGGGATGATTTCTTGTGGCCGGATTGGCCCAATACCCTTGGTTCCCCGCAACATATTGTACTTGCTCCAAGGATCCTTCTCCTTGCTCTCCTCCCGAGTACATGGCTTGAGATTGGTCTTGCCAATCACACATTTGGTTCGATGGCGCGGAGGTGGAAGGGGTTCCTTGGGGCTCTGTGATAAACTTCTCCAGTCTCTCCACTACCTTGTGGAGAGAATCAAACTTGCTTGTAAGCTCTGCTACGGCCTTCGCCTCATAGATACTAGTTGGCTTCAAGGAGGACGTAGAGTGTCCTCGCTCATCGCCCCATTGTTGATTGTTTGAGGCCATCTCCTCAATTAGGGCCGTAGCTTCTTCGGGAGTCTTTGATAAGATAGCACCATTCGCCGCGGCATCAATAATTTGTTTGGTCCCCGGTTGGAGACCGTTGTAGAAGCTATGAACTAGCTCCTAATCTTCAATGCTATGGTGCGGGCATTGATGCTGCAGATCTTTAAAACGCTTCCAAGCCTCATAGAGCGTCTCTTGGGGTCCTTGCTTGAAGGACATAAGAGCGCTCCGAATCTTCACCGTCTTGGAGGGCGGATAGAACTTATCAATGAATGCACTCGCCAACTCGTCCCAAGTGGTAAAGACTCCATCAGCTTGCTTCCTCAACCAATAGAGTGCCTTGTCTTTTAGCGTGAAGGGGAAGAGGCGCAGTCTGATGGCATCAATGGAGACCCCCGGCATCTGAAATGTGGCGCACTTCGACAAGAATAATTGGATGTGGTAGTGAGGATTTTCATGGGCATTCCCATGAAATGGATCCTGCTGCATCAGAACCACTAGTCCAGTCTTCAGCTCAAAGTTCTTGTCAGCCGCCAACTCCGGCATGGCAATGGATGAGGTCGTAGAAGAGGTCTTAGGCCAGAGCCTATCGCGAATGGAAATTATCCTTGCCATTCTTGCCGCTAATTGGTCCGCAGTTTCCGGGTTGGTCATATACCTCCCTTACGGATTATGTCTCCTCTCCGTTCTAATTCTCCGCGCGGTACGTTCGATCTCGGGATCAAATAATATAGCTTCAGGGTCTGCCGTAGATCTTGTGTACATGCAATGGGAAAACAGAGTTTCAAAGAAATGATTAGTACCATGGAAGGGTTAGGTAAAATAAAGAAATAAAATAATAATAATAAAAAAAAGAAATAGCTAGGGTGGTAAGATCAAACGCAATCGCCTCCCCGGCAACGGCGCCAAAAACTTGATCGCTCCGGGATGTACCCCAAAGAACGGTTGTAGTTTTACCGCAAGCGCACGGTATAGCGGCGAGCGGGTTATCGAACACAGGGAGGACGAATGACCGTGCTTGTTCTAATCAACCTGGCTATTTAAGAAGAGAGAAATTTGCCTTTGGTGATCCTGTCACAATCGTCAGACAAAGTACGGAAATATCAAATCAAATAAAGAACGTCTAGGGAATGGGGAATTCCCGCTACTCACCGTATCTCATCAATGTGGTTCATCGGTATCAAAATTGCTAGAATAAGATTTTGGATGAACTAGTTGCAACTGAATGTAGAACCAAGCTCACGCTCTTGTGCTGTTGCCGGTCTATAGCTATCCTAGGTTTGGGTCCAATCTCTTGCAAACCCTAGCCTAGGGAAGCTAGCATGAGGATCAACATCATCGTTCAATCGCGCACCGAGCCCAATCTCTTGCAAACTCGGCCTACGACCTAGGTTGGGATAGTTCCTACCCGTCCAATCTCTTGCAAACGGGTATCGGCACGGAATTGCAACCGGAAACCCTAGTATCGGTCCAATCTCTTGCAAACCGATACTACGGAAATTCGATTCCAACCCAATTCGGATTTCTAGGGTTTCCTATTGAGTTGGGATCCAATCTCTTGCAAATCCCAATCGGTATGAACTCCTAGCTATCCGTAGTAAATCGCTCCCAAACTAATCCCTAATAGCAATTCTAGCAAAATTTCTACCAAATCATCACAAATATGAAATTGGGCTTGTAGGGTTCATCCCCACGCCCCAAGACGTGGAGACTACTCACAATTCATAGCACAAACACAAAAATAATCAATGAAATAAACAAGAGAATTCATCACAATATTGAGATAAGCAATAAAAATAGAATTTTTAGAGAAGAGAGAGACAAACCAATTGAGTTCTTCAAATAATCCAACAAAAATCAACTTTTGTCTCCTCTCCAATCACAAGAATAAAGCTAAAAAGCTAATCTAAAAAGCTGCAAAAAATCTAAGAGAAAGCTCTCTAAAACTAGGGTAAAAACAGGGGTTAAATACCCCCCAAAATCGTCCAAAAACTGTGACCAAAATACCCCTGCGCAGCCTGAAATCCGCAATTTTCGCTACAAGCAGCGCGTCGCACTCGGCCGAGTGACAAAAGTCGCTCGGCTGAGTGAGAAACCCTGTAAATTTCCAGTAAGTCTTGATCTTCAGGGGTCTTCACTTCGGGGCGGCTCGGCCGAGTGAGTTGTCGTCACTCGGCCGATGGCTTCTTGGTACTCGGGCGGTCGGGATTATCCACTCGGCCGAGTGGGTCTTCTGAAGCTCAGGCAGCTGAAAAACAGTAAGTTGGCGATTTTTGAATGGCTTCGTCTGGGCGCCACTCGGGCGGACGGGATCTCGTCACTCGGCCGATGTGGTCTCCGTCGCTCGGCCGAGTGCACATATGAATCGTGTCTGATCTGGTCGGCCGAGCGGTGTCTCGCTGGTCGGCCGAGTGACTCCTTCAATCGGCCGAGTGGGACACTAAAAATGCCCAAACAGCTTGTTTTGGCCTCCTCGTCGCTCCTGCGACGTCCGTTCTTCTTCCGCTCCTCTCCAACAGCAAAATACCCCTTGGGGAGGTCGTCGGTGACCCTCCAGAGTAAGCGCATCTCGAGATCACTCCAAATCGTGCCAAATCACCTGAAATGCGACAAAAACAACAAATCGTGAAAAGCATCGCAATATCGTCGATATATCGTGAAAAACATGATTTGGGCGATCTAAATGGCATGCAAACATGCGGGAAAAAAAGTGTAAAATAAGGAGGGATCAAGTAACGAGTGTCGAACAGTTGGTGAGCACGGTCGAACCAACCTTTCGTCCACACGGTCCGACGCAACACGTCGTCTGACCACAGCCACTCTATCGACCTCATGCCCTCTGGTAGGCTCTTCAAAGTGTCGGCAGCTTTCTTCTCCTTGATAGTCAGTGGCTTATCCTCGGTAGGCCCCAAATTAGGGACGTCCCAACCAGTACAGAAGCTTGCCTCTCCCTGGAATACCACAAACACAAAATCGTCTTCCTACTCGAGATTGGAGGTGGGAAGATCTTCCAGCAGCTTCCTGCCTCGACGGGCCATTATCGTGTACCACCCTGGGGTCTTAAGGGAAGGGATCAAGAAGAAGTGGTTGAACAGACGCATGGATGGTTCAATTCCCTTTGTCATGCACATAACTATGAAGCCCATCAACATGTCTATGGCGTTCGGTATTAACTGGCAAAGAGAAATGTTCAAGGTACATAGGAAGTACCGCATGAAGGGATGCAAGTGAAACCGAAGGCCTCGTTTGAAGGCTTTTACGTAAACCCCCGCCTCCTGATCGCCAGGACGAAGAGCCCTCTCATCCCTCCCAGGCAGCCTGATTTGATAATCACGACGGACGTAGCTCCTCTGAAGCTCGCTAATTTGGTCGGCCTTGACTTTGGACCTCCCATTTTCCAGCAAGCCTGACTCCATGACCCCTTCCTGATTCTTCTTAATGGCTGTGACCTCATTTCTTTCGGTGGCAGAGATGGAGGACGAAGCCATTGCTTTCGAGAGAAGGAGAGCCTAAATCGAGAGACAGAAGACGGTACTTCCACCCTCTACCGCTGGAACCGTCATATATAGGCGAGACAACAACCACATAATGGAACACATGTCCAAGATCCAAGAGCCCAGAATGTCTTGGATTTTGAATCGGCAAATCATCTGAATCGACGAGGCCGGCATTTTGGTGCCTAGAACTCAAGTGCTATTTCCTCGACTGCTGAGCCCCATTAAATGCGATGTAATGTCGCTTGACTTCAGCGGATGGATCCTCCAATGTTGTGCGACGGGGGCCATTGTTGAGTCATTGGGTCGGCATTCGAGACAACTCGGTCGACAGATGACTAATGCGCACCGAAGAAGCCCGATATCGACTCGGTCAAATTCCAAATGACCAGTCGACCGTTGTGTCCGCCTCACTTGAACATGGGATTAAAGGTGCTCGGTAATCTCGGGGACGTGCGCAACATTTATTCCTATTAATTGGGGAAGATCGTGGCCCCATTATAGGTGGTCGTTATCTCTCCAACATCTCCAAAGGGACCCTTAATGTCTATAAATAAAGGAAAGGTTCCCATCTCCAAGGTATGAGGTCTAAGACATAGGACTCTACTTTCTCAGCTTACATTTCTTATATTCGAGCTTGCGATGCTAGTCTTGAGACAAACCTCCGTGGGTCGATCTCAGATGCACCAAGCTCCATCTCTTCCTTAAGTTCCATATAAACTTAAGCATCAGAGGGGATTTGGGTCGGAACCCAGATCCGACACCCCTAATGAGTCCCTGTGGTGTAGATCGAGGGTTATTGTCTAGTGCCGAAGGTCGAAGTCGAGCTTCCTAACCTCAAATGATCGATGCAACGTACGCTCGAAGATCGATCGAAGGTCACATCATCTCCAACTGCCATCACTTGACCCTGGTTCATCCAACCAAGGCTCCCACTTAAATTGCTGACGAGGCCCCGACTCAGCATCTCGAGTCTACGTCAGCTTGACAACTGTCACGGTCAATTTTGGTCTTAACACCTATGTATAATCATTTTCATATTAATGTGGCCTATGTTAGGTTTGGATTTGCTGTTCATATGAATTATAGCTGAACCATTAATGTAGTAAAATAGTAGTACATTGATGTGTCCATATTTTCCATCTTTTCATAGCATCATTCCATTACATTTCATGCCATATTCGCATCCAAATTCCGAATTTTCATACGATATTGCAATTCTAACGCCATATTCGAGTTTCGTAGAGTTTTGTGGATTTTCAGGGATTTTGGAGCGATTCAGAACCAAATTTGAATATGGACATATCCTACATGCCTTTGAGCCTGTTGGCAAAGCTCCACAGGAGTTCGTCGAAGATCGGAAGCTTGTGGGAGGAGTGGAGGAGGACCCAGCAAGAGAGAGGAGCTGCTGTGAGATTTTGCCAATCAACTCGACCGAGCAGAGTACCTGCTCAGATGAGCTGATACATGAACAGCTGATACATGAAGGCTGATATGCACCCTGCTCAACCGAGCAGTGTGGTAACTCGGTCGAGCAACTTCCATCTTTCTGATGCTCCACCATCAACATCCTGCTCGACCGAGCAGGACTTGCTCGACCGAGCCAGATGGCGACCCGACCGAGAAAGGCCTACTCGAGCCGAGCAGACAGAATGACATTTTTGAAGAGGTGCGATCCATTGATAGACTCGACCGAGTAAGAGGGCTGCTTGACCGAGCAGCCGACCGAGCAAGCTTTTGCTCGACCGAGTCACTGACTCGGTCGACGACAATGCGGGCCATTTTTGGAATTTTTCGTGGGCCCGTCTGATGCGCGCAGCTGGGAGTGAAGTTCGGATCTGGATGAGAGAGTTAGGGGGCTCATTTCTTTTGTTAATTTTTTGAATTACGTTTGAGGGAGAGAGAAAATGTGATTAGAGACGAATTTGTAGATCTAAACCTATTTCTTTGGGGATAATTGAATTGTTTTTGGAAGATCAATTGCTTTTGCTTTCTGGAATCTATGGAATCTTCTTGGATTATTATTGGTTATTGTTCTTTCTCGTCTTCGGCAAGTAACTATTCATTTCTCGCTCGATCCAATTGCTACAATGTTTTCTCTTATAAAAATTGTATTTTTATTCGTTAAAATCACCATGTGTGAGTAGTCTCCTCTAGGGTTAATGGGTTAGCCCTAAGACTTTAGGAGGGAGATGTAGATCGGGATCTCTAGGTTGAATTGGGAATAAAGGGGCGTATTTCGGTCGATCCTTTCGAATCCCTATGATAACTCGTACTGAGATCATGCCCACGGTCTGTGGAATTGATGAGCTTAAGGAGTATCCTTGGGATTTAAAAATTAGTGGATCCAACCAAGGCTCGTGACCATGCCCGGCTCATGCCTTGAGCTGATCTATCGACAAACTATATCGCTACATTGACGGCTACCGCCATTGAGTCAATGAGAGCCACCGAAATACCTCGAAATTCAAACCCATGGGAGTGGTATGAATTGAGAGACTAATCCCCTAAACCTAATGCAACGTAAGGATCACATTCCAACATCGATCTTCGATGGTCTTAGCGGTTATCACTAAGACCCTAGTTTTCTTTATTATCAAGTCAACAACACCACCACAACCAAACTTTCCAAACCAACCGCTATCTCAGTTTTTGAGATCTAATAATAATCTGAGACCTCAAATACATTGTCACCGTCCTGTAACGACCATGGCTATGGGGAAACACTAGAAGGGGGTTGAATAATGTTTATGCAATTTAAAAAGATAGTTACACCAATTTAAATGCTAACTAACAAAATAGTGCGGAATTAAAATTAAACCCATAGAGAAACAAATGCAGACGCAAGGATGTTTCAAGGGTTCGGATTACCCAAGTCACTTCCGGACTTGTTCCCGGTAATCCTACGTCCCTTCTAGCCGGATACCTCCGGATACTCAAGTTAGAACCCTAACTTGAGGTTTCCTTAAAACCCACTTGTAGCAACCCTGCAAGTAAAATCGAAATACAATCGATTATCCTTGACTCCCACAACTTGGGAGCAAGCAAACCACTCTCACAAACCAAGAGCAAATTCAAATAACGAAAGTTATGAAATATGAAAGCAACACTTACAATCATCTATGCCTTGAAGTAGAACTTGAAGGAGAAGTGTGTTGTGTGTTGAAGACTCTCTTGGAAGAGAGGAAAAGCCCTTTCTTTTGACTGCACCAGATGCCTAGAAGATACCTCTTTGGTTCTAGGTTGGAGAGCAAGAGATTGAAGATAGGAACTCTTAGGGCTTTAGGATTTGAGAGCTTTGATCTTGAGAATGAAAGCTTGAAAGATTTTGCAATGGAATGAGTAACATCTCAATGGAACAGTAGATGCTTCTTATATAAGTTTCTTAAATCCTCAAAACAGAATTAGCAAAAACCCTTTTGGAATCCGTGAGAAAACTCTCAACAGATAGAATCTGCGCTCGCGACAGTCGACTGTTGAGGAAACCACAGTCTATTGCTGCACATTCAGATATGGTAGGTGGGAATTCATAACGGTAACTTACCACGTGGACAGTCGACTGATGAAGCATAGACAGTCGACTGTTAAACCAACAGGCGATTGTAAAGCCTACAACAGGCGACTGGCCGAAGATGGGTAAGTTGAAGAAGTCTGAAAAAACATTTGGGAGAACAGGACAGACGACTGATGAGGAGATAACAGGCGACTATTAATCAGAACAGGCGACTGTAAATCCTTCTACAGACGACTGTCAAAACCCTGAGATTTTACAGAGAGTTGAGTCAACAAATTATCTCACAGACAGATGACTGATGCAGCATTGACATCGACTGTTCCATTGGACAGTCGATTGTAAATCCAACATTAGTCGACTTGTCATAAAAGACAGATCAATAGATTTTGGGCACAAGATAGACATGTGACTGATTTACAAAACACAGTCGACTGTCACTTGGACAGGCGCCTGTGAATCGTTCATGAGTCGCATGTGGAAATTAGACAGAGAAGCCCAAAACTAGATTGTAAAAGTTTGTGCATAACAGGCGACTGTAGAACAAAACACAATCGACTGTTTTTAAGACAGGCGACTGTAAAATGTTCAACAGTCGACTGTTATAAACAATACAAGCACAATGAATAAAGCAATGAATTGGAGTCTAAGGAAGATTGAACAAATGATGTCCTAAGACTGAAATGACAATATGTGTGTGCTCCAACAATGTTCTACTTCTAAGCTACATACTAGAAGAGATAGAAGAAATTTACATTGACGAAAACTCGCTTCTATCCAAAGCATGAGCTTGAAGTCTTCATGGAGCTTCAATCATCATCTACGATCATCCAATATATTTCATTTGCTTTTAATGATCTTTGAGTGTCATCTATTGCAAGTAGATCTTCATAATTAGCTTAGGCAATGGATTAACTACAAAATAGGGGATTATTCACAAGTATTTATGTTTGCTCATCATTAACACCAAGTAGGGAGAAGTCCAATACTCAACATTCTCCCCCTTTTTGATGATGACAAATAAACATAAATAAAAAGATAAATAATTATGCTTAATGAAGACTTACTCCCCCTACATAGATGCCAATCAAGTTAGGCAACAAATATTAGGGCAGCTATATATCAATTGAAGCAAACGAGTAAGATATGAGTGAATTTAATTCATGAAATCTAGGATTTAAAATCCATATTCATTGTATCTTACTCCCCCCTGAATCTAAGGCAACTTCAATCTTAGATTCAAGTGTTATTAGTACTACTTAGCACATTCATTATGAATCTATGTTTTTATTTCTCTCCCCCTATGGCATTATCCAAAAGGTGGGAGTAGATAACAACAACAATTGTGCTAACTAAGAACTATCAACAATCAAGGAGTACAAAGATATATATAAAACCAAAATTCATAAAACCACATCATATACTTAAGTGAATAGAGGAATAAAAGTCCAATATCAACATTTGAGATATAGGAAGAGAACATATCGTCTCAAAGTACATCACATCACATATATCATGTATAATCCAATATCAAGTCCAATATTTACTCAAAAACACATCAGAAGAGAATATATCATTCATGGAGACAATATCACAAACATCACACAGATAAGTTAAGCAATTATACAATGTGTGAAACATAAGGCGAAACTGTAATATCATATATATATATATATATATATATATATATGTTGATACCACATGCTTATTTGTCCTATTTTTGTACATTGTATGTTCATTAATGAAATTGATCGCTAACCTTTCATATATATATATATATATATATATATATATATATATATATATATATATATATATATATATATATATATATATATATATAGAAGAGATATCACAAGAGTACAAGTCAAATAAACATCAACATGTCCAACAAAATACATCATGATCAAAAATATAAGACTACATCATGATCTCAAAAAGTACATCATGATACTCAGACATCATCACCAAATATCCATCATACAAACATTGAAGAACCACTCAACCCAGCCAAAACAGACCACAAAAAAAGATCTAGGTCTCCGGGTGAGTGAACAAAAAAAACAGCTGCAACATCAGTTAATGTAAATGACAGTGGGGTCCGATGGACGACCAGATGAGCCGAACATCAGCCTAGCAGAGCATCGAGTAGGATAAGCTGGAGTCTTCCTCTTGGAAGACGAAGCACGTGCGACAGAGGAATCTGCATGAGCAAGAACAGGAGTCTGGACAATGGGGGTCTGGACCACAGACGGCACATGCACAAAACCCGGAGGAGGAGGAACACCAACAGGGGCAGTATCCTCAGATTTAGAAAACAGAGCCTGAAAATCGGCAGGAATGGGAAATCCATGAAGCATGAGAGATTTTTACTGCAGCTCGAGAAGAAGATCGAGCTTCTCATCCATAGTGGCAGCAAACTTCTCGAGAGAAGTGACACGGTCACAAAATCTACCGAGAATAAAATCCTCAAGGGGTACAGTCGGAGGAGTACGAGGAGGATGATCAGCCAGCTGAGAAGAGTGTTCAACACCATTTGCTGAAGGAATGGGGTCATCGACCACGATATTCAGAAATTCCCCAGACGATGGAGGCGAGGTGGGAACCGGATCAGTGGGTAGAGGAGAGGGAAACAGATCATCAAGGAAGTCGAAAGATCCCTTAGGAAAAAGATGACCAGAAGGATCCATGAACACAATAGACTGAAAGCTAGGTCACGAGGCGATGAGAGAAACACACAAAGAATCGAACCAAAGTGAAGAGGACAAACGAGGCAATCGAAGTCCGAGCGGTGCACTCAACAGACGACGAGACTATGGGGACGAGGAGCGCCGGAGGAGTGATCGCCTGAGGGTTCGAAGCGGGAAGACGAATGTTTTCAATCAGAGAAGAGAGAAAACTTGAGTCGAAATGAACTTTCTCGATGATTATAAGGAAGGAGCGAATTAATCTGGGCCGTTGGATCAACGAATCGACGACTTAGATCGAAGCAGTGTACCGCCACAATAGGAGACAGTTGACTGATGAACAAAAATCAGTCGACTGGGTGAAGTGATAAGAAATAAGCTTAGGATGACAGACAGTCGACTGTTGCGTAACATACAGTCGCCTGTCCGGGAGACAGTCGACTGCATTATACGCATCAGTCGACTGACTGAGAATCAATAAAATTGATGAAAAAGACAGAGACTACTGACGAAATATGACAGAAATGACAGGCGCCTGATGACTAAAATGCAGTCTCATGTTGATCCAACAGTCGACTGTAAAATTGTCATCAGTCGTCTGTGCGAAAGATACAAGTTTCTGTCAGAGAAGATAGAGTAGGGTAGTCGACTGTCGAAGGAAAGACAGTCGTCTGTCCTGGTCCAAAAATGCACAGTGAGATAAAAATCCAGAGGATATGAACACTCACCCTAGGACCTATACTCTAAACATAAAATCATCATAAAATCAACATCAAATTATAAAACTTTGATAAAACAAATCTCTTAAAACAATCTGAAAAACGCATGTAATCACAGAAGTCTCAATTGCCTTTCTTAAGACACATATATGAAATAACAAATAAAGAGAGGCAACATGATGATATGAGCTCAAAAAGTGTTATAACAAGTATGTTGAGCTCCTAAATTTCAGATTCACCCATAATTCCTAATTCTCCACGCAACCTCACAAATGAATCTTCTTTAAGAGGTTTTGTGAAGATGTCGACAATTTGTTTTTGGGTTTCAATGTACTCTAAGATGTCCTTCTTAGCTACATGATCATTGATAAAATGGTGTCTCACATCTATGTGTTTGGTACGGGAGTGATGTATCGGGTTCTTGGAAAGACATATAGCAATTTGGTTATCAACCTTGATAGGGCAAGTATCATAATTAACACCATAGTCACTAAGAGTGTGTCTCATCTAAAGGACTTGTGCACATGCAAGACCCGTGGCAATATATTCTGCTTCAGTCGTGGACAATGATACCGAGTTCCGTTTCTTGGAAAACCAAGAAACTAAGGAATTTCCTAGAAAATGGCAAGTGCCACTAGTACTTTTCCTATCGGATTTGCATCCGGCAAAGTCGGCATCACTATATGAGATTAACTCATATGTGCTAGATTTAGGGTAAAGTTGTAGGATCCTGTCCAAAACAGAGTTAGGATCGATAATATGAAGTTTAGACTTACGCTTGCGTATGCGGCACGGTAGTCTATGAACTTCGCCTTCGGATTCGCCACGACGGATCGAGTCTTCTCACGAACGGAGTAAGGCTACTAATCCACAATCTAAATCTCTACTTTAGATTAAGAACTTGGATAGAGGAAGAGAAAGGATTTCTGCAGAGCTTCGCTATGATGAAGTTGCATGCATGAATTTCATGCAAAAGGTGTAAGAAATGGCTTACCCTTGGGTCTTATTTATAGCCCCCAAGGTAGTTATTTTAGGGTAAGTTGTTCCTTTGGAACAACTTAATTAAGGTGTACCATGATACATGGCACATTATAAGCTTAAGTTGTACCATATGCATGGTACAACATAAGCTTAAGATATTCCCCCTTTATTAGCCATATGTCGCATGCACTTATGCATATATAATGCGACTTTCCCACTCATCCAGAGATCCTCTCCGCAAGGGAACAGATTCCCTTTGCACACGACTTCGTGTACGCGACGTTCGAGGTCCGTATTCTCTCGTACATCCCCTACAAGGGTGTACAAACGTCTTCCATATCCAACATCTCCCACTCACACTTGAGGGGATTGTAAGAGAACATCTTTCTCAATGTACGAGGGAATACGGACCTCGAACGTCGCGTACACAAAGTCGTGTGCAAAGGGAATCTGTTCCCTTGCGGAGAGGATCTCTGGATGAGTGGGAAAGTCGCATTATATATGCATAAGTGCATGCGACATATGGCTAATAAAGGGGGAATATCTTAAGCTTATGTTGTACCATGCATATGGTACAACTTAAGCTTATAATGTGCCATGTATCATGGTACACCTTAATTAAGTTGTTCCAAAGGAACAACTTACCCTAAAATAACTACCTTGGGGGCTATAAATAAGACCCAAGGGTAAGCCATTTCTTACACCTTTTGCATGAAATTCATGCATGCAACTTCATCATAGCGAAGCTCTGCAGAAATCCTTTCTCTTCCTCTATCCAAGTTCTTAATCTAAAGTAGAGATTTAGATTGTGGATTAGTAGCCTTACTCCGTTCGTGAGAAGACTCGATCCGTCGTGGCGAATCCGAAGGCGAAGTTCGTAGACTACCGTGCCGCGTACGCAAGCGTAAGTCTAAACTTCATATTATCGATCCTAACTCTGTTTTGGACAAGATCCTACATTGGTATTTAGATTGTAGGATCCTGTCCAAAACAGAGTTAGGATCGATAATATGAAGTTTAGACTTACGCTTGCGTACGCGGCACGGTAGTCTACGAACTTCGCCTTCGGATTCGCCACGACGGATCGAGTCTTCTCACGAACGGAGTAAGGCTACTAATCCACAATCTAAATCTCTACTTTAGATTAAGAACTTGGATAGAGGAAGAGAAAGGATTTCTGCAGAGCTTCGCTATGATGAAGTTGCATGCATGAATTTCATGCAAAAGGTGTCAGAAATGGCTTACCCTTGGGTCTTATTTATAGCCCCCAAGGTAGTTATTTTAGGGTAAGTTGTTCCTTTGGAACAACTTAATTAAGGTGTACCATGATACATGGCACATTATAAGCTTAAGTTGTACCATATGCATGGTACAACATAAGCTTAAGATATTCCCCCTTTATTAGCCATATGTCGCATGCACTTATGCATATATAATGAGACTTTCCCACTCATCCAGAGATCCTCTCCGCAAGGGAACAGATTCCCTTTGCACACGACTTCGTGTACGCGACGTTCGAGGTCCGTATTCCCTCGTGCATCCCCTACAAGGGTGTACAAACGTCTTCCATATCCAACATCTCCCACTCACACTTGAGGGGATTGTAAGAGAACATATTTCTCTTAGTTCTTTCATCTATCATACCGAGAAATAGATCGTGCGACCGTCATGCGCGTAGAGTCTGTTGTTGTGCACTTGTTAGAGATACACAACGACCTCGAAGGTGCAAAGTTGAGTAGTTCAACGCATGCTTTACCCTAGATTATTTCTTCACATTTCTTATACTTTATATTCAACAATTGAATCCCATCTGGATTACAATTGGCTGGCCAGCGTTGAATCATTAAAGTCCAAATGCGAATATGAAATCAATCTTCCTCTTCTTGCGAACCTTCTGATCTTGACTAGACTCGCTTTTCTAACGTGCCCCGCCGAGCCGAATTATCATAGCCCATAAGTAACACGCTAAGATAGCGATCATTTCGTCAAATCTAAAGGAACCAATTGGAGTCCTTGAGGGTAAGAGTTAAGACCCATATGGCCTTTGAGTCTCACATAATAGCAAACACTATTGCTACTAACTCAGTGGTCGAAATGCATACGTGGTATGAACACGTATTACAACATCACTCCTTTCCCAGGGAGAGTATGTCTTAATGATGTTGTACGGATGAAAAGATCAGACACCACAGTGACTATCTTTTTGAGTCCCCTTACTACTCGTGAAATATTCACGGACTCTCATCCTGCATAAGACAGATAGGAAAAAATCCTATGAGATCTCTTTCAAATATCCTTGTGATACAGATCTCAGATATTTTGTAAGCATCCATATGATGCAGATCTTTCATTCGACTATCTTGTTTAAGTCATGACTCTAAATCATTCGTCTAATGATTTTGACTTTAAACTAGTCTCATCTCTATCTTATCCATCTGATAAGATAAGGCGGTTGCTCATGTGAGAGAGCCAACCTTAATCTGTCCGACATACACACAATTCAGCTGAGATTTCAAAAATGTACACAAACATTTCTTAAGAAATTCATATGCAATGTTTGAAAAAAGAACTTATTCTTTTATTAATTTTGATCATTTACAGACATGGGAATTTACATTGGTACAACTCAGCTCTTACGCAATCCTTGAGATGATAAGTGTTTGTAAAACACATCTCTGGGGATCGCCTTCGTAAGCGGATCCGCTATCATCTCATGCGTAGATATGTACCTTATGTCTACCTTCTTGGTCTTATCATAGTCTTTTGCAAATTTGTAGCGGATATCTATGTGTTTGGTCTTACAATGGAATTTCAGATCTTTGACATAGGCTATAGATGCTTGACTGTCGCTGTGTATAGGTACAGCACCTGAGTCACTTGCATTAATTAGACTGTCTAAGAACTTCCTAAGCCAAACAGCCTCTTGAACTGCCATGCTAAATGCTACAAACTCGGCTTCCATGGTTGAAAGTGCGATGCAGGATTGTTTCTTGCTACTCCAGGATATTGCACCAGATCCGAGTAGAAAAACATATCCTGAGGTCGATCGTCGCTCATCGAGATCACCCGCCCAATCAGCATCAGTGTAGCCTTCGAGCCTCAAGGCATCTCCTTGATAGCATAAAGCAAAGTCTGCAGTTCCTTTGAGATACCGCATTATCCTCTTAACCACTTTCCAGTGTACTTGCCCTGGGTTGGATTGGTAACGACTTACCATTCCAACGGCAAAACAGATGTCAGGTCTTGTACACATCATAGCGTACATTAGACTACCAACTGCACTGGAATATGGAACTTTTTCCATAATCTCCTTCTCTTTTTGGTTCTTTGGACATGATTTCAGACATAAATTGTCGCATTTGCTTATTGGAGTATCAATGGACTTGCAGTCCTGCATATTAAAACGTTCTAGAACCTTCTTTATATAAGTCTCCTGTGAAAGAGAAAGAAGTTTCTTTGAACGGTTCCTTGAAATCTTAACTCCAAGGATATATGCGGCTTCTCCCATGTCTTTCATCTCAAAAACTGATGAAAGCCAAGCCTTGATATTCATCACAAAGCCCTTGTCATTTCCGGCTATTAAAATGTCATCTACATATAGAGACATAATAACATACTTGTTCTTATTCCTCTTGATATATACACAGTTGTCTTCATCAAGCATGGAAAATCCATTTGATAAGACAACCTCTTGAAATCTTATATACCATTGCCTCGAGGATTGTTTAAGACCATATATGGATTTAAGAAGTTTACAAACCTTATGTTCGTTTCCTTCTTTTACAAACCCTGTTGGTTGTTCCATATAGATCTCCTCGTCCAATTCTCCATTGAGAAAGGCAGTCTTTACATCCATTTGATGTAATTCGAGGTCTAAGCAAGCTACCATTTCCAGAATCAGGCGAATTGAGGTAAAACGAACAACAGGTGAGAAAGTCTCTTCGTAGTCTATCCCTTCCTGTTGCGTAAAACCTTTCGCGACAATGCGAGCTTTATATCTGTCAATAGAGCCATCAGCCTTATGCTTGATCTTGAGAACCCATTTGTTCCCAATAGCTCTACGTCCTCTGGGTAAGTCAACCAAGTCCCAGACTTGGTTAACTTTCATGGATTCTAACTCCTCTTGCATCGCTTCCATCCATTTGTCTTTAGCAGGGCAAGATACGGCCTGTTTGAAAGTAGCAGGCTCGTCATCTTCTTGTAGTAAAGTCATAAAGGTTTGCGAAAATTCATCCTCAAATCTTAGAGGAGCCAACCTTGTACGACTACTACGTCGTATTTGAGATTCTTCAAGTCCTTGTTGACTTGAATTTAGATCAATTCTAATATCACTCCCACTTGGAATGTCGTTAGAATTGCTCCCACTTGGATCATTATTCCCGTATGGAATAGGATAATCGTTATTCGTATAATCCATTGGTGAAGGTTGAAACGTATTTTCATTTTCACCAAGAATTCTCCCACTCGAATGAGGTAATCCTTCTTGATCATAAATCTCAAATAGAGATAAGTCCTGACTTATCTCGCCCTGTCTTGGAAACTCGTTTTCCAAGAAAGTGACATCCCTCGACTCAAACTCAATTAGCCCACCATTGTCTTCCTGACTAATAAAAACATAACCTTTGGAGTTTTCTGCGTATCGTATAAAGATACATTTCCTTCCCCTTGGCCCAAGTTTGCCATACTTATGGGAGGAAATATGTGCGTAGGATACACAACCCCAAGGTTTCAAAATGTTTAAGTCAGGAGACCTTTGGTTCCACAACTCATAAGGAGTGGAGCTAACTGATTTCGAGGGTACGCGGTTCAAAATGAAAAGCGGCCGTCAATAATGCATCACCCAAAAAGGTGATTGGCAAGTTAGCTTGCGCCATCATTGAACGGACCATTTTTCATTAAAGTCCTATACCTCCTTTCTGCAACACCAATTTGTTGAGGAGTATAAGGCATAGTTACCTGATGTACTATGCCTTTTTCATCACAAAGTTCCTTTAAACTTGTTGATTGATATTCACCGCCCCTATCGGTTCGCACGACCTTAATCTTGCGATCTAATTGATTCTCCACTAAACTCATATAGTTTTTAAAGCAGGTTTAGTGCTTTAACTTTTGTGGGATATCAAATAGATATGACCGAATCGGGTGAAATCATCAATAAAAGTGATGAAAATAGGACTTCCCGCGTCTTGTCTTGACATTCATCGGACCACATATGTCCGAATGGATAAGCTGTAATGGAACCTCGGCCCTTGTGCCGGTTCCAAACGGCTTGCGCAAGATTTCCTCACAAGGCAATGTTTGCAGGTCGACATTTCAACCTTTGAAACATTGGATAGAAGGCCACGTTTGGCAAGTCTATCCATACGCGTTGGTCCAATATGACCAAGCCTTGCGTGCCAACAAATTATATTAGACTCATTAGTCAAAGAATTTGTCACAAGGAAATTTTCATTACATGAGGAATTATACATTGTACTTATTACAATAAATCCTTTGAAATACAAACCCAGTACCAATAAAGGAATTATTACAAAAATAGGTCCATATTACAATCATGAAGGAACCAACTATAACCAAGACCCATTAAATTGACCACAGTTTTAATATTCCTTTGAATATATGGAATGAAGAGAAGATCATGAAGTAGGAGAGTGCGGCCGTTGTCCAAGACTAGCTTACGAGTCCCAACGCCTTTCACTTCAAACGTGTGTTGTTTCCTACATTGATCCACTTCATTCCTTGGGGTATCCGGTGATACTCCACGAAGGACCGTCTGTCCTTTGCTATGTGGTCGGTGGCACCTGAATCAATTATCCCAAAATGGATTAGATTCCACAAGAAATAGTGAACTAGAAATACATATGTAACTAGTATTACAAGTTACCTCGTCACTTCCACTCGTACACGAACGAGCATAGTGACCGAGCTTGTTGCACTTGAAGCACTTGATCCTCTTCAAGTCTTTCTTCTTGTGCCATTTCTTGTGCCCACCCTTATGTTTGGGTTCCTTGGTAGACTCAGGTTGCTTATTACGTTCATTAGAAGACTTCGAACGATCTTTACGTTTCTTTCCCCAGTGTGAGGAACTAGCAACCATGTGCACTTCTGCACTTGGCTTGGCAGCCGCAAGCCGCTCTTCCTCTAATTCGAGGTGCTTGGAAACATCGTTGAAGGTCTTGATGCTCTCATTATGAGTGAGATGCATCTTCATCTGATCCCACCCATTTGGTAGGGAACGTATGACTGCTTGGATTTGTTGCTCATCAGTGAGCACATGACCTGCGTCCTTTAACTCCGAGATAAGGTTCGCCATATGTCGCAGATGTTTCCCCATGGAATGATCTGGACATTTCTTATATGAATCGAACCTTATAGTTAAGGCGCGAAGTTTGGACACCGATGTGCCACCGAACTTCTCCTCTAGCTTGGACCATATGTCCATGGCTAGGTCATGTTCTCGGAAGATGCGCATTATGTCATCAGCCATACTTCTTAATAACGTAATGCGCGCTATCTTGTTCTTCCGAGACCAAGCATCAAAAGCTTCCTTGTCTCGTCGGTGTTGGGCCGTAGTGCCCAACTCAGGTTCAATCATAACGTTCTTTAGAGTTTCGAGCACTTCTTGCTCCTCTAGAACGTATTGTATCTTAATGGACCAAAGTTTGTAATTATCGCCGTTGAGTTTTTCACCTTTGTTTAACTCAGCGACGATATTCTTTGAAGCGGAAGACATTTTACTTTTAAAATGCTGCAAAAGACATAAAAACCGAAGGTTCGATCAAAAACATATTGCATAAAATTCTTAAAATATAACTCCCACTTGAAATTATATTATATTTGATAAGTTACTTTCGAAAAATATTGAAGATGTTGTTCTAGAATCGAAAAGGTCTCTTTGATTCCAATCACCATCTAGAACAACCTTCAATATTCCCCCATCACTTATCAAACAATAGTACTATTATAGTACTAGCAGCGGAAAAACGAGTTTGAAAACGTATTTTTCAAATATAATTCCCACTTGAAATGATAATAGAATATCCCATATGGATAGTTCTAAAATCAACTCCCACTTGGAATGATATTCATAATTTGATAAGTTACTTTCGAAAAATATTGAAGATGTTACTCTAGAGTCGGAAAGGTCACTACGTTTTCGATCACCATCTAGAGTAACTTTCAATATTTCTCCCTCACTTTATCAAATGTTAGTACTCTTATAGTACTTTGCAGCGGAAAAGCGTTTTTGAAAACTTATTTTTCAAAACGTATGAAAACGTATTTTTCAAATAAAATATATTTCAACTTAGTACCCTTATGATACTAGTGAAATATTCGGCACTTCCTGACCATTTGTCGGGAATGAGCCGTAGCCGTGCCTAAGTCGGATCCCCCTTTTTGGGGATTTTTCTGCAAATTATCGTCGCCGGCTCCCGTATGGATCCAGGCGTTTCCCCCCGTATGAGAGAAATTTGATGCAGACGACTGTCGTTTGGCCCCGTATGGGCTAGTTCGACCAAGGCCTTTGCCGAATTGGTCTGAAACTTCCCCCGGCCAGTGCCGATCAGTCCGACAACCGGCCAAGGACGGCCTGCGGCAGCCCTGGCCACTGCCAGGGCCGGCCTGGCCACTGGCCTGGCCTAGGCCAGAGGCCGGCCAGGCCTCTGCCTGGCCTGGCCTCGGCCAGAGGCCGGCCAGGCCTTCTGCCTGGCCTGGCCTCGGCCAGAGGCCCCTGGCCGGGGCCAGGGCCCCTGCCCTAGCCTCGGCCAGGGCGGCCAGGCCCTGGCCTGAGGCCAGGGCGGCCAGGCCCTGGCCTGAGGCCAGGGCGCTGCCCTGGCCTCTGCCAGGGCGGCCAGGGCGGCCCTGGCCTGAGGCCAGGGCGGCCCTGGCCTGAGGCCAGGGCGGCCCTGGCCCTGGCCTCTGCCAGGGCAGCCAGGCCCTGGCCGGGGCCAGGGCCTCTGCCCTGGCCTCGGCCAGGGCGGCCGGGCCCTGGCCTGAGGCCAGGGCGCTGCCCTGGCCTCTGCCAGGGCGGCAGGGCCCTGGCCGGGGCCAGGGCCCCTGCCCTGGCCTCGGCCAGGGCCTTCTGCCCCTGGCCGTGGCCGGCCAGAGCCGGCCGGCCATGGCCCGGCCATGGCATTTTTTTTTTGCCTTGACCGGTCATGTCCCTTTGGCCATGGCCGGTTTCCCCTTTCATGGGAGGCCGCACACCCCCGCCGGAGGGGGTTGCCGCGGTGGTTATTGGCCATAGCCAACCCCCTCCGCATGGGGAGGGGGGTGCATGGCCTTCATAACCCATTTGGTCATGGTGCACATGCACAAAAAAAAAATTCATCTTCCCCGATGGGAATAACCACCATCTTCTTCTCCGGTGAAGCACCCGTTCGTCGAGGAAGTAGTTGTCCTCCAATGGCCGTGTGCCAAAAAATGAACCCACTTCAAAAATTCGTAAACTACGCGCTCCACATGAAGAGAGCGCCCATTCCCTATGAATGGAGACTCAGCATCCATGAAGAGAGCGAGTTTGACGATATGAACGGTCGGTTCTTCCCGTCACGGAGAGTCCCTGCCATATCCGTAATGACAGAAGACCCTAACGTGAAAAGAACAACCGCTGCGTTCTCTCCGTCACGAAGCGTTCCTACCATATCCGTAATGGTAGGATACCCATCCGTGAAAAAGACAACGACTCGTTCATAGTTTCTCCGGGGCGAACCCGTATGGCTCCGATACCAATGTAGGATCCTGTCCAAAATAGAGTTAGGATCGATAACATGAAGTTTAGACTTACGCTTGCGTATGCGGCACGGTAGTCTACGAACTTCGCCTTCGGATTCGCCACGACGGATCGAGTCTTCTCACGAACGGAGTAAGGCTACTAATCCACAATCTAAATCTCTACTTTAGATTAAGAACTTGGATAAGAGGGAGAGAAAGGATTTCTGCAGAGCTTCGCTAGGATGAAGATGCATGCATGAATTTCATGCAAAAGGTGTAAGAAATGGCTTACCCTTGGGTCTTATTTATAGCCCCCAAGGTAGTTATTTTAGGGTAAGTTGTTCCTTTGGAACAACTTAATTAAGGTGTACCATGATACATGGCACATTATAAGCTTAAGTTGTACCATATGCATGGTACAACATAAGCTTAAGATATTCCCCCTTTATTAGCCATATGTCGCATGCACTTATGCATATATAATGCGACTTTCCCACTCATCCAGAGATCCTCTCCGCAAGGGAACAGATTCCCTTTGTACACGACTTCGTGTACGCGACGTTCGAGGTCCGTATTCCCTCGTACATCCCCCACAAGGGTGTACAAACGTCTTCCATATCCAACATCGCCATCATTGAGCGGACCATTTCCATCAAAGTCCTATTCCTCCTTTCAGCAACACCATTTTGTTGTGGAGTATAAGGCATAGTTATTTGATGAACTATGCCCTTTTCATTACAAAGTTCCTTAAAACTTGCTTGATGAATATCTAACTGATTTAATCTAACTTTAGTAAGATTAAATCGGCAAGTTTAGTGGAAAATCAATTAGATATTCACAAGCATTAACTGATTTGTGGAGTATAAGGCATAGTTATTTGATGAACTATGCGATGATGGAGGATCGAAAGAGAACTTACGTTGGTGTATGCTGCGCTGTAGTCTCTGAACTTTACCCTCGGATTCGCCACAACGGTCAGTACTTCGTCACAGAGGATCGAAGCAGCGTTTCCACCATCTAAATCTAACTTTAGGAGAAGAACTTGATGGAAGGGAGAAGAGGAAAAAGGTTGCCTTATGCAAACTTATGGCATGAATGATTTGCCTAAAAGGTCTAACCCTTGGGTCCTATTTATAGGCTTTAGGGGTAGTTATTGTAGGAAATAACCATATATAAGCTTATTAGCTTATATTAACACCCTTGCTTATCCTCTTCTTCATGCACTTATCAAGTGCCTTTATGCACTTATAATGTGACTTTTTCCACTTATCGAGTGGTCCTTTTCACACATGAAAAGGTTCCCTTCGTACATGCTTTCATGTACGCGACATCTGAGGTCCATAAACCCTCATATATCCCCTCATGGGTGTATACATGTCGTCCATATCCAACAGATGAACCTATTGGGTTGGATTCTATGATAATCCTAAGGCTCACTAAGATGGTGAAATGCATATGAATGAGAGTATGACCATCTATCAAGGCATTACAATAATCCTAGACTCAAAAAAGAGAAATGCAAGTAAAGTAAATTACATGGATTACAAATTACATCTCCTAGAGTCTAAGTCTTCAAGCTCACAAAACCTTGATGCTCCCCATCATCTCCAGGCTTTGGCACTCCTTGATGAGCTTCCCTTCATCAAGCTCCAAGCTTTGTCCTTGCTCCTCTAGAAGTCCATCCATCATCATGCTCCAAGCTTTGGCTTCATTAGATGATCCTCATGACTTCATTCAAGCTTGAGCACACCATCACTCTTGGAGGTCTTTAAGATATCCCTTGTAATATCCTCCAAGCATTATGCTTTGTCTCATCAACATATAATCATAAAGATAAACTGAGACTAAAACATAAGATTGATTAGCACACTAACATAATGTATTGATCATCATCAAAACAACGTTAGTCTTGAAACCAAAACTAACAAATTGGAATCTAAGGACGATTGAACAAATGATGTTCTAAGACTGAAATGACAATGTGTGTGTGTGCTCCATCAATGTTCTACTTCTAAGCTACATACTAGAAGAGATAGAAGAAATTTACATTGACGAAAACTCTCTTCTATCCAAAGCTTGAGCTTGAAGTCTTCATAGAGCTTCAATCATCATCTATGATCATCCAATCCATTTCATTTGCTTTCAATGATCTTTGAGTGTCATCCATTGCAAGTAGATCTTCATAATTAGCTTAGGCAATGGATTAACTGCAAAATAGAGGATTAGTCACAAGTATTTATGTTTGCTCATCATTAACACCAAGTAGGGAGAAGTCCAATACTCAACACGTCCCAGTGGGATCCGACATCTTTTATACTATAATTTGACACTGTCCGCTTGCGGATAGAGCCCGGAGCTGACACCTAGGAGTCATACTATGCCTAGCGACTGTGACACCGCTAGGTGGAATTTAGGTGTAAGTTCGAGGTGCGTCAAGTTTTTGGCGCCGTTGTCGGGGACGGATATAGTGTATCTCTGTTTATTTTTATTTGTGAAGAGTTTGCTAGTGAATCTTTTCATTCCTTATCTTCCCACCCTTTTCATTCTTTTAATTATTACCTTGCTACTAATGGTATTTTTCCGAGCTGTCTTGTGCATGAACACTCGCTTTGGGGCATTTGATAAAGAATTGGTATTCGACCCTGAGATCGAGAAAACGGCAAGGGCTCTGAGGGCCTCGAATAGAAATCAAGCACCCTCTGATCAGATGGCAGATAATGTCGCTGCTCCACCTCGCACCGGGTCAATCCGGGACCACATAAAGTTGAGCTTTGGAAATAATTCTTCCATCCTGAGACCGCAACTGGCGGCGGCTAGCTTCGAGTTAAAGACGGGGCTTATAAATCTAATGCACCAGGATCCCTTCCATGGGCATCCTCACGAGAATCCCAACGACCACATCGACACTTTTCTGGCAAAGTGCGATACTTTTAAGGCTAAAGATGTGAGTGATGATTCCATCAAGCTAAGGCTTTTCCCCTTCACCTTGAGGGATAAAGCTTCATACCGGCTATAGGCCCACCCGTCCAACCACTTTACTACATGGGAGCAACTGGCGTTCACCTTCGTGGACAAATTTTATCCACCCTCAATGACGGTGCGGATCAGGGGGGCTATCTCTAATTTCAAACAGCTTCCGCAAGAATATCTCTACGAGGCATGGGAGAGATTCAAGGACCTTCAATATCAGTGCCCCCATCACGGGATCCAACCATGGGACTTGGTTCAAAGTTTCTACAATAGGTTGTAGCCCAGCACAAAGATGATAATTGATGCTAGCATGCAAGGCGCCCTGCTGGACAAATCGCCTGAGGAAGCCATCGATCTATTTCAGCATATGGCGGCAAATAATCAGCAGTGGAGCGAAGAATGCACCATTGTCACCAGAACCCCCGAGGTAAAAGCTATCAGCCACCTTGATTCTCATATTGAGACTTTGTGTAAACAGGTGGCTAGGATTAAACAACGTTTGGACTTCATCCCAGCAACAACCTGCACCTCTGCTTATCATCCTTTGGACGAATATGGAGAGCATAGTTATGTTCCCAATGAGAGACATTATGATGGAGCCGACTCATCTGAGTCGATACAGTATGTCCAAGGAGAGGGGTGCAATTAGTGGCAACATCCGGCCACTAGGAATCATCCCGGATTTTCTTACAAGAACCCAAGTGGAGGGGTGCAACTTCCACAGTTTCATAGACCATCGCCCCCTCCGTAACAACAATAAGGGCAGCCACAGAATCAACAGCAGAGCGGGTTTAGGCCAGCTGGGCCATATCGATCACCAGGCTACCAGTTTAATCACTCACCTCAGCAAGGTTATACACCAGCGCCACCGCGTTCCAATTTAGAGAGCACTTTAGAGACATTCATGAGTGGTCAAGTCAGATTTAACCAGGACATGTCTGCTCAATTCAAAAATATCAACGCGTCGCTCGATGATCTGAGGGGCCAGATGTCCCAGCTAACTCAAGAACCAAGGGAGGTTGCCTTCGCAACCGGAGCCGAATCCGAGGGATCAAGCCAATGTCGTGGTCTCTGTTACCACACGTGGAGGACGGGCAACCGACCCCGTTATGATTCCGGTTGTGAACAAAGAACAAGTCATAACCGAGGAGGACATTATTGGCAGTGATATAGAAGGGGCTACTGATGAGCCTACCATGGATGGAGAGAGGGCAGGTCACCTTCCACCGTGTCTACCGTCACACCAACTCCAAGAGATGATGCAACTTGTTCTAATAAGCCGTCCCCTAATGATGTTGCAAAGGACAAGGGGAGTCGACCTCCTCTACCGTATCCACAGAGGTTGGCTTTGGCTAAAATGGAGAAGAAGTATTCCAAGTTCATGGAGCTTCTGAAGGGCATCCAGCTCAACATCCCATTCATGGATGCCATTATAGAAATTCCCATTTATTGGAAGTTTCTAAAGGACCTCATCACAGGGAAGAGGAAGCATGTGGAGATAAAGCTTATGGAGGACTCTACCTCCATTATAAAGAACCATCTCCCGAGGAAGCTACCAGACCCGGGAAGCTTCACGGTTCCATGTTCCATAGGAGGTATGCATCGTGCTCTAATTGACTTGGGAGCGAGCATCAGCTTGATGCCACTTTCCATATTTGAAAGACTACAAACTGGAAGCGAGCTGGAGCCAACGAACATGTCCATACAGCTGGCGCATCACTCTATCACATATCTAGTGGGAATCGCCAGTGGACATTATTTTGCAGATACCTCCTGGGTTGTGTATGCCAGTGGACTTCGTTATAATGAATATGCCAGAGGGAGGTAGTTCCCAGCTCATACTTGGCCGCTCTTTCATGGCCACGGCCGGCGTCCTTATTGATGTTCGTGAAGGGACTCTATCAATGAATGTGGGTAATATAGAAGCCCAATTCCGATTGCAGAGGTCTATAAGGGAGCATGTTCATAAAGAAGGATCTAGCTATTTGGAGATCCTAGAAAATGAAGCCATAGGAGAGTATACTTCTAAGGGGGTCATGAAAGACCCGATAAGAACAAGTGTTGATGACGACGGCGACCCCGTTTACAACAAGGCAGTTGCCCCTATCTTCGTATGTTGGATGAGGAGCTGATAGATGATTCTTTGCACCACGAGAACCTAGAGGCCATCAGTTACACTGCCGAGAAAAAACATGGTTGAGAAGGATGCCAAATACCGCCACACGGTATTGTTGGCAAGAATGACGCACGAATCTCACGGGCGCCAGATGACCATTGAAGAACTCGAGGGAGTCGAGCTCACGACTCAAAATGAGCGCTTATTGGGAGGCAGCCCAATCTTTTATATCTTGAATTATCTTTTCCAATTTTTTGTTTTTATTTTATCTAATTAAGAAAACCAAACAAAAACGCTATCTGTTTCTCTTAAAAATGAAAAATCATAAAAATCTGATGGGTTCTTCCTTTCTACAGGTCGAACGTTAAGGGGCAGACAAATCAATGTTTAAAATGGAAGAAATCTGGGAGGAGAGCAGCTCATTTGAAGATCAGACTAAAGGAGAAGAGTGACACATTGACTCGACCGAGCAGCCACTTGCTCGGTCGAGTAGCGCAGGCACAAGAAAATAGATGGAAAACGTCGTTCTGTCTACACGGCCTGAGCAGCCTTTGCTCAGTCCGAGTAGACACTGAATCGACCGAGCAGCCATCTGCTCGATCGAGTAGCGCAGGCTCGCGAAAACAAGGAATAAACAACGTTCTGTCTATGCGGCCCGAGCAGCCTCTGCTCAGCCCGAGTAGGCATCGACTCGACCGAGCAAAAGCGTGCTCGACCGAGCAGAAGAGAAGATAGAGATCAACAGCAATCTGCTCGACCGAGCAGACCCTGCTCGATCGATTATACAAGGGATTGTTCTGAAACTCTATTAATATTTGTCTGACTCGACCGAGCAGCTACATTGCTCGATCGAGTCATTTTATCGAGGGCCCACTTCCAAACGAGTTGGGTTATTAAAACCCAACTCGTTTTCTTTAATCCTTAAGCTTTCTCACTTAATCAAAATCCCTAGCCCGGGCACAAAACTCTCTACCCTACTCGACCCACTCCGCCACGACGTCCTCCCTTCCTCCGCCTGTGCTGCCGTCTGCGCCGCCTGTCCAGTCAGCTCACCCTCTCTTTCTCATCCTCTCTCTCCCCCCTTTCTCTTTCCTCCTTCCTTTGCCCCTCTTCCCTCTTCCCTTTTCAAATCACCGACCGACACAGCCAGCACCACCTATGCAGGCGGTGCCGCCCCCTGCAAAACCACCCTTCCTCTTAAAAAACCCCCCTGCACCCAGCCGTTCCATACCCCTCCTCCAATGGAACCACCCCGCTGCCGATCCTTCCCCCAAATCCCCTAGGGCATCTCCGTCTGCTCAATCGAGCACCCATGGTGCTCGACCGAGCAATTAGCATCCCACTCCCCACCGACTCTGCTCGACCGAGCACAGTAAGTGCTCGGTCCACCCATCCCCACCCTACTCCAAACTGCTCGACTGAGCACTACTGCTGCTCGGTCGAGCAGCCAATCATGCACACACCATACACTTACGTTGCTTGACCGAGCAAGGCTTGTGCTCGGTCAAGCAAATGCATACATCCCCTATTTTATTTTTCAGCTCATCCTTTGACATTATATTTGTTTCTATTTCAGGTACGTTTTACCTATTTCAGAGGACACGTCCGGGATTGGCTTGGGGGAGACCACCGATTGGCAGCACTCTGTGATGGCCTTGTCGGTATATTCTTTACACTTTTTACTCTTTTACTGACACTCCAGCATTACCTCTTGCACAATGCCTCGCACTAGAGGAGCCCCCATACCACCCCGTCGTGGAAAGAGGCTTGCCACTAGTGCCTCCTCTTCTCGGCCTGCACGATGCCCTCACCGTGCCACTATCCCCCACCTCCGAGGAGGAGCACGTGAGCGATCCGTCGTCTGCCTCCGACTCTTCTCTCCCACGTCACACACACACACACACACACACACACACACACACACACACACACACACACACACACACACACACACACACCTGCCACTTTTGCACCTATCCCCACCACTGCACCTACCGTCCCTTCCGCACCTCCTGCCATTCCCGCTGCTCTTCCACCATGTGTGCAGACATTCGGCATCACCTTCCGTGACGATGCACATCGCGACAGCTTTGTCCGGCTGTCGCAGCGTCGTCTCGTTCCCACACTATTCATAGACGTCTCCACCCTCCGATTCCTTGGACTCCTACAGGGAGTCCATTGGCTTTACCACACGATTGGCTTCGAGTGGCTCCTAGCCGTCCACGCCCCCACCTATACTTGCCTCACTCTGGAGGCATTGAATTCCATTGCCTGCACCCAGGCGGGCGATCGCATTACTTTCCGTCTGATGGATCACAACTTCACGATCACATATGCCATGTTCCGCGACCACTTCCACTTCCCAGCCATCCCTGACCCTCGAGCCGCCTTCTCCCCAGACTACGACCTTGGCACATTCGATGCCTCAGCTTTCTGGCATTGCATTTCAGGTCTGGACCACTACCGCCCTAGCCGGGTGAAGGCATCATGCATTGTGCATCCTTGCCTTCGCTACACGCAGAGACACGTCACCACCACCATCTTTTGCAGGCCAGAGGTCGGGACCATGTCCCTACCAGAGCTTTACCATCTTATGGGCATGACCCGACTGATGCGCTTCCATCCTGATGGCTCCCCCTGCCCTTTTGTGCTTTCTGACGCAGCCCACTGGCTGTGTCATCACCTTTTGCAGACCGCCACCACCCACTACTCCACCGATATATGCTGCGGCAGTTTCTTCACCATTTTTGCACGGATGCTAGGGATCGATCTTGATGATGACCTCGTGACCCCTCATGGACCCACCCGCTTGACTTTTGATGTGCTTGAGCACATGCATATCATTAGGCCTTATGGAGCCCGTTACTAGACATACCTAGTTGGCACCCACCACACACCCCACCTCATCCTTCCTGCCCCTCACCTCACCACCATATCACCTGTCCAGCAGAGCTGGATGATTGATAGGGTCCACCCACTTCGAGCAATCTACGTACTCGAGCCCCCGGGAGCTCCTGTCGCGGCAGTCACCGACGACCAGGTTCTCCGCTCTTTTGAGTACAAGGAGTTTGACCTGGCAGCCATTATGGCCGCCCTTCCAGCTCTGCTTGTGCACCCACCACCCCCAGGAGTCACTTCTTCTTCCACCTCTGTACCTACCACCCCCACCACCGTCGAAGGCCTCAGGGACTGTCACCACTATCTACCCCGAGGCCCATACCACTGTCTCCCCTGTACCCTGCCTGAGGGCACTGATATTTTGTCTGCTCCAGAGCCTACTGCTCTAGACTTTTCGGAGCACGAGCCAGCCGTCACCCTCCACCACTTAGGGAATTTATAGCTTCACTGTCCATCTCCTTAGGGTCCTACATTCCACTCACTGGCACCTCTTCGTCACCGACAGCAGCTGTCCTTACCGAAAGCATCTCGACTTCTGTCCACACATCTGTGTCGACGACTGCTCTATCCTCTTCTGCACCTGCTTCTACCACAGTTTCTCTTGATCTCAGCCACGCTACACCATACACTTCCACTACGGAGATCCCATCTAGTACACCCTCTCTGACTTTTCAGCCTAGGCACAGTGGATTATCTCCACGGGGCCGTTTTACGAGAGTGGTGCCTCATGGTTCTTTCCCTCCCCTCGACTCCTGTACCACAGACTCTCATCTGATAGCGTTAGAGGACTCGACTTCTTGCCTTCGACGGGATTTTGACTCCTTCGTCTGCTCGACAGCCACACATCACGAGAGAGTCGAGGTTGACCTAGCCTCTTTCATAGTCCTACTGAGGACACGGGGCCCACCTCCCGTGATCCTAGCTCACGCCCCCACCCAGGCCACCGCCAGCCTCAACTGTTGCACCACTCAATGCTCCACATTCTCAGGCTTCTGCAAGGCCTGCTACTTCCACACCTCAGTCGGTCGTCATCGTCGAGTCCACTACAGCTATTGTCCTATTTTCAGCTTCCGCCTTGCCTGGTCCACAGCAGAGAGACCCATCACCACCGACAGACGGTGGTGCCCATGCTTGATGTTGTCCATACACACTTTTTACCTCCATCAGATTACATTGTGCCCATCTGTCTCTTCGGGGCCTCGATCTTACACAGCCTGGGGGAGGACCCGCTATGCATCATTTCATGCATATCCATCATCTTTTTATCGTTGCATCATATCACGTCTTATTTCTTCTGCATAGTTTTATTTCTCATTCTTTTTCTATCCCCTCACTCACCCACCCATTCTAGCATCATCTCCCGCATACTAGCGTTTTCTCAACAGTAAGGACACTTCTGGGTTTAGCTTGGAGGATTAGCGCTATCGCTTTATTTTTCATTTTTCTTTTATATTTTTCTTCCTTTTACAGCTTTTAGTTTACTTTTCCACCCATTTTCCACCTTTTTTTTATCTTTTTTCTCATTCAGCGTCATGCTTTTCACTTTTTGCCATGCATGCATGACTGTTCTCATTCTCTTGTTTTCTCTGCCCTTTTTCTTTTTTGCTGAGGTTGTTCTGCATGATGATACTTGTCATAGCCCTCAGTAGTTACTCATGGTGCTTATTATTTGATGACATGCTATTTAGGGTAGTTTCAGCTTCACTATTCATATGCTTGCATATTCTTTTGCTGATCTCTCTAATTTAATGCCTGATATGAATTGAAAATAGTATCTAGTATGTGCTTTGTTGGGTAATGCACCTAGGTTCACGCATCATTAGAACACTTAGAACACCTGTTTGCTATCTCATTCACTTCTGTTTGCATACTTGATATTATTGTGCTTATTACTGCGTGCTTTTCAGTATTCATCAAGATGAATGAAAATATACATGCTAGTTATGAGTTTAGTTAGAGTATTATCCTATTGAATCGTTGTGCACCTCTGATGAGTGAACCGAGTGATTTACTATTTTCCTTCTCCACATATCTTTATGATTCTCTACATATCAGTTTGTTTCACCCCATACAGTTACCTTTACCGCATCTTACTTCCCAAGAATCCCAAAAGAAAAAGATAGCTTCTAAATAAGATGAAATGAAAAAAAAAGAAAAAAAGAAAAAAAAGAAAAAATTGTGAAAAACAGAGAAAGAAAAGAAAAAGAAAGAAAAGAAAGAAAAGAAAGAAATAAAATATTTTTATATCCTTTTATTAGAAGCTACTACAAATACTTGGAAAAAGACAAAAACTTTCATATCCTATTCTTAGATGCGACGCCTAGAGCTAAGCTTAGGGGGTGAACCAATTGATCGTATGAGTGAGTATAACATTAGAGTGGAGACGGTGCACAACGTGGAGATTAGATAATGCTTGAACCTTACGAAATATTTTAGTTTTTGGAGATTTTTCATGATTCGAAATGAATATTTGAATAGCACGATTCCTTCCATTCTTTATTGCATGTTGGTATGATTTCTCTATGCTCCACCTGTATCTATTGATTGAAAAGTGCATTAATAACTCTTTTAATACTAGACTCTATGGACTGCATGAGATTGATATGAGTTGATGGAATTATTTTAGAAGATCCCTGTTTTTTTGCCTTTATTGCATGCTAGCCATATGATTAGTAAAACTTGAAAATACCATTAGCATGTGTTTTTACCATTCGAAGCATCGTGATATACTACTGAAGCTTAGGGGATTTTGATGTGTCCATATTTTCTATCTTTTCATAGCAACATTACATTGCATTTCATGCCATATTCGCATCCAAATCCCGCATTTTCCTACGATATTGCAATTCTAATGCCATCTTCGAGTTTCGTAGAGTTTTGTGGATTTTCAAGGATTTTGGAGTGATCCGGGACCAATTTTGGATATAGACACATCCGACATGCCTTTGAGCCCATTGGCAAAGCTCCACAGGAGTTCGTCGAAGATCGGAAGCTTGTGGGAGGAGTGGAGGAGGACCCAGCAAGGGAGAGGAGCTGCTGTGAGATTTTCCCAGGTGACTCGATCGAGCAGAGTACCTGCTCGGTCGTGCTGATACACGAACAGCTGATACATGAAGGCTGATACGCACCCTGCTCGACCGAGGAGTGTGGTGACTCGGTCGAGCAGCTTCCATCTTTTTGACGCTCCACCATCAACATCCTGCTCGACCGAGCAGGACTTGCTCGATCGAGCCAGATGGCGACTCGACCGAGCAAGGCCTACTCGGGCCGAGCATAAAAAATGACATTTGTAAAGAGGTGCGATCCGCTGACAAACTCGACCGAGCAAGAGGGCTGCTCGACCGAGCAGCCGACCGAGCAAGCTTTTGCTCGACCGAGTCACTGACTCGGTCGATGACAATGCGGGCCATTTTTGGAATTTTTCGTGGGCCCGTCTGATGCACGCAGCTGGGAGTGAAGTGCTGATCTGGACGAGAGAGTTAGGGGACTCATTTCTTTTGTTAATTTTTTGAATTACGTTTGGGGGAGAGAGGAAAGGGGAGTAGAGAAGAAATTGTAGATCTAAACCTATTTCTTTGAGGATAACTGAATTGTTTTTGAAAGATCAATTGCTTTTGTGTTCTGGAATCTACGGAATCTTCTTAGATTATTATTGGTTATTGTTCTTTCTTGTCTTCAGCAAGTAATTTATTCATTTCTCGCTCGATCCAATTGCTACAATGTTTTCTTTTATAAAAATTGTATTTTCTATTAGTTAAAATCACCATGTGTGAGTAGTCTCCTCTAGGGTTGATGGGTTAGCCCTAAGACTTTAGGAGGGAGATGTAGATCTGGATCTCTAGGTTGAATTGGGAATAAAGGGGCGTATTTCGGTCGATCCTTCTAAATCCCTAGGATAACTCGTACTGAGATCATGCCCACGGTCTGTGGAATTGAGGAGCTTAATGTAATGCCCTGATAGCTACTGCACAAGTACTAGAGGGGGGGTGAATAGTACTTTAAAATAATCAAGAGTATAATTCCTAATTATTGTGCACACTCAACCAACAATGCGGAATGAAAGATTGACAACAATGAAAGACAATGCAAACAAGCGATGTAACGGGTTCGGATCTACCCAAGTCTCCCTGACTTGTTCCCGGTGATCCTACGTCCCAAACACCCGGATCCCCTCCGGCTACTTGAGTTAGAATCCTCTAACCCAAGTTTTGCACTATGAAATTCTTGTAGAAAACCTCCACAAGATCAAATCATACACAAAACGAAATGTGACTCCCACAAACCGGGATCACAAACTTCTCTCACAAACCGAGAGAAAAACTTGCAATATCAAAGTAAATGAAATATAAACACTTCCCAACAAAATTATATGCCTTGAGTAAAACTTACAGATTTTAGGGCAAGAAGGATTTTGAGGAAGAGAATGTCACCAAACCCTAGCTCCACCAAGATGAACAGCGATCGAAGGCTAGGATGGAGTTGGTGACTTTGAATCAAGCTCTTGGCTTGAGTGGCTCACAATGAAGAGAATCTCTCTTGAGGAAATTAGGGCTCAAGGAGTTTGGAGAGATTCTTGTGAGAAATGAGGAAGCTTTAGAATGGAGTTGAATGCTTTCTCTTTGATCTCTAAATCACAATACATGTCATCCTTGAATGCTATGAAGAAGCATCACAAGTATATATAGGATAGAGAGAAGAGAGAGGGAAAATTCGTAGCATTTAATGCTCCAACGGCTCTATTCTGAAACAGTCTAATCGGTCTAAGAAGGATCACTGACCGATTAGTTTTGCAACTAGTCGGTCGGTGATTCTTCTTGGACCGACTAAATGGTTCACAGCCAAGAATGGAGAATTCAGGAGTTAGAACTAGTCGGTCTAAGAAGACTTACCAACCGACTAGTTTGACAACTAGTCGGTCGGTGAGCGTTCTTTGACCGACTAAGAGTTGAAAATCAATAGGCTGAACACAAGAAGAACTAGTCGGTCTAATAACAAATTCCAACCGACTAGTTTCATAACTAGTCGGTCGACGAATGTTCTTGGACCGACTAACAGTAAAACAGTAGCTAGGCTGAAAGAATGAAGGCATAACTAGTCGGTCTAAGAAGGATTCCTAACCGACTAGTTTGACAACTAGTCGGTCGGTGAACCTTCTTGGACCGACTAATTGGTCAACAGTGCCTAGGCTGAATTGAGCAAGGAGATCTAGTCGGTTCAAGAAGGTTTCTTAACCGACTAGATGACAATCTAGTCGGTTGGTTCTTCTTCTTGAACCAACTAAGATGCACTAGAAGCCGCGAAATGAAGCGTAAGGCTTCGGGAAAGTTTTCATGGGCTTCTACGATAATCCTAGCTCTAAGATATGAGCGTTAAGAAGATTATAATGTAAGACCCACTCAAGGCTTAACATTCTACGAAAAGAAGCTAGAAGACTATAAAATAAACTTGACGAACCGTCTTCAAAGTTTCAATCCGAATCTCTTGACTTCAATAAAACTCCTAGAGCTTCAATGAAGCTTCATGCACACGATCACGCGCTTTGAGAAGTCTTGAGACGTCGCTTTTGATGTACGTAGAATTTTGGCGACGATCTCCATAACTGCGCTCACAAAGAGTTAGTTCACGATATTTATTTTTGTTCATCATCAAAACCAAATCCGGGCAATCAATACTCAACATTCTCCCTCTTTTTGGTGATGACAAACCAACATAAATAATAATCAATAATAATAAGTCAAATGAAATTTACTTACCCCCCTGCATTGATGACACGTTAATTCTGAATTAAATAATAATCATACGCATCAAGCAGACGAGTAAAGTATAAAATGCGAACCCAATTATTGAAATTTAGGATCTAAATCCATTTTTATATCTTAACTCCCCCTGAATCTAACATATCATATTAGATTCACGGTAAAATGCTTTAAATTATCATTTAGCACATCGTCATTATTAATTCTCTCCCCCTTTGGCTTTAGCAAAAAGAGCGGGAGGAGATCAACGACAACAACAATGGCTAAAACAAAAGCACGAGAGTCGAAGAATACGACCACGGTCTAAATGATACCAACGTAAAATCACGAAGAAAATCAAAGCGTGACAACGAGACCATAGTCGAAAATCGAAAAATGAACTCATCAAAACTCAAATCAATTTCACATATTGAGTTATGGAACATACTCTCCAATATCAACATTCTTAGTGAATTTAGTGCATGGAAAACAATTCTATGTTTTCATAGAAACAATTCTATTTAATCAATATAATCGTCGAGTGACCAAAACAACATCAGAGACAAAAAGAAATATAATGTGCACACTGAAGGAAATGGCACCACGAGGTGTGTGTGTGTGTGTGTATATATATATATATATAACAGGATACATCAAAAGGTATACATCCGCCAACACAAATATAAACGATCATCAGATCGGAGCACATCATACAACATATCTCACAGCATACATCGAAGTATCACAAAACATACAAAAATTCATCAAAAATACATCAAAAATACATAACTACCCAACTATCCTACCCCACTCTCTCACGACAAGATATATCATCCAAGTGCACATGGGAGAGTCCTCCAACGCAAGCTCAGGAGGGGAGGCAGGATCAGCAGCAGCAGCAGGCTGTGCAGAAGAGGTGGTGGTCTCTGGATCGGCTGGAGTAGTAGAAGTCTCGGGAATGACTGGAGTGTCCACCGAAGGGAGGGTGGCAGCAGGAGTGCTCTCGGGAGCACCAGCAGAAGATGTGCCAACAGACGTACCCTCGGGGGCACGAACAGGAGAAGCAACAAGCTCCTCAAGATCAGCATCGTCCATGTCCTCCTCGTCAGAAACTGTAGGAGGAACCTCAATGCCCAAGTGAGAGCAGATGCGAGCAAGCATCTCCTCACATCGCGCAATGCGAGCCTCCTGACGGCTCTTAGAAGCTGAAGAGTCAGGGCGTGAAGGCGGAGGAGGAGCAGAAGGGGTAGTCCTTTGAACGTGACGCAAGGCCGCAAGAGACTTCTTGACGGCCGTCGCGTTCAGGGGAGGACCCAACGGACGCTGATCATCGGGAGGGAGAGGAACGCCAAAGTGACGAAATACTAGAGTCAACAGGCAGGGATAAGGAGTATGAGCTGACTTTGTGGACTTTCGGATGTATTCAAAGGAGTCCATCTTATCTAAGATAATGCGGGCCCAATTTATCTCGCTCCCCATAAAAAGAGCGTAGATAAGCTTGAGGAAAGGCTGGGAGGGCAAGCTAGAGGAGCCGTAATTCGGTAGAAGACACGACTTCAGAATGAGATTAATGACCCACGCATTAGGCTTGAAAGATTTCGATGGAACGCCAATCATGGCGGGAGGAATGACATGGAACATCTCAGCAAGCATGGTCTGGTCAAGATCGTGGATATTATCCACGGAGATATCAGAAGGAAGCAGGCCAGAGGATGAGACACCAATCAACTGCCCTAAGATCTCTGCCGTGAGGACAATAGGTGTCCCCAAGACAGTGGTCTCAATGCAGTGGGTGTCATCATACTCACCCCGAACTCGATTAGCATAGAACAATTTGACGAGTCAGGGATAGGGATGAGGATTCGCCTTGGGATCATGGCAAAGATAATCTAGAAGGCCGCTATAGGAGAGGAGATCTGCGAGATGTGGAAAGTCAGAGAACTGAACGAAATGATCCAAAATCAACGGACAGTGCTCAATACGGTTGTAAGCCGCAAGACACAACGGGTCATCGCGACACAACGAGATATCGACACCACCCAAAGGCATGGGAGCCTTCCCCTTAGACAGACGAGAGGAAGATCGAGGAAGAGTAGGAGCCTTTTCGGTAGGCTCGGTCTTCGAGATATACTCTTCGTCAGAGTCAGTTGGAGTGGGAGCACAGAATGGTCCAGGAGACAAAATCTTTTCTTTGGCCTTGGTCCGGGGCTTGGATTGGGATTGAGATGCGGCTCTGGGCTTGGAAACGGTGGTCCTCTTCTTCTTGAGGGGAGGCGAGGAAGAGGAAGGACGAGTGGTTTTGGCACGACGTTTGGGTTGAGGAGGGTCGGTAGGAGGAGACTCGACGGTCATGGGAGACGGAGTGGTAGGACGGACTGGGATGCATGTCTTCACCATAAGCTCGAGACAAGACAACACAAACGACGCACGAGATCGAACGAAATCGAACAAAAATAAACCTAGATAGAAACCCTAAAAGATTGAAATAGAAGCTGAAAATGAACCCTAAAAACTGAGAGATTGAGAGGAGATATACCCTAGGACGAGAGATGATCGACTCTGGAGGACCGGCGGTGGCCGACGGCGGCCGGAAGTGGCAGAGAGAGGAGAGGAGTCGAAGGGTTTGAGGGGTTTGAAAGGGAAGTCGCACTGATTAGAGTGAGATCTAATCGGTGCTCAAAGAATATAAGTCGATTGAAAGAGGAAAAGACCAAAGTGCCCTAACGCATTTAGTCGGTCTCAGTTAAAGAGCTGACCGACTAGAATACAATCTAGTCGGTCGGCCAATGAGCTTGGACCGACTAACTGCAAACAGTACCTGAAGCCAAATTTAGAGCATGAGTTAGTCTGTCTGAGTTCATTCACTGACTGATTAGAACTTAAACTTGTCGGTCGGTAAATGAACTAGGACCGACTAAGAGAGTCCAAAAATTTGAAAATCTGAAATTTTGAGTTCTCTCCTAAGAACACTTGGACGAAACAATGAAATACTCTCAAACATCATTATTCTACCCCATAAAACTTAGAAAATCAAAAATACGATGTGCATGAACATATCTAGCATAAATTCCGAAAATCCAATCATAAATCGAGAAAATCCCAACAAATCTAGCATGAGCATAAAAAATCATTATCATGCAGGATTATAGAAAATATGAATCCTAAATCTCGGATTCACCCATAATCCCTAATTCTCGACGTAACCACATAAAGGAGTCTTCCTTGAGTGGTTTCGTGAAAATATCGACGATTTGCTTCTGGGTTTCAACGTACACTAAAATGATGTCCTTTCTAGCAACATGATCATCTAGGAAATGGTGACGGACATCTATGTGTTGGAACGGGAATGGTGTACCAGATTCTTAGAGAGACATATTGCACTTTGGTTGTCTACAATGATAGGGCAAGTATCACAGTTTATACCGAAGTCTTTAAGAGTGTGTCTCATCCAAAGAACCTGAGCATACGCAGCACCGGCGGCAATATATTCCGCCTCGGTGGTTGAAAGTGATACAGAATTCTGCTTCTTGGAAAACCAAGAGACAATAGAATTTCCTATAAAATGGCAAGTGCCACTAGTACTTTTCCTGTCGGATTTGCATCCAGCATAATCTGCGTCACTATATGAGATTAACTCATATGTGCTAGACTATGGATAATATAATCCGTAGTCAAGTGTGTAACTTAAATAACGGAAAATACGTTTAACCGCTACTAAGTGAGATTCCTTAGGTTGTGATTGATAACGAGCACATACACATACAGCAAACATTATATCAGGCCGACTGGCAGTAAGGTATAATAAACTACCTATCATACCTCGATATAGACGAATGTCTACATCTTTGCCGCCCGTATCTTTATCAAGATGTGTAGTAGTGCTCATTGGAGTCTTCTTGCCAGAAGCATTCTCCATTCTAAATCTCTTTAGCAACTCCACCGTGTACTTGCTTTGGTGGATGAAGATTCCATCGTGCATTGGCGAATTTGGAGACCTAAGAAATATTTGAGCTCATCCATGTGGCTCATCTCAAATTGGTCCTTCATGACATTAGAAAACTCTTCGCAAAGAGTGAAGTTAGTAGCACCGAAAATGATATCATCAACATAAATTTGAACTAAAATAATATCATGATTGCCATACTTAACAAATAGTGTTGAATCAACTTCACCCATTTTAAAACCCAAATTCAAAAGAAAGTTCTTTAGGTGGTCATACCAAGCTCTAGGAGCTTGTCTCAAACCATAAAGTGCTTTCTTAAGTTTGAAAACATGATTTGGAAATTTTTCATTTATAAAACCCGGAGGTTGAGAAGCATAAACTTCCTCAACAACATCTCCGTTTAAAAACGCACTTTTTACATCCATTTGAAAGAGTTTAAAATCTTTATGGCATGCAAAAGATAACAACAACCTAATAGAATCTAATCTAGCTATAGGAGCAAAGGATTCTTCGAAATCTATACCTTCCTCTTGCCTGTAGCCTTGAGCAACTAATCGAGCTTTGTTTCGGACGACGTTTTGGTTCTCGTCGGTCTTATTCTTGAAGATCCACTTCGTTCCTATAACGGTGTGGTTCTTCGAAGGCAATGGAACTAGCTCCCAAACCTCATTCCTCTCAAACTGAATGAGTTCCTCCTCCATGGCTAGGATCCAAGAACTATCTTCGCACGCTTCGTTAATATTCTTTGGCTCTACTGAAGAGGCAAAAGCACAATGAGCGAAGTAGTTGACTTGAGATCTCGTCTTGACACTATCAAGTATGTTGCCAATGACTTGCTCATGAGGATGGTCACGAACTGTATGAAGCCGTTTGGGAACTCCCTGATCACTAGGAACATTCTCAAAAGAATCATCAGTAGGGTTAGTATCAATAGAATCAATAGAGTTAGAATTACCAATAGAATCACATATAACAACCATGGAGTCATCATCATTGATAATTCTAGGAGGGACAAAATTTTCATTGAATGAAACATGAAGAGATTCCTCGATCGTTGAGGTTCTTTAGTTGTATATCCGGTAGGCTTTGCTACGGGAGGAATATCCAACAAATATCCCCTCATCGGATCTTGGATCAAATTTGTCCAAACTACCATACGTGTTTTTAATAAAACATTTTGCACTAAAAACTCGAAAATGTTTAACTTGAGGCAATCTACCAAACAACAATTCATTACAAGTTTGTTTGATGACGGGCCTCAAGAGTACTCTATTAAACACATAGCAAGTGGTATGTTCCGCTTCCGCCCAAAATTGATGGCCAAGTTGGCTATCATCAAGCATCGTGCGAGCACATTCCACTAGCGTCCTATTCTTTCTCTCAACAACACCATTTTGAGGAGGTGCATGAGGGAAAGAAAAGGTGTGAGTAATACCAACTTCATCACAAAAATTTGATATAGACTCATTCTCAAATTCCCCTCCATGATCACTACAAATAGTGACAATGGTGGTTCCAATGAGATTTTGTACTTTCTTAACAAATATTGTGAAGTTTTCAAAAGTATCATTTTTATTACTTAAAGAAAATACCCAAGTAAATCTAGAAAAGTCATCAATGATGACAAGTCCATATCGAGCATTCCCTAATGAAGCAACTCTAGTTGGTCCAAAAAGTTCTAGATGTAATAGCTCTAGAGGCCGTTTAGAGGAAATGCTTTTCTTAGGTTTGAATGACGATTTTGGAAGTTTGCCTCGTTGACACGAGTCACAAAAGCTTTTCTTTTGGAAAGTAAGCTTAGGAAATCCTTTAATAGAATTTAACTTGGAAAGTTTGAAAGGTGTTCCAAAGTTCACATGACCAAAACGTCGATGCCATAAGTGTTGTTCATTCGTGTTGGCAATGAGACATTGTTCATGTGATTTTGGAAGATCTAGGATATAGATATCCTTATGACGTGTGCCAGAGAATAACAAATTATTATTATCTTTACTAAAAATATGACACATTCCTTTCGCAAAGCTAACTTTGTAAACCTTGTCACAAAGTTGGCTTATTGAAATGAGATTGTGATTTAAGCCTTTAATAAGGTAAACATCACTTATAAGAGGTTTAGATGGATTACCAACTTTACCAACACCAATGATGGTTCCGCTCTCATTGCCTCCAAAGACTACTCGGTTCCCATTCTCAATGGGCACCACTCCGGAGAGCAATTGAGCTTCACCCGTCATGTGTTTTGAACACCCGCTATCGAGTATCCACCCCATCCTTGGAGCTAAATTTGGATTTGTTGCTCCGTTTCTTTTTCTTGAGTACCTAAAGATAAAAATATCATTCCATGGTACCCAAGGTCATTGGGTCCTAAAAGATTAGACCTTTGGAAGCCAAGTCCAATTGGACTTAGACTTCCCAACATAATCATCATTGTGCACTACATTCATGAAATAAGAATTTATGTAAGCTTGTTTTTCATGCATGCTAGTGTCCTTCGGGCCCCAAATAGTGAATGTCTTGGGAGCCCTATTCCTATTGGGAGCATGCATACGTTGTTGATGTCTACGTGATGCATGTGGCCTATGAGGAGGTGGCCTAGGAAATGCATGTCGTGGATAAGCATATGGCACATGATGAAATGGTGGTGACGACATATGATATGGTGCATGATGGTAATCATTCATATAGTAATGATGTGGATGAACATATGCATGTGGAGGAACACATGCGTGAGTGTGTCTCACTTGGTGTGCACGTGCTCGTGGACGTGGAGCATAGAAATCATCATACGTGTGAACATGTGGAGTAGGAGGTGTGTTCCTACGTGGCATGGTATTGGTGTACATAAATGCATGACCCTTCTTTGGAGGTCCACCCAAAGTGGGTTTCTTTCCAAATGGGGGTGCGTACCTAGTGAAAGCACCATTTGTAGATGTACTACCTATGTGGTGTTTACTCCCACTAGTCGAGGCATCGGAAGTTGGCCTTACAAAGGTGGTGGAAGATTTGGATGAATTTCCCATCTTATACCCCAAGCCAATACGATGATTGGCCGGAAGTAAGTCATTTAGGATATTATCCAAATGGTCCTTACCTTTATTAAATTTATTAATTCGGCCTAATGTGGACTCATACTTCTCGGTGAGAGAAAGTATTGAAGTATCCAAAGTGGACACTTGAGTTGTGAGTACACAAACACGAGACTTGAGATTCTCATTCTCAATACTCAAAGTTGAGTTTCGAGAGATCAAATCTGCTATCTCGCGTTCATCCGAATTCTCAATATGAACATGCTCAAGTTGAGATTTGAGATTTACAATCTCATTTTTCAAACCTTTAACAACGGTGTCGTTGATGATGATGATAGGCTTAGGTGAGGTTTGGAGACTAGTTAGCTCATCTTTAGTCTTAGTATATCTATTTACTAGTTTAGAATATTTAGACCAAATTTGCTCGTGAGCTAATCTAAGGTCATCCATCGTTACCTCATCGCCTTCATCCTCGCTTTCATCGGAAGAGGTCTCTTGATCATGTTCCTCTCTTGCCATGAAGCACATGTGTGCTTGCTCCACTTGTTCATCGTCCGACTCTCCACTTGAGGAGTCCTCGTCGGAGTCAGTGAATGTGCCGCAAGTCCTTTCTTGTACCCTTTCTTTTACTTTCGAGACTTGTCGAACTTTGGCGCCTTCCATTTCTCCTTTTGTTTGTTTTGAGGACAATCCGCTTTGATGTGTCCTGGCTTGTTGCATTTAAAACACAAAGGAGCGGAGGCGTTAGTAGAACTAAATTTAGATTTGTTCTTGAAGTTACCTTTCTGAAAGAATCAGTTGAACTTCTTTGCCATAAGGGCAATGGATTCCAAGTCCAACTCGTCTTCCGATTCTTCATTATCGATAGATGTGATGGAGCGGCCTTGAACGCAATCGCCTTTTTCTTCGGCTCATCTTGCGTCAAGTACGACTTCATCTTGTCCTGCATCTTTATTTTACTGTCCTTGCGTACCTCATAGGACATCAAGGTACTTATTAGTTGAAGGACAGTATATTTATTCATATCGTTACCTTCCTCGATGGCGAAGGTACGCTTTTCCCAACAAGAAGGAAGTCCGTCAATAATCTTTGAGACTTTCTCCTTTTGGGTGTAAGTCTTTCCAAGAGCTTTCAACTCATTGGTAATGTCAACGAAGCGAGTATAGTACTCCTTCATCTTCTCATCCTGTTGCATGTGAAATAATTCGAATTCTTTATTTACAACAGTGAGTTTGGAGTCTCTTACCTTACTCGTTCCTTCATGCAAGATGAGGAGTGAGTTCCAGATTTGATATGCACTCTTACATGTGCATATCTTGTTGAAGTCTTCGGGCTCCAACGCACATTGCAATGCATTCATTGCCTTGGCATTGGTTACCTCTGCGGTGACCTCCGCGGTAGTCCACTTAGCGAAGTCTTGTTCGGCGGGCTCGACATACTCCGTCAATGTAGCTCTCCATAGTGAAGTGCTCCGGAGGAACGTTTCCATCCGGTATTTCCAGTACCCATAATTAGCACCGTTGAAGTAAGGAGGCCTAGTTGAGGAGTGTCCTTCCATCACCGAAGAAGCTCCTTCACGGTTCCTGAAGGTGCTATAGTCTGAAGGTGGACGAACGTTATTGTTGTCGTTGGTAGACATAGCTATGAACTTGGCTCTGATACCAAATGTAATGCCCTGATAGCTATTGCACAAGTACTAGAGGGGGGTGAATAGTACTTTAAAATAATCAAGAGTATAATTCCTAATTATTGTGCACACTCAACCAACAATGCGGAATGAAATATAGACAACAATAAAAGACAATGCAAACAAGCGATGTAACGGGTTCGGATCCACCCAAGTCTCCCCGACTTGTTCCCGGTGATCCTACGTCCCAAACACCCCGATCCCCTCCGGCTACTTGAGTTAGAATCCTCTAACCCAAGTTTTGCACTATGAAATTCTTGTAGAAAACCTCTACAAGAGCAAATCATACACAAAACGAAATGTGACTCCCATAAACCGGGATCACAAACTTCTCTCACAAACTGAGAGGAAAACTTGCAATATCAAAGTAAATGAAATAATAAACACTTACCAACAAAATCATATGCCTTGAGTAAACTTACGATTTTAGGGCAATGAAGATTTTAAAGGAAAGAATGTCACCAAACCCTAGCTCCACCAAGATGAACAGTGATCGAAGGCTAGGATGGAGTTGGTGACTTTGAATCAAGCTCTTGGCTTGAGAGGCTCACAATGAAGAGAATCTCTCTTGAGGAAATAGGGCTCAAGGAGTTTGGAGAGATTTTTGTGAGAATGAGGAAGCTTTAGAAATGGACTTGAATGCTTCTCTTTGAATCTCTAATTCACAATAAATGTCAGCCTTGAATGCTAGGAAGAAGCATCACAAGTATATATAGGATAGAGAGAAGTGAGAGGGAAAATTCGTAGCATTTAATGCTCCAACGGCTCTATTCTGAAGCAGTCTAATCGATCTAAGAAGGATCACTGACCGATTAGTTTTGCAACTAGTCGGTCAGTGATTCTTCTTGGACCGACTAGAAGGTTCACAGCCAAGAAGGAGAATTTCAGGAGATAGAACTAGTCGGTCTACTTGCCAACCGACTAGTTTGACAACTAGTCGGTCGGTGAGTGTTCATTGACCGACTAAGAGTTGAAAATCAATAGGCTGAATTCAAGGAGGACTAGTCGGTCTAAGAACAAATTCCAACCGACTAGTTTTACAACTAGTCGGTCGATGAATGTTCTAGGACCGACTAACTAGTCAACAGTAGCTAAGATGAAAGAATGAAGGCATAACTAGTCGGTCTAAGAAGGATTCCTAACCGACTAGTTTGACAAATAGTCGGTCGGTGAACCTTCCTGTATCGACTAATTGGTCAATAGTGCCTAGGCTGAATTGAGCAAGGAAATCTAGTCGGTTCAAGAAGGATTCTTAACCGACTAGATGACAATCTAGTCAGTTGGTTCTTCTTCTTGAACTAACTAAGATGCACTAGAAGCCGTGAAATGAAGCGTGAAGCTTCGGGAAAGTTTCTATGGGCTTCTACGATAATCCTAGCTCTAAGATATGAGCGTTACGAAGATAATAATGTAAGTCCTACTCAAGGCTTAACATTCTACGAAAAGAAGATAGAAGACTATAAAATAAACTAGACGAACCGTTTTCAAAGCTTCAATCCGAATCTCTTAACTTCAATAATGCTCCTTGAGCTTCAACGAAGCTTCAGGCACACGATCATGCGCTTTGAGAAGTCTTGAGATGTCCCTTTTGATGTACGTAGAATTTTGACGATGATCTCCATAACTGTGCTCACAAAGAGTTAGTTCATGATATTTATGTTTGTTCATCATCAAAACCAAATCCGGGGAATCAATACTCAACACTTAAGGGGTATCCTTGAGATTTAAATAGGGAAATTAGTGGATCCAACCAAGGCTCATGACCATGCCAGGCTCGTGCCTTGAGGGGATCCACCGATGAACTATATCACTACATTGACGGCTACCACTATTACGTCAATGAGAGCCACCGAAATGCCTCGAAATTCTAACCCATGAGAGTGGTATGAATTGAGAGACTAATCCCCTATACCTAATGCAATGTAAGGATCCCATTCCAACATCGATCTCTGATGGTCTTAGCGGTGATCCATAAGACCCTAGTTTTCTTTATTATCAAGTCAACAACACCACCACAACCAAACTTTCCAAACCGATCGCTATCTCACTTTGAGATCTAAAAATAATCTGAGACCTCAAATACACTGTCACCGTCCTTGTGGGATCCGACATCTTTTATACTATAATTTGACACCGTTCGCTTGCGGATAGAGCCCGGAGCTGACACCTAGGAGCCATACTACGCCTAGTGACTATGACACCACTAGGTGGAATTTAGGTGTAGCCTCGGGGTGCGTCATACATCTAAGTGACCAGTGACACTTCGTGTTTAGAGGGTACATTACATTGATTTGAATAATCTTGGTGGCATGAAACGTCACTCGCATTCTGTTTGTGATCAAAATTCAGTGCAACAACATATCAATCTTTAACCACTCTTCTATATACCTAAACTTTTATAATCTTGGTTGACATCATTCTGTAAAAACCTATGGTTCGTTCTTAAGTAAACCTTCTGTATTCCAGTCTACACAAGTTCTGTAGCCGATTAAGTGTATGTATCAATCATGACTCTTTGTTAGTTTGTAAGAAGTGATGGCACACGTTATCCACCATAGCCATATATATTATTCATGTAGGTGTTACAAATTAATGGAACCCAAGGGACACCCACTAATAGTGGGTGTAATGGTGGATGTTAGTGGGTGGAGACCAAAGGTCTCTCCCATTCATAACAGTCATTACTATTTTTGTTCTTATTTTCATTTCTTCTTGTTGATGTTTATGTTTTATGAGCATCGTGTTTACAATTATCAGGCTACGGCTTATGTTAATAAACATCTGGCTTTTTCTTTATTATTATCAGTAGTACTTTGGATTGGCAAAAAGCTCAAGCCTACTGGTGCCTGGCCCGAGCCCGGCCCGAGGCCTGAACGGGCCTGTATATTTCGGAAGCCCGCCTGTCACAAGTCCGGGCCCAGCCCGGCCCGCTGTCAAGTAGGGCCGAGACTGGGCATGCAAAAGCCTGAGCCCGGCCCGTTGCCATCCCTAGACCTGTCCGCCACCAAAATTAGCTTTTATTCGAGAGGAATCCCATCAACCAACGGCCTCAAAGGATGAAGACCTTCCCACGGGCATGTGTCCTCATAGCTGCCCGATCCAGGAACTGACACTAATATACCCGAAGGCGCTACTTGGGCTGTGGCCTGAGCTTGGGTTGCAGCAAAAACTTGTGGCTCGGCTACGTCAGTATCCGAAGGAGTTAGGCTCGGGAGAGCAATCTTACTCCCACTCTTCTTTCCATTAAATTTTTTAGCCCTGGCCTAGGTGTGAACTCTCTTTCTCTTCAGGCCTTTGGCATTCTCGGCATAATTCCCAGCTATTTGAATAGAGCTCTTGATGACTTTAACCGAGCATTGTTCTAGACTGGTCGTAGGTCAGGACGGGGTGCTACCCTTTGTCTTCCAAAGAGAGGTACGAAATGTTGAATCTGGATCGTAGCCTAGAGGGGGGGTGAATAGGCTAATAAAAATATTCGTGCAACCCACGAACAATCCCACGCAGTTATAGGCACAGACAGGGCAATAAAATAGCAATCACAGAAAACACAGAGATATACCCTAGTTCGGTCGTCCCCACGACCTACTCCAACCCCCGAAAGAAACTACTAGATAGATATGTAATCTAGTACAGCTACAATAAGTCAAGATCCTAAATCTACTCTCACCTAGCTCGTACGCACACCACGTGCTCTACACTATCAATCTAGTCAGATGCTCTCCCTCCGTGACGACTCTCAAGTCGTCAGGTCCCCAAAAGTAACACAAAAGGTAATGTTCCCCCTACAGAGATCGCTACACCAATACAAAGATAAATAGATAGAGTTTTAGAAATGCTCAGTAATGGTGTGTCGTATCTGTCAATAGGCGCAGGTTAGATCTGTATCTGACAAGATGTAGTCGTCTCAGTAAGTCGTGCAACTCAAGTTGCGGCACTTGCTATTGAGAGCTCCTTCAAACTTAATTTCTCTCCACTTATGATTGCCTTTGTTTGTACACATGCACTGGTGATGGCAGGTGCTTATAACATGGATTATATTATCTTGCACATGGAGCTTTCATTTTTGTGCCCCACAGAGCATATAGGCTTTCTTATAATTGGGTACCTGCAAGAAACAACAGCACATGAGACTTGAAAGCTCTGTTTCCTATTTGTATAAAGAGAAGCTATCCAAGACTACAGTATAGAGGAAACTATCTCCCTGTGTGTCTTCCTTGTGTTGGGCCTTCCTCAAAGTTACGGCTCCTTGCTCAAAACTTTGCACACACAAAAACCGAGCACATCAAAACAGTCCTTTTGTGCATCTCTGAAGGCCGGCCTGTTCTTCTTAAGAAAAAGGATTCAGCCCTGTTTGTTGGGGTTGAAAGCTTTGGACGTTTCAAAGAGGAGCACCCAAGAATTTGCAAGTTCTGAACAAAAATCAAGCCTCTACCTTTTTAAAATCTCGGCTGCTCCTTGGTTTTTTTGTGTAGTGCGGAGGCTTGGAGAAAACCCCAGTATAAACAATTCCCCCTTCTCTCTTTGAACTTGCAATGAATATGCAATTATCTGCTCTTGGGGAATTGGATGATTCGGCCTCCTTTTAAAAAAATTCCCCCTTTAAAAAAATAGGATAATGCTGCCAACTCCTCTCTCCGTTTTTGAGATGCTCTCCAAGATTTTCAACAAAGAAAGAAAAGCAATCAGCCTTAAAAATTGTGCCGCACCCTGTGCTTTTGGAACCAAAAGGCAAGATCAAAAATAAATGATGAGGGCTTAAAAAAAATCGGCAGACCCTTGGGTTAAAAAATTTGTGCGGCTATGTATATGATCAGCAAACCCAAAATCAAGGGAAATTGGAGATGTTTTAAATAATAAAAGAATAGCTATACTTGAGTTGTACGGCTACAAACAAAAAGAACTGGCCGGCTCTCCTTTTTTTCTCTCTTCTTTTAAAAACCTAGGTCACAGGTCAAAAAAACAATGATGGGCTTTAAAAGTCTAGCACACAAAACAGATGTGCTCAGATTGCTTTCGGTTTATTCTTTTTTGTTTAATTATTCGAAGCAAACAAAGGCCTGTGTCATTTTTTTGTTATCACCAATTAAAAAAAACAGGGCTTTGAGAATAGGAGATATGTTATAAGATTAGAGGACACCCTTCCATTGGGATCCTAATGTGACTCTCCTTTGATCTCATCTCTCCTTAGTGGACTATTTCTCCTTTGCACATTGACCACGCCTTTCCGTGAATTAGTCGCATGTTTGCCGTTCCTGAAACACTTAGCACACGTGTTAAAAACGTTCATACACGTTTGTTATCATCAAACACAAAGTTCATAGATCGTTGCTACCAACAATCTCCCCCTTTTGATGATGACAAACTAAATATAAGATTTGACCAATAAGCTTTTCAAATAGTGTGTGTGAAAGTGTGACGAGAGATGGTGACATATATAATGATGTGCAAGCACCGATGTGCAAAGTTTAACAATAAGCATGCTCCCCCTATTCTAGTGCTTCCCCAATATTCATTGACGAGAGATGGTGACATATATAATGATGTGCAAACACCGATTTGCAAAGTTTAACAATAAGCATGCTCCCCCTATTCTAGTGCTTCCCCAATATTCATTGCTTCCCTCTTAATCAAACAATCATATTTTCACGTGCATTAATATCAAATCTTCCCAAAATTTTCTCCCCCTTTGTTATCACCAAAAGTTATAACACGAAGTCAAAATCATATACCATACAAAAAGAGAGCATTATAAGCCAATACCAACAATTGCATGTATACAATCATAGAATAATCAAGTCAAAATCCAATGAAATTAAACAACTAAGATTTCAACACCAACGTGTGAAGTGTGATGATTAAAATTGAAGCACATGAGGGAGAGTTATTTAAGAAAGTCAACCAGAACCAATCCACATTTTCCAAATAACGATCTATCACATAGGATTGATTTTTCCCACCTCATTAAAATGAGTTCTAGGTACCACACCCCAAGACATAGCCTATAAGGACTCTTAGATGTGGGCGTGGCATTGCTTGACGAGTAAATACACCAACCTAAAGTTTACCCATAAAGCTTATGTTGGATACTCGTGGGTAATACCGTTGCCAAGGATTGTATCCATTTTCCATACGGAGCAATTATCTTTTGTTTTCACATACATTTTTTTTTAAAATACTTATACCAATAATTTCTTTTGCTCAATTTTTATCCATGGCAAGGTATATCATATCCCTTAGATTTTCAGTTAAATTTTCCTCCTACATTCACTTTCCACACTTCATAAATGATATCTCCAAATGTGCAACAATAATAATACATGTGAAAGTGAAGTAGGTGGTGTAGAAATCAAGTTATTTTCATTCATTGAACATGCCATGAATATTTAGAAAGATGAACATGCGCATGTGGCAAAAGAAATAATACACCAATTTCTACATACATATGAAATTCATACGTGCATACTTCAATAATATATCAAAGTGAAAAGATACACATTTAAGCACCAATTTTTTCCAGTTTTTCAGTTTTTCAGTTTTTTTTAAATGCATGAGGTACTAAAGCAAACATGAGATGCAATCACAGAAACAAACAAAAAATCATGCACACATAACAATTCAACTACTAGCACACAAATAAAGAAAAGTCATGCACACACAAAAAAGACTATGAAGATATTCATTAAGTTCAAAGAATAAGATATACCTTCGCGTTGCCGTTTGACTAAGGAGCTAAAAATAATGAGACATTCAATTTATCGCTCCTCGTCAAATTTCCATCTCACCTACAAAAGAGGTGTCGTGTGTGACCTTGGAATCCAACAAGGTCCACTCACATTAGTCATCAAAGATTTAGGGACCCATATTTGTTTGAACTTAATATTTTTGTTCCTATATTTGCAATGATATGAAGTATGACCAATACATCCACATGTAAAGCACTTAGCATGAAAATTTCCAAGCTTTGTTGATTCAATGTGAACTTTTCTATATTTTGATTTTTTCCAACATTTTTAAGACCATATCCTAGTCCTTGCCTATTATTGCCATAAAGTTGATTTTCAAGAATAATGTCCAAATTTTGTTTTCCAATAGAAAATTTCTTTAATGACAATTCTAAACTAGCGACTTTGGATTTCAAATGAGCATTTTCGTTCACAAGTAAAGTGCATTTACTAATGAAAGCTTGCTTGTTTTCCTCTTCTTTCTTTTCAAAATCCCTCATTTTTTCTTTAAGTTCAAGTTTTAGCATGTTAATCTTTTCAGAAAGTAATTCATTTTCAGTTTCAAGCTTTATCTTATCTAGCTTATACATGCTAATATCCTTTAATAAAGAGGGACACGAAAGAAAATCAATTTCTTCAGGCAAGCTAGCTTTCTCTTTTTCTAAAATGGTGATGGTAGATTTGCATGCAACAAGCTCTTGTTTAAGATTTTTCATTTCTATAGACATGTCATACTCAGTTTGTTGCATATCAAAATTATCATTCCTATAACATTCCACATCAGCTTCTAGCTCATCAATTCTATGTTGCATTCCTTTACAAATTTCTAAGAATTCAGTTTTAGTGGGAGATTCTACCTCATTGTGTTTGGCCATCAATGCCATGCAGGAGTGGGCTTCATGTTCCTCATCATCCTCCTCAGCTTCGCTATCCATGTCCCACGTCAGCACTTTTGTTTTTCCTTTTGCAACTTGAGCTGTGTGTTGTTGTGGGCAATCTTTTATGTGGTGCCCTTTCTTCCTGCATTTAAAACATTCACTTCTATTAACAGCTTTCTGATCATAGGAATTTCTACCAAAATTAGAATTATTAGAACGAATGAACCTTTTTCCCATCTCAGCTCTTCCTTGATCAGTCTAAATGTATCTCCTGAAGTTTCTGACCATTAGAGCTTGCTCTTCATCAAGATCGTCGTCGTTAGCTTGAAGAGCTAATGGTGTGGAAGCTTTGGTCTTCTCTTCAGGTTTCTCTCTTCAGGTTTCTCTCTGGCTTCTATACTCTGCAACTCAAGCTCGTGTGACATTAGGTTGCATATCAAGTCCTCCACTTTCATTGTTGATAAGTCCTTAGCTTCTTGAATAGCCGTGACTTTAGGCCTGAACGAGCTTGGTAGCACCCTTAAGATCTTTCGTACCTGTTCATGGCTAGAGTATGGCTTACCGAGGGAACTGGATTTGTAGACGATGTCTGTGAACCTCACAAACATTTCTTTCACAGATTCTGTTGGTAGCATGCGGACGCTCTCGTATTCTGTGCAAAGCAACGCAAGTCTGGATTCCTTCACTTGCGATGTTCCCTCGTGTGTCACCTCCAGAGTATGCCAGATTTCCTACGCAGTTAGACAATGTGAGATACGATTAAACTCAGATTTATCAAGAGAACATATAAGTGCATTCATAGCTTTACCATTAAGAGTATAAAGTTTCTTATCAGCTAAATCCCACTTGTCTTTAGGCTTAATCATGAAAGTGTCTTCAATTTTAATAGTGGGTATACTATAACCATTTTCAACAATATCCCACACATCATAATCTACAGACACTAGATAGATTTTCATCCTAGCCTTCCAATATGCAAAGTCTACACCGTTAAACTTAGGGGGACGGGCTATAGACTGACCTTCAGCAAAAGCACAATCAGATATATTCATGGTCATCTAAAAATCTAGACTAGATCCTCTAAACTGGCTCTGATACCACTTGTTGGATCTGGATCGTAGCCTAGAGGGGGGTGAATAGGCTAATAAAAATATTCGTGCAACCCACGAACAATCCCACGCAGTTATAGGCACAGACAGGGCAATAAAATAGCAATCACAGAAAACACAGAGATATACCCTGGTTCGGTCGTCCCCACGACCTACTCCAGCCCCCGAAAGCAACTACTAGATAGATATGTAATCAAGTACAGCTACAATAAGTCAAGATCCCAAATCTACTCTCACCTAGCTCGTACGCACACCACGTGCTCTACACTATCAATCTAGTCAGATGCCCTCCCTCCGTGACGACTCCCAAGTCGTCAGGTCCCCAAAAGTAACACAAAAGGTAATGTTTCCCCTACAGAGATCGCTACACCAATACAAAGATAAATAGATAGAGTTTTAGAAATGCTCAGTAATGGTGTGTCGTCTCTGTCAATAGGCACAGGTCAGATCTGTATCTGACGAGATGTAGTCGTCTCCGTAAGTCGTGCAACTCAAGTTGCGGCACTTGCTGTTGAGAGCTCCTTCAAACTTAATTTCTCTCCACTTATGTTTGCCTTTGTTTGTACACATGCATTGGTGATGGCAGGTGCTTATAACATGGATTATATTATCTTGCACATGGAGCTTTCATTTTTGTGCCCCACAGAGCATATAGGCTTTCTTGTAATTGGGTACCTGCAAGAAAAAATAGCACATGAGACTTGAAAGCTCTGTTTCCTATTTGTATAAAGAGAAGCTATCCAAGACTATAGTATAGAGGAAACTATCTCCCTGTGTTTCTTCCTTGTGTTGGGCCTTCCTCAAAGTTACGGCTCCTTGCTCAAAACTTTGCACACACAAAAACCGAGCACATCAAAACAGTCCTTTTGTGCATCTCTGAAGGCCGGACTGTTCTTCTTAAGAAAAAGGATTCGGCCCTGTTTGTTGGGGTTGAAAGCTTTGGACGTTTCAAAGAGGAGCACCCAAGAATTTGCAAGTTCTGAACAAAAATCAAGCCTCTGCCTTTTTAAAATCTCGGCTGCTCCTTGGTTTTTTTTGTGTAGTGCGGCGGCTTGGAGAAAACCCCAGTATAAACAATTCCCCCTTCTCTCTTTGAACTTGCAATGAAGATGCAATTATCTGCTCTTGGGGAATTGGATGATTCGGCCTCCTTTAAAAAAAATTCCCCCCTTTAAAAAAATAGGATAATGCTGCCAACTCCTCTCTCCGTTTTTGAGATGCTCTCTAAGATTTTCAACGAAGAAAGAAAAACAATCAGCCTTAAAAATTGTGCCACACCCTGTGCTTTTGGAACCAAAAGGCAAGATCAAAAATAAATGATGAGGGCTTAAAAAAATCGGCAGACCCTTGGGTTAAAAAATTTGTGCGGCTGTGTATATGATCAGCAACCCCAAAATCAAGGGAACTTGGAGATGTTTTAAATAATAAAAGAATAGCTATACTTGAGTTGTGCGGCTGCAAACAAAAAGAACTGGCCGGCTCTCCTTTTTTTTCTCTCTTCTTTTAAAAACCTAGGTCACAGGTCAAAAAAACAATGATGGGCTTTAAAAGTCTAGCACACAAAATAGATGTGCTCAGATTGCTTTCGGTTTATTCTTTTTTGTTTAATTATTCGAAGCAAACAAAGGCCTGTGTCATTTTTTTGTTATCACCAATTAAAAAAACAGGGCTTTGAGAATATGAGATATGTTATAAGATTAGAGGACACCCTTCCATTGGGATCCTAATGTGACTCTCCTTTGATCTCATCTCTCATTAGTGGACTATTTCTCCTTTGCACATTGACCAAGACTTTCCGTGAATTAGTCGCACGTTTTACCGTTCCTGAAACACTTAACACACGCGTTAAAAACGTTCACACACGTTTGTTATCATCAAACACAAAGTTCATAGATCGTTGCTTCCAACACGAAAGGCATCCTGTAGCTCGGGATCGACCTGATATTCATGTCTGGTCATGTCTATAAAAGGAAAGAAGATTAGGGAGGGTGAGTATGAACACAAGACCCAAGAATTGGTCTGACCTTCTGCCTAAACTGTTTTCAGCAACATCTTGATGGACAGCAAAACCCACACAGTTTTATGGCTATCCGTTCGTGCTAACAAGCGTCGGGTGGCTGCACTCCCTTCCTCAGAGAGGGAGACATCTTCGTTAGCCACGAGACCAGGTCATCCTCAATGGGTGAGAAAGGTCACATCGGCCAGAAAGTTCACAAAAACAAAATGTTCCTTTCAATCGTGAATAGAGCTAGGAATGTCCTTAATTAAGTGTCTCATTCTTCTGGCAATCATGTAATACCACACGCCAAACTTGGTGAGCTTCACCTGGAAGAAACAATTAAATAGTGCCATGGTCGGCTCTACTTTGTTCAGCTTGCAAAGCATGATAAAGCCAACCAGACAACCAACTGAATTCGGCGTCAATTGACAAAGAGAAAGGCCAAGAAAATTCAATACTTGCATCATGAAAGGATGCATACGGAAGAGGAGTCCCTGAAGAGAAGTCCTCGTATACACACCCAACCTCACATTCACAACGGAAACCAATCCTCTCATTGTTTTGGGGGATCCGAGCCTGATATAAAGGTTGGAGATATTCATTCTGAATTTTTAGAGCAGTTTGGTAGGTACTTTTGGGGACTAGATTCATGATCTCATCAGGCACGAGAGATTGGTCCTCATCAACTTGCAAGATCGAGGCCTTGGAGTCACTAGGTACAAGAGCCAAAACATTCCCTTTGTCCATAGCACGCTCTGACTACGAAGACTGAGCAACCCCTGGTGCATCATCAGAGCATGAAAGATCCTTCAGAAAAGAGACTTGGTAGCGGCAATCTCTACTTTACCCATCTCTTCCCACAAATTGGTAGTTTCGGACGTTAACAAGGAAGGGGATACAAGAATCCTCAAAAGCAACGAGATCAAACAAGAAGAGTGAAAAACAAGAGTGACGAATGAGGTAAAGTTTTTTCTGAAAGCACAGGTAGAAAAGTTCGCCTCTTTCACCTTTCTTCTCCCATTATACAAGGACCGTCTTTTTTCAATCAAGCTCAACCATTCAATTGGGGGCATATGTCAACATCCAAGAAAACCTATGCCCTGGGCCTCATACCATTACAACAGCCAAATCAAATGGTCAGGAATTCTGACGGACAAAATCAAATCTCCGGCTTCGACTACCGTGCCCAATTAATAAGACGCCACATCATCCGATCTCAATCATCGCCTCATTCGAGCTCGGTAGATGTGGGTCCATTGTTACTACATTGGGGCAGCCCACGTGGCAGAGAAAATATTTTACTCAAATAAAAAAGCCCAAGATGAGTACATCGCCTCGGCCCAAAAGCCTAGAGGCCCACATTGGAGGCTAGCCACTTGCCCAATCAAAGTGACATCACATCCACCTGTTAAGCTCCTGAATATTAAGGAGTTGGTTAGTAACGGCGGGAGTGAATGGCCAGCTGTTATGCTCCTTTTCATGCATGGGAGATGGTACAAATGAGGGACAATGATGCATTATAAAGGCGAGGTTGTTCATCAAACAACATTGGAAGGAACCACCACCTATAAGAAGTCTCAATAGCGCTAGGACAGAGGCCTCTCGACAAAAAAAAAACAAAAAAAGTCAGGTACTTTGACACTCAGTGATCTGATTCCATTTTACATTTTCTCCATAGCTCGGCGAGTCAGTGATCCGACGACCTCCCAATAGGTCGAAGCTAGCTACCCCGAGCCCTACGTAGTCACCACTGACTTAAGCATCGAATGAGATTTGGGTCGAAACCGAGATCAGACCCCCTTGACGATCTTTTCTGTGTTGCAGATCTACCAAGTAGATCAGACATAGGTTGGGGTTCAACCCAGCAGCTCGGGCCTATCACTCCCTGACCTGGGATCGTCTCTCCACGGGTTCCAATCATCGGTTACATTTCCTTATATAGCTCGGTGAGTCAGTGATTGGACGACCTCCAAATAGGTTGGAACTAGCTGCCCCGAGCACTTCTTAGTCACCTCTGACTTAAGTATCTGAGGAGAATTGGGTCAGAACCCAGATCAGACCACCTCTAACATTCTTTCCTGTGTTGCAGATCTACAAAGACATGTCGGTGTTAGGTCAGGTTTCAACCCAGTAGCTCGGGCCTATCACTCACTAACCCGGGATCGTCTCTTCTCGAGTCCCATTCATCGGCTGAAGGAGCGCCACGTCACTGGAGACGTCCTCGTCAGCGTCCTACTCACTGTTGACAGATTCACCCATCAATAATATAGATTTAGACCGAGATTAGTTTTACACACAAAATGTTGTGGTTAATGGTTATGTGCTTGTTATCAAAGTATGGCTAGGATTTGGCAGTTGTTTCTTTTTAAGTGTTTTTTAAAAGCTAAACCGGGACTAATTCACTTCAAAAGGACTGAGAATCAAACTTAAACAAACGCTGAATGCATGTTCATGGAGATAAAATCATAATTGTTTTGCTATTAATTAATACCAGATCGTTCTCTGATCCGTATACAAGTCCAAAACAAAAACAAAACAAAAGAAAATCTGAACTCCCCCACAAACACCCAAGGAAAATAACATGAGAAAAAAATAGAAACCAAGAGAAAACATGTGCAATCATAGACCTCGGTCAGTGTTTGGGAGCTTAAACCGCAATTCCACGTTCCACTGATGAGTGTGGAATCGTTATTGGCATTCAACTTCATGAACTACAAAATATGCATAGTCTGAGCACAGGCCGAACAAACGACCTGCAACGATCCAGGAGGGTGGCCGGGCGATCACACGGCGCTGCTGCCGACCTTGTTCCCCTCGCCGCCGCGGACGTTGGTCATGCCGATCTCTCCCTTGTTACGAGCCGCCAATATCTTCTGCGTGGAACTGTAGTACGCAGCGTACAGTATGATCTGCACTACCGTCAGTGCTAGCCCGACGCCATTGGGAACCTGAAAAATTGAAGAGTGCATGTCAACCATTATATATATATATATATACACACATTGGAAAGAAGGAATCGAATCCTCGACCTCTCATAAGAGAGAGCTGACAAATACCACTAAGCCAATTGGCTCGGGTCATGCCATTCCTCTAAATTTTATTAACCCCAATGAATTCAAATGGGAATTCAATGAGCTTACGAGTATGTTGATGTCGAATTTGAGGAGGGAGTAGATGGTCCAACAAGCTCCATTGGCAAGAGACGCAAGAGAGAGGTAGATGGGCATGAACTCCACGCTTTTTGTTTGTATAACCATTTTCTGCACACAATGCAACAGTCTTAATCATGGTAATGGTTGGTAAGATTAACATATATGCACGCATGTGTGCTTACCATGACACCCAGCGGCGCGGCGTACATGAGGATGTTGAAGACGATGCATATGATACCGATGATCGTGGCGCGCTTGTGCTTCGTGTCGATGAGGGAGATGATGAGCACGCCGAGGACGATGGTGACGATGAGCTCGGCGACGGTGATGAGGATCAGCTTGATCTTCTCCTTTGCCGGGGAGTACGTCACGAAGATGACGATGTAGACGAACTGTATCACGACGCCTGCGCCGTTGATGGTGATAACAAGGGTGCTCCCTGGTTTGACAATGGGGAGGCCATACTCGACCCAAAGCACGCAATTAGCCAAGGAGCAGAGGTACGGGAGTGGCGAGAATTGCTGCACATCTTTCTTCTTGACTATGTTAACAAATGTTGGCCTGCAATAACATTCATCGTTGAAAGGAAGAAACTATCTTTAAAATATAGCAAACACAACACAAGTCCTATTGATGCAAAGATTTGAAAATAGAATCTAATACTGTAAAGATTTGAAAATATCGGTGCTTACGATGGTGATAAGAAAAGCAGCAGTGATATTACATTTCCTGCACCCAAAACAGTAATCAAAAGAGGTCAGTAAATTTTTTTAAAAAAACAATCCGAATGATTCATGTAACTTCTATATATACGGACAATTTTGACAATTTTTCAGCATTGTCAAATTAAAAGAATTCACCCAATAAATAGATTGTCATAATAAAATAACATCATCTTATACACATGCAAAGGTGGTGACAATAAGCACGATGCTCAAAATAGAAACAAAGAAACAACAGAAGCAAATGCGGAGCAAAACTAATGCATGAGTGCATGATAGAATCGACCCCTCAAGGAAGAATGCAACTTCGAGCCTACCGATGATCCCAACGACCGTTCGGATGGTGTCCGTCGAAGCCATGGATATCTACCTTTGAATGAAGAGGAGGAAAAAGAAACAATACGATAGCCTCAAGAATAAGAAGCAAATGATGTCTTATAACATAGAGTTAAACTTGGCTACTTTGATGCAAGACTAGAACTTTTTTTTTCGTTTTTTCTGTTTTTGGTTTTTGGTTTTTTTTGTTCTTGGGTTTGGGGAGGGGAGGCTAATGAAGGAAATTAGGAGAATGGCACTTTATTGAAGGCTTTGTACATCCCACAGGAGAATGGCACTTTATTGATTATTGAAGGCTTTGTAGCAAACATTGAGCATATTTAAGGCAGCTAAGCAGGAAGAATAGGCCACAAATTTTTCATGGGTTCAAAGGAGGACAAGACCCGAGTAAACTGGGCAGTTTGCAGATGTTTGCGGATGTCCAAAGGAAAGGGGAATGTGAATTGAGGAAGAAATTTGACCAGGATTTGCATAACAGAAAATGGTTTTTGTCCCCCTTAGTTTTAGATGATTTTTTGTTTTATTAAAAAAGAGTTAATCAAACATAACAAAGGCATAACGAAAAGAGTTAATCAATGTGACCAAAAAAATAAATATTTAATCAAACATAAGAAATATATATGGTTAATATAATAGCATGTTAAGGTTATATACCGTGTTAATTTTAATGGTACTAAGTATACACCATGTATATGATTATACCATTTACTACGTATATGCATTCATATATCATATAAGAGAAAAAGGGGAATCATGTGGCCAATGAGAAAAAGTGTCAGGTGTACACCCACAACCAAGCCAGTCCCATATGTTTTTTGAAAAAAATTTCCCAATATGCTTTACACCTCATGGATGATCACCACACCAAAAATCAAGTGCTTCCAAAACTCTTTGCCCATCGATCCACCTGTTGCAAAATCAACGGTCGCATAACATGGAACTTTTTGCAATGAGTTGCATAACATAGAATTTTTTGCAATGGGTGGATCGATGGGCAAAAAGTGTTGGAATCACTTGATTTTTGGTGTGGTAATCATCCATGAGGTGTAAAGCATATTGGAAAAAAATTTCAAAAAATTATGGGAGGGGATTGGCCGCGGGTGTCCACCTGACGATTTTCCTCCTTGGACACCTGACCCACATTAATCTCATCATATAATATACCATATCTATTATGCATTTGATGACTTTTTTGAATTTTTGTCCTACGTGGAACACAAAATATGACTATGACAAACTTTGTTGATGACTACGACAAAATTTCAAGCCATCTTATGCTGACTAAAAACCAGGTTAAGGGAATGGTTTGAATTGTATTTGGGACGATGATTTGAATCTTTGGGAAGAAACTGTATATGTGAAATTCTAATAATTTGAAATTTGAGTGGAAATTTTGAATTTTGTCCTACCAGGACAAAGGGTTGTCCATGTGGCACCCATTTGTCCTACTAAGACAAAGTGTTTGAGAGAGTGGTGGGCCCAATGTGGTGTGGTTAAGTGGTTAAGTGTGGAATTGGGTGTTTTGGTGGAACCCCCCAAACAAAAGCCCATCACATTCCCCTTATTTGCAAGATTGCCATTGTTTTTTCATAAAACCCAAAGACCACTCATCTTCTCCACATTTACGGATTTGACATCGCTCTTTTTCCACTTTACACCCCATGTTTTTTGCACTTTAGTCCCTGCTAGAGCCCCTGCGACGATTGACCTGGGGTTTTTTTTGATGTTAGTATTGTGCCCGAGAGACCACTGTCCCATCGTTCTTGCACCTAGGAGATGACTGGCCTAGTCGGCATTCCCATGAACCAGCTGTCCACGTTGGTTTCGCGCCCAGGAGACAATCTTTGTCGTGCCCTCCGGGCAGAGGCATTCGCTAGTATTATAATATATGTGGCATATACATATAACATGCATGACATACAGTGTGTATGTATGTATATACATATACTTATACCATGACATATAGCATTCAAAAAATACACGCTTCACATAATTTGTGAATGATCAACACCATTGAAGTTGATCTACATATATATATCAAGATATTGTTGGGAATATGATACAATATCAAACAACACCCTAAGTGTGCACAGCGAAATATATGAAAATATAGTGCCGCAAACTAAATCAATGCAGAGTTATGATCTTGGAAGAATCATAAGAAGCACAAGAGGCAAGAATTTAAACTTGTTCGGCCCAACCTATGGCTTACGTCAAGTCTTCCGTTGTCACGATTTTCACTAAATAAAAGATGATAATTCAGAGAATACACCGGCTACGAATCTCCTCCAAACCAATGTATGCCCTCTCGACAAGATAACTCTAGCACTCTAGCAATTACAATGTCTCATGCACAACCAATGGAGAGATCTTACTAGAGACTCTAGAACAAGGAATATCTCCTCTTCCAAAGCTCGTAGTCACCTCAAAGCACTTTCGTCGCCTATCACCGATAAAAGATCCGCTTCTCTCTTGAAGACACAAGGAATTCTTCTCAATTCTCTGTCTTGTGTCGTCAAAAGTGTATCTCAGGTATTTAGGAATCATTCCTAGGGTAGTAGAGTATGTTTTAGATCATGTCCATCTGATTAAAACTCAATAGATATCAACGATCCAGATGAGAAGCCGAAATTTGGGTGTATTAGGTTTTCTGGGCATCGGCACAACCGTGCTGATATGTGGCACGACCGTGCATAGAATTGTATAATCTGCATGTCGCTCCAGAACAATATGCACGACCATGTGGACAATCGGCACGGCCGTGTCCAAATAAAACAGAAATTTGCATGCCAGTTCTGCTGGATCCACACGGCCGTGTTGGGTATAGCACGTGTGTGTCCAATTTATGACAGAAAGCTGATACTCATGTACTGACATGCACGACCGTACCAAAACTACCATGGCCATGTCACCTCCCAGATTTCAAATTTGATGCACTAATCAACAGATATAACATATATTATGAATAAGTATTATATATAATTTAATGTTGAGAAAACGAGAAATAGAGTGTAGCATGAGAAATTTTATCTCCTAAGGCGGCCAAAAAATACACTTTTAACATACACTACTACATATTCGGCTTTCAACCACGGACAAATCCGTGGCTGAAAGCCAGCATTCCGTGGCGAAAAAGTTACGGCCATGGAAAAAAATTCCGTCGCCGAAAAGCCATGGCCGATACCGTAATGGCTGATACCCCCTTTGCACACGGAACATTCCGTGGCTGATAATCTGCACGGAATAATGCCCATGGATATCCGTGGCCGATAATTTAAATAAAATACCATATAAAACTATCAGTGATGGACAAATCTATGGCCGATAGTGCAATACGGCCACGAAAAGGTCAGTGGCTGATAGTTATCAGCCACGAATAATGTGCACAAAGTTGACGTATAATGTGCACAAAATCCGTGGGCGAAACCATTCGGCCACAAAATTTTCTGTGGCCATAAATAAGCATCGGCCACGGAAATGACACTAGCCATTACTTTATTGGCCACAGATTATGTGCACAAAATGGTCAACTTTGTGCACACTATCCGTGGCCGATAACTATCGGCCATGGACATTGCTGTGACCGTCTAGTACTATAGGCCAAGGATATGTCCATGGCCGATAGTTTAAAATTATTTTAAAAAAAATTGCAGAATTTCCTACATACAATTTACATTTATAACAATCCAATAAGTGCATGTATACAACAAAATAAATCAAATAACTAATTAAAATTAAATGCACACAAATTCATTAAAAAAAATCGATCAAATATAGTATATAATACATATCCGGCCTCCATGTTCGCAGTTTAAACCAATAAACATATAAATACAATAAAAATAACATCCTTCATGCTACACCGCCAACGTCCCCAAGCCCACACCATCACCATGCACATCATCAACCGCCACCATCGACAACATGCCAGCTATCATCATCCACAAGCTTGCTACTATCGCCCCCAAGCCCGGTCCCCTCGCCATGACCAACATCGCCCCATTGCTGTCCATCGCTACCGCTACCACCCGCAGGTCCTGAAGGACTGCCCTCGCCATGTTGACCCTACCAAATAATAATAATAACTTAGACGGTACAACAAAAAATATTAAACGAGTAAACACACCATATTATATAGCATGAAAAGAAATACGTAAATTTGAGTTTGCCCAGAAACTGCCCAAAATTTGAGTTTGCCCAGAAACTGGGCAAAGCCAAGCGTACACTTAAGTGCACATCTGAATGCGAAAATGAAGGGCGTGTGCTCTGGGCAGAGTCTGCCTAGATCTCTGGGTAGACTCCTGCCCAGTAATCTAGGCAGACTCTGCCCAGTTTACTGGGCAGACTCTGCCCAGAGCTCGTGTCCTTCATTTTCATATTCACACGTGTACGCTTGGTACGAATCAATGGGAAACTCCACTCTGCGACTCATTTTAACCTTAACACTAACACTAACCCTAGCCCTAAAGCGTAGCCCATCTTGATATTTATATGATATCCAAATATAAGCCCAATTGGGTATGGTTAGGAGATTGGGTGTGGTTTAGGGTTTTTTTTTGTGATGCATCCAAATAAAAGCTCATCCTCTTCCCAAGAATTACGAGCTAGCCATTGTGTTTCCATACAACCAAAAAACCCCTCACTCTTTAACCTATTTATGGGTACGCCATCGGTCTTTTCCACTTTGCCCCGGGTTTTTTGCAATTAGGCCCCGCCTTTCCCCCCTTTTACCACCCGACGATTCTCACACACAAACCCACACTTCTCTCTCATGTTCGACTGCGTGCAGTTTCCGACTCATGTGTGTTTTGACTTTGATCCATGTGCACTATGTGTATGGGTAATTTCTAGTGATATATATACGCAGACCCAAACACAAAGTGTTATAGGTGATATGCTATATGTTTATATGTGATATATATATATATAGGAAAATTTTCAAATGAGAACATTTCGCACCGTGCGAAAATGTTTTTATCTTTTTTTTTTTTGAAATTTTTTTTCAAAAATTCTTTTTTCCACCCGCATTATATGTTGTTATACCCCCCTCAAAAAATAATGGTTGAAAAATAATGTCATTTGGCCATCGATCAAGGCATTTCATCAAATTCACACGTTTTGATACCGTTAAATTTTTAACTGGTGGATGGGTGCTCAAATGCCCAACGGGTTCACCCATTATTTTCCCTGGGGTATATAATTGTATGGATTAAACAGCAAAAAAAATTTTTGAAAAAAAATTCAAAAAAATAAAAAAAAGTTTCGCACGGGCTTTCGCACGGGTTTTTTCGCACCCGAAGATCATTATATATATATATATATATATATATATATATATATATATGATACCCATTATATATATATATATATATATATATGGTAAAATGCGCATGCACTGAACCTCAGGCACGATTCCTGCTCTCGACCTCTCCCTACCGTCCGATTCGATCCCCCGGCTGTTGTTAAAAGAGGAACCTATGGAACTTTTGGTGCAATTGCCATTGCGCCCTTTAAGCAAACCAGAACTTTTTGGGCAATTGCCATCGCGCCCTTTAAGCCCTTTTCAAAGCAACTTTGTAGAACTATTGGTGCAATTACCATCGAGCTCTTTAAGCCCTTTTCAAAGCAACTTTGTACATAATTACTAACCGTTCTGCACATTGAGCAATAGGTCTACTGTAAGATCCCATCGCTGTTTTAAAAATAATACGGGACCGTTGTGCGCGTCGAGTAAAACCGATGGATTAAATTACTCCCCGCGCACAACGCGCTACAGTCTAACGTGTCATGCGCGGTAATAAAAAAGTTTATAGGGTTGTATTATTCATCACAGAGCATAACCGGTTGTGCGCGGGGGTTAAAAGATCTAGTTTGAAGTAATATTCATCCGCGCGCACGATGGGTAAAATTATGCCCCATTGTGCGCGTTGTGTGGGGGATTAAAAGACCTAGTCTGAAGCAATATTCATCTGCGTGCACGACGGTAAAATTATGCCCATTTGTGCACGTTGTGCGCGGGGGTTAAAAGACCAATTTTGAAGTAATATTCATCCGCGTGCACGACGAGTTAAATTATGCCACATTGTGCGCGTTATGCGCGGGGGTTAAAGGACATAATTTGAAGTAATATTCATCCGCATCACGACGGGTTAAATTATGCCCCGTTGTGCGCATTTTGTGTGGAGGTAAAAAGGCCTAGTTTGAAGTAATATTCATCCGCTGGCACGACAGGTAAAATTATTCCCTGTTGTGCGAGTTGTGCGTGGGGGTTAAAAGATCTAGTTTGAAGTAATATTCATCCGTGCGCACGACAGGTAAAATTATGCCTTGTTGTGCGCGTCGGATAAAAACGGTTCCGGTGGATTAAATTACTCCTCGCACACAACACGCTACAGTCTAACGTGTCGTGCACTGTAATAAAAAAGTTTAGAGGGTTGTATTATTCATCACAGTGCACAACCCATTGTGAGTGGGGTTCAAAGACCTAGTGTGAAATAATATTCATCCGCGCATACAACATGTTAAATTATGTCCCGTTGTAAGCGTTTGCACGGGTTAATGGGCCTAGTTTGAAGTAATATCCATCCGCGCGCACGACGGGTTAAAGTATGCCATGTTGTGCGCATTGTGCGCGTGATTTAAAAGACCTAATCTGAAGCAATATTCATCCACGTGCACGATGGGTTAAAATATGTCCCGTTGTGCATGTTGTGCGTGGGGGTTAAAAGACCTAGTTTGAAGCAATATTACTCCGCACGCACGACGGGTAAAAATTATGCTTGTTGTGCGCATTGTGCGCAGGGTTAAAAGACCTAGTTTGAAGTAATATTCATCCGTGCACACGACGGGTAAAATTATGCCCCGTTGTGCACGTTGTGCGCGGCTTAAAAGACCAAGTTTGAAGTAATATTCATCCGCGTGCACGACAGATAAAATTATGGCTTGTTGTGCGCGTCGGGTAAAAACGGTTCCGGTGGATTAAATTACTCCCCACGCAAACAACAGTACATTCTAACCCATATGCGCTGTAATAAAAAAGTTCAGAGGGTTGTATTATTAAAGTGCACAACCTGTTGTGCACGGGGGTTAAAAGACCTAGTTTGAAGTAATATTCATCCACGCGTACGACGGGTAAAATTATGCCCCGTTGTGCACGTTGAGCGCGGGGGTTAAAAGACCTAGTTTGAAATAATATTCATTCGCACATACAACGGGTAAAATTATGCATCGTTGTCACGCCCCGCTTCCCAAAAATATGGAGGCGAAGCGTGAGAAGGTCCGCTCAGACTTGAAGCTGCCAAGCTGCAAGTCCGATAAGCGTCAATCAAATTTAAAACTGCAGGTCCTTTCAACGCTAACGAAACAAAGATAATAATAATGAAATGAGACAAAAGAGATATCTCAGAATATCCATAAAATAAGTTTTAACATCACAGAAAAGCCACCAGGCTAAAAGAAAAGAGTCTAAAGGCCCAAACAAGGCCAACAAAAGTACAACATACAAAACAAAGGTGCCACGCACCGACAACTAACAACAAAGCCTAAAACAAAAAGAACTGAGCAAAGTCACCAAGAAATGGTCTCCGGTGTCCACAAAACTCCTCCTGGGCAATCATGGACTCAGACTCAGTGTCAGTAAAACGCCACGTACTCTGCAACGGTCTTTGGCTCAGGGTCTAACATGTGACACCTAAAAGAGCAAGGGGCACATGTCAGCAAGTCTACGAGAGACTTGTGCAAGAAAACTGAAAGTAGGCAAAAGTAAAGCAACCTAGCAGTTCTAGCATGAATGCAATGACATGGCAGTTAAAGTATGAGTGCAATAAGTAAAGTAAAGTAAAGTAAAGTACGAGCATGGCATTTAAACATGGCATGGATGACAAGTATTACATGAATCATTCACAAGACAAGTACAAGACAAGGAAAGTAAGCACCTCGTGCACAGAGATTCCGCCTTCTGGCTAGAGGGCTGATCGGGCCACTCCTAAGCTCAGGTGACCGTTTATCCCTACCCCTCCACGTGTATCGAGCCAGGGCCTTACCCCCGAACGGGAATGCTCGCTTCTGGATCACGAGCCAGGAAGTGTTTTTAACAAGTATGGCATAGGGGTGCACCTAGCCGGACCAGGAAACCGGGCATTGGCTTTTGACCAACACATGAGGCTCGTTCCCCGGAAGTAGTATTCAAGGAGTACAAGTATTGTACCGTGTGCTACGAATGCAACAATCAACTGGGATGACATGTAAGATGCAATGCATGGCAGTTAAAAATGCGTACAGATAAGGAAAGTAAACGTGACAGTTTAGTATGCATGATCAACAAGTTTAAAGAGTTGGATCTAGCTTCGTTGTCAAGGTAGATCAATTAGGTGACGGATCTAGTTTCGTTGTCAAACTAGATCAAGTAGGCGTCTAGCCAGCTATCATTTCACTGACTAGTCTCTTTTACGCTAAAAGCAAGGAAGTGGCCTAAAAACATGGCCCTACACAAGAGTTGGCCAGTTTCACTTGCCTACAAGTACAACGTCTGAGAAACACCGTCCAATGAGTCCAAAAATCACAATTATCCTACGTGCACAAGTCCACCGGCCTAAAGTCCATATTATTAATCTTGATTAGTGAATTTAAAACATTTAAAACATTTTAAAAACATCAATTTTAGTCTTGATTAGCAGGCAATGGGTTGGGGGTCCTAGGGGTGCAAGGCGTTACCTCATCACGACGCGAAAGCTACACCGGCGTCGGGTAGCGACGCCGGGGGTTGGAATAAGAGAACGCGCTCCAAGTCCTGATTCCAATATAGATTCCTCGCTGGAAAGTTCAGAGCATCAACCGCGATTCCAGATTCCAAAGATCGCACGTGCGACGACGGGCTACGACATGTCGCAACGTCGTACGCGGTGAATCGTCGGAGAGAAAGCACCTAGGTGGGGCCCACAGTAGTCCTAGGGACCAATAGGGGACCCACAATACCTCTGGAGAACTTGGGGGGCCCACGGTGGCAAGCGGTGCGACGGGTGCGGGGTTGCAACGTTTGCTCTCGGTCGGACACAGCCAAATGCGGGGGAACGGCTCGGTCGGAGCAGGGTAACGGGCTTGTGCAGCTGCGGGTGCGATGCGGGCCTTGGTGCTCTCGGTCGGTGCGGAGGGAGCGGTCGGTCGGGCGCCTTGGATGCGGAGGAACGGAGCGCTGCAACGTTGCAACCGTTGCAACGTTGCGGGCTTCGGTCGGTGCGGAGATGCGCCTCGGTCAGACACGGGGAAAAGCGGGGTGCAGAGCGGGCTTGCAAGCGGTGCGGGGCGATGCGGATGAGCGGAGCGGGCGACCGGTCTGACCGAGAGCTCCTCTCAGTCGGGCACGGTGAACGTGGCGACGGCTGTGCAGAGCAGGGCGGGGGCTTGGTGCGGAGGCAGCGGCCGGTCGGTGCGGGGGATTTGGGCCTGTTTCTTCGGTCGTGCGGAAGCTGTTCGTCGCAACGTTGCGACGAATCGTCGCAACGTCAAATTTGAGTTTTGGAAGCGGCTAGGGTTATTTTCTTGCAAAAATAGGTCTTCCTAGGGGTTGTTTATATAGTGTAGAGGGGTTGACTAGGTCTAGGGCTAATCCTAAGGGGATTAGGAGTTTAAAATAATTTAAAATTCGTATCTCGCTCTCTCCAACTTGCACAAGGATTTGCTGAGATCCAAATGAGCTGGAATTCGGCTCAAAAATTATTTAAAACGTTTAAAACTCAAATAAATTTTATTTGGCCGAAATTAATTTAAAACATAATTATTAAAAATATTATAAACCTTGCTAAAAATATAAAAGTGGTCAAATGGGCTCCAAAAATTATAAAATAAATATCGGGGTGATCGTGGCAGTGAAAGTGAGCTAACTAAGAAGACGGATCTTAATTTTGACGTCGGACGACGAAACTAAAAATAGAAACGTCTCCCGTCAAAAGTGAGAATCGCAACGTCTCATCGAATAAGATTTAATTGTGGGAAACCGACTCGAGAAACGTCGTTCCAAATTAGTGCCACTATTTAATATTCTCAGAGACGTTCACAACAGCATATCACACAAAAGTGTTCACAGCAAATGAAGTCTAAAATAAACACGTGCACGGTCAAAAGCACGTGCACGAACAACATACAACAAAAAGTGGTCGTTACATCCTCCCCACCTTAGAATAAAGTCAGTCCTCGGACTTCCTAATATAGCTAGTCGCTCTAGTAACTACCCCAATCAAGTCATATTATAATTCAAACCAGGTATAGTCATTACAAGTGCTTATATATGCACTAGGTAGTCAAATGTTATCACTACCAACACGTATATATATACATTCACATACGTCATGCACTTATATCTAGTATAGTCAGTCAACTTCATACATGTATTTCAATCATAAATATAAGCATACATCCCTTATATAACTACTACTTACCTAAACACAAAACAATATTTCAGATACTCATATAGGGATAGTCTCACACTTAGCAAATACAATCGTTGCTCTACGTATAGATAGCTACCTATGCACAAACATCAAGGGTATACTACCCTCTAATATTTCCTAGTATACATCCAACGCATCAACTCATGTAGTCACACCATACCATAATTAAATCCAGTTTCACTATATATATATATATATATTCACCACTACTATATTTTCACAATATATAGTCATTCAATTCATGCAAATAGTTCACCATATATTCTCATCGCATACGGTCCTATAACTGTATTTACGACACGCCACATATATCATAGTCATCAATAACTATAACTAAGCACATACTTACTCGTGCATGGTGCACACCCATACACGCTAACATTTCATTCATACCAATCACACCACTATATACTTAGCATAACTACTCATCTAGTTTAGCTAGTACACATATGTTCACACAACAAGTCCTTAGTAATTAACTATACCACAAGACCAACACCTATAACTATATACTGGTGTAGCGACCCACAATCATGTGTGTAACACAACCAGGCACAAACACTTCTGTCACTATACATACATCAAACATTGCTATATTCAGACATACATTCAATATACTTAGAGTATACCCACTCAAGCTTGAGTGAGACTCAATACACACATCAGAAATATTCTACATACGTAACACGACATCTATACCTATACCAATACCATTCCAATATATATATATATATGTCTACCAATACAACCATATACATACCATAAATCAATCACACTTAATATTTAGTCAGGCAATACTCACGTAGTTCAATCATTCTATATACCATAATAATAATACAGACATCAGCACACGTATATTTATAATACACTCCTTAATACATACACCTACATCGTATAGTCACACACATGTAACATATATGTTCACACCATAGCCTACTACCTATAATTAGTATACTAACACATCTACGCATACATAATTAAGATGTGCAATAGTCGTGTATACTTCACGGTATGCACGCATGCCACATCCCGCAAAAGCAAGCAATACCAATCAAAATTATAATCCAACTACCATAGGTATATCACATTTATACTCAGGCAACAAAACATAACTACTTACGTCTAAACACTATATATATACCTACGAGCACATACTCACACGTACTAACATGTGTGTCTCTCAATAGGCCTACTCACTTAGCTATACGTACACTTATTATTACACACCTATCATACACATAGCTTTACCAATCATTTTATCTCAACCATTATAAGTATCTCTAACTACAAACGCTCCATTAGATATTTCAACGCTAACTCTTATATACACATGCATCCCTAGTATAGTATAGCTACCCACACAAAATCTATAACTACCAACCCACAACAACTTCATAATATCATGAATAACTCCGAGTATATATATATACTAGTCATAACCCGTGCCCGCGGGCACGGTTCATTTAAGTTTTTTCCTCGCAAAATCTTTGTTCCCCCCAAAAAAATATCCACAGCCAAATTTAAAAGAACAACAAATTAGCGTAAAAATATTTAGCAGCGTGAGCGCATTCGGCGCGGATGCCTCCATAGAGAATTTTGGGGTCCTTTTACCCCAATGATACCGACACACACACCCATAGTTCTCACTCTTTTTCGGTTGCGCACATGGACCACATCCTGTTCGTGGGGGTTTTTTCACCGTGCACTGTGTGCACGGATTATTTCTAGTTAATAACTAAAGCGAAATAATTGTTATTTAGTTTCTTCCAAAGATGGTTAGTTCTCCTGAAAATTTTAGTTCTACTCAAAATTTAGTTCCCCTACAGAATTTAGTTTCACACATTGTTATTTAGTTCTCCTTAAAAATTTTAGTTACATCCGAAATTTAGTTCCACCAGATAATTTTTTGCCATCAAATTTATTCCCCTCCATATTTGTTTCCCCCAAAATTTTAGGTAGAGAGATGTTGGAAGAGGATTTCATGCGAAAAATTTTATTTTACAATCAGTGATATTGTTGGATCAACAAATTCACATGTTCAAAGAATAAAAAGAGAAGGCAAGAGTTATAACTTATGGGTAAATTTTTTATCATAATCAAAAAAAATTGTTGATATGATTCTTTCATTTAAACTCGGTTCAATATCCACAGCATTGCAAAATAATGTTAATAGTCCCACCAGAAACAAATTTAAAATCCAAAATCATTTTACCCCAACCTGGTGAGTGATATCATGTAACCCAAATGTTGCCAAAAATTCCAGAATACAACCATGATCCTCCAGAATTGGCACCACATCCAGTAAAAAAAATTATACATCACTTTAACACATTTTCTTTTTCTCTGTTTTCTTTTTCTCCAATAATACAATAGTCCATTATACATTTCTCGGTTCTCTCACTTTTCATCTCTCACTTATGATTTCTCAGCATCATCAGCTACTCTTGTGATTTTTCTCTTGTGAAATTCGCACTTGTACATGCACATGTAATATCTGCAAAAAATAACTTGTCACCAGTTAGTAATTCCAAAAAAAACAAAACAAAACAAAACAAAAACAAATATTGATACTTACCCAATAAAGCTAACACTACTAACTGCAATACAAAACTGGAAAAAAAAACCACCAGGGTAAGTGTACACTATGGAATTTTAGAAACATGCCGGATAGGTGTACACTATGGAATTTTAGAAAGGGATGCAGTACATACAATGGGATGCAGTACATAATGGAATTTTAGAAACCTCTAATAACATAGTCTTAATTCAAAGACAATAGAAAGAGGCAAGTTGATTTCCTAAAGAAATGTGGTACCTTTAAGTTTTTTGCCTGAGTAGTTGTATGCCCTTGCTTTTCACATTGCAACGGCCAAAATGCATTTTATTTTCCATCTTCAGAAATCAGAAGATTCAGCAATGAAATTATCATAAACCTGCAACCCTTACTTAAAAATCAACTTTGGTTAAGTTACATATGTGACACTACCATGAAAAAAAAAATTTTAACTTGGGAAAAAATATATATATATATATACAGAATACAAAATACTTCATTTAATAACATGCATATATAAACTTTGCTCAGGATTATTAGTTTCAGTTATCATTGTAGAGAAGAATTATAACATTAGTCAACCAATGGCATCAGCTTCAACCAAGTTTGATCACAATATCCAAATGCTAATAGCATATGGTTTAAGCAGGTAACCAACAAAAAAGACAAACCAGCAGCAAATGCTCAAGCAGTCACTACATCCTAGCCTAACAACAATGTCATTTATAAAGAAAATTTGTAACCTCAATTTCTTTATAATGTGCTCTGTAGATCAGCATCATTCATGGTATATTACATGTTTTCTAAGCAATCCACACAATGCCATTGTATCATTTAGAATTAAGTCTCAGGGAACGGAAACTTTACTAACATGTGAGCGTGGATTACATTTTGTCCTTCATATTCCATCACGAAAACTTCTAAACCAAGGTGCCATAAAGATTTTGTCTGTGATATCAACCAATTCTGTAAAGTTCATAAAATCTGATCTAGGATGAATTGAAACCTGAGCTTTGACTGAAATGAACAAAAAAAGAGACTGCGAAATGATTGAGCCATACGTGCAACTTACCAAGAAGAAAAAAGTGAGCACATCGAATTACAAAACTTTGAGAATGAAAACTCAATAATTCAATCTAACTGTAACAAATAAAACCAAAATCAAGCTGCAAGACCCTTCACCCGTCAAGATTTCCCCCTCCTTTCCTAAGTGATACGGTTCCTACACTTGTGTGTCATGGCTATTTACCAGTCAGGATTTACCTACCCTTTCCCTAAGAAGTACAATCCTACATAAATAAACTATGGACGTAGGATGCCAAATATTTGACTGTCATATGTTCTTCCCCAGAAATCACAGCAAACTGGTTCCCCTTACTGTCTTGCTTTATTTTAGTGTACTGGCACATGTCTCTCTTCAAACCAAATGTATCTCTTCTCTCCATCAATTCTTCACATATTTTGCCACAATTACTTTCACATATATTGCTAACCATGATGATGCAGATAAAGCAAGTGGAAATTAATTTTGCATTTTTAGAATGAAAATGAAAAAAGGTATGTTATTTTGATAACTGGACCTGTAGGCATGTTAAATTAATACCTACATGGTTAATGTAGGCATGTTATATCCAAGCATTTTTACTGTCTATATCCAAGTTTGAACAAAATGAGAGAGGAGAAAGGTATCAGACAAAATTAATACATGCATTTTGTTCAAACTTGGATATACTTGCAGCATTAAGTTCAAAATTGGATATACTTGCAAATTTGGTATATCCAACCTGCAAGTATATCAAAATGCAGCATTAAGTATATCCAATCCAGCAAAATTCCTTGCAGCATTACATATTTTTTTGTTCACTCTCCAAAATGCCTGCAAGAATATCCCAGTTTGATATACTTGCAGTAAATCCTTATGAGCTGAATCCTTAGCAAATCCATGAACCAACAAATCCATGAACCAACAAAAGGATATCCCAGTCTTCTTCTGAACCAACAAAAATCCATGAACCAACAAAAATCCATGAACCAACAAATCCATGATGAACCAACAAACATCCATGAACTAACAAATCCATGAACCAGCAAATCCTTAGCAAATCCTTAGTAAATCCTTATCAAACTGGGATATTCTTGTTAAGGACTTTTGTTCGTTCATGTATTTAATGGGATTTAAAGCCTTGCAAAAATTCAGCTCATGAACCAACAAAATGCCTGCAAATTTGAAGATGAGCTAAATCATGATTTGTAATCATTTGCTAAGGATTTAATCCCAGCAAAATGCCTTGCCTGCAAGAATATCCCAGTTTGAACCAACAAAATGCCTAGCAATTTGGTATAACAAAAGTGGATATACTTATTTTTTTGTTCACATGAACCAATTTGGTATAACAAAAGTGGATTGCTAACACATTATTTTGTTATTAGCAGTGCATTATTTTGTTATGGAAGCTTTTTTTGTTATTAGCAGTGCATTATACATAGTGTCGATACAATATGGATATAAATACAAATTTATACATGCCACATCAAAAACACCCGGAGCAAAGCCATACAAAAACCACCTAAATGCTCTTATAAAATGTGATTAAACAAATACCTGCATTCTGAACTACAGAATTGCAGCATGGCGTATGGGCAAGAGCTATAAGACAACTACTTGCCGGAACATCAGCATCATGACCTTCCTTCCAAAATGAGCAAATCATAGGCATCGCTTGAAATGGCAACTGCGCTCGATGAAACTCCCAGCAAGATCATAAACCATGATAGAGCCATGTCCTTTGTTGAAGCCGCTCCATGGACATCCCTGCATAATGTGCATCTCACTGTCTAAATAACAACAGTTAACTCCATTTTGAGCTTAGAATCATCAAGTGCCTTGAGATAAATGCAAGTATCAAGTATTTTGTCATCTCGTTCTTGGTTCTTCTCCATTTTGAATGTGCAGCTAAAGCATCACCACATAACTACTAATATTAACTCCTAATTCACATGCATATGTGAGTTAACACTTCATAATTTTGTCAACTAAAGCATCACCATTTCTATTGTGGTTGTACTTCAAAGGAAAGTTAACAGACTTTGCTTTATGCAAAATACTTTGCTTTATGAAAATTACTGAACTAAGTTGCTTCAATGCCTTTGTCAAATAAAAAAAGAACGTATAATAATTAATCATATATAATAATAACTCATATATACTTCACAGTATTACAAATTCCTTCTATTTTATGGAATATGAATTCAATGAGTGGACATTAAAGAGGCTTACTCCTAAAGAACATATGACCTTAAGAAGTTAGGAACATGGGAATTAACTTTTCAGAAATCCCAATGCATGAGCATGGCAATAGCGTAGGTTGATAGTCTGATGCTAATAGAAAGCATGGTGAGCAATACTTATTAAAGATAATAACTAACAGCATGCATGCATGTTAACTATATTACTTGGATGCATGCCTCCAGTGTGGATGGAAATTATTGCTCCTTTTTTCTGTTCCATTCCCCTCAACATTAAGGACAAATAAGCGGTTGCTATGACTTGGTGAAGCATAGATATGTTGGATAGATATGGAATACTGTGAAATGCATACAATTAAGTTATAGGACTTGGTGACATATCTATGCTTCCATATGCATACAAATTAGTTATTTGACATGGTGACACCAAATGGAAGACTGTGAAATGCATACAAATTATTTCTACTGACAGGCATATAAATGAACATATCTATGCTTCACCAAGTCATATGCCTACTTGAAAAAGGAACATATCTATGCCTCCCTATGGTTCACAAAGTCATATCGCTTGTCAGTAGCAATAATTTGTATGCGTTTGTATGCATTTCACAGTATTCCACGAAGAAACAACATGAAGATTTAAAACTTCCAGCTTTTCTAACACCCCTTGTCAACCAATAGGGACACATAAATAATTTGAGAAATATGTAACCATAAACTGAGACCTTGGCTAGGAGTATTGTTGAGAGAGAATAACCTATCAACAGAAAAGATTCAAGTAGCATATTGGAGAGTGGAAGCACATAAATGCTTCAAAATGTCACAGAAATCTAAATATAAAACCAAGATCTTACCAAGGAAAACGTAAAACAACAAAAGTTAATACCACCAGCACTAAAACATGGAGAAGAAATTTGTTTTAGGGAGAAACTGCTGATAAAGGAAGAATCAATGATGAGTTAGTGGGATAATTGATTAGTTCTCCAAACTATTTATTTGTCTCTAACTAAAGGAAGAGACTTGAACCACTAACTAATCACAAAAAAGGATGTGATATAAGTTCTACATACTAATGCAAATCTGTAGACAGAATAGGGCATATGTGCTCTATTTCACTAAACATCGACATGAAAAAAAGAGCGAGAGAACTAAAGAGGGGTTGTTAAGAAAAGAATTGAAATTTAACCCAAGAAAAAACCCAAAAAGCATGATAGAAGACATGATATCTCCTTATTTTCATATTTTTATGAGCAAGCACATCACATAAAAATCATGATAAAAGACTGAATACATTAACTCAGCATCATTACATTTGTAGTTTGTGAAGCAAATGCATACTCGACCATCTCATCATCATCCTGTAAAATTTCAAAAATAGCTCAAAAAGACGGAATCCTACTTTTCAAAAATAGCTCAAAAGGATAATATAGCATAAAGAACAGCTGCAAAATTATTAAATGTTATCAAAAATTTTCAAAATCCTTCTTTTTTTTCTACTTCAGTAGTAAGTTTAAATATTAACAACTTTAAATATTAGCAACTGAAAGTTACAATATATGCAAACCATAGACATTCCACTTAAATAGGTGAATTTAAGAGAGACAATAAATGGGATTTGAGATATAACTGAGCTTGGGATTTGAGAGAGGGATTTGAGAGAGAAAATTGAGAGCAAAATACTCATCTGCAATCTCCAACCCACTTGCAAATCAATGCATGAAAGCTAACAACAAAATCCCACATGTGAATCTGTTATTTCAACCATCTAATGACAAAATCCCAATTGAAATGACAAAAAATAACAAAATCTCACCTGCTAATGACAAAATAAATCATGTCAGTAGGAAGAAAGCAATTGAATGCTAACAACAAAATCCCATCGAACAAATTGAATTATATTCTCATTCACAATTTCTCATTCTCAGTTGTTAGATTTGTCAATATCACACATATGCAATCTCAACCCACCCACATTCATAGTACCTGATATTCTCATCATCTGCACATGCTTGGCATGGTTCGGTCGTCGTCGGCTTCTTGACTGGTTCGTCGTAAGAATTGCCAGATTCGACGAACGCTGGAGGAAGCATTTTTACCAAGTCAAAATCTCTGTTAATTGCAAAGAGAGCATGAAATATAATCAAACACCTTTACATGTGGGATTTTGTCAAATATATTTCATGATCTGTTAATTGCCAAGTATGGGTATTTTGACAAATCACAATTACCAAGTCCCAATTTTGTCATTAGATGGTTATTTTGACAAATCCCAAGTTTGTCAAATATATTTTCATGCTCTGTTAATTTGACAAATATATAATCCCAGTTCATGACAAATATATTTGATTATATTTGACAAATATATAATTAGAGCATTTTACCAATTTTGTTAAATAAATTTTGTCAAATCCCAATCTTTAAATGTTATTACAAGAGCATGAAATATAATTGACAAAAGCCCAAAACCCAATTTTTTAAATAAAATAATTCATATTTGAAGTTCTAACCGGTTTTCTTCAGAAGGTGCATCTTTCTTAGTTGACTGCAGAAATTCATTTCTGGCCCATTGTCTGTTATTTAGACTTTTGTGGAGATATGGTTGTTTCGTACATAAATTTCTTTCTGATTCCACATAGGAATATGAGTTTTGATTAAAAGAAAGCATAGGTGAAGTCCCCAGCATTACATTATGAAAGTTTTCTTCATGCTTAAAATGTTGGTACAGTAGAGATGGATGTAACATTGTTGAACCAGCCCATCTCATATGAGATGAGAGTTCAGGAAGTGTACCATATCTGTCTTCAAAATGAACTTGAGAGGTTCTGCAAGGTCTCTTCGGAAAACCATCATCCATAAAAGAATTGGTCCTGCATGAATCCATATCATTAACATTTGAAAGTGGAATTGAGTGAGAACAAATGGCCGAATGAATATGGTCTATCAGCACCTTTTCGGTTTCCCCATGATGTCTTCTCCATCAAACAACCTACATAGAGCTTCACCGATGCCAGTAGGTAGCTCCTAGTAAAAGCAATAGCATATAAAAACATTATTAAATTGTTTAACCAAACAAATTCCCTACGTATATCTTATTATATGGCACCTGACAATCCCTGCTAATTTTAATAGGCTTGTAATCGTTTAATGGATTCTTGAGATGAAGAGTCCTTTGAAAAGGCAAGTCACACATCTGTAACCATTTAACTTTGAAACTATGTCCCCTTGGATTACTACCACCACTGGATTTAACCATTTTTTATTTATGTCATAATGGAAATTTCAATGCAAAATTGTGGCCCGTTTAATTATCTTTGAGAATCAACTTTTTTTTAGCTTTTGCGCATGCAGAAATGACATCTCTATGTGGAAGGCAGGCATGTGGTGTAATTGCTTTAAGTCTCTTCAGTTTACAATTACCCAATTAGCACATGAATTTACAGAACTTACAGAAGATGTTGTTAGAATGCCATATTTTCTGCATATAATCTTCAGCATATAATCTTACAGAAGATGTTGTTACAGAACTTACAGTACATAATCTTCAATATATAATTGCGTCAAGTGCTTAGAATGCCATATTTTTATAGAACTTACAGAAGATGTTGTTTAAGAACCCTCCTCAAACATCAATTAGAAAGTAAAATTGCTCCATTTTTAGTGACATTCTCAATGTGTAAAAAAACTACTACTATAATGAGAAGGTACCTCAAGTTTCTGCATTTTGGCCTCAATTTTTGATCTTGATGGCTCTCCCATGCTTGAATCTTTATTTCTTCGCTTTTATACCTGGAAGAAATAAAACTCAGTAAAAACTAAACCATAGACAATGCTCAACATGCACGTATGCTACAACTAAACCATATTGATATTCATGTTAAAAATAAAGATTTTTAAATTGGGTTGTGGGTGGGGGAAGCGTATGACCAAAAACATAAAACCAAAATAAATATTCAAGATATATGGTAGCATATAAATAGTATTTATATGGCAGGATATATGGCAGGATATATATATAGTATTTGTTCTGTGATTTTGCATAGATTTATATGGTAATATATAGTATTTAGTTTCTGCTAACTTCACTTAATATTTAGCTTCAGATAACCATAGACTATATCCTGCCAAAAGTACCACTCAAGCTAAATACTATATCAGGAGTATGTGTTAATTTAGCTTCTATTAATTTTGAAATTTTGGTTTTGCTAAGAAGCTAAATGTCATATCCTGCCATATAATTAACAGAACATCATACTCTCAAGCCAGTTTTCACTGAAATGCTAAGAATTTCTTTGCTTAGAGGTGTTGGTTTTAAACAATTGAGGTTTGGTGTTTTATCTAAACAATTAAGTATATCCTGCCGAAAAAACATTTTAATAGACATAATAATAAGGGTGTAATATATGGCAAGTTAATAAACAATTGAGTATTGACAGAACACCTGTAATTTTGGGAAGGTATGGTTTTTATATGGCAAGATGTAAATAGATTTAAGCAATTTCTTTTTGTTTTGGCAGGATATATGGTAGGATATAAATAGTATTTATATGGCATGAAATAAATAGTATTTATATGGCATGATATATATAGTATTTGTTCTGCAATTTTGCAGAGATTTATATGGTAGGATATAGTATTTAGATTCTATTAATGTCACTTGTATATACTATTTCCTGCCAAAAGTAGCACTCAAGCTAAATAAGTGATATCAACACCAAACACCTGTAATTTTGCTAAGCTAAATAAGTTATAGACTTCCCAATCATTTGAATTGTCTAAAAGTATTCTTTAATCTCGTTGCAACCTACTCAAACAACCAATGACTGTTGCAAGGTTGGTATGCAAAGATATGATAGCCATGACACTTAACCATGTTACACAGCAAATTAATAAATATCAGCGGAACGAAATTTTTCATTATAAAGATATGCCAAGAATCATCAGAATCAATGTCAAATGATAACAATCAGTAGCATGAAATGTCTCATTGTATAGATTTGATATGAATCAGCTTATTATAACATGAGACACTTTAATGTTCTAATTCTTCAGGAATTGTCGTCTAAAAAAGAAAATGATTGGCATGGTTATGTTCAAAACTGTGGTCATCCTAAAAGAGTAAAGAAACAGAACAATAAAGATTATGGCCAAACAAAAAGATGAGAATAGAAACTTTATGTAATTCTAACATTTAATTACCATGACATAAGCCAAGAAAGAGCAATTGTAGCTTCCAATGCAACCAGAACCCAAATCCTAGAGAAGTAAAATAGTAAAAGACCTTCCACTTCCGGACAACCTAATAAACATTCATAGTTTACAAAAGAGAAGTGGGCAAAAAACAAAAGAAAATTACATCCTTAGCAATCATCACTACCTCTATCTTTTCACGATGGATTCCAAAAAAGAAGGTACGGGTTGTTATCTTCTCTCAAAAATCCTAATATTCGACATATCAATATAGCCACGCCATGTTTGAAATGGCATTAAACTTGCATTAAATACCAACCACAATTTTCATAATTCCTGATGCCCTACAATACTAAGACTAAAAATTGGAATGATAGGTTGTAAGGTCATGAAGCTTCCAACCTTCAATCTAGATATCCTATTATTCTGTTATATATAAATCTTTCTAGTCAATTCATTAATGTCATTTGTTGATTTCACGCGAGAATATTTGCTGACTGGCCTCTAATTGATTTGCACAAAACTATGTAGTTTCAATATAAGAAGATACATTGAGTTATTACATAGAAAGTTGATGAGCCAAGGCCGAAGGCATTTAATTTTCACATTCATAAAAATATATGATAGATGAAACTTGCATTCTTTGCTCTTTACAATCCAATTTAAACTGTCATATATCATGACCTTATATCAGATTGAAGGTAACACCAAAAGACAAAAAATAATCCAATTAACAGAATAAACAGAATAAACAATCAAATTAACACACAAATCAGAAAACTAACAAAATACAGATTTTTAAATTCGGTTTGGTGGTTGGGGGGAGAGAGAGAGAGAGATGATCCTGCCATATATAACACCAAAATAAAAAAAGTTATGTGAACAAAATCCTGCCATATATTCCTTTGACTGTATTTGTCTAAGTTTTGGAACATGTTTGCAAATCAAACTTCCAAGTTCTTATTTGTAATTCGACTTGCAAGTGTGATTTCTATACTAATTTTGCTCTCAAGTTTTGATATCAGGACTACATATCAGATTGCCATATATAATTTTTTGACCAAAATTTATATCAAGTTTGGTTTTCAAAATCACTTTTAACCAAAATTATATATGGCAGTTTGATATAAGTTTAATATGGACTTCATATCAAATTGCCATATCAGAACTGCCAAATCAGGACTTTTTTGCAAACTTGATATAAACATGATATAAAGTTTGATATTAGATTGATATATATATAATTTAACCAAAATTATATATGGCAGTTTGATATCAAGTTTGATATTAGGATTTTATATCAGATTGTCATATCAGAACTGCCATATCAGGACTTTTTACAAAAAAATTATGTATTTTGATCCTCAAGACTTTACATCAGGACTGCCATATATCATGGCTTTATATCAAATTGAGGTTAACACCACAGACAACAAAATAATCCAATTAACAGAATTAAAAGAATAAAAAATCAAATTAACACACAAATCATCAAATTAACCAAATAAAATTAACAAAATACAAATGTATAAATTCGATAGGAGGGGGAGAGAGATAGAGAGTAACATTGACAGGATCGTGCCATACATAACACCAAAAACAAAAAAAAAATTATGTGAAAAAATAATGTGAACTTGAACCCCTAAAAACTTGTTCCCATAAAAAACTATTTGTGTCATCGAAAGATTCTAATTTAATTTCATGCTAATTCCTTTGATCATATTTGTGTATGTGTTGGAACATGTTATTTGCAAGTCAAATTTCAAGTTCTGCATTTGTAATTTGACTTTCAAGTTTGATTTCCGGCTAATTTGACTTCCAAGTTTGATATCATGACTTTATATCAGATTGCCATATATAACTTTTTAACCAGAATTTATAAAAAGTTTGGTTTCCAGAATCACTTTTAGCCAAAATTATATATGGCAGTTTGATATTAAGTTTGATGCAAGGACTTTATGTCAGATTGCCATATTAGGAATGCCATATTAGGACTTGATAAAAAAATTTATATCAGATTGCCATATATAATTTGACCAAAATTATATATGGCAGTTTGATATCAAGGTTGATTTCACGAATTTATATCAGATTGCCATATCAGGAAATCTAATTCTATAATATATGGAAAAATTACATATATACCAAAATTATAAAATTACAAAATTACAATACAAATTTTGTTATATATGGCAGTTTGATATCAAGTTTGATATCAGGAATTTATATCAGATTGCCATATCAGGGCTGCCATATCTTGAATTGCTATAAAGTTTTATATCAGATTGCCATATATAATTTAACCAAAATTATATATGGCAGTTTGATATCAAGGTTGATATCACAGCTTTATATCAGATTGCCATATCAGGAACTCTAATTATATAATATATGGCAAAATTACATATATACCAAAATTACAAAATTACAGTACAAATTTTGTTATATATGGTAGTTTGATATCATATATAAATTACAATTAATTATCATATAAAGACTACAAAATTAAAGGAATCTATATACAGTATATCAATGTTGCCTGATGAGTTCATATGTAATTACAGTACAAATTTAATTATATATGGTAGTTTGATATTTTGATATCAGGAATTTATATCAGATTACCAAAACAACATCTATTAGACTCAAATAATTGTAGAACAAAAAAGCAAAAATCAGCACCATTCATTAATCAAAAACCAAAACTAAAACCATCCGACTCTATCCAATTCCTTCATCATCTCAACAAACACCATCATGCCAACCATAGATCAATCCAAAAAACCTATCACATACCCATTACATAACAAACGATCAAATGCTATCCAAACTAAAAAACCCCAAACTTCGACCGTAACTCCTTTGATATCAAAGATGCTCAAACACAGAGAGATTGACATTCATGGAAATACTTTCATAATAATAGGACATATAATTAATTATATAAAGAGGTCACCAATTTGGTATGTTGCTCATTGTAAATTACCTACCTACTTAGTGCTCAACGACCTGCTGAACTGATATGTTAGTGTCTTAATATTCCTAAACTTGCGAAAGATTAAAAAAATAGTCAGCATCAGAGATAACCAAACTTCTAAAAGGGAACTCATCAGGCAACAATGATAAACGGTATATGGATTCCTGTAATTTTTGTAATTTAATTATATATGGCAATTTTGTACTGTATATGTAAACAAAAAACTACAACTGCGGTCATGATTCAACGTAATAAAATGTTATTTATTATATCCAATCATCGCAAATAAAGTAAACAGCTAATAATCACAGATCTCAATCACAGAATAAGAAAATAACAGAACCGATATTAAGATATTGGCTTTTAACTCCAGTTAGCTTTCTTACCGAAACAATATTTCCAATTAAAAGTTCTATTATTCGACTCAATAACTTCCATATTTGTAAATTTCCTTTGCTTTACTTCTAATTTTTTCTCTCAATATCTTTCACTAAGATATCAGAATTTCTTCAAATGTGTTCAAAGATTCACTGTTGCGAAATATCATTGGTTTTGTTTAAGAATAATTGATAGCCAATGAACTGTGTTTGACATTACATGATTCACTTTACAGAAGAAATTTTTGGAAGATAAGGAACATATCTGAAAGCAACATACAAAATGAGAATATCATAAATCACTAAGAACTTTGAAATGTTTGCAATCGGTGTTACAACAAAACAATATGCCAGATCTCATTTGCCAAATGACGCAAGAACTTAGACCTACAAATTCCATCTGGCCTCTTTAGGTACATCCCGAGTTCTTTTTTTAATTTACAAAGATTAAAACTAATGGTTCTCAAATGCCAACAATGTGTACCTAACCTAGAATATACACCTTATCGTCAAGAATTATCCTAGCAAACCCAGCTTTAATGTAACCTTTCACCATCCTCTTGACATTCATTTTATTCCGGTATCCATTATCCAACACAACCTGCATAATCTGATACCCTTGAGCAACCATTTCACAATAGGAAATGAGACCCACAGCCGACAACCCCAACCTAGCGGTCGATAATGAAAAACCTGAATACGACAACAATGTTCATTAAAATCCCAGAACCACACATTACCCAATTGACCAGATTACAAAATTTCAGTGAGGCCAACAATCGAACACATACCTCACAATTATACGGAGGTTTAAGTCTTTAGTCGACTGCTGCTTTTGTTGATGTACCACTATTATAGAGCTTTCCTTCTTTTCTAGCTGCTCATTGATTATCTCCTGTTTTAAAAAGAAAATAAGAAAAATATGATCATTCTTTTGAATTGGCAACAAAAATTATAATTTATCTTTAGCATCATTCCTGGTGGTGATCATCGAATTTTCTAGTCCTTCTACGGCTGCTTTCATTTGTTGGATGGCGGTGATGGATCGATGTTCCCCATTATTGGCTTCTTATTCTCTTGTCTAAAAAACAAAATTAGTAAGGAGCATGAACTTCATCTTTTTTAAAATCGATAACAAAACTGGTAAGAAGCATACCTCCCCTAACCTCTTACATCCCCATTAATTCAATTGCAAAGATTACTATAGTTTTATTTGGATGTTCCCTGCACGTCCTGAAACTACACAATGATCACCCGTATATGTTATATGTATGATAAAATTACTAAAAGAACAGCATGATTCAATACTTTTGATATACTTTTGATATTTATATATGTGGTTATGAGTACTGTGTATACTCAAAAAATACAAAATTCACAGTAGCATATAAATTTATAAGTAACTTCCACCATGATTTATTCCCAGCTAAAATATCATATACTATTTTATGCCATTCAAAATACCATCTGCAGCAAAAATTAGGGGCAAACTCCCCTTCAACCAAAGAAAAGCAGCAATATCTAGATAAAACCCAAAAAAAATCGATGTTCCCCATATTCTTCATTCATCTAACCTAAAGTAGACCAATCTCAAATTATTTCTTCTGCAAATATTTACAATAGTGAAGAATTAACAAAATGATGATCTACATACCAAAATAGCCTCGATTTCATTTTCAGAGACTGGACTAAATTGATGATCTACATACCAAATTGATGATCAATATACCAGAATTTACAAAATGATGATCTACATACCAAAATCCGATCAGATCCCTAGCTTGCCTGCTAGAGATTTGAGGAGGAGAAGGCTCAGATCTGTTGCCGAGATCGACATATGAGAGAGAAGGCTCGGATCTGCTGCTGCTAGCATTTTTGCCGCCCTTTTGCTTGCCAGATTCTACATCACCCATGATCTTAAACTCTCAGCAATGAACAAAATCAAGCTGGGAAGAGAGCAAGAAGCTAAGAAGATCTTAAACTCTCAGCAATGAACAAAATCTTAAATGCTCCACAGCTCTTGGCTCTTTTGGCGAGGCAACAAACTGGTTTCATGGAAGTCGATCTCGGCGGTCAGTTCGGGCGATCTCAGTTGGCCCGGCGATTGGGATGGGGATGGGGTTGGGCTCAGGTCAGGGGAAATGCATGGGGTTCAGGTGAGGGAGAAAGAGAGAAGAGCGAGGGAGAGAGATTCGGTGAGGGTGAGTGTTTCCCTCAAACATTTCTGATGCGGGAGAGTTTTTTGAAGGCTGTGTTTTCCCTCCCAGGTTTTGTCCCCCCCCCCCCCAATTTTGGTTGACATTTGAGTTTTCAAGTATTAAGTTTTTGAATTTTGAGTTTTCAAATAAAATTCCCTCCAAACATACAAAAATTTGTCCTAGTCATCAATTTCTCTTATCCAATTTCTCTTATCCAATTTCTCTTATCCAAAAACTCATTATAACATCCCTCATTTATATAACCCAAATACAATTCAAACATTTACCCAATTTCTCTTAACCAAAATCTCTTATCCATCTCTTATCCAATAACCCATGATAACATCCCTGTTTTATTATATAGATATCCCTCAAAATCTTATCACTTATCCAATTTCTCTTATCGTATTTCTCTTGATAACATCCCTGTTTTATAGAATAGATAGATATATATATATATATATATATATATATATATATATATATATATATATATATATATATATATATCTATATCTATATTATAAAACAGGGATGTTATCATGGGTTTTTGGATAAGAGAAATTGGATAAGAGAAATTGGTTATGTTTAGATTTGTATTGGGTGTGTTGTTTATATAAGAGAAATGTATAAGAGATTTTGGTTAAGAGAAAATGGATAAGAGATTTTGGTTAAGAGAAAATGGATAAGAGATTTTGGTTATGTGTAATTGGGTGTGTTGTTATGTGTAATTGGGTGTGTTGAGAAATTGAGATATGAGAAATTGAGATTTTTGAGAAATCAAACTTTCAAACTTTTGTTTTACCTGGCTACCATTGGGATTTTTGAGACATCAACCTTTCAAAATTTTGATCACATCAACTCTGAGGGGGAAAGTTTTTTGCTCACATCACATAATTTCACAGCACATCAACGCTGAGGAGGGAAATGAGTTTTTTGTTGTTTATTTTTGCGCGCCAAGAGGAAGCAGCTCATCTTCTACCTCCTCCAGCATCGCCATCATCTACCTACAGCATCCTACCTCCTCAAGGCAGAGCTATCACCCTCTTCTACCTCCAGCATCGCCATCATCTTCTACCTCCTCCAGCGCACTCTTCAACCTACCCTCTTCTACCTCAGACTTCTACCTACCCTCTTCTATCTCAGATCACGGGAGAGGAAGACCATCAAGCAAGCATATCAAGCACATCAAGCCTTCATCACGGGAGAGCTCAAGCACCCTCTTGGTGAGCTTTGTGAACTTTTCCTTTTTTCAACTTTTTTTTTGATGTTATGTTTCCTTTGATCAAATTTTTTTTTTTGATATGGTTGTCTGCAAATTGAACTTGGTTTTTGAAACATAAGAGATTTGTAAACATAACATCAAAGATCTGTAAACATAACATCAAATTTATAAGAGAAATGTATAAGAGATTTTTTTGATATGTTATAAGATTTAGGATACAAAGTTTAGGATATGGTTGATGTTAAAAATCAACCATATTAAAAATCTGTAAACATAATGGTTGATTTTTAAAAATGGTTGATGTTAAAATCTGTAAACATAAAAATCTGTAAACATAATCAACCATATAAAAATCAACCATTATGTTTGATTATGTTTACATAATATAACATTCTATTTAGTTTAAAATTGAACATTATTAACTTGGATTTATGTTTACAGAACAATGTTTCTAGCATTTTTGAAACATAAACAACCATATCAAAAAAAATTGCAGACAACCAAGTTCAATTTGATGTTATGTTTACAGATTTTTGAAACATATCAAAAAAATCTCTTATACATTTCTCTTATATAATTTGATGTTATGTTTACATATCTTTGATGTTATGTTATGTTTACAGATTTTTAACATCAACCATATCCTAAACTTTGTATGTTATGTTTACAAAATTTCCTATACATCTCAATCATATTAAAAATCCTAAACTTGGACCATATGGTTGATGTTAAAAATGGTTGATTTTTAATATGGTTGATTTAAAAATGGTTGATTTTTAATATGGTTGATGTTAAAATCTGTAAACATAATGGTTGATGTTAAAATCAACCATATCAAAGTTTGATGTTAAACATAAAGTTATAGATTTACATATATGGTTGATTTTAACATAATCAACCATTTAAAAATCTGTAACCATATCAATGTTTACATATATGGTTGATTTACATATCAAAGTTTGATGTTAAACATAATGTTAAAAATGGTTGATGTAAAAATCTGTAACCATATCAAAGTTTAGGATTTAAAAATGGTTGATGTTATGTTTACAAATCTGTAAATAATATGGTTAAAAATGGTTGATTTTTAAATCAACCATATTAAAAATCCTAAACTTTGATGTTAAAAATCCTAAACTTGGACACCATAAGAGATTTACAGATCTTTGAATATCATAAACTTTGTAACAGGATATGCTAAACTTGGATATCCTAAACTTGATGTTTGTTTGTCATATTCAAATTAAAAAATTGACGTGTGTTTGTCATATCCTGTTATATTCTGTTATATTCAAAGTTTAGGATATCACCCTAATTTGAATCTTTCTTTAGAGTGATAGTTACTAAGAACATATGTGAATGTATTCCTAATTGAAGTAGTTAAAGTAAACTGAACTATTGAGGCTGCATACTAAATGCATGTTGTTAAACGTAGATAAGGGTTAAAAAACCAAATGAAGCATTCTATGTTTGAAACCTAATGCAGGAGGGTGACTGTCGTCCTGTTATTTGGATACATTCTCTTCCTTAAAAGAACCGGCCTTTCCCTCCTTCTGTTAAGTGCTTAATCCTTTTATTGAGACAAGCATGCAGATTTAGTGGGTTATCTGATGAGAGCTCCAAATTTGATTAATTTTCCCTCGAAGATGTGACGATTATATCAGTCAGTTTGGTGGCAGGATTCTGATTCATTAGTTTGTCCTCAGCTTCACTAGCAAATAGAAGCAATTGTTTCCCAAAAATGGGGATGGATTCAATATAGGTATGCATGCAAATTGCTATTATCAACAGTTTAAATGTATGCAATTTCTATTTGTATATGTTAAATGTCAAAATTTCTGGCCTGAGTACATGCTTCCATTAAGGATGATAGATGAACAAAAACCAACAGCATTTGCAATGGCAAGAATTTTTGACCTGAGTATATTGCAAAATGAGTTCTAACCTGATAAAATGTGTTCTAACCTGGGTATATTGCAGGACTGGCTAATGTGTACAAGACTCTCTAATTTGTTTTCTGTTTCTATAGGACTGGCTCCAAAATGACTGTAATTGTTTCAATATGTTTGTTTAAGTGAAGTTCTGATTAATTTGGTCCCAATTTACTGATGCAAGTTTTGATGCATTTGTTGTGGATATTATTTTCACAAAAAGAAAACGAATAAATGGAATGGAAACCAACTTGATTACTCACCGTAGTGTTTAGTAAGGACTCTGTATTTTGATCGCCCTTCTACATTTCGAAGATCAACTCATTCACTTATGATACATTAAATTTTTTTCTCTTCAATGATGTTTAAAACTATTACCGGATATGACTATGACTTGCAATTAGAAATTATTTGTCTTGATTTAAAATTGGGTGTAGAGACCCCAAATGAAAGAAAACCTACCAACGCTATTTTTCATGGTACCCGGATTGGCGATCCTAACGTGGTATAGCCTGCAAACCGGTATACCTTTTGAAGAAAGAGTGTGCTTATTACTTCCCCTTTTAAAAGTATTTTGTATTTACTGTAGTGCATTGATCATGCAGATTGGGCAAGAACAAATCTCTCTGAAATAAGATTCACCCTTATGAAAAGATCTGTTCCTAATTTATTTTGACAGTTTAATTGTTCCTAATTTCTATTTAATGGTCTTTAGATGTGTACTTCGTTTCTTTGCAAGAACAAATAAATCAGGTTCATGAATCTCGCCTTGAAGTAAGCCCATCGCTTTCACTTTCTCTGTCTAAATTAGGGTACTTGAAAATCAAATTTGTTATGTTTATCATTTCATTGCTACCAAAGATGATAATTTTGTTCAGTTACTTAAGATTTTGGGAGGATAATATATTTTAGGGTTTAAGGGGAATATTTTTTCTCAAAAAATTGCAATCTACATCAATTGTTAATTAAAACATTTGCTCAAAAATTTGTATTGCTAATATAAGGATAGTATGGTGCTTATTAGACTTCACGTAGGGTAATTGGAACAACTCTGGATTATCGCCCTGTTATTGTTTATCAAGGTAATTGGAACATTTCAGTTTCCTAGCAGCATTATTATCCATGATATATTCAACTGTCAGATTTAAGATCCTGTTATTGTTTAGCAAGGTAATTGGAACATTTCAGTTGCTCTTTTGAATTCACCATTTGTGAAATCAGATACGCTTGAGCTTTCTCCAATCCTCATTCTTTTTTCAGTATGCCCCCTTCAAATTTCAGACTTCATCTCTTCTTGCCCATCTGTCATCAATTCAATTCAGAACACAATCTTTAAAAAAAAGATCCCATGTGCAAAGAAGGCTGGTGTACAGCTCAAATTTCTTTCATTCAATCTGTAAGAAGGAACAAAAATTTTTGGTAGTTGGTGGGTGGTATTATACTACAGCTGCATTTGGTTTCCCTCTTCATTAGATTATTGTTTGAAAGGTTAGTTATCATTCAGGATTTGTATATTCTCCTTCATCATGTTGTTGCTGGTTATCTTGCAGTTGGATTACAACACAATGGACTCGGCATGTGATTGGAATAAAAAGGGGTTGTTGGCTGTTGAAAAAAAATTAGTTGGTGTAGACTACACTGTCTTTCAAAAAATCTAGCTTTCACGTCTTACTTCGGTACGGCTAATATTTATATACCCATCTTAAAAATATATATACATCAATAATCTTGCAGTTCCTTATTGTTTGCACATGAATTATATTGTTAGAAATTGAACGCTTTTCTGGCGGTATAATTTTTTTTCAGTTTATTTTAACCATGGCTCTTTTGATCCTTTTCGAGACAGATGTCATCACCGAAGGATTACTCAATGGCAACGGCAGATGTTGTCAATGCTGAGGTGAGAGAGCTGGTAGAGATGGCTTACTCAAGAGCCAAACACATCATTACCACACACATCGATCCTTCATAAACTTGCGTAGCTTCTCATTGAAAAGGAAACAGTAGACGGCGAGGAGTTTATGACTCTGTTCATTAACATCAAAGCTGAACTATTTGTTGCATGATTTAACAAAAAACTGTAATATAGATTCATATCGGGTGTAATTCTATGTTCATAACACATTGGGCTCAACACAATGAAGGACTTAATGTCATACAAGGGTTTTTTCAACAATACAATTTTCCTCAGTGGTATACATATCACCATAAAGAGTGCTACAAACTTGAGATTCCGGCACATTTCGTTACAAGCTAGAAATTAAAATCTGGAAAACTTCCATAAATAGGATTAGTACTGAATGAGATTTGCTTATGACCAGGCAAGTTATATGACCACTCCCTATAACCTATTGGATTTGCTTGCTTCTGAACCTTCATGTACCGAGTTTAAACATTATTTGGTTAACCAATCTAGGAGAGAGCAAGGTGTGAGGGTGCAAGACTAACCATTTAAGCATGCTAACAATGAAAACAGTCTGTCAGAATGTTATGCATGCAAGAAACAAAAAGAGTCATCTTCTAATGCATTTGGCATATCTAATGATTTAAACACAGTTTGCAAATTGAAGCTTTCACATGTTGAGCATCAAATTGGTAGTCCTATTTATATTGGTGAAGTTCGTGTCAGTGTCACTAGCACAGACATTTCTATTATGAAGCCATATTATGTCGGACCTGTCTTAAACATTTGTTTAATATGTATTTTTGAGTACTTCCTTCATTCTTTGTTCATGGCTGTGTCTCTCTTCCATGCCATGAGTTTCATCAATATCTAATTTTTCACAACATGACTTTATGAACTGGCAGTTAGAAACTACCCCTATAGAGATATTGCATACAAGGGATATTGTATTGTTACAGAAATTGCAGTTTAAGTTCATATTGGATTGCATACAATGGGTATAAAGATATTGCAGTTTAAGTTCATATTGGATTGCATACATGGGATAAATTGCATACACATTTGTTTACAGAAAGCATTATCCTTCCTCATTTGCATTTCACAATAGAAATTGGAAAAGAACATTGCAGAGCATAATTTGTTTTTTAGATGAATTCATATTCAAGCATATGGAGCCACCATCAAAATTAAGAAACTTGATTTTTTTCAGTACTTCAAGGACACATAAATATTGTTTCAAGTTGTATGTGCTAGCAAAATGCAAAACAATAAATTAGAAGCTAGAAAACAAAATTGTATGCTATTCACATATACAGGTTTCGCTATTTGTGTTATATCTAATGATATACTGATATGTGATATCATGTTTTTATTCGTGTTATTGGAATCTAAATCCGTTTTAGAAACTCAGTATTGGATCCAAATCCACATCCGGAATTAAAATTAAGATCGTATCCGCATCCGAGTAGAGAGCATGTTTTGCATTTGAATCCGAATGAATATAAAATTTTGATTTGGATTGTAGATTATCTGCATCTGTGTACATCCCTACCACTGATATGTATCCGTTTAATGTACAGCTTTTGTTCTTTTAAGAAATTGATTATGTTTTCTAAGCATCATCCCATCAAAATGGGTCCAACTAGATAACAAACCACATAACAAATAGGATGTATAAAAGTTTTAACAAAATTTATAACCAGGATGCCAGACCCCGTAATTTTTAGTGCTGAATTCCTAAGAAACTTTGGATAATGAAGGTCATTGCCCCAGAACCTATTAGGTTGTCACCCAATGGGAAAGCTTATCTCATTGCCCGAAATTTTTATATATTTTTAAATAATGTTAATCCTAATTTCCTACCTAAATGTTACATTCAGGTTTTGCTTACATTCAGGTTTAACATATGCCATAGATAACAATGTCAGGTAGTTTCTTATAGTTTTTATGTGTGCATAAAATAGTGTTACTTCAGTTTGTTCTACACTTCTACCAAAGAAACATAGATGAATGGCTAAATCAGATGGTTCAATAATACATACATAAAGCATAGGTGCAAGCATCATGTTTACATATGTTAGATGACATACACAGGTTTAGCTATCAAGGTATTACATATTTATTTGATTAAATTGAAGTTGCATCAAACGAAAAACATACATGCAGGTAAATAATTTTTTAAGATGAAAAACACTAAGAAGATAGGCCTCATGCTTATTAGCTTTGTGATAAGCAGATCCACACTAATAATACTGAGGGCTAAGCCAACAACTCAAATAGATTTTGATTACTCCACTTGCAACTTCCATGTCCCCATTGATTTTAATAAAAAACAAACATGCATTAACAACCAAAACACACCATTAACTATGGTTGGTGTTTCAACTGTTAGCCAGTTCTAAACTAAATCATTGATCATATAAAAACATCAAAGCAAAAGTATAAGCCGTCGTGATCATTGAAAGAACTCGAATCTTTATTTGTTGAAGAACTCAAACAACTCAAACACTATTCGATGGCATGCTCTTATCAGATGGTTATGGATGCTAAGAGTTCAGTGAAAGAAAAGTTGCGCAAGTTACACTAGCTTAAATATAGTGATTCAACATTGAACGAGAAACAGTGCATGCTAAAGGATTTCAACTTTCTCAAGGCATTTAAGGAAATGCAGAGGGGAACAGAAATCTTGAATAAATAATATTCTCGAGCAGTTTATTACATGCTGAAACTTTTGAGAATTCACTCATGGTATATTTTTCATGCATATTATCTTTCATGTAAGTTGGTGTACAGTGAATATGAATTCTTTATTATGTTTTAATATATTTCTTTTGCTATTTTTTAATGTTTGGCGTACAGTGAATATAAATACATGTTGTATGCACCTTTGACATATCCATAGAGTTTAACATAGATGCAAATTTATGCCCAAAACCACATATATAAGCAACACACTACTTGGGCCATCCATTTTATTCAAATTGATGTGTCAAAAAGAAAAAATTTAAAATAATTGACTTTGGCTATTATGATCCTCAAATGTCGTAATGTAAGAAAATTTTGCCAGTGGATCTTCAGGAAAATAGAGTTTGACAAGCCCAATGCATTGTAAGACAATTTGGCTCTAAATTAAGTATTTTAAAGTTCCATGCGAAATTTGATTGTGAAGGACATGGTAATGGGTTGTTCCTTTCCATAATATTTTCTTTTAAGAATATGGGACCAGTGAGCAGTGAGTTTTAAGAAACATGCCTAATAGGTTTTGTACAGGGGTGGAATTTGGCAGGACTTGGAATGGCATCTGCCGATCCAGTTGAAACTCATATATCATATTACCACGTATGAGTCCGGCACATTAGAATTTGGAGCTTAGTAAAGCAGGGTAATGTGTTGTTGTTGGTCTGTCCCATCTTATTATATAGGATTTACATCAAACAGTTTAATTTTTAGCTATTTGTCCAACATAGTGCTACTAGCAACCTAAACCAAGTTGAAAGCATTCACTGTTTTTGGCATTTGGTGCAGCCTCTTTGATCCTTTTAAGCTGTAAATTTTGCCATAAAGTTTCTTATATTCTCATTTTTTTCGAAACCAATTTCTTTGTTAAATACTTCATTCTATTAAGCTGTATTGGATATTTTACTGCCATTGAAGTTTGCATTTCATGTTGTGCTGATAATTTCTATATTGTTTGGCTCGGACATCAGCTTGGTCTATATTCAAATGCAAATTTAGCCTGGTTCTGGTGTAAGCTCTGGTGAAACTGAATCCAGTTTAGTTTCTCTTATCGGTCCTAGAATTTATCTTTTCATATTGAATTGCAAATATATGTTCACTGTCAATATATGTTCACTTTCAATATTGATGCTTTATTTTGGATGTTTTATTTTGCAGGAGACGAATATAAATCATCTATTGATGTTGTTCCCAGGTGTTGGAATGCAACAAAATGGATCTATAGATTTGATGCCCAGGAGAAATTCCCAGATCAATGGGCCTTGATGCCATGCCCAGAAGAAATGCCCCGGATCAATAGGCTTAGATGACATGCCTAGAAGAAATGCCCATGATCAATGCCATCTCATTAGCACAAGCCCCATGTATTAGTTCCCAAACAATAGAGGAAGAAATGACTTAAAAAGAAGTAACAATTTGAATTCAGAAATGTTCAGATATTATGTACAAGAACAATTTGAATGGCGCTCATGCTCATGTGTCAATCTATCTACAAGATATGTTCAATACTATGTTCAGATATGTGCTCTGCCTAATTGTCTCCAGTTTTAAGTAACAATTTGAATTCAGAGCATTCTAGATACAATTACTGGAAGATGTTCTATATTACCTTTGGGGTAGAATTATGGCATAGTGTCAAATGACTTGCTGTACTTCCTGAGATATGGAACTTGAGTGAATGGAGCTTATGCTCATGTGTCAAGAGTACCTTATTCACAGAAAATTATGATCGATATTTTATATGTGAGGATGGTTTTAGTGGTTGAATTTGCCCAAGCAATAGTCAAATTTGTCAGACAGATATTTGTACTTATGTAGAATACCATATACTTGGACACCTTTCTTGAATAATGCTTCAGCTATTGCTAAAGCCACCTTGGAAAGCTGGCCCTTAACGAGTACTTGGGCAGTTTCCGGTGGAATGCTATTGAGAACCTCATCTGCTGCTAAGCTACTTCCATCTACAATTCTTAACTTCATGTCGAGATTAGGATTGTCACTGAAGTAAAGAGCATGCTCCCAGAAATTTAATAGTTTTTGGTAGTAGTAACACTTATCAAACCATATGATCATGTGACCTCAGGAGCACTGAGGTTACAAACGATTTGACAACCTTAAAATTTTCATTCTGGTTCTATTACTCAGTTTAAAGCATGTTTAGCTTTCTTAATATATACATTCTGTTTCATCTCTTCCTGCATTACCCCTTAATTTTTTAAGGTGAAGTTGTTGAAAGGAGGGAGACGAGGGGGGAAATAAAATCCCCACTTCAATTAGATGCACAGAGACACCTGACCAAATATTCCTTATTGACCAAATATTTCTCATTTGCTGTTGGACATAGGGGCAGTACAAAAAAAGACAATGTTATCCATATATCATGCCTGGTAACAACTTAAAACAAAAAGAAATGACTACACCGAAAATTGAGAAGTTAAGAGATACCTGAAGGATATTCACAAATTGGCAAGCACATAAACACATCTCAGTGGAAACACAGAAGAAAAATTCTTGGATAGACAAAGAAGAAATAACTGCAAAAAGCACTAAAGCTTCCAACAATAAGAATTGCTAACAAAAACACCATCTAGGGTTTTAGGTCTTTCATACATTACACGCCATCGCATATACATATAACTTTACATATATGAAATTATGAAGGTAGATTTAATCTTCTGCTCAGACAAGCTATTTCCTCCTTATATACATATAACTTTGCAACCAAGAATCCTAAATTTGCAAATGGTTGCAACGGCTGCAAGCAAATATTTGCTGACCCCCCAAGTTGCCTTGCCATAGCCGAAGGCGTCTGAGCCGAAGGTGCCCGCGCTGAAGTTATTAAGCTAATTTGTTGTTCCACGTCGAAGGCGCCCGCGCCGAAATTGTTGTTCTACGTCGAAATTATTGTTCGGCGCCCGCCTAATTTTTTTACACCAAATTTATTGTCCCATACTGAAGGCGCCTGCGCTGAAATTGTTTTACGCTGAACTTATTGTTCGGCACCCGCTAAATATTTTTATGCCTAATTTGTTGGTCCGTGCCGAAATTGTTGTTCTACGCCGAATTTGTTGTTCCGCGCCGAAGCCGCCCATGCCGAATTTGTTGTTCTGCACCAAATGTGCCCACGCCAAAGGCACCCGTGTCGCTAAATATTTTTACGCTAATTTGTTTTTTTTTTGAATTTTGGCTGTGGATATAATTTTTTGTGGAACAAAGATTTTGCATCGAAAATCTTAAATGAACCGTGCCCGCGGGCACGGGTTATGACTAGTATATATATATCACACAATAGGCAGGCATCAATATACTATGGGGGGTACACTCATTCAAGCCGACGTACACAACTTAGGTACGTGCACTACGACACCTCACAAAGGTCCAAGGGTATACTAACAACTACGAGTTGACACAGATCTTGACGGGCACTAAAGTCTAAGCAATAGAGGGAGGTCGAGGTCGTAAGCGTGACGAGGGAAGGATCGATAAGCAGGAGTTCAGATAGGACGAATACGAGGAGACGGCTTGGTTAGACGAAACATTGACTCAAAGGTGATGTTTAGGTTGAGGGAAAGGGAGATGTAGTGATGCTTAAATAGGATACAGAAAAGAAAATAGGGTAAATAGTATAAGCTAAAATACGTGGAGTTTGAAAACTGTCGTTCTTCAAAAGTTAAAATCCTCGCCTGTAAAGAAATATTTGGAGATCGATAAAACGAGTTGTTCAAAATAAGTTTGAGTCGAATATTCATAATAAGAGAAAATGGTCTATTGGTTTATATAAAATCATTGAAAAAGGAAGTAAAATCATTTACACGAATATTAAGGACGAGGTTTTAGAAATCTTATACGTCAGTAATTTAATATAATGTTGTCAAAAGTTTTAGAAAGTCAAAGAATGAAATCAAGTAACGGAAGAATTTAGACTCATGTTAAATGCTTTCAAAACTTTAGGCTATGGAAAATTTGAAATGATCAATTTGAAACTACTTTTAGAGAACCAGGGTTTGCCAAAAATGAAAAACTGATTTACACATGGTTCTTAATATACGAGCACAACAAGTTTGGTACGGATATAAAAATAATTGAAAGTATGTATGGTGCACGGAAAAATAATAATAATGACTTAGTATAAGAATTATCAAGATCGAATAGCAAGTTTTTAAAATCAAATCATGGAGGGTCTAAATCAGGAAGTGGTTATGAAAATAGTAATTTTGCAAAAATCTGAAGTAGCGAAAACGACGAGCAAAAACCAACTTGCTGAAAGCTAAAATTCCATGTGTCTTGAAAGTATATTAAAGTAAACACGACGTATCATTCGTATAACACAAATAAGAAGGAAAATTATAAATCGAATTGGACAAAGCAAAAGTACGGTTCAGAATTAATATATGAAGGGGCAACGCATTTACGTAAGTACGAAAAATATAAGCTGGAAAAAATATTATAAGCTAGAATTCAAAATTTCGACAAAAGTTTTAAGAATTCAAGTCAACGAAGGAGTATGAATATATAAGATATGTATATTAAAAATTGAGCAAATTTTAACTTTAGGAAAAGAGGAAATCGAAAAAATACTTTCAGAAGATTCAAGGTTTGCAATGGAGAGGTTCGAAAATTGACGACGATCGTCATGAGGCGATCTCGTGAATCGAGGCAAGGAAATTGGTCAGGTGATCAGGACACACATACGCCTAGGATATGAACCAGGAAATCTACGGGAAACTCCTACGGTCGACCAACTAAAGATTAGGAACTAGGCGCTAAGACCTTCTAAGGGGCTGGACGGTAATGAAATGCATTCAGCTTGGTCCGAAATCGATGAACCCAAGCGAACGACTAAAGGAAATTCTAGAAGTCTAATATGGTCAGGGGTAGACATGAACCACTAAGGTAACTCCTACGACGATTAAATCAATTGCTAAAAGGGAGTCTAACTATAATCAGGGGCATTTAACTAGCAAGCATAGACGTCTAACTAAGTCTTCTTATCTCCTAGGGACATAGGAAAATAACTAGACTCAAGGATTATGACTCGGATGTTGCAATTTATTTAATGGACATTCCGTTATTATCGTTGTTTCGTTAATTCGCAATTGCAAGACGGACCTGCATGGGCCACCAACAAAACCTGTCACGCCCCGCTTCCCAAAAATATGGAAGCGAAGCGTGAGAAGGTCCGCTCAGACTTGAAGCTACCAAGCTGCAAGTCCGATAAGCGTCAATGAAATTTAAAACTGCAGGTCCTTGCAACGCTAACGAAACAAAGATAATAATAATGAAATGAGACAAAAGAGATATCTCAGAATATCCATAAAATAAGTTTCAACATCACAGAAAAGCCACCAGGCTAAAAGAAAAGAGGCTAAAGGCCCAAACAAGGCCAACAAAAGTACAACGTACAAAACAAAGGTGCCACGCACCGACAACTAACAACAAAGCCTAAAACAAAAAGAACTGAGCAAAGTCACCAAGAAATGGTCTCCGGTGTCCACAAAACTCCTCCTGGGCAATCATGGATTCAGACTCAGTGTCAGCAAAACGCCACGTACTCTGCAACGGTCTCTGGCTCAGGGTCTAACATGTGACACCCAAAAGAGCAAGGGGCACATGTCAGCAAGTCTACGAGAGACTTGTGCAAGGAAACTGAAAGTAGGCAAAAGTAAAGCAACCTAGCAGTTCTAGCATGAATGCAATGACATGGCAGTTAAAGTATGAGTGCAATAAGTAAAGTAAAGTAAAGTAAAGTACGAGCATGGCATTTAAACATGGCATGGATGACAAGTATTACATGAATCATTCACAAGACAAGTACAAGACAAGGAAAGTAAGCACCTCGTGCACAGAGATTCCGCCTTCTGGCTAGAGGGCTGATCGGGCCACTCCTAAGCTCAGGTGACCGTTTATCCCTACCCCTCCACGTGTATCGAGCCAGGGCCTTACCCCCGAACGGGAATGCTCGCTTCTGGATCACGAGCCAGGAGGTGTTTTTAACAAGTATGGCATAGGGGTGCACCTAGCCGGACCAGGAAACCGGGCATTGGCTTTTGACCAACACATGAGGCCCGTTCCCCGGAAGTAGTATTCAAGGAGTACAAGTATTGTACCGTGTGCTACGAATGCAAAAATCAACTGGGATGCCATGTAAGATGCAATGCATGGCAGTTAAAAGTGCGTACAGATAAGGAAAGTAAACGTGACAGTTTAGTATGCATGATCAACAAGTTTAAAGAGTTGGATCTAGCTTCGTTGTCAAGGTAGATCAATTAGGTGACGGATCTAGTTTCGTTGTCAAACTAGATCAAGTAGGCGTCTAGCCAGCTATCATTTCACTGACTAGTCTCTTTTACGCTAAAAGCAAGGAAGTGGCCTAAAACATGGCCTACACAAGAGTCGGCAAGTTTCACTTGCCTACAAGTACAACGTCTGAGAAACACCGTCCAATGAGTCCAAAAATCACAATTATCCTACGTGCACAAGTCCACCGGCCTAAAGTCCATATTATTAATCTTGATTAGTGAATTTAAAACATTTAAAACATTTTAAAAACATCAATTTTAGTCTTGATTAGCAGGCAATGGGTTGGGGGTCCTAGGGGTGCAAGGCGTTACCTCATCACGACGCGAAAGCTACACCGGCGTCGGGTAGCGACGCCGGGGGTTGGAATAAGAGAACGCGCTCCAAGTCCTGATTCCAATATAGATTCCTCGCTGGAAAGTTCAGAGCATCAACCGGAGCAACGATTCCAGATTCCAAAGCTCGCACATGCGACGACGGGCTACGACATGTCGCAACGTCGTACGCGGTGAATCGTCGGAGAGAAAGCACCTAGGTGGGGCCCACAGTAGTCCTAGGGACCAATAGGGGACCCACAATACCTCTGGAGAACTTGGGGGGCCCACGGTGGCAAGCGGTGCGACGGGTTCGGGGTTGCGACGTTTGCTCTCGATCAGACACAGCCAAATGCGGGGGAACGGCTCGGTCGGTGCGGGGTAACGGGCTTGTGCAGCTGCGGGTGCGGTGCGGGCCTTGGTGCTCTCAGTCGGTGCGGAGGGAGCGGTCGGTCGGGCGCCTTGGATGCGGGGGAACGGAGCGCTGCAACGTTGCAACCGTTGCAACGTTGCGGGCTTCGGTCGGTGTGGAGATGCGCCTCGGTCAGACACGGGGAAAAGCGGGGTGCGGAGCGGGCTTGCGAGCGGTGCGGGGCGATGCGGATGAGCGGAGCGGGCGACCGGTTTGACCGAGAGCTCCTCTCGGTCGGGCACAGTGAACGGGGCGACGGCTGTGCAGAGCGGGGCGGAGGCTTGGTGCGGAGGCAGCGGCCGGTCGGTGCGGGGGATTTGGGCCTGTTTCTTCGGTCGTGCGGCAGCTGTTCGTCGCAATGTTGCGACGAATCGTCGCAACGTCAAATTTGAGTTTTGGAAGCGGCTAGGGTTATTTTCTTGCGAAAATAGGTCTTCCTAGGGGTTGTTTATATAGTGTAGAGGGGTTGACTAGGTCTAGGGCTAATCCTAAGGGGATTAGGAGTTTAAAATAATTTAAAATTCGTATCTCGCCCTCTCCAACTCGCACAAGGATTTGCTGAGATCCAAATGAGCTGGAATTCGGCTCAAAAATTATTTAAAACGTTTAAAACTCAAATAAATTTTATTTGGCCGAAATTAATTTAAAACGTAATTATTAAAAATATTATAAACCTTGCTAAAAATATAAAAGTGGTCAAATGGGCTCCAAAAATTATAAAATAAATATCAGGGTGATCGTGACAGCGAAAGTGAGCTAACTAAGAAGACGGATCTCAATTTTAACGTCGAAAGACGAAACTAAAAATAGAAACGTCGTTCAAAAGTGAGAATCGCTACGTCTCATCGAATAAGATTAAATTGTGGGAAACCGACTCGAGAAACGTCGTTCCAAATTAGTGCCACTATTTAATATTCTCAGAGACGTTCACAACAGCATATCACACAAAAGTGTTCACAGCAAATGAAGTCTAAAATAAACACGTGCACGGTCAAAAGCACGTGCACGAACAACATACAACGAAAAGTGGTCGTTACAATCGTTGCGCATGTTGTACACGGGGGTTAAAAGATATAGTTTTAAGTAATATTAATCCGCGCGCACGACGGGTAAAATTATGCCTTGTTGTGGCGTCGAGTAAAAACGGTTCCGGTGGATTAAATTACTCCCCGCGCACAATGTGCTACAGTCTGTGTGCGTTGTGCGCGTGGTTAAAAGACCTAGTCTGAAGGAATATTCATCCGCGCGCATGACAGATTAAATTATGCCCAGTTGTGCATATTGTGCATGGGGTTAAAGGACCTAGTTTGAAGTTATATTCATCCGCGCGCACGACGGGTTAAATTATACACCGTTGTGCGCGTTGTGCACCGGGGTTAAAGGGCCTAGTTTGAAGTTATATTCATCCGCGCACATGACGGGTTAAATTATACACCGTTGTGCGTGTTGTGCACGGGGGTTAAAGGACCTAGTTTGAAGTAATATTCATCCGCGTGCACGACGGGTAAACTTATACTCCGTTATGCGTGCGCGGGGTTAACTACCTAGTTTTAAGGAATATTAATCCGCGCGCACGACAGGTAAAATTATGGCTTATTGTGCGCGCCAGGTAAAAACGGTCTCGTTGATTAAATTACTCACCGAGCACAACGTGCCACAGGCTAACGCATCATGCACAGTAATAAAAAAGTTTAGAGGGTTATATTATTCATCACAGTGCACAACCCATTGTGCGCGTGGGTTAAAAGACCTTGTCTGAAGGAATATTCATTCGTACGCATAACATGTTAAATTATGCCCCATTGTTTGCGTGGGTTAAAAGACCTAGTCTGAAGGAATATTCATCCGCGCGCACGACAGGTTAAATTATGACACGTTGTGCGCGGGAGTTAAAAGACCTAGTTTGAAATAATATTCAACCGTGCACACGACAGGTAACATTATGCCCCGTTTTGCGCGTTGTGGGCGGGGTTAAAAGACATACTTTTAAGGAATATTAATCTGCGCATACGACGGGTAAAATTATGTCTTGTTGTGCACGTCGGGTAAAAACGGTTCCGGTGGATTAAATTACTCCCCGCGCACAAAGTGCTACAGTCTGCACGTATAGTGCGCGGGGGTTAAAAGACCTAGTCTGAAGGAATATTCATCCGCGCACGCGACGGGTTAAATTATGCCCTGTTGTACACGTTGTGCGCGGGGTTAAAAGACCTAGTTTGAAGTAATATTCATCCGCACATAAGACGGGTTAAATTATGTCCCGTTGTGCGCGTTGTGTGTGGGGTTAAAGGACCTAGTTTGAGGTAATATTCATCGACACGCACAACAGATAAAATTATGCCCCATTGTGCGTGTTGTGTGTGGGGGTTAAATGACCTAGTTTTAAGGAATAATAAACTGCGTGCACGACAGGTAAAATTATGCATTGTTGTGCGCGTCGGATAAAAACAGTTCTGGTGGATTAATTTACTTCCCACACACAACGTGCTACTGTCTAACGCGTCGTGCACGGTAATAAAAAAGTTTAGAGGGTTGTATTATTCATCGCAGCGCACAACCCTTTGTGTGCGTGGGTTAAAAGACCTAGTCTGAAGGAATATTCATCCGCGCGCACGACGGGTTAAATTATGCCCCTTGTACGTGTGGGTTAAAAGACCTAGTCTGAAGGAATATTCTTCTATGCGAACGACGGGTAAACTTATGCCCCGTTGTGCCCGTTGTGCACGGGGGTTAAAAGATCTAGTTTGAATTAATATTAATTCGCGTGCATGACGGGTTAAATTATGCCCCATTGTGCGCGTTGTGTGGGGGGTTAAAGGACCTAGTTTGTAGTAATATTCATCCACGCGCACGACAGGTAAAATTAAGCCCCGGTGCGCGTTGTGCACGGGGGTTAACCGACCTAATTTTATGGAATATTAATACACGCGCACGATGGGGAAAATTATACCTTGTTGTACGCGTTGGGTAAAAACGGTTCCGGTGGATTAAATTACTCCACGCGTACAACGTGTTACAGTCTAACGTGTCGTGCGCAGTAATAAAAAAGTTTAGATGGTTGTATTATTCATCGCAACGCACAACCCGTTGTGCGCGTGGGTTAAAATACCTAGTGTGAAGTAATATTCATCCGTGCGCACGACGGGTTAAAGTATGCCCCGTTAAGCGCATTGTGTGCAGGGTTAAAAGACCTAGTCTGAAGGAATATTCATCCGCGTTCATGACGGGTTAAATTATGACCCATTGTGCGCATTTTGTGCGGTGGTTAAAATACCTAGTCTGAAGCAATATTCATCCGCGTGCACGGCGGGTAAAATTATGCCCCGTTGTGCGCGTTGTACGCGGGGGTTAAAAGACCTAGTCTAAAGCAATATTCATCCATGTGCATGACGGGTAAAATTATTTCCAGTTGTATGCGTTGTACGCGGGGGTTAAAAGACCTAGTCTGAAGGAATTTCATCCGCGTGCACGACGGGTAAAATTATGCCCCGTTGTGTGCGTTGTGCGCGGCGATTAAAAGACCAAGTTAAAATAATATTCATTCGCATGCACGATGGGTTAAATTGTGTTCTGTTGTGCACATTGTGCGCGGGGTTAAAGGACCAAGTTTGAAGTAATATTCATCCGCATGTACGATGGGTATTATGTCCCGTTGTGCGCGTTGTGCGCGGGGGTTAAAGGACCTAGTTTGAAGTAATATCATCCGCGCACACGTTGGGTAAAATTATGCCCTGTTGTGCGTGTTGTGCGCGGGGTTAAACGACCTAGTTTTAAGGAATATTAATCTACGCGCATGACGGATAAAATTATGACTTGTTGTGCATGTCATGCAAAAGCGGTTCCGGCGCACAACGTGCTACAGTCTAACGCATCGTGCACGATAATTAAAAAGTTAGAGGGTTGTATCACAGCACACAATTTGTTGTGCACGTGAGTTAAAAACCTATTTTGAAGTAATATTCATCCGCGTGCCCGACGGGTTAAAGTATGCCCCGTTATACACGTTATGCGCAGGAGTTAAAGGACCTAGTCTGATGGAATATTCATCCGCACGCACGACGGGTTAAATTATGTCCCCGTTGTGTGCATTGTGCACGGGGATTAAAAGACCTAATCTGAAACAATATTCATCCGTGTGCACGACAGGCTAAATTATGCCCCGTTGTGCGCGTTGTGCGCGGGGGTTAAAAGACCTAGTCTGGAGCAATATTCATCCGCGTGGAAGATGGGTAAAATTATGCCCCGTTGTGCACGTTGTGCATGGGGGTTAAAAGACCTAGTCTGAAGGAATATTCATCCGCACGCACAATGGGTTAAATTATGCCCCGTTGTGCGTGTTGTGCACGGGGTTAAAAGACCTAATTTGAAGTAATATTTATCTGCGCGCACGACGGGTTAAATTATACCCTGTTGTGCGCGTTATGCGCGGGGGTTAAAGAACCTAGTTTGAAGTAATATTCATCCACGCGCACGACGGGTAAAATTATGCCACATTGTGCGCGTTGTGTGCGCGGGTTAAAAAGGACCTAGTTTGAAGTAATATTCATCCGCACGCACGACGGGTAAAATTATGCCATGTTGAACACGTTGTGCATGGGGATTAAAAGACCTAGTTTGAAGTAATATTCATCCGCGCACATGGTGGGTATAATTATGCCCCGTTGTGCGCGTTGTGCGCGGGGTAAAAAGACCTAGTTTGATGTAATATTATTACGTGTGCCCAACAGGTAAAATTATGACTTGTTGTGCTCGTCGGGTAAAAACAGTTTCGGTGGATTAAATTACTCCACGCGTACAATGCGCTACAGTATTACGCATCGTGCACGGTAATAAAAATGTTTAGAGGGTTGTATTATTCATCACCGCGCACAACATATTGTGCGCGGGGTTAAAAGACCTAGTTTGAAGTAATATTCATCCGCGCGCACGACGGGTAAAATTATGCCCTGTTGTGTGCATTGTGCGCAGAGGTTAAAAGACTTAGTTTGAAGTAATATTCATCCACGAGCACGAAGGGTAAAATTATGTTCCGTTGTGCGCGTTGTGCCTGGGGGTTAAAATACCTAGTTTGAAGTAATATTAATCTGCACGCACGACGGGTAAAATTATGTCTTGTTGTGCACATCAGACAAAAACGGTTCTGGTGGATTAAATTACTCCCCGCGCACAATGCGCTACAGTCAACATGTCATGCACCGTAATAAAAACATTTAGATGTTGAATTATTCATTATAGCGCTCAACGCGTTTGGATGCACTTCGTATACTGTGCTAGTCGAAGAGGCCCCAAGACTCATGATGCTATGTCTTGCATTTAAAGTCCACCTTGGTAAAATATATCTCTCAGGGATTGTTTGCATATCAAACTTTTGCTTCATGATATATAAAATTTGCGTGCATAGTAAACCTTCAGTCACAGCCCTTGCACACGTACACCTGAACATTCCCGTAGATATATTGCATTGAACATTATGCAAGTAGCTCTTTCCATCAATCCGCATAGTTACTCTATATGTCGTCGTATCCACATCCATGCTCACCCTTTCATGCTGACAGTATAAAGTATTTTGATACAAATTTGAAAAATGGAAAATATGTTTCTAGTATATACCTTTGCGACATGAACCTCTAACTCATGCATGCCACTAAATTCTGGTTTGTTCCTCATATAAAAAGTATCTTCTCTCTCCTCTTTGTCTCGCTGAAATTTTATGGCTTTATCGTATTGATAAATGAACTCGTATAATGGAGTCATACACTGTACGTATCCATCAAAATAAGCGTTCATGCTTTCACTCCTTTGGCTGGACGCCATGCCTTCACACAAAACAAGAAATGAATAACATATGCTTAGTTTATTTTGATCATATATTTTTAGAATAATCTCTATCGTATTAACATTTTCATACCTGCAAAGAAAGTATCTAGTATGTACCTCTTAATCCAATGATGTGCTTTCTCATGCATCATATGTAACCACTTCCAGGCTTTCATTTCATTTTTTTGTTTTTCTGTCAATGTCTCCTGAAATTCCTTTTGGTACTTCTCCATTAAGACGCCCCAACAATTCTCAGCTTCTTCAACATTTTGAGTGTTGTTACACCAATTTGCATAGTCTTCATCAAATTCAGGGTTATAAGAAGACCGCAATGAATGTAGATGCTCATCTTCATGCAGACTGATATGCCATATGCAATACATGTGCTTTGTATTTGGAAAAACTCTTTTGATTGCCGGGTCTTGATCAGTGATGATAGCTCCTGGTGCTTTATCCCACATACATGTTAATCACTGTCCAAATAACCACACTAAGGATTCTTCCTTCTCATCAGCAAGAAGAGAACATCCACATAAAATAGACTGTTTATGATTATTGACACCTGTAAAAGGTGCAAAAGGCAACATGAATCTATTTGTCTTATAAGTGACATCAAATACAACAACATCTCCAAAGTGGCTGTATGATGTCCTCGCCATTCCATCAGCCCAAAATATACTCTTACATACATTCTCTTCATCATGCTTAATAGCATAATAGAACTGAGAGTATGTAGCTAACCTTTTAATAAATTGTTCTATTACTCTAATGCATTCCTTCCCAATATTGTTCTTTCTTGCTACTCTCCCTTGATCAATGTACTGTTGCGTAGTAATATTGACATTACTAATACTCATGGCATTTAGAATCCTTGCAATCTTTGCAGGTCCTACTTCATAGTCACACATCTGATCAACTAAATTCCTACATGTACCGTCCATATGCGATCTTTTATGTAACCATAACATCTGGATCTTCGATGGGATTTTTATCAACTCATGATTATGATCATCATCAAAGGTGTTTATGCGCCATACTCCATCGGTGATTTTATGAACTGTCATTCGAGCCATACAGCCTTCTCTCTCATTTTTCGGTCGATTAACGTCCCTTTCTATCTCCCACTTTTCTTTTAAGCTTTTATACCCTTCTTTGTTGCACGTATACTTCCTCCTCATGGTATTGCCATCTTTTCCCTTTCCCGTAGATCCCTTTCGGGTTGCAAAACCTTTTGTTGCTGCATATGTATTATTAAATTGATATGCATCTTCTTCTTCTTGAAATTTCATTCCAATATGTGGACTGCCTTTTTCATTATCATTATTCCTATCCTCTTCATATACACTGTTTGCACTGTCATTTTCAGCTTCAATCTCATTTGGCATCTCCTGATCATGCACAAAGGGTTCACTCTCTTCGATTTTCATTTTCTTCATTAGAAACAAACAAAAATATCAGGCATGATTACTATATATGTCTATCCAAGTAGCAGTAGATTATATTGCACGGTGGTCAATATTATGTACGACATTCGCTTTATGTTGTTTTGCTACCTGAGCGGCTTCAATAAGTTTTGATGGACATCTCATATTTCTCAAGGCGCACAACGCGCTAAATTTTTGAATCATTTTGCATGGAGAATAATTTCCATCGCAACACTTCGCTAGGTTGGAAATTACTCACCATGCAAACCGAATAAAAAATTTAGCCCGTTGTGCGCGGAGAGGAATTTCCAGCGCTAATCGTCCAAAGGTTGGAAATTACTCACCGTGCAAACCCCTTCAAATATTTATCCAGTTGTGCACGTTGAGCAATATGAGACATCCAACATATTAGGGATGACCATCCTTACCTCGATGGAGGAGAGTATGAGGGGAATCAACATATGATCTATGTTAAGTTCGTGCATGCTTGACATAAATACGTCGAGTAAATTATGGATGACCATCCTTACCTCGATGGAGGAGAGTAGGAGGGAAATCCATGAGCGTGTGATGGCAGGGATTTGGGGGCGATCTGAGGCGTGGGCTGTTGAGATCGAAGACCTAGCGCAAAATTGGGGATCTACTCAAGCTTCTGCGTTTTGTGCAGGAGTGAGCAAAAGAAGTGGCAGCGGTTGTATTTTAGTACAAAAGGGCTTAAAGGTAATTTAGTACAAAGGTGCTTTGAAAAGAGCTTAAAGGGCGCGATGGTAATTGCACCAAAAGGTAAGATATTACCGTAATTGCAGATCGAATCGGACGGTAGGGAGGGGTCGAGCACAGGAATCCAACCTGAGCTTGAGAGCAGGCGCATTTTACCCATGTGTGTGTGTGTGTTAGGGGAGGGGTTGAGTAAAGATATATAATATCATATATATATATATATCTCTCTCTTAATCTTCCAAACACATCAAAGTTTGGATATAATTAAGTTGTAGAATGGTATCAAACTTGACGTCCATGGACAGATAAACTAAGTCATACTCAAAGAACGGTTATCCTTTGATTGCAGCACTGCTGTTCTATATAGTGCAGTGCGGATCCAACAAAGTAATCAATAAATCTAGACTACAACAAAAAACTAGATCAAAATTAGATAGCCGTGCATGCATTAAGTAAGGCATATTGGTTAAAGACTGGACGGGGATACAAATTAGAACTGGGCTGGTTGGGTATGATATTAGTCAAGACAGTTGTACGAAGCATAAAGTTAAGGAAACAACTACTGATACCAAGCCCAACTCCCTTATGCCTGGTTACTACGACTACTACTCTCAGCCTCGCTTACCTCATCTCAACCATACTAATCACCATCGTGACTTGTCAATGCCAGTCACTCACATATCCCTTATTAAGGCTGCCACTAAGGTGGTGATCGGCGAAGTACTAGAGGAGCAAAGGGAAGGAGTGAAGAGGAGCTCTCTCACCAACCCCAGCATAGAAAATGATGATTCTGAGGTGGGCATTGAGATTTGGTCCACTTCCATGAGCAATAAAAGGGTTGGGTAGTAATAAGAACTTTGCAAAGATATTGCGATGATGGGTTGGATCAGAAGGAAATAGTGTGTAGTAAGGTTGCGGTTTTAGGTGTAGTAGCAATAACTTTGGGGTCGAAAACAGCTAGAAGGTGGAGGAGATTGGTGGTGAGTGATATGGTAGTAGTTCAGTGGTTGTTGAAGTACTAAAGGGTCCTCAACCTGACGATGGGATGATGAAGGTGGAGCCTTATGGCTAAGGTTACAGTAATCCATGGATACTATGCTAGCAAAAAATGAGTGCGTTACAGGTTTTCATGGAAGATGTAGCCCGAGGAAGAACCAGGAAGAACGTATGCCGTCTCGGGTCTCGCATCATCGCATCTGGTACCGTGACTTAGATTCTAGCCCATCAACACTTTAACACTTGCTTCCTCGGCCATCCGGTAAAGTGCCGTCATGGAACTATCTTGATTAACATAATAGTATCGATGATGGTACATCCGAGAAGGATAAAACCATGTCAACATTGGTAGACATGGGTTTCCTTGCTGAGGAGGCATCTACAGACATCCGTAGGTGTAGTACATTACACAAAAATTGAAGGAGGAAGGCCTTCAATTTTTGCGCAACATACTGCACCTACCGATGGCTGCATATGCCTCTTCGACAAGTAAACCCGTGTCTACCAAAGTCGACACGATTTCGTCCTTCTCGGCTATAGCATCAGCGATACTCTTATGTTAATCAAGATAGTTCTATGACATCGCTCTGCAGGATGGCCTACGACACAAGTGTTGATGTGTTGATAGGCTAGAACCATAGTCACGATACCTGATGCGATGATGCGAGACCCGAGACTACATAAGTTCTGCCTGGTTCTTCCTCGGGCTACATCTTTCATGATAATACATAATGCACTCATTCTTTTGTCGACATATTATACATGGATTACTCTAACCTTAACCTTAAGGCTCTCCCTTCATCACACCATCGTCTGGTGGAGGAACCATTAGTATTTCAGCAACCACTACACTACTACCATACCACTTCCCGTCTACCTCCTCCAACTACTAGCTGTTTTTGACCCCAAAGTTATTGCTATTGTACTGACAACCGTAACCCTACTGCACACAGTTTCCTTCAGATCCAACCGATCATTGCAATATCTCCGCAAAATTCTTATTACTACCCAGCCCTTTTCTTGCTCATGACAGTGGACCAAATTTCAACACCCACCTCAGAATCATCACTTTCCATACTGGGGTTGGTGAGAGAGCTCCTCTTCACACTTTGCCTTTGCTCCTCTAGTACTTTGCCAATCACCACCTCAGTGGCGGCCCCAATGAGGGATAGGTAAGTTACTGGCATTGCCAAGTCGCGATGGTGATTAGTATGGTTGAGGTGAGATAAGAGAGGCTGAGAGTAGTAGTCGTAGTAACCAGGCATGAGGGGGTTAGGCTTGGTATCAGTAGTTGTTGATGTAGTTTTATGCTTCGTACAACTGTTTTGACTAATATCATACCTAAGAAGCCCAGTTTAGTCTTTAACCAATATATATTACTTAATGCATGCACGGCTATCTAATTTTTCATCTATTTTTGTTGTAGTCTAGATTTGTTGATTACTTTGTTGGATCAGCACTGCACTATATAGAACAGCAGTGCGACTACCGAAGGATAGTCGCTCTTTGAGTTGGAATTTGTTTATCTCCCTATGGACTTCATGTATGATACCATTCTACAACTTAATTATATCCAAACTTTAATGTATTTGGAATAATTAAGATTAAGATATATAGGGCATTATCTATCTTTACTCACACCCTCCCCCGTCCACACACACACACACACACACACACACACACACACACACACACACACACACATCACCTATATGATATATACATATACATATACATACATATACATATACAGACACACAGACACACAGACACAGACACAGACACAGACACAGACACACACAGACACAGACACACACACACACACACACACACACACACACACACACACACACACACACACATATCACCTTTAACCGTAAGCCATATAGTCTTAACTCTGTGTATAATTCAATTTAATCTATAACCGCATTTGCATTGCCATCTTGAGAACTTATAATGGGAGATAAACGAATTCATACTTAGCGACTTATAATCTAAATCCAAATATCACTTATAACCCTAAAACTTGTTAGGATTATTCTTTATCATACTAGTGTTACGAATCATAAACCAATGACTAATGCGTACGCATACACATAAACACATAGCACATATCATAAAAGAAATTGTTGCAAGAAATTATTCCCTGTGCCGCTCTCATGCGCCTGATAAGCTCATCTCTGCTAGATCAAGGCACATACATGACCAGAAAAAAGCATTCTCCTTCAGATTCCTCATATCCTCCACGACTTGTGTCAAGGTCGCCTGAATTTGAGCCATGCCTGGAACCTCGGAGAACTAGGGAGGTTGTGTAACACTCTCCTGCTGTGAAGAAGAACCGACCGAGTCCTCGTAGTTGCGCTTCTCCATGTCTCGAATCTGGTACCGGTTCTTCCTCCTCTCTCCCAGTGTACCCGCAATGATAGAGTCCTCGTCAACCCTAGTGAGAGGCCCCGTGGCACTCGAGCCTGCCTGGGACTGTGACCTCACCACATCGGTAGCATTGTGGACTGCCTCCGTAAAAAATAGAAAAAGATTTATATACTCCATGCTTTAAAACTTCATAATATAATGTCAATGTAATTTTGTACTAACCGCCAGCGCCCGATTCTTTGCCAACTTATCGAGATCATTGTACTTTGGGTGGGCCTCAATAAGTGTATGCTCCACCAAAGACTGGATACCCGGGCGGCCCTACAATCACTCAGAAAAAAATTATACATATTCTATCATAACGTAAATTTTTGTTACAAAATTTAATTAAAACATTTTACCTGACGTGCCAACTCGTACACAATCTGGCTGAAGCTCTTCGAGCCGCCATGATGCGCATAGCCTCGAGGTGCATTGCAGTTGGCGGCGGCCGTTGCCGAAATTTCCTATATAATTTTACAGTAAGTCAGAAAACACATATGTAGAATATGTGTTTACAAAAATATGAAATATATCTGCCCTTCAGGAGACTCCCACATGAAACATTATCCAAAGAACTGTATCAGATTAGCACAGTTGTCCAAATGCTAGTATTGCTCCCAGTCCTCAGGGAACCATTGCCAGTACTTCTTTTTCAATTCCTTGCACCACTGGACAAGTCCGTCCTAAATCTTATCCATGCAATAGGTCCAGGCCTCCGGGTTGAGGACCAAGACGTAATGCCGCTATGACAGATGACAAACACATTATAATAGGAAATACCTATTAAGAACCTAAATTAAAAGGTAGCTAACTTAGATTGATCTCCCGCTAACACGTGACCAAGGACTCGTGTCGTAGATCCTTCCATGTCAGGTAAATGTTGAAGAAATCTGACCTTTTAACCTAGGTAGCAAGGTAATAATTAAACTTTACCGCCTACGGGCCATTGGGAGCTTGGTGACTCCACTGTATAACGACCCGCTGCCCGTTTCCAGGAATCAAGGTCGAAACTTTCATGTCGCCTCGTCCCTCCTTCTGCGGAGGGTTTGTGTGTGAGAAAAACCAAACATACTAAATGAATGTATATGATTAAAATAAATATATTTACATTATACACTATCATCAAAAGCATTCAGCTTTAGCCTCCATCATCCTTGGTGTAGCTATGGCTGCCAACTGCTCGATAACATGCCGATGCATGTTTAACACGTCCGGCTGCCTCCTATTTGCCTCTTCATACCTATAGACCGGCTCTGCTATGACATGCGGTGGGGTAGTCTGATAAGTGTAGGCGGCATGTGACCCGACCGACCCAGGAGTCTCAATATGCATATCCTCTAGGCCACCTGCATCCATGCGCAATAAGACAATTGCAAATTCAATTAGTTTAACCAACAGGACTGAACATTTAAAATAAAAATATATGTACATGTCCCAGTGGACAGTGGGGTATGTAGGGAAGAGGGGATATGTCCTGCATTGCCTAAAAATATATAAAGAATGTTATGCAATTAGTTATACAAAAATTAAAAGGTCCACATTTAGACACATACTAAAACTACAATAAGCATACATGTCCCAGTGGGCGGGGTGGTATGTGCCACTTGAGAGCCATGTCTTGCACTACCTGAAAAAGTATGAAGCATTTTACCAATTAGTTTTCCAAAAATTTAATATCTGCACGTTATACAGCCGTACTAAAACTACAACATATGCGTACCTGACCCAGAAGGCGGGGTGTTATGTGGCGAAGGGGAGCCATGACCTGCACTGCCTGAAAATGTATGATTCATTTTACCAATTTTTTTCCCAAAAAATTAAAATGTGCACATTATACAGCCGTACTAAAACCACAAAATATGCGTACCTGACCCAGATAGCCAGGAGTCTGGGGTGTCCATGTACCCACTAAAAAATCGTGGTAAAAACTCTCTTCATCTGCACTTCATAATATTTATTAATAAAAAAAGTGATGCTTAAGTGCTGTAAATATTTGCGTAATTTATATTAAATAAAAATGATGTAAACAAAATGCAATAATTCACATTCTTTATTGATTCAAAGTAAAATCGTCGTACTGAATATCTTTATACATTTACATATTTTTATATCTTAGTAATGAAAAAAGTTCAACAATTTGAGTTTGATGTTGACGCCCTTTGTGGCCGAGTCAGAATTGTAGATGAAATGACTTTGGTTATTGTGTTTGTTCGTCATGTGCACTTCGTTGCTACAATACACATGCCCGTGATGGCCAAATCGGGTATATCCAAGCGCAAAGGTGTGATGTCATCAGTCCTTTCATTATTTGTCTCGATTGAAAAATCGTCTACGACATCATCTGCTACGAGTACAACATCTTCGTCATCTTCATTTCCCTCTTTAGAACATGTTTCATCCGGTGCATATGCTTTAGGTGGATTTCTAAGAACCACCCAATCTTCGTCTACCATTATATCTTTAACATAAAAATATTGTTTTCCTTGCAAGGCAAACATGAACTTCTCCTCCGAATAGATTTCCTTCTTCAGATTAATGACCGTGAAGCCCAAGTCATCCTTTTTTTTCTTGCTCACACCACCGCAACTTAAACATAACATGGCTTACTTCCTTCCGAAAGCCATAAAATATCTCAACCATATCTACAACTTGGTCATAATAGAATATTTGCCCTTCTTTTGGTTGTTGATCTCTGGATCTTGCATATGACAACTGTGTAAAGAATGAGAAGATTCCACTATTTTGGCTGCATCGATCCTTCTCGACTTCAATGGTATTAACTATGTAATCAGTAATAAAATAACCTCCATATCGATGTACTCTGCTGTCAGAACCTCTGGCGTATTTTTGGATCTCCTCGGATAACCGTGTGCACCGCGAACACATTGATCAGCCAGCTTTAAGATAAACAAGAATCACATTCATAAACGCATGTTCTCGAAATTGATTTTGTGATAGGTATGTAACTATCGTGAGAAATCGGTGCGCGTACCTTTCAGTTTCAGCCATGACGTAAATTCTTTATAGTGTGCACATGCAACCTTTTGGTTAAGAGTTTTGGCGTGCAATTTGGCTTGGAGTACTTCTATATGAAGACTAAGGGACAAGTAAAGAAAACTATTAAAACTTAGGAATTAAACCACTTACAAAAGCGAATAACTCAGCTTTATTACCTCCGATAGGAGTCAAATATCGATAGATTATTTAGAACATAAAAAATGTGCTTATTCAAGCTCAATTTTTCTAAATCGTGTGTCCTCTCCATAATCATTATAGAATACTCCATCAATAATGCTTGCCAAACGATTTACCCTTGTGTTTACACCCTGCAAATAACGAGACATGAACATCAAGGCGTCGTTTAACGTATAATTCTTGGACATTGACCCTTCTGGACGTGCACGATTGTGCACAAGTTGCTTTATGAACCCTAAATTTCGGCGGTTCAAAAATCATAAAGAGATTCAAATTCACGTTTAATTTTGGTCCCGAAAAAATAGAATAATATATGGCATCGGCGTTCACCTTTCAACAGGGTATATCCACCAATATTGTAACGGCCTTGCAATGCAGGCCTCCTATGCCCGGTGCATAGTAAGGTGAACTATGATGGTAAAGAATGAAGGAGGGAAATTTGTTTACATATTACACAGTTCAATGATAATCCGCGCCTCTAAATCTTCAAACTCACCAACATCTATCACCTTCTAGCACACCTGCCTGAAGAACCCACAGAACTATATCAGAACTTTTGCAACCTTCTTATCGACATGACGTAATGCAACCTGAAGCAACTGATGTAGCAAGATATGATAGTCATGTGTCTTTAATCCAAATGTCTTCATCTGATCTACGTGTACACATCTCATGTACACATCTTGATATATTTGAAGCATATCCATCTGGTGTCTTCGTTGACTTAAGAAACACACAAAGATTATGAATTTCATCTCTTGAAAGGGTGACTCGAGAAGCTGGCAGGTCGTACTTGTAATTTTCCTTTTGTACAGCCTACAATTCAGGACATATATTCAATTCTTTTAAGTCAAGCCGAGCCTTTACTCCGTCTTTTGTTTTGTTGGTGTCTTGCATCAAGGTATACGATAGATTTTCACATATGTTCTTTTCGATGTGCATAACGGCCAGGTTGTGACGTATTTTCAAAGTCCTCCAATATGGCAATTGGATGAAGATACTAAACTTTGACCAACCACTAGGTAGTATTCGAACATATGCTGTGTTAGAATCTGTACGAGACATTCAGGCGTTTTCTTTTAGTTTTGCCCTTACCCTTGCCCTTGCTCTTTCCTTTTCGAGGCATTCTTCTTTTACCTTTTGTACATTCGAGGCGTCCAGGTTGTGCCGTTACCAAGAGTGTTCCCTTTGCTATATCTGTTCTTTCCAAACTTCACTCTCCGCAAAGGGTGATGTCATGCCCCATTCTCTCAAATACCCTAGTTTTCATGGTTTCTACAACAAATGGAAGATGGGTGTATAATAGGCCGCGGTATTGCACCAAGCGTAAAATTTAAATTTCATTACAAGTGGGCCACTACACATGCTGGGACAACACAAACAGAAGAAAAATAAAACTACAAGAGCTCCATTCACAACAATCAGAAGTAACTGCCACAGAGTTATATACAATATGAAGTACAACTGAGAAACTACACAACATCTGATCAAATACAAAATACAAATAAAGGATCTGCCAAGTACAACCCAGAGGACAACACTATATAACATATGGACATAAGAAAGTCCCCAAACAAAAGTACACCAAAAAAGGAGACAACTCACACTCCCTAAACTAATCCTAGGTGTCTGAAGGGCGAGAGTCTCCTACATGGGGAAGCTCCCTCCACTCTGGCTCAGCTCCTGTCTGCTCTGGTCCCGAAAGACAACGTGGACACGTCACAGTGTGCCCAGTAGGAAACCCAACTAGAAAAGAACATTTTTTGTTTATTTTTATTTTTATTATTGGTCTAATGGAACTACTAACAGTACGACTACAGTAATATAAAATAAGTATGGTAAGCAACATTTTCATGCCTTAATTAATTTGGAAACCTGAACACCCCACTGGTATCAGGGACTAGACCTCACCTTAGGTGGGTGGCTCTCAAAGTAACTCGCCAGTGGTACATTAGCATTGATGAATTTTAACGAGGCCACTCAAACTCTGCCCACCCCCTCTCACGGGAGTGCGAGTGAGATAAGATCAACACACATCATCTCACGGTACATTACCCGTTGGGCATCACATATCACCTCAACTCCTCCCAAGTCCAACCCAGATACCTACATACTATTCAGGTCACCCCACCCCTTCCTAGGATACTTAACCACGTTAGAGTGTAACAAGTTATCCCAGGACATTTCAAGTACAATTTGGCTACGTTAAAAATGTCAACCACATAGCGACAAGCACATTCAGCCTACTGAAAATCCCCAAACTATCATAACAATGGAAATTATCATCACATTCCATTAGAATCTGCTGAAATGCACAAAATGAAAGTTGTAGATATACTAGTTGAGATTTCATATATCGAATATCAAAAATTCTGAAGGTGTGTGCTATTTACAGTGGCCCATATCGTGAAACACAGAAATTCTATCCAGAATTTAGAAACATGACTCAGCTTCTACCAGGAATTACAACCTGTTATAGTCAGATTTTGATTTTTCATAAAACTTAAAGGTTGTAGATCTTGAAGTGTAGATGCTTAAAATGTCAAAATTTGCAGCATTTGGATATCTAAAGTGTCAGATATAGCCATTTTAGTGAAGCGGTGCAAAATCTGGCAGAATCTGACACTCCAGATACAACAACAGTTTAGAGCTAATAGGAATTCGAATTTGTAAAAACTCAAAGTATGAAAGTTGGAGATAACTTATTAATCCTTTCAGAATAAATTTCTCAGTATTTTATTCAATCTACATGTAGAGATATGCACGAAACATTCAGAGAAAAATTCTAACTTTAAAATCAGCACCAACGTAGCATGAAGTTCATTCAATTAGGATGTAAACTATTGCCTGTATAATAATTATAGGAACTAGTGTTGAATTATAACCCTAAAAGAGTCCATCTCTAATTGGAATCCTACCTCAAGTGAAGATTTCCTTCCCCTTTAGCTCTCCTCTTCCTTCTTCTTCCTCTTCTTTCTTCTTTCTTCTTTCTTCTTCTTTCTCCTTCTCTTCTTTCTCCTTCTCTTCTTTCTTTCTTTCCTTCTTTTTGTTTTGTTTTGTTTTTTTTGGTTTGTTCTCCAAGTGTATTCGTTCTAGAGGTAGAGATTGAAGGAATTAAAAATAAAGAAAAATAGAAGATGAATGAAGAAGGATTTAGAAGGTGTGGAAGTTTGGAGAAAGTTTGACTTATCAACTCTTTTCATTGTCCTTTCTCTTTTCTTTATTTTTTTTCTTTTTTTATGTGTTAGCTTTTTTTTTGCGATATAATTTGGCCCAATGCCCATGAGGGAAAAGCCCTTTAGGAAAAATGAAGGAAAATTCACAGGAAAACTAAAAGAAAATGAATCGGAAAATGAAAATGAAACTGAAAATGAAAATGAAAGGGAAAATGAAAATGAAAGGAAAATGAAAATGAAACCCATGAAGGCACATGTGAAATTTGAAACATAAAATAAAAGAAAGGAGGAGGAAAAAGATTTGAGGAAGAAAAGTTGGGATTTTAGCAAAAGTTGAAAATTTACAAGTTTGCCATTCTACACGTATTCAAAACACACGTACATAGACGCTTGTCATTACATCATACTGTGTTTTACGTGGGTTACATCCTCCCCCCAATTCAAATTCCGTCCTCGGAATTTTCAAGACCGTACTAGGAGAGTTGCTATTCATATATACATAACGAAAAGCGAAAGGTGTACAAGGACACGAGAGATACTACATGAACAAATGCGGGTATTTCTCTCGCATCTCATCTTCCCGCTCCCACGTGGACTCTCCCGGAGATTCTCTGTGCCGCATGACTCTCACTAGATCGATGGATTTCTTCCTCAATATCTTCTGTTTCCGATCCAAAATAGCCACATGCTACTGCTCATATATAATATCTGGGCGCACTTCAATCTCTGAGAAATTCACGACGTGAATGGGATCCCCAACATATTTTCTGAGTTGGTATACATGAAATACATCATGAATGCCTTCTAAAGTTGATGGCAATTCCAGACGATAGGCAACCTCACCGACACGAGCAATAATTTCAAAAGGGCCGATGTATATATGGCTCAATTTTTCACGTCAGCCAAAACATATTGTGCCCAGTGTAGGTGAGATTTTTAGAAATACATAGTCACCCGGCTGGAACTCCAAGGGACGTCTTTTTGTATCAGCCCAGTGCTTGTAGCGGTCTTGATCAATACAGAGATTTTTTCAAACCGTTCGTACCACATCAACCGCTTCTAGCACCATATCGGGGCCCAAAAGTTCACTGTCCCCAACATCAACCCAACTTAAAGGTGATCAGCATTTCTCACATACAGAGCTGCAAATGGTGCCTACCAATGCTTGCTTAGTAGCTGTTGTTGTAGGCAAACTCCACCAGGTCTAAGTGATCTTTCCAGGACCCCTTGAATTCTAACATGCATGCCCTTAACATGTTCTCTAGAATCTATATGGTTCGCTCTGATTGTCCATCTATCTGGGGATGATACGCAGTACTAAAGCTGAGATGAGTTCCCATACTGACTTGTAAGCTTCGCTATAAATGAGACGTAAATCTGGTGTCCCGATCAGAAACTATACACACAGTGACACCATGAAGTCTCACGATCTCCTGGATACAAGGGTTGCATCAGAACATGTTAAAGAGACAACTAGATGATAATATGGATGTGATGAGAGTCATACCTCCATATACCTTCTGACTAGGAATTATGTAGTCTGACGTACCTGAAAAGGGAGGAAATGTGCTAATTTAGTTAATCGGTCAACGATCACCCAAAGCGCATCATTACCTTTGGAAGTTCGAGGTAGATCAGTCACAAAATCCATTGTCACATGTTGCCATTTCCACTCAGGAATGGGAATGGGTTGTAATAGACCTGCAACTCTTTGATGTTTGGCTTTCACTTACTGACACAATATACATGAGGCAACACTCTTGGTCACACTGTGTTTCATACCATGCCACCAGTAATGATGTCGCAGGTCACGATACATTTTTGTCCCTCCTGGATGAATAGAATACTGTGAACTGTGTGCTTCCTTTAACAGTTCTTCTCGTACCCTGTCGGATGGCACACAAATCCTATTTCCAAACCTTAAGGAGCCATCCTCATGAATGTGAAAATCCGTCCGAAGCCCGACTTCTACCTGTGCTCGTATCTTCTTCAACTTCGCATCTCCTACTTGTGCAGCCTTAATGCGGTCCACCAAATCAAACCGAACTTACAGACCAAGCATAATTGTCTTTTCATCCGAAAATACGACCTCAATCTCCATTTGTCGTAGGGCCCAACGGAGTTGTCAATCTCACCATAGTGGAAAGTCGACACATTCACCTTCCCATGGTGATACTGAAGATCAATCTCATTCTCTGCCATCAGTTCTAGTCACATACGCTGCCTCATGTTAAGTTCCTTCTTTGTAAATACATACTTTAGGCTCTTATGATCAGTGTATATCTGTTCGATCCTGTAGATGTCAAACAACACTAGAAGGGGGGTTGAATAGTGTTGTGTGATCGCGCCCCGGATACACGTCCCGAGGCGACGGTTGTAGTTTTACCGCAAGCGCACGGTATGGTGGCGAGCGGGTATCGAACACAGGGAGGACGAAAGACCGTGCTTGCTCCTGATCAACCTGGCTATTTAGGAACATAGATAATTGCCTTGGGCGATCCTGTCACAATCGTCAAACAAATTTGCGAAATATCAAATCAAATAAAGAACGTCTAGGGAAAGGGGAATCCCCACTACTCACCGTATTTCATAAATGTGGTTCACCGGTATCGAAATCGCTAGAATGAGAATTTGGATGAACTAGTTGCAACTAAATGTGGAACCAAGCTCACGCTCTCGCGCTGTTGCCGGTCTATAGCTATCCTAGGTTTGGGTCCAATCTCTTGCAAACCCTAGCCTAGGGAAGCTAGCATTAGGATCAACATCATCGTCCAATTGCGCACCGAGCCCAATCTCTTGCAAACTCGGTCCACAATCTAGATTAGGATAGTTCCTACCCGTCCAATCTCTTGCAAACGGGTATCGGCACGGAATTGCAACCGGAGGTCCTAGTATCGGTCCAATCTCTTGCAAACCGATACTTCGAAAATCCGACTCCAAACCAATTCGGATTTCTAGGGCTTCCTATCAAATTGGGATCCAATCTCTTGCAAATCCCAATCGATATGAATACCTAGCTATCCGTAGTAATTCGATCCCAATCTAATCCCTAATAACAATCCTAGCTCAATTTCTACCAATTCAACACAAATAGGAAATAGGGCTTGTAGGGTTCATCCCCACGCCCCGAGACGTGGAGACTACTCACAAATCATAGCAATAGCACAAAAATAATCAATGAAATAGGCAATGGAATTCATCACAACAATGATATAAACAATAAAAATAGAGTTTTTGGGGAAGAGAAATGCAAACCAATGTAGATCTTCAATTAATCCAACAAAAATCCAAGTTTTTCTCTTCTCCAATCACAATTAATAAAGCTAAAAAGTAGACTCAAAAAGCTGCAAAAAATCTGAGAGATAGCCCCCAAAACTAGGGTAAAAACAGAGCTTAAATAGCCCCAAAAATCGTCTAAAAATCCTGACCAAAACGCCCCTGCACAGCCTGTTTTCCGCAAATTTCGCTACAGGCAGCGCATCGCACTCGACCGAGTGACAAAAGTCGCTCGGCCGAGTGAAAACCCTGTCATTTTCCAGTAAGTCGTGGGCTTCAGGGGTCTTCAGTTCGGGGGCGGCTCGGCCGAAAAACAGAAACTTCGATATTTTGAAGGGGCTTCGTCTGGGCGCCACTCGGGCGGACGTGGTATCGTCACTCGGCCGATGTGGTCTCCGTCGCTCGGCCGAGTACACATGGAAATCGTGTCTGAACGGGTCGGCCGAGTAGTGTCTCGCTGGTCGGCCGAGTGGCTCCTCCACTCGGCCGAGTGGGACACAAAAAATGCCCAATCTGAATGTTTTGGCCTCCTCGTCGCTCCTGCGACGTCCATTCTTCTTCCGCTCCTCTCCAACAGCAAAATACCCCTCGGGGAGGTCGTCGGTGGCCTTCTAGATTATGCGCATCTCGAGATCACTCCTAATCGCGCCAAATCACCTGAAATGCGACAAAAACAACAAATCGTGAAAAGCATCGCAATATCGTCGATATATCGTGAAAAACATGATTTGGGCGATCAAAATGGCATGCAAACATGCGGGAAAAGGGTGTAAAATAAGGAGTGATCAAAATCCCCCAAGCTTGCCTTTTACTCGTCCTCGAGGAAGATAAGTAAAAGGCGAACCCGGTGGATTCGGAAAAAGAAAACGGAGAAAAAAAAACGAGAGAAAAAAAAGAAAAACGAAGAAGAATGAAAACGAAATGAAAATAAAGAAAGAAAGAAACGAAGAGAAAGGATGCTAGATCATTTTCTCAGGACGTGGGTTTCACTTACTCTTATAGCATGCACCGAATGAGAAATACATGTCAAAGAATCTTATTTTGATATCATAGTATAATAGTGCAAATAGAAATAGAAATCCCACGAACAACGATATAATCATGAAAAACGGAATGATTTTAAAATCAACATCGTCTGAATCATTTAAAGCGGTATACAAATCACAGACCACACACTTTTCAATTGAACGCTTTCTATCTGGGGTATAAGAGTATCACACTATAGAATAGAGAGAATGGAAAAGTTTGGATTTCATGAAATGAACGCTAGGCTTAGATTTCTGGATTTCGTGAAGCTAGAAACAATCTCACCGAGTATAGAATATTACTTAGCCTAGGTTGTCGTGCAATGTCAAGTAGTCACTCTCTCACACATTAATGGATCCCCTCCCCCAAGCTTATCTATAAGCGTGGTGGCACAAAAAAAATATTTAAATCCCCATTTTTCATACATATAGCTCCAAAAAGCAAAGAAGAGAAAGAAGAGAGAAAGTGGGATGGGATATTTTATTGAGGATTTTTCCTCCATTTCTTTTCTCTTTTTTTTTCTTCTCTTTTTTTTTGCAATAAGCAATATATACACATTGATCCCAACTCAGAGAGAGGTAATGATATACAAGAATGTTTTTCTCTCTTTTATTCTTTTTTTTTAGAATAAGAAACTTGGAGCTAGGAATTAATAGTGGGGGAAATGCCATAAAAATAGAATCACTAAGGGGGGGATTCACCAATGATTTTAAAAGTAGAGAAATGATGTTCAAGATTTGTGGAGAAAGAAATAAATGTAACTCTCAGTTCACTCTATAAGACATGCACGACAACTTCAGCAGGGTAATCTAATCTACTCAGTTTCGATCACAAAAAAGCTAACTAATCCAGATATATCATAGCTAACATCATTCAATCATCCTGAAGTGAAGTGTACAATTCATGCATATAGAAGTGATATAGGAAAAGAAATCAGTACTCCAGATATAGGCATTCAATGCGTGAATCTTGGTGTGTTTTCTGTGATAGCATACATATAAATATTCAGGCTCAGCTAATAATAAAACTTCATCCATTTTCATGTGGAAAAAGTGTGGGTTACTATTTCTAAATGCAAAGCAAGTCATAGCATATGATATCAGATATAAAACCTAAGACATGACAAATATAGCATGCATATAGAATAAGCTAACTCCACGTAGACATCATCACAGAAAATTCATCTCTAGCATGAGATGAAAAAGGAAAGAAGTAAAGATAAAAGGAAAATAGAACTATGCAATGCGGCACACAGGAAAATAAGAAAAACGTGATGCATGGCAAGATAAAGGAAAAATAATGAAAAATAAGTGCAAAAGTGAAAAACGGTGTGAAAAACTGAAAATAAAGGTGGCTAAACGAAAAAGAAAGTGAGGACTCACTCCCCCAAGCTAAACGGCACAGTGTCCTCAATGTGCAAAGTGTGGCACACAGAGAGACAAGTAATGAGAGGTGCAAGTGAGGATGCATGCATGATGGAAAGAAAAAAGATAATAAAAGGAAAAATAAAGAAGTGAAAATATGATGCGGATATGATGCATGCACAGATATGAGTGATACGAGTATATATGTGTCACCGAAAAGCTCTCCCTCTCTCCCAAAAAAGATATATAGAGATACGGCAAAATGAGAAACCCAAAATAAGTGAGGGGAGGGGGGGTGGACAAAAAGACATCAGGACCCAGCAGAAACGGGCAGCACAACGGCAAAAGGAATCGATGTCATCAAGGGTGCCTAGGAAGGTGGTGCTGCGCCGTCTCCGTCCTGAGGCGGAGGAGGAGGTGGTGGTGGTGAGGGCTGCTGAGCTGGGGTGAGGGTGTAAGTGGAAGCAGGTCTAGTGTGTGTGGAAGTGTGTGTGGGAACCTGCTGGGTGGGCGGGGGTACACGTGGGAGACGCTCCAAAACCTGTGTAAGGCAGTAGTGGATCTGGGGGATCAGCTCGAAGCGTCCAGCCATCGTAGAGACGGTGGAGGACAGGGTCCTAAGGTCTCCTCTAAGACCACTCACCGCCAACTCAAGAGCACGTATGCTCTGCAGTACAGTGTCGGGCGGGGGTGGTGCAGAGGGACGTACCGGTCTAGGCTGCGCAGGGCGAGGCTGGCGTACGCGAGTGGAGTATGTAACGGGCTCAGCAGGGAAGGGGACAAAAGGTGTCGCGCCAGCAAATGTGGGCCTGGCCTCAGTGTGAGGCCGGGACGCCGTCTGGTGAGAAGTGGAGGCAGCGGCAGCAAAAGAAGCGTGCAAAGGTGGCAACGAGGTGGCAAGAGAGGTCAGTGGCCCAGAAGTGTGGACAGACGCCACGACGCTCTCAGAGAATACGGCGGCTGTGGAGACAGAGGAATCTCCCGCTGGGGTGGAAGTGTGTGGACCAAAAGGCGCAATCCCAGCAGAGATCATGCTAGCCATGGTCTCCACGACCGCGGCAAACGAGGGCTCTCCACTCTCGACAAAGGTCGGTGGGCGCTCGGGGAGTGCTGAGGAAAGAGGCTCCACGGACAAAGGGCCGGAGGCGGAAGTGGGAGTGGTGGTGACAGCCTCGGAAGTGGTGACAGTGGTGGAAGTGGGCTCAGCAAAAGTACTCTCGACACTGGCAGAGGTGGGGAAAGAAGTGTCAGGAGCAGCAGAAACGTCAGGAACAGGCTGAGGGGCCACAGGGTCGACAGGGTCGGCAGCAGGCTCGGCAGGGTGTGCAGCAGGGTCTGCGGGGGCAGCGTGGGCAGCGTGGGCAGCGTGGGCCTGCTCGGCCTCCTCGGCCTCGAGCACGTAGGCGGCGGGGATGAGGACATCCATCGCCGGAATCCAGTCAACGTGGGCTGGTGCAATCAGAGTCCGAGCAGGGCTCGGGAGAATCATGTAATCGGCCCCATAGGGGCCGTGCAACCAGACCCAGTGACGCTCACCATGCGGACGAAGCATCTTCATCCGGGCCATAACGTCTATCGACAGAGAAGTGGGGCCCGATACTCGCCGCAGGTCGTCGGGTAGGTCCTCGCCGGTCATCATGGTAAGCAAGGTGATCAGACCGCCGCAGCATATCGGTGAGCGAGCGCCCACCGACACAATGATACGGTCTAGAAACCAAGCCGCAATGTCGATCACGACGGCGGGGACAAGCTCGTGTCCATCCCTAGATAGAGCTCTGGGACGTGTCATCGCATAGAGCATGTAGAGCTCTGGCGTAGACATCGTGCCCGGCTCATATCTGGCCAGAAAGGTGGTCGCCATAAGGCGCTGGGCAATACATAGGCAGGGGTGGACAATGGCCGAGGCCTTGGCCCTACTAGGGTCAAAGGCGGCGTGGTGGCCTGTAATCCGGGCCCAGAAGGCGCCGGCATCGAAAGAAGGTGGGGGGATGTGGGTAGGGCCGTAACCGCGATCGGCACCGGGGACGGCGGGCCATGAGAAAAATGCTCTCATCATATCGAGAGTGACCTGGCACTCTCGATCCATGAACCGGAATGAGCATCCCTCATCGGTCCGGGCGATCGAACTCAAAACCTCAAGTGTCGGGCGGGTAAAAGTATTCGTCGACACCTGAAGGAAGTCGCGCCAACCCACGTTGTCGTACAACGTGAGTATCCCCTCAAGTACCCCCAGGCGTCCTAGGTCAGCGAGGTGTGCAAACCTGGAGGGTACGATCGAGCGCTGGGAGATACGGTCGAAGACGGCGCGGTGTGCATCGTCTCAGAACGTAATCCCGAGCGGCCCGACCAGTGGAGCCGGTGGTGGTGGCTGTGGATCGGCAGGGAGAGGCTGTGCGGGCTGTGGGTGCGCTGCAGGCTGTGCGGGGTGTGCGGAGCCTGCAGGCTGTGCGGGGTGTGCGGGAGAAGGTGGAGGAGAGTCCTCCACCAAGTGGGAGGGGCCGGGCTCATCCGACCGCTTCCGCTTGGCGGAAGCTCTCGTCGACCGCGGCCGTGTCCGGGGCGGCATATCGGCCCCGAGCGCGCGCCGAAAAGTGAAAAGTGCGGCGTGTGCACAAAGAGTGGAAAGAGTATACCCAAACACGCTGCGAGTGCTAAGCAGTGGAAGTGTGCGAAGTCCGCGCCTCCACGAAATCCAAAACATCCCGTAGAAGCTCCCCTGAGCTCCCCTAAGCTCCAAAAAGCAACCTGCGCATGGAAAAGCGATATCAGCGAGTAATAATCAAAATGTATGGAGCAATAGGGGCATAACAGATAGATATGGGAATTGATTCGGGTTAGGGGTTCGATTAATACACGGATCCTCAAAAACTACGCAAAAAGAGAAGAAAATGGTGAGAACGAGCGAACCAGAGGTGATCGGAGACAAGGCCGCCGGCGGCGACTCGGGCGAGGCGTCGGCGGACTCGGCCGGCGGTGGCGGGGCGAGCGGCGGCGGGGCAGTGGCGGTCGGGCGAGTGAGGGTCGAGCGAGGGGGAATCGGGCGTGGGAGCTGAAGGGGCGCGGGCGAGAATTTGGGGGTTTTCGTTTTCGAATTCCGCGCCCCCCCTTCAGCTTATATATAGAAAAGTTACGACTCGGCCGAGTGACGTGGTCACTCGGCCGAGCGAGGCAAATAAAAATTTCTCCCCGATATCGCTTCGGCCGAGTGGCTTTGCCAGACTCGGCCGAGTGGAGTAAGTCCATTCGGCCGAGTGACTCAAGCTACTCGGCATGACTCGTCCTAGGAGGGTATCCGTTTTACTCGGCCGAGTGAATATATATACTCGGCCGAGTAGCAGTTATAATGAAATGAGGAAAATAGACAGAGAGTTGGGTACAGCAGACTTCCCTCGTTCGTGAGCGGCTCGGCCGGACGAACTTCTGGACTCGGCCGAGTGACTAGTATACTCGGCCGAGTGAGCCTTGTATTCTGCTGTTTGTCTTCGTTTGGGCTCTAAACTCCGTCTTTCTTTCTCCAGTCGATTTCATGCTCCTCCTAAGCATCGAACGCCTTCTTGGGGCGCCCCTCATCGTCTCGTTCATCCTCCTCATGATGATCTACCTATCTTCTCTCCTGTCAAGAAAAATAGGACCCGTTATCACAAAATTTTTGGTCGGATGACTCAAAACACTAAAAGTCTCAAAAACGAAAATAAAGAAAAAGTAAAAATGAAGCAAAAACCGTCGGGTTGCCTCCCGACAAGCGCTCGTTTTAGGTCGTGAGCTCGACCCCCTATAATTTTCAATCAATGCGGGATGTTTGGTGCATATGAGATGCACCCGTCAAACTTGCCGGGGAGCGCGCTTGGATTCGAACGTGGCGGCGTAGCGTTCTCCCGCGGTGGTCTCCTATCTCGAATAGTGTTGGGGGGAGGTTCCCCCAAGCTAGCATTTGCCCCGGTCAACGGCTTAACCGGCGATGCTGATTTCCGTGCCGGCGGAGCTTTCTTTGGAGACTTTAATTTCGAGAGCTTGCAGAGCTCTCGAATCCTCGCGACATCAGCGTCGCCTTCATCTTCATCAGCGGAGAAGTCGGGGGAATAGTCTTCAATCTTTTCATCTTGGCCTAAATCCGGGCCTCCATCAAATTCTTCATCAAAAAGGGCACCAATTGAGTGAGGAATCGCCTCCTCTATCACCTCATCAAGGAGGTCCATGTAGTCGAGTTCCTCGTGATAAGGCATATGCTTCATAGCCTTAGGAATGTGGAGCTCCACCTCAATGTTTCCGACGTTCAAGGTTAAGGTACCTTCGCGCACGTCGACGATGACTCCGGCGGTGGCGAGGAATGGGCGTCCAAGTATCAATGAGGTGTCTCCCTCCTCCTTAACGTCCATGATGACGAAGTCACATGGCAAGCATATGCCACCCGGGACTTGAAGTGGGATGTCTTCGGCAATCCCCACCGGCCTTGTTATCCGTCCATCGGCTAATTGGATGCGCATGTCGGTGGGTTTCAACTTTGTCCCGGTGTTAAGCTTTAAGAACATGGAGAGGGGCATGAGACTCACACTAGCCCCAAGATCGACCAACGCCTTTTGAAGAGGCACGCCGCCCAAGGTGCAAGGAATCCGAAAACTCCCCGGATCTTTGAATTTTGCCGGCTCCTTCTCTCTCTTGGTGAACCAAGAGCCCTTCTCGGCTAGCATGATCTTCTCCTTCCTTTTCCTCCCCGAGATCAAGTCCTTCAAAAATTTAGCGTACGTGGGGATCTCGACGGTGGCGTCAAGGAAGGGGATGTTAAGGCTAACTCCTCTTAGGTACTCGAGAAATTTTGCTAGCCTCTTTTCCATTTTCGCTCTAGCGAGCCTTTGGGGGAAAGGGACCGGTGGCATGAAGCGCCTCTCCTCAATTAATTGCTCCGCCCTAGATTTCTCCTTGTCTTGTGGCTTCTTCTCCTTTTCAACCTCGACTATCGGCTCAACCGGCTCCAAGCTTTCCTCCACGGCCTCCTCAATAGGAATCATGGCGGGGGTGGTGTCCTTCCCGCCTCTAGTAGTGACGGCAACCACGGCATTGATGTGGCCCGTGTTGCCCCGTGGGTTTTGCTCCGGTTGCGCCGGCAATCTTTGAGTGTTCCGATTGAGCAACGCCAATTGCTCCGATATTTGAGCCACTACGGTGTTAAGGGAGTCTTGCCCCGCCTTCAAAGTAGCATTCACCTTATTTTGCTCAACCATGAACGCCTCCACTCTAGTTTCGAAGTCGGATCGTTGTGGAGCTTGTGGAGGGTTTTGATTTTGATTCCTCCACCCTTGGTTGTATCCGGGAGGCCTATATGGTGGAACTTGTTGCTTCGGTTGAAAGTTTTGTTGTGGAGGCCCCCTCGGCGGATAGTATTGTTGTTGGGGTGGTGGTGGTCGAGCTTGTTGAGGTGGTGGTGGTGGCGGGTTCAAAGCTCCTTCATTGTTGGCGTAGGAGAATCCCGGATGATTTCTTGCGGCCGGATTGGACCAATAGCCTTGGTTCCACGCAACATACTGTATTTGCTCCATGGATCCTTCTCCTTGCTCTCCTCCCGAGTACATGACTTGAGATTGGTCTTGCCAATCACACATTTGGTTGGTCGGCGCGGAGGTGGAAGGTGCTCCCTGGGGCTCCGTGATGAACTTCTCCAATCTCTCCACCACCTTGTGGAGAGAATCAAATTTGCTCGTGAGCTCCGCTACGGCCTTTGCCTCGTAGATGCTAGTTGGCTTTAAGGAGGACGTGGAGTGTCCTCGCTCATCGCCCCATTGTTGATTATTTGAGGCCATATCCTCAATTAGGGTCGTAGCTTCCTCGGGAGTCTTTGACAAGATTGCACCATTCGCCGCGGCATCAATAATTTGTTTGGTCCCCGGTTGGAGACCGTTGTAGAAGCTATGAACTAGCTCCCAGTCCTCTATACTGTGGTGCGGGCATTGGTGCTGCAAATCCTTAAATCGCTCCCAAGCTTCATAGAGCGTCTCCTGTGGTCCTTGCTTGAAGGACATGAGAGCGCTCCGGATCTTCACCGTCTTGAATGGCGGATAGAATTTGTCAATAAATGCGCTCGCCAACTCGTCCCAAGTAGTGAAGACTCCGTCAGCCTGCGTCCTCAACCAATAGAGTGCCTTGTCCTTAAGCGTGAAGGGGAAGAGACGCAGTCTGATAGCATCATTGGAGACCCCCGGCATCTGGAATGTGGCGCACTTTGACAAGAACAGTTGGATGTGGTAGTGGGGGTTCTCATGTGCGTTCCCATGAAATGGGTCTTGTTGTATCAAAACCACCAATCCAGTCTTTAGCTCGAAGTTCTTGTCAGCCGCCAACCCCGGCATGGCAATGGATGAGGTGGTAGAAGAAGTCTTAGGCCGAAGCCTATCGCGAATATAGATTATCCTCGCCATCCTTGCCGCCAATTCTTCGTGAGTTTCCGGGTTGGTCATATATCGCCCTTCCGGATCTTGTCTCTTTTCCGCTCTAAGTCTCCGCGCGGTACGTTCGATCTCGGGATCAAATAGTAAGTCTTCCGGGTCCGCCGTAGATCTCGTGTTCATGCACAGAGGAAACAGAGTTTCAAAGAAATGATTAGTACCGTGGAAGGGTTAGACAAGAAATAAGAAATAAAAATAATGAAAATAAAAAAAGGGAAAAAGAATAGCTAGGGTGAAAATGAATCAAACACAATCGCCTCCCCGGCAACGGCGCCAAAAACTTGATCGCGCCCCGGATACACGTCCCGAGGCGACGGTTGTAGTTTTACCGCAAGCGCACGGTATGGTGGCGAGCGGGTATCGAACACAGGGAGGACGAAAGACCATGCTTGCTCCTGATCAACCTGGCTATTTAGGAACAGAGATAATTACCTTGGGCGATCCTGTCACAATCGTCAGACAAATTTGCGAAATATTAAATCAAATAAAGAACGTCTAGGGAAAGGGGAATCCCCACTACTCACCGTATTTCATAAATATGGTTCACCGGTATCGAAATCGCTAGAATGAGAATTTGGATGAACTAGTTGCAACTAAATGTGGAACCAAGCTCACGCTCTCGCGCTGTTGCCGGTCTATAGCTATCCTAGGTTTGGGTCCAATCTCTTGCAAACCCTAGCCTAGGGAAGCTAGCATTAGGATCAACATCATCGTCCAATTGCGCACCGAGCCCAATCTCTTGCAAACTCGGTCCACAATCTAGATTAGGATAGTTCCTACCCGTCCAATCTCTTGCAAACGGGTATCGGCACGGAATTGCAACCGGAGGTCCTAGTATCGGTCCAATCTCTTGCAAACCGATACTTCGAAAATCCGACTCCAAACCAATTCGGATTTCTAGGGCTTCCTATCAAATTGGGATCCAATCTCTTGCAAATCCCAATCGATATGAATACCTAGCTATCCGTAGTAATTCGATCCCAATCTAATCCCTAATAACAATCCTAGCTCAATTTCTACCAATTCAACACAAATAGGAAATAGGGCTTGTAGGGTTCATCCCCACGCCCCGAGACGTGGAGACTACTCACAAATCATAGCAATAGCACAAAAATAATCAATGAAATAGGCAATGGAATTCATCACAACAATGATATAAACAATAAAAATAGAGTTTTTGGGGAAGAGAAATGCAAACCAATGTAGATCTTCAATTAATCCAACAAAAATCCAAGTTTTTCTCTTCTCCAATCACAATTAATAAAGCTAAAAAGTAGACTCAAAAAGCTGCAAAAAATCTGAGAGATAGCCCCCAAAACTAGGGTAAAAACAGAGCTTAAATAGCCCCAAAAATCGTCTAAAAATCCTGACCAAAACGCCCCTGCACAGCCTGTTTTCCGCAAATTTCGCTACAGGCAGCGCATCGCACTCGGCCGAGTGACAAAAGTCGCTCGGCCGAGTGAAAACCATGTCATTTTTCAGTAAGTCGTGGGCTTCAGGGGTCTTCAGTTCGGGGGCGGCTCGGCCGAAAAACAGAAACTTCGATATTTTGAAGGGGCTTCGTCTGGGCGCCACTCGGGCGGACGTGGTATCGTCACTCGGCCGATGTGGTCTCCGTCGCTCGACCGAGTACACATGGAAATCGTGTCTGAACGGGTCGGCCGAGCAGTGTCTCGCTGGTCGGCCGAGTGGCTCCTCCACTCGGCCGAGTGGGACACAAAAAATGCCCAATCTGATTGTTTTGGCCTCCTCGTCGCTCCTGCGACGTCCATTCTTCTTCCGCTCCTCTCCAACAGCAAAATACCCCTCGGGGAGGTCGTCGGTGGCCTTCTAGATTATGCGCATCTCGAGATCACTCCTAATCGCGCCAAATCACCTGAAATGCGACAAAAACAACAAATCGTGAAAAGCATCGCAATATCGTCGATATATCGTGAAAAACATGATTTGGGCGATCAAAATGGCATGCAAACATGCGGGAAAAGGGTGTAAAATAAGGAGTGATCATTGTGTAAATATGAACTTTTTCGTTCTAATTGGTTAGCACAATTCGAAACCGTCTAATGTTGCCTAAGAAACCAAGTAGAGTGATCTACGCTTGGTTCTTAATCAACTTAAGTAATCGTAAAATAAATCAGAGAGAAAACTATTCTGGTAGTCGACTCCCTATGAACAGTAGTCGACTCCCAGAGAGATTTTATGCACAGCTCTGCTGAAAGAATAAGTAATAAAAATATAAGATTACAAATAAATACAAGAAAGAATCTTTACACATCGGATATAAAAAGATTGACCTTGCAATATATTATGAACGAGTTACAAGAGATATAATGCTCAACAAATCAAGATATAAAAAATAGAGATAGACAATCACAGAAAATGCAAACACAAACACAAGGATTTTTATCCTGATTCCCCATAACTTGGGTACGTCCAGTCCCCGACCAATCCGGTACGAGATTTCCACTATTTGCCTTGGCAAATACAAGCACCTAACTTCACTCATTAGGATGTCCCACACACCTAGCCTTGACCAGAATTTTCGACTACAACACTGAAACACTTAGACTTGTCTAGGATTTCCAACACCCTTACAACAAAGGGCAAATAACAAAATGAAAACCAATATCCAACTCACCACAATATTTGGTGGAGTTTGGATTTACACCCAAATTCTATAGCCAAAGTAATAATAAAGTGTATTCATGGCTAAAAGAATTCAAATATGATCTTCAGATCACACAAAGATATGAGAGTAATTCTTAGTGATCTGGATCGTTTGTTTTCAAAAATCCTTTTAATAAAGTCAAAATAAAGAACAAGGATTTTGAAAAACGTTAGCCAAATAAAATTGATCTCACAAGAAAAAAATAACAGCTAAAAATAAGAGATCATAAATTTAAAGTAGATTTGGCTAAAATACTGAGAGCAAGAAAATTGAGAGATCATTGAGAGTTTTAGCACAAGAATGAATTCTTCAAATTGATGTTGTCCTCAAAATGATCTCATGTCCTCCTCTATTTATAGTGATAGGAGAGGATTCGAATTTCAAAACAGGTTTGACTTTTGTCCCCAAAAACCAAGGAAGTAATGAACTGGAAAGACAGTTAAAACAAGTCAAAACGTTGAAATTCGATAGCCGGTAGTCGACTCCTTAGGACTGGTAGTCGACTCCTAGAGTGTTTCAGATGATAATCTGTTTCCAGCTGGTAGTCGACTCCCACTCTTTGGTAGTCGACTCCCAGAGCAATTTTCTCTAAAACACAGCAAGCAAGAGATGTAATTAACTCCAGAGTGTAATGGAGATTAATTACTAAGATAGGAAAAAACTAGCAATTACTCTCAAGAGTTTTGAAATGATTTGAAAACATTTGAAAACATTTTATCTTTGAAATCATTTTGAGTGTGTGTTATAATTACTTTTGGCTTTAGCATAATCCTAAGAAAGACACAACTCACACACTATAGACTTAGAACGAGTCTTCATAAAGCTTGATCCAATAATGAAGTAGATGCGAGCTTTTCTTTGAGCATCTTTTTCATCATTTAAATTTAGCAATGTCGTCTTTGTCTTTACTAAGTGTAGTTTGTACTTCTTCAGAGTATGTATAAACCTTTTCAATTATTGTATAACCTGCACTATTTAGACGTATTGTAGTTAGTACACTAACTTCATTTGGTGTGCTCATCATCAAAACTACTTGGGGGTGGAATTCAATTTCCATCACTCTCCCCCTTTCTGATGATGACACATAAATGAAAAATGAAGTAAGTTTAAGTAAAAGTATGACTTAAAAGAAACATACTCCCCCTGCTTTGATGCGGTACTCCCCCTGCATCAAAGACGTTAGCAAAGTGGAATGATATTCAATAAGCATTTTTGCATTTCATACTTTTCTCTCCCTTGTCATAATAAAAAAATTGACATATAATATGACAAAAAATTAATCCTTATTTAATTTTTTCTCCCACAATACCCAAATCTCTACGAAGTTTAGAGAATACATCTTTTTGCAGAGGTTTCGTTAGAATATCTACAACTTGATATTCAGAGGGGACATATTGAAGTTCAACATCTTGTTTGACACAGTGATCATCTACAAATCTGTGTCTAATATCAATATGCTTTGTTCTAGGATGAAGAACAGAATTTTTAGTGAGATTAATAGTGCTTTTATTATCACAATAAATTACACATGTAGATGTATTAACACCATAATCTACTAGGACTTGTTTCATTCAAAGTACTTGGGCACAAGCAAGTCCAGCAGCTATATACTCTGCCTCAGTGGTTGATAGTGAAACTAAACTTGCTTTTTGCTACACCACGAAACAAGGGAATGTCCAAGATAGTGACATGTTCCACTTGTACTTTTTCTTGTGGCTTTACAACCAGCATAGTCTGCGTCACTAAAACAGGTTAAATCAAATGTGCTACCTTTGGGATAAAATAATCTAAAGTCAGAAGTGGTTTTAAGATATCTAAATATGTATTTTACTGTTTTAAGATGTGATTCCCTAGGATCACATTGAAATCTAGCACATGTACATACACTAAACATTATATCGGGTCGGCTTTGCGGTTAAGTAAAGCAAAGAACTGATCATACCTCGATATGTTTTTTGATCAACCATTTTACATGCTTCGTCTTTGTCTAAAGAAGTGGATGTTGCCATATGTATGTTCTTCCCTGATGAGGTTTCCATCCCGAACCTTTTGATCAACGTCTTTAGCATACTTCGTTTGATGAATAAAGGTTCCTTCTTTTCCTTGTTTGATTTGCAATCCGAGAAAGTATATGAGCTCGCCCATATGGATCATTATGAATTCTTCCTAGATTAACTTAGCAAACTCTTGACAAAGATCTTCGTTAGTATATCTGAAAATGATGTCATCTACGTAAATTTGGATAAGAATAATATCATCATGAATTTTCTTAACAAATAAAGTGGTATCTATTTTTCCAACATTGTAGCCTGAGTCAATTAAGAATTTTCTTAATCTTTCATACCAAGCTCTTGGAGCTTGTTTTAGGCCATATAAGGCTTTGTTTAACTTATACACATATTCTATTTCTTATCATGTTCAAATCCGGGAGGTTGTTCAACGTAGACTTCCTCCTTTATATATCCATTCAGGAATGTGCTTTTCACATCCATTTGGTATAATTTAAAGTTTTTATATGATGCAAATGCAAGTAGCATCCTAATAGATTCTAGTCTAGCAACATGAGATATCCTTGTGCTACTAACCTTGCTTTGTTTCTTAACACATTTCCGTTTTCGTCTAGTTCCCATTTAGTGTCGATGACTGGACGATATTCCGGTCAAGGTACTAACTCCCATACTTTGATTTTGCTCAAATTGTAGAAGCTCTTCTTGCATGTCTTCAATCCATGCTTCATCTGCAAAAGCATCATCTACCTTTTTTGGCTTAATGTTAGAGACAAAAGCAACATGTGTCATGTGTTCTATCTGAGATCTAGTTCTAACACATGCATCAATATTACCAATGACTTGTGCGTGTGGGTGATGTGTAACTTCAGGAAACGATTTTGGTAAAGAATTTGGAGTGTTATTAACAGAGATAAGTGTATTATCAAAGATAGATGCAGTGGGTATATTATCATCCTCAATATGATTGTTGTAAGAAAGAGATTCATCAAATGTAACATGTAGGGTTTCAACAATAGTTTCTGAACATTTGTTGTAGATTCTATAGGCTTTACTACGTAAAGAATAACCGATAAATATGCATTCATCCGCCTTGGAGTCAAATTTATCTAAGTTATCTTTAGTGTTCAAAATATAGCATTTACAGCCAAAAACTTTGAAATAAGATACTTTCGGGATTCGTTGGAGCAATAATTCATACGGATTCTTTTTAAAAGGTTTTCTTATTAAAACTTTATTTTGAATATAGCACACGGTTGCTACAGCTTCTGCTCAAAAACTTTTTGGAAGGTTGCTTTCACACAACATTATTCATGCACACTCTTGGATTGTTCTATTTTTCCTTCAACTATCCCATTTTGAAGAGCAGCCCTAGAAAAAGCAAAAGTATGAGAAATACCTCATTCTTCACAAAATCTTTTGAAATGTGCATTTTCAAATTCACCACCGTGATCACTTCTTAAAGAAATAACTTTCAAAGAGTATAAACGTTCAATTCTTTTGAAAAATAATTTGAACTCACGAAAGGCATCATTCTTATGGGTTAAGAATAATACCCACGTATATCGAGTAAAATCATCAACTATGACAAATACGTATTTAGAGTCATAAAGGGACGGAGTTCTAGTCGGGCCAAATAAATCCATATGGAGTAGTTCAAGTGGCATATTCGAGCTAAGAGCTCCAATACTCTTAAATGTACTTTTATGCATTTTGCCAAGTTGACATGAATCACATATTTTATCCAATTTAAAATTCAATTTAGGAATTCCTTGCACCAATTCTTTCCTAGATATCTTATCCATATTTTTGATGTTTACATGATCAAAACGTATGTGCCATAGTAGAGGGTCATTTGTTGAAACAATCAAGCATACATTTGAATCATATTCATTTATGTTAAGCACATAAATATTTTATACTCGCTTACCTTTAATAAGAATGTTTTTCATATCCTTGTCATAGACCAAGCAAGAGTCAAGTGTAAAAATGACTTTCATACCTTTATCGCATAATTGGCTTATGCTTAACAAGTTGCGCATTAGCCCACTTACCAAGCTTACGTCTTTGATGAGTAGTTTTGAGGGATCGCCGATGTTACCTATGCCAATAATTTTACCTTTCTTATTGTCTCCAAAAGTCACAGTTCCTCTGTCATACATTTTTAGAGAGCTAAGTAATTTTTTGTTCCATGTCATGTGTGCGGAGCATATGCTATCCACTATCCACATGTCTTGAAAGAAGATAATTTGACACGTTTGGTAACCACTTATTACTGAGTCCAATTTATTAGAGAAAAAAATTTCTATCATTATGTATAGTCCTAAATGTTAGGTATCAAAGAGATATACATGAAGCATGAGGATACCCTAATAGATGCACATATGGGAGGATCATTCATTAGGAACCCAAATTCGATTCGAATTTATTTTCATATGTACATATTTTAACATGGTAAAAACATAAATATTCTTTTCATATTTGGTTAAATGTTTTGGTACCCAAATTGTATTATTAGTAAAACTATTGGAACCATGTATGTGATGTGCATTGTGTGTAACATGATTGTGACGAGAAACTTTGTGATAAGAATTATTATAGTGATCATTATGCTTAGCATTCTTACTATTTAAGGGAGCTTAATTCTTTTGCACAATATTTTGAACGGGTTTGTCATATGAAGTAGATGCACGCATAAGAGATAAAGTAGCTTTTAGATTTGGTTTGTTCTTAACATTTTCAAGTCGTAGAACATTTTTCTCATGTTTGAGCTTATTTGAAGCTATATATATCACTTGCAAGAATATTGAACTTATCATTCAAGGTGGAAACATATAAAACATGTTCATCTTTCAAATCATCATGGTCACGAGCTAATATGTCATACTTGATTTTAAATTCCTTATGATTATCACTGCAATGTTTTATAGACTTGTATTCATTAGTAAGAGAGCCAAATTTAATTTTTAGATTATCATGTTCCTCATGTAAGATCTGTAGGAAGATATATGCCCATGAGGCAATTTATCTTGATTATACGTCTTGTTCATACCGTATATGGTACGTATTATTCTAAGTATAAGATCGTTTGTATTAACATACTTAGATAATATCCATAGACTTAGAGTTAGGTCCTTACATATCTAGATGAGATCTCGATTATGAGTAAGTAAGAGACCGAATAGAAACGTAAGTCTAAAACGGTTCGTGATCATAGATGTGTCGAGAACTGGATATCGACACATCGGATAGATCACTGTGTCTTCGTCTTACCTTCGGGTAATGATGATCTCATAGTCATTCGACTTGCTGAAGTCGGAGACGAGACACAGGTGCTCATTGGAGAATGAGTTCACTGAACGACCAAGATAGAGTTATTAAATGGTTAACTTTAATGATCTGTCTTTAATAACTCTAGGGTGATGATAGGTTAGTTGATCCTTAAGACCTGAAGTCATCTGTATAAACCTATGAACGGACGATGTAGCTTAGACCCATGATCTAGCTTCGAGGACCAGTCCTGATGAAAGATCTTAGGTTGGGTTGCACCAGAAGCTCTCTAGGTGAGTAAGTGACTAAGATGGGATTCGTCACTTCCATTAAAGGGAAGTTAGTGTTATAGGCTCAGTACGGTCTTTATGTTAATCCTCGGCCGGGGTACGTTGCAAGTAGTACAACGTGTATACAATAAAGACCGCCGTATACTGACCAATGTTGTCTGATAGGGTTGACAGAAAACCATACCCTAGGCCAACATCAAACACAGTCTTGACGAATGGATTTTATCTAACGGAATTCATCACTGACACAGCCAATGCAAACCCAATGATACTTTTGTCAAAGGGTCGATCACGTTATGATGACTCTGAAACAGGGACGACAGCTACTGCTCGTAGTGACCGTCGTCTAGGGGTTTCGAGCCCCAACCTGTAGTAAGGTCAGGCTGTAGGGTCTCACACCGAGTGATACTCGTGTCTTAGTAATAGGAATATAGAATAGAGAGAAATATCATTTGATGATATTCACAAGTTGAGTTGTGAAAGTTAGTCGCAATAGCAATAGGGACACAACGTTGCATTAGATGCTAACGTTAACTAAACGTGTTGTAAATTAGTTACGACGAATTTTGTAGGAACAAACTTGTTGGAAAGGGTTACCTGGATGACGGGATCGTCTCGGTCTAAACACAGGTTCAAACCGCGTCCAAATCGGAGCTCAAACGAGCCCAGAAACGCAGAAAGAGTTCAAGGGGAAGTGGGTTAGACCCACCGGGCCAAGAGGCCCATGTGCAAGGGCAAAACGGGCGCGGCCCGCTGCAGCAGCGGGCATGGCCCGCTGTGTGCAGCGGGCGGGCGCCCGCTGCATTAGCGGGCGTGGCCCGCTGCACAGCGGGCCAGCGCCCGCTGATGCAGCGGGCACGGCCCGCTGCACGCAGCGGGCCAGTGCCCGCTGCAAGCGGGCGCGGCCCGCTGCTTGCAGCGGGCCAGCGCCCGCTGCTTGCAGCGGGCGCGGCCCGCTGCTTGCAGCGGGCACAGCCCGCTGCAACAGCGGGCGCCCGCCCGCTGCTTGCAGCGGGCGGGTGACCCGCCCTTGCCCCCCTTGGGCGGGCGCGCCCGCTAAGTCTAGCGGGCGCGCCCGCAACTTAAGTCAAATTAGGTTTTTTGAAAACCCAAATGACGGCTACGAATTTTGTGAGGATTGCTAAACTTTGAGCAATTGTTTGAGGGGTCAAACGAAGTCGAAATTCGTCGCCGTCAGTTCCTACGCGTTCACCATTCCAAGCTCTTCTGATTGATAGCTTGTTTGGTGTCTGAAGTTTAGTATGTGAGGAGAATTAATTAGTTAAAGTTTGACTTTGTGAAAGGCTAACTTTAAAATTGAAATTAAGCCAAATGACTTAATTTATTTTTCCTCTTCATGTGGATTGTCCCACATTGCCCGCAACGAGATGTTGAGTGCTCACTCCCTATATAAATAGGGGTGCACTCTCCTCGTTGAAAAACACACCAGTCAACGATCGGGTAGCTCCAAATTATTGAGCAAGCTCGGTCCGCGACTAAATCTCTCTCTCTACTTTCCTATTCTCCGGAGTAGTCCTAGCACGACTACGAAGGGGGTTTGGATCTGATCCGGACGTCTAAGACGCGGGTTTCTTCTCAAGTGAAACTTTCTACCGCGTGTGATCGGCTCGGAGGCGAAAGCGGCTCGGGCGGATCGGTGCGAGGGTGCGAGGCGGCTCAGGGAGATCGGGTCAACGCGGCTCGGGTACGAGGAGCTTCTCAAGACGGTGCGGTACATCTTGCCTGCTCCAGGGCCAAGATTCCGGGTATGTGGTTAAGCGTTTTTTAGCGTAATTTTAATTAGTCGCTTAGTGTAGATCCTTCTTGGAGTGGTCAGACCCACTCCAAGTCGGCATAGATCGGGCTGGGTTCTGGCTCCCCAGAGCCTAGCTAAATTGTTTAGCTAGTCTAGAAATTTTGATTTCTGTTTTTCCGCTGCGCTTTTGTGCCTCCGTGGTCCGTCCGACTTAGGACGGATACGGATCCGAGCTCTGGGGGTCCGCCAAAACCCCAACAGTGGCATCAGAGCTTGTTGAGCTTGAGTACGGGTTCTCGGGTTATGAGCTGACCCGAAGTAATCGCTCTTACCGTACCAAGTCCCGATAAGATGGTGATCTTATAATGGGTTGGGCATTGTCGAGAGGCATGCCGTAAAACAAGTTTCTGAGGTATCTTGTGACGGGTCTAGGGTGCCATGGATGATGGGCCTTAACAGCGTCGCAATGATATCAGAGTGATACCCTACAGTGGTATCAGAGCCACGGTTATGCTATAGATCTACTATAGCGATTTTTTAAATTATTAAAAATGCTTAGCTTGCATGTTCAAAACTTTTTTTTTTTTGGTTTTGAAAATAATTTTGTGTTTCAAAAATTAATTTTGCAACACGGAAATTTGTTTAATTTTGGGACAATTATTTTTATGCGATAAATCTAAAAGTAGTCTACTATGTTTTAAACACTTTGTAAATTTTTATGAGACATTAAAAAATTTTAAAAGGTGTTTAAAGTTTATGTAAACTTTAGAAAATTTTATTTTTGGAAAATTAAGAATTTTTCTTTAGTTACATAAAGTTAGAAATCTTTAAACTTTATTTGAAAGCTTCTAAAAAGGATTTCTAAAAGATTTTAAAAGAGTTTTTAAAATTTTTTTTAAATATGTAAATAATAGAAATAATTTTATTTCATGAGATGTAATATAAAATTAATTTCTTTTACTACATAGATGTTTCTAAAATTTTTATGTGATATTTTAATTTTAGAAATAAGGTTAAAAAATTTTTAAAAGGCCTAGGTTTAAAATTATTAGATAATTTTGAACGACCTAGTTTTATGCGATAAAATTTTTGGGAGACTTTAAAAATTTTAATCTTTAATTTTAAAGTGTTAAAATTTAGATTTGCATGTTTGTATTATATATAGATAATTTTAAACTTGCAAATACATTTTATATGTCACTAAAAATGAAACTCTCTTTTATGTGGATAAAGTTAGTTGCTTCATTTCATGTTGAATAATGTATTCACAAACCTTGTTAGGTTAGCCATTAAAACATGATAGTGACATGCTATGTTTGATAAAACAAAACAACATTCGAACCTAATACCTGATTAGGATAGTCCCTTTGTTTGTAAATCATTTCATTAAAATGTTTAGATAATGATTTTCATAAGAGACAAAAATGTTGAATTGTTTCATTAAAATCCTAATAAGATTGGGGTAGTAAGTTGAACGTAGAACCTTATAGTTGATAAGGACTTAATAAAAGATGTTCAACAAATCTGAAAAATTTTGAATTTTAGGATCCACTAGTTGATAAGGATTAACTAGTTGTTTTTATTAAAAGCCATTTAGTTGTTTGGAAAACATAAGATTGATGACAACTCCTTCAATGGATCATGATGTCGGTCAATGTGCTTGGCTAAAGTTTTTGGACCAACCTAGCTAGACTGGGTAACAAGTGGTCCTGGCTTAGTCAATTCCCTGGCCGCGTCCGCTGGACCGTAAGGAGTCGATTCATGACTATGTAAGTCCATCGACTATACCTAAGTCAATACGATAATAATCTTGTTCAAGATAAATCGTAGCCCTCCTTGTTTTAGGAGTTGGCAACTTTAAGAAACATGTTCCGGTTGTTGAGCTACACTCAAGCCGTGACATGTCAATCTTATAGAAACCGATTTCTTGATTGACATCTTAACCTGACTAAAACCGTTGTCTCATCCCTCGAGCTTCGGCGTAAGTCTAACCAAGAATGTAGTCTAAGACCTGACCCAAACCGGCGCGTCGTGCATACACCGAGCAAAGGGGCAAGTCAGGCTAGACACGAAAACAAGGGTCCGACTAGGCTAGCCATTGTGATCCGGTTGAGCACACTCATGATCACAAATGACTAGGGGTAAAAATCGATAGGGAATCATAGTAAATATGATTGACGACGAGTTCGTCTACCGACTGCAGAGTCGGACAACTTGTTGAGATACACTCAAGGTTGTCAGACTCAGGGTAGTCGGATCCCTCTCTCACAAATATTATTTTATAATAAATTGTTTATTATTATGGCTTTAAATAAATTTAGTGGGAGAATATAGTTTTATTAAAACCATTAAAACTATACTACGAACATTTACTAACTATAGTATCTATAAAATACAGAATGGATTCGGGACTTAGATACATGGTTGAGAAGAACGTGCTGGATGGAACGAACTACAAAGACTGGCTTAGGAACATCAAGTTGGTCCTTTCCCTAGCCGGAATAGGATACGTACTGTTCGAGGACGCTCCAGATAAGCCCGATGAAGATTCGACCCACGAAGAGAAGGAAGCCTACAAATTGTACCAGAGGGATGCAGAGAAGGCCAGGTGCCTTACTCTGGCTTCGATGACCAACGAGTTGCAGAGGAAGCATGAACATATGGATGTTCAAAGCATGCTCCTCAACGCACAAGAGTTGTACGGCAAGCGATCTCGTGCTGCCAAGTTCGAGGCCACTAGCAACCTCTGGGGCACCAAGATGGGGACGGAACCCGTACAGGATCATGTTATCAAGATGATCGGGTATGTGGAGGATGCGGCCCAGTTAGGTTTTGTCTTGGACAATGAGATGTCCACGGACATTATCCTAAAGTCTTTGACTCCCGATTTCAAGCCTTTTATAACTGGCTTTATAATGAACAGCCTTGAGACGGATCTTCCGGGTCTCCTCAATATGCTCCGGCAGTTTGAGGAGATTCATAAGAAGCCGGCTGCACTGGTTGTTGGCTCTGCTACTTCCGACCAGCCGAAAGGCAAAGGGAAGAAGAGGCAGGTCCCACAACCTGCGAAGGCTAAGAATGGGAAGAAAAAGAACAAAGGGGCCCCGTCGAAATCTGAGTGCTTCCATTGCCACAAGATTGGCCACTGGAAGAGGAACTGCAAGATCTATCTTGCAGAGAAGAAGAAGGGGCATACTGATGCCTCTACCTCAGGTACAAATTAAAATTCAATTAAATGCAATTATTTCCATTCATATAAGTATGAGAAACTTATAGACATCTGTGTACTGTATACAGGTGGCTAATAAGAACTGGAGATTGGAGAAGTACGGAGATCGGTCGGCAATCAAAGCAACAGTTGCTGCTGGGACCGCTCAAAGACTTCTGGAGACAATGATCGTGATGGAGATGATATTTTTCTTATTTGAATAAAATGTATCATCTTTAAGGATCGAAAACAATGAATGAGTGCTTTGCACTCAAAGTTTATTTTTGATAAACAAATTAAGGTTCCTTTTATGAACCCGTTGTTTTGGAATGGATGTCTCGGTTGTTGCAATTGAAATTGAATTGGCTTAAAAATTCTGTGGATGTGGCTTTTCTGTGATGGTTGCGTATATTTTCGAATAATGGTGTTTAGCTTCGATAATATTGATTTTGAAGCTAACTAAATGTCTGAAGTCAATCAGTAGTTAAGTGTAGGTTCCAGGGGAGCGTATAAATTGTGTGCGATCACAATAATACGCATATTAAGATTAATTCTTGATTATCTGCATTTAGTTATTAAAAGAGTTAATACTAAATGTGATTAAAGGAATAAGTACAGTGTAGAACGTTTTGATTGAACGAGTCAATGTCAAGATTCCTTAAAACGATCTTAACTTGACTCATTCGTCAAACCGAATCTGACACTTGTACATTCCATCTAAGGCACTTACCAAAAGGTTATTTTTGCACATAAATCTAAATATGATTTAGTTATTATGTTGAAGTAATTTAACCAGGTAATTCTCAAAGTCAGTGGGAGCAAGTAAGTATACTTAGTTCCGGTTTTTTTTTTCCGGACTAAGTAAAAAGGATTTTTCACTTTAATGAATCTTCTATATAAATCATTAAGTCAAAATTGTTTTGATTTAATCACATATATATAGAGACTTAGGGTGTCAAATATGTACTTGACATATTGACACAGTAAAGTGGAGTGAGCTAGAACTGACTTACGGAAATGTTAGACCCCACATCTAAATCGTATACGATAACTGTTAGCTATACGAAGTTAGGAAAATTGATCCAGATCATTTTTCCAAAGGATCAACCCTGTGTGATCAAGAGATGAAATTTCAATCCATTAAAATTTGTTGTAGATACTTATTAGTAGAACCATTCTTAGGTTTGCCATATCAAATGTCAAAGTGACTGATATGCTATAACGGCATGAGATACCGAGATAAATAGCCTAAGTGCAAGTGGGAGATGTAGGAAGATATATGCCCATGAGGCAATTTATCTTGATTATACGTCTTGTTCATACCGTATATGGTACGTATTATTCTAAGTATAAGATCGTTTGTATTAACATACTTAGATAATATCCATAGACTTAGAGTTAGGTCCTTACATATCTAGATGAGATCTCGATTATGAGTAAGTAAGAGACCGAATAGAAACGTAAGTCTAAAACGGTTCGTGATCATAGATGTGTCGAGAACTGGATATCGACACATCGGATAGATCACTGTGTCTTCGTCTTACCTTCGGGTAATGATGATCTCATAGTCATTCGACTTGCTGAAGTCGGAGACGAGACACAGGTGCTCATTGGAGAATGAGTTCACTGAACGACCAAGATAGAGTTATTAAATGGTTAACTTTAATGATCTGTCTTTAATAACTCTAGGGTGATGATAGGTTAGTTGATCCTTAAGACCTGAAGTCATCTGTATAAACCTATGAACGGACGATGTAGCTTAGACCCATGATCTAGCTTCGAGGACCAGTCCTGATGAAAGATCTTAGGTTGGGTTGCACCAGAAGCTCTCTAGGTGAGTAAGTGACTAAGATGGGATTCGTCACTTCCATTAAAGGGAAGTTAGTGTTATAGGCTCAGTACGGTCTTTATGTTAATCCTCGGCCGGGGTACGTTGCAAGTAGTACAACGTGTATACAATAAAGACCGCCGTATACTGACCAATGTTGTCTGATAGGGTTGACAGAAAACCATACCCTAGGCCAACATCAAACACAGTCTTGACGAAGGGATTTTATCTAACGGAATTCATCACTGACACAGCCAATGCAAACCCAATGATACTTTTGTCAAAGGGTCGATCACGTTATGATGACTCTGAAACAGGGACGACAGCTACTGCTCGTAGTGACCGTCGTCTAGGGGTTTCGAGCCCCAACCTGTAGTAAGGTCAGGCTGTAGGGTCTCACACCGAGTGATACTCGTGTCTTAGTAATAGGAATATAGAATAGAGAGAAATATCATTTGATGATATTCACAAGTTGAGTTGTGAAAGTTAGTCGCAATAGCAATAGGGACACAACGTTGCATTAGATGCTAACGTTAACTAAACGTGTTGTAAATTAGTTACGACGAATTTTGTAGGAACAAACTTGTTGGAAAGGGTTACCTGGATGACGGGATCGTCTCGGTCTAAACACAGGTTCAAACCGCGTCCAAATCGGAGCTCAAACGAGCCCAGAAACGCAGAAAGAGTTCAAGGGGAAGTGGGTTAGACCCACCGGGCCAAGAGGCCCATGTGCAAGGGCAAAACGGGCGCGGCCCGCTGCAGCAGCGGGCATGGCCCGCTGTGTGCAGCGGGCGGGCGCCCGCTGCATTAGCGGGCGTGGCCCGCTGCACAGCGGGCCAGCGCCCGCTGATGCAGCGGGCACGGCCCGCTGCACGCAGCGGGCCAGTGCCCGCTGCAAGCGGGCGCGGCCCGCTGCTTGCAGCGGGCCAGCGCCCGCTGCTTGCAGCGGGCACAGCCCGCTGCAACAGCGGGCGCCCGCCCGCTGCTTGCAGCGGGCGGGTGACCTGCCCTTGCCCCCCTTGGGCGGGCGCGCCCGCTAAGTCTAGCGGGCGCGCCCGCAACTTAAGTCAAATTAGGTTTTTTGAAAACCCAAATGACGGCTACGAATTTTGTGAGGATTGCTAAACTTTGAGCAATTGTTTGAGGGGTCAAACGAAGTCGAAATTCGTCGCCGTCAGTTCCTACGCGTTCACCATTCCAAGCTCTTCTGATTGATAGCTTGTTTGGTGTCTGAAGTTTAGTATGTGAGGAGAATTAATTAGTTAAAGTTTGACTTTGTGAAAGGCTAACTTTAAAATTGAAATTAAGCCAAATGACTTAATTTATTTTTCCTCTTCATGTGGATTGTCCCACATTGCCCGCAACGAGATGTTGAGTGCTCACTCCCTATATAAATAGGGGTGCACTCTCCTCGTTGAAAAACACACCAGTCAACGATCGGGTAGCTCCAAATTATTGAGCAAGCTCGGTCCGCGACTAAATCTCTCTCTCTACTTTCCTATTCTCCGGAGTAGTCCTAGCACGACTACGAAGGGGGTTTGGATCTGATCCGGACGTCTAAGACGCGGGTTTCTTCTCAAGTGAAACTTTCTACCGCGTGTGATCGGCTCGGAGGCGAAAGCGGCTCGGGCGGATCGGTGCGAGGGTGCGAGGCGGCTCAGGGAGATCGGGTCAACGCGGCTCGGGTACGAGGAGCTTCTCAAGACGGTGCGGTACATCTTGCCTGCTCCAGGGCCAAGATTCCGGGTATGTGGTTAAGCGTTTTTTAGCGTAATTTTAATTAGTCGCTTAGTGTAGATCCTTCTTGGAGTGGTCAGACCCACTCCAAGTCGGCATAGATCGGGCTGGGTTCTGGCTCCCCAGAGCCTAGCTAAATTGTTTAGCTAGTCTAGAAATTTTGATTTCTGTTTTTCCGCTGCGCTTTTGTGCCTCCGTGGTCCGTCCGACTTAGGACGGATACGGATCCGAGCTCTGGGGGTCCGCCAAAACCCCAACAAGATCTTATTCTTTTTGTCCAATATTTTGTGTTTTCTTGTCAGTCGTTCATATTCTCTATAGAGATTTTCATAAGCACTTGCAACATCAAATTCATTTTCTTCATCTGAACTAGAATAACTTACCTCGTTTTTGTCATTTTGACGAGCCATCACGCATACTTCGTCTGCAGGCTTTTCATCTTCTGATTGGATTGTCTCTATGAGTGTTTGAATCTCATTTGATCTTGATCCGAATCTTTCATCCAATAAGTTGAGGATTTGGTGTGCAGTTTCAGCCATTTCTACAAGATCTAACATTTTATTAGTTAAACCAATGTAAAGTAAATGCATTACCTTTATGTTGTTATAGTAGGCTTCCTCTTGATCAGGATTCCATTGATTTTGAGGAGTGATTGGAATCTCATATTGGTCTCTGAGAGATCTTGAGTAATTTAAATCTTGTGCTTCCAATAAGATCTCCATTATCCTTCTCCATTGGGAATAGAAGATTTCGTCAAAGATTGGAGGAGTATGAATGTTGTAGAATGTTATTGATGACATCGTCTTTGACCTTGCTCTGATACCAAGTGTTGGATCCAGTGGATGGCAAACAACACTAGAAGGGGGTTGAATAGTGTTGTGTAAATATAAACTTTTTCATTCTAATTGGTTAGCACAATTCAAAACCTTCTAATGTTGCCTAAGAAACCAAGTAGAGTGATCTACGCTTGGTTCTTAATCAACTTAGGTAATCTTAAAATAAATCAGAGAGAAAACACTTCTGATAGTCGACTCCCTATGAAAAGTAGTCGACTCCCAGAGAGATTTTATGCACAGCTCTGCTGAAAGAATAAGTAATAAAAATATAAGATTACAAAGAAATACAAGAAAGAATCTTTACACAGCAGATACAAAAAGGATTGATCTTGCAGTATATTATGAACGAGTTACAAGAGATATAATGCTCAACAAATCAAGATATAAAAAATAGAGACATGCAATCACAGAAAATGCAAACGCAAACACAAGGATTTTTATCCTGGTTCCCAACAACTTGGGTATGTCCAGTCCCCGAGCAATCCGGTACGAGATTTCCACTATTTGCCTTGGCAAATATAAGAACCTAACTTCACTCGTTAGGATGTCACACACACCTAGCCTTGACCTGAATTTCCGACTGCAACACTGCAACACCTTGACTTGTCTAGGATTTCCAACACCCTCACAACAAAGGGCAAATCACAAAATGAAAACCAATATCCAACTTACCACAATATTTGGTGGAGTTTGGATTTACACCCAAATTCTATATCCAAAGTAATAACAAAGTGTATTCGTGGCTAAAAGAATTCAAATATGATCTTCAGATCACACAAAGATATGAGAGTAATTCTTTGTGATCTGGATAGTTTGTTTTCAAAAATCCTTTTAATAAAGTCAAAATAAAGAACAAGGATTTTGAAAAACATTATCCAAATAAAATTGATCTCACAAGAAAAAAATAACAGGTAAAAATAAGAGATAAGAAATTTAGAGTAAATTTGGCTAAAATAATGAGAGCAAGAAAATTGAGAGATAATTGAGAGTTTTAGCACAAGAATGAATTCTCAAATTGATGTTGTCCTCAAAATGATCTCATATCCTCCTTTATTTATAGTGATAGGAGAGGATTCGAATTTCAAAACGGGTTTGACTTTTGCCCCCGAAAATCAAGAAAGCAATGAATTAGAGAGACAGTTAAAACAAGTCAAAACGATGAAATTCGATAGCTAGTAGTCGACTCCCTAGGAGTGGTAGTCAACTACCAGAGTGTTTCAGATGAAAATTTGTTTCCAGCTGGTAGTTGATCGCGTCCGGATGTACACCCGGAAAACGATTGTAGTTTTACCGCAAGCGCTTGGTCAAGTGGCGAGCGGGTATCGAACACGAGGAGGTGGTGTTGGTTCCAATCTATCCTAGGTTGGCTCAACTACGAATGTTTTATTGGTGGAGATGGTTATTGAATGATATGATGGAAATGGTGGTGGATGTCGGTGTCGGTGATAGAGATGTTGGTCAAATACCGATTCAAATACAATATAATAAAAGTGTCTAGGGCTAGGGATTCCCACTACGGATCGTCATACATCATTGTAAATAGTGAATCTCAATATTACTAGACTTGTGTTGAGGTGAACTAGTCGTAACTGAATATAGAACCAAGCTCACGATCTCGCGCTATTGCCGGTCTATAGCAACCTAGATTAGGGCCCACTCTCGTGCAAACCCTAACCTAAGTTACTAGCATGAAGATCGACATCATCGTCGAATCGCACCTCGATCACACTCTCGAGCAAACTCGAGTTACGATCTAGGTTGTGACAGCTCGTATTCGTCCAATCTCTTGCAAACGAATATGGGTATAGATTTATAATAAAAATCCTAGATTTGGTCCAATCTCTTGCAAACCAAGTCTCGAGAATTTCGATTACAAACCTAATTCGAATATCTAGGCCTTCCCATCGATAGGAATCCAATCTCTTGCAAACCCCAATCATTGGAAATCCCTAGCTATTCGTATTAAATAAATCACAACCTAACCATCTAAAAATTCTAGCAACCTAGAAATTCATTCATCACAAATTTGACATGAGATCCATAGGGTTCATCCCCTTCCCTAGAACAACAATCAACCAAGCATAGCAATAACGATATAGAAGACAATAAAAGACATTGCTTGCATCAAATAGAGATAAAAAATAAGAAATCACTAAGAATCAACGATAGAATTAACAAGAACAAAAGTACTTATCTTGATACAAGCTTTGATGAAGAGCTTCAACCTAATTACAACGTTATGGATCCAAGAGGGGGCCTAGGGCATGGCCTAACCTCTAAAAAGTCTTTAAGAAAACATAGAGAACCTCCTCTAATGACAGCTACAAACCTTTTAAATAGCCCCCCAAAAACCCTTGCAAAAAAACCCCTAAACCCCTCCGAAACCCGCGCCCAAAATCAGTTTCGCGTTTAATTTAAGTTCTGGGCTGGCAGCGACTTGGCCGAGTGGAAAGCTCACTCGGCCGAGTGAGAATTCCTGCAAAAACTCCAGAAAACAGCACTCTGTCAAAACTGCCAAAAACTAGTCACTCGGCCGAGTGAAAGTGTCACTCAGCCGAGTGAAAGTGTCACTTGGTCGAGTGACACTGATACACGAATTCCAGCACTGCAACATCATCTTGCAGAAATTCTACAGATCTCATCCGACCTTCGATTGGCCCGTTCTTGGTGGCGTTGGAACCGACATGAAGTCTACTATCCATAAAATATATGAGAAAAATACGTTGACCAATGGAATGATAGTAGATTTCAAAATAGTGGAAGGCTGTCTGAAAATCTGGGTGCTCATGTCATCGGCATCACACGGCCGAGTGGGATTATTCACTCGGGCGAGTGGACTTCTCTACTCGGCCGAGTAGGGTCTTCTAATTTTCTCCATAGAATTCTAGAGATTCGGCTTTGATTTCTTTCAAAAGTCCTGACTCACTCGTGCGAGGGGCGATCTCTACTCGGCCGAGTGGATGTAACCACTCGGCCAAGTGCTTTGTGGCACAGGATCTCTTCGTATCAGTTGTACTCGGCCGAATACGCTTCTTCACTCGGTCGAGTGGGCTGTGTTACTCGGTCGAGTGGCCTGTTTCTGGAGTCAACTCTTCTTCTCCTCCTCTCTTCATCGATTCTATCAATTTCCTTCTTCTTCCTTTCATCATCCATCACAGTTAGCTTCTTGATAGGGCCATAGACGATGCTCCGGTACATGTGCAAGTCCTTTAAGCTCATTTTTGCTCCTGATTGCTCCATATTCCCTGAAATCCGACAAAAACAAGAAATAGTGAAAAGTAACGCGATATCGTCGAATACTCGTGAAAATCGCAATATGAGCAATCGAAATGACGTGAAAACATGCAGAAAAAAGGTGTAAAATATGGAGCGATCAAAATCCCCCAAGCTTACCTCTTACTCGTCCTCGAGGAACATAAGTAGAGAGACGAACTCGTGAGATGAAAATAAATAAAATGAAATGAAAAAGAAAGAACACGAGGTGGAAGGGGTCGCTAGATTATTCTCTCAGATCTCAAGACATAAGCTACACATCACGATAACTTGGAAAATACGAATCACATGCTATAAGGATTTCAAATCTTACTTAGACATGATACTTGCAAGCTTTTAAGAACCACAAAAGAAGGGATTCTCTAAATCCATACAATCAATTCATATCCACATCATGTATTTCATAGAATTTAATATACAAATGTTGGCGATGCACTTTTCAATCAAAAGTTATAACAGAAGCATATAAGATACACACCAAGCATGCAATAGAGAATTGAATAAGAGTCATGTCATTCACATATTTATTACAAATCATGAAAAATCTCCATATCTAATTTATTTTGCAAAGTCTAAGCATTATCGAATATTCCCATTCATGCACCTCTCCACTCTAAGGTCATACTCACTCATTTGGTCAAATGAATTCACCTCCCCAAGCTTAGCTTGAGGCGTCGCATCCAAGGAATATAATAGTGGAAAATGGGATTTTTGCATTGGTTTTTCCAAGAATTTTTGTGGCTCCGATAATGAGATAGAGAAATATTTTTTTTATTTTGGACTATGTTTCTCATTTTTCTTCTTCGATTTTTGTAGGAGCAATTTGATTTGTATTTTTGCTTTTTGGCTCCTTTTTGGCTTTTTGGACTTTTTGAAGCAACCTTTCTCTTTGTAGGGATTTTTGGGAAATAGATGCGATATAAGTAGCTTTAGGAGGTGAACTCAAGTGACATGTAGAGAATAAAAAGATATACGTGGAGAAAGAAATAATGTAACACTCGGTTCACTCTAAGATGTGCACGAACGGTTCAATAAAATAATACTTCAACTAAAACTCATATGTAAGCATGGATATTCTCAATCATTTCAATAAATAGTGAAGTCAAGCAGTAAAGTTTACAACCATATCAGGCATGCAACAGAAGGTGAATAAGACAACAAAACTGATGCTTCAGATATACTAATGATGCGTGAATCTTGGTGCGTTTCCAACAAAAGCATACTAAACACTAATCAATACATTCAGCTTCAATTAATAACATGCATTCATATAGAGGAATCATCAAAAGAATATATAAGCAAGCACATGGATAGCAAGACTATGGAATACTCAAAGTAGCATGGCAAGGAATAATATATAAGCATCGTGATGGTTGCTAAAGCAATAAGAGATATCATCATTCGAAATTCATCTAGCGGAAGAAGAGAAAAGGAAAATAAAGAAAGAAAAATAAAAGAGATGAAAGAAAAGAAAATCAAGCACATAATATGATGCATGAACACACATAAAAGGAAAATAAGATGGGAAAATCAAAAAGATGATGCAAAATTTTTTGAGAAATCATAAAAATCCTAAAATAAAGTAAAAATGTAACTAATGCATCTAGATGGCTTGGAAATTCACTCCACCACGCTTAAACTTCACATTTTTCTCAATGTGATCATAATGGAAGAATATGAGGAACAACGATAGTAATAAGGGGGTGAATGAAAAATGATGAAATGAATGACATGAAATCCTAATGCAACTACATGCACATGCAATGATGCATGAGTGCACCTTCCCCCAAGCATATACCAAACAATCATATTCAAATGACTTAATCAAAAATGTCATGGCTTTGCTAAGCGAGATCAAGTCAAACAAATAAGAAAGTACGGTTCCACTTGAAAGAAATGCCCGACTGTGGTGAGCAAAAGGATGTGACACATCAAAATATGAAGAGGGCAATTAATATATATAATGGGTTTGGGGTGTAAAAGTTTTTGTTGCCGTCATATGAGGTGATATTTATTCAATCAAATCTGTACGGACCTCTCGCTGTCGAGAGGATTCGTGTTTATTCAAAGCATAAAAATTTCTATACTACTGGATTGATATCACCTATAGCAAAAGGCGGATCCAGTATCTTTGCCGGTGCAGGCAACTACTCCAACTGCTCCTTCCGTGGCTCCAACAGGCACGTGTGTCCACGAACACTAATGAACTCCAGCAATACATCCTCCAGCATTCCCACAAGGACTCCACCTGTACCCTGCAGAGAATAGGATGCATCAGTTCGTTGCGAAAAATTCAACCTCGTAATAAAAGTATTCCAAAGAAGATCGTCTATAGAAATATATGAAACAAATAGTGGTGGACGATAATTCCCTGGAAATAATTCAATATCCTCCCATGCTGTGATAGATGTCTCCATGGTGTCCTCTCTAAGCTGCTCAGGTAAATCTAGATCATATGTGTGGACCTATTCGATAGGCTCATCAAACTGTGACACGTCCAAGTATACCTCCAGTCCATAATCATATGTGTGCTGCAAAAGGTATGATGTGTCAAAAATATCTGAATCAAAATAAATATCGAATGGAATGCATGATTCAGAAATGGGATGTGTAAAAATATCTCACTGAGTGGGAGCAGTAAGCTCTGTGGGATGGTCCTCGATGTCAGTGGAAGGATGAGGTGGCTGCGAGAGCTCTAATAGAGGAGGATAGTGATCGGGATCCTCATGAATGGCTGTGTCCTCGTCCCGAAGTGCGACCTCCTCAGTGATAAGCTCTGGCTCTACATGTAAGGCATCCTCAAAAGAATGCTCTGGCTCTGCATGTGAGGCCTCCTCGTCAATATGCTCTGGCTCGACAGTGTGCTCCTTTGCCTTCTCATCAACTATCAATGTAGGCTCTCTCTGGAATGTTGATGCTGGCTACTCAGGTGTGTCAACTTGTGGGGATGTATCATGTGGTGGGGAATACCCGCAAGCAATCCGAAAATATAGTCTATCCCCCTTAAGACTGACATAGATGTCCTCCTCAATTGTTCCTATAGCTGAAACACTGTTCATAACAAAATATGTAAATCGTAGCTCAAATGCATCACCTGCTGTAATGCTCTCTGAACCGGTGAACCTCACTGACTCCAAGAGGCCCTCCAATAATCTCTGAAATGCGTCCTCCTTTGACTGCGCATATGACTCAATTTCTGCTTCTTCCACAGCCTCTTCGTCCATCAATTCTTTATATGCAATAGTTGTATCGTAGGATGTGGGATCGATGACGGCACATTATGGCTCTGGTAATATGACATGTGATGCTTCTTGCCCATAAAATGAAGAAGCAGAACTGATATCTTTGGAAATCTCTGAAACATTAAGCATGAGTGCATTCATTTCAAGTTCCCTCTTCACCCATTCCAATTGAAGGTCGCCCTTATCAAGCCTGGCTTGTATTTCAACTAGGTGTGCATGCATCTCATCAAAAAAAATCCTTTGTTTCTCATCAAGCTCGGGCCAGTGCGGTTCCTCAAAAAAGTATTCTCCCATCTGAGCACTCTGATCAAAATAGTATTCTCCCATCTGAGCACTCTGATCATAATAGTATTCTCCTATCTGAGCACTCTGATCAAAATCTGTGGTCCACGTAGTATAATCCATAGAACCTGATCAACAAAGATAAATACCTGGAGAAAAATATCAGTGGCACAAAAGAATATAGAAATGATAATAATGGTGGCGGGGGTGAAAATTCCCTTTTGTAAAAAAAATATTTTTTTCGTAGTCTAATCAACCTAATTGTGACAAATTGGCATCCAACGGAAAACACCTCCCTGGCAACGGCGCCAAAAACATGATCGCGTCCGGATGTACACCCGGAAAACGATTGTAGTTTTACCGCAAGCGCACGGTCAAGTGACGAGCGGGTATCGAACATGAGGACGTGGTGTTGGTTCCAATCTATCCTAGGTTGGCTCGACTACGAATGTTTTATTGGTGGAGATGGTTATGGAATGATATACTGGAAATGGTGGTGGATGTCGGTGTCGGTGATAGAGATGTTGGTCAAATACCGATTCAAATACAACATAATAAAAGTGTCTAGGACTAGGGAATCCCCACTACGGATCGTCATACATCATTGTAAATAGTGAATCTCAATATTACTAGACTTGTGTTGAGGTGAACTAGTCGTAACTGAATATAGAACCAAGCTCACGCTCTCGCGCTATTGCCGGTCTATAGCAACCTAGATTACGGCCCACTCTCGTGCAAACCCTAACCTAAGTTACTAGCATAAAGATCGACATCATCGTCCAATCACACCTCGAGCCCACTCTCGTGCAAACTCGAGTTACGATCTAGGTTGTGATAGCTCGTATTCGTCCAATCTCTTGCAAACGAATATGGGTATAGATTTATAATAAAAATCCTAGCTTTGGTCCAATCTCTTGCAAACCAAGTCTAGAGAATTTCGATTACAAACCTAATTCGAATATCTAGGCCTTCCCATCGATAGGAATCCAATCTCTTGCAAACCCCAATCATTGGAAATCCCTAGCTATTTGTATTAAATTAATCACAACCTAACCATCTAACAATTCTAGCAACCTAGAAATTCATTCATCAAAAATTTGACATGAGATCCATAGGGTTCATCTCCTTCCCTAGAACAACAATCAACCAAGCATAGCAATAACGATATAGAAGACAATAAAAGACATTGCTTGCATCAAATAGAGATAAACAATAAGAAATCACTAAGAATCAACGATAGAACTAACAAGAACAAAAGTACTTATCTTGATACAAGCTTTGATGAAGAGCTTCAACCCAATTACAACATTTTGGATCCAAGAGGGGGCCAATGGCATGGCCTAACCTCTAAAAAGTCTTTAAGAAAACATATGAGAACCTCCTCTAATGACGGCTACAAACCTTTTAAATAGCCCCCCAAAAACTCTAACAAAAAACCCCTAAAACCCCTCCGAAACCCGCACCCAAAATCAGTTCCGCGTGTAATTTAAGTTTTGGGCTGGCAACGACTCGGCCGAGTGGAAAGCTCACTCGGCCGAGTGAGAATTCCTGTAGAAACTCGAGAAAACAGCACTCTGTCAAAAACTGCCAAAAACTGGTCACTCAGCCGAGTGGAAACCTCACTCGACCGAGTGAAAGTGTTACTCGGCCGAGTGACACTGATACGCGAATTCCAGCACTGCAGCATCATTTTGCTGAAATTCTCCAGATTTCATCCGACCTCCGATTGGGTCGTTCTTAGCGGTGTTAGAACCGTCATGAAGTCTACTATCCATAAAAAATGAGAAAAATACGTTGACCAATGGAATGATAGCAGATTTCAAAATAGTGGAAGGCTGTCTGAAAATTTGGGCCCTTGTGTCATCGGCTCACTCGGCCGAGTGGGATTCTTCACTCGGGCGAGTGGACTTCTCTACTCGGCTTAGTAGGATCTTCTAATTTTCTCCCCAGAATTCCAGAGATTCGAATTTGATTCCTTTCAGAAGTCCTGACTCACTTGGACGAGGGGCGATCTCTACTCGGCCGAGTGGATGTAACCACTCGGTCGAGTGCATTGTGGCACAAGATCTCTTTGTATCAATTGTACTCGGCCGAATACGCTTCTTCACTCGGCCAAGTGGCCTGTTTCTGGAGTCAACTCTTCTTCTCCTCGCCTCTTCATCGATTCTATCAATTTCCTTCTTCTTCCACTCATCATCCAACACAGTTAGCTTCTTGATAGGGCCATGCTCCGGTACATGTGCAAGTCCTTTAAGCTCATTTTTGCTCCCGATTGCTCCATATTCCCTGAAATCTGACAAAAACAAGAAATAGTGAAAATTAACGTGATATCGTCGAATACTCGTGAAAATCGCAATATGAGCAATCGAAATGGCGTGAAAACATGCAGAAAAAAGGTGTAAAATATATAGTGATCAAAATCCCCCAAGCTTACCTCTTACTCGTCCTCGAGGAACATAAGTAGAGAGACGAACTCGGGAGATGAAAATAAAGAAAATGAAATGAAAAAGAAAGAACACGAGGTGGAAGGGGTCGCTAGATTATTCTCTCAGATCTCAAGCCATAAGCTACACATCACGATAACTTGGAAAATACGAATCACATGCTATAAGGATTTCAAATCTTACTTAGACATGATACTTGCAAGCTTTTAAGAACCACAAAAGAAGGGATTCTTTAAATCCATACAATCAATTCATATCCACATCATGTATTTCATAGAATTTAATATACAAATGTTGGCGATGCACTTTTCAATCAAAACTTATTGTTACGCCTATTTGACCGAGACCCAAAAAGACGCGAGCCCAGGAGCCCGATCGCTGGCCGGGAGCCCATCAACGTATACCGGCCCGTCTCAACAAAGGCCCTATAAGGGATCCTCTCGAATGTTGATCCGACCCTGCCCCGATAACCCGCCGATCACTCGCCCACTCCTGCGGAAACCGCTCCGCCAGACGCGCGACCACTAAATGGCGGTAATGGGGAGGTGCTGGCATGGCGAAGAGAGCGGCGGCGAGGGGGCGGATTGAGGGGGCACGATCGAGGGCTAGGAGGACGACGAAGAAAAGGACCGCATCTGAGGTAACAAAACCTAAGGTACTCCATCAACGACCTGGTTCCCCCAATTCATCTCCTACCTCCCCCGCTCGCGTCGAGAGACGCCGTTACGATCTCCTCACGAGTCGGACCGTCTCCGCCGGGCCTCCTTTCTCAGATCTCTGTCTGACTTAGGCATCGGAGGGGATTTGGCCGGAACCAAGGTCCGACCCCCTGACGAGTGTTCTCGTCTACGCAGGTGGACAGCTGATCAACGGGCCGAGGCTCCCCCTCGCCCCTCGCCGACCACGCAACCTTCCGGACGATTGAGGCTTCCCCTCGTCGTCCGATCGCCGAAGCCAAGCGCAAACCACCGAGGCCGAGCGTCTCGACCCGGGCCGAGGCTTCCCCTCGCCCTTCGCCGAACACGCATTTAGCCGGACGACCGAGGCTTCCCCTCGTCGTCCTATTTCCGAGGACGCGCTCGTCTGTCCGAGGCCGAACGTCTCAACCAGGGCCGAGGCTTCCCCTCGCCCCTTCTGCACCGATTCAGAGCCCCCGAGGGACCCAAAGCGGGCCCCTTGACCACGTTGACCGGGTTCTCCACGGTCAACGCTTTGTAGTGAGAAAACACTCTGAAACATCTGGCGCCGTCTGTGGGAACGAAAACCATCCCACGAAGTAACAAACCACACCAACAATGGCACGAGCCAGCAATGGAAGGAAGCGCATGCCCCCCATCCCGGAGGAAGGGAATGGCGCATCAAACGGCAACCCCGAGGACATGCCCGTCGGCGACCACCCCGCCATCTCAACCGAAGAGACCGGCGGCTCAGAACTGGCCACGCAGGGACAGCTCCGCGCCCTAGCTCTGGAGACCAACGCGAGCCTCCAGACATTGGTCGCGACGGTGCAGCAGCTCGTCGGCCCTGCGCCGTCCAATGGAGGCACGTTGGACGATAGCCATCGATGGGCGGGGGATCCCCCGCACTTGCGGTCCGCCGTGGTCGACGACCACGGGACCCCGAAACCGAACACGGAGCGTCGATTCACGCTGCATGGCTCTCGTCAGGCGAGGTCACGCCTCCTCCCCTTATCGTGAAAGGAGCCGAAGAGAAACCGAAGGGACGGAGGGCGAATCGATGACGGCATCATCTCGTCGGTCGCGGTCGTCCCGTCGCAGGAGAAGCGAACGACACCACTCAAGAGACCGATCGTGGCGGAGCAGGAGCTCCCGCAGGAGGAGTCGGGAACGTCGGGTCAGCCCGACCCCAAGCGTGGCGAGGGTCGCAGAGCCAGCCCCGCCGAAACCTGTGCTTCCTCCACCCTCGATCGAGCCAGAGACAGGCGAATACCGCATCCCCGGGGGCATCCACGGAGACTGGTGCCCCTTATCACGGAGAATAACCGACGCACGGGTCCCTTCTCGATTCAGGATCCCAGTGCTGGGGAAGTACGACGGAATAGGGGACCCGGGACACCACGTGATGGACTACGAGGGGGACATGGCCTTTCAGGGAGCTGACGATGACCTGCTTTGTCGGGGCTTCTATTCTACTCTCAGGGGAGAGGCAAGGACCTGGTACCACAGCCTGCCCGGCCGCTCCATCGACAGCTTCGAGCAACTCACCCAGTTGTTCTGCAAACAGTTCATGGCGGGGAGGCTGATCAAACCTGGTGCTGAACATCTGTTCAACGTGGTGCAAGGCCCGGCCGAGCCGCTCCGACAGTTCATGCGCCGCTTCAATGCGGAAAGGCTGAACGTGAACAACCCTCCCGACCTGGTGGTCCAGACGGCCCTTAAGAAAGGGCTTCGCCACCGAGGCCTCAAGAAGTCCCTACACAACGATCCCCCAAAGGACCTCCCCGGGATCATGGCAAGGGCAGAACGCTTCATGCTGACCGAGGAGGCCTTGGCCGAGGATGCAGGAAAAGCCACTCGAGGGACCAAGCGCGGCGACGGCAGACGAGTCAGCCCCGAAGGATACCGGACCGAGAAGAGGCCGAGGAACAGGCAGCGGGGAGAAAGTGCGAGGGATACCACCCCAGACGCTGTCCTCGCCCAAGTACAGAAGGAAGAGGGAGCTGATCGCCCCCCACCGAAGGCTAGAAGAGGTGGGAAGAACAGGGAGAAGTACTGCAAGTACCATAAGGACGATGGTCATGACACCGAAGACTGCTGGCATTTGAAGAAGGACATTGAGAAGCTGATGAGCCGGGGGCACGCCAGGAACCAGCCCGACGAGCCGGCCCACGGAGAAGGGACCTCCACGCAGCCAGACAAGGGGAAGAAGATCAACACCGTCCAAGGTCCCCTCCGTATCATAGAGTGAGCGGGCGATGTCTCTCCCCCCGGTTGCAGCCTAGTAAGAGGGAGCTATCTAGGTTTACGTCCCTCTGTCTAGTTTCATTTCCTTTTCCTTTCCACCAAATGTACCGGTCCGACAGGACTCTTGAGAGTACAAATGCATTCCCTTTTTGGTCTTTTCTTAAATCCCCGACGGGGTTGACATGTCACCAATAGCGCAAGAGACGGGGGACCGCCGCCTCACTGGAGGAGGAAGGGGAGCTTTGTCCTTGCCGATTGACTCCTGCGCTCATAAGACTGGGGGCAATTCCCCCAGCAGGCACGGATGCCGACCGGTCCTAAGCCGAGGAGCTTTGCCCTCGCCGACCGACTCCTGTGCTCATAAGTCTGGGGGTGATCCCCCCAGCCAGCGCGAACGCCGATCGGTTCTAAGCCGAGGAGCTTGGCCCTCGCAGACCGACTTCCGCGCCCATAAGCCTGGGACAGTTCCCCCAGCAAGCACGGACGCCGACCGGTCCTAAGCCAAGGAGCTTTACCCTCGCCGACCGACTCTTGTGCTCATAAGTCTGGGGGCAACTCCCCCGAGACACGGACGCCGACCGGTCCCAAGCTGAGGAGCTTTTGCCTTCGCCGACCGACTCTCACACCCATAAGTCTGGGGAGAATCCCCCCCAGCCAACGCCAACGCTGACCAGTCCTAGGCCAAGAACAAGGCGACAACGCAAAGTACACGAGAAGTCCGAGTAAGTCAATTTCTTTTATAATAGTTAACCAGAGTACAAAAATGTGTCTTATTTACAGGGGATCGAGGCGAAGAAAACACCCTACAGAAGCCAGATCGACACCGACAGAGCAAAATTGGTTGACAAAAGACCCAAAGTAGGTAGCCCAAGCTAGCAGCCATGCAACCAGCAATTATTGGCCACGGAACCATCGACGAAGCCGAAGGAGACAGCGGGGGCCAGGGATCCATTTCAAGTAGACTGGCCCAAAGCGAAGCGGATGCTAAAAAATTTGAGGATAAGGCCGGGAGGGACTGCTTAGGGAGCCCGAGCTCAGGAGGACACATCCTCGGGCACTTCGCCCTGCTCGGAGCGAGGGGGATCGACCGACGGAGGGGCCTGCCGGACACGCTCCGCACATTCCCGGAAGGAAGACTGGACGACTTCGACGATCCGAGGGGCGATGAGGTCTTCGTACTTACCGAAGGCCACCCTGAGGACCTCGAGGATCCTCATCCCCAGGTTCTCGACGACGCCCTTCTCCACCTCCTCTGCAAGCCGCATCACTTGGCGCCGATCCGACAGTTCCCTCTGAAGCTCCTCCCTCTCCAGGTGGAACGACTCTGCCGCCTCCTCAGCCGACTGATGAGCATCCTCCAGCTTTCCTTGGAGGTCACCCACTTGTCCCTCCAACGTGGCCACACGGAGGTTGAGGCGCCGAGACTCCATCTGGGCCTCCATCATGGCCACCTCGGCCGCCCCGGCCCGCTCCTGAGCCTTCATGGTGGACTCCTCCAGCTTCCTCAGGAGGATGGCTCGCCGCTGCAGCTCCACGGCGAGCGTCGACCCCTGAAAAACGGGACATGAGCTAAAAAGGGAGTGAAGGGAAAGAAAGGACTGCGAGAGGGCCGAACCTGTTGAAGGGCCCAAACCAAAGAATCCGACACCTTGTCGGCGGGAATCTTCTCGAGGGTGCTGCGGTCCCGAGGGAAGACGGAGCTCTCGGCCACCTGCTGGGCTAGGGCTCGGTCGGCAAACACCGAACTCCCGGGGGCAACATCGAGGGAAGCCATATGGCTCGCCAATAGCGCTCCGATTCCCGGGGACGGAAGCGGGGACGCTGCGATGGGGGTGGTTGTCATAGTCACCTGAAGATCTCCGGTGGTGCCTGCAGGAGGCACAGAACTGGCCGGGCTGGAGGGCTCCACATCCTCCTTCCTCTTCTTCCCTCCGTGAGGCACCACGAGCGCCGGAGGAGAGCGCTTCCACCTTGCCCCATCTCCACTCTCGGGGACGGGAGGGGACGCTCCGAGGGCGAGGGGGACTACACCGGACCCGTCATTACCCCCTGCCTCTCGGGCTGGTGGGGCAGGTCCGGCCTTTACTACGCCCCCGGGGAGGGGATCGCCAGAAGAAGAGGCAGGAGGCACGGCCACTACCTTGCCCACGGAGGGCTCGGCTCGGCGCACCTCCTCCTCAACGGTCCGTCGAGGCGCCCTTCCGGAGGTACTGCCTCGGCTCCGAGCAGCTCCACGACGGATCAGCTCATCGACGTCACGGACGAACTCGCGGCCTGCCATCCCTGCAAAGGAAACCGAAATCAGGATGAGTCACAGGGCAGTCCGAGGAGGAAAAAACGACCTACCCGGGGACCACAAGATGTCCTTCAGGAGTAGGTCATCCAACAAAGGCCAGATGGACTTCGATTCCAAAGGAAGAGCCGACAGCGTCGCGGCGGCTGCCTGATCAACATCCGAAAGGGCTGGTGGCGGGCGAGGTTGGACAGACGCTCCCCAACTTGTCAAAATCTGGGCCTCACCCAAGAAGACCACGAAGACATAATCCGAGTTCCAATCCCCTGACCAGCGGGGCAACCCGATCAGGCATTCCCTCCTCGAACGGGCTCGGAGTAGCAGCCATGACCCCGGACCGACCGTCTGGACCTGGTAAAAGTGGAAGAGAAGGGGGAGAGACGGCTCCAGACCACGGGTACAGCAGAGCGTTACGAAGCCCGTCAGTACCGCGATCGAACACGGGGTGAACTGACACAGGGACACCGTGAGATGTTCCATGACCTGGATGAAGAAGGGATGGAGCGGGAAGCGAAGACCCAGGCGGAACATCTCGACGTAGGCGCCGACCTCATTACTCCTCGGAAGGCAAATCCGCTCGTCGACAAATGGAACTCGAACCTCGTATGGGAAGCAGAGATATCTTTCCCGGATCTCCGCGGCCACCGAAGGAGGAGTCCTCGACGGCGTACGGAGGACAACCGGGGGCACATTAAGCCGCACGGCAGCCGACGCCACGTCATCACGGGCGTAGTCTGGAAAATTTTTCCCCTTCCCCTTATCTTGAAGAGAACGAATCCCGGCGGGGGAACCTGATTCCCCTAGCCGGGGCTCGCCCCGCCTGAACTCCGGAGGATCCCTCGCCCTTTGACCAGAACCGCCTATCCTAAGAGCAGCCATGAGATGAAAGCGAGAGAGGAATTACCTTTTTCGACTAGTTCAGAGAAGGCAAGAAAGCGAAGGCGACGGGAAACTCCGAGTTGCGGAAAGCTTTGAATACCGGGAGGAGCAAGGGAGGAGGGGAGATCAACGCGGCTGAGGATCTTATATACCGGGCGCAGGGGAGAATTCGAAGCGGCTGACAAGAACGCGCGGCAGGCTTCGAAGGACTGGCGGCGTTTCGAAATCGGCGCCAGGGGAAGTCCAATCGATCCGCCTCATCATGACCTACATTTATGACCACGCCTCGGCTGAAGCGCCACTCGGAACCCCAGGAGGCGTAGCGGTTATACCAAGCTAGCCGAGGCCGATCGATCCCACGGATGGCAGCACACGAACCCCTCGGCTTCTCAACTTAAGACGACCCCGTGAGCGGAGGGGATAAGCTTGCAGCTACACGTGGCAGCATCTGAAGGCCGACGGCGCTTCGGAACCCGCACCTTAAAAAGCATCGAACGAGCCAACTCATGATGACGACTAATAAATGAGTCGGCATCGACTGGCGAGCTTGTCAAAATCGGCAGAAGTCACATCGGCCGAGCCGAACCGGCCGAGGCCGATCAACCCGACCGATGGGGGCAATTGTTACGCCTATTTGACCGAGACCCAAAAAGACGCGAGCCCAGGAGCCCGATCGCTGGCCGGGAGCCCATCAACGTATACCGGCCCGTCTCAACAAAGGCCCTATAAGGGATCCTCTCGAATGTTGATCCGACCCGGCCCCGATAACCCGCCGATCACTCGCCCACTCCTGCGGAAACCGCTCCCCCAGACGCGCGACCACTAAATGGCGGTAATGGGGAGGTGCTGGCATGGCGAAGAGAGCGGCGGCGATGGGGCGGATTGAGGGGGCACGATCGAGGGCGGGCACGGGACGTGGGCCCGAGGCAATCACGCTGGGGCTCTACAAAAGGGCTAGGAGGACGACGAAGAAAAGGACCGCATCTGAGGTAACAAAACCTAAGGTACTCCATCAACGACCTGGTTCCCCCAATTCATCTCCTACCTCCCCCGCTCGCGCCGAGAGACGCCGTTACGATCTCCTCACGAGTCGGACCGTCTCCGTCGGGCCTCCTTTCTCAGATCTCTGTCTGACTTAGGCATCGGAGGGGATTTGGCCGGAACCAAGGTCCGGCCCCCTGACGAGTGTTCTCGTCTACGCAGGTGGACAGCTGATCAACGGGCCGAGGCTCCCCCTCGGCCCTCGTCGACCACGCAACCTGTCGGACGATTGAGGCTTCCCCTCGTCGTCCGATCGCCGAAGCCAAGCGCAAACCACCGAGGCCGAGCGTCTCGACCCGGGCCGAGGCTTCCCCTCGCCCTTCGCCAAACACGCATTTAGCCGGACGACCGAGGCTTCCCCTCGTCGTCCTATTTCCGAGGACGCGCTCGTCTGTCCGAGGCCGAGCGTCTGAACCATGGCCGAGGCTTCCCCTCGCCCCTTCTGCACCGATTCGGAGCCCCCGAGGGACCCAAAGCGGGCCCCTTGACCACGTTGACCGGGTTCTCCACGGTCAACGCTTTGTAGTGAGAAAACACTCTGAAACATCTATAACAGAAGCAAATAAGATACACACCAAGCATGCAATAGAGAATTGAATAAGAGTCATGGCATTCACATATTTATTACAAATCATGAAAAATCTCCATATCTAATTTATTTTGCAAAGTCTAAGCATTATCGAATATTCCCATTCATGCACCTCTCCACTCTAAGGTCATACTCACTCATTTGGTCAAATGAATTCACCTCCCCAAGCTTTGCTTGAGGCATCGCATCCAAGGAATATAATAGTGGAAAATGGGATTTTTGCCTTGGTTTTTCCAAGCATTTTTGTGGCTCCGATAATGAGATAGAGAAATATTTTTTTCTTTTGGACTATGTTTCTCATTTTTCTTCTTGGATTTTTGTAGGAGCAATTTGATTTGTATTTTTGATTTTTGGCTCCTTTTTGGTTTTTTGGACTTTTTGAAGCAACCTTTTTCTTTGTAGGGATTTTTGGGAAATAGATGCGATATAAGTAGCTTTAGGAGGTGAACCCAAGTGACATGTAGAGAATAAAAAGATATACGTGGAGAAAGAAATAATGTAACACTCGGTTCACTCTAAGATGTGCACGAACAGTTCAATAAAATAATACTTCAACTAAAACTCATATGTAAGCATGGATATTCTTAATCATTTCAATAAATAGTGAAGTCAAGCAGTAAAGTTTACAACCATATCAGGCATGCAACAGAAAGTGAATAAGACAACAAAACTGATGCTTCAGATATACTAATGATGCGTGAATCTTGGTGCATTTCCAACAAAAGCATACTAAACACTAATCAATACATTCAGCTTCAATTAATAACATGCATTCATATAGAGGAATCATCAAAAGAATATATAAGCAAGCACATGGATAGCTAGACTATGGAATACTCAAAGTAGCATGGCAAGGAATAATAAGTATCGTGATGGTTGCTAGAGCAATAAGAGATATCATCATACGAAATTCATCTAGCGGAAGAAGAGAAAAGGAAAATAAAGAAAGAAAAATAAAAGCGATGAAAGAAAAGAAAATAAAGCACACAATATGATGCATGAACACACATAAAAGAAAAATAAGATGGGAAAATCAAAAAGATGATGCAAAATTTTTCGAAAAATTTTAAAAATCCTATAATAAAGTAAAAATGCAACTAATACATCTAGATGGCATGGAAATGCACTCTCTCAAGCTTAAACTTCACATTGTCCTCAATGTGATCATAATGGAAGAATATGAGAAACAACGATAGTAATAAGGGGGTGAATGAAAAATGATGAAATGAATGACATGAAATCCTAATGCAACTACATGCACATGCAATGATGCATGAGAGCACCTTCCCCCAAGCTTATACCAAACAATCCTATTCAAATGACTTAATCAAAAATGTCATGGCTTTGCTAAGCAAGATCAAGTCAAACGAATAAGAAAGTACAGTTCCACTTGAAAGAAATGCTCGACTGTGGTGAGCAAAAGGATGTGACACATCAAAATATGAAGAGGGAAATTAATATATATAATGGGTTTGGGGTGTAAAAGTTTTTGTTACCGTCATATGAGGTGATATTTATTCAATCAAATCTGTACGGTCCTCTCGCTGTCGAGAGCATTCGTGTTTATTCAAAGAATAAAAATTTCTATACTACTGGATTGATATAACCTATAGAAAAAGGCGGATCCAGTATCTTTGTCGGTGCAGGAAACTGCTCCAACTGCTTCTTCTGTGGCTCCAACAGGCACGTGTGTCCACGAACACCAACGAACTCCAGATATACATCCTCCAGCATCCCACAAGGACTCCACATGTATCCTGCAGAGAATAGGATGCATCAGTTCACTGCGAAAAATTCACCCTCGTAATAAAAGTATTTCAAAGAGGATCGTTTATAGAAATATATGAAATAAATAGTGGTGGACAAGACCTCCCTGGAAATAATTCAATATCCTCCCGCGCTGTGATAGCTGTCTCCATGGTGTCCTCTCTAAGCTGCTCAGGTAAATCTAGATCATAGGTGTGGACCTCTTCGATAGGCTCATCAAACTATGACACGTCCAAGTATACCTCCGGTCCATAATCGTATGTGTGCTGCAAAAGGTAAGATGTGTCAAAAATATCTGAATCAAAATAAATATTGAATGGAATGCATGATTCAGAAATGGGATGTGTAAAAATATCTCCCTGAGTGGGAGCAGTAAGCTCTGTGGGATGGTCCTTGACGTCAGTAGAAGGATGAGGTGGCTGCGAGAGCTCTAATGGAGGAGGATAGTGCTTGTGATCCTTATGAATGGCTGTGTCCTCGTCCCGAAGTGCGACCTCCTCGGTGATAAGCTCTGGCTCTGCATGTAAGGCCTCCTCAAAAGAATGCTCTGGCTCTGCATGTGAGGCCTTCTCGTCAATATGCTCTGGCTCGACAGTGTGCTCCTTTGCCTTCTCATCAACTATCAATGTATGCTCTCTCTGGAATGTTGATGATGGCTGCTCAGGTGTGTCAACTTGTGGGTATGTATCATGTGGTGGGGAATACCCGCAAGCAATCCGAAAATATAGTCTATCCCCCTTAAGACTGACATAGATGTCCTCCTCAATTGTTCCTATAGCTGAAACACTGTTCATAACAAAATATGTAAATCGTAGCTCAAATGCATCACCTGCTGTAATGCTCTCTGAACCGGTGAACCTTACTGACTCCAAGAGGCCCTCCAATAATCTCTGAAATGTGTCCTCCTCTAGCTGCGCCTTTGACTCAATTTCTGCTTCCTCCATGGCCTCTTCGTCCATCCATTCTTTATATGCAATAGATGTATCGTAGGATGTGGGCTCGATGACGGCACATTCTGGTTCTGGCAATATGACCGGTGATGCTTCTTGCCCATAAAATGAAGAAGCAGAACTGATATCTTTGGAAATCTCTGCAACCTTAAGCATGAGCGCATTCATTTCAAGTTCCCTCTTCACCCATTCCAATTGAAGGTCACCCTTATCAAGCCTGGCTAGTATTTCAACTTGGTGTGCATGCATCTCATCAAAAAAATCCTTTGTTTCTCATCAAGCTCGGGCCAGTGCGTTTCCTCAAAAAAAGTATTCTCCCATCTGAGCACTCTGATCAAAATAGTATTCTCTCGTCTGAGTACTCTGATCAAAATAGTATTCTCCCATCTGAGCAATCTGATCATAATAGTATTCTCCCATCTGAGCACTCTGATCAAAATCTGTGGTCCACATAGTATAATCCATAGCATCTGATCAACAAAGATAAATACCTGGAGAAAAATATCAGTGGCACAAAAGAATATAGAAATGATAATAATGGTGGCGGGGATAAAAATTCCCTTTTGTAAAAAAAATATTTTTTTCGTAGTCTAATCAACCTAATTGTGACAAATTGGCACCCAACGGGAAACACCTCCCCGGCAACGGCGCCAAAAACTTGATCGCGTCCAGATGTATGCCTGAAAAACGATTGTAGTTTTACCGCAAGTGCAGGGTCAAGTGGCGAACGGGTATCGAACACGAAGAGTTGGTGTTGGTTCCAATCTATCCTAGGTTGGCTCGACTACGAATGTTTTATTGGTGGAGATGGTTATGGAATGATATACTGGAAATGGTGGTGGATGTCGGTGTCAGTGATAAAGATGTTGGTCAAATACCGATTCAAATACAACATAATAAAAGTGTCTAGGACTAGGGAATCCGCACTACGGATTGTCATACATCATTGTAAATAGTGAATCTCAATATTACTAGACTTGTGTTGAGGTGAACTAGTCATAACTGAATATAGAACCAAGTTCACGCTCTCGCGCTATTGTCGGTCTACAGCAACCTAGATTAGGGTCCACTCTCATGCAAACCCTAACCTAAGTTACTAGCATGAAGATTGACATCATCGTCCAATCGCACCTCGAGTCCACTCTCGAGCAAACTCGAGTTACGATCTAAGTTGTGATAGCTCGTATTCGTCTAATCTCTTGCAAACGAATATGGGTATATATTTATAATAAAAATCCTAGCTTTGATCCAATCTCTTGCAAACCAATCTAGAGAATTTCGATTACAAACCTAATTTGAATATCTAGGCCTTCCCATCGATAGGAATCCAATCTCTTACAAACCCCAATCGATGGAAATCCCTAGCTATTTGAATTAAATTAATCACAACCTAACCATCTAACAATTCTAGCAACCTAGAAATTCATTCATCAAAAATTTGACATGAGATCCATAGGGTTCATCCCTTTCCCTAGAACAACAATCAACCAAGCATAGCAATAACGATATAGAAGACAATAAAAGACATTGCTTGCATCAAATAGAGATAAACAATAAGAAATCTCTAAGAATCAACGATAGAATTAACAAGAACAAAAGTACTTATCTTGATACAAGCTTTGATGAAGAGCTTAAACCCAATTACAACGTTTTGGATCCAAGAGGGGGCCTAGGGCATGGCCTAACCTCTAAAAAGTCTTTAAGAAAACATATGAGAACCTCATCTAATGACGGCTACAAACCTTTTAAATAGCCCCCCAAAACCCTAGCAAAAACCTCTAAAACCCCTCCAAAACCCGCGCCCAAAATCAGTTTCGCGTGTAATTTAAGTTCTGGGCTGGCAGCGACTCGGCCGAGTGGAAAGCTCACTCGGCCGAGTGAGAATTCCTGCAGAAACTCAATAAAACAGCACCCTGTCAAAAACTGCCAATAATTGGTCACTTGGCCGAGTGGAATGCTCACTCGGCCGAGTGACACTGATATGCGAATTCCAGCACTGCAGCATCATTTTACAGAAATTCTCCAGATTTCATCCGACCTTCGATTGGCGCGTTCTTGGCGGCGTTGGAACCGTCATGAAGTCTACTATCCATAAAAAATATGAGAAAAATATGTTGACCAATTGAATGATATAATATTTCAAAATAGTGGAAGGCTGTCTGAAAATCTGGGCGCTCACGTCATCGGCATCACTCGGCCGAGTGGGATTCTTCACTCAGCCGAGTGGACTTCTCTACTCGATCGAGTAGGGTCTTCTAATGTTCTTCCCAGAATTCTAGAGAGTCGTCTTTGATTTCTTTCAGAACTCCTGACTCACTCGGGCGAGGGGTGATCTCTACTCGGCCGAATGGATGTAACCACTCGACCGAGTGCATTGTGGCACAGGATCTCTTCATATCAGTTGTACTCGGCTGAATATGCTTCTTCACTCGGCCGAGTGGGCTGTGTTACTCGGCCGAGTGTCCTGTTTCTGGAGTCAACTCTTCTTCTCCTCGCCTCTTCATCGATTCTATCAATTTCCTTCTTCTTCCACTCATCATCCAACACAGTTAGCTTCTTGATATGGCCATAGACGATGCTCCGGTACATGTGCAAGTCCTTCAAGCTCATTTTTGCTCCCGATTGCTCCATATTCCCTGAAATCTGACAAAACAAGAAATAGTGAAAAGTAACGCGATATCGTCGAATACTCGTGAAAATTGCAATATGAGCAATCGAAATGGCGTGAAAACATGCAGAAAAGGTGTAAAATATGGAGCGATCAAAATCCCACAAGCTTACCTCTTACTTGACCAGCGCCCCGTTTACGGTATGGGCGCGGTGTCGTTTTACCGCAAGTGCACGGTTAGTGTAGGGTGCGGGTTTATCGAACTCAGGGAGGTGGATGGCTTGAGTGGCTACTAGCCTCGCCTAGGTTGTGTGCTAGCTACGCGGATAATATGGGTGGAAGTATAGAAATAAGAGAAGAAATAAAAAGACACGAAATGAATCCCCGCTTACACGGGCTAGAGCACTCATGACACTTGGCATTTGACTTGACCCAGGGTGAGACATTGCCCCAAAAGGTGGTACCTAGCGTCCATGGCCTGATATTCCGGTCGGTGCCAAGCACGCTAGGCCTACCCGGTTCCGGACGGTGGGCATTCCCATGTCCATTAACACCTTCCGCAACCGGGAGCATTAAGGCCACAATGATAACTCCCAACATTTCATCCAAGCTGTTCCCACGCGCGAGGACTCGATGTCTACACTAGGGGCGTGAGCTATGGCTAGGGAGTCAACCGCCAAGTTTATTCCCCCTTGGCCCGACGGTCAGAGGCGGTCTTTCTCCCGCCAATGACAATGAAACGCCCCCGCGTAACCCTAATGGCCAAATAGGTCGAATGTGATTTCTAGCAATACATCGAAGCGGATCTTGACTGGACAAGCACCGGACCCCAATCCCCAACACAACTAGTGTGTTGCCATACGAATTGGACTCAGATTGCTAGAAATCCCCATTGACACATTTCATCGAACACATGCCATGCAACCAAGCCAAATGTAAATTTCCAAGCATCAATCCTACCCTAACCCGTATTAGGGTTCATCAAACACTACTCAATGGTGAAGAACATGATAGAAAGCAATAATAATGACAAACAAACATTCACCATCAAGCAACAAAGAAAATAACACAATACAATAGAAAATGAGAGAAGAAAATACTTATCTTGAGTTTGAATCTTCAATCCAATACAAGACTTATTACAATAGAAAACCTAATCTAACCTAATCTAAACTCATAAGAGAAAGGGGCAAAAAGCCCTAGAAAAACTGAGGAAGAACTAAGAAGAAGATGCCCTAGAAGTCGGCCAGCATTGGGTATTTATAGCCCCCATTCTGAGCCCTAACAGATCGGGTCCAAAACCACAGGAAAAACGCCACCCGATCGGTTGACAAGTCAACCGATCGGGTGATCTGTTACAAATAATAAACAGAAAACGGCGGAGCTTCACCCGGTCAGATGAACCGGTCGGTTGAGCTCTTGGGGTGACCGATTGGATCATGGCGCCATCGGGTGAAGAGGTCGGTTGGATTCCCGTGTCTTGGCTCCTCAGAATCAGCTACAGATGAACCGATCGGGTGAGAGTCACCCGATCGGTTGGCATTTGGCTCGAAAAGACAGAGAAACGGCCGCAATGAACCTGCCTGAGAACCGGTCGGGTGACATCCGCTTGAGCTCTAGCTGAGACCGGGTGGTGCACGCGTGCATCACCCGATCGGTTGACTTTGTTCAACCGATCGGGTGAGGGGCTGAATGATGCAATCATCGTCGTTTGACCCCCTGGGTCACGCGTGACTCCTCCCGTTGCATCGGGGACTTGTGATATCGTCGTTTTTATGTCCAAAATGCTAGAAATTCCTGCAAAATACCAAAAACACGGAAAAGTGAAAGAAAACAAGAAAATACAAGAAAACAAATAAAAGACGGCGGAAAATACGGAGAAACACGGAAGAAAACGCGCGCAAATATATGAAATATAAACGCACGTCAAAATCCCCCAAGCTGAACTCTTCCTCGTCCTCGAGGAAGACGAGTGAGAGTAGGAGCTCAGAGGGAGAAAATAGAGAGAAGGAGAGAAAAAGAGAACTCTATATCCTAGATCGCCCATAAGGGCCAACAAAATCAAACACGCCACACGAAGCAAGCATACGACAAAACACAACACTAAACCAAGGAATGTGAGTCCAAACAAGTGCCGTGGGCCCACGCGGTGAAGCGCGAGTGAGCGTGGTCGTGTGCTAGCAAACGGTATCACTATCTACATTGTGCAATAAAGCTCCATATACACATACCCAAAGAAAGACCCAAATATCGATTCAATTTGAAATTGCGGTGAATATTAGCTCAAGCATGCATGATAAGAGTATAAGAATAGAAGCGTATCATGCCAAGTGTTTTCGCTAGGGACTAGGAAATCACCACACTATAGCCTAGGTAATCGCTAGAAGGTCCCTATGCCAAGTGTTTTCGAAAACGATGGAGGTTGAGAAGATGTGGAGTAGAACACTCGGTGCAAATTCTCGCCTTCCCCTTATTCACGACAAGTAGGAAAATATTCACACTGGAATTTTTTTTGGGTTTTGGGTATTTGTATTTTTTTTTCTTTTCATTTCTCATCTTTTTGGGTTTTTCTTTTCTTTTCTCCTTTATTTGGATTTTTGGGAATTGGGATATTTACATGTGTACTCTCCCAAGTGGGAGAACGGTACACGACGAGGGGATTTGCACCAAGTAAAATAAAAATGAAATCGGATTCTAAACACTTTGACAAAGGAGATATTTCTCGCTAATCAGAGCATAGGCTAAATGGGTTATCCTAGTCCTTGTTTGTGGAATCCCGACACATGCGAATTGAAATATACGATATAAATATAGCATGCATATAGAAGCAAATAGTAGAAGCAAATACCGCATATTCAAATCGAAGCATGATAATCTAGGGGTCAACCAAGGATAGGTATATAAAACATAATCACAAGGTAGAAGCACACCAAGCAGCTAGGCACGACGCACGACTCACAAAAAGCTAAGTGGACCCGCGATGCATGAAATGCAAGAGGACTCGATATCCTAGGGTTAGTGAATGTGATTATCGAAGCTGTGCAAGGTGCGCATGTGATTTTCGTGGCAATTCATCATAGGGTTCATCTCTAGGAGAAAGAGATAAAAAGAAGAAAAGAAAAAGAAAAAAGAAAAACACGGAGAAAAAAGACTCAAATAACGAAGAAAAGAGACAAATGACGCACGAAGTGCGACTCCCCCAAGCTGAAACTTGCATTGTCCTCAATGCAATAGTAGTGAATACGGGAGGGCAATGAAAATGTAGGGGAGTTACGCACCGACACAAAAAATGAAAAACACGAAAAATACACGAATGAAACTGAAAAATAAAGAAAAAGAAACATACAGAATAAAAGATATAAAACGCAACGAAGAACTCAAAGACACAAACACACGACAACGACAAACGAAAACATGCACACAAATGTCGATTTCCCCCAAGCTGAACATGACAATGCTAGCGAAACGATATGATCAATGTGATGCAAAAATATGCAAGGGGAAGATCGGAAAAGAAAAGAAAGAAATCAAAATGCAAGAGAGACGGTGTGCTCATTCTCCTCGAAAGAGGATGAGGGTGAAATGATAGAAGGGCACGACATGAAGGGTTGTTATGATGCAAAAGCAAATCCTAGATACGCTCCCCTCGCTAATGAGAGGAAACGAGATTATTCAAATCTAAACTAGAAAGCTGTAAATTTTTACACTACTGGATTAGGATACACCTGAGCATAGGCGGATCCAAGATCTGGAGTGGGGCAGGTAGCTGCTCTAACTGCTCCTTCTGTGGCTCTGCCAGAAGCGCTATGCCACGTGTGCCAATGGACCCAAGCAATGCACCTCCAAGCATCCTTAGTAGGTGTCCACCTGTGACTTGCAAAGGATGAGGTGCATTAGTCCATGGCAAGAAATTATTTCCCAAAATAAATGTATCCCAGAGATGGTAGCCGATAAATGATGGCAAAATATATGAAATGTGGCGAACACTCCCTGGAAATGGTATGCTATCCTCTGTGCTAGCGATGATCAAATCCCCGCTCTCCATGTGAAGTTGCTCTCCAGGTGGTGACACACCGCAGCATACCTCAAGGGAAGTCGATCCTGTGTCCTGCGAGAGATATGGTGTGTCAAAAATATATAAGTCTAAAGGAATAGGACGTGAAAAGCGAGACTTAAATGTGGAGTGAGAGTGAGTATGAAAATCTCCCTGAATAGGGGCAATATGCTCAAGTAGATGCTCAGCCGCAGAAGAAGTGGAGCGTGACGGTAGAGGTAGATGTGGCTCGGGCTCCATGAAGTGGACGATCGTATCCAAGCCCTCATGCACATCCTCCTCGACGATATGCTCATACTCCACCATCTGCCCGATGTCCTGAATGACATCCTCGTGGTTGACCATGGACCAAGGAAGAAGCTACGACAGAGATGGCTGTGGAGGTGGATGTAGAGCGGACCTCTCGTATGTGGTCATGGTGTCCTCGTCCTCACGCACATCCTCCTCGCCGGTATGTATAATCTCTGCAAAACTCCTCGGTTCTCTCATAGGACTCATGTGGGGTATCCAAATTAAGACAAGAAGTCTCTCCCAAAGATCCTAGAGAAATCTCCGCATCCTCACTATCATCATCAAAAAATGCTTCGTCATCCAAGTGGTAGTGTTGGAAAAATGGGGTATCGGCATGAGATGTGTCTATGGTGGCTGATGGCATGGTGGTCTCAACCATGGAAGTGTGTATATCTTCTCCTTCAACCCCTCTCCTAGGTGTAGGCTCGGTGATTGGTACCATCAAGTTTTGTAATATTTGGCCTTGGTTAAACATGGCACTTTGAAGGATAGACACGAGGCTTGATTCTTCTTGTGTTTGTGGAGGGGTATAAGGTTGAGGAAATGGATGGGAGGTGTTTGGGCTAAGGTTGTGGGAAAATGTTTGGCCTTGGGGTAGGGGGAGGCTCTCAAGCGTAAATGGGCAATCATAATATACATGCCCCGCCATCCCACAAGTCTCACAAACCACAACCGAGTAAGGATTGTATCCTCCCATCTGAGCATCGAAATTTGATCTCCACATGGTTACACCAAAGATACCTAGACAACAAAAATAAGAAAACTAGAGAGGAGCGTCAATAGTACAAGAGAATAACAAATAGATAATATGATAGTAGGGGAAAAATTTCTTGGTTATTGAATATATTTTTTTAAAAAAAGAAAAAGAAATTTTTTTTGTGTTTTTATGCATAATCTAACGAACCCAAGCTAAGCTAATATCAAACCGAACGCCTCCCCGGCAACGGCGCCAAAAACTTGACCGGCGCCCCGTTTACGGTATGGGTGCGGTGTCATTTTACCGCAAGTGCACGGTTAGTGTAGGGTGCGGGTTTATCAAACTCAGGGAGGTGGATGGTTTGAGTGGTTACTAGCCTCGCCTAGGTTGTGTGCTAGCTACGCGGATAATATGGGTGGAAGTGTAGAAATAAGAGAAGAAATAAAAAGACACGAAATGAATCCCCGCTTACACGGGCTAGAGCACTCATGACACTTGGCATTTGACTTGACCCAGGGTGAGACATTGCCCCAAAAGGTGGTACCTAGCGTCCATGGCCCGATATTCCGGTCGGTGCCAAGAACGCTAGGCCTACCCGGTTCCGGACGGTGGGCATTCCCATGTCCATTAACACCTTCCGCAACCGGGAGCATTAAGGCCACAATGATAACTCCCAACATTTCATCCAAGCCGTTCCCACGCGCGAGGACTCGATGTCTACACTAGGGGCGTGAGCTATGGCTAGGGAGTCAACCGCCAAGTTTATTCCCCCTTGGCCCGACGGTCAGAGGCGGTCTTTCTCCCGCCAATGACAATGAAACGCCCCCGCGTAACCCTAATGGCCAAATAGGTCGAATGTGATTTCTAGCAATACATCGAAGCGGATCTTGACTGGACAAGCACCGGACCCCAATCCCCAACACAACTAGTGTGTTGCCATACGAATTAGACTCAGATTGCTAGAAATCCCCATTGACACATTTCATCGAACACATGCCATGCAACCAAGCCAAATGTAAATTTCCAAGCATCAATCCTACCCTAAACCGTATTAGGGTTGATCAAACACTACTCAATGGTGAAGAACATGATAGAAAGCAATAATAATGACAAACAAACATTCACCATCAAGCAACAAAGAAAATAACACAATACAATAGAAAATGAGAGAAGAAAATACATATCTTGAGTTTGAATCTTCAATCCAATACAAGACTTATTACAATAGAAAACCTAATCTAACCTAATCTAAACTCACAAGAAAAAGGGGCAAAAATCCCTAGAAAAACTGAGGAAGAACCAAGAAGAAGATGCCCTTAAAGTCGGCCAGCATTGGGTATTTATAGCCCCCATTCCGAGCCCTAACGGATAGGGTCCAAAACCACAGGAAAAACGCCACCCGATCGGTTGACAAGTCAACCGATCGGGTGATCTGTTATAAATAATAAACAGAAAACGGCGGAGCTTCACCCGGTCAGATGAACCGGTCGGGTTAGTTCTTGGGGTGACCGGTTGGATCATGGTGCCATCGGGTGAAGAGGTCGGTTGGATGCCCGTGTCTTGGCTCCTCAGAATCAGCTACAGATGAACCGATCAGGTGAGAGTCACCCGATCGGTTGGCATTTGGCTCGAAAAGACAGAGAAACGGCCGCAATTAACCAGCCTGAGAACCGGTCGGGTGACATCTGCTTGAGCTCTAGCTGAGACCGGGTGGTGCACGCGTGCATCACCCGATCGGTTGACTTTATTCAACCGATCGGGTGAGGGGCTGAATGATGCAATCATCGTCGTTTGACCCCCTGGGTCACGCGTGACTCCTCCCGTTGCGTCGGTGACTTGTGATATCGTCGTTTTTATGTCCAAAATGCTAGAAATTCCTGCAAAATACCAAAAACACGGAAAAGTGAAAGAAAACAAGAAAATACAAGAAAACAAATAAAAGACGGCGGAAAATACGGAGAAACATGGAAGAAAACGCGCGCAAATATATGAAATATAAACGCACGTCATTACTCGTCCTCAAGGAAGATAAGTAGAGAGACGAACTCGGGAGATGAAAATAAAGAAAATGAAAGGAAAAGGAAAGAACACGAGGTGGAAATGGTCGCTAGATTATTCTCTCAGATCTCAAGTCATAAGCTACACATCACGATAACTTGGAAAATACGAATCACATGCTATAAGGATTTCAAATCTTACTTAGACATGATACTTGCAAGCTTTTAAGAACAACAAAAGAAGGGATTCTCTAAATCCATACAATCAATTCATATCCACATCATGTATTTCATAGAATTTAATATACAAATGTTGGCGATGCACTTTTCAATCAAAAGTTATAACAGAAGCATATAAGATACACACCAAGTATGCAATAGAGAATTGAATAAGAGTCATGGCATTCACATATTTATTACAAATCATGAAAAATCTCCATATCTAATTTATTTTGCAATGTCTAAGCATTATCGAATATTCCCATTCATGCACCTCTCCACTCTAAGGTCATACTCACTCATTTGGTCAAATGAATTCACCTCCCCAAGCTTTGCTTGAGGCGTCGCATCCAAAGGAATATAATAGTGGAAAATGGGATTTTTGCCTTGGTTTTTCCAAGCATTTTTGTGGCTCCGATAATGAGATAGAGAAATATTTTTTTTCTTTTGGACTATGTTTCTCATTTTTCTTCTTGGATTTTTGTAGGAGCAATTTAGTTTGTATTTTTGATTTTTGGCTCCTTTTTGGCTTTTTGGACTTTTTGAAGCAACCTTTTTCTTTTGTAAGGATATTTGGGAAATAGATGGGTTATAAGTATCTTTAGGAGGTGAACTCAAGTGACATGTAGAAAATAAAAAGATATATGTGGAGAAAGAAATAATGTAACACTCGGTTCACTCTAAGATGTGCACGAACAGTTCAATAAAATAAGACTTCAATTAAAACTCATATGTAAGCATGGATATTCTCAATCATTTCAATAAATAGTGAAGTCAAGCAGTAAAGTTTACAACCATATCAGGCATGCAACAGAAGGTGAATAAGATGCTTATGGAATGATATAATGGAAATGTTGGTATCCCCGGCAACGATGCCAAAAACTTGATCGCGTCCAGATGTACACCCGAAAAACGATTGTAGTTTTACCGCAAGCACACGGTCAAGTGGCGAGCGGGTATCGAACACGAAGAGGTGGTGTTGGTTCTAATCTATCCTAGGTTGGCTCGACTGCGAATGATTTATTGGTGGACATGGTTATTGAATGATATAATGGAAATGGTGGTGGATGTCGGTGTCGGTGATAGAGATGTTGGTCAAATACCGATTCAAATACAATATAATAAAAGTGGTTAGGAGTAGGGAATCCCCACTACGGATCGTCATACATCATTGTAAATAGTGAATCTCAATATTACTAGACTTGTGTTGAGGTGAACTAGTCATAACTGAATATAGAACCAAGCTCATGCTCTCGCACTATTGCCAGTCTATAGCAACCTAGATTAGGGCTCACTCTCGTGCAAACCCTAACCTAAGTTACTAGCATGAAGATCGACATCATCGTCCAATCGCACCTCGAGCCCACTCTCGTGTAAACTCGAGTTACGATCAAGGTTGTGATAGCTCGTATTCGTCCAATCTCTTGCAAAAGAATATGGGTATAGATTTATAATAAAAATCCTAGCTTTGGTCTAATCTCTTGCAAACCAAGTCTAGAGAATTTCGATTACAAACCTAATTCGAATATATAGGCCTTCCCATCGATAGGAATCCAATCTCTTGCAAACCCCAATCGATGGAAATCCAAAGCTAGCGTATTAAATTAATCACATCCCTACCATCTAACAATTCTAGCAACCTAGAAATTCATTCATCACAAATTTGACAGGAGATCCATAGTGTTCATCCCCTTCCCTAGAACAACAATCAACCAAGCATAGCAATAATGATATAGAAGACAATAAAAGACATTGCTTGCATCAAATAGAGATAAACAATAAGAAATCACTAAGAATCAACGATAGATTAACAAGAACAAAAGTACTTATCTTGATACAAGCTTTGATGAAGAGCTTCAACCCAATTACAACGTTTTGGATCCAAGAGGGGGCCTAGGGCATGGCCTAACCTATAAAAAGTCGTTAAGAAAACAAATGAGAACCTCCTCTAATGACGGTTACAAACCTTTTAAATAGTCCCCCAAAAACCCTAGCAAAAACCCCTAAAACCCCTCCGAAACCCGCGCCCAAAATCAGTTCCGCGTGTAATTTAAGTTCTGGGCTGGCAGCGACTCGGCCGAGTGGAAAGCTCACTCGGCCGAGTGAGAATTCCTGCAAAAACTCCAGAAAATAGCACTCTGTCAAAAACTACCAAAAACTGGTCACTCGGCCGAGTGGAAAGCTCACTCGGCCGAGTGACACTGATACGCAAATTCCAACACTACATCATCATCTTGCAGAAATTCTCCAGATTTCATCTGACATCCGATTGACGTGTTCTTAGCGGCGTTGGAACCTTCATGAAGTCTAATATCCATAAAAATATGAGAAAAATACATTGCCTAATGAAATGATAGCATATTTCAAAATAGTGGAAGGATGTCTGAAAATCTGGCCGCTCGTGTCATCGGCATCACTCGGCCGAGTGGATTCTTCACTTGGGCGAGTGGACTTCTCTACTCGGCCGAGTATGGTCTTATAATGTTCTCCCCAAAATTCCAGAGAGTCGGCTTTGATTTCTTTCAGAAGTCCTGACTCACTCGGGCGAGGGGCGATCTCTACTCGGCCGAGTGGATGTAACCACTCGGTCGAGTGCATTGTGGCACAGGATCTCTTCATATCAGTTGTACTCGGCTGAATACACTTGTTCACTCGGTCGATTGGGCTGTGTTACTCGGCCGAGTGGCCTGTTTCTGGAGTCAACTCTTCTTCTCCTCGCCTCTTCATCGATTCTATCAATTTCCTTCTTCTTCCACTCATCATCCAACACAGTTAGCTTCTTGATAGGGCCATAGACGATGCTCCAGTACATGTGCAAGTTCTTTAAGCTCATTTTTGCTCCCGATTGCTCCATATTCCCAAAAATCCGACAAAAACAAGAAATAGTGAAAAGTAACGCGATATCGTCGAATACTCGTGAAAATCGCAATATGAGCAATCGAAATGGCATGAAAACATGCAGAAAAAAGGTGTAAAATATGGAGCGATCAGTAGTCGACTCACACTATTTGGTAGTCGACTCACACTATTTGGTAGTCGACTCCCAGAGCAATTTTCTCTAAAACACAGCTAGCAAGAGATATAATTAACTCCAGGGTGTAATGGAGATTAATTACTAAGATAGGAAAAAAAACTAGCAATTGCTCTCAAGAATTTTGTAATGATTTGAAAACATTTGAAAACATTTTATCTTTGAAATCATTTTGAGTGTGTGTGTGTTATAATTACTTTTGGCTTTAACATAATCATAAGAAAGACACAACTCACACACTATAGACTTAGGACGAGTTTTCATGAAGCTTGATCCAATGATGAAGTAGATGCGAGCTTTTCTTTGAGCTTATTTTTTTTGAGCGTGAGCTTCATCATTTGCATTTAGCAATGTCGTCTTTGTCTTTACTAAGTGTAGTTTGTACTTCTTCGGAGTATGTATAAACCTTTTCATTTATCGCATAACCTGCACACTTTAGATGTAGTGTAGTTAGTACACTAACTTCATTTTGTGTGCTCATCATCAAAACCACTTGGGGTGGAATTCAATTTCCATCAATATCTTCACACATTCTCCAAGCAGATAGTGCATCCATAACTTTAAGGCAAAAATAACTTCCGCTAACTCCAAGTCATGTGTAAGATAGTTCTATTCATGCAACTTCAGCAATCGGGAGGCATAAGCCACTACATGGCCATGCTGATGAAGAACATAGCCAAGGCGTCTTCCAGACGCATCAAAGAAAATCTCAAAACCTCCTGACCAATCAGGGATAGTCAAAACTGGAGCAGTCGTCTATCTCTGCTTCAACTCCTTAAATGCACGCTGACACTCGTCATACCTTACATAGGTAATCTCCTTCTTAGTAAGGTGTTTCAGTGGAGTGGAAATCTTAGAGAAGTCTCGAATGAACCTTCAATAATAACCCGCAAAGCCCAATAATCTTCTAATCTCGGTAACCGTTTGGGGGATATGCCACTTCTCTACTATAGCAACCTTACCTGTATCAAAAGATATTCCTTCCCCAGAAACGACATGCTCGAGAAAAACCACCTTATATAACCAAAATTGGCACTTGCTATACTTGGCATATAATCGGTGCTGTCTTAGGGTCTCTAGCACAATTCTTAAGTGTCCAGCATGCTCCTCTTCATCATTTGAATATACCAAGATATCATCAATGATGACCACGACAAACTTATCCAAGTATTCGAAGAAGACTTGATTCATCAGTCTCATAAACGTGGCTGCTGCATTTGGTCACTGCAAAGGGCATCACTAAGAATTCATAACGACCATATCGGATCCTAAAAGCAGTCTTCGGTACATCAGACCCGAGCTTTTACTTGATGATACCCACTATGCAAATCCAACTTCGAATACACTCGGGATCCACCCAGCTGATCAAAGATATCATCAATACGAGGGAGAGGATACTTATCTTTCATTGTCACCTTGTTCAACTCCCTATAGTCAATGAACATCATTCGAGATCCATCCTTCTTATTTACCAGTAGAACTGGTGCTCCCCAGGGAAATACACTGGGGCATATCAGGCCTCATTCAGATAGGTCCTTCAACTGGTTGCGAAGCTAATCTAACTCAGGTGGGGCCATAAGATATGGAGCTTTCGCAATCGGTTGTGTGCCGGGTATCAAATTTATGGTGAACTCTAAGGATCTATCTGGAGGAATTCCAAAGATGTCATCAGGGAATACATCACAAAAATATTGAACAACCCTTGGTAAGAATATTTTTGCTTCCATGGTCATCGCCTAAACCTCTACTGGCATGACCCTAAACTTCACGAGTTCATGTGTGCTACTTCCACTATGAAACTCAAACTCTGGGTGACCAGGGATCTGAAAGACTACCATCCTTAGTCTACAGTCAATGGTAGCATAAAACATCCCAAGACAATCCATCCCGAACACGGTCTCAAAACTGGGCATCTCAATAACTAAAAAGTCATCATATAATTCTATCCCAACAATCTCAACTGGACAATTTCAAAGCCCAGATGAACTAAAAATTACCACATTCCCTATATGAACGTTCCAAATAACTACAAATTACCACAGTCAAGAATCTACTCTTATCATATTCTTGGTAACAAACTCCTTAGATAAGAAACAATAAGAAGCCCTCGAATCGAAAAGCGACAATGCAGGGAAAGATGCGATTCTAACGATACTTATAAGCAAAACAAACTAGACAAACTAAACATTTATGCAAAACAAACTAGACAAACTAAACATTTATGCATATAACTAGGAACATACATAACTGTGGTAAAGGGTATAACATTACCAGTGATAACCTGGACAGTGCTCTCTGCCTCCACTGCAGTCAACATGTAGGTATGGCACTGCTGGGGAATGGAGGTCACCTTCTTAAAATCCTTTTTCTTGGGGTGGTAGGTGAGGTCCTCTAGGTGCTGGGAAACTGGGCCCGGGTGGCGCCGGCAGTGGAGACTGGTGAGGTATGAGCGAAAGGGTAGCTACTGCATTGGCCTGGCTGCTACCAGTACCACTGGCACTAGAGGGCGACCCTGATGTGGACAGTATCTGCTGATATGCCCTGCTCCCCCACACGTGAAACACCGTCTAGTTGTCAAGAACCGATAATCTTTCCCCTCGTGTCCTGTCTTGCCACAATGCTGGCAAGACACCTGTCCCAATATCGGTGGTGGGGCTCCTGGCCGCTTAAAATGTACAGTCTGTACCAGCCGAGTAAGAGTCCTCTACTGTCCAGAGGATCGTTTGTCTCCAGGAGGCATCCTCCCCACACTCTGCAAATATACCTCATGCAACCTGGCTGCTTTCAGTACGGCCTCATGCATCGACAAGTCCATGGTGGACATCGCTCCTCTGTACTCTGGGTCTAGGCCCATACGGAAGCGCCGAGCCTGGTTCACATCTGTCGCCACCAGCTCCGGAGCGTACTTGCTGAGCAAATAGAATTCTGCATCATACTCATCCACGCTCCGCCGACCCTAAGTCAGGCGCTCAAATCTCTACTTCAACTCGTCCTTAACTGTCTCCAAAAGGAACATGGCCACGAAGTGCTTTCTGAACATCTCCCAGGTAATAGCAGTACCGGCCAAGTGTCGCTATTGAGCCTCCTACCAATCACGGGCCTGGTAGGTCAAGCACCTCTTAGCTGCCTCCACCTAGCTCTCTCGCGGGAAATCGACCATAGTCAGGTCATCCTCCATACGCCTCAGCCATTCATCCACCTCCAGGGCACTCTCCTTCCCGGAGAAGGACTTCGGATGCATCTCCTTGAACTGCTTGTATCCCAACTTCTTTTGAGTCGAGACACTATCCAACTTCTCATCCTACTGGCTCAGATGGTCTAGGATCCCCATTAAGACCTTCGCCATCAAGGCAGCCTCAGAGGATGCAGCAGTCCCTTTCCCGGATCCCCCGGATCCGTCGGTCCCGGTCCCTGATGTCATGTTACTACCGTCCATTCTGTAAAGAGAGAACATGAGAACTCATATTAGTATCATATACTGAAGTGTCGGAGAATTGTTTGTGCTATCCTTATGCATGTCACAGTGAGCGTGACCTGCATGGGCAACCACAAAACCAGTCACGCCCCATTCTCTCAAATACCCTGGTTTTCATGGTTTCCATGACAAATAGAAGATGGGTGTATAATAGGCCACGGTATTGCACCAAGCGTAAAATTTTAAATTTCATTACACGCAAGCCACTGCACATACTGGGACAACACAAACAGAAGAAAAAGAAAACTTCAAGAGCTCCATTCACAACAGTCAGAAGTAACTACCACAGAGTTATATACAATACAAAGTACAACTGAGAAACTACACAACATCTGAGCAAATACAAAGTACAACTAAAGCATCTGCCAAGTACAACCCGGAGGACAACACTATATAACATATGGACATAAGAAAGTCCCCAAACAAAAGTACACCCAAAAAGGAGACAGCTCACACTCCCTAAACTAATCCTAGGTGTCTGAAGGGATTGAGTCTCCTACATGGGGAAGCTCCCTCCGCTCTGGCTCAGCTCATGCCTGCTCTGGTCCTGAAAGACAACATGGACACGTCACATCATGCACATTAGGAAACCCAACTAGAAAAGAACATTTTTTGGTTTATTTTTATTTTTATTATTGGTCAAATGGAACTAATAACAGTACGACTGCAGTAATATAAAATAAGTTCGGCAAGCAACATTTTCATGTCTTAATTTAACTTGGAAACCTTGTCACCACCCTGGTATCAGCGACTGGACCTCACCGTAGGTGGGTGGTGATTCGGGTTGAATATTGCGTATTTAACCCCTCATCTAGTAATATTTTGTGCTCATATGATACTAAATTGATCTCTAATACATTCGTATTTTGTACACCATCATTTATTAGAGAAATCACCTTATTTGAGCACAAAACAGCAATTAACTGAGTATTTCTGCACTTTTTATATTTTTCATGGCTTGGTCTCGATCCCACGATTCTAACGACTATTTATTTGTATTTTTCTGATATCTGTGCTAATTACTATGTATTTTTGAATGCAGAATACGAAATAAATGGAGAAATACGCACGAAATACGGGTAAATTACATATTCGTATACATCGACTCGCTCAGAGCGGGCCACGTGGGACCCCTTCAACCGCTCGATGTCGAACGAACGGCCAGGATCGACGCCAAAACAGCAGACGACGTGGCGAATTTCACGCCATCCGATTTCAATCCGACGGCTCACAGGCGAGCGGAAAGCAGCAGGCGCAGGCGTATAACGAGGGCCACGTGGCACAAATCAAACGGCCGCCCGCTCCATCGGACAGTCCGCATCAATTCGAATTCGAAATTCGAATACGGGGCGACGTGGCTCAATCTGAGCCGTCGCCCCGAAATTGAACGGCCATCGTACGAAGCTGAAAGCTGAAGCGGGAGGAGTTCTAGTGCCACGTGGCAGCATCCGCTGCATCCCGCCAATGTACGAGCGGCCGAGATCGATTAAATGAAGCGACGCAAATACGCAGTGAACTCAACAAGCGGGGCGACGTGGCAAAATGCAATCCGTTCAATCACTCAATCGGACAGTGGTGAATCAATCCAAGATGGGTTCGAATTCAAATTGGATGCGAGCCCACGATTTTTGACGTACACGTGGCACCACGACAAGCAATCCTGCCCAGATCGACGGCTATTATTTGATGCGGCTTGCGGGTTTGGGTTTGGATGTAATTGGTTGGAGGTTTTGAACCTGATAACAACTTAAAACCCGCAATGCCTCTATATAACGTATTTCTAGGGGTTTTGAGCGTATTCTTGGCCTATTTGGGCGATTTTGGAGCCGATTTATGCAGATTTTTCCAGAGAAAATAGAGAGCAACCTGGGCTAATTTTCAGAGGCTTTTAGGAGTAAGAAGAAGGGTGTTCTTAGGAAAATAGTTAGCGTATTTGGTGATATTTTTGAACTCTATTGTGTATTTTCAATTCTATTTACTTGTATTGTTTAGAACCATGCTTTATATGATGAAATTGGTGTTTATTTTCAGTATGAGTAGCTAAATTTTCATTGTTCATGGTATGGTGTAGTTAGGGGATATGATGCGTATTTATTTGGTTGAATCGTTGTGCTAAATTGTTAACGTTGATAAAGTTGTAATCTTTATTTTAAAATCATCTTTTTCATCTTCCAAAAGAACGTGATTGAGTTGATGATCGCCCCACAAGGGTGAGTTTTGATCTCTCCAAAAGGGAGTTTCATATCGTATTTTTAAAAGATTATAACTTTAGCAACGATTTTATTCAATATTGTACTTTAATCCCCCACAAGGGTATTTTCCGGTGAATTGCTCTCAAAAAGAGAATTCATTGAGTTATATTTAATCAACCAAATTAATACGAATCATGGATCCTAATGAACCCATACCATGTGCATACTTCTTATATATATTTTTATACACGACACTTTATTTGTTCGTATTGTTCGCGTATTAAAAATCATAATCAAACCCATCAAAATCATCGTCATCAAAAGTGGTTGGTTTCTTTACGTTGGATTTCTATTTGATTTAAGCTTTGTGGTTGCAACAGATTTTCTCCCGAGGATTCGACATCTGGAATCCCAGATTATATTACTTGAACGGACTCTTTCGCTTGAGAGAAGCACATTTTTGGGCCAGTCAAGTTTTTGGCGCCGTTGCCGGGGAGAACGGTTTGTTACTACGGTTTATTTCATTCAGAAGACCTTCGGTGAGATCTTTCCACTTTACTGTATATAAATTTTTGCTTATTTCTTATAAAAAACAAAAAAAAATATTGTGCTAGTTTATGTGGCATAGGACTCCTAGGACACAGAGGTTGACTAGACGATTTGAAATGGCTAATAATAATACAGATGAAAATTTTAGCAACAACAATGAGAATAATGTGCAACCTGGAGCTCCTAGAACTTTAAAAGATCTTCTTAGACCCACTAGGACTAGCACAGCTTCGTGCTTTATCTTGCCCATTGATGCAAATTCTTTTAATTTCAAACCAGGGGTAATCCAACTCTTACCCACCTTTCATGGGTTAGACAAGGAAAACCATTATCTTCATATAAAAGGATTTGAGGAAGTGTGCTTGACATGCTTTGATGGAAAAACTAGTGAGGACACGGTATATCTGAAACTGTTTCCATTTTCATTGAAAGATAAAGCTAAGAACTGGTTAAATGCATTGCCATTACGTTCTATTACTACATGGATTGACTTGCAGACTGAATTTCTAAAGAAGTTTTTTCCTATTCACAGGACACATGGATTGAAGCGACAGATCATGAACTTTGCCCAGAAAAGCGAGGAAACATTCTACCAGGCGTTTGAAAGGTTCAATGAGCTGTTGCTAGCATGTCCACATAATGGCTTCGACAAAAGCAGGATTATTGGCTTCTTCTACGATGGACTGCAGCCTCAGATGAAGCAATTCGTAGAAATGATGTGCAATGGAGGATTCTTCGATAAGGAGCCAGATGAAGCATGGACGTACTTGGAGGATATAGCAGAGAACGCGCAAACGTGGGATACTACTTCAGAGTACGACAGAGGAGGCCACTCTGCACCTTCCCAACCAACACGTGGAGTGGTATACAATTTAAAGCCAGAGGATGCGTTGGAGAAAAAGATGGAGGCAATGATCACAAACAAGCTTCAAGCTATGAATTTGAAAGAGGCCAAAACAGTTGAGATAGAGCAGACTTATGCACTTTGTGATGTTAGTGGCCACGACACCAGTGCCTGCCCCACACTTCCGTCCTTGCAGAGCATACTAGGTAATCCAACAGGGGTGAATCAAGTGTCCACAAACTACCAGGGCTTCAATTCCAATAACAAGGGGTGGCGCAACAATCCTAACTTAAATTGGGGCCCCAATCAGCAACCTCAGCAGTAAGCTCCTCCTCAGTTTTGACAACCTCAATACAACAATAACAACTACCAAGGTGGGAACCAAAGGAGGGACCAAGAGCCAATGCAACAACAGTAGATGCAACCATTTGGGGATGCACCTCAGCAGCTTATTCAATTACAACAAGCCCAAATGTAGCAACAACAAGCTCAGTTTCAGGCTCAACAGACACAAAATCAACAAATGAGCGAAAGCTTGGCTAGGCTTATGGAAACATTGGAGAAACGTAAGCTTCCATCACAATCAATTCTGAATCCTAATATGGGCTCATCTTCTTCTGCAGGTAATAATATGAAGCCTTGCCAAGCCGTGTCCACTCTGAGGAATGGAAAAGAGATTCAGAAACCCGACCCACCAAGCAGAGAAGCTGAATAAGAAGAGGAAGTTCAAGTACAAAAGGAGGAAATTCAAGTGCAAGAAAAGGTGCAGGAGGAGAGCACGGAAGTGGGTCTGACCAAAAATGTCATTGAAGAGAAGGAACCCGCAGTATATATACCTGCAGCACCTTTCCCTCATCGGCTACTTCAGAAAAACAAAGATAAGTATCAATCTGAAATTCGTGAAATTTTTCAGAAGTGCCAGATAAATATTCCACTGCTTGATGTTATTAATCAAATACCTGCATATGCTAAATTTTTGAAAGACCTGTGCACCATTAAAAGAAAATTGAATGTGAAAAAGAAAGCATTTTTGACTGAACAGGTTAGCTCTATTGTGCAACAAAATGCCCCACCTAAATTTAGAGATCCTGGATCACCCACCATTACTTGTACCATTGGCACTAAAAAAATTGGAAATGCTTTATTGGATTTGGGGTCTAGTGTTAATATCTTGCCATATCCCATCTTTGTGCAACTTGGGCTAGGACATCTAAAACCTACACCTGTTATATTGCAATTAGCTGATAGATCTATTAAAGTTCCAAAGGGAAGCATTGAGGATGTCCTTGTTCAAGTGGACAAATTTTACTACCATGCAAACTTTATAGTTCTAGACATCCAAGGACCCCAAACTGCCAATTCCACTCCCATCATCCTAGGTAGACCATTCCTAGCAACATGTAATGCTTTAATAAATTGTAGGGATGGTCAACTTAAAATCACTTTTGGTAACATGACTTTGGATTTGAATATATTTAATACTTGCAAGTTGCCAACTGTGGATGATGATGTTGAAAAAGTACACATGATTGATTCATTGGTGGATGATTATATTTGCTCTGAATTTTATGGTGATGATACTATTATTGAAACAATTGTAGAAGAAGCTGATGACATCTTTCTTGTGCAGGAAAATGCGAAGGAGCTCAATGCGATATGGGAGCCTAGGTTCGAGGCTTTGCCACCAAATGCACCAACACAAATTTCATCAGAGGTGGAAGATCCAAAGCCTGAATTGAAGCCACTACATGAATATCTCAAGTATGCCTTTCTTGGAAATGAAAACAGCTTCCCAGTGGTAATATCTTCTAAACTCTCTTTAGAACAGGAAAGCTCTTTACTTGAAGTGTTGAAAAGGCATAGAGGAGCTATTGGTTGGTCCATTGCTGATATTAAAGGTATTAGTCCCATTGTATGCATGCATCACATTTATTTGGAAGATGACGCCAAACCCACTAGAGAAATGCAACATAGGTTAAACCCAACATTAAAAGAAGTGGTGAAAGGCGAGGTACTAAAATTATTAGATGCAGGTATTATATATCCAATTTCTGATAGCAAGTGGGTCAGTCCTACACAGGTTGTTCCTAAAAAGTCTGGCCTCACCGTGGTTAAAATGAGAATGATGAACTTATCCCTGTTAGAGCCACCACAGGATGGACGATGTGTATAGATTATAGGAAGTTGAACTCCCGAACTAGAAAAGACCACTTTCCTCTTCCATTTCTTGACCAGATTTTAGAGAGAGTGGCTGGACATGAGTACTATTGCTTTCTAGACGGTTATTCAGGTTACTATCAGATTGAGATTGCACCAGAGGACCAGGAAAAGACTACTTTTACCTGTCCCTTTGGTACTTTTGCATTTAAGAGGATACCGTTTGGTTTATGTAATGCTCTAGCTACTTTTCAGCGATGCATGCTCAGTATTTTTGATGATATGGTTGAGAAAATTGTGGAGGTATTTATGGATAATTTCTCAGTATATAGTAGCTCTTTTCATGATTGTTTAGATAACTTGGCTCATGTTCTTGACAGGTGTATTGAAAAGAATCTCCTATTAAATTGGGAGAAATATCATTTTATGACCACAGAAGGACTTGTCCTTGGTCATTTGGTTTCTAAAGATGGTATTCAGGTAGACAGAGCCAAGGTAGCAGTAATTGAGAAGCTACCAAGTCCCAAATGCGTGAAGGATATCAGATCATTTCTGGGACATGCAGGATTCAATAGGCGATTCATTAAAGATTTTAGCGCTATATCTCGCCCTCTTTGCAACTTGCTAACTCAGAATGTGGATTTTATTTGGACACTTGAGTGTCAACATTCTTTTGAAACTTTAAAGAAGTTGTTGATTGCTGCTCCCATTTTGCAGGTACCAGACTGGTCCTTACCATTTGAAATCATGTGTGACGCTAGCAACTACGCAGTTGGCGCAGTCCTAGGACAAAAGAAAGACAAAGCTCCAGTAGTTATTTACTATGCCAGCAAAACATTGAATGATGCTCAATGAAAATATACAACCACAGAGAAGGAGTTGCTGGCTGTAGTATTCACGTTGGAAAAATTCAGGAGCTATATTTTGGGATCACCAATCTTGATTTACACTGATCACTCTGCTTTGAAATATTTATTATCCAAAAAAGATGCTAAACCTCGACTGATACGATGGATTTTATTGTTGCATGAGTTCAATGTCCTAATCAAGGACAAGAAAGGCGTGGAGAATCTAGTAGCTAATCACTTATCACGATTGACAGTAGGCTTTGATTCAGTAGATGTACCTTTGAAGGACTCCTTTCCTGATGAGCATCTTTTCAGTGTTTCCACCTCCCCATGGTATGCTGATATAGTAAATTATCTAATAACTGGTATGACTCCTGAATCTTGGTCACTTCAAGACTTTAAGGTTCAAGTACGAGGTAAAATATTTCTAATTTGATGATCCATATCTCTATAAATATTGTAGTAACCAAATTGTTAGGAGGTGCATTCCTGACCATGAAATAACCAGTGGGATATAATTTTGCCATGATGGGGTGTGTGGAGGACACCTTTCTGCGAACAAAACTGTGGCAAAAATCTTGCAATGTGGCTTTTATTGGCCAACTATATTTAAGGATACATTTCATTATTGTAAGACATGTGCTGCATGCCAACAGTTAGGGGGAATTACTAGACGTAACATGATGCCTTTAAACCCCATTTTAGAAATTGAAATATTTGATTGTTGGGGCATAGATTTCATGGGACCTTTCCCACCTTCATTTGGATATGTTTAGATTTTGGTTTCAATTGATTATGTTTCTAAATGGGTGGAAGCTATTTCTTGCAGGTCAAACGACACTTCAGTTGTGCTCAAGTTTCTCAAAGAGAACATTTTCTCTAGATTTGGAGTGCCCAAAGCCCTGATCAGTGATGGAGGGTCCCATTTTTACAACCGCATGTTCGCTAATCTAATGAAGAGGTTTGGAGTCACGCACAAAGTCTCTACTCCATATCACCCCAAACCAATGGTCAAGCAGAGCTGGCAAATAGAGAGATCAAGGAATTTTACAGAAAACGGTGAATCGTTCAAGGAAAGATTGGAGCTTGCGCTTACCTGAAGCGTTGTGGGCCTACAGGATGGCATACAAAACAATTTTGGGGATGTCACCTTACCGTCTTGTTTTTGGGAAGTCTTGTCATTTACCTATTGAATTTGAGCATAGATCATATTGGGCTATTAGGAAATTAAATTTTGATACTGATTCATCTTTTGCTTCTCGCAGGTTACAAATGTTGGAGCTAGAGGAGCTGAGGAGAAATGCGTATGACAACGCCAAAATATCAAAAGAAAGGATGAAATCCGTCCACGACATGATGATCCTAAGGAGGGAGTTCACCCCAGGCCAAAAAGTTCTTCTATACAATTCCAGGCTACATATATTGCCTGGGAAGCTTCTCTCTAGGTGGTTTGGACCTTTCACAGTTAAAGAAGTTTTTCCACATGGCGCAGTGCTATTACTTAATGAAAAAGACGGGAGTGAGTTCAAGGTGAATGGCCAAAGATTGAAACATTTTCACAAGCCTTGGACAAAGGAAGCGAGCACCATAGACCTCACAAACCCACCTTCGGGTGGCAACTAATCAGGTGTGGTCTTTCCATGATTCCCTCTTCCTAACATTGAGGACAATGTTTATTTTAAGTTGGGGGGAGGGTATAAACTTTTAGGATTTTTCTTTTTTTTTCTTTTTCTTTTAGGATTTTTTTAGTTCCCTTTTTGCATTGAAAAAAAAAATTTTGAGTCAAGACCTATCACCAATATTTATTTTACCTAGAGATGAACCTCATGTGATGAAAATTCTCAAAATCTATTCACCCCCGTACACATGTGATTTATTTTCCTCCACCACTATTGTTAAATGTGTCAGTCTCATTTGACATGAATTTAGTACTCGTGGTAAATTTCTTTTGATATTTCTCCATGGTGGGATTGATTGATGACTTTATGAATCTAGAAATTACGAATTAGCAAATAATATGCTTTCAATGGAACACACCAAGGTTTATGCACCATTAAGTTCACAAAATAACTGGAGCATTGCTTTTTATCTCGTATTCATTGCTATTTGCATGCTTTGTGTGATTTTGGGTAGAAAGTATACACTGTCTTTTGAAATGATTAGGATAACCCATTCTTGTGAAAGAATAAAGAAAAGGAAGCTATCTTGCTAAGTTTATTTATGCACAAAAAAAAAGAAATGAATGAAATGAATGAAAAAAAAATGAATAAAGGTGTCACTAAAATAAATAACTTGGTTGGCTCAAGTAGTACAGTCTGAGGGGTCCCTTTTGGCATAATGCCCTATTATCGTCTGATTTGGGAGCCATTGACTGGAAACCTACTCATTTGATGGAGCGATCCAAGTTATACATTTTTCTGCGAATGTTGCTTGATGCGCGTTACGCGGAACTATTAAAAAGAGAAAGAAAAGAGAGAATAAGTGTGCATAACTAGCAAGGAAAGAGAACTTCCAAAGCTTAAAGAAGGCACAAAATGTGGTGTGATTTCCTATGAATGAAGATTGACGTGTGTATGACTTGATACTATTCTATTCTTTATGCTTGCTCTGCATGATACATCTACGCTCCAAGTTATAATCTCTAATTGAAAGGTGTGAGCCATTGATTTTGTATACTATGTGCTAAGAAGTAATGAATAGTGAAATTAAGTCTGTTTTATAACCATTTGAGATACTTGGTCTTCATTTTTAAACCCACAAGTACCATTTTTGATGAGCTTGAAATTTTGATATTAGCGTGTGGTTATCTCTTTTGTCGTTGTAGTACGGTGGTGAGTGATTTGAGATCTGATAAGGTGATCTAGGTGCATATTTGATATTATATTTCGCTCACTTTGCTAGAGACTAGCAAAATGCTAGTTGGAGGGTGTGATTCGGGTAGAATATTACTTATTTAACTCATCATCTAGTAATATTTTGTGCTCATATGATGCTAAATTGATCTCTAATACATTCGTATTTTGTACACCATCATTTATTAGAGAAATCACCTTATTTGAGCACAAAATAGTAATTAACTGAGTGTTTCTGCACTTTTTATATTTTTCATGGCTTGGTCTCGATCTCACGATTCCAACGACTATTTATCTGTATTTTTCTGAGATCTGTGCTAATTACTATGTATTTTTGAATGCATAATATGAAATAAATGGAGAAATACGCATGAAATACAGGTAAATTACGTATTTGTATACGTCGCCTCGCTCAGAGTGGGCCACGTGGGATCCCTTCGACCGCTCGATGTTGATCGAACGGCCAGGATCGACGCCAAAACATCAGACGACGTGGCGAATTTCACGCCGTCCGATTTCAATCCGACAGCTCACAGACGAGCAGAAAGCAGCAGGCACAGGCGTATAACGAGGGCCATGTGGCGCAAATCGAATGCCTGCCCGCTCCATCGGACAGTCCGCATCAATTTGAATTCGGAATTCGAATACGGGGCGACGTGGCTCAATCTGAGCCGTCGCCCCGAAATCGAACGGCCATCGCACGAAGCTGAAAGCTGAAGCGGGAGGAGTTCTAGTGCCATGTGCTACGTTCCACCAACGTATGAGCAGCCGAGATTGATTAAATGAAGCGATCCGAATACGCAGCGAACTCAACAAGCGGGGCGACGTGGCGAAATGCAATCCGTTCGATCACTCGATCGGACAGTGGTGAATCAATCCAAGATGGGTTCGAATTCGAATTGGATGCGAGCTCACAATTTTTGACGCACACGTGGCACCACAACAAGCAATCCCACCCAGATCGACGGCTAATATTTGATGCGGCTTGCGGGTACGGGTTTGGATGTAATTGGTTGTGGGTTTTGAACCCGATAACAACTTAAAACCCGCAATGCCTCTATATAACGTATTTCTAGGGGTTTTGAGCGTATTCTTGGCGTATTTGGGCGATTTTGGAGCCGATTTTTGCAGATTTTTCCAGAGAAAACAGAGAGCAACCTGGGCTAATTTTCAGAGGCTTTTAGGAGTAAGAAGAAGGGTGTTCTTAGGCAAATAGTTAGCGTATTTGGTGATATTTTTGAACTCTATTGCGTATTTTCAATTCTATTTACTTGTATTGTTTGGAACCATGCTTTATATGATGAAATTGGTGTTTATTTTCAGTATGAGTAGCTAAATTTTCATTGTGCATAGTATGGTGTAGTTAGGGGATATGATGCGTATTTATTTGGTTGAATCGTTGTGCTAAATTGTTAACGTTGATAAAGTTGTAATCTTTATTTTAAAATCATCTTTTTCATCTTCCAAAAGAACGTGATTGAGTTGATGATCACCCCACAAGGGTGAGTTTTGATCTCTCCAAAAGGGAGTTTCATATCGTATTTTTAAAAGATTATAACTTTAGCAACGATTTTATTCAATATTGTGTTTTAATCCACACAATGGTATTTTCTGGTGAATTGCTCTCAAAAAGAGAATTCATTGAGTTATATTTAATCAACCAAATTAATACGAATCATGGATCCTAATGAACCCATACCATGTGCATACTTCTCATATATATTTTTATACATGACACTTTATTTGTTCGTATTGTTCACGTATTAAAACTCACAATCAAACCCATCAAAATCATCGTCATCAAAAGTGGTTAGTTTCTTTACGTTGGATTTCTATTTGATTTAAGCTTTGTGATTGCAACAGATTTTCTCCAGAGGATTCGACATCTGGACTTCCAGATTATATTACTTGTACGGACTCTTTCGCCTGACAGAAGCACATTTTTAGGCCAGTCAGGTGGCTCTCAAACTACCCCGCCAGTGGTACACGAGCACTGATGAATTTTAATGGGGCCTCTCAAAATCTGCTCGCCCCCTCTCACGGAGTGCGAATGAGATAAGATCAACACACATCATCTCGTGGTACATTGCCTAGTGGGCATCACACATCACCTCAACTCCTCCCAAGTCCAGCCCTGATACCTACGTACTATTCAGGTCTCCCCTACCCCTTCCTAGGATAGTTACCCACGTTAGAGCGGAACAAATTATCCCAGGACATTTCAAGTGCAATTTGGCTTCGTTAAAAATGTCAACTACATAGCGGCACGCATATTCAGCCTACTGAAAATGTGCAAACTATCATAACAATGGTAATTATAATCACATTCTGTTATGAATTTACTGAAACTCACAAAATGAAAGTTCTAGATATACTAGTTGGGATTTCATATATCAAATATCAAAAATTCTGAAGGTGTGTGCTATTTACAGTTGCCCATATCGTGAAACATAGAAATTCTGTCCAGAATTCAGAAAATGACTCAACTTCTACCAGGAATTACAACCGGTTATAGTCAAATTCTGATTTTTCATAAAACTTAAAAGTTGTATATGTTGAGATGTAGATGCTCAAAATGTCTAAATTTTCAGCATTTGAATATCTAAAGTGTCAGATATATCCAGTTTAGTGAAGCGGTACAAAATCTGGCAAACTCTGACACTCCAGATACAACAATAGTTTAGGGATAATAGGAATTTGAATTTGTAAAAACTCAAAACATGAAAGTTGGAGATGTCTTAGTAATACTTTCAGAATAATTTTCTCAGAATTTTATTCAATCTAACTAGAGAGATATCCACAAAACATTCACAAAAAAATTCTAACTTTTAAATCAGCACCAACTTAGCATGAAGTTCATTCAATTAGGATGTAAACTATTGCATGTATAATAATTGCAGGAATTAGTGTTGAATTATAACCCTAAAAGAGTACATCTCTAATTAGAATCCTACCTCAAGTGAAGATTTCCTTTCCTTTTAGCTCTCCTCTTCCTTCTTCTTCCTCTTCTTTCGTCTTTCGTCTTTCGTCTTTCTTCTTCTTTCTCGTTCTCTTCTTTCTTTCTTTCCCTTTTTTGTTTGTTTGTTTTGGTTTGTTCTCCAAGTGTATTCGGTCCAGATGTGGAGGTTGAAGGAATTAAAAATAAAGAAAAATAGAAAGATGAATGAAGAAGGATTTAGAAGGGGTGGAAGTTTGGAGAAAGTTTGACTTTTCAACTCTTTTTCATTATCCTTTCTCTTTTCTTTCTTTTTTTTTCTTTTTTTGTGTTAGCTTTTTTTTGTTTCCATATGATTTGGCCCAAGGCCCATGAGGGAAAAGCCCTTTATGAAAAATGAAGGAAAATTCAAAGGAAAAATAAAATAAAATGACTTGGAAAATGAAAATGAAAATGAAATAGAAATTGAAAATGAAAGGAAAATGAAAAAGAAACCCATGAAGGCACATGCGAAATTTGAAACATAAAATAAAAGAAAGAAGGTGTAAAAAGATTTGAGGAAGAAGAGTTGGGATTTTAGCAAAAGTTGAAAATTTACAAGTTTGCCAATCTACACGTATTCAAAACGCACTTACGTAGACGCTTGGCATTACATCGTACAGTGTTTTAAGGGAGTTACATGTGAAGTGCTTCAAATATGTCCTCTCCAGTTAGCTGCTTTGGGGCTTCTCGGCGTTCGGTTTTACCGTCGAACAACTGTCCATGTCTCCTATAATTATAACCTGCATGCAACCATCTTCTGTTCTGCCAAAAGGAAAACTTACGACTATATTTCAGGAATGTGCCCTCATAACCTGTCACACAAACCGGGCAAATCGTCATACCTTTCGTAGCCCAACTAAATAGATTAGATACACCTGGAAGCAGTTTATCGTCCATAAAACAATAGCACAAATTGTCACGGTCGGTTTTTGATCGTACTTTCTTCGTGCACGTACTTTTATTCGTACACGCATTTATCTTTGACCCTCCTTGTATTCGAACACTATGGTGTAATATGCCGGTGTCACCCTCTCGAAGAGTATTATTTTGTGGAATTATTTTGGAACGACATTTCATGGGTCGTTCTCCCACAATTTGACTTTGTTTGCAGAGGCGTCGCGATTTTCATTTTTGTCGTGTGACTTTTTATTTTTAGTTTCGTTTCTCGTCGTCCAACTTGTGATCAGTATTTTTAGTTTTCTTTCTCTCGTCAGCACGGTCGTCCTAGTTTTTATCTCATAATTTTAGAGCCATGTTTGACCCACTTTCACAATTCTTTCCAATCTTTTATAATTAGCCCTAAGCATTATTCATATCCAAATCACTTGTAGATCCTAGCCCCTACTTACCTTTGGCCGACCCTAGTCACGCACCCAGCCGAAATCAGAGCATAGCACACACGCATCCAATTCCATGCACACACATTTGTTTTGAGTAAGGCTTTTGTATTATAATATATATATATGTATATAAAGAGGAACCGGCCCACTTATTTTTCACAGGCCGCACACATCCAGGAGAGGAAGAGAAGGATCTTTTGTTTTTTTTGTTAAAATCAAATCATACCCTAACCTAGGATCCTACCCACGTGATGCCTTAGCCCCCCCCCCCCCCCCCTCTATTTAAAACACATAGGGTTCCATTTTCTTTCTCCCAGCATCAAAACGAGCCGTAGCCCCTATATTTTTTTCGCATCACAACACTCCCCTCGCGTCGCATCCCTTCGTCTTTGACCAAGACCCCCCCTCCGACCCGACGTCCGACGACCCCCGTCGTTGCTCGCCGGAGTTCACCCCATTCGTCGGAAAGCACTCTGCGTGCGTGAGTTGCGGCAGTATCATCTCGCCGTCGCCGTGCCATGTTCCGGCACCGTCGTCGCCGTGAGTCACCCCTGTCGACCCCCTTGGACACCCTGCCGTCGACGGTAGCCCCCTCAGACCGTCCAAGCCTCGAAACAGCGAGTTCTCGCTGTTTCGCATTCTAACGACGTCTCAACACGTCGTTACGCATCTCGTCTCTCTCCCTCGCTGTTGGATCATTCCGGCAGCCTCTACCTTGCCTAGAGGTGTTCTTCGACATCATGATCAGCCTCTACGATGCTCAACATCGTAGTCTTCCTGTGCGTCGACCCCTTCGTCCCTGTTCGTCGTTATGTCTTTCTGTAAGCCGTAGATCTTTAACCGTCCACCTTGCTCACGGATTTGGACTCTCCTCGCTGATCTCGTCGCTGTTCAAGGATTGGAGATCGTGGATCCTATTTTGGATCTGAATCAGGAGCGATATCTATATTCCAACCCCTGACGTCGCTACCCGACGTCAGTGTAGCTCTCGCGTCGTGCAAGGGTACATTTCTGATCTCTTTGGACCCCTAACCAATGCATGTTAATCAAGATTAAAATCAGTATTTCTGATCTCTGTCCGACACGATACTCACGGGGACTCCGTGAAGTCGTACGACCTCCTGCACGATTCACGTTACATCACTATCCAAACTAGGAAGAGGAAATAGAAACGGAGAGTAAAATAATTTACCTCCATGTATCTCCTTGCTAGCGCCTCAGTGGACTGTCCCACTCGGAATGGAATAAAGTGCGCAGATTTGGTCAATCGATCTACGATCACCCAAATCGCGTCATTCTGCTTCGGACTCCGAGGTAGTACAGTCACGAAATCCATAGTGATGTGTTGCCACTTCCACTCCAGAATTGGAAGCAGTTGTAGCAACCCTACCATACGCTTATGCTCCACCTTCACTTGCTGGCAAACCAAGCACTTGGCTACACTCCGAGCCACGCTCCTCTTCATGCCATGCCACCAATAGTTTAGACGAAGATCCTTGTACATCTTGGTCCCACCAGGATGCACAGAATACGGCGAACTGTGTGCCTCCACCATCAACTCCTCTCTAATATCCCCAGCTGGTACACACAACCTGGCTCCAAACCTCAGCGAGCCATCCTCATGAATCAAAAAGTCAGTCCGCAGACCGGCTTCCACCTGCTCCCGAATCTTCACCAGCTTCGGATCTCCAGCCTGGCCAGCCTTGATCCGATCCACAATCGTCGACTGAATCTGCATACTCATCAACGAAGAAGCCTCTCCAGGAAGAACAATCTCAACTCCAGACTCGTAAAAACCCTGCTGCAATCTCCACTGCGAGGTCAAAATCATCACCGCTGGAAGCCTACTCAGCTCATCCGGAACCACATTCACCTTGCCAGTGTGATACTGCAAATCAATCTCATAATCCGCCATGAGCTCCAGCCATCGACGCTATCGCATGTTGAGCTCCTTCTGAGTGAAAATATACTTCAAGCTTTTGTGATCGGTGAAGATCTTCACTTTCTCACTCAGCAGGAAGTGCCTCCAAATCTTGAGCGCAAACACGACAGCAGCCAACTCCAGATCGTGTGTTGGGTAATTTTTCTCATGAGTCTTGAGCTGATGCGAAGCATACACCACAACATGCCCGTGCTGATGCAACACACAACCGAGACCCTTGCCAGAAGCATCGTAAAAGATCTCGAACCCTCCACTGTGATCAGGCACAACAAGAATAGGGGCAGTCGTCAATCTCACCCTCAGAACACCAAAGGCATTCTCACAATCACCCGACCAAACAAAAGGTACATCCTTCCGCTTCAATCTGGTCATCGGCTCAGCAATACGAGAAAAGTCCTTAATGAAGCGCCGATAGTAACCAGCAAGTCCAAGGAAACTCCGGATCTCAACCGCTGACTACAGAACAGGCCACTCTCTGATGGCCCTGATCTTCTCGGGATCCACTGAAATACCATCTCCAGTCACCACATGCCCGAGAAAAGCAACTCTGTCCAGCCAAAACTCGCTCTTCGAAAACTTAGCATACAACCGATGCTTCCTCAAAATCTCCAACACCGTCCTCAAGTGCGATGCATGCTCATCCTCCGACTTAGAATAGATCAGAATATCGTCAATAAAGATAACGACAAACTTATCTAAAATGTCATAGATGATCAGATTCATCAGATTCATGAAAACTGCGGGTGCGTTGGTTACACCGAAGGGCATAACCACAAACTCGTAGTGTCCATACTTCGTCCTGAACGCTGTCTTCGGAACATCTTCCTTCTTCACCTTCAGCTGATGATAACCACTCCTCAGATCCAACTTTGAAAACACCCTCGAACCTCCAAGCTGATCAAAAATATCATCGATGCGAGGCAACAGATATTTATTCTTGATGGTCACCGTATTCAACTCCCGATAGTCCACGCACATACGACGCGAACCATCCTTATTCCTCACCAGCAGCACCGGTGCTCCCCACGGAGACACACTAGGATTGATATAACCCTTCTGCAAAAGCTCATCCAGCTGCTTCCGCAATTCCTCCAACTCTGCTGGAGCCATACGATATGGCGCCTTCGAAATCGGCTGCGCTCCCGGAACAAGATCAATAGAAAATTCTAGAGCTCGATCAGGTGGCAAACCAGACATCTCCTCGGGGAAGACGTCATCAAAGTCCCACACTACCGCTGGCCTCTCCAGCTCCATCTGCATAGCCACAATCTCCACCGGTCTGGCCCGAAACCTGACTGGGCCAAGCGAACTGCTACCCCGGCTGAACCCAAATACTGGATGTCCGGGAATCTCAAACACCACCTTCTTCCTCCGACAGTCGATCGTAGCATAGAAGCTCGCAAGCCAATCCATCCCAAGGACCGCATCATAGTTGATGATGTCGTGGACAATGAAATCAGCGTAAAGCTCGTGTCCGCAGACCACCAACGAGCAAGAATTGCAACCACGATGCACCGAGACCACGCCATTCCATGTAACGATATTCCAACTCTTGGAAAGAGGGGACGTCGACAAGGAATGCTTCTCCACGAAGCTTCGAGAAATAATGCACATCGATGCACCAGAGTCAAAGAGGACTCGTGCAGGAAATGTGCACACCAAAATCACACCTACAAACAGTCTAATAATCAAGCCCTAGTCTAGCAAACAATCATGTTCAAGCTAACAACATAATCTAACAAACAAGCCAAATAAGAAATGAACAGCTAGATTGAGGATTACCTGCGATAACCTCATCCACAGCCTCGCTCTCCACAGCGGTCATCAGAAAAGCCTGCCTCCTCGGCGGAAAAGCCTGCTGAAAAGCCTGCCTCTGTGGAACAAGAGCTGCTCCACGTCCAGCAGGAACAGATGCTCTCTGCTGCAACGGCTGTGCTGTAACAGGTGCCCTCCAAGGCTGCTTGATACTCAGACAATCCTTCAGAGAATGTGAAGCATCACCACAGCCCAAACACTGACCCAAGAGCCTCCGGCACTGGTCCTTCACATGACCCGGCTTGCCACAATGATTTCATAACAGGCCCACCTGGCCTCTTGAACTGAGCTGGCTGGTTGGGCCTGAAACCAGGCCTAACCACTGCCCTGGCCTGCTCCATAGGCCTCTTCCCAGCTCCAGCAACATGTCCTCTCCTCTGACTCAGGTTCAGCTCCTGCCTCCTCGCAGCGACCAGAACCTTCTGATAAGAGTCCAGATCAGAGGAAGACACAAAACTCTGAAGCTCCAAAGCAAGTTCCTGCAGGAACCTCTGAGCCCTCTCATCAGCATCCTGCACCATCTTCGGTGCGAACCGACTCAGCCTAGTGAACTCTTGGTGGTACTGGTCCACCGACGAGCTCCCTTGCTTCAGCTCAATAAAACGCTGCAGCATCTCCTTCCTAGTAGCCTTCGGAAAGAACTCTTCATCAAACCTGGACTTAAAGGTAGCCCAAGCTATCGGCTCCACCAGCATCTTCTCTTCCGCATCCCACCAGTTCTGAGCATTATCCTTGAGCTGCCTCTTCGCCAAATCAACCCATCCAGCCGGGCCAATCTTCGCCATCTTCAAATTATCCTCTATGTTCCGAATCCACTCATCGGCAGCCAGAGGACCCTCAGTCCCATCAAAATAAGCAGGACCCAGCTCCCGAAATTGCTTTGCTCCCAGCTCGGAGCGAGGGGCATCCTGGATTGCCAGACCAGCTCGAGCAAGTGGAGCATTCTGGACTTGCAGGAGCACGCCCTGCTGCACCTGCATCATCTGAAGCATCATCCGCATCATCTCCCCATTGGTGGGCTCCCGCTCAGGCTCCTCGTCATGAGGGGACACGCTACCACCACCACGGGTAAATCGCCTTACTGCCATCTAATGATACAGAAAACGAATCAGATTAGACTCATAGCTTATGACTCGGATGTCGAACTTAGTTTATTGGACATTCTAATATTATTATCGTTATTCCAATATTCGCAGTTACAGAAAAGGACCTACATGGGCCACCAACAAAACCTGTCACGCCCCGCTTCCCGAAAATGGAGACGAGACGTGAGAAGGTCCGCACAGACGTGGAGCTGTGAAGCCACACGTCTGATAAGCGTCAATAAATTAAATGCAGGTCCATGTAACCACGAACAGAACAAAGATAATAACACAAGAGAGACAGAAATAAAATCTCAAATCTCAAAATTGTCCAACATTTAAAATTAAGTTCAACATCCAGAAAAGCCACCAGGCTAAAGGAAAGAGTCTAAAGGCCCAGAACAAGGCCAATAAAACGAAAACATAGAAAAGTATTGGTGCGGTGCACCGACAACAAAAGCAGTCTAAAATAAAAGGAAAAGCTCAACGAAGACACTAAGACTGGTCCCCGGTGTCCACGTACTCTTCCTCAGCAACCGCGGGTCCTGACTCGACGTCAGCAAACACCATGTCCTCACCAACGAACTCTGGCTCAGGATCTAACATGTGTCACCCAAAAGAGAGAGGGGCACATGTCAGCAAGTCTAAAGGACTTGGGCAAGGAAACTGAAAGTAAACTAACAACCTAACAGTTCAAGTAGGATGTAATGACATGACATTTTAGTATGATGCAACAGTTAAAAAGGGCAAGAAAGGACAAGCACGCACGATGTAGCAAAATCTACCAAATCACTAATTCACGAGTCACTTATCACGATTTTCACTTAACACGGTCCGCTATTCACGATTTTCACTTTGTGCTCAGAGTTTCTGTCTTTTGGCTAGAGTGGCTGATCGGGCCAACTCCTAAGCTCAAGCGACCGATTAACCCTACCCCTCCACGTTTATCGAGCGTTGGGATTAGCAACACACTATGCTCGCTTCTGGATCACGAGCCAGGAAGTGTATTTGGCATATGGGTGCACCTAGCCTCAAGTCACGATGTAGGAGTCAAAATCATACTCGACGCAGCTTACATTTTAAAGTAGCGTGTGCTACACAAACACGATGAACAAGCAAGTATGCAATGGCATGAACAGATATTCGCGTACCGTTAATTGAAATTAAACATGTTATGCAAGCATGATGAAGGTGACGAATCCAGCTTCGTTGTCAAGCTAGATCAAGGGCGTCTAGGCAGCTATCCTTTCACTACCTAGTCTCTTTTACGCTAAAACAAGGAAATGGCCTAGAACATGGCCCAAAACCCTAAGTGGCAAGTTTCACTTGCCTAGCATCGAGGATGACGATCACGAAGGTTCGTCTCACAAACGCTAATCTACGGGGAAAGTCGCTGTTATGGAGAACCAATCATCAAAACAACATCCATTTTCATTAGGGTTTCACAAAAACACAAATGGGTTATGAGAATATTAAGAGATCGATTTATTACTGAATCGTTAGCGGAAGAACGATGCCGAGCAAGCACGGCAACGGAAGAAACGATCCGGGGAACCTACGGTTCAGATCTGGAAATGGGGAGAAAATCTGGAGAAATGGTGTTTTGGGGATTTTTGGGGGTTTTTCGGTGACCTAGAGGTGGTGGCCGGCCTAAATGGAGAGGGAGAGGGGCTCTCGATGAAGGAGGAAGGCTAGGGGAAGATGGATGATGATTTGGGGAAGAAGAAGGCTCAGGAGAAATGAAAGAAGAAAAGAAAAACGTTTGGGGGGTTTAAATAGGCACAGCCGGTGGCTGGTCAAACCCTAGGTTTACGACAGCAGTTAGTCGGTCAAAGAAGGGTTGTTGACCGACTAGTTCAACAACTAGTCAGTCGGTCGACCAACTGTGACCGACTAAAACCAAACAGTAACTCAGGTTGTCGAAATGTTCAAAGAATTAGTCGGTTAAAGAACAATGGCTGACCGACTAGTTTGCAACCTAGTCGGTCGGTGGTTGTTCTTGGACCGACTAACGATAAACAGTAACTTAGGTGAAATTCATCAAAGGAACTAATCGGTCTGAGAGCAAGTTCTGACCGATTAGTTTCACATCTAGTCGGTCGGTGGTTGTTCTTAGACCGACTAAAAGTAAACAGTAACTCATGTACATTTGATTCAATGAACTAGTCGGTTCCAGTAGAGTTCATGACCGACTAAATCTCAATCTAGTCAGTTGGTCCCCCTTCTTAAACCAACTAATGTGCACTAAAAGTGCCGAATCGAAGTGCAAAGCTTCGGGAAGATTTCTATAACTTCTAAGATCACTCTAACTCTATAATATGAGCGATTTGAAGTTCGTCATGAGCGACTTACTCCAAGATCAACGATTCTAAGGAAGAAGCTAGAAAATCACGACGAAACGATCGAAAATGAAAGCTACGGAGACAAAAACCACACGTAAGGAGAAAATCCACCAAAACATATAATATAATATAGATAATCCAAATACATGAAAACTAGTCGTTACAGACGTGGAGTTTGAGGACACCGACGACAAGTCGTAGAGACTTCTTTCTGTGTTGCTTTCTGCTTAGTTCTTGTTAGGTTGTCGGTGCATAGCGCCTTTCCCTTTTCTGTATGTTTATTTCTGTTGGCCATGCTTGGGGCCTTTTTAGACTCTTTTATGCCTGGTGGCTTTTCTGTGATATTTGAACATTATTTGTGGACATTTTGAGATTGGAATAACATTATTTATCTCTCCTTCTATTATTATTATTTTTGTTCTGTTTCGCGATTGCAATGACCTTTACTTGGTTATACCAGACGCTTTACAGACGTAGTCTCACAGCTTCAAGTCTGAGCGGACTTTTCACGCCTCGCCTTCCGTATTTGGGAAGCGGGTCGTGACAGGTTTTATTGGTGGCCCATGCAGGTCTCTTCTTGCAACTACGATTTATCAGAACAACGATAATAATAATAGAATGTCCATTAAATAAATTAAAACATCCAAGTCATAAGCCCTGAGTCTAATTTTAATCGTTTTTATGTCACTAGATGGCTGGAAGCCGACATACCCGAGCTGGTGGTGGGCCAGACCGTGATGAGGTGCCGGATAGAGAGCCCACCAATGCTGAAGTCATGAGGATAATGCACCAGATGATGAAGGTGCAGCAGGGCATGCTTCAGAATGCCCCTCGCTTCGAGCCAGGAGCGAAGTAGTTTCGGGAGCTGGGCCCGACCTTTTTGATGGATCTGAAAGACCGTTGGCTGCAGAGGAGTGGATCCGGAATACGGAGGACAATCTGCTGATGTCGAAGAACAACCCGGCTGGATGGGTTGAATTAGTGAAGAAGCAGCTCAAGGATAATGCCCGCAGTTGGTGGGATGCAGAGGAGGAGCTGTTGGTGAAACCTATACCTTGGGCTACTTTCAAGGCTAGGTTCGATGAGGAGTATTTCCCGAAGGTTGCCAGGAGGGAGATGTTGCAGCGATTCATTGATCTGAAGCAGGGAAATCTATCGGTGGACCAGTATCATCAGGAGTTCACCAAGCTGAGTCGCTTTGCACCGAAGATGGTGTAGGATGCCGAGGAGAGAGCTCAGAGGTTTCTGCAGGGTCTTTCCTTAGATTTGCAGAGCCTGATGTCTTCGTCAGATTTGGAGTCTTATCAGAAGTTGCTGATAGCTGCTAGAGGCAGGAGCTGATTGCGAGCCAGAAGAGAGGGCAGACTTCTGGAGCTGGGAAGAGGCCTATGGATCAGGTCAGAGCAGTGGTTAGGCCAGGGTTCAAGCCTAACCAGTCGGTGTAGTTCAAGAGGCCAGGTGGGCCTACTCAGAAGACTTTCCATTTCTGCGGCAAGACTGGGCATGTCAAGGAGTAGTGCAGGAAGATGCTGGGACAGTGCCTGGTTTGTGGTGATCCTACTCATGTCATGAAGGATTGCCCGAAGTCCAATCAGCCATGGAGAGGACCAGTTGCAGCTCAGCCGTTGCAGCAGAGAGCACCAGTTCCTGTTGGACGTGGGACAGCCCTTGTTCCGCAGAAACAGGCTTTTCAGCAGGCTTTTCAGCCGAGGAGGTAGTCCTTCCTGATGACTGCAGTTGAGGCTGAGGCTGAGGATGAGGTTATTGCAGGTAACCCTCAGTCTAGTTTGTTTTTCTTTCCTTAGTTAATCTTGTTTGTTAGCATAGTGCTTGGTTGCTAGAATATATTATGTTTGCTAGAATAGGATTTGATTGTTAGTTTGTTTTTTTAGGTGTGATTTTGGTTTGCACATTCCCTGCACGAGTCCTCTTCGACTCTGGTGCATCGATGTGCATTATATCCCGGAGCTTTGTGGACAAGCATTCCTTGTCGACTTCCCCTCTTCCCAAGAGTTGGGATATCGTTACAGGGAATGGAGTGATCTCGGTGCATCGTGGTTGCAAGTCTTGTCCTTTGGTGGTCTGTGGGCATGAGCTTTACGCTGACCTTATTGTCCACGACATCATCAACTATGATGTCGTCCTTGGGATGGACTGGCTTGGGAGTTTCTACGCCACGATCGACTGCCGACAGAAGAAGGTGGTTTTCGAGATTCCAGGTCATCCTGTGTTTGAGTTCAGTCGAGGTACCAGTTTGCTTGGTCCTGTCAGATTTTCAGCCAAGCTGGTGGAGATCGTTGCCTTGCAGATGGAGCAGAGCAGACCAGCTGTGGTGAGAGAATTCGACGACGTCTTCCCCGAGGAGATGTCAGGACTACCGCCCGATCAAGCTCTTGATTTTTCGATTGATCTTATTCCTGGAGCGCAGCTAATTTCGAAGGCACCGTATCGTATGGCTCCAGCAAAGTTGGAAGAGTTGCGTAGGCAGCTGGATGAGCTTTTGCAGAAGGGGTATATAAATCCTAGCGTGTCTCCGTGGGGAGCACCAGTATTGCTGTTGAAGAAGAAGGATGGTTCGCGGCGTATGTGCGTGGACTCCAGGGAGCTGAATACCGTCACCATCAAGAATAGATATCCATTGCCTCGTATAGATGACATCTTTGATTTGCTTGGAGGATCGAGAGTGTTTTCTAAGTTGGACCTGAGGAGTGGCTATCACCAGCTGAAGGTGAGGAAGGAAGATATCCAGAAGACAGTGTTCAGGACGAAGTATGGTCACTACGAGTTCGTGGTTATGCCTTTCGGTGTAACCAATGTGCCCGCAGTTTTTATGAACCTGATGAATCTGATCTTCTACGACTTTCTAGATAAGTTTGTCGTTATCTTTATTGATGACATCTTGATCTATTCAAGGTCGGAGGAGGAGCATACTGAGCACTTGAGGACAGTTCTGAAGATTTTGAGGAAGCATCGGCTGTATGAGAAGTATTCCAAGTGCGAGTTCTGGCTGGATAGAGTTGCCTTTCTTGGGCATGTGGTGTCAGCAGATGGTATACCCGTGGATCCAGAGAAGATTAAGGCTATCAGAGAGTGGCCGGTTCCACAGTCAGCATCTGAGATCATGAGTTTTCTTGGGCTAGCAGGATATTATCGGCGCTTCATTAAGGACTTCTCCTGTATTGCAAAGTGATCGCTTCACAATGTAACCCAAAAAGAGCGACCGTGTAGTTTTACCGCAAGCGCACGGTGTAGCGGCGAGCGGGTTATCAAACACAGGGAGGACGAATGATGGTGTCTTCTCCGAACAACCTGGCTATAGGAACATAAAAGATGGAATTTGCCTTTTGGCGATCCTGTCACAATCGTCAGACAAAGTGTAGAGATATAAAATCAAATAAAAGACGCCTAAGGAATGGGGAATCCCCGCTACTCATCGTATCTCGTCAATGTAATTCATTGGCGTCTCAATTGCTAGGGTAGAATTTCGGATGAACTAGTTGCAACTGAATGTAGAACCTAGCTCACGCTCTCGCGCTATTGCCGGTCTATAGCTAACCTAGGGTTGGGTCCAATCTCTTGCAAACCCTAGCTTAGGCAAGCTAGCATTGGGATCAACATCATCGTTCAATCGCGTCCCGAGCCCACTCGCGTGCAAACTCGGTCCGCTACCTAGGTTGGGATAGTTCCTACCCGTCCAATCTCTTGCAAATGGGTATCTGCATGGAATTGCAACCGAGAACCCTAGTATCGGTCTAATCTCTTGCAAACTGATACTACGGAAACTCAATTTCAACCCAATTCGGATTTCTAGGGTTTCCTATCGAATTGGGATCCAATCTCTTGCAAATCCCAATCGATATAAACACCTAGTTATCCGTGTTAAATCGATCCCAAACTAACCCTAATAGCAATTCTAGCAATATTTCTACCAAATCATCACAAATCAGAAATTGGGCTCGTATGGTTCATCCCCACGCCCCAAGACGTAAGGACTACTCACAATTCATAGCACAATTACAAAAATAATCAATGGAATTAACAAGAGAATTCATCACAATATTCAAATAAGCAATAAAAATAGTATTTTTTAAAGGAGAGAGAGACAAACCAATAGAGTTCTCCAAGAATCCAACAAAAATAAACTTTTCTCTCCTCTCCAATCACAATAATCAAAAGCTAAAAAGTTTAATCTAAAAAGCTGCAAAAAGTAAAGGGAAAAGCTCTTTAACCTAGGTCAAAAACTGGGGTTAAATACCCCCCAAAATCGTCCAAAAAACTGTGACCAAAATGCCCCTGCGCAGCCTGAAAATCGCAATTTACGCTACAGGCAGCGCGGCTCACTCGGCCGAGTGACAAAAGTCGCTCGGTCGAGTAAGAAACCCTGAAAATTTCCAGTAAGTCTGGGTCTTCGGGGGTCTTCTCTTTGGGGGTCGTTCGGCCGAGTGAGTTGTAGTCACTCGGCCGATGGCTTCTATACACTCGGGCGGTCGGCATTTTCCACTCGGCCGAGTGGGTCTTCTGAAGCTCAGGCAGATGAAAAACAGTAAGTCGGCTCTTTTGGATGGGCGTCGTCTGAATGCCACTCGGGCGGTCGGCATCTCGTCACTCGGCCGATGTGGCTTCCGATGCTCGGCCGAGTGCACATATGAAGCGTGTCCGATCTGGCCGGCCGAGCGGGGTCTCGCTGGTCGGCCGAGTGACTCCTTCACTCGGCCGAGTGAGACACCAAAAATGCCCAAACAGCTTGTTTTTGCCTCCTCGTCGCTCCTGCGACGTTCTTTCTTCTTCCGCTCCTCTCCAATGGCGAAATACCCCTCGGGGAGGTCATCGGTGACACTCTGGAGTAGGCGTATCTTGGGATCACTCCAAATCGCTCCAAATCACCTGAAATACGACAAAAACAACAAATCGTGAAAAGTATCGCAATATCGTCTATATGTCGTGAAAAACATGATTTGAGCGATCTAAATGGCATGCAAATATGCGGGAAAAAAGTGTAAAATATGGAGTGATCAAAATCACCCAAGCTTACCTCTTACTCGTCCTCGAGGAAGATAAGTAAAAGGCGAACCCGGTGGATTTCGAAAACGAAAACGACGGGAAAATGGAAAACGAAAAAAAACGAAGACGATAGAAGAAAGCGAAGAGGGAAGCTGCTAGATCATTTTCTCAGGACGTGGGTTTTGCTCAATCATATAGCATGCACCGAATGTAAAAACACATGTCAAAGAATTTTATTTCGATATCATAGTATAATGGTGCAAATAGAAATAGAAAACCCAAGAATATTGATATATCATGAAAAACGGAATAATTTTAGAATTAACATCGTCTGAATCATTTAAAGCGGTATACAATATCACAGATCACACACTTTTCAATTGAATGCTTTCTATGAGGAGTATAAGAATATCACGCAATAGAATAGACAGAATAGAAAAGCATGGATTTCATGAAATGAGTGCTAGGCATAGATTTCTGGATTTCGTGAAGCTAAAAATAATCTCACCGAGTATAGAATATTACTTAGCCTAGGTTGTCGTGCAACGTCAAGTAGTCACTCTCTCACACATCAATGGATTCTCTCCCCCAAGCTTATCTATAAGCGTGGTGGCATAAAAAAAATATTTACATCCCCATTTCTATAAAGATCCAAAAGTGATAAAAATAGAAACAAAAAGGGGGAAAGAAAGAGAGAACATGAGATGGGATCTTTTATTGAGGTTCTTTTCTCTTTTCTTTTCTTTTTCTTTTCTTTTTCTCCTTTTTTCTCTCTCTTTTTTTTTGAATTCATATATACACAATGATCTCAATCAAAGAGAAATAAGGAGATACAAGAATTTTTTTTCTTTTTCTTTGTTTTTGGGGAATTTAGAGCTAGGAATTAATAGCGGGGGAAATGCCATATATTAGAATCGCTAAGGGGAGATTCACCAATGATTTTAAAATAGAGAAATGATGTTCAAGATATGTGGAGAAAGAAATAAATATGTCTCTCAGTTCACTCTATAGGACGTGCATGACAACTTCAGCAGGGTAATCTAATCTACTCAGTTTCGATCACAAAAAAGCTAACTAATCCAGATTCATCATAGCTAACATCATTCAATCATCCTGAAGTGAAATGTACAAATCATGCATATAGAAGTGATATAGGAAAAGAAAACGGTACTCCAGATATAAGCATTCAATGCGTGAATCTTGGTGTGTTTTCTGCGATAGCATACATATGAATATTCAGACTCAGCTAATAATAAAATTTCATCCATTTTCATGCGGAAAAAGTGTGGGTTACTATCTCTAAATGCAAGGCAAATCATAGCATATGATATCAGAAATAAAGTCTAAGACATGACAAATATAGCATGCATATATAGAGAAAGCTAACGCCACGTAATCATCATCACAGAAAAGTCATCTCTAGCATGAGATCAAAAAGAAATAAAGATAAAGGGAAAATGAAACTAATTACAATGCAACACACAAAGAAAATAAGAAAAACGTGATGCATGGTAAAAAGAAGAAAAAGTGATGAAACTGAGTGCAAGTGCGGAAAATGGCGTGAAAAAACTAAAAATAAAGGTGGTAAATCGAAAAGAACGTGAGAACTCACTCCCCCAAGCTAAAGTGCACATTGTCCTCAATGTGCGAAGTGTGGCACACCGAGAGACGCGTAAAGTGAGGGGAAGGTGAGGATGCATGCATGATGAAAAAGAAATAAAATAAAATAAATGAAAAATATGATGCAGACATGATGCATGCAGATATAGGAGTGAATACGATATAAAAGTGTGACACCAAAAACTCTCCCTCTCTGCCAAAAATGATATATAAATATATGATCAAAATGTGAATCCAGAACAGTGAGGGGAGGGGGGTGGGCAAAAGCGTCAGGACCCAGCAGAGACGGGCAGCACGACGGCAAAAAGATCAATGGCATCAAGGGTGCCTAAGAAGGTGGTGCTGCGCCGTCTCCATCCTAAGGCGGAGGTGGTGGTGGTGGTGGTGGGGGAACAGAATGCTGAGAGGGTGTGGGTGTGGGTGTGGTAGCAGGCTGGGTGTGTAGGATCCTGTCCAAAACAAAGTTAGGATCGATAATATGAAGTTTAGACTTACGCTTGCGTATGCGGCACGGTAGTCTACGAACTTCGCCTTCGGATTCGCCACGACGGATCGAGTCTTCTCACGAACGGAGTAAGGCTACTAATCCACAATCTAAATCTCTACTTTAGATTAAGAACTTGGATGGAGGAAGAGAAAGGATTTCTGCAGAGCTTCGCTATGATGAAGTTGCATGCATGAATTTCATGCAAAAGGTGTAAGAAATGGCTTACCCTTGGGTCTTATTTATAGCCCCCAAGGTAGTTATTTTAGGGTAAGTTGTTCCTTTGGAACAACTTAATTAAGGTGTACCATGATACATGGCACATTATAAGCTTAAGTTGTACCATATGCATGGTACAACATAAGCTTAAGATATTCCCCCTTTATTAGCCATATGTCGCATGCACTTATGCATATATAATGCGACTTTCCCACTCATCCAGAGATCCTCTCCGCAAGGGAACAGATTCTCTTTGCACACGACTTCGTGTACGCGACGTTCGAGGTCCGTATTCCCTCGTACATACCCTACAAGGGTGTACTAACGTCTTCCATATCCAACATCTCCCACTCACACTTGAGGGGATTGTAAGAGAACATCTTTCTCTTAGTTCTTTCATCTATCATACCGAGAAATAGACCGTGCGACCGTCATGCACGTAGAGTCTGTTGTTGTGCACTTGTTAGAGATACACAACGACCTCGAAGGTGCAAGGTTGAGTAGTTCAACGCATGCTTTACCCTAGATTATTTCTTCACATTTCTTATACTTTATATTCAACAATTGAATCCCATCTGGATTACAATTGGCTGGCCAGCTTTGAATCTTTAAAGTCCAAATGCGAATATGAAATCAATCTTCCTCTTCTTGCGAACCTTCTGATCTTGACTAGACTCGCTTTTCTAACGTGCCCCGCCGAGCCGAATTATCATAGCCCATAAGTAACACGCTAAGATAGCGATCATTTCGTCAAATCTAAAGGAACCAATTGGAGTCCTTGAGGGTAAGAGTTAAGACCCATATGGCCTTTGAGTTTCACATAATAGCAAACACTATTGCTACTAACTCAGTGGTCGAAATGCATACGTGGTATGAACACGTATTACAACATCACTCCTTTCCCAGGGAGAGTATGTCTTAATGATGTTGTACGGATGAAAAGATCAGACACCACAGTGACTATCTTTTTGAGTCCCCTTACTACTCGTGAAATATTCACGGACTCTCATCCTGCATAAGACAGATAGGAAAAAATTCCTATGAGATCTCTTTCAAATATCCTTGTGATACAGATCTCAGATCTTTTGTAAGCATCCATATGATGCAGATCTTTCATTCGACTATCTTGTTTAAGTTATGACTCTAAATCATTCGTCTAATGATTTTGACTTTAAACTAGTCTCATCTCTATCTTATCCATCTGATAAGATAAGGCGGTTGCTCATGTGAGAGAGCCAACCTTAATCTGTCCGACACACACACAATTCAGCTGAGATTTCAAAAATGTACACAAACATTTCTTAAGAAATTCATATGCAATGTTTGAAAAAAAAAGAACTTATTCTTTTATTAATTTTGATCATTTACAGACATGGGAATTTACATTGGTACAACTCAGCTCTTACGCAATCCTTGAGATGATAAGTGTTTGTAAAACACATCTCTGGGGATCGCCTTTGTAAGCGGATCCGCTATCATCTCATGCGTAGATATGTACCTTATGTCTACCTTCTTGGTCTTATCATAGTCTTTTGCAAATTTGTAGCGGATATCTATGTGTTTGGTCTTACAATGGAATTTCGGATCTTTGACATAGGCTATAGATGCTTGACTGTCGCTGTGTATAGGTACAGCACCTGAGTCACTTGCATTAATTAGCCTGTCTAAGAACTTCCTAAGCCAAACAGCCTCTTGAACTGCCATGCTAAATGCTACAAACTCGGCTTCCATGGTTGAAAGTGCGATGCAGGATTGTTTCTTGCTACTCCAGGATATTGCACCAGATCCGAGTAGAAAAACATATCCTGAGGTCGATCGTCGCTCATCGAGATCACCCGCCCAATCAGCATCAGTGTAGCCTTCGAGCCTCAAGGCATCTCCTTGATAGCATAAAGCAAAGTCTGCAGTTCCTTTGAGATACCGCATTATCCTCTTAACCGCTTTCCAGTGTACTTGCCCTGGGTTGGATTGGTAACGACTTACCATTCCAACGGCAAAACAGATGTCCGGTCTTGTACACATCATAGCGTACATTAGACTACCAACTGCACTGGAATATGGAACTTTTTACATAATCTCCTTCTCTTTTTGGTTCTTTGGACATGATTTCAGACATAAATTGTCGCACTTGCTTATTGGAGTATCAATGGACTTGCAGTCCTGCATGTTAAAACGTTCTAGAACCTTCTTTATATAAGTCTCCTGTGAAAGAGAAAGAAGTTTCTTTGAACGGTTCCTTGAAATCTTAACTCCAAGGATATATGCGGCTTCTCCCATGTCTTTCATCTTAAAAACTGATGAAAGCCAAGCCTTGATATCCATCACAAAGCCCTTGTCATTTCCGGCTATTAAAATGTCATCTACATATAGAGACATAATAACATACTTGTTCTTATTCCTCTTGATATATACACAGTTATCTTCATCAAGCATGGAAAATCCATTTGATAAGACAACCTCTTGAAATCGTATATACCATTGCCTCGAGGATTGTTTAAGACCATATATGGATTTAAGAAGTTTACAAACCTTATGTTCGTTTCCTTCTTTTACAAACCCTGTTGGTTGTTCCATATATATCTCCTCGTCCAATTCTCCATTGAGAAAGGCAGTCTTTACATCCATTTGATGTAATTCGAGGTCTAAGCAAGCTACCGTTGCCAGAATCAGGCGAATTGAGGTAAAACGAACAACAGGTGAGAAAGTCTCTTCGTAGTCTATCCCTTCCTGTTGCGTAAAACCTTTCGCGACAAGGCGAGCTTTATATCTGTCAATAGAGCCATCAGCCTTATGCTTGATCTTGAGAACCCATTTGTTCCCAATAGCTCTACGTCCTCTGGGTAAGTCAACCAAGTCCCAGACTTGGTTAACTTTCATAGATTCTAACTCCTCTTGCATCGCTTCCATCCATTTGTCTTTAGCAGGGCAGGATACGGCCTGTTTGAAAGTAGCAGGCTCGTCATCTTCTTGTAGTAAAGTCATAAAGGTTTGCGGAAATTCATCCTCAAATCTTAGAGGAGCCAACCTTGTACGACTACTACGTCGTATTTGAGATTCTTCAAGTCCTTGTTGACTTGAATTTAGATCAATTCTAATATCACTCCCACTTGGAATGTCGTTAGAATTGCTCCCACTTGGATCATTATTCCCGTATGGAATAGGATAATCGTCATTCGTATAATCCATTGGTGAAGGTTGAAACGTATTTTCATTTTCACCAAGAATTCTCCCACTCGAATGAGGTAATCCTTCTTGATCATAAATCTCAAATAGAGATAAGTCCTGACTTATCTCGCCCTGTCTTGGAAACTCGTTTTCCAAGAAAGTGACATCCCTCGACTCAAACTCAATTAGCCCACCATTGTCTTCCTGACTAATAAAAACATAACCTTTGGAGTTTTCTGTGTATCGTATAAAGATACATTTCCTTCCCCTTGGCCCAAGTTTGCCATACTTATGGGAGGAAATATGTGCGTAGGATGCACAACCCCAAGGTTTCAAAATGTTTAAGTCAGGAGACCTTTGGTTCCACAACTCATAAGGAGTGGAGCTAACTGATTTCGAGGGTACGCGGTTTAAAATGAAAGTGGCCGTCAATAATGCATCACCCCAAAAGGTGATTGGCAAGTTAGCTTGCACCATCATTGAACGGACCATTTCCATTAAAGTCCTATTTCTCCTTTCTGCAACACCGTTTTGTTGAGGAGTATAAGGCATAGTTACCTGATGTACTATGCCTTTTTCATCACAAAGTTCCTTAAAACTTATTGATTGATATTCACCGCCCCTATCGGTTCGCAAGGCCTTAATCTTGCGATCTAATTGATTCTCCACTAAACTCATATAGTTTTTAAAGCAAGCCAAAGCTTCACTTTTGTGGGATATCAAATAGATATGTCCGAATCGGGTGAAATCATCAATAAAAGTGATGAAATAGGACTTTCCGCGTCTTGTCTTGACATTCATCGGAACACATATGTCCGAATGGATAAGCTGTAATGGAACCTCGACCCTTGTGCCAGTTCCAAACGGCTTGCGACAAGATTTCCCCACAAGGCAATGTTCGCAGGTCGACATTTCAACCTTTGAAACATTGGATAGAAGGCCACGTTTGGCAAGTCTATCCATACGCGTTGGTCCAATATGACCAAGCCTTGCGTGCCAACAATTCACATCAGACTCATAAGTCTTAGAATTTGTAACAAGGAAATTTTCATTTCATGAGGAATCATACATTGTACTCATTACAATAAATCCTTTAAATACAAACCCAGTACCAATAAGAGTATTATTACAACTTAAGTCCACATTACAATCATGAAAAAACCAGTTATAGCCAAGACCCATTAATACAACCACAGAAATTATATTCCTTCGAATATCTGGAGCGAAGAGGACATCATGAAGTAGGAGAGTGCGGCCGTTGTCCAAGACTAGCTTGCAAGTCCCAACGCCTTTCACTTCAACACGTGTGTTGTTTCCTACATAGATCCACTTCGTTCCTTGGGGTATCCGGTGATACTCCACGAAGGACCGTCTGTCCCTTGCTATGTGGTCGGTGGCACCTGAATCAATTATCCAAAATGGATTAGATTCCACAAGAAATATTGAACTAGAAACACATATGTAACTAGTATATTTACAAGTTACCTCGTCGCCTCCACTCGTACACGAACGAGCATAGTGACCGAGCTTGTTGCACTTGAAGCACTTGATCCTCTTCAAGTCTTTCTTCTTGTGCCATTTCTTGTGCCCACCCTTATGTTTGGGTTTCTTGGTAGACTCAGGTTGCTTATTACGTTCATTATTGAACTTCGAACGATTTTTCCGTTTCTTTCCCCCGTGTGAGGAACTAGCAACCATGTGCACTTCTGCACTTGGCTTGGCAGCCGCAAGCCGCTCTTCCTCTAATTCGAGGTGCTTGGAAACATCGCTGAAGGTCTTGATGCTCTCATTGTGAGTGAGATGCATCTTCATTTGGTCCCACCCATTTGGTAGGGAACGTATGACTGCTTGGATTTGTTGCTCATCCGTGAGCACATGACCTGCGTCCTTTAACTCTGATATAAGGTTCGCCATATGTCGCAGATGTTTCCCCATGGAATGATCTGGACGTTTCTTATATGTATCGAACTTTATAGTTAAGGCGCGAAGCTTGGACACCGATGTGCCACCGAACTTCTCCTCTAGCTTGGACCATATGTCCATGGCTAGGTCATGTTCTCGGAAGATGCGCATTATGTCATCAGCCATACTGCTTAATAACGTAATGCGCGCTATCTTATTCTTCCGAGACCAAGCATCAAAAGCTTCCTTGTCTCTTCGGTGTTGGGCCGTAGTACCCAACTCCGGTTCAATCATAATGTTCTTTAGAGTTTCGAGCACTTCTTGCTCCTCTAGAACGTATTGTATCTTAATGGACCAAAGTTTGTAATTATCGTCGTTGAGTTTTTCACCTTTGTTTAACTCAGCGACGATATTCTTTGAAGCGGAAGACATTTTACTTTTAAAATGCTGCAAAAGACATAAAAACCGAAGGTTCGATCAAAAACACATTGCATAAAATTCTTAAAATATAACTCCCATTTGAAATTATATTATATTTGATAAGTTACTTTCGAAAAATATTGAAGATGTTGTTCTAGAATCGAAAATGTCTCTTTGATTCCAATCACCATCTAGAAAAACCTTCAATATTCCCCCATCACTTATCAAACAATAGTACTCTTATAGTACTAGCAGCGGGAAAACGAGTTTGAAAACGTATTTTTCAAATATAATTCCCACTTGAAATGATAATAGAATATCCCATATGGATAGTTCTAAAATCAACTCCCACTTGGAATGATATTCATAATTTGATAAGTTACTTTCGAAAAATATTGAAGATGTTACTCTAGAGTCGGAAAGGTCACTATGTTTCCAATCACCATCTAGAGTAACTTTCAATATTTCTCCCTCACTTTATCAAATGTTAGTACTCTTATAGTACTTTGCAGCGGAAAAGCGTTTTTGAAAAACGTATTTTTCAAAAAATCAAAAGACATTGGCTATTCTCCGTAGAGTAGAGCACAACGTCATGATTACATTGGCTAATCTCCGTAGAGTAGAGCACAATGACTTGGCTAATCTCGCATGAAGTAGAGCACTATGGCTAGTCTTCAAGGAGTAGAGCCCAAAAAAAACTTCATTAAAATGTTAGTCCCGTATGAACTAATTGGCACTTTGGTTAGCCCCGTATGGACTAATCGACACATTCGAGTTTGACCAATGCCTTTTGTTACCCCGTATGGGTCATTTGGCAAATTTGCAATCGACCCAGACCTTCTGTCGGATTGGTCGACCAAAAACACCAAATTGGTCGACCAATTTTTGGTCTTGCAACTTCTTCCCGACCAGGGCCTCTGCCCTGGCCGGGGCTTGGCCAAGGGCCGGCCAGGGCCTCTGCCCTGGCCGGCCAGGGGCCTTGGCCCCCTCGGCCATGGCCTCTGCCCTGGCCGAGGCCAGGGCATTGGCCCTGGCCTCTGCCAAGGCCGACCGGCCGGCCCTGGCCACTGCCAGGGCCGCCTAGCCCTGGCAGTGGCCAGGGCGCCGGCCCTGGCCTCTGCCAGGGCCGGCAGGCCTTGGCCAAGGCCGGCCATTGCCGGCCTGGCCTTGGCCGGCCACTGCCGGCCTGGCCTTGGCCGGCCATGGCTTGGCCATGGCCGGTCATGGCCAAGGCCATTTGGCATTGGACGGCCATGGCCCCTTTGGCCATGGCCGGCCACCCCCTTTGAATGGGGTTGCCGCACATACTCCTCCCCCTTGATGGGGTGGTCGCCGGTGGTTATTGGCCGTAGCCAACCCCCTCCGCAAGTGGAGGGGAGGTGCATAGCCTTCATAGCCCATTTGGCCATGGTGCACATGCACCAATTTCCTCTTACCCGATGGAAATAACTACCATCATCTTCCTCGATGAAGCACCCGTTCGTCGAGAAATTAGTTATTTCCTAATGGCCGTGTGCCAAAAATGAAAAATAACATACTACGTGAACGGTCGGTTCTTCCCGTCACGGAGAGTTCCTACCATATCCGTAATGATAGGAGACCCTAACGTGAAAAGAACAACCGCTGTGTTCTCTCCGTCACGAAGCGTTCCTACCATATCCGTAATGGTAGGAGACCCATTCGTGAAAAAGACAACGACTCGTTCATAGTTTCGACGGGGCGATGGTTTGACCGGGGCGAACCCATATGGCTCTGATACCAATGTAGGATCCTGTCCAAAACAGAGTTAGGATCGATAATATGAAGTTTAGACTTACGCTTGCGTATGCGGCACGGTAGTCTACGAACTTCGCCTTCGGATTCGCCACGACGGATCGAGTCTTCTCACGAACGGAGTAAGGCTACTAATCCACAATCTAAATCTCTACTTTAGATTAAGAACTTGGATGGAGGAAGAGAAAGGATTTCTGCAGAGCTTTGCTATGATGAAGTTGCATGCATGAATTTCATGCAAAAGGTGTAAGAAATGGCTTACCCTTGGGTCTTATTTATAGCCCCCAAGTTAGTTATTTTAGGGTAAGTTGTTCCTTTGGAACAACTTAATTAAGGTGTACCATGATACATGGCACATTATAAGCTTAAGTTGTACCATATGCATGGTACAACATAAGCTTAAGATATTCCCCCTTTATTAGCCATATGTCGCATGCACTTATGCATATATAATGCGACTTTCCCACTCATCCAGAGATCCTCTCCGCAAGGGAACAGATTCCCTTTGCACACGACTTCGTGTACGCGACATTCGAGGTCCGTATTCCCTCGTACATCCCCTACAAGGGTGTACTAACGTCTTCCATATCCAACAGGGTGTGGGTAGGGGTTGGGGTGGGTACCTGCTGGGTGGGTGTGGGTGTGGGTACGCGAGGGAGCCGGTCGAGAATCTGCGTGAGGCAATAGTGACTGCCTGGGAGAAGGTCGAAACGGCTGGCCATGGTGGTGACGGTGGCAGACATGGTCCTAAGGTCGCCTCTGAGGGCACTCACCGCCCCCTCGAGAGCACGAATGCTCAGAAGTACAGTGTCGGGGGGAGGTGGTGCAGTGGGACGCACCTGTCGGTGCTGTGCAGGACGAGGCTGGCGTACACGGGTGGTGTAGGTGATGGGCTCAGCAGGCACGTGGAGGTAGGGTGCTATGCTCACAAGTGTGGGCCTAGCCTCAGGGCGAGGCTGGGACGCAGGCTGGCGTGAAGTGGAAGCAACAGCAGTGGAAGTGGAGTATAAGAGTGGCGACGAGGCGGCCAGAGAGGTAGGTGACACAGAAGTGAAGACAGACGTCACCACACTCTCAGAAAGTACGGCTGTGGTGGGGACAGAAGTGACTACCGCTGGGGAGGAAGTGTGTGGACCGAAAGGCGAAATCCCAGCGGAGATCATGCTAGCCATGGTCTCCACGACCGCAGCAAAAGAGGGCTCTCCACTCTCAACAAAGGTCAGTGGGCGCTCTGGAAGTGCAGAGCAAAGGGGCTCAACGGACAGAGGGCCAGCAGGAGTGGTGGTGGTGGTGGTGAGCGTGGAGGTAGCGGCAAGGTCAGTGGTGGCAGCAGGCGTGGTGGTGGTGGGCTCAGCAAGTGTGCTCCCGACACTGGCAGAAGTGGAGACAGAAGTGTCAGGAGCGGTAGAAGGTGAGGGACAGGCTGAGGGGCCACGGGGTCAACGGGCACAGCTGGGTCAGCGGGTGCAGCGTGGGCAGCGTGGGCCTGCTCGGCCTGCTCGGCCTCGAGCACGTATGCGGCGGGGATCAGAAGATCCATCGCCGGGAGCCAGTCCACCTGGGCCGGTGCAATCTGTGTCCGAGCTGGGCTCGGAAGAATCATGTAATCGGCACCGTAGGGGCCGTGCAGCCAGACCCAGTGTCGCTCACCGTGCGGATGAAGCATCTTCATCCGGGCCATAATGTCTATGGACAATGAAGTGGGGCCCGGAGAACGACGCAAATCAGCCGGTAGGTCCTCGCCGGTCATCAAGGTGAGCAGGGTGATCAGACCGCCGCAGCATATCGGTGAGCGAGCGCCCACCGATACGATGATGCGGTCCAAAAACCAGCTCGCGATATCAATCACGACGGCGGGGACCAACTCGTCACTGTCCCTAGCTAGAACTCTGGGACGCGTCATCGCATAGAGCATATAAAGCTCTAGCGTGGACATCTTCCCAGGCTCATACCTTGCCAAAAAGGTAGTCGCCATAAGGCGCTGAGCTATGCGGAGGCAGGGATGGACTATGAACGAGGCCTTGGCCCTACTAGGGTCAAAGGCGGCAGGTAGACCCGTGATCCGGGCCCAGAAGGCGCCAGAATCAAACGAAGGTGGGGGAATGTGAGTGGGGGCGTAACCACGGTCGGCCCCGGGGACATCGGGCCACGAGAAGAATGCTCTCATCATACCGAGAGTGACCTGGCACTCCCGGTCCATGAACCTAAACGAGCATCCCTCGTCGGTCCGGGCGATAGAACTAAGGACATCAAGTGTCGGACGGAGAAACGTGTCCGCCGACACCTGGAAGAAATCTCGCCAGCCCACGTTGTCATACAACGTGAGCATCCCCTCGAGTACCCCCAGGTGTCCTAGGTCTGCAAGGTGTGCGAACCTAGAGGGTACGATCGAGCGCTGGGAAATGCGCTCGAAGACGACGCGGTGTGCGTCGTCTCAGAACGTAATCCCGAGCGGCCCGACAAGTGGAGCCGGTGGCGGTGGTACAGGTTGTGGGATGGCAGGGAGTGGCTGTGCGGGGTGTGCGGGCTGTGCGGGCTCTGCAGGCTGTGCGGGGTGTGCGGGGCATGCAGGCTGTGCTGGGTGGACAGGGTGTGGTGGAGTAGGTGGAGGAGAGTCCTCCACCTCGTGGGAGGGGCCGGCATCATCTGACCGCTTCCGCTTGGCGGAAGCTCTCCTCGACCTCGGCCATGTCCGGGGTGGCATATGGCCCCCAGGTTCTCACCAAATATGTGAAAAACGTGGCATGCGTAAAATAAAGGAAAGAGTATGTAACGGCCTGTTTTTTTTTCTAGTCGTATTTTGGCCATTGTGTGTGTATTTTTACTTCCTTGTCCTAGTTATTTCCGTCCGTGAGATTTTCGTCCGTACGTTGACGCGAGCGCGTCTATATTTTAAGTTTTACCGTGGCGTAACTATTGGCCGAGTGGCCATAACTATTTACTAAATAACTATTTGCTACTAACAAAATTTAAAATCACAAAATTAATTTTTAACTAAAGATTAATTTCAAAATTAACTTATTATTTTTGAATAATTTCATTTTACTATATTACTTTTCCTCACTTACTATTATCATTAACATGTCGGCAACCACCTTCCCCCTTCAAATTCAACGCCAGCACACATATTTCATCATCCAACCTCCCCCTTGTCTGTAGATGGAACATCAACAAAATTAATTCCCCAACCTATTGCCATAGATCTATTTAGAGGAAACCTTCCTTCTCCCGTTCTTCATCACCCTCTCCTTCAATCAATCAACAGCGACAACCAAACAACACCAAATCAGCCGTCACCTCCCCCGTCCCTTCCCCATCAGCCACCACCAACAACCACAACAACCAGCAACACCCCCAACATCTCCACCACCTCTACCAATCTCCGCAAACCCCTTACAATCCAAAAATCAAAACAAAACAGAAATTGGAACCCAATCAACCAGAAATCAAGAACAATCCCAAACCCAACCCCCAAAATCAACCCAATCACAAACCAAGATCAACAAATCAACCACCTGGAAGCCGCTCGACGCCAGATCTCGGCTGCTCGCTGCCGACCACCGTGTCGAAGCCGCCGTGTGCCACCCTCGGATCCGGCCTCCCCGTCGCCGGAGATCCCGCAGGCCGCCGCCCCCTGCCTTGCGCCCCCGCCTCGCGGCCCCCGCCTCGCGCCGCCCCAGGCCGGCCGCCCCCGATCCGACCTCGCGCCGCCCGGACCCCAGTGCTGCGCCGCCCTCCAGGCCGCCGTGCGCCCCCGCCGAGCCCTAGCCCCGTGCACCCTTTGGCCTGCTGCAACGAAGAAACAAAAAAAAAAGAAAAAGGAAGCAGAGAGGACGAGAGTCAGAGAGAAGGGGAGAGTAACAGAGTGAGAGGGAATGGTTTAATAAGAGGTAAAGGGTTAGTTTATTAAGTTATAATATTATCTAAGTTTAGTTTTTAAATGAGTTAATTTTTGATTAAGATTATATATAAGTTAGTTATTTAAAAAAAAAGTTTCTGATATAAATTTTAATGAGTTACAGTGTAAAGATTAGTTATTAAGTTATGTTATAAAGTTAATTTAAAGTTATGTTTTGATTTCTTAAGTTAAGAAATTTTTATAATAAGTTTTAGTTATAGGTTAGTGTAACTTGCCCTCTTAACATACTATTAATTCGAGTAGCTAACTTGTTCGTAACACGTGTGAACCAGGTACCCCTACCGCTGACAAAAACGTGCCTTTTGCTACAAGGCGATTTTGGTAACTCATCGTACCCTTGACATGGGTCTTAAAACAATAACAAATGCATGCCAACCTAGTTTTATTTCGTTATCACAGTGTTTCCATTTTTGAACTGTTAGTTAAAATTGTATGGTACCGTATCGTAAATTGCACAGTATCGTAAAGGAAGCAGAATTGGGCTTCATGACATGATTGACAGAAAGTTGTAACTGGAAATGTGACATGCTAGAAAATTGCACCAACACTGGGTTTTGGGGTAACTTATAATAGCGAGGGTGCGGGAGCGACTAGTCCAGCCTTTGTTGTCACCGTGCGGGTTCTAGCAACCCATCATAGTAGCCGGTGACAACCATCACAGATCACAGAGTATTGCATAGTATTCATAGTATTCATAGCATAGTTCGCCCGGGTAGCACTCGTGGTAAGAGGTGGCCTCTTGGTTGCTCATTGCACCCCGCATTATAAGTCACGGTCTAGGTATCGGCACAAATAGACTCTTGTTACATAGTCACTTTTAATATTGCACTTTTAATTGCTAGAAATTGATGATGGATGTAAAACTACAAAGTTACCTTTCTGCTCTCTTTTTCCCTTACCAGTATTGTTTGCACTTTACCTCTTTACTTTTAGATTGCCATGCTTGTATATTTGTTTCAATATCCATGTATAGAGATACTTTGAGTTACGTCTGATCCTGGCGACCCTTCTCTTTGTGGTGGACTCGCCAGATATCTCACAGGTCGAGGAATTTGCACCAGAGGGCGCAGACGCTGAGTTTGTGGTTGAGTACGACCAGCAGGACCAGTAGGACCCTGTGTATTGAGAGTGAGTGTGAGAGATTTGCTATGTTGCTTTCAGTGTGGATTGATGTATCTTTTGAATTCTGTTATATTTTCCTTTCCTGTTAGCTGCTGGGTTGTAATAAGGTTGTAAAACCACTTTCATTATCAGTATTTTGGCGTATTTCTGCAACATAGCCTGTGTTGACTTCATTGGTGCCTAGCAGGACTTGTGCATGTTCCAAGCAGTAACGGGCCCCGTAAGTGGGTCGTTACAAGTTTGGTGGCCCATGCAGGTCCGCGCTAAAAGCCACATGAACAATACAGGAAGTTCAGAATATGTCGTATAAAAATACTTGATGGAACTGATCAAACCTTATGAAATGCAGATAAGCCATGGAAAGGAACACTTCGGGAAGCGAAGACAGTGCCTTTGGATCCGGGATCAACCACCCGAATGAGGGTCCCAACCAGAATGATGCTGGCAATGGAGCCAACAACGGTTCTGGCGCAACAGCATTCCCGACTGCACCGTTGTCTACAGAAGATTGCATGCGGGGCATGTATGCCCTTCATCAGCAGCTTGGACAGGCCTTGGAACAGGCTTTGCACAGAGAGCAACGAGCTGACCCAAGTGCTTATCACTTTCGAGGGATGAGCCCGAAGACCTTCGCAGGGACTGAGAGCCATCTTCAGGCGGAAGAATGGCTCAAGCGCATCACTGATGATCTGAGAGCATCTCAGATTCGAGAAGAAGCCTGGGTGGCTGTCGTCAAGAGGCAACTGACGGATGGTGCTAGAGACTGGTGGCAGGCGGTTGAAGACCGCTTGGGATTACCGATTTCGTGGGATGTATTTACAAGTACCTTCAACGCTCAGTACTTTCCCCCACACGCAACGATCAAGATGAGGAAGAAGTTCATCAACCTGAAGCAGGGTTCGATGACGGTGGATCAGTATGACGCTGAGTTCTCCAGGCTCAGCAGGTTTGCTCCAGAGATGGTTACAAATGCTTTGACTCGAGCCCAGCAGTTCCAGCAGGGGCTCAATATTGAGATTCGAAGGATGATGGTCGGTGCTAGCCCGACCACACATGCTGAAGTTCTGGCCATTGCTCGTAACCATGAGATGGTCGAAGAGGAGGAAAAGGAAGAACGCATGCTGGCAGCATCTGCGAGGCCCCCACCGACCCAAGCTGGGCCAAGCAGACGGCCACAGATGCACCGCCCTATTCAGCAGGTTCAGTTTAAGAGGCCAGGACCACAGCAGCAGGCCCTCCCGGTCTGCCACTTTTGCGGAAAGTCTGGACACTTCAAATCTGAGTGTCGAGCTTTTCTGGGCCTTTGTCTGGTGTGTGGAGAGACTGGGCACGTGGCTAGGAATTGCCCGCATCATAGGTCACGTGCTCCAGCTCCAGCTCCGATTCCAGCTCCAGCCCCTCGTGCTGCCCCGACTGGGATCGCCCCACAGCGACCACCACTGCCTCTACAGCAGAGGGTGTTCCAGCAGGTAAGGCAGCCACCACCGAGACGCCAGGCGTACACCATGTCTGTCGAAGAGGCCGAGGCCACCGGTGAAGTGATCACAGGTATAATACTTGCATTATTAGTATATCTTTTCTTTCATTAGCATTGGTTGCTTAGATTAGTGTTTGAACCTAGGTGTCGTGCTAGTAGCTGGGAATCCTGCCCTCTCCTTGTTCGACTCGGGAGCATCACACTGCTTTCTAGCGAGTCGATTCGTTCGCACCCATACCGTTCCTGTTACAACCTTATCTACCGGTTGGAACGTCAATACGGGTGGCGGAGTGATAAAGGCGACCAGTGGGTATCCTCAATGCCCTGTGGTGATTTGTGGGCGAGCTTTGTTCGCCGACTTTATGATGATTGATATCCCAAACTTTGATGCTGTATTCGGGATGGATTGGTTGGGAACTTTCCATGCCACCATCGACTGTTGTCGAAGGAGGGTAGCCTTCGACATTCCTGATCATCCGAAGTTCGAGTTCATTAGTGGGAGCAGATCTGTGGGACCGGTGAAATACAAGGCCAAGTCGACCGAAGCAGTAGCAGCCGCGATGGACGCTGAGCCCGAGATACCAGAAGTGGTTCGAGAGTTCTTGGATGTGTTTCCAGACGACCTTACAGGTTTGCCTCCGGATCGCACCCTTAAATTTGCCATCGAACTAATGCCAGGAGCCCAGCCTATGTCCAAGGGACCGTATCGTTTAGCACCATCTGAGCTAGAAGAATTACGGGTCCAACTTGATGATCTACTGAAGAAGGGATGGATACGACCCAGTGTATCTCCCTGGGGATCTCCTATATTGCTGGTGAAGAAGAAAGACGGATCCCTTCGTATGTGCGTTGACTACCGCGAGCTGAACAAAGTCACCGTGAAGAACAAGTACCCCCTACCGCGCATCGACGATCTTTTCGACCAGCTCGGTGGGTCAAGCGTTTATTCAAAGCTGGATCTGAGGACAGGGTATCATCAGGTGAAGGTGAAAGATGAAGATGTTCTCAAGACTGCATTCAGGACCAGATACGGACATTATGAGTACTTAGTGATGCCGTTTGGTGTGACTAATGCACCCGCGGTATTTATGAGTCTCATGAACCAAGTATTGTATGAATACTTGGATAAGTTTGTAGTGGTCTACATCGACGACATTCTCATCTACTCGAAGAATGCGGTGGAGCATGCAGAGCATCTCAGGAAGGTTCTCGAGACCCTGAGAAGACACCAGCTTTATGCCAAACTTAGCAAATGCGAGTTCTGGCTAAACGAGGTGGAATTTCTAGGCCACGTGGTGTCTGGAGCAGGGATTGCTGTTGATCCTGAAAAAGTAGCCGCTGTTCAAAACTGGCCAGTCCCCCGAACGGTGACCGAGATTCGAAGCTTCTTGGGACTAGCTGGCTACTACCGGAGGTTCATCAAAGACTTCTCGAAGATCGCGGGAGCCATGACGCGATTAACGAGAAAGGATGTGATGTTTGTTTGGTCGAAAGCATGTGAGGATGCTTTCCAGGAGCTGAAGAAGAGGCTGACGACTGCACCCATCTTGATCATTCCAGACCGATCAGGAGGATTCGAAGTCTTCTGTGATGCATCTGGTAAGGGACTTGGATGCGTGCTACATCAGCACGGTCGAGTCGTAGCATATGCATCCAGGCAGTTGAAGATCCATGAGAAGAACTACCCCACTCATGATCTTGAGTTGGCAGCAGTGATTTTTGCATTGAAGATTTGGAGGCACTTCCTATTGGGTGAGCACGTGAAGGTGTTCTCGGATCATAAGAGTCTGAAGTATCTCTTCACTCAGAAGGAGCTCAACATGCGTCAGAGACGATGGGTCGAGCTCATGGCAGATTATGACATTGACCTTCAGTACCATCCTGGGAAAGTCAATGTTGTACCGGATGCATTGAGTCGTCTTCCAGCAGTGATGACCCTTACGACTCAGTGGAGGTTGCAGCAAGAAATCCGAGACATGGGTATAGAAGTGATTCTACCAGGGATGACTGCATCTTTGATGGGCATGCATATCCAGTCGACCCTGGTAGAGAGGATCAAGTCTACTCAAATGGAGGATGAGAAGCTACGGAAGATTAGAGATCTGGTGATGGCAGGCCAAAGACCAGAGTTCAAGATTCATGCAGATGGGTCCATGAGGTTTGAGGACAGGATCTGTGTACCGTCTGGTGCCATTAGAGATGAGTTATTGGAGGAAGCTCACAGTTCTCCTTACTCTATACATCCTGGAGGTACCAAGATGTATCAGGATCTGTGACAGCATTACTGGTGGCATGGCATGAAGAGAAGCGTCGCACGGAGCGTAGCGAAGTGTATTGTGTGCCAACAGGTGAAGGCTGAACACCAGAGGACTGCTGGTTTGTTGCAGCCATTGCCCATTCCGGAGTGGAAATGGCAGCACATCACGATGGACTTCGTGACTGGTCTACCCAAGAGTTCAAAGCAGAATGACGCTGTCTGGGTGATCGTAGACCGATTGACCAAGACCGCGCACTTCATTCCTTTCAGAGTGGGCCAGTCTACAGAAGTATTGGCCAAGAAGTACATGGATGAGATTGTGAAGCTGCATGGAGTTCCTATCAGCATTGTCTCAGACAGAGACACCAGGTTCACATCTCGTTTCTGGAGGAGCCTTCAGGAGAGCTTGGGGACTCACTTGAGTTTTAGTACGGCTTACCATCCGCAGACAGATGGTCAGTCAGAGCGTACTATTCAGATACTAGAAGACATGCTGCGGGCATGTATGCTAGACTTCAAAGGATCATGGGAAGATAATCTCCATTTGGTGGAGTTTGCATACAACAACAGCTACCAATCTAGCATTGGTATGGCACCTTTCGCGGCACTGTATGGGAGAAAGTGCCGATCCCCCTTGAGCTGGGATGATGTAGGAGATCGAGAGTTGGTTGGTCCTGAGCTAATCACCGAAGCCGTGGATGTGGTTCGGATCATCAGAGAGAAGCTGCAGCTGGCTCAGGACAGGTACAAGCATTGGGCAGATGCAAAGCGTCGACATCTGGAGTTCCAGCCCGGTGATCATGTATTTCTGAAGATCTCGCCCAACAGAGGATTGATTCGCTTTGGTCGGAGAGGAAAGCTCAGTCCCCGATTCATTGGGCCTTTCGATATTTTGGAGCGAGTCGGAGAGGTGGCATACAAGCTTGCACTGCCCCCTGCCTTAGAGGGAGTGCACAATGTATTCCACATCTCGCAGTTGCGTCGATATGTGAGCGACCCGAGTCATGTCGTGGACTACTCAGAGATCGCAGTTCGTCCAGACTTGACGTACGAACAGCAACCCGTAGAGATCATTGATCGACGCCAGAAAGTCTTCAGGAACAGGACTATCGACCTAGTCAGAGTGATGTGGCGTCGCGACTCGCCAGGAGAGTCTACCTGGGAGCGAGAGGATGAAATGCGAGAACGTTACCCCTACCTTTTCCATGTCCTATAGAGAATTCCGGGGACGGAATTATTCTAAGGAGGGTAGGATGTAACGGCCTGTTTTTTTTTCTAGTCGTATTTTGGCCATTGTGTGTGTATTTTTACTTCCTTGTCCTAGTTATTTCCGTCCGTGAGATTTTCGTCCGTACGTTGACGCGAGCGCGTCTATATTTTAAGTTTTACCGTGGCGTAACTATTGGCCGAGTGGCCATAACTATTTACTAAATAACTAATTGCTACTAACAAAATTTAAAATCACAAAATTAATTTTTAACTAAAGATTAATTTCAAAATTAACTTATTATTTTTGAATAATTTCATTTTACTATATTACTTTTCCTCACTTACTATTATCATTAACATGTCGGCAACCACCTTCCCCCTTCAAATTCAACGCCAGCACACATATTTCATCATCCAACCTCCCCCTTGTCTGCAGATGGAACATCAACAAAATTAATTCCCCAACCTATTGCCATAGATCTATTTAGAGGAAACCTTCCTTCTCCCGTTCTTCATCACCCTCTCCTTCAATCAATCAACAGCGACAACCAAACAACACCAAATCAGCCGTCACCTCCCCCGTCCCTTCCCCATCAGCCACCACCAACAACCACAACAACCAGCAACACCCCCAACATCTCCACCACCTCTACCAATCTCCGCAAACCCCTTACAATCCAAAAATCAAAACAAAACAGAAATTGGAACCCAATCAACCAGAAATCAAGAACAATCCCAAACCCAACCCCCAAAATCAACCCAATCACAAACCAAGATCAACAAATCAACCACCTGGAAGCCGCTCGACGCCAGATCTCGGCTGCTCGCTGCCGACCACCGTGTCGAAGCCGCCGTGCGCCACCCTCGGATCCGGCCTCCCCGTCGCCGGAGATCCCGCAGGCCGCCGCCCCCTGCCTTGCGCCCCCGCCTCGCGGCCCCCGCCTCGCGCCGCCCCAGGCCGGCCGCCCCCGATCCGACCTCGCGCCGCCCGGACCCCAGTGCTGCGCCGCCCTCCAGGCCGCCGTGCGCCCCCGCCGAGCCCTAGCCCCGTGCACCCTTTGGCCTGCTGCAACGAAGAAACAAAAAAAAAGAAAAAGGAAGCAGAGAGGACGAGAGTCAGAGAGAAGGGGAGAGTAACAGAGTGAGAGGGAATGGTTTAATAAGAGGTAAAGGGTTAGTTTATTAAGTTATAATATTATCTAAGTTTAGTTTTTAAATGAGTTAATTTTTGATTAAGATTATATATAAGTTAGTTATTTAAAAAAAAAGTTTCTGATATAAATTTTAATGAGTTACAGTGTAAAGATTAGTTATTAAGTTATGTTATAAAGTTAATTTAAAGTTATGTTTTGATTTCTTAAGTTAAGAAATTTTTATAATAAGTTTTAGTTATAGGTTAGTGTAACTTGCCCTCTTAACATACTATTAATTCGAGTAGCTAACTTGTTCGTAACACGTGTGAACCAGGTACCCCTACCGCTGACAAAAACGTGCCTTTTGCTACAAGGCGATTTTGGTAACTCATCGTACCCTTGACATGGGTCTTAAAACAATAACAAATGCATGCCAACCTAGTTTTATTTCGTTATCACAGTGTTTCCATTTTTGAACTGTTAGTTAAAATTGTATGGTACCGTATCGTAAATTGCACAGTATCGTAAAGGAAGCAGAATTGGGCTTCATGACATGATTGACAGAAAGTTGTAACTGGAAATGTGACATGCTAGAAAATTGCACCAACACTGGGTTTTGGGGTAACTTATAATAGCGAGGGTGCGGGAGCGACTAGTCCAGCCTTTGTTGTCACCGTGCGGGTTCTAGCAACCCATCATAGTAGCCGGTGACAACCATCACAGATCACAGAGTATTGCATAGTATTCATAGTATTCATAGCATAGTTCGCCCGGGTAGCACCTGTGGTAAGAGGTGGCCTCTTGGTTGCTCATTGCACCCCGCATTATAAGTCACGGTCTAGGTATCGGCACAAATAGACTCTTGTTACATAGTCACTTTTAATATTGCACTTTTAATTGCTAGAAATTGATGATGGATGTAAAACTACAAAGTTACCTTTCTGCTCTCTTTTTCCCTTACCAGTATTGTTTGCACTTTACCTCTTTACTTTTAGATTGCCATGCTTGTATATTTGTTTCAATATCCATGTATAGAGATACTTTGAGTTACGTCTGATCCTGGCGACCCTTCTCTTTGTGGTGGACTCGCCAGATATCTCACAGGTCAAGGAATTTGCACCAGAGGGCGCAGACGCTGAGTTTGTGGTTGAGTACGACCAGCAGGACCAGTAGGACCCTGTGTATTGAGAGTGAGTGTGAGAGATTTGCTATGTTGCTTTCAGTGTGGATTGATGTATCTTTTGAATTCTGTTATATTTTCCTTTCCTGTTAGCTGCTGGGTTGTAATAAGGTTGTAAAACCACTTTCATTATCAGTATTTTGGCGTATTTCTGCAACATAGCCTGTGTTGACTTCATTGGTGCCTAGCAGGACTTGTGCATGTTCCAAGCAGTAACGGGCCCCGTAAGTGGGTCGTTACAGAGTATACCGTGACATGCCGCGAGAGCAAAGTAATGGAAGCGTGCGAAGACGACGCCTCTACGTAGCCCAAAACAATCCCCGGAAGCTCCCCTGGGCTCCCCTAAGCTCCCCAAATTTACCAGCGCATAAAACGAAGAGATTAGCGTGTAATATTCAAAACGTATGGGGGGTTAGGGGTAGAATAGATAGAAATTGAATTTAATTTGGGTTTGGGGTTCGTTAGACACATGGATCATCAAAAAATACACAAAAGAGGTGAAATAGGCGAAAAATTGGGTTACCGGAGCTCGGCCGGCGAGGTGTCCGCCGGCGGCGACTCGGGCGAGGGGCGGCGACGATCGGCCAGAGTTGGGTGGCCGAGCGCCGGTGCGGGGTGCGTGGTCGGGCGAGTGAGCGAGGGCAGTGGGCGAGGGAGATCAGTGGTCGGGCGATTCTGGGTTTTGCTCGTTTCGAAAAACGCGCCCCCCCCCGCCCCCTTTTATTTTAAAAGTTACGACTCGGCCGTGTGACTAAGTCGCTCGACCGAGTGAACTCAACGGAAAATATTGGAAAATTTCCCCCCGCTACTGACTCGGCCGAGTGGCCTTGACACCCTCGGCCGAGTGGAGTAAGTCCATTCGGCCGAGTTGCTTAAGCTACTCGACAAGACTCGCCCTAGGAGTGTATCAGTTTTACTCGGCCGAGTGAATATATATACTCGGCCAAGTGGCAATTATACAGAAATCAAGAAAAGAAACAGAGAGTTGGGTACAGCAGACTTCCCTCATTCGTGAGCCGCTCAGGCGGACGAACTTGTGTGCTCGGCCGAGTGACTAGTATACTCGGCCGAGTGAACCCTGTCTTCTGCTGTTTGGCTTCGTTTAGGCTCTAAACTCTGTTTTTATTCCTCCAGTCGATTTCATCTTCCTCCTAAGCATCAAGCGCATTCCTGGAGCGCTCCTCGTCGCCTCGTTCATCCTCCTCATGATGGATTTCCCTATCTCATCCCCTGTCAAGAAAAATAAGACCCGTTATCATAAAATTTTTGGTCGAACGACTCAAAACACTAATAATTTCTAAAAAAATAAAGAAAAAGTAAAAATAAAGTGATAACCGTCGGGTTGCCTCCCGACAAGCGCTCGTTTAAGGTCGTGAGCTCGACCCCCTTTGATTTTCAATTAATGCGGGATATTTGGTGCATAGGAGATGCACCCGTCAAATTTTCCGGGGAGAACGCTTAAATTTTGATGTTGTGGCGGGGCGTCCTTCCTCGGTGCTCCTTTGCCTCGGGTAGTGTTGGGGGGTGGCTCCCCCAAGCTAGAGCTTTCTCCGGCCCTCGGCTCTACCGGTGACACCGATTTCTGTGTCGGCGGGGCTTTCTTCGGAGACTTCAATTTTTAGAGCTTACAGAGCTCTCGAATCCTTGCGACATCAGCGTCGCCTTCGTCAATTTCAGCGGAGAAGTCGGGGGATTCATTTATCTTCTCTTTTTGGTCCAAATCCGGCCCTTCCTCGAAATCTTCATTGAATAGAGCGCCGATCGAATGGGGGATCGCCTACTCAATAACCTCGTCAAGGAGGTCCATATAGTCAGCTCCTCGTGGTAAGGCATGTGTTTCATTGCCTTAGGAATATGAAGCTCCACCTCGATGTTGCCGACGTTCAATGTTAGGGTACCTTCTCGTACGTCGACAATGACACCGGCGGTGGCGAGGAACGGTCGTCCAAGTATTAACGACATATCTCCCTCCTCCTTAACATCCATAATCACGAAGTCGCATGGCAAGCATATGCCCCCCGGGACTTGTAGCGGGATGTCATCTGCGATCCCTACCGGCCTTGTGATCCGACCATCGGCTAGTTGTATCCGCATGTCGGTAGGCTTTAATTTTGTGCTGGTATTTAGCCTATGGAACATAGAGAGAGGCATGAGGCTAACACTAGCCCCTAAGTCCACTAATGCCTTTTGAAGGGGGACGCCGCCTAAGGTGCAAGGAATCCGGAAACTCCCCGGGTCTTTGAACTTAGCGGGCTCCTTCTCTCTCTTGGTGAACCAAGTCCCCTCCTCAGCTAGCATTATTTTCTCCTTCCTCTTTCTCCCCGAAATCAAATCCTTTAAAAATTTTGCGTATGTCGGGATTTCAACGATAGCATCAAGAAAGGGAATATTGAGGCTTACCCCTCTCAAATATTCGAGAAACTTCGCTAGTCGCTTCTCCATCTTCGCTCTAGCAAGCCTCTGAGGGAATGGGACCGGTGGCATAAAGCGCCTCTCTTCAAGCAATTGCTCCGCTATGGACTTCTCTCTTTCTTGTGGCTCTTTTTCCTTCTCAACTTCAACGGCCGGCTCAATTGGCTCTACTCTCTCCACCACGGGATCCTCGGTAGGAATCATGACGGGAGTGGTGTCCTTCCCGCCTCTAGTTGTAACGGCAACCACGGCATTGATGTGGCCGGTGGCGCCCCGTGGGTTTTGCTCAGGTTGAGCCGGCAATTGTTGAGTATTCCGATTGAGCAACGCCAATTGCTCTGAAATTTGGCCTACAATGGTTGTAAGAGAGTCTTGACCCGCCTTCAAGGAAGCATTTATCTTCTTTTGCTCGACCATAAACTCCTTCACCTTAGCTTCAAATTCGGATCGTTGATGAGCTTGTGGGGGGTTTGGATTTCTCCACCCTTGATTGTATCCGGGCGGCCTATAGGGTCCAACTTGTTGCTTTGGTGGGAAATTATGTTGCGGAGGCCCCCTCGGTGGATAATGTTGTTGTTGCAGTGGCGGTCGAGCTTGTTGAGGTTGTTGTTGCGGCGGGATCAATGCTCCATCATTGTTTGCATATGAGAAACCGGGATGGTTTCTAGTGGCCGGATTGGACCAATATCCTTGATTCCCCGCGACGTATTGGACTTGCTCCAAAGATCCCTCTCCTTGTTCGCCTCCCAAATACATAGCTTGAGATTGGTCTTGCCAATCACACATTTGATTCATTGGTGCGGAGGTGGAAGGGGTTCCTTGGGGCTCCGTGATATACTTCTCCAGTCTCTCCACTGCCTTGTGAAGAGAATCGAACTTGTTTGTCAGCTCCGCTACGGCCTTTGCCTTATAAATTCTAGATGGCTTCAAGGAGGACGAAGAGTGTCCTCGCTCGTCGCCCCATTGTTGATTGTTTGAGGCCATCTCCTCAATTAGGGCCGTAGCTTCGTCGGGAGTCTTCGATAGGATGGCACCATTTGCCGCCGCAACAATAATCTGCTTGGTCCCCGGTTGGAGACCATTGTAGAAGCGATGGACTAGCTCCCAATCTTCGATGCTATGGTGGGGGCATTGATCCTGCAGATCTTTGAAACGCTCCCAAGCCTCATAGAGTGTCTCTTGAGGTCCTTGCTTGAAGGACATAAGAGCACTCCTAATCTTTACCGTCTTGGAGGGCGGATAGGACTTGTCAATGAACGCACTCGCCAACTCGTCCCATGAGGTAAAGACTCTGTCAGCTTGCATCCTCAACCAATAAAGAGCTTTGTCCTTTAATGTGAATGGGAAGAGGCGCAGTCTAATGGCATCTAGGGTGACGCCCGGCATCTGAAATGTGGCGCACTTCGACAAAAATAGCTGGATATGGTAGTGAGGATTTTCATGGGCGTTCCCATGAAATGGATCCTGCTGCATCAGAACCACTAGTCCGGTCTTCAGCTCAAAATTCTTGTCGGCCGCCAACTCCGGCACGGCAATGGACGAGGTCGTAGAAGAGGTCTTAGGCCGAAGCCTATCGCGAATGGAAATGATCCTCGCCATCCTTGCCGCCAATTGTTCCGCAGTTTCCGGGTTGGTCATAAACCTCCCTTCCGGATTTTGTCTCATCTCCGCTCTAATTCTCCGCACAGTAAGTTCAATCTCGGGATCAAATAATATAGCTTCAGGGTCCGCCGTTGATCTCATGTACATGCAATGAGAAAACAGAGTTTCAAAGAAATGATTAGCACAGTGGAAGGGTTAGATAAAAAATAAAGAAATAAAAACAAAAAGAAGAAATAGCTAAGGTGATAAGATCAAACACTATCGCCTCCCCGGCAACGGCGCCAAAAACTTGATCGCTTCACAATGTAACCCAAAAAGAGCGACCGTGTAGTTTTACCGCAAGCGCACGGTGTAGCGGCGAGCGGGTTATTGAACACAAGGAGGACGAATGATGGTGTCTTCTCCGAACAACCTGGCTATAGGAACAGAAAAGATGGAATTTGCCTTTTGGCGATCCTGTCACAATCGTCAGACAAAGTGTAGAGATATAAAATCAAATAAAAGACGCATAGGGAATGGGGAATCCCCACTACTCACCGTATCTCGTCAATGTAATTCATTGGCGTCTCAATTGCTAGGGTACAATTTCGGATGAACTCGTTGCAACTGAATGTAGAACCTAGCTCACGCTCTCGCGCTGTTGCCGGTCTATAGCTAACCTAGGGTTGGGTCCAATCTCTTGTAAACCCTAGCCTAGGCAAGCTAGCATTAGGATCAACATCATCGTTCAATCGCGTCCCGAGCCCACTCTCGTGCAAACTCGGTCCGCTACCTACGTTGGGATAGTTCCTACCCGTCCAATCTCTTGCAAACGGGTATCAGCATGGAATTGCAACCGAGAACCCTAGTATCGGTCCAATCTCTTGCAAACCGATACTACGGAAACTCAATTTCAACCCAATTCGGATTTCTAGGGTTTCTTATCGAATTGGGATCCAATCTCTTGCAAATCCCAATCGATATGAACACCTAGCTATCCGTGTTAAATCGATCCCAAACTAACCCTAATAGCAATTCTAGCAATATTTCTACCAAATCATCACAAATCAGAAATTGGGCTCGTAGGGTTCATCCCCACGCCCCAAGACGTAAGGACTACTCACAATTCATAGCACAATTACAAAAATAATCAATGGAATTAACAAGAGAATTCATCACAATATTCAAATAAGCAATAAAAATAGTATTTTTAAAGGAGAGAGAGACAAACCAATAGAGTTCTCCAAGAATCCAACAAAAATAAACTTTTCTCTCCTCTCCAATCACAATAATCAAAAGCTAAAAAGTTTAATCTAAAAAGCTGTAAAAAGTAAAGGGAAAAGCTCTTTAACCTATGTCAAAAACTGGGGTTAAATACCCCCCAAAATCGTCCAAAAAACTGTGACCAAAATGCCCCTGCGCAGCCTGAAAATCGCAATTTATGCTACAGGCAGCGCGGCTCACTCGGCCGAGTGACAAAAGTCGCTCGGCCGAGTAAGAAACCCTGAAAATTTCCAGTAAGTCTGGGTCTTCGGGGGTCTTCTCTTCGGGGGTCGCTCGGCCGAGTGAGTTGTAGTCACTCGGCCGATGGCTTCTATACACTCGGGCGGTCGGCATTTTCCACTCGGCCGAGTGGGTCTTCTGAAGCTCAGGCAGACGAAAAACAGTAAGTCGGCTCTTTTGGATGGGCGTCGTCTGAATGCCACTCGGGCGGTCGGCATCTTGTCACTCGGCCGATGTGGCTTTCGATGCTCGGCCGAGTGCACATAAGAAGCGTGTCCGATCTGGCCGGCCGAGCGGGGTCTCGCTGGTCGGCCGAGTGACTCCTTCACTCGGCCGAGTGATACACCAAAAATGCCCAAACAGCTTGTTTTTGCCTCCTCGTCGCTCCTGCGACGTTCTTTCTTCTTCCGCTCCTCTCCAATGGCGAAATACCCCTCGGGGAGGTCATCGGTGACACTCTGGAGTAGGCGTATCTTGGGATCACTCCAAATCGCTCCAAATCACCTGAAATACGACAAAAACAACAAATCGTGAAAAGTATCGCAATGTTATCGATATGTCGTGAAAAACATGATTTGAGCGATCTAAATGGCATGCAAACATGCGGGAAAAAAGTGTAAAATATGGAGTGATCATAGAGCCGATGACCAGACTGACGAGGAAGGATATACCATTCGTTTCATCCGATGCTTGTGAGGATGCCTTTTCTATTCTGAAGGAGAGGTTGACGACTGCACCTGTTCTAGCAGTACCTGATCAGAGTGGAGGATTTGAGATCTTTTGTGATGCTTCTGGCAAGGATCTCGGTTGTGTTTTGCATCAGCATGGGCATGTGGTCGCGTACGCTTCTCGACAACTTAAGGCTCATGAGAAGAATTACCCGATGCACGATTTGGAGTTGGCTGTAGTCATTTTTGCACACAAGATTTGGAGGCATTTCTTGCTGAGTGAGAAGGTGAAGATCTTCACCGATCACAAAAGCTTGAAATATATCTTTACGCAGAAGGAGCTCAACATGCGACAGCATCGATGGTTGGAGCTCATGGCAGATTACGAGATTGACTTGTAGTACCACCCTGGCAAGGTGAATGTGGTTCCTGATGCACTGAGCAGACTACCAGCGGTGATGATGTTGACTTCGCAGTGGAGGTTGCAGCAAGATTTTTGCGAGTCTGGCATTGAGATTGTACTTCCTGGAGAGGCTTCGTCGTTGATGTGCATGCAGATACAGTCAACGATCGTGGATCGGATCAAGGCAGGTCTGGCCGGAGATCCGAAGCTAAAGAGGATCCGTGAGTAGGTAGAAGCCAGACTGCGGACTGACTTTCGGATTCATGAAGATGGCTCGCAGAGGTATGGAGCTAGAGTTTGTGTGCCAGCTGGAGATATCAGAGAGTAGTTTCTTGTTGAGGTACATATCTCGCCATATTCTGTGCATCCTGGTGCACCAAGATGTACAAGGACCTTCGCCTAAACTATTGGTGGCATGGTATGAAGCGGAGTGTGGCACAGAGTGTCGCCAAGTGTTTGGTATGCCAGCAGGTTAAGGTGGAGCATCAGCGTTCAGCAGGGTTGCTATAGCCACTTTCGATTCCGGAGTGGAAGTGGCAACACATCACTATAGATTTCGTGACTGGACTACTGATTCGGAGTGATATTTGCATATTTAACCCCCCCCCAATTTAGCCATATTGTGTGCTCATGTGATGCTATACTGTTCCCTAATACATTCGTATTTTGTACACAATCATTTATTAGAGAAAACACCTTATTTGAACACAAAACAGCAATTAGTGGAGTATTTCTGCACTTTTTATATTTTTCATAGCTTGGTCTCGATCTCACGATTCCAACGACTATTTATTTGTATTTTTCTGAGATTTGTGCTAATTACTATGAATTTTTGAATGCAGAATACCATTTAATTGAAGAAATACGGAAGAAAATACGTTTAAATACGTATATACGGTCGGCGCATGACTTTTGGCGTGCCACATGACTTGATCTCAGTGTTTTCCCACCAGATCGAGCGGCCCACAACAGCGGCGACGCGGCTACAGATCAGCCGCATGATCTCGATCCAGCGGCCAGCAGAACTCCCGCTCGAAACTAAAGAGGGGGCGCCATGGCTCAATCTGAGCCGTCACCCCCGGATCCAACGACAAAGATCGAGAACGATGCGACTTTGTTTTCGCGAGGCGGGCGCGAGATTTGGCGGGGGATGTGGCTTGCTTCAGACTGTCCGATGTCGATCAGACGGTCGAACTTCATCCCGTAGCGAACGCAGATCACAACGAAACTTAGACCACCCAATATCCATCCAACGATTCAGAGCGAATATGAATGGCCATCGAAGACGGATTCTTAGCGATCGATGCAGCAAAGATCGGACCATTGGATTACGATCCAACGGTCCAAAAGCGAATGCATGCGGATGCGGGTGCACGAATCTCAAAGCAAACGTGGCGCTCTCCTATTCCATCTCGCATCTGATCAACGGTCTACATCTTCCAGCAGTTGCGGGTTTGGTTATAATTGATAATGGGTGCGGATTTTGAACCCATTAAGGCTCTTAAACCCGCAATTCCTCCATATAAGCGTATTTCTAGGGTTTTTGGCCGTATGAGGGCGTATTGGAGGCTCTAGGAGCCGTATTTCTCCTCTGAAAAATTCTGTAAAATTCCAGAGGCTATTCTTCTTATTTCCAGAGAGTTTTGGTGTCTATTTTGGATATTTGGTGATAAATTCTTAAACTTATACCCCGTATTTGGTGCTTTTCTATTGTATTTTGCTATTAGAATGATGTATTTTGCTATGAAACTTGATTTTTCTTGCACCATGAGTAGCTAAATTCTTATTGTGCATGGTATGGTGTAGTTAGGGGATATGATTTGTGTTTGTTTGGTTGAATATTCGTTGTGCTAAATTGTTAACGTTGATAAAGTTATAGTCTTTGTTATTAAATCTTCTCTTCATTTTCCAAAAGAACGTGTTAGAGTACATGATCACCCCACAAGGGTGAGTTTTGATTTCCCCAAAAGGGACTTTCATATCGTATTTAAAAGACTAAAACTTTAGCAACGATCTTATTGAATTTAGTGCTTGAACCCCCAAAAGGGTATTTTCCAATGAATTGCTCCCAAAAGGAGAATTCATTGAGTTATATTGGGTATTTTCGGGTGAATTGCTCTCAAAAAGAGAATTCATTGTGTTATATTAGTCAAACAAATTAATACGACTCATGGACCCTAATGAACCCATACCATGTGCATACTTTTCATCGATATTTTCATACACGACTTTTCTTTGTTTGCATTGTTCACCACGATCCAACCCATTAAAATCATCGTCACCATAAGTGGTTATCTTATTTTCGTTGGATTTCTATTTGATTTAAGCTGTGGTTGCAACAGATTTTCTCATGAGGATTCGACATCTGAACTCCCAGATTATATTACTTGTACGGACTCTTGCGCTTGAGAGAAGCACATTTTTGGGCCAACCAACTACCTCGGAGTCCGAAGCAGAATGACGTGATTTGGGTGATCGTAGACCGATTGACCAAATCAGCGCACTTTATTCCTTTCCGAGTAGGACAGTCTACTGAGACGCTAGCGAGGAGATACATGGAGGTAAATTATTTTACTCTCCGTTTTTATTTTCTTTTCCTAGTTTAGATAGTGATGTAACGTGAATCGTGTAGGATATCATGCCAATTCATGAAGTCCCCGTGAGTATCGTGTCAGACAGAGACACAAGATTCACATCTCAGTTTTGGTAGAGTCTGCAGAAGAGTCTGGGTACGAGTCTGAGTTTCAGTACCGCGTACCACCCGTAAACAGACGACCAATCAGAGAGGACGATTCAGATTTTGGAGGACATGCTGAAGGCATGCATATTGGACTTCAAAGGATCTTGGGATGATCATCTACATCATGTAGAGTTGGCCTACAATAACAGCTACCAGGCGAGCATTGGCATTACGCCATTCATCGTGCTATATGGGAAGAAATATCGATCGCCACTAAGCTAGGATGACATTGGAGACAGAGAGCTGTTAGCACCAGAGATGATCGTGGAGGCAGTGGATGTTGTGAGGAACATCCGGGAGAAGCTGAGGATCGCGCAGGACCGTTTCAAGCATTGGGCAGATGCTAAACGAAGACCTTTGGAGTTTCAGCCTGGAGATCACGTCTTTCTTAAGATCTCTCCGAATCAGGGAGTTATCCGATTTGAAAAGAGAGGCAAGCTGAGTCCAAGGTACATTGGGCCTTTTGACGTCCTGGAGAGAGTTGGAGTGGTGGCTTACCGCTTGGCATTGCTGCTGTCACTGGAGGGTGTTCACGACATGTTTCACATATTCCAGTCACGTCGATACGTCAGTGATCCGTCCCATGCTATGGATTTCTCGGAGATCATAGTTCGCCCGGATCTTACCTATGATCAGCAACCAGTGGAGATTCTGGATCGACGGCATAAGCAGCTGAGGAATAAGACCGTCGACTTGGTTAGAGTGCAGTGGCGTCATGGGTCCCCTGGGGAGTCCACCTGGGAGCGTGAGGATGATATGAGAGAGCGCTTCCCGCACTTGTTTCCGAGAAGTGATTGATGTTGATTCCGAGGGCGAAATCATTCATAAGGTGGGTAGGATGTCACGGTCGGTTTTTGATCGTACTTTCTTCGTGCGCATACTTTTATTCGTACACGCATTTATCTTGGACCCTCCCTGTATTCGAACACTATGGTGTAATATGCCATTGTGACCCTCTCGAAGAGTATTATTTTGTGGAATTATTTTGGAACGACATTTCACGGGTCGTTCTCCCACAATTTGACTTTGTTTGCAGAGGCGTCGTGATTTTCATTTTTGTCGTGTGACTTTTTATTTTTAGTTTCGTTTCTCGTCGTCCAACTTGTGATCAGTCTTTTTAGTTTCGTTTCTCTCGTCAGCACGGTCGTCCCAGTTTTTATCTCATAATTTTAGATCCCCGTTTGACCCACTTTCACAATTTTTCCCAATCTTTTATAATTAGCCCTAAGCATTATTCATATCCAAATCACTTGTATATCCTAGCCCCTACTTACCTTTGGCCGACCATAGTCACGCACCCAGCCGAAATCAAAGCACAACACACACGCATCCAGTTCCATGCACACACAGTTTGTTTTGAGTAAAGCTTTTATATAATAATAATAATAATAATATATATATATATATAAAGAGGAACCGGCCCACTTATTTTTCACAGGCCGCACACATCCAGGAGAGGGAGAGAAGGATCTTTTGTTTTTTTTGTTAAAATCAAATCATACCCTAACCTAGGACCCTACCCACGTGATGCCTTAGCCTCCCCTCTATTTAAAACACCTAGGGTTATATTTTCTTTCTCCCAGCATCAAAACGACCCACAGCCCCTATATTTTTTTTGCATCACAGCACTCCCCTCGCGCTGCATCCCTTTGTCTTCGACCAAGACCCCCCCTCCGACCCGACGTCAGACGACCCTCGCCGTTGCTCGCCGGAGTTCGCCCCGTTCGCCGGAAAGCACGCTGCGTACGTGAGTTGCGGTAGTAGCATCTCGCCGTCGCCGCGCCTTGTTTCGGCATCGTCACCATCGTGAGTCGCCCCCGTCGACCCCCCTTGGACACCATGACGTCGAGGGCAGCCCCCTCAGACCGTCCAAGCCTCGAAACAGCGATTTCTCGCTGTTTCACGTTCTAACAACGTCTCGATGCGTCGTTACGCATCTCGTCACCCTCTCTCACTGTTGGATCGTTCCGGCAGCCCCCTACCTCGCCTAGAGGTGTTCTCGACATCACGATTAGCCTCTATGACGCTCAACATAGTAGTCTTCGTATGCGTCGACCCCTTCGTCCCCGTTCGTCGTTACGGCTTTTCGTAAGCCGTAGATTTTTAACCGTCCACCTTGCTTGCTGATTTGGACTCTCCTCACTGATCTCGTTGCTGTTCAAGGATTGACGATCGTGGATCATATTTTGGATCTGAATCAGGAGCGCTATCTATATTCCAAACCCTGACGTCGCTACCCGACGTTAGTGTAGCTCTCGCGTGGTGCAAGGGTACATTTCTGATCTCTTAGGATCCCCAACCAATGCATGTTAATCGAGATTAAAATCAGTATTTAAATTGCTTAGTAAATCACTAATGAAGATAATCTAATTTGGGATTGTATGTTGGTGAATTCAAGCACATAGGTAGATTGGACTGATTGAACGGTGTTTCCAGAACGGCTGATTACAGGCAAGTGAAACTTGCCAACTTGTGTTTAGGCCATGTTTTAGGCCATCCCTCGTTTTTAGCGTAAAAGAGACTAGGCGATGAAATGATAGTCGCCTAGACGCAACTTCAAGATCTAGCCTGACAACGAAGCTAGTTCCGACACACTGCTATGCCATTCATACATTTTGCCTGTCACGTTTACTTTCTATATCTGTACGTACTTTATTTGAACTCTTGCCATTCCATTCATACATTTTTCATGTCACGTTTAATTTCTATATCTGTATGCACTTTATTTGTACTCTTGCCATTCCATGCATCCTAACATGTCATTCCATGCTTGAATGTTTGCGTTCGTAGCACACGTTACTTGTACTTCCTTGTTGAGGCTAGGCACCTACGTTGCAGGCACAATCCTATGCTAAGTGCACTTCCTGGCTTGTGAACCAGAAGCGGGCTACGTATGTTGGTCAAAAGCCAATGCCTGATTACACGTGGAGGGGTAGGGTTAAGCGATCACTTGAGCGTAGGAGTTGGCCCGTACAGCCGCTCCAGCCAAAGGGCGTAAACTCTGTGCACAATGTGCTTACTTGTCTTGTAAACCTATGTGAATTTTTTAGTAGCTTTGCTACCCTTGCTTTTTCATACTTGTTGCACTATCTTACTTGTTGCATACATGCCTTAAACTGTCATGTCATCGTATATTTTAGAACTGCTAGGCTGTTTTTCCTTTCTTTTAGTTTCCTTGCACAAAGTCTCTTGTAGACTTTGCTGACATGCGCCCTCGTCTCTTTTGGGTGTCGCATGTTAGTTGCTGAGCCAGAGCCTGTTACTGAGGATGGGTTGTTTGCTGATGCTGAGCCTGAGTCCACTATTGACGTGGAGTTCGAGGACACCGGCGACCAGTCGTAGAGACTTCTTTATGTGTTTCTTTCTGCTTAGTTCTTGTTAGGTTGTCGGTGCGTAGAGCCTTTCCCTTTTCTGTATGTTTATTTCTGTTGGCCATGCTTGGGGCCTTTTTAGACTCTTTTATGCATGGTGGCTTTTCTGCGTTGTTTGAACATTATTTGTGGACATTTTGAGATTGGAATAACATTATTTATCTCTCCTTCTTTTATTATTATTTTTGTTCTGTTTCGCGATTACAAGGACCTTTACTTGGTTATACCAGACGCTTTACAAATTGTAGCATCACAGCTTCAAGTCTGAGTAGACTTTTCACGCCTCGCCTTCTGTATTTGGGAAGCTGGTCGTGGCACGAATGCAGAAACTTTGCTTTGTCACGGCGTCGAAAGTGCCCATACCTTGTTCCCTTAAAAGCTTCATATCATCAATTAAGGGCTGCATGAAAACATCGATATCATTTCCAGGCGAGTATTTCCCAGGTATCAATAGTAACAGTATCCAGTAAGGTTTCTTCATGCACATATGAGGCGGGAGGTTATACTGGGTCAGCAACACGGGCCAAGTTGACCAACCAGAGCTCATCACTCCAAACGGACTAAACCATCACTTGCGAGACCAAGCCTAAGATTCCTCGTCTCCCTTGCAAAGTCAGGATAAATACGGTTGATATGCTTCCATGCTTCTCCATCAGCAGGATGCCTCAATTTTTCGTCCTCTATGCGGTTGGTGGCATGCCATCACATTTTTCCTGCCAATTCAGCAGACATGAAAACCCTCTGCAGCCTTAGTATAATTGGAAAATAACTGAGAACCTTTGTCAGAATCTGCTTCTTCTTTTGGATTGTAAGACCACCCTTCTTCACACCTGTTCTTTGTTCAACTTGCCACCAGGGAACATGCACAATACCCTCTTCTGCCCTAAGCATCTCCTCTGTTACAACACTTTCTCTGTGGTAACTCCAAAATTTATAATTGGGGTCAAACCCGTGAGACACCAAATAGACACGTTCAGTGTACTTCTGAAGGATCTCATTGTTCTGGCACCTCATACAAGGGCAACAGATTTGGCCACTGGCCATGCATAGAGGGTTGGCATCCGAGTACGCTAAGAATGCATCTATCCCCTCTGCGTATCTTCTGTTTTCCGTCATGTTTAGATCCGATATTTCCATAAACGACTTGTCAGGAACCTCCAGCATCTGTAATTGACGATGAAATTTACATGCAATTATGTATCAACCATTTATATATATGCCAAAATAAAACTTTCAATTCTAAATTAACTATTTTGAGAACCTTTAAATGGTAGTCGGCTCTTTCATAAAAGTATGCGGCTATCATTGTGATACCAAGAGTGTATGTTTTAACATGGCTAGGTTCTCATTAATCTAAAATTAAATTAAATTCAATTTTTCCTTGATATCGACAATATAACTAAAATAAATTTTATGACACATTCCTCTAACGAGTATACCAATAGTGTTAGAGTGGATTTGACTAAGTCCAAGCCATGGTCCTTAAACGAGTATGCTCCTTTCAGAGTTTACCAAATTTTTGCCACCTAACACAGCCACTCAAAAGTTACCCGAAATGTGTTTCTCATGCATCAATATGTCATAGTTACTGGCACACAACAACACAATCCCTAACTGCCAAATTTGTATAAATGGTTGGCTAAGGCCAAATAGTGATGGATATTGAAATTGCATCATGATGCACGACCCATAGTAAACCCTCACCCTCATCCTTACCCTCACCCCTAGCCCTAGCCCTACCCCCTACCCCTACACCAACCCCTTACCCCAACCCCCTACCCCTACCCCTACCCTAGCACCAACCCTACCCAAGACCCAACCCCTACCCTAATCGAACCCTAACCCAATCCCTTTTCCAAATCCCAACCCTTATCACATCCCTCACCCTAACCCTAACCCCTACACCTAACCTCAAACCCAACCATAACCCTAAACCTACCCCCAACCCTAACCCGACACCTAACCCTCAACCCTAACCTCAACCCTAACCTCAACCCTAACCACAAACCTAGCCCTAACCCTAACCCTAACCATAGCCCTAACCACAGCCCTAACCCCAACCCTAATACTAACCGAACCCTAACCCAAAACCATATTCCTAAACCCAACCCTAACCCAACACCTAAATCCAACCCCAACCCCAAACCCTCACCCCAACCCCTTCCCATAACCCAACCCCAACCCTATCCCCAACCCCTATCATAGATTCAACCCCGACCCTAACCGAAACCTAACCCTAAGCCTAGCACTGAACACATTTCTCTAGCGGGGGGGGAGGGGGGTCAGCAGAGAGGGATGGGTCGGAGGGGGGTCGAAGGGGGTGAAATCATGGGGGATTTGGGGAGTATGAGAGAGGGGTCAGAGGGTGCATCGGCAACCACCGCTAACCCAGCTCATGCTCTCCTCCTTCAGATCAGAAGGAGGCGAGGGGAACTGGGGCGCTGGCAGGGCCGACGCCCCCTCCGACCACTCTATCATTCATTTAGGGCAAAAAAAAGTCGGAATCGAAGTGGTAAGCGAAAATTACCTTGCAGATGCATCGATGTGGCGGCTGACGCTGTCTGCGTCGACTTTGTCCTCCCCCAGTGATCTCTCTCTCTCTCTCTCTCTCTCTCTCTCTCTCTCTCTCTCTCTCTCTCTCTCTCTCTCTCTCTCTCTCTCTCTCTCTCTCTCTCTGTGTGTGTGTGTGTGTGTGTGTAATCGATCTGATCGGGATGAAAAAAATTAGTGCATGGGGGGCTCACGCCCCCCCCCCCCCCCCCCCATTTGGGTAAAAAAAAATTTGAATGGAAACGGACTATTAGCCACGGACATATCTGTGGCCGTTACTATTATGGGCCAAGGCAATATCACTGGCTAGAAAGTTAAGGCCACCGACAATTTCTTCACCTATATTCTGTGGTTGGAAATCTTTGTCCACTGACATATCCATGGCCGTTAACTTTATTAGCCACAGACATATCCCTGGCTAAAAAGGCAAGTCCGCTAAAAATTTCTTCCATGGCTGGAAATATGTGGCCACGGACAAATCCATGGCTGAAGGTCCACTAATGGCCACGGAAATGTCTGTGACCAATAATCTGTGGGCCATTATTTTATTCAGCCACAGAAACTTGGCCACGGAGATATTCGTGGCTGATAGCCCACTATCGTCCATAGATTTGTCTGTGGCCAACTAGTCATGACTGCAGACCCTTTTTCTACCAGTGATAATTTTCTAATGATTAAAATCCTAATTGAACTACATATCCTTAAATGTACATAAATAAAAAATCTTATAAATCACATGTATATTACATCAGACCAGTGAAAGTTTTAACAGTTTTACAGTAATAGAAATTTTTACCTTCTAAATTGAGGATTAAAAAGCCTAGGGTTCACCAAATTTGTGGTGTTTTGGATTTTCAGAATATGAAAATCAACTTGACCGGAATCAATCTTTCTAAAAATTTCTTGAGAGGATTTTCTCCAGCAACACCCTATTTTTGTCTCCATGTTTAGTGCTAGCATATGTCCGTAATAACAGAATATATATGTTATATGAATAGCTACTAGATTAGATATGCATATGATATACATTAACATATTTTTTAAGGTATATGGTATAAATATGACATCTATTATATTTTGTGTGTGTGTAGGATAATAAAATTTCTTTAAAACAAATAATGTACAATATACGCCTCAATAAACATAGATATCCAATCTAAATTTGGACGTAGAGAGGAGAGAGGGCACATGCGCCGTCATCCCCAACTAGCCAATCCTAGAAAAGTATTTAAGCTACTGAGACATCAGGAAATAAAAATACAATTTAAGACCAATTATCCTGGGTGATGCAAAAGTTTTGCCTTCCTTCCTTCCAGCGGATGGCGGCACTTAACATCTTCATAAATGTCTCTGAAAATGAGGACTTTATGCTTACCAGAGTTGTTGAACACCCTTCTATTCCTTTCATGCCATGCATGCCAAACCATAGAACAGATAGCCATGCAGGCTATGCCAGAGATTTTTGTCTTACTCTTGAAATGATTTTGTATAAGTGTCACCTCCTCTATATATATATATATATATATATATATATATATATATATATATAGGGCGATCTTCGGTTGCGAAAAAGAGGCTTTTCGCACCGTGCGAAAAGATTTTTATCTTTTTTTTGAAATTTTTTTTTTCAAAAATTCTTTTTTTGATGTTTAATCCATACAATTATATACCCCAGGGAAAATAATGGGTGAACCCGTTGGGGATTAGAGCACCCATCCACCCGTTACAAATTTAACGGTCTCAAAACGTGCGAATTTGATGAAATGCCTTGATCGAAGGCCAAATGACATTATTTCTCATTGATTATTTTTTGAGGGGGGTATAACAACATATAATGAGGGTGGAAAAAAGAATTTTTGAAAAAAAAAATTTTAAAAAAAAGATAAAAACATTTTCGCACGGTGCGAAATGTTCTCATTTGAAAATTTTCCTATATATATATATATATATATATATATATATATATATATATATATATATCCCAAAAATGTACCTAATAAAGTGCACAGACAGAATTACCGGCGCACACCCCCTCTGTTCGGGGGTTTTAAGTATTGTTTTTTGAATTTTTTTGCAGTAGGTAGATATACTTGTTAGGTAGCTCCCCACAAAATTCCAGGTCAAACAAACACCATTTGGACATCGAAACATCCATCACAAAAACATTGCGCAAAACTGTCTAGAATTCTGGACAGTTTTGCGCCAATGTTTTTCTGATGGATGTTTCGATGCCCAAATGGTGTTTGTTTGACCTGAAATTTTCTGGAGAGCTACCTAAAAGTATAGCTATCTACTGCAAAAAAAATAAAAAACATACTTACAAACCCCGAACAGAGGGGTGTGCACAGGTATTTCTACCTGCGCACGCCTGCAGGCACATTACGCTATATATATATATATATATATATATATATATATATATATATATATATATATATATATATATATATATATATAAAGGGATATGAGCATTCGGTGTAGGAAAATTCCTACACCGTCCCCATAAAACTTCGCTTTACAATATTTTTTCCAATAATCACCACCGTTCATCTTGATGTACATATCATGGATGATGAACATACCAAAATCCAAGTGAATCCAACGCTATTTTACCCTTGATCCGATTGTTACAAATTCAACATTTTCAGAACAATAGTACTTTTTGTCACGAGCCGATCCAAGATCAAATCCCCCTAGGGTTCACCCATATTTGGGGGTTTTGGGTTTTAGAATGTGTACAACAATACTAAGCAAAAAATTTGAAAAAATTAAGTGGAATGTGATGTTTTTGAAGGGCGGTGTAGGAAATTTCCTACACCGAATGCTCACTTCCCTCAATCCCATATATATACATATATATCTATATATACATATATACATATATATATACATATATACATGTATATATATATATATATATATATATATATATATATATATATATATGTGTATATATATATATATATTTATTTATATTTATATCTATATTATAAAACAGGGATGTTATCATGGGTTTTTGGATAAGAGAAATTGGATAAGAGATATTGGTTATGTGTATTGTTGTATGTGGATATGTGTATTGTTGTATAAGAGATTTTGGTTAAGAGATAATGGATACGAGATATTGGATAAGAGAATTTGGTTTTGGTTATGTGTAATTGGGTATGATGTTTATATAAATTGTATATAGGGTATGAGAAATTGAGGTATGAGATATTGGATATAAGAAATCACTTCACATCACCTAAAATTCAAATCAGAATTTTTAAATTTTGAACTCAACATCAACGTTTACACTCCTCTCATCTTTATTTTGATCACATCACAAACGGAGGGAAATTTTTTGATCCCATCAGTTCTCGCCATCACAAAAGGAGGGAAAAATTTTCGTTTACGTTTACGCTTGCACACACAGGTTCTCGCCATCACAAAGCTCAAGCTCACGTTCCCGCTACGCTCTTGATCACTTCCCGCTAAGCTGACCCATGAAGGCTGCACACAAGGGTTCTCGCCATCCCAAGTTTCATGACTCTAGGGTTTCGAGGATAAGAAGACCCATGAAGGCTGCAGCTCATAGATCCCCACATGAGGCCAATCGGGAATAAGAGGCAGGAGTGGAAGGCAATCAACGCCTGAGGACGATGGGAGAAGGGATGACATGGCTCCACGTTATCCAGCCGTTCCCAGACTTCTTCCTCCTCATCCTTCACAGATGACTGGCTCCACCTGCAAGTAGCATGGCTCAGCAAACCAAAGAGAGTACGAGAAGTAGATCAGGTCATCAAAGGAAGTGTAACAACCTCGCCCACATGCTAACCCATTTGCAGAGAATTCTCATAGGAAATCAGCTGGGAGAATTCTCATAGGAAGGGTAGTCCTTTGTTCATATTTTTGCTCCCGCGTGTTGGGTGAAATCAGTTCATCAAATGTACATTCCTGTAGGAAACAGAGCCCATCTTGAAATAATATTGCATTCGAGCAATGCTCAAGCTGAATATTTGGTTCATGATTGAATTTGTTCATCAAATGTAAATTTCTGTAGGTCGTGCCAAAATTTTTGTTCAATCGGTGGGTTGACACTCTTTGCAATCGGTGGTTTTCAAAGCTATCTCTCAGGTATTTCTATGTTTTTAAGCCATGAACATTAATATCCATGTTTTATTGTTTGTTGTATCTCATTTTGGATTTTTTTTCTGTTTTTGCAGGTTCTTTTTTATTTCAGCTAAAGCTCGCTATTTTGATCCTGGTAATTGTATCAATTTTTGATCTTGAAACCTATTCTTTGACTTGATCTTGAAACCTTCATCATGTTAAAATGGGTTCCAGGATAGTTAAAAACATGTTTGCTTTGACTTGATCTTAATCCTTGCTTTGATTTTCACTTTGTTTGCTTCATTCTTCCATCTGGGTTTTCAGGAAAGTGTGCTCCTTCAAACACTTTGGGGCATTGGTGAAATTTGGGTGTTTTAGCCTTAGGGAAATCTGGATTCAGTTTCAAAATATTTAGTTTTTGTGTCTATGCTGATAGGATTAAGCAGCATGAAATGATAATAACTCAAGCAGGAAATCTGGATTTTGTGTTTTTGTGTCATTGGTTGAGGGGAAGGTTGACATTCCAAGTTCTATCCTATTAATTTTTTTGTTAAAAAATATTTTTTTTGTTCTATCCTGTAAACTGAATTGGCAATTTTATTTAATGTCATTTTTTCTATGCCAATATATGATAACAAAAATCATGTGGCAATATTTTTTAACAGAATGGAAGGCACATAGTTTTTTAACTGAACCATCTTATTGTTAAATATATAAGAACTTGGCAATATGTGGCTTTCATGTTGTTAAATATATCTCCTACATTTCCCATTCCACTTCAGTTTAATCAGAACTCCAGTTACTGAAATAAATAGGAAATCAAGCAACTAAATGATACACTCTACATAGCTTGATTTCTAACTGAGATTTTATACTAATCATACCTCAAAAAATTCAAAACTTCTTACAATCTTATTGTAAGAGCAAGAAAACAATTCAAACAAGATCATAATATTTTAATCCGGACCAAATAACAGTTGTTCTTCCTATTGCAAAACAACTAAAACTCTGTTTTTCCTGCTAATTGATATTTATCCATGCCCAAGGTTTACATGGAGTTTGGTGTTGGGGTCTTCACCGATGTTCATTCCTCATCGGTGGATTCATTGTGGATTCATTGGCAGCACTTAGTTAACGTTGTGCCTGCAAAGTGTTTGAGATAATGCCTAAATGAGCAATAATAACAGTTTTGGCTGGCAATTGACTCTGATTCCTATTGGCTGTGGTGTAAGATTTTCTTTAACCTTAGCTATTGTTTCACTTTCTTTTCTGTTTTTGCTAGAATTACATACTTTGGTTACCGCCAAGAAATTGTTTTGCTATTCTTTGTTGCCGCCAAGAAATTATTCTAGCGTTCCCCTGCAGTAAGTTGTCATTCTATTGATTTCTTTGTTAACTCTGGAGTTTGTTACATGGTTTATTTGGTTATCAAAAGCGCCTCATCAATGGCATTGCTAGAGATTTGGGTAACTCCAAATGTTATCTACAAATCAATTTGGTATAATCTGGATTTGCAGATTGTACAATTAAATTAATGCAATAGATTACTGCAAATACCAAATGTTAGAGGCAATGGCATTGCTAGAGAACCTGTCTTTTTATTTTTAGAAATAAAATAGCAAACATATTCAAGCAATGCATGTTGATTACTGCCAATCAATATGGAATTGCTAGAGATATGGAATTAAAGTCTGCAAGCATATGGAATTAAAGTAAGCAAATACCAAATGTTAGAGAAGCAGGAGAAACAATAAAATTGCAAACCATACAGGTAGTTTACCAGAGTATACACATACCTTTGGTATTTGCCTGATGGTGCCGATTTGTTCTTTTCGTATAAATAAAATAGCAAACCTACAATCAAAATTGCCTCATCAATGGCATTGCTAGAGATGCAGGTTCTATACTCTGGATTTGCAGATTACATTTTCAATTTGGTATCTGCACAAACATGCATTGCTTGGATATGTTTGCCATTTTATTTCTAAAAATAAAAAGACAGGTTTGATATTGTGCGATTGTGAACTCTTTTTTGAAATTTCTTATAACATATCTACAATTGCAGAGCAGAGCAAGGGAAGCAGGAGAAATTAATAAAAGCTTGCTTATACTTGGTCGTGTCATTATTACCCTGGTTGAGCATTCAGGTAGTTTGCATCATCTTAATCTAATTATATCTTTGGTTTTATTATGTAGTAGCTTGCATTTGGGTTGATGTTTTGTTTGTTTGTATCTCAGAGATAGCAAACTCACAAAATTACTAAGGGAATCATTAGGAGGGAAAACCAAGACCTGCATTATTGCCAATGTATCACCTTCAATCCACTGTTTGGAAGATACGTTGAGCACCTTGGATTATGCACACCGTGCCAAGAATATCAAAAATAGGCCAGAGGTTAGTAGTTGTATCACTTGGTTCCATGCTTTGGTGAAATCTCTTCTTCTGTTATAGATGTTAACTCCCAACAACTTTGTACTGATATCCAGATCAATCAGAAGATGATGAAGCCAGCAATGATCAAGGATTTATATTCTGAAATAGATTGTCTTAAACAAGGTCAGAGACCCTTTTCTATAACATCATGGAACATCTGTATGTGTGCATGTGCGCGCATGTATGTGCTTTGTGCCTTATTGTCCCTTAAATACATGTGTAGATTCCTTCATTGGTTTTTGTACATATGCGGGAACATTCATATATATGCTTAACATTTGTCTTCTTATATTTGAGTACATACAAGTTTGATATTTAATCTCCTGCTTCATTAATTGTTTATGTGGATCAATATGACTATTCATCCTATATAAAATTTCTTTGCTGACAAGTTTTATTAGCAATGTTCCCTTAGAAATAAACGTGGGAAATGGGCTAGATTCTGTAGTAGCAACTGAGGTGATTGTCCATATTTAATTTAATTAGCAGTTCTTTGGATTTGTGCACTTTAATTGATGAGGCGATTTTATAATCAAATTCATCTTTAATATGATTCCAGTAGACCAAGTAATACATGTTCATATTTTAATGCTTTTTATCCAGTTGACAGAAAATGATTCCAGTGGACCAAGTAATACATGTTCACATTTTGTTGGTTATTTGGTATTTGACCAAGTAATACATCTAGATATACATCTGTCTGGGGAAGTAAACCAAGTAATACAGGGCTATCTGGGGAAATAAACAGCCCATACCATATGAAAAGAACAAAGATGAAATATTTTTGTTGAAAAGAACAAAGGTGAATTTGATTATTCATATGAAAAGAACAAAGATGCATAATGCGCATCAAAACCAAGCTGAACAATATTTCGTAAAACAATCAAAAGATTTATTTCGTAAAACAACCAAAATATTTCGCAAAACCAAGCTTATACCAATTTCGCAAAACCAAAATACTTTATCATCAACAGTCTGCATAGGAACAATATTACATAAAACAACCAAAAGATTGCAAAAAAGGCCGCAAGAATTAATTTTTGACATGGGAACGGACAGCATGCACAAAATGCAAGATGCCCGTCAAAAATCTCGATTTTACCTTCAAAGGCCTCGATCGCCCGCTACATCTAGAAATTGTATGGTGCTATTATTAGGATATACATCTAGATTTTTCATAATGTACAAGTAGAACCATGTCTCCCTAACACTCTTATGCGTGCCAATTGATGAACAGACAACGGTATTTGCTTGACTAAAATTGAAAATGTAGCTACATAATAAGAAAAATCTACTATCTAATGTAGTGAGTTCTGAAAGGATCAACAGACTATAAAATGCATTGTTTATATCTACATTTTTGTAAAAGAAAAAGAAAAAAATACAAAGGAGCAAGTCATTTAAAAGAGTGAAGTTAGCATTCTGTGCAATTAAAAGGTTTGCAGGAGAAAATATTCAGCCAAATAAAACGTATAGGCAGTGAAAGGTTACTTACTAATGTTGGGGTCCTGACTGATACAAGATCCTTCCACTCAAATACTGATCTAAGATATCATGGATTTAAAGTGTAACATCTGCAATTAATTTATATGAAACATGTTTGGATATGAATACAACTCACATGTCTGTGTTATCCAGTCAGCACCAAAAGTTTTCAGCAACATGCAAATCCAAGGCATAGTACACATACTTTTACAATGATTTTTATTTCATCCAAAATCTTGGTCATTTAGCAAAGGACACCAATTGGAGTCATAGCTTAAAAGCAAACATGTTGCATTAGTAAAGATCAAATGCAATATTAAGTTTCTGAACTTTTGGTGTTGCAATATTAAGCAAACTGGATTTCTGAACTTTCCATGCTTGGTCTCACACAAGAGGACACGCACACCGAAGACACCAAGCATGGAAAGTACTTCAATTTGGTCAATCCGCTTAGCAGAAAATTCCTGTAAATAACAAGTTAGAAGTGAGTCAACCAAATTGAAAACATATCCGATAATTATTATTGTGAATGATGAAGACATCACAAGGACTAAAATTAGTGGTAGAGAAATGCTGCCATTCCAATTATCACTGTTGGTTTTTTGGTATTTGGCTAAGTAATACATTGTATTTGCCTGTCAGTTTGCAAAGAACAGTTGGGTGCAAGATTAAATGATGAAGTTACTTTTTGCAAATTTTCCAGAATTTTTGCTGTTTGCAAGATCGTTATGTGCAAGAATATAATACAAAATCCAGTTTGAGTTGTGTTGATGATTAGCTTAGGGGTTACCATCTTTTATTATGTGGTTGATGTATATATCCATCTAATCTCTAGAAAATCCCATTGTGATTCAAGGAATCTGCTATGGTTTCATATACAACCCAAGTACATGTAACTATTTGATAATAGATGAACTTCCCTTACTACAAAGTTACTAAATTTTATGTGTGGTCTCTTCTATTTATAGGAAGGCGCAGAGGAATTTACAAATGTTTGTTGTGCTGAAATGTGTATTTTATATGGTGAATTTTGATAACATTACTAAAGTGTTTCATTACATTTTGAATGGCAAACCATGAGCAGTTGATCATCTCATGGACGTCTATTTTCATTAACATAATGTTAGTTAACCATGAGCAGTTAACCATGTTAGAAGTTCATGTTAGTTAACCATGAGTAGATGTTAATAACATGAACGTCTATTTTCTTCAGGCAATCGATGTAGTTTGCAAGATCAAAGATGGTTATCATCCTGCAGCATGGATGTTGGAGGTCACCACCTTGGCACAAGAAGAATGGGTTCAACTTTATTGAAATATACAGGAACTCGGATATATACATGTATCAAGAATTCAACAATGACCATTTAGTACAATCGTTCTAAAGTTGGCAGAAATTGGTTAAATTAAAATTGGGGACTATTCTTGCAGGAGAAACAATGCTTTGATTGGGGAATTGAACATACCATCTACAAGATCAAAAGACCTGTACTTAGTAAATTTTCTCAGCTGTTCCTCATGCAATGCATTGCGTGCTTATGGAAGTAGTACAAATCTTATTGGCGCAACCTATCATACAATGCCATTAGGATGTTCTTTACGACAATTATTGGCTTCATATTCGGAGCAATCTTCTGGAAACTTGGATCCAAAACATATGTAAAATATTTGAGTTTAGTTTCCGGATTTAATCTTAAACTTTATCTTGCAAATAATGGGTTCTCTCTCTTTTTGTATTCAGTTTGACTATGCAACAAAATTGCTTCATTTGTTGCCACCATTGGATAGGTTTTGGGATGTAGTTTTTGGGTCTGTTGCTTTATCATATATAAATTGATCTGTTGTCTATTTAAGAAATGTGGTAGAGGATTGGCTTCTAATTGTTGGGATTTGGAGCCGTAAACTTATAGATATAAGTTGAATTAATATCTATAAGCAGAAGGTATATAATTTTTTTATTTCTATTTATTTTGTTTCAATTTGTCTTTATAGGCTTACAAGTAATTGTTGATTCCAATCCGAATCAATAAGAAATAATTTTGTGGAATATCCTGTTAAATATTAGGATTTTGCAATTGAAAATTTGTCTCTCAAATTAGTGAATCGAAATGAATTAAGCAATAATGTTGTGAAATTTGTATTGTGTTGCTACATGGTTAGATGGTATATATATTGGTGTGAAATCTGATCTTGATGCTATTTTTGTAATATCTATTTGGGAAATTTTTGAAGTTCAGTTATTGGTCTGTTGGTTTTTAAAATAATGCTATTTGAGTGATAATTATGTGATTATTTATAATGTATAATGTTTATGATAGAATGATGCCTCAGCTCGAGGCAGCGGCGAGGCCGCCGACGATTTACCCTTTGTATGCCCCAATGTGAATAGCATCATGCAGAGTGAGTGACAGGGTCCAGTCTCAAATAGTACAAAAAGCTCTAATCATGATGCTATTTTTGTAATACCTATTTAGGAAATTCTTGAAGGTTAGGTTTTGGCCTGTTGGTTATTAAAATAATGCTATTTGAGTGTTAATCATGTGATATTTAAAATCTATAATAATTTAAGGTAGACTATAACACTGGCAGTATCAAGACTAAGCTAAATCTATTATACATTTGGCAGTGTTTTTTGAATCCTATGGCTCACTATGACAAGTTGATTGGTTGTTCTGCGTCGAAGGCGCCCGCACCAAATTGGTTGTTCCGCACCGCGCTAATTGGTTGTTCCGCGCCAAAGGCGCACGCACCGCACTAATTGGTTGTTCCGCATCGAAGGCGCCCGCGCCGAATTGGTTGTTCTGCACCAAAGGCACCCGCTAAATTTTATTACGCTAATTGGTTGTTCCGCGCCAAATGCACCCGCGCCAAATTTATTGTTCCGTGTCGAATGTGCTTGCGCATTGTTTCATGCCGAAGGCGCCCGCGCCCGAATTTGTTGTTCCATGTCGAAGGCGCTCGCGCCGAATTTGTTGTTTTGCACCGATGGCTCTCGCGTGTAGTTCCATGCCGAAAGCGCCCGTGCCGAAGGCGCCCACACCGTATTTGTTGTTTTGCGCCGAAGGCACCCACGCCGAAGGTGTCCGTGTCCTCATTTGGTTGTGTAAATAATTTTTTTGGGAACTATGATTTTGCGGGGGGAAATCTTAATTGAATTGTGTAAATAATTTTTTGGGGAACTAAGATTTTACGGGGGAAAATCTTAATTGAATTGTGTAAATAATTTTTTGGGGAACAAAGATTTGCGGGGGAAAATCTTAATTGAACCGTGCCCGCGGGCACGGGTTATGACTAGTATATTTATATATGTATGTATATATTAACATTTGAAGGTGAGTTTTGAATTTTGTCCCATGTGGCGGCCTTTGTCCTACGTGGACAAACAAAAGCTCATTGGGACAAACTAAAGCAGCTGACTAGCATAAGTTTAGGGGGAAATTTTGTGGGGAAACATTTCAAAATTGAAAATTGGGTTGAAAAATTGAAAATTTGAAATTTTAATAACAAAAATTTTGGGGGAACAAACTAAAACACGCACACACACGCACGCACACACACACACACACACTCTCTCTCTCTCTCTCTCTCTCTCTCTCTCTCTCTCTCTCTCTCCCTCCCTCTCTCTCTCTCTCTCTCTCTCTCTCTCTCTCTCTCTCTCTCTCTCTCCCCCCCCCCCCCCCCCTCTCCCTCCCTCCCTCTCTCGGCCCCCTGCCCCCCCCCCCCCAAAACCCACTGCTTGACCGCACGAAAAGGAGAAGTATGAGGAAGTCGATCATGAGCTCTCTCTCTCTCTCTCTCTCTCTCTCTCTCTCTCTCTCTTTGCTCCTGCCCCCCAAAAACCCACTGCCTGAATGCAAGACAAGGAGAAGCATGAGGAAGTTGCACCGACAACGAATGTCGTCATGAGCTGATGCTCGATGTATGGTTCTTGATCTTGATCCCTTTTTATTATTTGGCTGATGATGCAAGTTAATTTAGGTTGCATTTGTTTGTAATTTTAGTTTGCACTGTGAATTTGGGCAACATCAACTTCAGACAGCTTTAGAAGCATGGCAGCAGAGATTCAGGAGGAGGATGATGAAATTGATGGGGATATTCTTGATAGAGACAGAACCAGAGGAGAAGTTGAAAATCAGTATTAATTGGTCAATTAATTTTTTTCTTTGATTCTTCCATTTTTTTGACAACCCTAATTGTTAGATTCAGGTGGAACATGTCGATGGCTAGAGATGTGTACTTTGAGTACATGGCATGATGATGATGATGATGATGATGATGATGATGAAATGGATGGGTCATAACCATAGGAGAAGTTGAGAATGAGTATGAACTGGTTAGTTAATTTTTGTTTTCTTTTGTTTTTGATCTTTTTATTAATCTATTGATCCATGTTGATAAAAATTTGATTTTTGAAATTGGGGACAACATCTCAGTAATGTTATAATCTTATGGTTGAACTGTGATTTAAATTGGATAAAAACTTTAGGTTAAAATAATCTATTCTTCAAATTATAAAAGTTTGATGTGTTTTATTTGATTCGATGGTTATTTGTAGTTACTTTGCCCTTTTCCTATGTTCACAGGTTGAGTTGCACATTAAAAACTTGGGGGAAATTTTTGAAGACATTCAATTGCATGCAACAGCAATGTTTCAGGTATTTGATATTAAGCTCTCTTTAATTTTTTTTGTTTGAAATTCATATTGTTTTGTGTGTTGGAGACAACTGAATTACACCAAAGATTCACATAAATTGTTCATGTGGTTCTCTTTTAACACTGTGTTTTTAGCAGCTGGATACAAAGTGCTTCAACAATATTAGTTTCTTATAGACTCTATGGGTTGCTCTCCAGCAAGTGTTCGATGAATGCTGAAAATAATAATTCAAAATCTTATAGGTCTTTTTTATCTTTCCTACAACTTTATGGACTCTCCTTCAAGCCTATGCTCGACCATGAGGAGTGCTTGGAGAGTGGGCTCATTAGTCTCTATGTTAAATTGGGTGAGCTCAGGGAGCCCAGAATGTGTTTGATGAAAATATTGAGAGGAAATTTCGGTGCTAGAATGCGATGATCAACACTCATGGTTTGCCAATCAAAATCTTACAGGTTTGCCATTCAGAGATTAAATTTTTGAGGATAGCTTGCAGGTTTGTCGTTCAAAGCGTGACTTTTTTGTGATGTATGCAAGTTTTCCATTCAATGCCTTGCACTGTGTTCTTGATGTCTTTCTTGATGTATGATTTTAATGCATCAGGTGCAATACTTTTGTTTTGGTTGCATCATGAAGAAAGAGGGTTGATCTTGATTCTAGGAAAAATCTTGATTTTGTTTTGGTTGCATAATGACCGAAAGACTGTTACTTTTCTCAAGGCTGATCACAAATCTCATTCAGGCATGGTATATTCGATCGCAAAATCGCAATTCTTTTATTTGGTTTAGGGACTTTAATTGCTTTGTTTACTTTTGTAATTTTAGCCTGTATGGATCAATACACTAGAGAGGGGGTGAATAGTGTATATAATAAAAACTGTTGCAAATAAAATGTTACTAATATTTGCAAAGATGGCACAGAAATAAAATGACAAGTACCAAAAATAAATCAATCGCAAACACGGAGATTTATCCTTGTTCGGATCCTTGTGATCCTACTCCAGTCCTCTACTCCCAGTAGAGATTTTAATCCACTATAATCACTTGCCCCGCAAGCACAAACTTACAAAAATGGCGACACTCCCCGTGTCCCAAACTTTATACAATCTCTAAACAGAGATTCAAACCTGGTAAATAAGAAATATAATAGCCTTGTTATGAATTTCAAAGAATGAATTCAAGGATGGTGTTTAGAAGATGAACTTCAAGATGTATAAGATATGTAATGAAGAGCAATACTTGAAGTTCTCTGGTTCATAAAAGAAGAGAGAGATCAATCGATTTCTTCTTGCAATTATGAACACAAACCAATTTCCAAAATGATGTTGAAAAATCCAAGATCTTCCGTTCTTAAACGAAGAAAGAAATCTAATGATTTCTTCTTACAAATAAGAAAAGAACAACTATTGGCCTAAAGCTTTAGAAAATGAAAGACTTGATTTCAACAAATAAGAGAGTAAAGAAGAGGAAAGTGAGTGAAGAGAAAGAGAGGGTCTACCCCTCTATTTATAGTGTTTAGGGACGGTTGGGGACTGTAGTTAACGTTGGAAAACGGGCAAGAACCGCCCTGAAAATTTGGGATCAAAACGGCTAGTTTTGAAATTGGTGGACCAAAATGACCACATTGGTCGACCAAAATTTAGAGAGGGAATTTTGACCGTTGAAAGACAGTTCTAGAATCTACATGGTTATAGGAGTTAGCATATGTAATCACATAGTCAAATTCGAAGGTTTAACATTGGTCGACCAAAATGGGGTTATTGGTTGCCAATTTTCAAAGTTGCGAATTTTCGAAATTGGGAAGTGTAGATCTCTGAGTAATGGAACCTAGATGACTAAGACATATTATCACAAGGCTTTGTGACTCTAATAAAGTAAATTTTACATAGATTACAAAAATTCGTAGATAGGACTGCATCTACAACTGAACTTGAGAAGTTTCTTTGCAGGGGATCCTTATCAAATGATATATATCCATGTCGTGGATATAGGTGCCTTTGCCTTTCCAGCTTTATGAACTATAATATATCTATTTGAATACGCATGAAAATATCTGATTGTGTGGAACTCAGCATTGATTTGTATCTGCATACATAGAGTTAGTAGCACTGAATGTGTTTGTCATATCAAAACCATATGGGAATAGAAATATGGAATTATGAAATTCCAACATTCTCCCCCTTTTTAATGATGACAACCATGTAAATATATATTGTTTAAAAATGAACATATATGGTATACTCCCCATGAGTATGTGGAGTTTGTGAATACTCCCCCTGAGTAACTGAAATATATTCTCCCTCTTTGGAATCCTCAAAAGGAGGCAAAAATGAGATTAGGCAATAATAATAAAAAGAAGGTAAAAATAGGAGAGATATATAATTAGCGGCAAAATAAGGAGTATATAGCCGTAAATAATGAACAAAAGTGGGTCATTGGTGGAAAAATGAGTTGGAGGCCAAAAAGAGTATATTGGCCGAAATAGTTGTAAGAAAAGTACAGTGTGGAGGCCGATTAAGTGAGCAGGCCATGAAAAAACAATGAATGGGCAAACCATTAAAAAATAAGTAGTGAGAAGGCTACTTAAAAAGGAAGAATAGGTACGCCGTGAAAAAAATACTGAAAAGTCCATGCCTTAAAAATGGAATATGCCCAAGTATTTAGGCCGAAACTTTCACAGAGTAAGAGCAGACCAAAAATAGAGAAATGAAGAGTAGGCCTAAATATTGAGAGATAAAGAGAGACATTGATGGAAAATTCTGGACAGAGCATGTAAAAGAATTAAAACAGAAAAATAAGTCATGTCTGTAGAAATGAAGTATATGTGCAATGAGCCCAAGGAATTTGTATTGGGTTGGTGCAAAAATGGAAAAGAGCAGGACATCTTGTTTTTTTAAAAAAAATGTGAGATTGGAGAGCATCCTGCAAAAGAAGCAGATAGCAAGGAACAACATAATTGCCATAAAAAATGGTATAGCACAGAACATAAACAGAGTAAAAATACAGAAGAGAGTACAACATAGAAAATGAAGACTCAAACATAAACAGAATAGCCAAATGAGCATCAACCTACCCAAAGGAACAACAGTCTAAGGACAGAACCAACACAAAAACCATGTACAGAATATCCAAGGAAGGAAAAAACATAAAAAATATACATCCCATAGTCTGAATATATGAACAACATTAAAAAACAGAACAACCCATAGGATAGTATAGGCAAAGTAGTGATAATACAATGACAAGCGACATTGAGTACAAACTAGCATATCAAAGTTCTGAGAATACAATGACACCCCATAACGGTGACAGACTAGCATAGCAAAGTTCGGAAAATACGACTACAACCCACACGTGTACATACCCAAAAGTGGCATAGCAAAACATCAAAACAGGACCAGTACATAAGCGGGAAGTGGAACCAAAATACAACCAAGCAACAACCATCTGAAGCCACTAAAAACCAACATCTGAGACAACACCACGAAACCTATGAAAAACAGTGACTGATATCTGAAACATATCCAAAAGGGGCAAGGAAGAGCTAAGGCCGAGAGGACGGCTCAGGAGGAGAGGTCGGTGTGTCGGACGACGGGTGATGAACACGGAAATGCAAAGACTCAAAATGAGTAGCAAACATGGCTACGGCTACCTGAAGGAAGTCCATCATCTTGTTATGCTCGCGCATGGTATGATCGCTGGAACTCATATGAGACTAAAGGCCATGGAAACCATCATGCATTTCATTTCTAATATCCTGAAAACCACGTGTAATGGAATGACGGAGAGCACGGACCTTGTTGGATATGGAAGACGTTAGTACACCCTTGTAGGGGATGTACGAGGGAATACGGACCTCGAACGTCGCGTACACGAAGTCGTGCGCAAAGGGAATATGTTCCCTTGCGGAGAGGATCACTAGATTGATGGGAAAGTCGCATTATATGTGCATAAGTGCATGCGACATATGGCTAATAAAGGGGTAATATCTTAAGCTTATGTTGTACAATGCATATGGTACAACTTAAGCTTATAATATGCCATGTACGATGGTACACCTTAGTTAAATTATTCCAAAGGAACAATTTACCCTAAAATAACTACCTTGGGGGCTATAAATAAGACCCAAGGGTTAGCCATTTTCCTTACACTTTTGCATGGCATTCATGCATGCATCTTCATTCTAGCGAAGCTCTGCCGAAATATTTCCTCTCCCTTTATCCAAGTTCTTAATCTAAAAGTAGAGATTTAGATTGTGGATTTAGTAGCCTTACTCCGTTCGTGAGAAGACTCGATCCGTCGTGGCGAATCAGAAGGCGAAGTTCGTAGACTACCGTGCTGCATACGCAAGCGTAAGTCTCAACTTCATTTATCGATCCTAACTCTGTTTTGGCAGGATCCTACATTGGTATCAGAGCCATACGGGTTCGCCCCGGAGAAACTATGAACGAGTCGTTGTCTTTTTCACGGATGGGTATCCTACCATTACGGATATGGTAGGAACGCTTCGTGACGGAGAGAACGCAGCGGTTGTTCTTTTCACGTTAGGGTCTCCTATCATTACGGATATGGTAGGAACTCTCCGTGACGGGAAGAACCGACCGTTCACGTAGTATGTTATTCATTTTTGGCACGCGGCCATTAGGAAATAACTAATTTCTTGACGAACGGGTGCTTCATCGACGAACGGGTGCTTCATCGAGGAAGAAGGTGGTGGTTATTCCCATCGGGGAAGATGAATTTTTTTGTGCATGTGCACCATGACCAAATGGGTTATGAAGGCCATGCACCCCCTCCCCATGCAGAGGGGGTTGGCTACGGCCAATAACCACCGCGACAACCCCCTCCGACGGGGGTGTGCGGCCACCCATGAAAAGGGAAACCGGCCATGGCCAAAGGGCCATGGCCGGTCAAGGCAAAAAAAAAAGCCATGGCCGGGCCATGGCCGGCCGGCCTTGGCCGACAATGGCCCTGGCCGGCCGGCCCTGGCCGGCCACGGCCAGGGCCAGAAGGCCCTGGCCGCGGCCAGGCCATGGCCTGGCCTCCCTGGCCGCGGCCAGGCCATGGCCTGGCCTCCCTGGCCGCGGCCAGGCCATGGCCTGGCCTCCCTGGCCGAGGCCAGGGCAGGGGCCCTGGCCCCGGCCAGGGCCTCGCCGAGGCCAGGGCAGAGGCCCTGGCCCCGGCCAGGGCAGCGCCCTGGCCTCAGGCCAGGGCCCGGCCGCCCTGGCCGAGGCCAGGGCCGAGGCCCTGGCCTCCGGCCAGGGCCCGGCCGCCCTGGCCGAGGCCAGGGCAGCGCCCTGGCCTCAGGCCAGGGCCTGGCCCTGGCCGGCCCTGGCAGAGGCCAGGGCCGGTTCCCTGGCCTCAGGCCAGGGCCTGGCCGGCCCTGGCAGGGGCCAGGGCCGGTTCCCTGGCCTCAGGCCAGGGCCGGTTCCCTGGCCTCAGGCCAGGGCCTGGCCGGCCCTGGCAGGGGCCAGGGCCGGTTCCCTGGCCTCAGGCCAGGGCCTGGCCGGCCCTGGCAGGGGCCAGGGCCGGTTCCCTGGCCTCAGGCCAGGGCCTGGCCGGCCCTGGCAGGGGCCAGGGCCAGCGCCCTGGCCTCAGGCCAGGGCCTGGCCACCCTGGCCGAGGCCAGGGCAGGGGCCCTGGCCCCGGCCAGGGGCCTCTGGCCTAGGCCGGGCCAGGCAGAGGCCTGGCCGGCCTCTGGCCGAGGCTAGACCAGGCAGAGGCCTGGCCGGCATCTGGCCGGGGCCAGGCCAGTGGCCCGGCCAGCCCTGGCAGTGGCCAGGGCTGTCGCAGGCCACCCCTGGCCGGCCAGGGCAGTGGCCCTTGGCCAGCCTCGGCCAGGGCAGGGGCCCTGGCCGGGAGTAAAGAAGACCAAATTTTGGTCGACCAATTTGGGTGTTTTGGAAACCGCGTACCCTCGAAATCAGTTAGCTCCACTCCTTATGAGTTGTGGAACCAAAGGTCTCCTGACTTAAACATTTTGAAACCTTGGGGTTGTGCATTCTACGCACATATTTCCTCCCATAAGTATGGCAACATTGGGCCAAGGGGAAGGAAATGTATCTTTATACGATACGCAGAAAACTCCAAAGGTTATATTTTTGTTAGTCAGGAAGACAATGGTGGGCTAATTGAGTTTGTGTCGAGGGATGTCACTTTCTTGGAAAACGAGTTTCCAAGACAGGGCGAGATAAGTCTGGACTTATCTCTATTTGAGATTTATGATCAAGAAGGATTACCTCATTCGAGTGGGAGAATTCTTGGTGAAAACGAAGATACGTTTCAACCTTCACCAATGGATTATACAAATGACGATTATCCTATTTCATACGGGAATAATGATCCAAGTGGGAGCAATTCTAACGACATTTCAAGTGGGAGTGATATTAGAATTGATCTAACTTCGAGTCAACAAGGACTTGAAGAATCTCAAATACGACGTAGTAGTTGTACAAGGTTGGCTCCTCTAAGATTTGAGGATGAATTTCCGCAAACCTTTATGACTTTACTACAAGATGATGACGAGTCTGCTACTTTCAAACAGGCCGTATCATGCCCTGTAAAAGACAAATGGATGGAAGCGATGAAGGAGGAATTGAAATCCATGAAAGTTAACCAAGTCTGGGACTTAGTTAACTTACCCAGAGGACATAGAGCAATTGGGAACAAATGGGTTCTCAAGATCAAGCATAAGGCTGATGGCTCTATAAATAGATATAAAGCTCGCCTTGTCGCGAAAGGTTTTACGCAACAGGAAGGGATAGACTACAAAGAGACCTTCTCACCTGTTGTGCGTTTTACCTCGTTTCGCCTGATTCTGGCAATGGTAGCTTGCGTATACCTCGAATTACATCAAATGGATGTAAAGACTGCCTTTCTCAATGGAGAATTGGACGAGGAGATCTATATGGAATAACCAACAGGGTTTGTAAAAGAAGGAAACGAACATATGGTTTGTAAACTTCATAAGTCCATATATGATCTTAAACAATCCTCGAGGCAATGGTATATACGATTTCATAAAGTTATCAAATGGTTTTACCATGCTTGATGAAGATAACTGAGTATATATCAAGAGGATTAAAAGCAAGTATATTATCATGTCTCTATATGTAGATGACATTTTAATAGCCGGAAATGACAAGGGCTTTGTGATGGATATCAAGGCTTGGCTTTCATCAGTTTTTGAGATGAAAGACATGGGAGAAGCCGCATATATCCTTGGAGTTAAGATTTCAAGGAATCGTTCGAAGAAACTTCTTTCTCTTTCACAGGAGACTTATAAAAAGAAGGTTCCAGAACGATTTAATATGCAGGACTGCAAGTCCATTGATATTCATATAAGCATATGCGATAATTTATATCTGGTATCGTGTCCAAAGAACCAAAAGGAAAAGGAAATTATGGAAAAAGTTCCATATTCCAGTACAGTTGATAGTCTTATGTACGCTATGGTGTGTACGAGACCGGACATCTGTTTTGCCGTTGGAAATGGTAAGCTGTTACCAATCCAATACAGGGCAAGTACACTGGAAAGCGGTTAAGAGGATAATGTGTCTTGTAAGATCAAACACATTGATATCCGATACGAATTTGCAAAAGACTATGATAAAACCAAGAAGGTAGACATAAGGTACATATCTACGCATGAGATGATAGCGGATCCGCTTACGAAGGCAATCCCCAGAAATGTGTTTTACAAACACTTATCATCTCAAGGATTGCGTAAGAGCTGAGTTGTACCAATATAAATTCACATGTCTGTAAATGATCAAAATTAATAAAAGAATAAGTTCTTTTTCCAACATTGCATATGAATTTCTTAAGAAATGTTTGTGTACATTTTTTGAAACCTCAGCTGAATTGTGTGTATGTCGGACAGATTAAGGTTGGCTCTCTCACATGAGCAACCGCCTTATCTTATCAGATGGATAAGATAGAGATGAGACTAGTTTAAAGTCAAAATCATTAGACGAATGATTTAGAGTCATGACTTAAACAAAATGGTCGCATGAAAGATCTGCATCATATGGATGCTTACAAAAGATCTAATAGGATTTTTTTTGAAATCCTATATGTCTAAATGCGGGATGTGAGTCCAAAGGATTATTTGAGTAGAATAAGGGACTCAAAGTCAGACATTGTGGTGTCTGATCATCATCCTTACAACATCATTGAGACAACACTCCCTGGGAAAGGAGCGATGTTGTAATACATGTTCATACCACGTATGCATTTCGACCACTGAGTTAGTAGCAATAGTGTTTGCTATTATGTGAGACTCAAAGGCAATATGGGCCTTAACTCTTACCCTCAAGGACTCCAATTGGTTCCTTTAGATTTGACGATATGATCGCTATCTTAGCGTGTTACTTATGGGCTATGATAATTCGGCTCGGCGGGGCACGTTAGAAAAGCGAGTCTAGTCAAGATCAGAAGGTTCGCAAGAAGAGGAAGATTGATTTCATATTCACATTTGGACTTTAATGATTCAAAGCTGGCCAGCCAATTGTGATCCAGATGGGATTCAATTGTTGAATGTAAAGTATAAGAAATGTGAAGAAATAATCTAGGGTAAAGCATGCGTTGAACTACTCAACTTTGCACCTTCGAGGTCGTTGTGTATCTCTAACAAGTGCACAACAACAGACTCTACGCGCATGACGGTCGCACGGTCTATTTCTCGGTATGATAGATGAAAGAACTAAGAGAAAAACTTTCTCTTACAATCCCCTCAAGTGTGAGTGGGAGATGTTGGATATGGAAGACGTTAGTACACCCTTGTAGGGGATGTACGAGGGAATACGGACCTCGAACGTCGCGTACACGAAGTCGTGCGCAAAGGGAATATGTTCCCTTGCGGAGAGGATCACTAGATTGATGGGAAAGTCGCATTATATGTGCATAAGTGCATGCGACATATGGCTAATAAAGGGGTAATATCTTAAGCTTATGTTGTACCATGCATATGGTACAACTTAAGCTTATAATATGCCATGTACGATGGTACACCTTAGTTAAATTGTTCCAAAGAAACAATTTACCCTAAAATAACTACCTTGGGGGCTATAAATAAGACCCAAGGGTTAGCCATTTTCCTTACACTTTTGCATGGCATTCATGCATGCATCTTCATTCTAGCGAAGCTCTGCCGAAATATTTCCTCTCCCTTTATCCAAGTTCTTAATCTAAAAGTAGAGATTTAGATTGTGGATTTAGTAGCCTTACTCCGTTCGTGAGAAGACTCGATCCGTCGTGGCGAATCCGAAGGCGAAGTTCGTAGACTACCGTGTTGCATACGCAAGCGTAAGTCTCAACTTCATTTATCGATCCTAACTCTGTTTTGACAGGATCCTACAGACCTCACCAAGAAAGTCATCACCATGGGAGGAGAATGGTGTAACTGGAGTGCTAAGGGAAGCACCAGAGTGAGAATACCGCTTTCTAACAGGAACACGACCACGAGCGTGAGAAGAGGAGCCGGGGGTATGGGTGCCGGGAGTGGGATGGGTGTCAGGAGTGGGATGGGTGCTAGGAGTGATACGGGGTTGGGGAGAGTGGGTACGGGTGCGGGGAGAGCGAGACATGGAGCGAGTAGTAGGACATGATTGAATGGGAGATGTTTCATGGACAGAGGCATCAGCATCCTCTTCTTCTTCAGGATCAGAAGTGTCAGAAATAACTAACTGCATATGTGTAAGTGTCTCGGAGTTGAAATCTATTGGGTTAAGGAGCAGGACTGAATTGGAAAAAGGAACCTGGAATGCCTCAAGGATCCGAGTGATAAGCGAAGGCAAGAAAAGATGAGTGCAGACAGGTTTGACCAATGTTTCCAAAAGAACAGAACCCCAATCTATTGGAAGCTCGCCCATCAAGGCATATAAGCAACGAGCGGTCTTTGTACAGACATAATTCAGGGAACCGATCTTTGGGGCGAGGTTGGTGAGGATTATCTTAACCATCATGCAGGCAGGGGGATGAAGGGTGGCAGCAGAACGCTTTGGGTGGAAATCGGTGGACAACAGAAGCTTAATGGTTGGGTCAATGAGATTATTGGGGAGAGACTGGACATGGGTCGGGGGTAAATTCAGAAGCCGAGAAAGCATCGGGCCAGTCAACCGGAAGAAAAATCCATTGACAATGGTTGTGAGCGAAAGCATACCAGCCTGCGTGGAGGAATCCAAATTCGCATAGAATTCTTGGACGAGAGTAGGGAAGTAAGGAGTGCGGTTGGCAGTCGACCAGAGAGAGACGAGGCCGGCGGAGTGGAGAGGGCCGAAGATCTGGGAGAAGCCATGATCGTTGAAGTCCACATGGCGTTCCGGATGGAATGGAAGGTTCTCCATGAGGTGAAAGTGCTGGGAAGCCACCGGAGAACGTAAATAGGCCGGGGAGGCCGTCGTAATGAAGTCGAGGGACCGCGGATCCATCGGTGGTGAGGGCGAAATACGGCCGATCGAAGGTAGGGCAGAGCCGATCGGGGGAAAATCGGCGAAGGCTGTCGAGTTTGGGGTGGTCGCCGGTGAAATCTTGGGTGGAAGCCGTCGAAATCATCGGTCGGGAAAAGGGAGGACGGTAGAGGGTCGATCGAGGAGAGGAGGCGAAAGATCAGAGAGGGGGTTGACATTTGAGGGAGGCACCGGCGAGAAGTCGGGAGATCGCCGGTGATTTAGGGGAGAAGGCGGGCTGGGCGATTTGGGGGAAGAGAAGGCTTCGGGAAAAGAGAGAAGCCTTGGGAAGATATTTTTGTGAATGAGAGTCCCTAGGCAGGATAAGAATTAAATAGAGAGAATAAATTCAGTTAAGGGATGTTTAGGGAACAGAAATAATTCCAATCGGCAGAGCAGTAGGAAAATGGATCCCACGCAAATTTGAAAACAAAAGGATGGGCTCAGTTTTGGAAACAAAAATGGAGGGAATGGGTAACGAGAATAAGTGAGAAGACGAAGCAGTTACCAAAAATAATAATAATAAATCGACAATTGGCGACCAATATTGGTGAATTGGTCGACCAATTTTAAAAAACAGCCAAAAATTTGAAAAAATTTGAAAAAAAATTCTAAAAATAAAAATAAGAATGTGTCATAAGTCTGATTCACTAATAATGCCTAAATTCCTACGAAGCTTAATAAAAGTCTCTTCTTTCAAAGGTTTAGTCAAAATATCAGCAGTCTGATGTTCAGTAGCTATAAATTTAAGAACTATATCTCCTTTCTGAACATGATCATCTAGAAAATAATGACGTACATCAATATGTTTGGTACGAGAATGATGCACAGGATTTTTAGAAAGATTAATAGCACTAGTATTATCACACATAATAGGGCAAGTAGAGCAATCAATACCATAGTCTGAAATAGTTTGTTTCATCCATAAGATTTGAGCACAGGCTAAATCGGCGGCAATATATTCTGCCTCGGTTGTAGATAATGAAACAAAATTTTGCTTCTTGCTAAACCAAGAAACTAAAGCATGGCCTAAAAAGTGGCATGTACCACTGGTACTTTTACGATCTGATTTGCAACCAGCAAAATCTGCATCACTATACAATAATAAATCAAATGTGCTTGACTTGGGGTAAAATAAACCAAAATCAGACGTGTGCTTAACATATCTAATAATCCTTTTTACGGCAGTTAGATGTGAAATTTTAGGATCTGCCTGAAAACATGCACATAAACATACTGAAAACATAATATCTGGTCTACTAGCAGTTAAATAGAGTAGAGAGCCAATCATACCTCTGTAAAGACGTTGATCAACACTCTTACCATTTAAATCTTTGTCGAGAGAGGTAGATGTACTCATTGGAGTACGTTTTTCTGCAGAACTTTCTAAACCAAAACGCTTGATGAGTTCTTTAGAGTACTTGCTTTGGTGAATGAAGATCCCTTCCTTCAATTGTTTGATTTGAAGACCGAGGAAGTAATTGAGTTCACTCATGTGACTCATCTCAAATTCTTTCTGCATAATCTTAGAGAAATCTTGACAAAGAGATTCATTAGTAGAACCAAAAATAATATCATCAACATATATTTGAATAATGATTATGTCAGATTTAATGTTCTTAATAAATAAAGTAGAATCTATTTTACCAATTGAATAACCAGAATTTAAAAGATAACTTTTAAGTCTTTCATACCAAGCACGAGGTGCTTGTTTGAGACCATATAAAGCTTTATTCAATTTGAAAACATGATTTTCTAAATTTTCATGAATAAAACCAGGTGGTTGTTCAACATAAACTTCCTCCTTGAGAAAACCATTTAAAAAAGTACTTTTGACATCCATTTGAAATAATTTAAAATCTTTAAAACATGCAAATGATAACAACATTCGAATAGACTCAAGACGTACAACTGGTGCATAGGTTTCATCATAATCAATACCTTCTTCTTGATTATACCCTTGTGCAACCAATCGTGCCTTGTTTCTAATTACCTGACCAGATTCATCCAATTTATTTTTGAATACCCACTTGGTACCAATAATTGAATGATCTGTTGGTCTGGGAACTAATTCCCAAACTTCGTTTCGTTGAAATTGATTGAGTTCTTCCTGCATAGTAATAATCCATGAACTGTCTTCACATGCATCCTTGATGTTCTTTGGTTCAATGGTTGAAAGGAAAGCACAATGCGCCATTTGTTCAATTTGACGACGAGTTCTAACTCCATCTGTAATATCTCCAATGATTAACTCTGATGGATGGTTTGGAACTTGTGCAAATGCCTTGGAAAGATCTGTATAATCTGAAATAGACTCAACAGAATGTTTAGTAGCATCAATTTCATCAAGTTTAATATTATCTAGAGAATTAGATAAAGGTAACATATTCTCTTCATCATCAATGATGGGAGAATTAGATGAGGGGTTCTCATCAAATGTGACATGTAGTGATTCTTCAACTGTTGAAGTTCTTTTGTTATATACTCTGTAGGATTTGCTACGTGTTGAGTATCCAACAAAAATATCTTTATCAGATTTCGAATCAAATTTATCAAGTGCATCTTTAGTATTAAAAATGAAACATTTACATCCAAACACTTTAAAATATGATACACATGGAATGCGATTAAAGAATAATTCAAAACAAGTTTTATTAAGCAATGGCCTTATAAGAACTTTATTCATAATGTAACAAGCAGTTGCAACAGCTTCAGTCCAAAAATATTTCGGTAATTTACTATCATAAAGCATTGTTCTTGCACATTCTTGTAGAGTTCTATTTTTCCTTTCTACTACTCCATTCTGAGGAGGAGCACGAGGAAAAGAAAAATTGTGAGTAATGCCATTTTCATTACAAAAATTGGTAAAAGATTCATTTTCAAATTCTCCTCCATGATCACTACGAATAGTGACAATGTTAGAGGATTTGATCTTTTGTATCTTTTTACAAAATATTGAAAATTCTTCACATCATTCTTGTTTTGTAAGAATATAACCCAAGTATATCTTGAATAATCAGCAACAATGACAAATGCATATCTACTTCTATTCAAAGAAGCTACTCTTGAAGGACCAAACAAATCTAAGTGTAAGAGTTATAATGGTCTCTTTGTTGAGATAACGTCCTTTGATTTAAAAGAAGATTTGTGCATTTTTCCTTGTTGACAAGCATCACAAAAATGTTTGTGTTTGAAAGAAATATTTGGCATTCCATTTACTAATTTGTGTTTTGAAATATGTGCTAGATTTTTGAAATTAGTGTGTCCAAAACGTTTATGCCACAAAAGTGTATCATCAGATGTAATCATTAAACAGTGATTATGAATGATAACAGACATGCATAAGATATAAATGTTATTCTTACGCTTACCACGGAACAAAACAGATGACATATCAGAATCATAAATAATGCAATCATTTTGTTCAAAAACTATTTTGTAATTTTTATCGCATAACTGACTAATGGAAAGTAAATTATGTTTCAAACCATCAACCAGGAGAACATTCTCAATGATAGGCTGATTTGTCCAGTGCCTATGATTTTGCCTTTGTTGTTGTAACCAAAGGTAACTGTGCCTCCATCTTTATATATAACGGTTGAAAGCAAGTTGACATTTCCCGTCATATGTTTTGAACATCCACTATCCAAAATCCATCTTTCCTTTTTAGGTACCTGAAAGATAAAATATTAAGCATTGGTACCCTTTGTTTTAGGGTCCTTGGGATTAGATTTTTGGAAGCCAAACCCAAGTGGAATTTGACTTTTTAATGTAATCACTAGAATGAACAATAGAATATAAATAATGAGAAATATAATAATTTCTGTCTTCTAAGCATGAATTCTTAGGAACCCATATACTAATTGTAATAGGTTTCCTAAGAGATGGTTTTGAAATGTTAGTAACATTTCTTTGTAAAGAAGAAGTAAGAATGTTTACTTTCTTCGTGTAAATTAATGTGTGATTCTTCTTTTGAGGTTTAACAAAAGTTGTTTTTCCAAAATAAGAAGAAGTGCTACAAGACTTGGGTTCATCCTTATGAGAATTTCTCAGACCTTGTCTATGATTTGCTGGATATTGTATTTTTAGCAAATCATCGAGATTAGTCTTTCCTTTGTTAAATTTATTAATATTGGAAGACATCTCGTCGTATTTCATCTTTAGTGATGAAATATTTTTATCCATTTCAGATATTTGTGTATGAAGTTCTAGATTCTTAGTTTTGAGAATATCATTCTCTTTACTAAGATCTAAATTTTGAGAAGATGTATTCTCAATATGTATGGAATTTGGTGTAGTGTTCATAGAAGAAGATAATTCTTGATATTTAATAAGGAGATCGTCATTATTCTGTTTCAAAGATTTATGTTGACTATTTAAATTTTTGAAACGAGAATATAGATCTTTCAATGCATCTAATAATTCTTCATTACTAAAAGCACTTACCTTATCTTCATTATCTTGTGCCATAAAGCACATATTAGCACTTTCATCATGGTCATCTTCATCATCTGAAGATTCATCTCAAGTTGCTGCAAATACTTTCTTCATCTTGTCAAACTTCCTTTCTCTTCTGGATTGATCGTTGTTGTTGGAAGTTTTGAACTTTGCTTTGATAAGTGGACAATCTTTCTTCATATGTCCTGGCCTATTACAATTGAAACAAAGAGAAGAATCAGTATTTTTAGATTTATTATTACACTTACATTTTTGAAATAACTTTCTGAAGTTCTTGGCAAAGAATGCCATGTCATCATCCGAATCTTCATTATCTGATGTTGTGTTGAAGGCGAGTACTTTCTTCTTTTGATCTGATTCCTCTTTTGCATCTTGTAATGTGACTTAATGTGCCATTAAGTTACCAATTAGATCTTCCATGGATAATGTGGAAAGATCATTGGCTTTCTCAATAGCAGTGATCTTTGGACGCCATTCTGGAGAGAGTACCTTAAGAATCTTGCGTACCTGATCAAGAGAAGAGTAAATTTTTCCAAGAGCATTAAGAGAATTAATAATATTAGTGAACCTGGTGTTTATTTCTCCAATCGTCTCTTTGTCTTGCATCTTGAACAACTCATACTTATGAACCAAAGAGGCAATCTTAGTTTCCTTTACTTTATTGGTTCATTCATGAGTTACCTCGAGTATGTACCAAATCTCCTTTGCACTTTTGGCCTGAGATACTTGATTAAACTCATGTTTATCCATGGCACAGAATAAAACATTCATGGCCATTGAGTTGTTTGTCTTTGCAGCTTTGTCATTAGCGGTCCAATCAGCAACAGATGTTGTTGGCTTTGTATATCCTGTCTCTACGATGTCCCAAATCTCATAATGCATAATTTAAAGATGAATCTCTATTCGTATTTTCCAATATGAGTAGTTAGAACCATCAAATAGAGGAGGACGAACTTGAGAGTGCCCTTCCGGATGTTGATTTGTGTTGTAGTTGTGTGGAACAGCGTTCAGGCTTGATTCTGCCATCTTAACCTTGCTCTGATACCAAATGTAATTTTAGCCTGTATGGATCAATACACTAGAGGGGGGGTGAATAGTGTATATAATAAAAACTGTTGTAAATAAAATGTTACTAATATCTGCAAAGATGGCACAGAAATAAAATGACAAGTACCGAAAATAAATCAATCGCAAACACAGAGATTTATCCTGGTTCGGATCCTTGTGATCCTACTCCGTCCTCTACTCCCAGTATAGATTTTAATCCACTATAATCACTTGCCCCGCAAAGCACAAACTTACAAAAATGGCGACACTCCCCGTGTCCCAAACTTTGTACAATCTCTAAACAGAGATTCAAACCCGTTAAATAAGAAATAGAAAAACACATATAGCCTTGTTATGAATTTCAGAGAATGAATTCAAGGATGGTGTTTAGAAGATGAACTTCAAGATGTATAAAATATGTAATGAAGAGCAATACTTGAAGTTCTCTAGTACATAAAAGAAGAGAGAGATCAATCGATTTCTTCTTGCAATTATGAACCAAACAACTTTCCAAAATGATGTTGAAAAATCCAAGTTCTTCTGTTCTTAAATGAAGAAAGAAATCTAATGATTTCTTCTTACAAATAAGAAAAGAACAACTAATGACCTAAAGCTTTAGAAAATGAAAGACTTGATTTCAACAAATAAGAGAGTAAAGAAGAAGAAAGTGATTGAAGAGAAATAGAGGGTCTACCCCTCTATTTATAGTGTTTAGGGATGATTGGGGACTATAGTTGACGTTGGAAAATGGGCAAGAACCGTCCCTGAAAATTTGGGATCAAAACGGCTAGTTTTGAAATTGGTCGACCAAAATGACCACATTGGTCGACCAAAATTTAGAGAGGGAATTTTAACAGTTGAAAGACAGTTCTAGAATCTACATGGTTATGGGAGTTAGCATATGTAATCCCATAGTCAAATTCGAAGGTTTAAAATTGGTCGACCAAAATGGGGTTATTGGTTGCGAATTTTCGAAATTGGGAAGTGTAGATCTCTGAGTAATGGAACCTAGATGACTAAGACATATTATCACAAGGCTTTATGCCTCTAATAAAGTAAATTTTACATAGATTACAAAAAGCCGTAGATAGGACTGCATCTGCAACTGAACTTGAGAAGTTTCTTTGCAGGGGATCCTTATCAAGTGATTATATATCCAAGTCGTGGATATAGGTGCCTTTGTCTTTCCAGCTTTATGAACTATAATATCTCTGTTTGAATACGCATGAAAATATCTGATTGTGTGGAACTCAGCATTGATTTGTATCTGCATACATAGATTTAGTAGCACTGGATGTGTTTGTCATATCAAAACCATATGGAAATAGAAATATTGAATTATGAAATTCCAACAACTTTATGTAGAGAGCCATCTCATAATGAGCTTTTAACAAAGCTTAATTAAAATATATGTGCTCTTAATATGGACTATTAATATGTAGATAGCCATCTTATATGGACTATGTGCAATACTATTAATTTCACATAGAATATCTGTACTCTTAATATGGACTATCTGCAAACACACTGCAAACTCATATCCCTTAAATTGTTTGAATATTCTGCAAACACATATATGGACTATATCTTCCGAGTTTTGTTTGCATATTGTTTGCATATTAATACACCTCTTAAATGATGTTGTTTGTTAGTTTTGTTTATAGATATAAGTTTTGTTTGCATATTAATATGAGAGCTTTGTTTATTTTGTTTACACCACTTCAGAGTTTTGTTTACAAATATGAATTTTGTTTACAGATATGTTGGTTACATATATAGTTTGCATATTAATACACCTCTTGCTTGCAAACAATAAGTGTTTACATAATTTTGTTTAAATATACATATATGTGTTTACAGGGTTCATAAAAATACTACAAATATGTGTTTACAGAGTTTTGTTATTATTGTCATACACCTCTCTATCTCTCAGATGGAGGGACATGGAGGAGTACTATTAGTCTTGCTAATTCATTAGCAACTTTACTCGGTTTCTTTTCATACGACGATTTTTGTTGATGCAGGGCTTATTGTGCCATAAGTCCTTAAATAACTTATTACTAAAATTATAATGATGTTTGGAAAAAAAAATTACCATTACCTTAGGACTGTCCACCTAATCAGCTTATTCAAATAAACCTTTTGTTAGTTGTACAACTCAAAAACAATTACCATTACCTTAGGAGGACTGTCCACCTAATCAGCTTATTCAAATAAACCTTTTGTTAGATATTTCTTTTCATCTCTGATTAAGTTGTACAATGATTGCAGATAAAAGAGCTAACTATCTTGTTAAGGTCGCTGGTATTGAGATTCACCCCAACCAGATTGAACACGGGGAAACAGCTCAGTTCAAAATCTTTGCGTCTTCTGGTAAAGTAACTTGCTATATTTTCTTTCTCTTATTTAATTTTTTTGTGCTTCAAGCTTTTTATATGATCGGCTTTTCCATTTTACATTTCTATAATATTCATCTTAGAAATATTGTTCATGGTGTATGTTTTCATCCTTGAATTTTATGGTGGAGAAGGTTTTTTTCCCTAGAAATATATTTTGACAGACTGCCAATTTGTCCCCCTGGCAAGTATATCCAGAGTTTAGCTTTTCGCAAGTATGTGAGCCAGTACGACAATTCCCCCCCAAAGTTGCAGCTCAGAAACATGGATTATAATTAGTTCCAGTGAAGGGTTTTGTTGCCATCATGTAGGTTGTACTGTTATTGGAGGGTTTTTCGTCCAGAAATGGCATGGCTGTTGTGATGTAGGAATACCTCTTGAAAATAAGAGAAGAATTAGTTATGCAATTTAATTAAGGGTGTAAAGCATCTTCTAATGTGGCAAGTGTCATGTAGTTGTAGCTTCTGGATCGAAAAAGTCTATTGTTGAAGGTTGAATAATCTAAGGGCTGCTTAGGTACTTAATGCATCTTTGGTGCAAACTGTATAAGCAAGTGAGCCAAACTGAAACATCAGTCTATGATGTTGAATATGGTCTGGGCATATGGATGCAAACAATGACAAATAATATGATCCAGCTTTGAATTCGTATATGGCTTTTGACTAATATGATAATCATATCCCCCTTGCATAGTTGTGAAAAGCATTTAAGAAAAAAGCGGCACCTTGTAGTAATACTTAAGCGGGTGCTTATGTGACAAAAAACAGAAAGGTGCCTACAAAAAAGCATAAAAATATGGACAAAAAAGTATAAGAATAGAGAAATAAATGGAAAAAAGGAACGATGGAAAAATGTATGCCTATGTATTTTGATGATTAATTCTATCTATTATACATTTGACAACCTTTTTGAATTGCATTGCTTACTAGGACAAGCTGACTAAGACAAAAGGGTTGATAGAAAGAGGGCCATGATTAAATCTTGAGGAATGAACGGTTTAGATGAAGCTTTGATATGAAGTGTTTGTATTTTGGAGATAGCTTTGCTTGGAAAACAGCCCCCTCATTTAATTGTGGGTCCCATTTTTGATGTTTGTGTGACCTGGGGGAGAGCAAGAGGCATTTTTGGAGAGAGCACCCAGGGTTTGCATGCTGAGAGCTTCCCCAAAATTGGCTCTTTCTCTTTCCCAAAATATGAAGAGAGCAACAAGACTTCTAGCCAAAAATAGAAAGATAGCAGCAAGATCATTTCAACCAAAAGATTTCGCAAAAGAGCAAGATTTCGCAAAAGATCGCGAGCACATGAATCTTACACGCTAGTGTGATCTCTCTCCAAAAGCTTCACTAGCATCCCTGATCGAGACAACATGAGATGCAACGCAGCGAGCTCCTCTGGTCCGAGAATCCACACCGGCCACCACGATCCATTCCTCCTCCTCACCTATAACGGCCACTTTCTGGTTGTGCGTATTTAATATGTATTTTGTTATTATGTGTATTTTTCTGCATTTGATTTTTATTTCTCATTTTATTAGCTCAGACGCGTGACCGAACCATGTATTCACGATCCTCTTGGAGGCACGATCGCTCTGGTATTTGCTTTGTAATTTTTGGATGACTAGGGGTAAAGTTGTAATAGTCCTATTATTAACATTATAAATCTTATTAACTAAATATTTAAAAATTCAAATCTTAATTGAACCTAATGTATTTGTATATTGCCAAACCGAGTTAATATCCTAACTTATTAACTTTATATCCTAATCTAATAACCAATAACTATCTAATACTGTAAGTTTATAAAAATCAAATCAAATCAAAAGGTTACCATATCTAAACCAAATCCTATAGTATTTCTCCCCTAGCTGTACTCCCCATTATCCCTCCCATTTACCCACGTCACCCCTCTCTCCCACATACTCTCTCTCCCTCCCCAACCTACCCACGTCACCCCTCTCTCCCACATACTCTCTCTCCCTCCCCAACCTACCCAACAAATAGCTAAGGGAAACAGCAGCTCTCCCTTCATGCGCCCAGCCTACACGAAACCCAAACAAAAAAAGAGACAGCCCTAAACTAGACCCCAGCTCCTCTCCTTACTCCTGTCACCACCGCCGGGCAAACTTCCGATGCCTCGTCTCCCCTATCCAACCCCCCACCGCAAACGCACAGCCCAGGCCGCACCAACCCCCTCTGAACTGTCCTCTTCCACCTCCAAACCCGCCACCATCTCCCTCCGTCAAAGCCCTTCGACCACCTTCAATCCGCCATCCTTGCCCTAGTGCACCGCCAAAGCCCAGGCCGCAACCCCTCTCCTCTCCAAGTTCCGACAGACCAGCCCTACTCTCCATGGCCTGCATACCTTTCCACCTCCAGTGCGCAACCCTCCCGGCGACCACCAGCCCGCCGGAAAACCACATGCCCAGCCTGCTGATCTTCCCGCAGCCCTCCCCTTCTGACCTGCATCAGCCCGGGACTTCTCTTCCTTGCGCAAAGCCTTTACAGGACGTCGGAACCGTCGCAGACCTTCAGATCCGTCGCTGCACCTCCTGCAGAGCCGTCGCCCACCGATAACAGACCCTGCGAGCCATCAAGAGCAGCCCAAACCCTCCACGACTCCTTCGCTACCGAGTGACGCCGCCGTTAGATGTCCTACTTTTCGCCGCTACCCATCGCTGCATCTCGACCCTCCTCTACGTCAACGGTTAGTAGATCTATCCCTTACTAAGCTATAATCCACACCCTAGGATAAAAGATCTAATAAAACGGGATCATTAGACGTCGTAAGAATAGTTTGTTACTTTTAACATGGCGGTAAGAACCTAATTTCAGTTATATGTTTAATCAGACCATAGAACCAGACGTGCCATAACATAGTACTAGTTAAGACGAACCCAACGACACCAAATTCATCAAAATCAGGCAAGTGTTCGAATTGTTTTGAATTTTTGAAGTTTAATATTTAAATGCTCTTTTTTACTTAAAGCTGATTAACAAGAATTTGACCCGTGAAATGACGTTCACAAAAATTACCATGACGACACATGCTTAAAATGTGAAACATTGACATAAAATTTCGCATGTTTATGATTCAAGAGTAAATAACGAAAAATAGTTGAATGCAACATATTTAATAAACGACCCATTTAAATTCATTGTTTAAATTGTTTTAGGGTGTTGTGATTCATGATAAATGTTTAAATTAATATGGTCATATGCCCCACATTTTATGTGCACACACGTCGTTGAATTGGACATCTCGAAATATTTGAACTCGCGAATTCGTGCGCCTCAAAGGCGAAATCTTGAACTCGTGAACTCATGCAAATTGTTAAGCTGGCTCGTGTTCCAGCACATTTTTGGGTGGGGTTAGGATTGAGCGGCCGCTGAGCGTGCATGTTGATGCCCCCTTCAAGAGCACCACCTAGGTGGTGGGTGGCGTCAATCACGATTAAACCCCCGTGAGAAGAATTGACCTACTCTCCGTGACCTAAAGGCGTGAACCCTATGAGTGATAGAAAACACTAACACGGAACTTGAACTCATTGTTGTTATCTCACTTGTACACAAGAAATTCCATGCTCTTTAGTACTTGTTTTAAATTCCTTAGAAGTTGCCATGCTTAGAAGTTCTTTATTTTTCTTTAAAATTGCCATGTTTATAACCATGCTACTGACATATTGTATACACAGTTAATGCTTCATAATTTGATACTATCCGTACACCCCGTCTTGGTTCGTCTTAATTTTACTTGCCAGACTCTTACTGACATATATTCGTGTTTTTGGAATGTAAGTCAGATCACGAGCCAGAGTGCCAGGAGGACTTGTTTGAGACGCCTGACCCAGCGAGCCAGGAGTTTGTTGTTGATTTGGAGTCGCTCCCTGCGGAGGACTAGAGACCAGTGTTGTTGCTGTTCTTCTTTAGATTTGCTTTAATACTTTGTTTTATGGTATGATTTCCTTGTTGTAGTTTCTTTGGCTATGCTGAGGCCTTATTGTTTCATTTCATGTATGAAAAAATTTCTGGATGTGCCTTTTAATTATATGAATGTTCTTATTGTTCTGAATGCAAGAAAGAATTTTGCACGGTTGTTATCATAGACGCTTAATGAACTCGGGCTTCATCACCCTAGTTCATGCAGACCTTAATAACATTTTCGCTTCAGTTGCCTTTGGGAAGCGGGGCGTTACATCACCCAAACGATCATCCCAACCGAGTAATCAACAACGCTTCCGCCCTCACCTCCATCGAAAGTTCCCATCGTGGCAAAATAAAAACACCGGGAACCAATCTTCTCAGATGATCACTTGCTTTGGAGGTTAGTGTCTCTTCTCTTTTTGTGGAAATATGTGGTTTTGGAAGTGCGATAAGTTTTTTATGATTAGACTTTTGAAGAATGTACACTAGTCCGTCTTTGTATTCTAAATGAGAACTGTGATCTTTTTGGATTTTAATGGAAGTACAACCTGATCTCATCATATTCAGGTAGTAGAGGGGTTGAGAAATTCATAGGCTTCATTAATTGAAATAATGAAGAGATACTTTCTGATTTTTGTGAAATTTTTTGCTATTTTTTATGTCGTTAGGGTAAGTAGATAGAAATCAAAATAATTAATGTATTTAATTTCTCCTCCTTGGATGAAAGATGTTAATGAAGCTGAGGAGTTAGCACATCTTCTGAAAATCAAAGCTTAAACCATTTTATACTGCACAATCTTACCTGTATTGAGCTTTTGATTTACAATGATGTGCCTACCTGTTGAGGAAAATAGTATCAGCAGATTTCGTTCTACGAAAATTATGAATCAAGTAATTATCTGAAGAAAGAATCTATCTGATATAGCTTTTTCCACTGATGGAGTGAGGTATTAGCTTTCATGCGTGAATGATGGAGAGGCAGGCATCTATTCATAATCAAGTAATGGATGAAATGTGAAACCTTACTATGGAGTTCATGGAGGATGAAGACGGCCTTTGGGAGAAGACAGAAAGTAATCTCGAATGCAGGATCTGATGATCTCCTTCATTTCGTATTCCCGTGAGATCGTCCTCTTCTCAGTTCTGTCGGTTCGATCGATGGATCGAGCTGTTCTCTCAGTTCTATGCCTTGCTTCTCGCCATTGCCTCAGAATAGATCGCAAGGCTACAGCAGCAAGATCATTTCAACCGTATCCCTTTGGCATTGCTTCTCGCTACCGCCTCCTTCCTCGTTGGCTTCTAAACCACCTCTTTCCTCGCTGCCTAAAGCTTTTGCATTGCTTCTCGCCACCGCCTCAGATCAGACCGCCTTAGATCATCGGCCTAGCAGGTGCTTTAGCTTTATCGTTGTGCTTTGCTTTGCTTGCTCGATAATTTTGAATTTTATTATCTTTAATTAGGGTCAATTGACTAGGCATTGAATTAACGATTTTTCTTTTTCTTATTTTCTTCTTGCAGGGTTCAGCTGCAGAAAGTTCTATATCAGGGCTATGATGATTCTTTCCTCTATAGTCTAAATCTGGAAAGTAATCTTTGATATTAGTTTATACTTTCTAACCATTGATTCAATGTTTTTTAATTAAGAGGCTGGTTTATTGGACGAGAATTGGATTGTTTTATGCCCAATTTTGGTATATGAGGGTTTAGATGTTGTTGCGTGTATTGTGTAACTAATGTGGGATCATTTAATTTTGATTTTAGAGATTTTTTATTAGTTAAACACTTCTCTGGCATAAATCAAATTCTGAGTGATGCAGAATAGAGCATAAAGTTGAAACTTTTTTAAACATTGTGTCGAGATTGAACCACACCTCACTAAGTGTTTTTTCCTGCTGCAGAAAAAGAGTAACACCCCAGCTGCTCAGGAGAGATGCATATTCCGCCTAATTCTTTTCCATCTCAGTGTGAACTTGCCTGTTATGATTCTTTCGTATCCTGCCTTCCGATTCATGGGGTTGACAAGCTCTCTTCCACTTCCTCCTTGGTACTCTTCAGTTTCCCTTGATATTGGATTTAGATATATGCTTAGGAAAAGTGATAGCATGTATATATATTTTTAACTGAACTATATTTTCTGAGGGAATTTGATAGCATGTGTACAAATATCACTTTAACTGACTCCCCCAACTTAGTATGTGCTTGAAAATTGCAATCATTTTAAGAAATTCTTCATAATATCTAGCCATAGAATAAAACTTTGATGATTTATTGTCAAACTGGAGTGTAAAATTAATCCTAGGAAAACATAAGTGTTGCATGCTTGCTCTATATTTGAACTGATTCAGAATAGAATAAAAAGTTGCAATTTTTTTAAACATGGTATGTTACAGATTTCTTTGGTGTTATAATAAGTAGCAATGGTTAAATGTAATGTGAAATCATTGTTAGAAGTATATGTTGATGTGCATTAAGTTGATGAAAACAATTACAAGTGGACATAGATTTAAACATATATTTTGAATTCGTGTACATGTTGCCTTTTGGAGATTGTTGCTTAGTACAATGAAAATGAGGTAAGAGACATGATTATGGATATACTTTTGAGCTACATGTATCTACTTTTCTTTCTTTTGTAAAAGTTTCATTATTCTAAAGTTGCACTTCAACTTCAATTCAACTTCTTGATCATATTCTAAATGGGGCAAGGATTAAGCAATGGATTATTTTTTGGAATTGTCTTTTCTTTAAGCTCATATTTGTGGCTTTATTGGAAACATGCATGGATTTGGAATTTTACTTGGTATATAAAATACATTATATTGAAGAAGAGAATAGAAAAGGTTACTGCTTGATTGATTTATATTTGGGTTTGATGCAGATCTGTTATACGTATTAGCTAGTGTACCACGACTCTCAACTTTATCGAGCATGCTATTGATCTTCGCGGGAGGCAGAGAAAACTGCAAACTGCCTTGAGGCTGCTAAGAATGCCCCTCAAGAGACATGATGCCAATCGGTTGTAGAGGCTGTTGTTGCTGATGTGTTGTTTTGTAGGTTTTCATGCCAAGATCCACAGATATCAAGTTATGTTCATCGTAGACAGCTTTACAAATTTTCAGTTTGTTAGAAATTGCACAGATCTGTATAGAATCCAAACAAAATTTATACATATTCTTTTACAAAAATCTATCATCAAAAATTTGTTGCTTCAAGTTTAGCTTCATTTGTTCCTTTGATATATAGTATCGGATTTCAGAACTTGAGCCACATACATGGAAAAAACACATTATCAAATTTCAAGCTCTAGATTTCAAGTTTCAGTTTTACATAGTTTTAAATGGATATGGAAAAAACACAGTATCACTCTTACAAGTCTATTTTTCCTAAACTCTCCAGGATATGTATGATACGCTATGATATGGTTTTTTATGTTCTTTGAATCGTCTACATGAAGTACCATTGGATTATGTATCGGGTAAATGTGATACTGATAAAAGTAAAAGTGTATATGTGATACTGATATAAGTAAGTATAGGGGGGTTTCATCATACAAACAATTCTTAATAAGATATCTAATGAACATATCCAGCAGACCAAGGAAACCGCAGTAAGAAATATATGACGAGAATAACCAGTGAAACTGGAGTTTCACATATCATGACAACTAAGCCATCTACCAGCTGAATACTACATAAGAAGCCAATACAAGGAGATGAAAAAAAATAAAGAAATCAACATTTTACTTTGGGTTTTCCATTTGCTTTGATCCCCCTCTGCCTTTTCATGGATCGCATCGAGCATATAGATGAAAAATTCATGCACATCCTGTTGTTCATAACTTGCAAGATTCGATGCATGTTGCCACTGTTGGATGTAACGATCTAGGACTTCCTGTTTGATGATAACAAACATGTGTGAACATTCTAATGTGTGTGCTAAGTTTTTCAGGAATGGAAACCTTGTGAATTTGGTCAATGGCAAGCTTGTAATTTATGCGCAAGAGAATGAGCGTGGCAATATTCTAAATTGAAGCCAAAAACATGGGGGCCAAATGCAACCTTAAAGCACTTGTTCTTTTGGCCAAGCAAAATTCAAAGTGGTGCAAAAAACGTGTGGCCCAAACGATTTGTGATGCTGGACTATTTTTCAAGTGAAAATCAAGATGGCAACATGGCAATTAAGTGGAAAAGGTGGTTATGCATTAGCTATATAAAGAAGCCCTATAGCCTAGGTTTCAATACACATGGCTAAGAAATATTTTTCAAGAGAAACAATCAGGCCGTGACCTAGTCTTCATCTCCGAGCCGAGAAAAAAAAAGACCTGGCAGCCGCAACTTATTTGTCAATCACCAGTAGGAGACAGGCCGAATACAAAGCCCTTCCCCTTTGATATTTATCCAAGCACATCATCAAACGAAGGGGGAGCCGAAATATTTTAGGGATTTTGAAACAAGGGTTTGCAGCCGAAGCAAATCTCTCCCCTGCGGCCACCAAAAATGACAAAAGGTAAGCTCTTTTCGTTGTGTTGAAATTAAAGACTAATTCCCTCCTCTTCTGGATGTGTGCAGAATTTCTTTGGTGAAAAAAAACAACACAAAAAGAGAACAAGTCCTGTGAGCGTCAAGCCGTGAAGCCTTGAGGGCTACTGCCGCACCCCTCCAACAGATAATTCTCCAAGGCCAATCACGTGCAAGGGAGGGCTGGTTCCTTTCTTATTATCGCAACTCATTTCTCTTATTTTGTGTGCATGATGCAAGAGTTATTAGAGTTTTGTTTTAATTAAACTCTAGGAGAAGGTCACAGGCTTTTTTATTAACGCAACTCATTTCCCCAAGACCACTACATGGCATCAAATGAATGATAGTTTGGGATTAATTTAAAAAAGGGTTAACTGTTATTTCGTTTTGTGTTTGCAGAAGAGTACAAACAATGGAGCACACAAGGGAAGAGGCCGGCCACTTTCTTTTCCCTTGATCCAAAAAGCCGGGACTTGTAGAAAAGCAGAAGACCCATGTGCATGACCAAGCCACAACATCCAAGTACCCAATATCAATTTCAGAGAAGGGGCAAAGCCGCAAGTTGCAATCTTTGGGGAGGTGTCGCAAGTTTCAATCTTTGGTGGAAGGCGCAAGTTTCATCGAGAGGGGAGCCGAACTATCGAGGAGACATCGAGAGACCACTACTACTTGCCAGACTACTTCTGGCATGTGCTTATTGACGAAGACATCGCTGCTGCACAATCTGAGCTTTCTAAACTCAATACTTTATTATTTTGTGTAACAATTGTGATAGATCTTCGTAGGAGAAACTTTTACCTTCTGTGTTACTTTTTGGGGACCTGACGACTTTGGGAGTCGTCACGGAGGGAGAGCATCTGACTAGATTGAGAGTGTAAAGCACGTGGTGTGCGTACGAGCTAGGTGAGAGTATATTTGGGATCTTGACTCATTGTAGCTGTACTTGATTACATATCTATCTAGTAGTTGCTTTCGGGGCTGGAGTAGGTCGTGGGGACGACCGAACCAGGGTATATCTGTGCGTACTCTGTGATTGCTATTTTATTGCTTTGTTTGTGATTATAACTGTGTGGGATTGTTCGTGGGTTGCACGAATATTTTTAATAGCATATTCACCCCCCCCCCCCCTCTGGGCTACGATCCAGATCCAAAAAGTGGTATCAGAGCTAGTTTAGAGGATCTAGCCTAGTTTTTTAGATGACCATGAATATATCTGATTGTGCTTTTGCTGAAGGTCAGTCTATAGCCCGTCCCCCTAAGTTTAACGGTGTAGATTTTGCATATTGGAAGGCCAGAATGAAAATATATCTAGTGTCTGTAGATTATGATGTGTGGGATATTGTTGAAAATGGTTATAGTCTACCCACTATTAAAATTGAAGACACTGTTATGATTAAGCCTAAAGACAAGTGGGATCTAGCTGATAAAAAACTTTATACTATTAATGGTAAAGCTATGAATGCGCTTATATGCTCTCTTGATAAATCTGAGTTTAATCGTATCTCACATTGTCTAACTGCGTAGGAAATCTGGCATACTCTGGAGGTGACACACGAGGGAACATCGCAAGTGAAGGAATCCAGACTTGCGTTGCTAAGCACAGAATACGAGAGCTTCCGCATGCTACCAACAGAATCTGTGAAAGAGATGTTTGCGAGGTTCACGGACATCGTCTACAAATCCAGTTCCCTCTGTAAGCCATACTCTAGCCATGAACAGGTACGAAAGATCTTAAGGGCGCTACCAAGCTCGTTCAAGCCTAAAGTCACCGCTATTCAAGAAGCTAAGGACTTATCAATAATGAAAGTGGAGGACTTGATAGGCAACCTAATGTCACACGAGCTTGAGCTGCAGAGTATAGAAGCCAGAGAGAAACCTGAAGAGAAGACCAAAGCTTCCACACCATTAGCTCTTCAAGCTAATGACGACGATCTTGATGAAGAGCAAGCTTTAATGGTCAGAAACTTCAGGAGATACATTCAGACTGATCAAGGAAGATCTGAGATGGGAAAAAGGTTCATTCGTTTTAATAATTCTAATTTTGGTAGAAATTCCTATGATCAGAAAGCTATTAATAGAAGTGAATGTTTTAAATGCAGGAAGAAAGGGCACCACATAAAAGATTACCCACAATAACACACAGCTCAAGTTGCAAAAGGAAAAACAAAAGAGCTGACGTGGGACATGGATAGCGAAGCCGAGGATGAGGAGGAGGAAGTTGAAATCTACTCCGGCTTGGCATTGAAGGCCAAACACAATGAGGTAGAATCTCCCACTAAAGCTGAATTGTTAGAAATCTTGACAGGAATGCAAAATACTATTAATGAGTTAGAAGCTGATGTGGATAGTTATAGGAATGATAACTTTGATCTGCAACAATCTGAGTATGACATGTCTAAGGAAATTGAAAAACTGAAAACTGAAATTGTTGCATGTAACAGTACAATTGACATGTTAAATAAGGAGAAAGCTAGCTTGCCTGAAAAAATTGATTGTCTTTCATGTCCCTCTTTATTAAAGGATATTAGCATGTATAAACTAGATAAGATAAAGCTTGAAGTTGAAAATGAATTGCTTTCTGAAAAGATTAACATGCTAAATCTTGAACTTAAAGAAAAAATGAGGGATTTTGAAAAGAAAGAAGATGAAAACAAGCGAGCTTTCATTAGTAAATGCACTTTGCTTGTGAATGAAAATGATATCTTGAAATCCAAAGTCACCACCCTAGAATTGTCATTAAAAAGATTTTCCATAGGAAAAAAAAATTTGGATATCATTCTTGGAAATCAATTGTATGGCAATAATAGACGTGGCCTTGGATTTAGTGCTAAAAATGTTGAAAAGCCTAAGTATAAAAAATTTCACAATGTGCCTTCCATTGCTAAAAATGTTTACGCAAAGTGTTTTACGTGTGATAGTGTTGGTCACACATCGTACTATTGCAAATATAGGAACTCCAATATTAAATTCAAACAAGTATGGGTCCTAGATCTTTATTGACTAACACTAGTGGACCTTGTTGGATTCCAAGGTCACACATGACACCTCTTTTGTAGGTGGATGGAAATTCGACGGGGAGCAATAAATTGAATGTCTCATTATTTTTTAGCTCCTTAGTCAAACAGCGACGCGAAGGTATATCTCACTCTCTGAACTTAATGCATACCTTCATAGCATTTTTTTTCTTAACATTTTTGTGTGCTTGGATTTTCTTTGTTTTTGTTTTTGTCTGCTTGATTGTCTTTTAGCATGTTTTTTAGTTCATTATAAAACCAAAAAAAATGAAACAGACAAAAGCAAAAAAAATAATGAGCTTATTACATACCTTCCTCTTTGCACTATTCTAGTGATATAAATGAATGATGATCATATCCTTGTAGAAAGTGTTGTATTATTATCATGGCTACATGCGTATGTTTTATTTCTTAATAGCCATGCCAAGTTCGATGAATTGATAATATGATTTCTACACCTACTTTCACTTCCACAAATGTTAAACTATGTCGTACTTTTGGAGATACTATTTATGAATATTGGAAAGTGAATGTAGGCTGATTATTAACTGAAAAATCTAAGGGATATGATGTGATTTGCCATGAATAAAAATTGAGCACAAAACAAAGGAAATGAATAGGAAAAAAAAATGAAAATTGCTCCGTATGAAAAATGGATTCATGGCAAATACACAACCCACGAGTATCCAACATAAGCTTTACGGGTAATCTTTAGCGTTGGCGTTTTTACTCGTCAAGCAATGTCATCCCCACATCTAAGAGTCCTTATAGGCTATGTTTTGGGGTATGATATCTTGAACTCATCTGTGATGAGGTGGGAAAAATCAATCCTAGGTGATACAAAGTTATTTGGAAAATGGTGGATTGATTTGGTTGAATTTGTAAAAGTATCTCCCTTTGTACTTCTATGTTTAATAATTGCACTCACACGATGGTGTTGAATTCTAATTATTATTATCGTTGGATTTGAAGTGCTAATTATAGAATGACGACATACAAATGCTAGTTATGGTTAATAATGCTCTCTTTGTGCATGTGGTATATGTGATTTAGTTTTCACGAATACACTTTTGATGATGACAAAGGGGGAGAAAAGTGTTCAAAGATTTGTGGTATTGGTATCACTGTTGGCTCAAAACACCGTATTATTGATTGAAGGGAGAGCATGCTAGAAACATTATTGCTACATTTTTTGCATGCTTGTATGCTTGTATCGTTGTCACACTTGTTTGCATACATCCTCCATTACACTTCACACACACACACACACACACACACACACACACACACACACACACACACACACACACACACACACACACATAACTATGGTATTATTTGAAACGTAATTGCTCAAATCTTGTATTGGTTTGTCATCATCAAAAGGGGGAGATTGTTGGATGTAACGATCTAGGACTTCCTGTTTGATGATAACAAACATGTGTGAACATTCTAATGTGTGTGCTAAGTTTTTCAGGAATGGAAAACTTGTGAATTTGGTCAATGGCAAGATTGTAATTTATGCACAAGAGAATGAGCGTGGAAATATTCTAAATTGAAGCCAAAAACATGGGGGCCAAATGCAACCTTAAAGCACTTGTTCTTTTGGCCAAGCAAAATTCAAAGTGGTGCCAAAAACGTGCGGCCCAAACGATTTGTGATGCTGGACTGTTTTTCAAGTGAAAATCAAGATGGCAACATGGCAATTAAGTGGAAAAGGTGGTTATGCATTAGCTATATAAAGAAGCCCTATAGCCTAGGTTTCAATACACATGGCTAAGAAATATTTTTCAAGAGAAACAATCAGGCCGTGACCTATTCTTCATCTCCGAGCCGAGAAAAAAAGACCTAGCAGCCGCAACTTATTTTTCAATCACCAGTAGGAGATGTTGAGTATTGGACTTCTCCCTACTTGGTGTTAATGATGAGCAAACATAAATACTTGTGACTAATCCCCTATTTTGCAGTTAATCCATTGCCTAAGCTTACTATGAAGATCAACTAGCAATGGATGACTCACAAACGTGATTGAAGGCAAATGATATGAATTGGATGATCGTAGATTGATGATTGAAGCTCCGTAAAGACTTCAAGCGCATACAATGGAAAGAAGAGATTATTCGTCAATGTAATTTTTCTTTTATCTCTTCTAGTATGTAGCTTAGAAGTAGAACTATGATGGAGCACTCACACACATCTACTTTAGGTCATCGGACATCTCTAGACCTTTGTCCTTTGATCCCAATTCAATTCTCTTTTGTTTGTGCTAGGATTGTTCATAACAGCCGACTACTTAACAGTTTACAGTCGCATGTCTCAAAAACAGTCGACTGTGTTTTGTTCTACAGTCGCCTGTTATGCACAGACTATTACAATGCAATTTTTGGGTCCTCTCTGATTATCTCGCACAGGCTACTGTTGAACGTTTATCAGGTGCCTGTCTTAGCGACAGTCGACTGCGAATGGTTCATCAGTCGCCTATCTCTCCTTGCCCAAACTCTGTCTGATCCAATTTCTACGGCCAGTCGACTTATGCTGTATATACAGTTGACTGTCTATTAGATCAGTCGACTGTCTATGCTGCAACAGTCGTCTGTCTGTAAGTCTATTCTTTGACTCAGCTCTCTAGAAATTTCTCCTGTCTGTGACAGTCGCCTGTTTAAGGATATACAGTTGCCTGTTCTGATTGACAGCCGACTGTGTTCCTTGCATCAGTCGTCTGTCCTGTATCTTGTGAGATTTCCAGTATTTTATCTAACTTACTCTTCTCTCGGCCAGTTGCATGTCTAAGATTGTACAGTCGCCTGTTGGTTTTACATACGACTGTCTTGGCTTCATCAGACGATTGTTCATGTGGTAAGTTACCGTTATGAATTCTCACCTACCCTTACTGACTGTGCAACAGTCGACTGTGGTTTGTTCAACAGTCGACTGTCGCAAGTTCAGATTATATCCGTTGAGATTTTTCTCACGGATTTCGATTGGGTTTTTGCCTAAACTGTTTTGTGGATTTGAGAAAGCTATAAATAGAGCTTCTACTGTTTCATTGGAAGGTTACTCATTCATTACAAAATCCTTCAAGCTTTCATTTCCAAAGATCAAAGCTTTCAAATCCAAAGCCCTAAGTATTTCCAAATCTTGTTCTCTTGCTCTCCAACCTAGAACCAAAGATTGATCTTCTAGGCATTTGGTGCAGTCAAGAGAAAGGGCTTTTCTCCTCTCTTCCAAGAGAGTTCTTCAACACACATCACACTTCTCCTTCAAGTTCTACTTCAAGGCATAGGTGATTGTAAGTGTTGCTTTCAGATTTCATAACTTCTTTATTTGAATTGTGATCTCAGTTGTGAGAGTGGTTTTTGCTTGCTCCTTGGTTGTGGGAGTCAAGGACATCGATTGTATTCGATTGCACTTGTAGGGTTGCTACAAGTGGGTTTTTAAGGAAACCTCAAGTTAGGGTTCTAACTTGAGTATCCGGTGGTATCCGGGTGGTAGGGACGTAGGATTACCGGGAACAAGTCGGGAGTTGACTTGGGTAATCCGAACCCTTGAAACATAACTGCGTTTGCGTGTGTTTCTCTTTGGGTTGTTTTTCTATTCCGCACTATTTGTTGGATTGCATTTTATTTGGCGTAAATTCCTTTTAAATTTGCATAAACACTATTCAACCCCCCTTCTAGTGTTTTCCCCATAGACAGGGTCCTTACAATTGGTATCAGAGCATAAGGTTTTATCTATGGCATCCAACAACAACAACATTACTCCACCGCCTACGTACAACAATCACGACCGTGATGGAGCGTCCACACTTTTCGAAGGTCAATCTACGATACGTCCTCCACGTTTCAATGGTACTAACTTTGGTTATTGGAAGTGTAGGATGGAGACGTTCCTTAGGAGTGCTTCTCTTTGGAGAACTCTCCACAAGGAGTACGTCGAGCCCTCCGAAGATGATTTCGAGAAATGGACGACTTCTGAGAAGTCCGTCGAAGTCAACAACGCTAAAGCAATGAACGCTCTTCATTGTGCGTTGGACCCGAATGAGTTCAACAAGATATGCACATGTAAGAGTGCATATCAAATTTGGAACCATCTCATCGTTACCCACGAGGAAACGAATAAGGTAAAGCTTTCAAAATTATATGTTGCCGTGCAAAACTTCGACTTGTTTCACATGCAGGAAAATGAGAGCATTGCGTCGATGTACGGACGCTTTATTGACATCACAAACGAATTGGAAGCCCTTGGCCAAATCTACACCGAACCTGAAAAGTTAAGAAATATTATCATGGGGATGTCCTCCAAATGGGAAAGCCAAGCAATCGCCATTGAGGAGGTCAATGACTTGAAGAACTACATCGTGGTGAATCTCATCGGGACTCTTATGTCTTACGAAGTAAGACGGGATAACCGATTGAAGATTCGAGCCATGATGAATCCCTCGGAGGCCAAGAAGAAAGATTTGGTGTTCAACGCCAATTCGTCATCCTCCGAAAGTGATGAATCCGAGAAGGAGATGGATTTGGGTGAAATGGCCCAAATGGCAAAGAAGTTCCAACGCTTCTTCTGCAAAGGTAAATTTCCCTCCAACAAACGTTTTGAGTCTACTAATGCTACTTCCTCTCTTTGTTATAAGTGTAATAAGCCAGGGCACATCAAGAGGGATTGCCCAATGCTAAACAACAAAGAAAAGTGGAAGGCACCAAAGTACCACAAGTCCAACAAGAACAAGAAAGACAAGAAGAAAGGACTTGTCGATACCTTTGATGACTCAAGTGATGACTCATCAAGTGATTCCGGTGATGAGAAGGGTGAGAGCACCCACATGTGCTTCATGGCACTTGAAGACCCACTCTCGGATGAGAGTGATTCCGATACGGATAACACCGAGGTAACAATGGATGAACTTCGCATTGCTAATGAAGAACTATTTGCTAAATACCAATCTTTAATGCTTAGATACTCTAGCTTAAAGAAATCAAAAGTTAGCAAGTCATCCATTCCATGCATTATCAACAATGACATCATTGTTGATACTTTAACCCTTGAGAAAGCAAACTTAGCTTCTCAAAATGTCACATTGAGAAATGAGGTGAATTCCCTCAAATCTCAACTAGATCAAACACATCCCATGGATAATAGTGATCTAGTTACATGCCACACACAATTGGGATTAGAGAATGATTCTCTTAAAACCCAAGTTCACGAGCTCAAAGCACGGGTGTCCACCTTGGATACCAACATTTCTTCTTTAAAGGAGAAATATGAGCTCATGTCCTCCCGTATTGTGAGATTCAATAAGGGACAAGGACAATTGGAAGATTTGCTTGAAAATCAATTTCCGGCCACACATCGTGTTGGCCTTGGATTTGTAAAAGCTAATGCATCTAGTGATCGCACCTCCTATAGTGGTGTCACTATAGATTTTGTGAGGCCTTCCTCTGGTGCATCCACAAGTGGTGTCAAAGACACTATAGGTAGCAATCCTACCAAGAATGTCACCACATCACTTTCTCTTCCTTTTGGCAAGAAACCCACTAAGGGTGGAAACCAAAAGCAAGGTCATGCTTATATGTACACTAATACTCATCTACGTAGGAAACATCCTACTTCACAAATGGATAATCATGACACATTCTATGCTCCGCACCCACGGACACGTACACAACCACACATGAGAAATACTCACGTATGTGCTCCCACACACCCATATGCTCATACACATCATTCTTTCATGTATGATAATTCTCCACATGTCATGCATGATCAATATGCTTCATATAATATGCATGTTCCCAAGAATACATATCATTCTATAATGTACAATGCATATCCTCCACCACATCTTTATGCTAGAAATCATGTTCCTAAGAAGCATGCACCACATAGAAATTCAACACATATGCATGCAACTAGGAATATGATTCCCAAGATGTACACTATTTGGGGTCCTAAGAACACTAGTCTAAATGTTAGGAATGCTTATGTTGATTCCTACTTTCATGATGTAATTAGAAATAGTAACTATGTTGGGAAGCGGAAGTTCACTTGGACTTGGCTTCCAAAGGGCTAATCCCCTTGGACCCAATAAACATTGGGTACCATAAGCTTATGGTATATTATATAGGTACCCAAGAGAAAGAAGAAGAGCAATAAATGCCCTATTAGCTCTAAAGGGAAAGGATGGATTCTTGATAGCGGTTGCTCTAAACACATGACGGGAGATCCCTCATTGCTCTCCGAAGTGATTAGCATCAAATATGGTGCAACAGTCACTTTTGGAGGTAATCAAAAGGGAATCATCATTGGAGTAGGTATCGTTGGTAATCCTTCCAAACCCCTAATTACTAATGTTTATCTTGTTAGTGGTTTATGTCACAACCTCATTTCCATAAGTCAACTTTGTGACAAAGGTTACAAGGTTAACTTCGGAGAAGGATTGTGTACTATTGTTGATTGTGATTCAAATGTTTTATTTTCCGGTATTAGGCGTAAAAATATTTATTATTTAAGCTTGCCTAAAACCGTAGAACATTGCTTAGTTGCTAACACAAGTGAACAACTATTATGGCATCGCCATTTTGGTCATGTTCACTTCAAGCACTGATATAAGTTAGCTAAGCATGATCTAGTCAAAGGTTTTCCTAAGATTGTTTTTAATAAGAAAAACTTTTGTGATTCATGTCAAAGAGGTAAACTAAGTAAATCTTCATTTAAGCTTAAAGAAGGGATTACTTCTAAGAGGCCCCTAGAACTTCTACATCTAGATTTATTTGGGCCAACTAGAACCGCTTCTTTAGGTAATGCTCATTATGGACTAGTTGTCGTTGACGACTTTTCTAGATTTACTTGGGTTTCATTTTTAACTAATAAGAATGAAGCTTATGAAGAGTTTACCAAATTTGCAAAGAAGATTCAGAATCTTTTAGGATCCACCATTATCACTATTCGTAGTGATCATGGAGGAGAATTTGAGAATGAGTCTTTTACTAAGTTTTGTGATGACTCCGGGATAACTCATAACTTTTCCTTTCCTCGTGCACCACCACAAAATGGTGTTGTAGAAAGAAAGAATAGGACTCTTATTGAGTGTGCTCGCACTATGCTCCATGATAGTCATTTAGGACTACAATTTTGGGCAGAAGCAGTGCACACGGCATGTTATGTGCTCAATAGAATCCTAGTGAGACCCCGAACAAACAAAACTTGTTTTGAGTTGTTTTACGATAAAAAGCCTCAAGTGAAATATTTTCGTGTCTTTGGTTCAAAATGTTTTATAAAGAACACCTTTGGTAATTTAGACAAATTTGAGCCAAGATCCGATGAAGAAATTTTTGTTGGATATTCCACACGTAGCAAAGCCTACCGGATATACAACAAAACTTCTTCAACGATTGAGGAATCACTTCACGTATCTTTTTATGAAGATTTTGACTTTCCTCATGTTGATGATGATAATGTAGATATTCTTTGTGATTCTCTTAATAATGTTAAGATTAATGATAATATTGTTGAGACTAACACTTCTAACGAAGTTGTTGAAGTTGTTCCTAGTGATACAGGTTTACCCAAAGCTTATCCAACCATTCGCAACCATCCCCATAACCAAATTATTGGAGATATTGGTGTGGGTGTTCGAACGAGATAAAGAATTGAAGAATTCTCCGATTGCGCATTCGTCTCTACCATTGAGCCAAAGAACATTCAAGAAGCTTGTGAGGATAGCTCTTGGATAGTGGCAATGGAGGAAGAACTAGCGCAATTCGAGAGAAATGAAGTTTGGGAACTTGTACCTCTTCCAAGTGGTCACCAAGCTATTGGGACCAAATGGATCTTCAAGAACAAGACGGAAGAAAACGTGGTAATCACATGGAACAAAGCAAGGTTAGTAGCTCAAGGCTACCGGCAAGAGGAAGGTATTGATTTCGAAGAATCCTTTGCCCCGTAGATAGATTAGAAGCTATTAGGTTGCTTTTATCTTTTGCATCCCATAAGAATTTTAAATTATTTCAAATGGATGTTAAAAGTGCATTTTTAAATGGATTTGTAAATGATGAAGTCTATGTTTCTCAACCTCCCGGTTTTATTCATGAGAAATTTCCAAACCATGTTTTCAAACTTAAGAAAGCGTTGTATGGATTCAGACAAGCTCCTAGAGCTTGGTATGATCACCTTAAGACCTTTCTTTTGAATTTAGGTTTTAAAATGGGAGAAGTTGATTCTACACTCTTCATTAAAGATTATGAAAATGACATTCTTTTGATTCAAGTTTATGTAGATGATATTATTTTTGGTTCTACTAACTTTAATCTTTGTCAAGAATTTTCCAAGTCTATGAAGGATGAGTTTGAGATGAGCCACATGGGAGAGCTCACCTACTTCCTTGGATTGCAAATTCGACAAATGGAGAATGGCACTTTCATACATCAGACAAAGTACACATGGGAGCTTATTAAGCGATTCGGGATGGAATCGTCTTCAAGCAAAAGGACTCCCATGAGTACTACTACTCATCTACACAAGGATGAAAGCGAAAAAGATGTAGACGTTCGTCTATATCGAGGTATGATCGGTAGCTTACTTCACTTAACCGCTAGTAGGCCCGATATCATGTTTTCCGTATGTATATGTGCTAGATATCAAGCAAGACCTAAGGAGTCACACTTGATTGCGGTTAAACGAATATTTCGTTATCTCAATCAATCACTAGATTATGGGTTACTTTACCCTAAGTCTAACACGTATGAGTTAATCTCATATAGTGATGCCGACTTTACCGGATGCAAGTCTGACAGGAAAAGTACTAGTGGCACATGCCATTTCTTAGGAAATTCCTTAGTTTCTTGGTTCTCTAAGAAACAGAATTCGGTGTCATTGTCCACGACTGAAGCGGAATATATTGCCGCGGGTCTTGCATGTGCACAAGTTCTTTGGATGAGACACACTCTTAGTGACTATGGTGTCAATTGTGATACTTGCCCTATCATGGTTGATAATCAAAGTGCTATTTGTCTTTCCAAGAATCAGGTACACCACTCCCGTACCAAACACATAGACGTGAGACACCATTTTATAAATGATCATGTAGCTAAGAAGGACATCATCTTAGAGTACATTGAAACCCAAAAACAAATTGCCGATATCTTCACTAAACCTCTTAAAGAAGATTCATTTGTGAGGTTGTGTGGAGAATTGGGAATTATGGGTGAATCTGAAATCTAGAAGCTCAATTTTCATGCTATAACTCCTTATTGAGCTCATATTCTTAATTGTCTTTCTTCATGTGCTTTATTGTTTTATGAGATTAAGAAAGGCAATTATGACTTATTTGATTTCATGAGTTTTCGAAGTTAATTGGAATAATTTGTGTTTCAATGAATTTATTGGTTTCATAATGATTTTAAGATGTATTTGTGATTAGAGTATAGGTCCTAAGGTGAGTGTTCTTATTCTCTGGAATTCTATCTCACTGTGCATTTTTTGACCAGGACAGACGACTGTTTTTCTTTTAACAGTCGACTGCCCTACTCTATATCCTCTATATGAAAATTGATATCTTTCGCACAGCCGACTGATGACTATTTTACAGTCGACTGTTAGTTTAACAGGCGACTGCAATTTAGTTATCAGGCGACTGTACTCTCTGTCGAATTTTTACAGTGTTCTCTGTTATTCTTGTGATCTGTATTAATTCTCAGCCAGTCGACTGTTGTGTATATGTCAGTCGACTGTCCAGCGGACAGGCGACTGCATTATACTTGCCAGTCGACTGCACATCTCTCTGAGCTTTAATTTTATCACTTCATACAGTCGACTGACTTTTGTTCTCCAGTCGACTGTCTCCTGCTGTGTCGGTTCATGTGATTTGATCCGAGCCGTCGATTCCTTGATCCAACGGCTCAGATTGATTTCCTCTATTTTATATTCAGTTGAAGCGATCATTTCCCCTCGTCGATTCTCTCTCTCCTCCGTTTCGACTGTGCGTTCTTCCCGCTCGATTGATGCTCCTTTGCCGTCAATCTCGCTCCCTTTCGTGCGTCAATCTCGAGGAGTCGTTGCCTTTTGTTCTGTCACTCAACGAGGTTAGGTCGCTTCCGTCTATCTCGTGACTTGTTAGGGTTTGTTCATTCTGTTTCTTGCCCTAGCTCCGTGCTCGGCCATGGCTCTTTTCAATCATTTCTTCCCTAATGTCTCACTCAACTTCCTCAATGAGCTTGTTCATTCACCAAAACCTGATCCGACTCCCTCTTCGCCTCAATCATCGGGAGAGCCTCTTCATATCTCTGTTAGTGACCATATCCCATCCGTGCATGCTGCTGAACACTCATCTCGGGCTGCTGAGCATCCTTCTCGGTCCACGGAGTTTCTACTTCGTCAGTTGGACGCTCGTGTCTGTTGATCGCTTCAAAATGTAACCCAAAAGAGCGACCGTGTAGTTTTACCGCAAGCGCACGGTGTAGCGGCGAGCGGGTTATCGAACACAGGGAGGACGTATGACAGTGCCTTCTCCGAACAACCTGGCTATAGGAACAGAAAAGAGGGAGTTTGCCTTGCGGCGATCCTGTCACAATCGTCAGACAAAGTATGGAGATATAAAATCAAATAAAGACGCCTAGGGAATAGGGAATCACCGCTACTCACCGTATCTCGTCAATGTGATTCATTGGTATCACAATTGCTAGGGTAGAATTTCGGATGAACTAGTTGCAACTGAATGTAAAACCTAGCTCACGCTCTCGCGCTGTTGCCGGTCTATAGCTATCCTAGGTTTGGGTCCAATCTCTTGCAAACCCTAGCCTAGGCAAGCTAGCATTAAGATCAACATCATCGTTCAATCACGTCCCGAGCCCACTCTCGTGCAAACTCGGGCCACGACCTAGGTTGGGATAGTTCCTACCCGTCCAATCTCTTGCAAACGAGTATCGGTATGGAATTGCAACCGAGAACCCTAGTATCGGTCCAATCTCTTGCAAACCGATACTACGGAAACTCAATTTCAACCCAATTCGGATTTCTAGGGTTTCCTATTGAATTGGGATCCAATCTCTTGCAAATCCCAATCGATATGAACACCTAGATATCTGTAGTATATCGATCCCAAACTAACCCTAATAGCAATTCTAGCAATAGTTCTATCAAATCATCACAAATCGGAAATTGGGCTCGTAGGGTTCATCCCCACGCCCCAAGACGTTAGGACTACTCACAAATCATTTCACAAATTCGAGAATAATCAATTGAAATAGCAATAGAATTCATCACAATATTCAAATAAGCAATAAAAATAAGATTTTTAATGAAGAGGGAGACAAACCAATCGAGTTCTCCAAGAATCCAACAAAAATAAACTTTTCTCTCCTCTCCAGTCACAAGAATCAAAAGCTAAAAAGTTTAATCTAAAAAGCTGCAAAAAGCAAGGGAAAAAACTCTCTAACCTAGGTTAAAAACTGTGGTTAAATACCCCCCCCCCCCCACTGCCCAAAAATCCGTGCCCAAAATGCCCCTGCGCAGCCTGAAAATCGCAATTTACGCTACAGGCAGCGCGGCTCACTCGGCCGAGTGACAAAAGTCGCTCGGCCGAGTGAGAGACCCTGAGAATTTCCAGTAAGTCTGGGGTCTTGGGGGTCTTCACTTCGGGCGTCGCTCGGCCGAGTGAGTTGTCGTAACTCGGCCGATGGCTTCTCTTCACTCGGGCGGTCGGCAATTTCCACTCGGCCGAGTGGGTCTTCTGATGCTCAGGCAAATGAAAAACAGTAAGTTGGCTCTTTTTGATGGGCGTCGTCTGAGTGCCACTCGGGCGGACGGGGTTTCGTCACTCGGCCGATGTGGCTTCTGATGCTCGGCCGAGTGCACACTTGAAGCGTGTCCGATCTGGTCGGCCGAGCGGGGTCTCGCTAGTCGGCCGAGTGACTCCTTCACTCGGCCGAGTGAGACACCAAAAATGCCCATTCTGAGTGTTTTTGCCTCCTCGTCGCTCCTACGACGTTCCTTCTTCTTCCGCTCCTCTCCAATAGCAAAATACCCCTCGGGGAAGTCATCGGTGACACTCTGGAGTAGGTGTATCTCGGGATCACTCCAAATCGCTCCAAATCTCCTGAAATACGACAAAAACAGCAAATCGTGAAAAGTATCGCAATATTGTCGATAAATCGCGAAAAGCGTGATTTGAGCGATCTAAATGGCATGCAATCATGCGGAAAAAAGGTGTAAAACACGGAGTGATCAAAATCCCCCAAGCTTACCTCTTACTCGTCCTCGAGGAAGATAAGTAAAAGGCGAACCCGGTGGATTCAGAAAACGAAAACGACGAAAAACGAAAAAAGAAAAACGAAGAAGAAAGAAGAAAGCGAAGAGGGAAGCTGCTAGATCATTTTTCTCAGGACGTGGGTTTTGCTTACTCATATAGCATGCACCGAATGTAAAACACATGTCAAAGGCTTTTATTTCGATATCATAGTATAATGGTGCAAATAGAAATAGAAAACCCAAGAATATTGATATAGCATGAAAAACGGAATAATTTTAGAATTAACATCGTCTGAATCTTTTAAAGCGGTATACAATATCGCAGATCACACACTTTTCAATTGAATGCTTTCTATGAGGAGTATAAGAATATCACGCAATAGAATAGAAAGAATAGATAAGCGTGGATTTCATGAAATGAGTGCTAGGCATAGGTTTCTGGATTTCGTGAAGCTAAAACAATCTCACCGAGTATAGAATATTACTTAGCCTAGGTTGTTATGCACCGTCAAGTAGTCACTCTCTCACACATCATTGGATTCCCTCCCCCAAGCTTATCAATAAGCGTGGTGGCACAAAAAACAATATTTTCATCCCCATTTTTATGAAGATCCAAAAGTAATAAAAATAAAAACTAAAAGAGGGAAGAAAGAGAAAACATGAGATGGGATCGTTTATTGAGGTTCTTTTCTCTTTTCTTTTCTTTTTATTTTATTTTTTATTTTTTATTTTTTTTCTTTTTATTTATTTTTTTTTCAAATAGCATATATACACAATGATCCCAAATCAAAGAGAAATAAGGATATACAAGAATTTTTCTTTTTCTTTCCTTGGTTTTGGGAAATTTGGAGCTAGGAATTAACAGCGGGGGAAATGCCATATATTAGAATCGCAAAGGGGAGATTCACCAATGATTTTAAAATAGAGAATTGATGTTCAAGATATGTGGAGAAAGAAATAAATATGTCTCTCAGTTCACTCTATAAGACGTGCACGACAACTTCAGCAGGGTAATCTAATCTACTCAGTTTCGATCACAAAAAAGCATAACTAATCCAGATTTATCATAGCTAACATCATTTAATCATCCTGAAGTGAAATGTACAAATCATGCAAATAGAAGTGATATAGGAAAATAAAACGGTACTCCAGATATAAGCATTCAATGCGTGAATCTTGGTGTGTTTTCTGCGATAGAATACATATGAACATTCAGACTCAGCTAATAATAAAATTTCATCCATTTTCATGCGGAAAAAGTGTGGGTTACTATCTCTAAATGCAAAGCAAATCACATCATATGATATCAGAAATAAAATCTAAGACATGACAAGTATATCATGCATATAGAGAAAGCTAACTCCACGTCATCATCATCACAGAAAAGTCATCTCTAGCATGAGATGAAAAAGAAATAAAGATAAAGAGAGAAAATAAAGCTATTTACAATGCAGCACACAAAGAAAACAAGAAAAAACGTGATGCATGGTAAAAGAAAAGAAAAAGTGATGAAAACGAGTGCGAAAACGGAAAATGGCGTGAAAAAAAAACTAAAAATAAAGGTGGTAAATCGAAAAGAACGTGAGAACTCACTCCCCCAAGCTAAAGTGCACAGTGTCCTCAATGTGCGAAGTGTGGCACACCGAGAGACGTGTAAAGTGAGGGGTAGGTGAGGATGCATGCATGAGGAAAAAGAAAATAAAAATAACGAAATGAAAAATATGATGCGGACATGATGCATGCAGATATAGGAGTGAATCAGATATAAAAGTGTGACACCAAAAATCTCTCCCTCTCTCCCAAAAATGATATAGAAATATATGAACAAAATGTGGTCCCAAAAACAGTGAGGGGAGGGGGGGTGGGCAAAAATCATCAGGACCCAGCAGAGACAGGCAGCGTGACGGCAAAAAGAATCAATGGAATCAAGGGTGCCTAAGAGGGTGGGGCTGTGTCGTCTCCGTCCTGAGGCGGAGGTGGTGGTGGTGGTGGCGGGGGAACAGTCTGCTGGGTGGGTGCGGGTGTGGGTGTGGGTGTGGTAGCAGGCTGGGTGTGTGTAGGGGTGGGTGTGGGGGTGGGTGTGGGTGTGGTAGCAGGCTGGGTGTGTGTAGGGGTGGGGGTGGGTACCTGCTGGGTGGGGGTGGGTACGCGAGGAAGCCGCTCAAAAATCTGAGTGAGGCAATAGTGAATGCCCGGAAGTAGGTCGAAGCGGCTGGCCATAGCGGTGACGGTGGCAGACGTGGTCCTAAGGTCGCCTCTGAGGGCACTCACCGCCCCCTCGAGAGCACGAATGCTCTGAAGTACAGTGTCGGGGGGAGGTGGTGCAGGCGGACGCACCTGTCTGTGCTGTGCAGGACGGGGCTGGCGGACTCGGGTGGTGTAGTGGATAGGCTCAACAGGCATGTGGAGGAAGGGTGTTGTGCTCACAAGAGTGGGCCTAGCCTCAGTGCGAGGCTGGGGCGCAGGCTGGTATGAGGTGGAGGCAGCAGCAGCGGAAGTGGAGTATAAAAGTGGCAACGAGGTGGCCAGAGAGGTCGGTGACACAGACGTGTGCACAGACGCCACGACACTCTCAGAAAAAATGGCTGCGGTGGAGACAGAGGTGAAAACTACGGTCTCCACGACGGCAGCAAAATAGGGCTCTCCGCTCTCAACTATAGTCGGTGGGCACTCGGGTAGGGCGGAGGAAACGGGCTTAACGGAATGAGGGCCAGCTGTGGTGGTAGTGGAGGTGGGCATGGAGGTAGTGGAGGTGGGCTCAGCGAGGGTACTCCCGACACCGGCAGAAGTGTGGACAGAGGTGTCGGGAGCAGCAGAAATATCGGGCAGCTGAGGGGCCACGGGGTCGGCAGGGAGCAGCGGGGTCAGCGGGTGCAACGTGTGCAGCGTGGGCCTGCTCAGCCTGCTCAGCCTCCTCGGCCTCAAGCACGTAGGCGGCGGGGATCAGGAGATCCATCGCCGGAAGCCAGTCCACCTGTGCTAGTGCTATCTATGTCCGAGCTGGGCTCAGAAGGATCATGTAATCCGCACCTTAGGGGCCGTGCAACCAAACCCAGTGACGCTGACCGTGCGGACGTAGCATCTTCATCCGGGCCATGACGTCTATGGACAGTGAAGTGGGGCCCGGGGCTCGTCGCAGGTCATCTGGAAAGTCCTCGCCGGTCATCAGGGCGAGCAGGGTGATCAGACCGCCGTAACATATCGGTGAGCGAGCGCCCACCGATACGATGATGCGATCCAAAAACCAGCTCGTGATATCAATCACGACGGCGGGGACCAACTCGTCGCCCTCCCTAGATAGAGCTCTGGGGCGCGTCATCGCGTAGAGCATATAAAGCTCCGGCGTGGACATCGTCCCAGGCTCATATCTCGCCAAAAAGGTAGTCACCATAAGGCACTGAGCTATGCGGAGGCAAGGGTGGACGATGGCCGAGGCTTTGGCCCTACTAGGGTCGAAGGCGGCAGGTAAACCCGTAATCCGGGCCCAGAAAGCGCCGGAATCGAAGGAAGGTGGGGGGATGTGAGTGGGGGCGTAACCACGGTCGGCCCCGGGGACATCGGGCCACGAAAAGAAAGCTCTCATCATACTGAGAGTGACCTGGCACTCTCGGTCCATGAACCTAAACGAGCACCCCTCGTCGGTCCGGGCGATAGAACTAAGCACCTCAAGTGTCGGACGGACGAAGGTGTCCGCCGACACATGGAAGAAATCTCGCCAACCCATGTTGTCATACAACGTGAGCATCCCCTCAAGTACCCCCAGGCGTCCTAGGTCTGCAAGGTGTGCGAACCTGGAGGGTACAATCAAGCGCTGGGAAATGCGCTCAAAAACGACGCGGTGTGCGTCGTCCCAGAACGTAATCCCCAGCGGCCCGACAAGTGGAGCCGGTGGTGGCTGTGGGACGGCAGGGAGTGGCTGTGCGGGGTGTATGGGCTCTGCAGGCTGTGTGGGGTGTGCGGGGTCTGCAGGATGTGCGGGGTGTGCGGGGTCTGCAGGCTGTGCAGGGTGAACGGGGTGTGGTGGTGTAGGCGGAGGAGAGTCTTCCACCTCGTGGGAGGGGCCGGGCTCATCCGGCCGCTTCCGCTTGGCGGAAGCTCTCCTGGTGCGAGGCCGTGTCCGGGGCGGCATGTGGGCCCCGGGTGCTCACCAAAAATAGCAAAAACACAGCGTGCAAAAATAAATGGAACGAATATACCGTGACACGCCGCGAGAGCAAAGAAGTGGATGCGTGCGAAGACCACGCCTCCACAAAGCCAAAATCGCTCCCCGGAAGCTCCCCTGGGCTCCCCTAAGCTCCCCAATATACCCTGCACATCAAACGAAGATATCAGCGAGTAATATTCAAAATGTATGGGGGGGTTAGGGGTATGATAGATAGATAATGAATTTGATTTGGTTTTGGGGTCCGTTAAACACATGGATCGTCGAAAAATACGAGAGAGAGGAGAAAATAGGGCAAATTAAGGGTACCGGAGCTCGGCCGGAGGTGTGGTCGCCGGCGGCGACTCGGGCGAGGCGGTGGGGCATCGGCCGGAGGTGGGTGGCCGAGCACCGGCGGCGGACGAGTGGTCGGGCGAGTGAGGGGGAAGATCGGGGCCGAGGGAGTCGAAGGGTCAGGCATTTTGCGTATTAATCGTTTCGAAAATCGCGCCGTCCAGCTCCCCCTTTTATAGAAAAAGTTACGACTCGGCCGAGTGACTAAGTCGATCGGCCGAGGGAACGCAACGGAAATATTTTGGAAAAACTCCTCCCCGCTAATGACTCGGCCGAGTGGCCTTGCCACCCTCGGCCGAGTGGAAGAAGTCCATTCGGCCGAGTGGCTCAAGCTACTCGGCAATACTCGCCCTAGGAGCGTATCAGTTTTACTCGGCCGAGTGAAGTTATATACTCGGCCGAGTGGCAATTATACTGAAATCAAGAAAATAAATAGAGAGTTGGGTACAGCAGACTTCCCTCGTTCGTGAGCCGCTCGGGCGGACGAACTTATGTGCTCAGCCGAGTGACTAGTATACTCGGCCGAGTGAACCCTGTTTTCTGCTGTTTGGCGTCGTTTGGGCTCTAAACTCTGTTTTTCTTCCTCCAGTCGATTTCATCTTCCTCCTAAGCATCGAGCGCATTCCTGGAGCACTCCTCGTCGCCTTGTTCATCCTCCTAATGATAGATATCCCTTTCTCCTCTCCTGTCAAAGAAAAATAGGACCCGTTATCACGAAATTTTTGGGCAAACGACTCAAACCACTAATAATTTCTAAAATGAAAATAAAGGAAAAGTAAAAATAAAGCGATAACCATCGGGTTGCCTCCCGACAAGCGCTCGTTTAAGGTCGTGAGCTCGACCCCCTTTGATTTTTAATACAATGCGGGATATTGGGTGCATATGAGATGCACCCGTCAAATTTATTGGGAAGAACGCTTAAATTTAGATGTTGTGGTGGGGTGTTCTTCCTCGGTGCTCCTTTGCCTCGGGTAGTGTTGAGGGGTGACTCCCCCAAGCTAGTGCTTGCTCCGGGCCTCAGCTTCACCGGTGACACCGATTTCCGTATCGGTGGGGCTTTCCTTGGAGTCCTCATCTTCGAGATCTTGCAGAGCTCTATCCTCGCGACATCAGCATCGCCTTCATCAATTTCAATGGAGAGGTCGGGGGAATGCTCCATCTTTTCTTCTTGGTCCAAATCCGACCCTTCCTCAAAATCTTCCTTGAATAGAGCACCGATCGAATGGGGGATCGCCTCCTCAATAACCTCGTCAAGGAGGTCCATATAGTCCAGCTCCTCATGATAAGGCATATGTTTCATTGCCTTGGGAATATGAAGCTCCACCTCGATGTTACCGACATTCAGTGTTAGAGTACCTTCACGTACGTCGACAATGACACCGGCGGTGGCGAGGAACGGGCGTCCAAGTATTAGCGACATATCTCCCTCCTCCTTGACATCCATGATCACGAAGTCACATGGCAAACATATGCCCCCCGGGACTTGTAACGGGATATCCTCTGTGATCCCTACCGGCCTTGTGATCCGACCATCGGCTAGTTGAATCCGCATGTCGGTATGCTTCAATTTTGTGCCGGTGTTTAGTCTTAGGAACATAGAGAGAGGCATGAGGCTAACGCTAGCCCCTAAGTCCACTAACGCCTTTTGTAGAGGGACACCGCCTAAGGTGCAAGGAATTCGGAAACTCCCCGGGTCTTTGAATTTGGCGGGCTCCTTCTCTCTCTTGGTGAACCAAGAGCCCTCCTCGGCGAGCATGATTTTCACCTTCCTCTTTCTTCCGGTAATCAAATCTTTCAGGAACTTGGCGTATGTTGGGATTTCCACGATAGCGTCGAGGAAAGGAATGTTGAGGCTTACCCCTCTCAAATACTCGAGAAACTTGGCTAGCCGTTTCTCCATTTTTGCTCTAGCATGCCTCTGAGGGAATGGGATCGGTGGCATAAAGTGCCTCTCTTCAATCAATTGCTCCGCTCTAGACTTTTCTTCCCTTTGCGGCTCTTTCTCTCTCTCAACTTCAATGGCCGGCTCGCTTGGCTCTACAATCTCCACCACGGGCTCCTCGGTAGGAATCATGACGGGAGCGGTATCCTTCCCGCCTCTCGTAGTAACTGCAACAACGGCGTTGATGTGGCCGGTGTTGCCCCGTGGATTTTGCTCGGGTTGAGCCGGCAACTGTTGACTGTTTCTATTGAACAATGCAAGTTGCTCCGCAATTTGTCCAACGATAGTTTTAAGAGAGTCTTGGCCCGCCTTCAAGGAAGCATTGATCTTCTTCTGCTCGACCATAAACTCCTCCACCTTAGCTTCAAATTCAGATCGTTGTTGAGCTTGTGGAGGGTTTTGATTTCTCCACCCTTGATTGTATCCGAGCGGCCTATAGGGTCCAACTTGTTGCTTTGGTGGGAAATTTTGTTGCGGAGGCCCCCTCGGTGGATAATGTTGTTGTTGTTGTTGTTGTTGTTGTCGAGCTTGTTTGAGGTAGTTGTTGCGGCAGATTCAATGCTCCATTATTGTTTGCGTAGGAGAAACCGGGATGGTTTCTTGTGGCCGGATTGGCCCAATATCCTTGGTTCCCCGCGACGTATTGAACTTGCTCCAAAGATCCCTCTCCTTGTTCTCCTCCCAAATACATAGCTTGGGATTGGTCTTGCCAATCACACATTTGATTTGTTGGTGCGGATGTGGAAGGGGGTCCTTGGGGCTCTGTAATATACTTCTCCAGTCTCTCCACCACCTTGTGGAGAGAATCGAACTTGTTGGTCAGCTCCGCTATGGCCTTTGCCTCATAGATGTTAGATGGCTTCAAGGAGGACGAAGAGTGTCCTCGCTCGTCGCCCCATTGTTGATTGTTTGAGGCCATCTCCTCAATTAGGGTCGTAGCTTCGTCGGGAGTCTTCGATAGGATGGCCCCATTTACCGCGGCATCAATAATCTGCTTGGTCCCCGGTTGGAGACCATTGTAGAAGCTATGGACTAGCTCCCAATCTTCAATGCTATGGTGGGGGCACTGATGCTGCAGGTCTTTGAAGAGCTTCCAAGCCTCGTAGAGTGTCTCTTGAGGTCCTTTCTTGAAGGACATGAGAGCACTCCTAATCTTTACCATCTTGGAAGGCGGATAGAACTTGTCGATGAACGCGCTTGCCAACTCATCCCATGTGCTAAAGACTCCCTCAGCTTGCGTCCTCAACCAATAAAGAGCTTTATCCTTTAATGTGAAGGGGAAGAGGCGCAGTCTGATGGCATCCAGGGTAACGCCCGGCATCTGGAAGGTGGCGCACTTTGATAGGAAGAGCTGGATATGGTAGTGGGGATTTTCATGGGCGTTCCCATGAAATGGATCTTGCTGCATCAGAACCACAAGCCCAGTCTTCAACTCAAAATTCTTGTCGACCGCCAACTCCGGCATGGCTATGGACGAGGTCGTGGAGGAAGTCTTAGGCCAGAGCCTATCTCGAATGGAAATAATCCTCGCCATTCTTGCCGCTAACTCTTCAGGCGTCTCCCGGTTCATAAACCTCCCTTCCGTATCGGGTCTCCTCTCCGCTCTGATTCTCCGCAATGTACGCTCGATCTCAGGATTGAACAATATATCAATGGGGTCCGCAGTGGATCTCGTGTACATGCACGGGAAAACAAAGTTTCAAAGAGGTGATTAGCACAATGGAAGGGTTAGATAAAAATAAAGAAATAAAACAAAAAGAAAGAAATAGCTAGGGTGGTAGGATCAAACACAATCGCCTCCCCGGCAACGGCGCCAAAAACTTGATCGCTTCAAAATGTATAGTGGTGATTATTCCCGCCTATCACGCGGGTGACCCGGGTTCGATCCCCGGCAACGGCGCCAAAAACTTGATCGCTTCAAAATGTAACCCAAAAGAGCGACCGTGTAGTTTTACCGCAAGCGCACGGTGTAGCGGCGAGCGGGTTATCGAACACAGGGAGGACGTATGACAGTGCCTTCTCCGAACAACCTGGCTATAGGAACAGAAAAGAGGGAGTTTGCCTTGTGGCGATCCTGTCACATGATCACTCCATATTTTACACATTTTTTCCGCATGATTGCATGCCATTTAGATCGCTCAAATCACGCTTTTCGCGATTTATCGACAATATTGCGATACTTTTCACGATTTGTTGTTTTTGTCATATTTCAGGAGATTTGGAGCGATTTGGAGTGATCCCGAGATACACCTACTCCAGAGTGTCACCGATGACTTCCCCGAGGGGTATTTTGCTATTGGAGAGGAGCGGAAGAAGAAAGAACGTCGTAGGAGCGACGAGGAGGCAAAAACAATCAGAATGGGCATTTTTGGTGTCTCACTCGACCGAGTGAAGGAGTCACTCGGCCGACCAGCAAGACCCCGCTCGGCCGACCAGATCGGACACGCTTCAAGTGTGCACTCGGCCGAGCATCAAAAGCCACATCGGCCGAGTGACGAAACCCCGTCCGCCCGAGTGGCACTCAGACGACGCCCATCAAAAAGAGCCAACTTACTGTTTTTCATCTGCCTGAGCATCAGAAGACCCACTCGGCCGAGTGGAAATTGCCGACCTCCTGAGTGAAGAGAAGCCATCGGCCGAGTGACGACAACTCCTCGGCCGAGCAACGCCCGAATTGAAGACCCCCAAGACCCCAGACTTACTGGAAATTCTCAGGATTTCTCACTCGGCCGAGCGACTTTTGTCACTCGGCCGAGTGAGCCGCGCTGCCTGTAGCGTAAATTGCGATATTCAGGCTGCGCAGGGGCATTTTGGTCACGGATTTTTGGGCATTTTTGGGGGGTATTTAACCCCAGTTTTTAACCTAGGTTAGAGAGCGTTTTCCTTTGCTTTTTGCAGCTTTTTAGATTAAACTTTTTAGCTTTTGATTCTTGTGATTGGAGAGGAGAGAAAAGTCTATTTTTGTTGGATTCTTGGAGAACTCTATTGGTTTGTCTCCCTCTTCATTAAAAATATCATTTTTATTGCTAATTTGAATATTGCCTTGAATTATATTGTTATTTCAATTGATTATTTTTGCAATTGTGATATGAATTGTGAGTAGTCCTAACGTCTTGGGGCGTGGGGATGAACCCTACGAGCCCAATTTCCGATTTGTGATGATTTGGTAGAAATATTGCTAGAATTGCTATTAGGGTTAGTTTGGGATCGATATACTACGTATAGCTAGGTGTTCATATCGATTGGGGTTTGCACGATATTGGATCCCAATTCGATAGGAAACCCTAGAAATCCGAATTGGGTTGAAATTGAGTTTCCGTAGTATCGGTTTGCAAGAGATTGGACCGAAAATAGGGTTCTCAGTCGTAATTCCATACCGATACTCGTTTGCAAGAGATTGAACGGGTAGGAACTATCCCAACCTAGGTCGTGGCCCGAGTTTGCACGAGAGTGGGCTCGGGACGCGATTGAACGATGATGTTGATCCTAATGCTAGCTTGCCCAGGCTAGGGTTTGCAAGAGATTGGACCCAAACCTAGGCTAGCTATAGACCGGCAACAGCACGAGAGCGTGAGCTAGGTTTTACATTCAGTTGCAACTAGTTCATCTGAAATTCTACCCTAGCAATTGTGATACCAATGAATCACATTGACGAGATACGGTGAGTAGCGGGGATTCCCCATTCCCTAGGCATCTTTATTTGATTTTATATCTCCATACTTTGTCTGACGATTGTGACAGGATCGCCAAAAGGCAAATTCCCTCTTTTCTGTTCCTATAGCCAGGTTGTTCGGAGCAGGCACTGTCATACGTCCTCCCTGTGTTCGATAACCCTCTCGCCGCTACACCGTGCGCTTGCGGTAAAACTACACGGTCGCCCTTTTGGGTTACATTTTGGAGCGATCAAGTTTTTGGCACCGTTGCCGGGGAGGCGATTGTGTTTGATCCTAGAACCCTAGCTATTTCTTTCTTTTTGTTTTATTTCTTTATTTTTATCTAACCCTTCCATAGTGCTAATCACTTCTTTGAAACTTTGTTATCCCGTGCATGTACACGAGATCCACTGCGGACCCCATTGATATATTGTTTGATCCTGAGATCGAGCGTACATTGCGGAGAATCAGAGCGGAGAGGAGATCCTATACGGAAGGGAGGTTTATGAACGCCCAGGAGACGCCTGAAGAGTTAGCGGCAAGAATGGCGAGGATTATTTCCATTCGAGATAGGCTCCGGCCTGAGACTTCCTCCACAACCTCGTCCATAGCCATGCCAGAGTTGGCGGCCGACAAGAATTTTGAGTTGAAGACTGGGCTTGTGGTTCTGATGCAGCAGGATCCATTTCATGGGAACGCCCATGAAAATCCCCACTACCACATCCAGCTCTTCCTATCAAAGTGCACCACCTTCCAGATGCCGGGCGTTACCTTGGATGCCATCAGACTGCGCCTCTTCCCCTTCACATTAAAGGATAAAGCTCTTTATTGGTTGAGGACACAAGCTGAGGGAGTCTTTACCACATGGGACGAGTTGGCGAGCACGTTTATTGACAAGTTCTATCCGCCCTCCAAGACGGTAAAGATTAGGAGCGCTCTTATGTCCTTCAAGCAAGGACCTCAAGAGACATTCTACGAGGCTTGGGAGCGCTTCAAAGATCTGCAGCATCAGTGCCCCCACCATAGCATTGAAGATTGGGAGCTCGTCCATAGCTTCTACAATGCTCTCCAACCGGGGACCAAGCATATTATTAATGCCGCGGCAAATGGGGCCATCCTATCGAAGACTCCCGACGAAGCTACGGCCCTAATTGAGGAGATGGCCTCAAACAATCAACAATGGGGCGACGAGCGAGGACACTCTTCGTCCTCCTTGAAGCCATCTATCATCTATGAGGCAAAGGCCGTAGCGGAGCTGACCAACAAGTTCGATTCTCTCCACAAGGTGGTGGAGAGACTGGAGAAGTATATTACAGAGCCCCAAGGACCCCCTTCCACATCCGCACCAACAAATCAAATGTGTGATTGGCAAGACCAATCCCAAGCTATGTATTTGGGAGGAGAACAAGGAGAGGGATCTTTGGAGCAAGTTCAATACGTCGCGGGGAACCAAGGATATTGGGCCAATCCGGCCACTAGAAACCATCCCGGTTTCTCTTATGCCAACAATGAAGGAGCATTGAATCCGCCGCAACAACTACCTCAACAAGCTCGACCACAACAACAACAACAACAACATTATCCACCGAGGGGGCCTCCGCAACAAAATTTCCCACCAAAGCAACAAGTTGGACCCTATAGGCCGCCCGGATACAATCAAGGGTGGAGAAACCAAAACCCTCCACAAGCTCAACAACGATCTGAATTTGAAGCTAAGGTGGAGGAGTTTATGGTCGAGCAGAAGAAGATTAATGCTTCTTTGAAGGCGAGCCAAGACTCTCTTACAACTGTCGTTGGACAAATTGCGGAGCAACTTGCGTTGCTAAATCGAAATAGTCAACAGTTACCGGCGCAACCCGAGCAAAATCCACGGGGCACCACCGGGCATATCAATGCCGTGGTTGCGGTTACTACTAGAGGCGGGAAGGATACCACTCCCGTCATGATTCCTACCGAGGAGCCCGTGGTGGAGATTGTAGAGCCAAGCGAGCGGGCATTGAAGTTGAGAGAGAGAAAGAGCCGCAAAGGGAAGAAAAGTCCAGAGCGGAGCAATTGATTGAAGAGAGGCGTTTATGCCCCCGATCCCATTCCCTCAGAGGCTTGCTAGAGCAAAGATGGAGAAGCGACTAGCCAAGTTTCTCGAGTATTTGAGAGTGGTAAGCCTCAATATCCCCTTCCTCAACGCTATCGTGGAAATCCCGACATACGCCAAGTTCCTAAAATATTTGATTACGGGAAGAAAGAGGAAGGAGAAAATCATGCTCGCCGAAGAGGGCTCTTGGTTCACCAAGAGAGAGAAGGAGCCCGCCAAATTCAAAGACCCGGGGAGTTTCCGAATTCCTTGCACCCTAGGCGGCGTCCCTCTACAAAAGGCATTAGTGGACTTAGGGGCAAGTGTTAGCCTCATGCCTCTCTCTATGTTCCTAAGACTAAACACCGGCAAAAAATTGAAGCCTACCGACATGCGGATACAACTAGCCGATGGTCGGATCACAAGGCCGGTAGGGATCACAGAGGACATCCCGTTACAAGTCCCGGGGGGCATATGTTTGCCATGCGACTTCGTGATCATGGATGTCAAGGAGGAGGGAGACACGTCGCTAATACTTGGGCGCCCATTCCTCGCCACCGCCGGTGTCATTGTCGACGTACGTGAAGGGACTCTAACATTGAATGTCGGTAACATCGAGGTGGAGCTTCATATTCCCAAGGCAATGAAACATATGCCTTATCATGAGGAGCTGGACTATATGGACCTCCTTGACGAGGTTATTGAGGAGGCGATCCCCCATTCGATCGGCGCTCTATTCAAGGAAGATTTTGAGGAAGGGCCGGATTTGGACCAAGAAGAAAAGATGGAGCATTCCCCCGACCTCTCCATGGAAATTGATAAAGGCGACGCTGATGTCACGAGGATACGAGAGCTCTGCAAGCTCTCAAAGATGAAGACTCCAAGGAAAGCCCCACCGATACAGAAATCGGTGTCGCCGGTGAAGCCGAGGCCCGGAGCAAGCACTAGCTTGGGGGAGTCACCCCCCAACACTACCTGAGGCAAAGGAGCACAGAGGAAGAACGCCCCGCCACAACATCCAAATTTAAGCGTTCTTCCCAATAAATTTGACGGGTGCATCTCATATGCACCCAATATCCCGCATTGAATTGAAAATCAAAGGGGGTTGAGCTCACGACCTTAAACGAGCGCTTGTCGGGAGGCAACCCGACGGTTATCGCTTTATTTTTACTTTTCCTTTATTTTTGTTTTAGAAATTATTAGTGTTTTGAGTCGTTTGCCCAAAAATTTCGTGATAACGTGTCCTATTTTTCTTTGACAAGAGAGGAGAACGAGGTACCTATCACTAGGAGGATGAACAGGGCGATGAGGAGCGCTCCAGGAATGCGCTCGATGATTAGGAGGAAGATGAAATCGACTGGAGGAAGAAAAACAGAGTTTAGAGCCCAAACGAAGACAAACAGCAGAAAACAGGGTTCACTCGGCCGAGTATACTAGTCACTCGGCCGAGCACATAAGTTCGTCCGCCCGAGCGGCTCACGAACGAGGGAAGTCTGCTGTACCCAACTCTCTATTTCTTTTCTTGATTTCAGTATAATTGCCACTCGGCCGAGTATATATATTCACTCGGCCGAGTAAAACTGATACGCTCCTAGGGCGAGTATTGCCGAGTAGCTTGAGCAACTCGACCGAATGGACTTACTCCACTCGGCCGAGGGTGGCAAATCCACTCGACCGAGTCGTAAATTTTTTCCTATTAAAGGCACGCGGGCTCGGGCGCGGAATATGAAGCGTTATATCTTTCCAGCGCCCGAACCCCGCACCCCCCACTGCTGCGATCTCGACTCACACCCTCCCTCGCCCGATCCACCGCCCCACCGCCGCGCTCGGCCACCCACCTCCGGCCGATCGCCGCCACCCCTCGCCCGAGTCGCCGCCGGTGACCACCTCGCCGGCCGATCGCCGCCACCCCTATTTCCTCCTCTTTTGCCTATTTTTCGACGATCCGTGTGTTTAACGAACCCCAAACCCAAATTAAATCCAATTTCTATCCATTATACCCCTAACCCCCCATACATTTTGAATATTACACGCTAATCTCTTCATTTGATGCGCAGGTTATATTGGGGAGCTTAGGGGAGCCTAGGGGAGCTTCCGGGGATCGTTTTGGGCTACGTGGAGGCGTCGTCTTCGCACGCTTTCATTACTTTGCTCTCGCGGCGTGTCGTGGTATACTCTTTCCTTTATTTTACGCACGCCGCATTTTTTACGTTTTTTGGTAAGCACCCGGGGCCCACATGCCACCCCGGACACGGCCACGGTCGAGGAGAGCTTCCGCCAAGCGGAAGCGGTCGGATGAGCCCGGCCCCTCCCATGATGTGGAGGACTCTCCTCCGCCTACACCACCACACCCCGTTCACCCCACACAGCCTACAGACCCCGCACACCCCGCACAGCCTGCAGAGCCCATTCACCCCGCACAGCCACTCCCTGCCGTCCCACAGCCACCACCGGCTCCACTTGTCGAGCCGCTGGGGATTACGTTCCGCGACAACGCACACCACGTCGTCTTCGAGTGCATTTCCCAGCGCTCGATTGTACCCTCCAGGTTCACACACCTTGCAGACCTAGGACGCCTGGGGGTACTTGAGGGGATGCTCACGTTGTATGACAACGTGGGTTGGCGAGATTTCTTCCAGGTGCCGGCGGACACGTTCGTCCGTCCGACACTTGAGGTGCTTAGTTCTATCGCCCGGACCGACGAGGGATGCTCGTTTAGGTTCATGGATCGAGAGTGCCAGGTCACTCTCAGTATGATGAGAGCTTTCTTTTCGTGGCCCGATGTCCCCGGGGCCGACCGTGGTTACGCCCCCACTCACATTCCCCCACCTTCCTTCAATTCCGGCTCTTTCTGGGCCCGGATCACGGGTCTACCTGCTGCCTTCGACCCTAGTAGGGCCAAGGCCTCGGCCATCGTCCACCCTTTCCTCCGCATAGCTCAGCGCCTTATGCCGACTACCTTTTTGGCGAGATATGAGCCTGGGACGATGTCCATGCCGGAGCTTTATATGCTCTACGTGATGACGTGCCCCAGAGCTCTATCGAGGGAGGGCGACGAGTTAGTCCCCGCCGTCGTGATTGATATCGCGAGCTGGTTTTTGGATCGCATCATCGTATCGGTGGGCGCTCGCTCACTGATATGTTGCGGCGGTCTGATCACCCTGCTCGCCCTGATGACCGGAGAGGACTTTTTGGATGACCTGCGACGAGCCCCGGGCCCCACTTCACTGTCCATAAACGTCATGGCCCGGATGAAGATGCTACGTCCGCACGGTCAGTGGCACTGGGTTTGGTTGCATGGCCCCTACGGTGCGGATTACATGATCCTTCCGAGCCCAGCTTGGACACAAATAGCACCAGCACATGTGGACTGGCTTCCGGTGATGGATCTCCTGATGCCCATCGCCTACGTGCTTGAGGCCGAGGAGGCCGAGCAGGCTGAGCAGGCCCACGCTGCACACGCTTCACCCGCTGACCCCGCTGCTCCTACCGACCCCGTGGCCCCTCAGCAGCCCGATATTTCTGCTGCTCCCGACACCTCTGTCCACACTTCTGCCGGTGTCAGGAGTACCCTCGCTGAGCCCACCTCCACTACCTCCACGCCCACCACCACTCCCACCACAGCTGGCCCCCTGTCCGTTGAGCCCGTTTCCTCCGCCCTACCCGAGCACCCACCGACTATAGTTGAGAGCGGAGAGCCCTCTTTTGCTGCCGTCGTGGAGACCGTGGTTTCCACCTCTGTCTCCACCGCAGCCGTTTTTTCTGAGAGTGTCGTGGCGTCTGTTCACACGTCTGTGTCACCGACCTCTCTGGCCGCCTCGTTGCCACTTTTATACTCCACTTCCGCTGCTGCTGCCTCCACCTCATACCAGCCTGTGCCCCGGCCTCGCACTGAGACTAGGCCCACTCTTGTGAGCACGGCACCTTTCCTCCACATGCCTGCTGAGCCTATCCACTACACCACCCGAGTCCGCCAGCCCCGTCCTGCACAGCACAGACAGGTGCGTCCGCCTGCACCACCTCCCCCCGACACTGTACTTCAGAGCATTCGTGCTCTCGAGAGGGCGGTGAGTGCCCTCAGAGGCGACCTTAGGACCATGTCTGCCACCGTCACCGCTATGGCCAGCCGCTTCGACCTACTTCCGGGCATTCACTATTGCCTCACTCAGATTCTCGAGCGGCTTCCTCGCATACCCACACCCACCCAGCAGGTACCCACCCCCACCCCTACACACACCCAGCCTGCTACCACACCCACACCCACACCCACACCCGCACCCACCCAGCAGACCATACCCCAGCCACCACCACCACCACCTCCTCCTCCTCCTCAGGACGGAGACGGCGCAGCCCCACCCTCTTAGGCACCCTTGATTCCATTGATCCTTTTTTCCGTCGTGCTGCCCGTCTCTGCTGGGTCCTGATGATTTTTGCCTACCCCACCTCCCCTCACTGTTTTTGGGTCCACATTTTGTTCATATATTTCTATATCATTTTTGGGAGAGAGGGAGAGATTTTTGGTGTCACACTTTTATATCTGATTCACTCCTGTATCTGCATGCATCATGCCCTGCATCATATTTTTCATTTTGTTATTTTATTTTCTTTTTCATCATACATGCATCCTCACCTACCCCTCACTTTACACGTCTCTAGGTGTGCCACACTTCGCACATTGAGGACACTGTGCACTTTAGCTTGGGGGAGTGAGTTTTCACGTCCTTTTCGATTTACCACCTTTATTTTTAGTTTTTTCACGCCATTTTCCGCATTTGCACTCACTTTCATCACTTTTTCTTTTTTTACCATGCATCACGTTTTTCTTATTTTCTTTGTGTGCTGCATTGTAATTAGTTTTATTTTCCCTCTTTATCTTTATTTCTTTTTCATCTCATGCTAGAGATGACTTTTCTGTGATGATGATGACGTGGAGTTAGCTTTCTCTATATGCATGCTATATTTGTCATGTCTTAGGTTTTATTTCTGATATCATATGATGTGATTTGCCTTGCATTTAGAGATAGTAACCCACACTTTTTCCGCATGAAAATGGATGAAATTTTATTATTAGCTGAGTCTGAATATTCATATGTATGCTATCGCAGAAAATACACCAAGATTCACGCATTGAATGCTTATATCTGGAGTACCGTTTTCCTTTCCTATATCACTTCTATTTGCATGATTTGTACACTTCACTTCAGGATGATTGAATGATGTTAGCTATGATAAATCTGGATTAGTCAGCTTTTTTGTGATCGAAACTGAGTAGATTAGATTACCCTGCTGAAGTTGTCGTGCACGTCTTATAGAGTGAACTGAGAGACATATTTATTTCTTTCTCCACATATCTTGAACATCAATTCTCTATTTTAAAATCATTGGTGAATCTCCCCTTTGCGATTCTAATATATGGCATTTCCCCCGCTGTTAATTCCTAGCTCCAAATTTCCCAAAACCAAGGAAAGAAAAAGAAAAATTCTTGTATATCCTTATTTCTCTTTGATTTGGGATCATTGTGTATATATGCTATAAAAAAGAGAGAAAAGAAAAAGGAAATAAAAGAGAAAAGAATCTCAATAAACGATCCCATCTCATGTTCTCTCTCTTTCTTCCCTCTTTTTGTTTTTTATTTTTATTACTTTTGGAGCTTCATAAAAATGGGGATGTAAATATTGTTTTTTTTATGCCACCACGCTTATAGATAAGCTTGGGGGAGGGAATCCAATGATGTGTGAGAGAGTGACTACTTGACGGTGCATGACAACCTAGGCTAAGTAATATTCTATACTCGGTGAGATTGTTTTAGCTTCACGAAATCCAGAAATCTATGCCTAGCACTCATTTCATGAAATCAACGCTTATCTATTCTTTCTATTCTATTGCGTGATATTCTTATACTCCTCATAGAAAGCATTCAATTGAAAAGTGTGTGATCTGCGATATTGTATACCACTTTAAATGATTCAGACGATGTTAATTCTAAAATTATTCCGCTTTTCATGCTATATCGATATTCTTGGGTTTTCTATTTCTATTTGCACCATTATACTATGATATCGAAATAAAAGCCTTTGACATGTGTTTTACATTTGGTGCATGCTATATGATTAAGCAAAACCCACGTCCTGAGAAAAATGATCTAGCAGCTTCCCTCTTCGCTTTCTTCTTTCTTCTTCGTTTTTCGTTTTTCGTTTTTCGTAGTTTTCGTTTTCTGAATCCACCGGGTTCGCCTTTCACTTATCTTCCTCGAGGACGAGTAAGAGGTAAGCTTGGGTGATTTTGATCACTCCATATTTTACACCTTTTTTCCGCATGATTGCATGCCATTTAGATCGCTCAAATCACGCTTTTCGCGATTTATCGACAATATTGCGATACTTTTCACGATTTGTTGTTTTTGTCGTATTTCAGGAGATTTGGAGCGATTTGGAGTGATCCCGAGATACACCTACTCCAGAGTGTCACCGATGACTTCCCCGAGGGGTATTTTGCTATTGGAGAGGAGCGGAAGAAGAAAGAACGTCGTAGGAGCGACGAGGAGGCAAAAACACTCAGAATGGGCATTTTTGGTGTCTCACTCGGCCGAGTGAAGGAGTCAATCGGCCGACCAGCGAGACCCCGCTCGGCCGACCAGATCGGACACGCTTCAAGTGTGCACTCGGCCGAGCATCAGAAGCCACATCGGTCGAGTGACGAAACCCCGTCCGCCCGAGTGGCACTCAGACGACGCCCTTCAAAAAGAGCCAACTTACTGTTTTTCGTCTGCCTGAGCATCAGAAGACCCACTCGGCCGAGTGGAAATTGCCGATCGCCCAAGTGAAGAGAAGCCATCGGCCGAGTGACGACAACTCACTCGGCCGAGTGACGCCCGAAGTGAAGACCCCCAATACCCCAGACTTACTGGAAATTCTCAGGGTTTCTCACTCGGCCGAGCGACTTTTGTCACTCGGCCGAGTGAGCCGCGCTGCCTGTAGCGTAAATTGCGATTTTCAGGCTGCGCAGGGGCATTTTGGTCACGGATTTTTGGGCAGTTTTAGGGGGTATTTAACCCCAGTTTTTAACCTAGGTTAGAGAGCTGTTTCCTTTGCTTTTTGCAGCTTTTTAGATTAAACTTTTTAGCTTTTGATTCTTGTGATTGGAGAGGAGAGAAAAGTCTATTTTTGTTGGATTCTTGGAGAACTCTATTGGTTTGTCTCCCTCTTCATTAAAAATCTCATTTTTATTGCTTATTTGAATATTGCCTTGAATTCTATTGTTATTTCAATTGATTATTTTTGCAATTGTGATATGAATTGTGAGTAGTCCTAACGTCTTGGGGCGTGGGGATGAACCCTACGAGCCCAATTTCTGATTTGTGATGATTTGGTAGAAATATTGCTAGAATTGCTATTAGGGTTAGTTTGGGATCGATATACTACGGATAGCTAGGTGTTCATATCGATTGGGGTTTGCAAGATATTGGATCCCAATTCGATAGGAAACCCTAGAAATCCGAATTGGGTTGAAATTGAGTTTCCGTAGTATCGGTTTGCAAGAGATTGGACCGACACTAGGGTTCTCAGTCGCAATTCCATACCGATACTCGTTTGCAAGAGATTGGACGGGTAGGAACTATCCCAACCTAGGTCGTGGCCCGAGTTTGCACGAGAGTGGGCTCGGGACGCGATTGAACTGCAAATGATATGATATGCATATTATGTTTATTAGAAACATGAAATAATTATGAAATGATTATTGAAAATTGCAGAAACTTAATTTCATGTGATAAAATTATGTTGTTAATTTTAATGGTTATGTTTATTCTTGTTCCTTATTTGATATCACAAGAATACCTTTTAAGTTAGCCATTAAAATCTGTCTAATAATTATAAGATAATTTTAGATTGCTTCGTTATGATTTAAAACTAGTTTTAAATGCCTAATACATGATTAGGATAGCACCTTAAAAAATTCATTGTTTGTAAATGACACCAGTTATTTATTTGTTTGTTTGTTTATTTACTTATTGGCGATGTTCCGGGATGAGAAACACATTATAGGTCTGCACTGCAGTTAAACCATTTGATGGGGTGCAATGAAGGTACCTGAGCTGCCAAAATTTCAGCCTCCTTCATTACCCATTCATTAGGCCCCCATTACTTAGAGTAATGGGAACCCTTGGTCTCCTAGAGGCTTTTGGCCTCCCCACTATGAGATATATAAATAGAGCACCATGGCTCTTAGCATGGTGACTTATTCTTAGCAATGAAATTCTCTCTCTCTCTCTTGAGTTCTATTGCCTTTTAACACATTATCAGCACGTGTCTTCTCCAAATTTTGAGCCACTAAAATTATTCCAAATCCCCTCTAAATCAAATTCCTACGCGAAGGAATCTAATTGTTGTTGCGGCGATCCGTTGCGGATGTTGATCCTAATGCTAGCTTGCCCAGGCTAGGGTTTGCAAGAGATTGGACCCAAACCTAGGCTAGCTATAGACCGGCAACAGCGCGAGAGCGTGAGCTAGGTTTTACATTCAGTTGCAACTAGTTCATCCGAAATTCTACCCTAGCAATTGTGATACCAATGAATCACATTGACGAGATACGGTGAGTAACGGGGATTCCCCATTCCCTAGGCGTCTTTATTTGATTTTATATCTCCAAACTTTGTCTGACGATTGTGATAGGATCGCCAAAAGGCAAATTCCCTCTTTTCTGTTCCTATAGCCAGGTTGTTCGGAGCAGGCACTGTCATACATCCTCCCTGTGTTCGATAACCCGCTCGCCGCTACACCGTGCGCTTGTGGTAAAACTACACGGTCGCCCTTTTGGGTTACATTTTGGGGCGATCATCACAATCGTCAGACAAAGTATGGAGATATAAAATCAAATAAAGACGCCTAGGGAATAGGGAATCCCCGCTACTCACCATATCTCGTCAATGTGATTCATTGGTATCACAATTGCTAGGGTAGAATTTTGGATGAACTAGTTGCAACTGAATGTAAAACCTAGCTCACGCTCTCACGCTGTTGCCGGTCTATAGCTATCCTAGGTTTGGGTCCAATCTCTTGCAAACCCTAGCCTAGGCAAGCTAGCATTAGGATCAACATCATCGTTCAATCGCGTCCCGAGCCCACTCTCGTGCAAACTCGGGCCACGACCTAGGTTGGGATAGTTCCTACCCGTCCAATCTCTTGCAAACGAGTATCGGTATTGAATTGCAACCGAGAACCCTAGTATCGGTCCAATCTCTTGCAAACCGATACTACGGAAACTCAATTTCAACCCAATTCGGATTTCTAGGGTTTCCTATCGAATTGGGATCCAATCTCTTGTAAATCCCAATCGATATGAACACCTAGCTATCTGTAGTATATCGATCCCAAACTAACCCTAATAGCAATTCTAGCAATAGTTCTACCAAATCATCACAAATCGGAAATTGGGCTCGTAGGGTTCATCCCCACGCCCCAAGACGTTAGGACTACTCACAAATCATTTCACAAATTCGAGAATAATCAATTGAAATAGCAATAGAATTCATCACAATATTCAAATAAGCAATAAAAATAAGATTTTTAATGAAGAGGGAGACAAACCAATCGAGTTCTCCAAGAATCCAACAAAAATAAACTTTTCTCTCCTCTCCAATCACAAGAATCAAAAGCTAAAAAGTTTAATCTAAAAAGCTGCAAAAAGCAAGGGAAAAAACTCTCTAACCTAGGTTAAAAACTGGGGTTAAATACCCCCCAAAACTGCCCAAAAATTCGTGACCAAAATGCCCATGCGCAGCCTAAAAATCGTAATTTACGATACAGGCAGCGCGGCTCACTCGGCCGAGTGACAAAAGTCGCTCGGCCGAGTGAGAGACCCTGAGAATTTCCAGTAAGTCTGGGGTCTTGGGGGTCTTCACTTCGGGCGTCGCTCGGCCGAGTGAGTTGTCGTAACTCGGCCGATGGCTTCTCTTCACTCAGGCGGTCGGCAATTTCCACTCGGCCGAGTGGGTCTTCTGATGCTCAGGCAGATGAAAAACAGTAAGTTGGCTCTTTTTGATAGGCGTCGTCTGAGTGCCACTCGGGCGGACGGGGTTTCGTCACTCGGCCGATGTGGCTTCTGATGCTCGGCCGAGTGCACACTTGAAGCGTGTCCGATCTGGTCGGTCGAGCGGGGTCTCGCTGGTCGGCCGAGTGAGACACCAAAAATGCCCATTCTGAGTGTTTTTGCCTCCTCGTCGCTCCTACGACGTTCCTTCTTCTTCCGCTCCTCTCCAATAGAAAACTACCCCTCGGGGAAGTCATCGGTGACACTCTGGAGTAGGTGTATCTCGGGATCACTCCAAATCGCTCCAAATCTCCTGAAATACGACAAAAACAGCAAATCGTGAAAAGTATCGCAATATTGTCGATAAATCGCGAAAAGCGTGATTTGAGCGATCTAAATGGCATGCAATCATGCGGAAAAAAGGTGTAAAACACTGAGTGATCATCTTTGCTCTTGAAATTCTATCTGTTTCCCTTGATGAGAAGCTTTCGCTTTTGCTTAAGCTTCAACTTATCTCGTGTAAGCATCTTGCTTGTCCTGTTCCTCCCGAGTTTCGTGACCTGTTTGCTACCTCTGAGAACACTTCTCCTGCTTGTGTTTCTCCTCCTCCCGGCTTCCCACCAATACCCCATGTGTCTCCGACCTCCGTTGTCCAGACTCTACCTCATGTTCTTATTGGTTCAGCTGATGTTCGTGTTTCGTCTTCTAAGCGAAAGTCTCCAGCTTTTCCCACTCGTCGCTCTGCTCGGCTTTTGTTCCGATCTTCCGGCCGTCCGTTGGACACCTCAGTCATTCAGATTGACTGAGGCTGCTGCTGATGCTGTTCTGTTCACTCACTTGAAGACCTTGTTTTTATTTTGTGGGGTCTGCTTTTGTTTAGGTTGAGTGATTATGATATATGTTTTGTCTTTGTATGATGGATGATGCTGTATGCGACACTTTTATATATATATATATATATATATATATATATATATATATATATATATATATATATATATATATATATGATATACTCTTTGATGTCGTCATGATGATGTATTTTTTGTTGACCATGATGTATTTTTTTTTGGGGATGGCCATGTTGATGACCATCCGTTGATGTACTCAGCTTCTTTATATCTATATATATGATGTTGCATCCCTCTCTTGTATCACACTATGCTATATTGATTAACTTCTGTGTGATGTATGATATATTATCTCTATGTATGCTTCACTCTTCTTGATGTGCTTTTGAGACAATACACGAATTTGATATTGGTTAATTAATGCTCTTTCGTTGATGTGATGAATTTGTGAAAATTATTTTCATTTCGAATATCTAAAATGTTGATATTGGATTTCAATTCCATTACTCACATGTGTATATGATGAGATTTTATGAGTTTTTGATTCGATATATCTTTATACTCCTTGATTGTTGTTAGTTCGTATTTTAGCACTATTATTGTTGTTGTTATTTGCTCCCACCTTTTTGGATAATGCCATAGGGGGAGAGAAATAAACATACAAGATTCATAATGGATGTGCTAAGTATGTTCTAACGCTTGAATCTAATATATTCGTTGCCTTAGATTCAGGGGGAGTAAGATTACAATGAATAGGGATTTTATTTCCTAGATTTCTTGAATTAAATTCATTCATATCTACCTCATTTGCTTCAATTGCTATGTAGATGCTCTAATATTTGTTGGCTAACTTGATTGGCATCTATGTAGGGGGAGTAAGTTTTCATTGCGCAAAACTATTTATCTTTTTGTTTATGTTTGTTTTTGTCATCATCAAAAAGGGGGAGAATGTTGAGTATTGGACTTCTCCCTACTTGGTGTTAATGATGAGCAAACATAAATACTTGTGACTAATCCCCTATTTTGCAATTAATCCATTGCCTAAGCTTACTATGAAGATCAACTAGCAATGGATGACTCACAAACATGATTGAAGGTAAATGATATGAATTGGATGATCGTAGATTGATGATTGAAGCTCCGTAAAGACTTCAAGCGCATACGATGGAAAGAAGAGATTATTCGTCAATGTAATTTTTCTTTTATCTCTTCTAGTATGTATGTAACGACCACTTTTCGTTGTACGTTGTTCGTGCACGTGCTTTTGACCGTGCACGTGTTTGTTTTAGACTTTGTTTGTTTATGAACACTTTCGTGTGATATGCCGTTGTGAACGTCCCTGAGAGTATTAAATAGTGGCACTATCTTGTAACGACACTTCTCGAGTCGTTTTTCCACAATTTAATCTTACTCGATGAGACGTGACGATTCTCACTCTTGACGGGAGACGTTTCTATTTTTAGTTTCGTCGTCCGACGTCGAATTTGAGATCCGTCTTCTTAGTTAGCTCACATTCGTCATCACGATCACCCCTGATATTTATTTTATAATTTTTGGAGTTTATTTGACCACTTTTATATTTTTAACAAGTTTTATAATATTTTTAATAATTAATTTTTATATTAAATTCGGCCAAAGAAAATTTATTTGAGTTTTAAACGTTTTAAAGAATTTTTGAGCCAATTTCCAGCTCATTTGGACCAGGTCAAATCCTTGGGTGAATTGGAGAAGTTGAATTTCAAATTTTAAATTATTTTAAACTTCTAATCCTATTAGATTTAGCCCTAGACCAAGTCAACCCATCTATACTATATAAGCAACCCCTAGGAAGACCTATTTTCGCAAGAAATTAGCCCTAGCCTCTTCCAAACTCGAAATTGGACGTTGCGACGATTCGTCGCAACGTTGCGACGTTCAGCCCCGACCTGACCAAGAAAACCAAGCAGATCCGCCCGCTCCGACCGATAGCCGCCCCCGCATCCATCGCAGCTCGCATCGCACCGCTTGGGCCGCTCCGTTCCCTCTGTCTGACCGACCGCTTGGCCCGCATCCGCTCCGCATCAGCCCCGCACAGCGCTCCGCACCGTGCCCGCTTCGTTCCCCCGCTCCGCTCCGTGCCCGACCGAAGGCCACGACCGCAGCAACCGACGCTTGCAACGTTGCAACGTTGCAACGTCGCAGCCCCGCTCTCCAAGCGCACGACCGACCGCTCCCATCGATCTGACCGAAGGAAGCGCCCGCACCCGAGCTGCTGCACACCCCCAACGCTGCACAGCGCCGTCCCAACGTGTCTGACCGACCAAATCCCCCGCATTGGCTGAGTACGACCGAGAGCCACTCGTCGCAACCCCGCATCCGTCGTATCGCTTGCCACCGTGGGCCCCCCAAGTTCTCCAGAGTTATTGTGGGTCCCCCAAAGGCCCCTAGGACTACTGTGGGCCCCACCTAGGTGCTTGCTCTTCGAGGATTTGCCGCGTACGACGTCGTCGCACGTCGTAGCCTGTCGTCGCACGTGCGAGCTTTGGAATCTGGAATCGTCGCCCCGGTTGCTTGCTCTGAAATTTCCAGCGAGGAATCTAATTGGAAATTGGACTTGGAGCGCGATCTTATTATTCCAACCCCCGGCGTCGCTACCCGACGCCGGTGTAGCTTTCGCGTCGTGTTGAGGTAACGTTTTGCACCCCTAGGACCCCCAACCCAATTGCATGCTAATCAAGACTAAAATCAATATTTTTAAAGTATTTTAAATGTTTTAAATTCACTAATGAAGATTAATAATATGGACTTTAGGCCGGTGGACTTATGCACGTAGGATAATTGTGATTTTTGGACTCATTGGACGGTGTGCTCAGGCGATGAACTTACAGGCAAGTGAAACTTGCCAACTCTTGTGTAGGGCCATGTTTTTAGGCCACTTCCTTCCTTTTAGCGTAAAAGAGACTAGTCAGTGAAATGATAGCTGGCTAGACGCCTATTTGATCTAGTTTGACAACGAAACTAGATCCGTCACCTAATTGATCTAGCTTGACAACGAAGCTAGATCCAACCCTTTAAACTTGTTGTTCATGCATACTAAATTGTCACGTTTACTTTTCTTATTTGTACGCACTTTTAACTGCCATGCATTGCATTCTACATGTCATCCAAGTTGAATATTGCATTCGTAGCACACGCTACATACTTGTACTTGCTTGTCCTGGCTAGGTGCACCCCTACGCCATACTTGTTAAAAACACTTCCTGGCTCGTGATCCAGAAGCGAGCATTACTGTTCGGGGGTAAGGCTCTGGCTCGATACACGTGGGATGGGGTAAGAGTTAAGCGGCCAATCAGCTGGGAGTCTGCCTGATCAGCAACTGCAGTTGTAGGGCGTAAACTCTGGGTGGGGCGGAGTTAAGCGACCAATCAGTGTGAAAGAAAGTCATTTCAGCTGTAAGGCGTAAAATTTGCACATGACATGAAAACATGACTAGAGAAATCCTTGTAATTGTTATTAGTCTTGCCACACTTGCCATGCCATGCTAGTTTACTTGTTGTTTTCTTTACCTGCTGCACTCATACTTAAACTGCCATGTCATTGCATCATGCTAGAACTGCTAGGTTGCTTTACTTGTACTTTCAGTTTCCTTGCACAAGTCTCATGTAGACTTGCTGACATGTGCCCCTTGCTCTTTTGGGTGTCACATGTTAGACCCTGAGCCAGAGATCGTTGCTGTGTACGTGATGTGTTGCTGACGCTGAGACTGAGTCCATGATTGCACATGAGGATTTTGTGGACACCGGTGACTATTCTTTGAGTCTTTGTTGAGCTTTCTTATGTTTTTAGGCCTTTTGTTAGTTGTCGGTGCGTGTCACCTTGTCTTGTACGATGTACTTTTGTTGGCCATGTTTGGGCCTTCAGACTCTCTTTTATTTCAGCCTGGTGGCTTTTCTGCGATGTTGGAATTTATATTTATGGATATTCTGAGATTATTCTTTTGTCTCATTTCATTATTATTATCTTGTTTCGCTCGCGTTGCAAGGACCTGCAGTTTTAAATTTGATCGACGCTTATCGGACTTGCAGCTTTGTAGCTTCAAGTCTGAGCGGACCTTCTCACGCTTCGCCTCCATATTTTTGGGAAGCGGGGCGTGACAGGTTTTGTTGGTGGCCCATGCAGGTCCAATCTTGCAATTGCAAATTAACGGAACAACGATAATAACGGAATGTCCATTAAATAAATTGCAACATCCGAGTAATAGGCCCTAAGTCTAGTCGTTTTCTTAGGACACTAGGAGTAAGAAGTCTTAGTTAGACGCCTGTGTTTGCTAGTTAGAGGCCTCTGATTGTTAGTTAGACCCCTTCTAGCAATTGATTTAATCGTCGTAGGAGTTACCTTAGTGGTTATTGCCTAACCCTGACCATATTAGACCTCTAAAATTTCCTTTTGTTGTTCGTTTGGGTTCATCCATTTCGGACCAAGCTGAACGCATTTCATTACCGTCTAGCTCCTTAGAAAGTCTTAGCGCTTAGTTCTTAATTCTTAGTTGGTCGATCGTAGGAGTTCCCCGTAGATTTTCCTGATTTATATCCTAGGCGTATGAATGTTTTGATCATCCGACCAATTTCCTTGCCTTGATTCACGAGATCGCCCCGTGACGATCGTCGTCAATTTTCAAACATCGCCATTGCAAAACTTGAACCTTCTGGAAGTATTTTTCAATCTTCTCTTCCACTAAGTTTAATTTTATTCAAAATTTTAATATACCTATATTTCATCCTCCTTCATTGATTTAAATTTTTTTTTAACGTTTGTCGGAATTTTTGAATACTAGCTTATGGTATTTTCCCAGCCTATATTTTTCACACTTATGTAAATGTGTCGTTCTTTCATATATTAGTTTTACTTTTGCCCTGCCCAATTCGATTTATAATTTTCCCTCTTATTTGTGTTATTCGAATGATACGTCGTGTTTACCTTAATATACTTTCGAGACATATGGAATTTCAGCTTTCAGCAAGTTGGACTTGCTCGTCGTTTTTCGCTACTTCAGAGTTTTGCAAAATTACTATTTTCATAGCCTCTTCCTGCTTTAGACCCTCCCTGATTTGATTTTAAAGATTTGCTATTCGATCTTGATAATCCTTATGCACAGTTACTATTATTTTCTTTCCGCTCACCATACACGCTTTTAGAAAAAAAATTTCTAAACAAAATTGAATTTCAATTATTTTTATATCCGTGCCAGACTTGTTGTGCTCGTATATTAAGAACCTTGTGTAACTCTGTTTCTCATTTTTTGGCAAACCTTGGTTCTCTAAAAGTAGTTTCAATGATTGGTTATTTTAAATTTTCCATAGCCTAAAAGTTTTGAAAGCATTTAATATGAGATTAAATTTTTTTCCGTTACTTGATTTCATTCTTCGACTTTCCAAAACTTTTTGACAAAATTATATTAAGTCACTGACGTATAAATTTCCTAAACCATGTCTTTAATATTCGTGTAAATGATTTTTCTTCCTTTTATAAATTTTTTTTTAACCCAGTGGACCATTTTCTCCTATTATGAATATTCGACCCAAACTCATTTTGAACAACTCGTTTATCGCTCTCCAAATATTTCTTTTCAGACGAGGATTCCAACTTTTGATGTACAACAGTTTTCAAACTCCGCGTATTTTAGCTTATGCTACTTACCCTATTTCTTTTCCCCCTCCCATATAAGCATCACTACATCTCCTTTTCCCTCAACCTAAACATCACCCTTGAGTCAATGTTTCGTCTAACCAAACTGTCTCCTTGTATTCGTCCTATCTGAACTCGTGCTTATCGATCCTTCCCTCGTCACACTCTCGACCTCTCTTTATTGCTTAGGCCTTAGGGACCTTCAATGTCTGTGTCAACTCTTAGTTGTTAGTAGACCCTTGGACCCTTGTGAGGGTGTCGTTGTGCACGTACCTAACTTGTGTACGTGGGCTTGAATGAGTACACCCCCCATAGTATATTAATGCTTGCCTAATGTGTGATATATATATATATATGTACTCGGAGTTATTCGTGATATTATGAAGTTGCCGGGTGTGAGGAGTTATAGATTTTTGTGTGGATAGCTATACTATACTAGGGATGCCGGTGTGTATTAGAGTTAGCGTTGAAATATCTAAGTTGTGTATGTAGTTAGAGATACTTATAATGGTTGAAATAAAATGATTGGTAAAGCTATGTATATGTCAGGTGTAATGATATTAGGTGTATCTATAGATAAGTAAGTAGGCCTAATGAGTGACCTATATATTAGTACGTATGTGTATGTGCTCGTATGTAGGTATGTATTATGCTTAGACGCAAGTAGTTATGTTTTGTTGCCTGAGTATATAGGTGATATGCATAGGATATTAGAATTATGATTTTAATTGGTATTGCTTGCTTTGCGGGATGTTGCATGCGTGCATACCGTGAGGTATACACGACTATTGCACATCTTAATTATGTATGTGTGGATGTGTTAGTATACTAAATATAGGTAGTAGGCTATGGTGTGAATATATATATATATATATATATATATATATATATATATATATATATATATATATATATATATATATATATATATATATATATATATATATATATATATATATATATAAGTTACATGTGCGTGTGGCTATACGATGAATACGTATGCATGTATTAGGGAGTGTATTATAATTATACGAGTGCTGATGTCTGTATTATTATTATTATGGTATATAAATTGATTTAAATATGTGAGTATTGCCTGACTAAATATTAAGTGTGATTGATTTATGGAATGTATATGGTTGTATTGGTAGATGTATATATATGGGAGTGGTATCAGTATAAGTATAAATGTCGTGTTACGTATATAGAATATTCTGATATATGTACCGAGTCTCACTCAAGCTTGAGTGGGTATACTCTAAGTATATTGAATGTAAGTTTGTAGTTTGAATATAGCAATGTTTGATGTATGTATAGTGATAGGAGTGTTTGTGCCTGGTTGTGCTACGCACATGATTGTGGGTCGCTACGCCAGTATATAGTTATAGGTGTTGGTCTTGTGGTATAGCTAATTACTAAGGACTTGCTCGTGTGAACGTATGTGTACTAGCTAAAACTAGGTGTGTTTGTGTGCTAGTTATATAATGGTATGATTGGTGTATGTAAATGAAATGTTAGCGTGTATGGGTGTGCACCATGCACGGGTAATTATGTGCTTAGTTATAAGTATTGATGACTATGATATATGTGGCGTGTCGTAAATACAGTTATAGGACCGTACGTGATGTGAATATATGGTGAACTATTTGCATGTATTTGAATGACTATATATTGTGAAACTATAGTAGTGGTGAATAAATATATATATATATATATATATATATATATATATATATATATATATATATATATATATATATAGTGAAACTTGATTAATTATGGTATGGTGTGATTACATGTGTTGATGTGTTTAGTGTTGGATGAATACTAGGGATTATCAGAGGGTAGTGTACCCATGATGTCTGTACATAGGTAGCTACATATAGGTAGAGCAATGATTGTATTTGCTAGGTGTGAGACTATCCTTATATGAGTATCTGAAATATTGTTTGTGTCAGGTAAGTAGTAGTTATATAATGGATGTATGTTTATATAAATATGATTGAAATACATGTATGAAATTGACTGACTATAATAAGTATAAATATATGACGTACGTGAATGTAAATATATACGTGTTGGTAGTGTTTATGTTTAACTACCTAGTGCGTACATGAGCACCTGTAATGACTATACCTGGTTGAATTATAATATGACTTGATTGGGGTAGTTACTAGAGTGACTAGTTATATTAGAAAGTCCGAGGACGGACTTTATTCTAAGGTGGGGAGTATGTAACGACCACTTTTCGTTGTACATTGTTCGTGCACGTGCTTTTGACCGTGCACGTGTTTGTTTTAGACTTTGTTTGTTTGTGAACACTTTCGTGTGATATGTCGTTGTGAACGTCCCTGAGAGTATTAAATAGTGGCACTATCTTGGAACGACACTTCTCGAGTCGTTTTTCAACAATTTAATCTTACTCGATGAGACGTGACGATTCTCACTCTTGACGGGAGACGTTTCTATTTTTAGTTTCGTCATCCGGCGTCGAATTTGAGATCCATCTTCTTAGTTAGCTCACATTCGTCATCACGATCACCCCGATATTTATTTTATAATTTTTGGAGTTTATTTGACAACTTTTATATTTTTAACAAGTTTTATAATATTTTTAATAATTAATTTTTATATTAAATTCGGCCAAAGAAAATTTATTTGAGTTTTAAACGTTTTAAAGAATTTTTGAGCCAATTTCCAGCTCATTTGGACCAGGTCAAATCCTTGGGTGAGTTGGAGAAGTTGAATTTCAAATTTTAAATTATTTTAAACTTCTAATCCTATTAGATTTAGCCCTAGACCAAGTCAACCCATCTATACTATATAATCAACCCCTAGGAAGACCTATTTTCGCAAGAAATTAGCCCTAGCCTCTTCCAAACTCGAAATTGGACGTTGCGACGATTCGTCGCAACGTTGCGACGTTCAGCCCCGACCTGACCGAGAAAACCAAGCAGATCCGCCCGCCCCGACCGATAGCCGCCCCCGCATCCATCGCCGCTCGCATCGCACCGCTTGGGCCGCTCCGTTCCCTCTGTCTGACCGACCGCTTGGCCCGCATCCGCTCCGCATCAGCCCCGCACAGCGCTCCGCACCGTGCCCGCTTCGTTCCCCCGCTCCGCTCCGTGTCCGACCGAAGGCCACGACCGTAGCGACCGACGCTTGCCACGTTGCAACGTTGCAACGTCGCAGCCCCGCTCTCCAAGCGCACGACCGACCGCTCCCATCGATCTGACCGAAGGAAGCGCCCGCACCCGAGCTGCTGCACACCCCCAACGCTGCACAGCGCCGTCCCAACGTGTCTGACCGACCAAATCCCCCGCATTGGCTGAGTACGACCGAGAGCCACTCGTCGCAACCCCGCATCCGTCGTATCGCTTGCCACCGTGGGCCCCCCAAGTTCTCCAGAGTTATTGTGGGTCCCCCAAAGGCCCCTAGGACTACTGTGGGCCCCACCTAGGTGCTTGCTCTTCGAGGATTTGCCGCGTACGACGTCGTCGCACGTCGTAGCCCGTCGTCGCACGTGCGAGCTTTGGAATCTGGAATCGTCGCCCCGGTTGCTTGCTCTGAAATTTCCAGCGAGGAATCTAATTGGAAATTGGACTTGGAGCGCGATCTTATTATTCCAACCCCCGGCGTCGCTACCCGACGCCGGTGTAGCTTTCGCGTCGTGTTGAGGTAACGTTTTGCACCCCTAGGACCCCCAACCCAATTGCATGCTAATCAAGACTAAAATCAATATTTTTAAAGTATTTTAAATGTTTTAAATTCACTAATGAAGATTAATAATATGGACTTTAGGCCGGTGGACTTATGCACGTAGGATAATTGTGATTTTTGGACTCATTGGACGGTGTGCTCAGGCGATGAACTTACAGGCAAGTGAAACTTGCCAACTCTTGTGTAGGGCCATGTTTTTAGGCCACTTCCTTCCTTTTAGCGTAAAAGAGACTAGTCAGTGAAATGATAGCTGGCTAGACGCCTATTTGATCTAGTTTGACAACGAAACTAGATCCGTCACCTAATTGATCTAGCTTGACAACGAAGCTAGATCCAACCCTTTAAACTTGTTGTTCATGCATACTAAACTGTCACGTTTACTTTTCTTATTTGTACGCACTTTTAACTGCCATGCATTGCATTCTACATGTCATCCAAGTTGAATATTGCATTCGTAGCACACGCTACATACTTGTACTTGCTTGTCCTGGCTAGGTGCACCCCTACGCCATACTTGTTAAAAAAACTTCCTGGCTCGTGATCCAGAAGCGAGCATTACCGTTCGGGGGTAAGGCCCTGGCTTGATACACGTGGGATGGGGTAAGAGTTAAGCGGCCAATCAGCTGGGAGTCTGCCTGATCAGCAACTGCAGTTGTAGGGCGTAAACTCTGGGTGGGGCGGAGTTAAGCGACCAATCAGTGTGAAAGAAAGTCATTTCAGCTGTAAGCGTAAACTTTGCACATGACATGAAAACATGACTAGAGAAATCCTTGTAATTGTTATTAGTCTTGCCACACTTGCCATGCCATGCTAGTTTACTTGTTGTTTTCTTTACCTGCTGCACTCATACTTAAACTGCCATGTCATTGCATCATGCTAGAACTGCTAGGTTGCTTTACTTGTACTTTCAGTTTCCTTGCACAAGTCTCATGTAGACTTGCTGACATGTGCCCCTTGCTCTTTTGGGTGTCACATGTTAGACCCTGAGCCAGAGATCGTTGCTGTGTACGTGATGTGTTGCTGACGCTGAGACTGAGTCCATGATTGCACAGGAGGATTTTGTGGACACCGGTGACTATTCTTTGAGTCTTTGTTGAGCTTTCTTATGTTTTTAGGCCTTTTGTTAGTTGTCGGTGCGTGTCACCTTGTCTTGTACGATGTACTTTTGTTGGCCATGTTTGGGCCTTCAGACTCTCTTTTATTTCAGCCTGGTGGCTTTTCTGCGATGTTGGAATTTATATTTATGGATATTCTGAGATTATTCTTTTGTCTCATTTCATTATTATTATCTTGTTTCGCTCGCGTTGCAAGGACCTGCAGTTTTAAATTTGATCGACGCTTATCGGACTTGCAGCTTTGTAGCTTCAAGTCTGAGCGGACCTTCTCACGCTTCGCCTCCATATTTTTGGGAAGCGGGGCGTGACAATGTAGCTTATAAGTAGAACTATGATGGAGCACTCACACACATCTACTTTCGGTCATAGGACATCTCTAGACCTTTGTCCTTTGATCCCAATTCAATTCTCTTTTGTTTGTGCTAGGATTGTTCATAACAGCCGACTGCTTAACAGTTTACAGTCGCTTATCTCAAAAACAGTCGACTGTGTTTTGTTCTACAGTCGCCTCTTATGCACAGACTATTACAATGCAGTTTTTGGGTCCTCTCTGATTATCTCGCACAGGCTACTGTTGAACGTTTATCAGGTGCCTGTCTTAGCGACAGTCGACTGTGAATGGTTCATCAGTCGCATGTCTCTCCTTGCCCAAACTCTGTCTGATCCGATTTCTACGGCCAGTCGACTTATGTTGTATATACAGTTGACTGTCTATTAGATCAGTCGACTGTCTTTGCTGCAACAGTCACCTGTCTGTAAGTCTATTCTTTGACTCAGCTCTCTGGAAATTTCTCCTATCTGTGACAGTCGCCTGTTTAAGGATATACAGTCTCCTGTTCTGATTGATAGTCGATTGTGTTCCTTGCATCAGTCGTCTGTCCTGTATCTTGTGAGATTTCCAGTATTTTATCTAACTTACTCTTCTCTCAGCCAGTCGCCTGTCTAAGATTGAACAGTCGCCTGTTGGTTTTACAGACGACTGTTTTGGCTTCATCAGACGACTGTCCACGTGGTAAGTTACTGTTATGAATTCTCACCTACCCTTGCTGACTGTGCAACAGTCGACTGTGGTTTGTTCAAAAGTCGACTGTCGCAAGTTCAGATTATATCCGTTGAGATTTTTCTCACGGATTTCGATTGGGTTTTTGCCTAAACTATTTTATGGATTTGAGAAAGCTATAAATAGAGCTTCTACTGTTTCATTGGAAGGTTACTCATTCATTGCAAAATCCTTTAAGCTTTCATTTCCAAAGATCAAAGCTTTCAAATCCAAAGCCCTAAGTATTTCTAAATCTTGTTATCTTGCTCTCCAACCTAGAACCAAAGATTGATCTTCTAGGCATTTGGTGCAGTCAAGAGAAAGGGCTTTTCTCCTCTCTTCCAAGAGAGTTCTTCAACACACATCACACTTCTCCTTCAAGTTCTACTTCAAGGCATAGGTGATTGTAAGTGTTGCTTTCAGATTTCATAACTTCTTTATTTGAATTGTGCTCTCGGTTGTGAGAGTGGTTTTTGCTTGCTCCCTGGTTGTGGGAGTCAAGGACATCGATTGTATTCGATTGCACTTGTAGGGTTGCTACAAGTGGGTTTTTAAGGAAACCTCAAGTTAGGGTTCTAACTTGAGTATCCGGTGGTATCCGGGTGGTAGGGACGTAGGATTACCGGGAACAAGTCGGTAGTTGACTTGGGTAATCCGAACCCTTGAAACATAACTGCGTTTGCATGTGTTTCTCTTTGGGTTGTTTTTTTATTCCGCACTATTTGTTGGATTGCATTTTATTTGGCGTAAATTCCTTTTAAATTTGCATAAACACTATTCAACCCCCCATTCTAGTGTTTTCCCCATAGACAGGGTCCTTACAGGAGACAGGCCGGATACAAAGCCATTCCCCTTTGATATTTATCCAAGCACATCATCAAAAGAAGGGGGAGCCGAAATATTTTAGGGATTTTGAAACAAGGGTTTGCATTCGAAGCAAATCTCTCCCATGCGGCCACCAAAAATGACAAAAGGTAAGCTCTTTTCGTTGTGTTGAAATTAAAGACTAATTCCCTCCTCTTCTGGATGTGTGCAGAATTTCTTTGGTGAAAAAAAACAACACAAAAAGAGAACAAGTCCTGTGAGCGTCAAGCCGTGAAGCCTTGAGGGCTACTGCCGCACCCCTCCAACAGATAATTCTCCAAGGCCAATCACGTGCAAGGGAGGGCTGGTTCCTTTCTTATTAATGCAACTCATTTCTCTTATTTTGTATGCATGATGCAAGAGTTATTAGAGTTTTTTTTAATTAAACTCTAGGAGAATGTCACAGGCTTTTTTATTAACGCAACTCATTTCACCAAGACCACTACATGGCATCAAATGAATGATAGTTTGGGATTAATTTAAAAAAAAGGGTTAACTGTTATTTCGTTTTGTGTTTGCAGAAGAGTACAAACAATGGAGCACACAAGGGAAGAGGTCGGCCACTTTCTTTTCCCTTGATCCAAAAAGCCGGGACTTGTAGAAAAGCAAAAGACCCATGTGCATGACCAAGCCACAACATCCAAGTACCCAATATCAATTTCAGAGAAGGGGCAAAGCCGCAAGTTGCAATCTTTGGGGAGGTGCCGCAAGTTTCAATCTTTGGTGGAAGGTGCAAGTTTCATCGAGAGGGGAGCCGAACTATCGAGGAGACATCGAGAGACCACTACTACTTGCCAGACGACTTCTGGCCTGTGCTTATTGACGAAGACATCGCTGCTACACAATCTGAGCTTTCTAAACTCAATACTTTATTATTTTGTGTAGCAATTGTGATAGATCTTCGTAGGAGAAACTTTTACCTTATGTGTTACTTTTTGGGGACCTGACGACTTTGGGAGTCGTCACGGAGGGAGGGCATCTGACTAGATTGAGAGTGTAGAGCACGTGGTGTGCGTACGAGCTATGTGAGAGTAGATTTGGAATCTTGACTCATTGTAGCTGTACTTGATTACATATCTATCTAGTAGTTGCTTTCGGGGCTGGAGTAGGTCGTGGGGACGACCGAACCAGGGTATATCTGTGCGTACTCTGTGATTGCTATTTTATTGCTCTGTCTGTGATTATAACTGCGTGGGATTGTTCGTGGGTTGCACGAATATTTTTAATAGCCTATTCACCCCCCCTCTAGGCTACGATACAGATCCAATAGCCACCAACTGAGAAGCCACAATGCTCGATATTAGAAAATAGAGGCGGCAATTTAGGACACACCAGACAATTACATGTTGCCACCAACTATTTTTACAGATATTAGATTGCTCAAGTTACATGCAATCCATCAAAAGACTTGGACTGGATTTATGGCACACACAATTACACATGAATTCAAATTCAGATCACATAAAATAGTGCAATAAAACATCTATTGAGCATTATCACCCCTAACTTCTTTTTAAAGATTTTTTTGAAAATAACTCATATCACTGACTGAATATATTCTAATTAAAATGATAAAGAGAGACGGAAGTAACACTGTCTTAGGTATTAATTAATCACACCCGCGCCGAAGACGCCCGCTAAATTTCTTTACGCTAATTTGGTGTTCCGCGCCTAAGGAGCCCGCGTCGAATTTGTTGTTCTACGTCGAATTTGTTGTTCCGCGCCAAAGGCGTCCGCGCCGAATTTGTTGTTCTACGCCGAATTTAATGTTCCGTGTCGAAGGTGCCCGTGCCGAATTTGTTGTTCCGCGCCGAATATGTTTACGCTAATTTGTTGTTCTTTTAAATTTTGGCTGCGGAAATAATTTTTTGGGAAACAAAGATTTTGTGGGGGAAAATCTTAACTGAACTATGCACGCGGGCACGTGTTATGACTAGAGAGAGAGAGAGTGTGTGTGTGTGTGTGTGTGTGTGTGTGTGTGTGTGGCAAAAAAAAATATATAAATATATCTACCAACTTGCGTATGATGTATATACCATATGTTAGTCATATATGGTAGCTATATCTATTATACAAATGAGGGATGTCTTTGAATGGTTTTACTGACTAGAACAAAAGGGTTTAATCTTAAGGAATCAATGGTTAGAATGAGAGTTTGAGAAAAATTTTGGGGAAAAAATCTAAAATTTTGAAAAGAACTAAATTTGGGTGGAACTAAATTTTGAGAAAACTATCTATTATACAATTGAAGGATATTTTTGAATGGTTTTGCTGACAGGACAAAACAGTTGTTAGAAAGATAGCTGTGATTTAATCTTAAAGAATCAATAGTTAGGATGAAAGTTTGTTAAAATTTTGAAGGGAAACTCTACAATTTGAGGAGAACTAAATCTTGAGTGAAATAAATTTTGGAAAAACTAAAAATTTAAAATTTGAGGGGACTAAATCTACATTGAACTAGATTTTAGGGAGAAACAAAATTTAAAATATTGGAGTGAACTTAGTCTGAAGTGAACTAAATTTTGGGAGAAAATAAAATTTAAAATTTTGGAGTGAACTTAATATGAAGAGAAATAATTTTTTGTAGAAACTAAAATTTTAAATATTGGAGGGCACTAAATTTTTTGGAGGGAACTAAAATTTTAGGAAACTAAATCTGAGTTTGAATGTCGGTAAAAATTTTTGTTGGAGGTAATATTTTGAAGGTGGCTTCAAGATTATTTAGGGGGATTTAATTTAAATGTGGTTGAATTTTGGCAATGATATTTTGAATGAGACTGTAATTTTTTGGGTGAAATATTTTGAATGTGTTGAAATTTTTAGAGTAGATATTTTGAATGTCAGGTAACCTTTGATCATTGATTAAAACTTGTACTATTATATAACATTATTATAAAAAGAGAATAATTTGTATCATGTGACATGTGAGGCATCTCCTCATATACAAGACAGAAAAAATGGGGTGGTACAAGCCCACATGGGCTTGTACTTGTTGTACCACCCCACTTTTTGTGTCTTGGTATATGAGGAGACGCATCCAATATCATATGATACTCATTATTCTCTTATACAAAATGAAAAATATGAGTATTATATATCCAATGAGGAAATTTCCTCCTTGGGTAGCTCAAGCAATCCATGCACTCCTTTTTTGACAATCAGATCTATTCAATCTGTTCTTCATATTCTAAAATTCTTAAGTACTATTTTTAAGTGAACCCTATGTGTTAGTATATTGGGCCAGCCCATCAGGTGGAGGAAATATTTACTCAAATAAAGAGAGTCCAATATGAATACGTCGCCTCAGCTCAAAAGCACTGAGGCCCACATATGAAAGTAGTATTAGGGTTTCTATCCTACAAAACAAGTTTATACGCAACAGAAAAATAGAAATCTACCAAGATCCATGTGTTTCAAATTGATTCGATGAGATTACTAACCTTTGTTGATGATTCGAATGTATCGGACTGTAGGTGCTGCTCAACGAACGAACACCCTCTACCAGTATCTACATGCGAACTCATGAACGGGAATTGCAAGGGTGCTAGCTCCTTCTCTGCAACTAGGGTTTCTCTCTCGCTCTTCACTTCTCTCTAAAACGGGAGAGATAGATTGAATGCGTAACCAATTGAAAATCCTCTAAATATCATATATAGAGTCTCACGTTAACCCTTTAATGCATTTTAGTTACGATGAGATATCTCTTAGGGATACTATCTTATCCGTTAACTCTTAAACGCGTTTAAGTTACGCAGAGATATCTTAGAGACAATATCTTATCAAAATACAATATCTGACACATAAGAAATATGCTTATTACGAATTTCACATCAGATTCGAAATCTCGTTTGAAACCATATCCCATCCATTACGCTCTTTGTGTGTAACCTAATAGGCTCATATCAAATTGGCAGTGGGCGTAATCTCATTAAAAGCCCACAAGTCATAATTGGTATTTAGCAAGATATTATGACTACCTAATTGATATGAATATCGTGAGTCTGATATTAACCTAACAAATAAACATGTCATAATCCTTTTGTCACACAATATCTGATTTGAACATAAGTCATGGACAGTGTCATACTTATATTGTTCAAACATTTAATTTCTCGATTACTAAGTAGAATGATAAAATCAAATGACATTCATTTGAGCACGACCATGCATTTTTCAGTCCTACTTTACGAGAGGCCCATTAGATATCTCTCTCATAAAAGAGGGACACATTCCATCTTTTTCGTTCACTTTCCTCTGCATAATTCTCATTATGTTCAATCATAACCTTTATGATTATCTGATTAAATATAACACTTAGTTATGTCAAAACATGATGTTCCACATGTTGGAAACTGTGATGATCTCATGTCTAAGGATTGTATGACATAATTATTATAAGATAATTTATGACACTAATCCATGTAATGATCTCATAGAGAGTTTATCCAGTACCATGTTATCCAACAAGTACCTATAAGTTAGATTAATTTGTATCATATACGTATAATTATCTCATAATTATCAACCAAACTCGTACTAGTCTTAATTCATCATTATACATTTAACGAATAATGACGAGGGATGCTCGGAATAATATAAAACAGCTATTCAAACATTATTATTATGAAACATGCAAGAAATATACCAATAACATTAAGAGAAACATTTTATAAATAAAAATAACATAACATAAAGGTCCAAATATTTGGCCCAGGGCATAATTACTAACAACTAGCTGCTTGCCCAGTCAAAGTAACAGCTCATCCATCCGTCGAGCTCTCAAATACTAAGGGGTTAGTAATGGCAGGATAAATGGGTGGCCATTATGCTCCTTTTTAGGGACAACAATGATGTCGTCATGAAGACAAGGCCGTTATCAGCTAACAGCATACAGAGGAACCCTCACCTATAAGAAGTCTCGATAGCAATAAGACAATGATCTATCTCAAGACATACTAAACACTCAGGTACTCTGACACTTAGATATCTGATTCCACTTTATATTTCCTCTATAACTCACCGAGACAATGATCGGACGTCCTCCCAATAGGTTGGACCAGCTGTCACAAGCCTCTTCTTAATCATCCATTGACTTAAGTATCAGAGTGGATTGGGGTCGAAACCCAGATCCGACAACCCTGATAATTTTCATGTGTTGCAAACCAACGAAGATAGCTCGGAATTAGGTCAGTGACGTGAGTTTATATTTCATATATTCACGCACGTCTTCTTTTGTGTTTTTCCGCTATTTTCTGCCGTCTTGTATTCGTTTTCTCGTGTTTTCTTGTTTTCTTTCACTTTTCCGTGTTTTTTGTATTTTGCAGGAGTTTACCGGCGTAGGGGACATATAACGATGATATCGTGAGTTCCGGGAGCAACGGGAGGAGTCACACGTGATCCAGGGGGTCAAACGACGAAGATATCATCTTTCAGCCCCTCACCCGACCGGTTGGTCACTTCCAACCGATCGGGTGATGCACGTGTGCACCACCCGGACACAAGCTGGAGCGGGCGGAAAGTCAACCGGTCGGTTCAGAGACCGGTTCAGACGCCCCAACTCTCTGGAATTTGATGCTGAATGCCAACCGATCGGGTGACCTTCACCCAATCGGTTCATCTGTAGCCAATTCTTAGAAGCCAAGACACGGAGAGATCAACCGACCGGTTCACCCGATGGCGCGAAGATCCAACCGGTCAGCTTCAACCCTCAACCGACTGTGCTGTATGACCGGGTGAAGTCCCATGCTAAGCTGCCGAAGAACGAAGCAGGTCATCCGATCGGTTGACTTTTCAACCGATCGAGTGATATCGTATTCTATATATAGGAGCCCTAGGTTTTCCAGAAACGAGAGTTGTTATTTTTTGCTGCTTTTTCTCTCTCTTGACGGCTGTAATTTTTCAGATATTTGTAAGTTTTCCGATCTTTACCAAACTTTAATATAGTGTTATTAGCATTGCTCTTACTGCTTTTCAATCGCTTGATCATGTTTTTAACGGTCGATTTTGGTTTAGATCGTTTTTTAGTAAATATGTGTGAGTAGTTCCCAAATCTGGGATTTTGGTGGAAACCCCTTCGTGGGTTCTCCCCGATGCGCCTATAGGACTAGGAAATCGATAGAGATTAGGAATCTACCGGTTACGCTGGGTGTTTTATTGTCCTCGGCGGAAAAAAGACCGTCTTTGACCTTTGGGCCACGGGGGAATAAACTTGGCGGTTTACCCCCTAGCCATAGCTCACGCCCTTAGCGTAGACGTCGAATCCTAGCGCGTGGGAGCAGCAAGATGAGATGTTGGGAGTTATCGTTGCGAGCTTAGTGCTCTCGGAGTCGGTCAGTGTTAATGGACATGGGAATGCCCACTGACCGAACCCAGGAAGTCCGACGTATCATCCTGGGCACCGACCGGAATAACGGGCCCATGGGACGCTGGTACCACTTTTAGAGGCAATGTCTCACCATTAGACCCTAATTCCGATCGCTATCCTACCCGTAGGCCGTATCGACGAGAATCGCACGATAGGGTGGAAACCGAAGTCCCAGGTTTTCCCTTTATATTGTTTATCCCTCGCATTCCATTTTCCGTGACAACCCATCATCAGATTCGGGCTAGCTCTCCCATATGGTGAATCCGATCCTTCTTGACACAAGCACAACCACGCCTCCCTGAGTTCGACCCCCAAGCCACACTACAACACCGTGCGCTTGCGGTTATAAATATTTAAATCTCACGCCCCCAATCATATATTGCGCACACCCGTCGCGCGCAAACGCTGGGGACGTGAAGCTTTGTGGCGTCGTTGCCGAGGAGGCAACGTGCTTGTTATTTTAGGATTTCATAAACCCTTGAGTCTAGCTCATATCCCCATCTCGCGATAATTTTCGCATTCTTCTTTTTCCATTTCTATTTTATTTTCTTATTTTTATTTTTATATTTTATTTTATCTGCTTCTTTCCCACTTTTCGCTTCACGGGTGTTTGTTGTTTTTAATGCGCAGGAGTTCAAGAAGTCTTGACGACTTGATTCCCGTTGATCCGGAGATAAACGCCACCCTAAGGCGTCTTGCCGCAGAGAAGCGAAGAAGAGAAGAGCCGGAAACCATGGAGGAGAACACCCCACCTCACAAGTCCTTGCTGGAGTACTCGATGCCATCCATCGAGTCCACCTCCGCCATCCGTCCTCCTGCTATTACGGCGCAAAGCTTTGAGATTAAGCCGTCTTTGGTGACGTGGATCCAACAGGATCAATTTTCAGGTGCACCCATAGAGAGCCCCATCGAACATTTGGACTCCTTCTTGGAGAAATGTGACACCTTCCGGATAACGGTGTCACAACTGAGGTGATCCGTCTGAATCTATTTCCCTTCTCTCTGCGAGATAAGGCCAAGCTGTGGCTTAGGGGGAAGGACCCGAACACATTCAACACCTGGGAGAAGCTTTCAAATGCTTTTCTGACGAAGTTCTTTCCTCCGGGGAAGACCATGAAGCTGAGGAGTGAGATCTCCTCCTTCTCCCAGGCCAGCCACGAGTCCTTGCATGAAGCTTGGACGAGATATAAGGAAATGCAGCGAAGATGCCCTCATCATGAACTTCCGAAATGGCAGATAATTAATCTGTTCTACAACGGATTGAGGGATGACTTGAAATCTTCCATGGACGCCGCGGCTGGAGGGTCATTTATGTCAAGAAGTGAAGAAAATGCAGGTCAAATTCTAGAAAATATGGCATCAAACAATGAGCGGTGGTGTGACGAGAGAGCCACACCTAGATCTGGGGGTATCCACAGGGTCGAGGACGTCGACAAATTATCCAACAAGTTTGACTTGATGTCGACCCAGATCTTCGCATTGATGGTAGGAGCCAGTGGTGCCGGTACGCAACATATTGCGGTGGTGGAAGCCGAAGTCTTTGGAGAATTCGACGGTGGTGACATCTCACCACCATTGGACCAAGCGAGCGTACTATTTTACAATCCTACGGGGAATGCACCTTTTCCACCACAACCAACTCCAATCCGGCCTATTCTCCGAACAACCGGAACCACCCCAACCTTAGCTACCAGACACCGTATCAGCCGCTGCCGCCTCAGCAGCAGCAACAACAAATATATCAGCCGGCTAAGCCTCAGCAGCTGCAGTTTCAGCAGCAGCAACCTCCACAACAATATCAGCAATATGCCCCTAGGAATCAGTAACCAGTTCAGCAGCAGCAGCAATATGGCTAACAGAGGGCCATCTCTCCGGTTGAGTCCCTTTTGACTCAATATATCACCAACCAGGAGAAGATAAATTTGAAGCTGGAAATGGGACACCGGGCTCTCACGGACCAAGTAACCCAGCTGGGGTTACAAGTGGCGAACCTTTCAAGGTCGCAGAACTTATTTCCGCCACAACCGGAGGTGAACCCAAGGGGAGAAAATCAGACCTTGGCACTCACGCACGAGCATGCGAACGTGTCCACTATCGTCTTGAGGAGCGGAACACAAATCCCGACAAGAGTGCCCCCAAAGGAACCGGAAGCACCATTGGTCGTGGAGCGACCGATTGAAAAATTGAATGATGCCAGTGCTTTGTCGCCAAAGCCAACAACTCCAGAGGGAGTTCCTGAAGAGGAGAAGAAAAAGGAAGAGGAAGGGAACCTCAGAGTATTCAAGCCCGTTGTGCCTTTTCCACAACGGTTAGCCCAAGCCAAGATAGACGAGAAGTATGGAAAATTCTTTGCTATGGTCAAGGATCTAAACTTGCAAATCCCCTTCCTTGAAGCTATAGAGACCATACCATCCTACGCGAAATTCCTCAAGGATTTGGTGACAAAGGGTTCTAGAAAGGAGAAGGTCATTCTAACGGCAGAATGTAGTGCTCTTATCCAGCGAGCACACCCTCCTAAGCTTAAAGACCCGGGGAGCTTCTCTATCCCTTGTGCGATCGGGGAAGTAAAGATACATCGTGCGCTCGTCGATCTTGGAGCGAGCGCCAGTTTGATGCCCCTGTCACTGTACAAGAGGATAGGGATGGGCAACTTGGAGCCCACCGGCAAGACATTACAGCTTGCAGACCGTTCGGTCAAGTATCCGGTGGGTGTTGTAGATGACCTCCCTGTCAATGTTAGAGGGGTGCATGTGCATGTGGACTTTGTGGTGATGGACATGCCGGAAGATAAGCACACCCTTATTATCCTTGGACGGCCCTTTATGGAAACCGCCGGTGTGCTAATAGACGTAAAGAATGGGAAGCTTTCCCTTAACGTCGGCAGCGAAAAAGTCGAGTTTGACTTGGGGTTGTAAATGAAGCACCCCGATCCCCAAGATGATCCAAGGTGCAACGTACTGGAGTTAGAAACATAGAGAGCTGTGGAGGAAAGCTCCTGGGAAATTCTTTCAAGAAATCCCCCCGATAGCTTGGGGGACTCAGAAGAACCAGTCGGCCCAAAGAAGAATGATGTTACTGGGATAACGGATGCGGCACACACGGTCCCTCCCGGATTTCCAAAGGCTCCTCCTACGAGGAGAAAAGGCAAAGAGCCCATGGGGCTCACCGGGGATGAGGTCCGGATCCTTAAACGAGTGGCGGTGGATGCCAATATGAGGGAGAAGCCCCCGGACCCCGTCATCAAAGGGAGAGGCATCGAACAAGTTTTCTTGTCGCCACCGACTACACCAAGAGACACCAGCTCTGAAGCTGAAGTGATGTCAGACTTTGGGCATCACCCGTATCGCCCACCTTGAACATCATCTACGGGCGTCGAGCTAACGACGTTAAACAAAAGCGCTTCATGGGAGGCAACCCATGCTCTAAACCTTTGTTTCCAATTTTTAGGACTATTTTTAACTTTATTTTATCTATTTTAATAAATAAATCCAACAGCAAGAACTTCCGTTGAGGAACTTAGGCTGTAACGGCCGCTTTCCGACCGTTCGTATTTTTTTCTGCGTGCACGTGCTTTACCGTGCACGTATTTTATTTGGTTGTTTCTGAGCTCCGGCATATGCGATGTGATATGCCATTGCGATCGTTTCGGGGTGTTGTATTTTATAGTAACTTTTGGGAACGTCTTTCACGGCTCGTTTGTTCGCAAAACGACCTTGAACGATAGGGGCGTTTTAGTCGTTTGACTCAAAACGCCATTCCAAATTTTACGTAAATTTTTGGTAGGTGTTACGCACGATCGGGCTCTGTAGGTCTGTGCGTCTCGTCTCTACGATCGCCCCGGTATTTTCGGATTATTTTTCTGACGCCCGGATTGGAAGGTATCGCTCGGAGAAATCTGGACCGTTGATTTGCCCTGATCAGATTCAAATTCAATTTTGTTAGCCAAATCTGGCTAAATCCTTCATTTAAATTGTTTTTAATATCTTCCCTAATCTGTTTCGCTAATCTCCCCTAGACTTACCCCAACCCGTACACCCTCCATCCCTACACCCCTATCTCTTTTAACCCTTATCATATGGCTATTTAGCAAACCCAAAATACTATATATATTAAACCCTATTCTAACCTAACCCTAATTCTAAGTGCAGCCGCCGCCCTCCAAAATAAACCCCCAAAATCCCCCGATCTCCCTCTCATCTCTTCCCCCTCGTGCTCACGGCGAGGCGCCGCCGCAGCCGCGAGCTCCCCTCTCCGAACTCCCTCTTCCACGGCGAGGACTCGCCGTCGTGCCTCCCCCGCGAGAGGCCCCTCCGCTCGACAGCACACCGGCATCCCTGATCCCCGCCGTGATTCATGCCCTCACAGCCCGCGACGCCGCCCCCTCGCGAGATCTCACCGCCGACTTTCTCCCCGAGCCCCGAGAGACACCGGCCCCCTCGCCCTCGCTTCCCCGCACGGCGCCGCCGTGAACGCCGCCTGCCATCTCTCTCTATCGGCGGTCGTTTTCTCACAGCAGCAGCCGCCGCCGCCGCCGCCCCGCGCTGCTGCAGCTCCCCAGCGCCGCCGCTGTCGCTCCCAGCACCGCCCACACCGCCAAGAACCCCCCTCGCTCTGCGGCGACTGCGGCGAGCACAGCCGCGCTGCAGACCCAACTTCCGACCGCCGCAACCCCCCGCAGTCCGATCTTCTTCGCTGCTGTAAAACTCCGCAGGCGGCTCCGCCACGCTCGAGCGGCAGCCCGAAGCTCCCCAGGTCGGAGCCGTCATCCGGCGACCGCCCTAGGCCGCGATTGCCCCGCCAACGACCTGTCTTCTTCGCGCCAACAACCCGCCGTGCTGCTGCTGTTCCCTCCGGCTCCGAACGCGTGCAGCCACGCGCAGCGCTCTCCCGCCGCCACTGTGCCGCCTGTGGCCATCGCGTAGAGCCCCGACCGCCGGTGGCCGCTCCGCATGAAGATCAGCGAGAGCAACAGCCTGAGGGTTGCTGTTGTTCATTCGAGCCGCCCGACTACTTTGTCCCGCGCCTTATCAAAGCGCGGTTGTTTCTGTTGACCCCGGCTCTTGCCGTCAGACTGACCGTAACCGCTGCCGCACTTCGTCCGCTGCCCAGACGAATCTCACTACGCTACCCGTAGTCGAGACAACTTAGACGTCGCAGGACTCACGATCTTCCGGCATCGTGATCCATTACCGTTACCGCGGCCTGAGACGTTTCGTTGCGCTACCCGCAACCGAAACAAACTCGACACCATACCCGCAGCCGTTACAATCCTGAGGCGATCCCGAGACGACCTCCACTGCGCTACCCGCAGTCAGGGGACGCGAGCACCGTCACCGACTCCAGACTCGACACCAGATTCGTGCGCGTCCCTCGCATCAGGTTGGTCCCTCTAAACTCGTAGCGAAACCCACACCGTAGCAGACTGAACCCTAACTAAAATCGGACAACTGTAACTAAATTTATTTTCTGCGCCAGTAAAACGCTGCTCACTGTAGAAATCGACAATCGGACAATTATTTCTGTGCACATAGGATAGAAGTCGATTTAGGTTGATAAAACATCAAAATGTGACTTGTGACAATTTGGATAGTCCCGATAACCTAGAAATGAACCTAAATAGGATTTACTGAAAACGCGACCTGACATCGTAGCCGTGGCGATATTTCAGACGGACTTTCGCGGACGCGACGCCTGGACGAGACGCTTCGAGCGGACGACACACTCGCCATCGCAGGCAAGTGTACCCACTTGCGTTTTTGACCGTGCCTTGGTCTTAGATTGCTAGAACTATTAGACTGTGACTGTATAGAATCGGACGTGAAATGATAGCGTCCGGGATGCCCCTGACGACTCAGACTTGACGACGAAGTCTGAGCCTGACAACAACAACTTTGATGCTGTAGGGCTATCATGTGTGTGCGTGCGTGTGGACACCCTAGAATAACTCTCCCGTACACTGGTCGTGTCTTGTCACTGTTATCCACACTGGTCGTGTCTTGTCACTGTGTTACAAAATGCCTTCGGGCGTTTCAGATGCTCTCCTTGCGGGAGTGATCTCCGTGCTACAAAAAACCTTCGGGCGTTTCAGATGCTCTCCTTGCGGGAGTGATCTCCGTGTTACAAAAAGCCTTCAGGCGTTTCAGATGATCTCCTTGCGGGAGTGATCTCCGTGTTACAAAAAGCCTACGGGCGTTTCAGATGCTTCCCGAGCGGAAGTGATCTCCGTGATACAAAAAGCCTACGGGCGTTTCAGGTGCTTTCCTTGCGAAAGTGATCTCCGTGCTTCCTGTCCTGAGTTCTGGGGTTTTGGGGTAGGGTTGAGCGTGCGCACGGTGAGAGGGTCTGATCCCCCTCGAACCGTAAGGCGTGAACCCTTCGTGTCGTGTCGTGCCGTGTCGTGTCGTGTCCTGCATGTCTTGTCTGTCTTCGTCTTGTCCTGACACCTTTAGGTTAGTCCCGTAGTCGGTAGCACACGCTACGACTACTGCCTGCTACGCTTTACTTTCCTGCTACGTTACTTCTCTTGTACTTGTTGTAACCCCAGCATGCTAATCAACCAGTAAGCCGTTGTTTAAAGTTCGGTGCACTTGCAGTAAAGTCTAACCCTTCTTGTAGACTTTACCTGACGTACAGTTCCTTTTTCTTGGGTGATGTACGTCAGGTGTTCAGCCAGAGATCGTGGATGAAGCAGACTCGCTGGAGTACGAGGAGCCGAGGACGCTGATCCAGAGTCCGTGCCTGACGAGGACCAGACCTTGAGGTCTTTTAGTCGCCACTTCCCGAGGGTACTACTTTTCGGTTTGTCTTTAAAACTTGTGTTGCCATGCTTAGGCTTCTTTTAGACTTTGTACCAGTTGGATATTATTTCTCCATGTAAATGAAGGCAAATTTCCTTTCCGTACTCTTGTTGTTTCGAACTATAATAATGCAAGAACCTGAAATCCTTTTAAAATGGTACCTCTACAGACGCTTATTGGGTCCGAGCTTCTAAAGCTCTGGCCTAAGCGGGCCTCGTCACGTTTCGCTTCCGTCCATTTTGGGAAGCGGGGCGTGACAGGTTTTAGTGGTGGCCCATGCAGGTCCTTTTCTGTAAAAGTTCGGAACGATAGAAGTATTAACATTCATTCTTTCCATTCAGGAATATGTATGAGTCTAAGTTGTGTTTTTTTTTCTTTTCCCTGTCGTTAGGATGGTAAGAGGACGTGGAGCTCGAGACGGACCTTCATCTGACGGGACCATGGATGGACGAAGTGGCGAGTTCCGTCAATTTCTGGGCGTGATGAGAGAGATGCTGGACGTGCAGCATCAGTTGGTTCAGCAGTCCCAGCGAGCTGCCCAGGCTGTCCCAGTTGCACCACCACCACCTCCGCCTGCCCCACGAGCTGCTCCAGGAGTGAAGCAGTTCAATGAGCTCCAGCCGAGGACTTTTTCAGGGAAGGAAGGACCCCTAGCTGCTGATGAGTGGATCCAGAGCACTGAGGAGAAGTTAGTTGCTGTGAAGATTCCTGATGATACCCGAGTGGAGATAGCAAAGATGCAGTTGACAGAGAATGCCAGGAACTGGTGGCGCATTGAGGAGAGGCACCTGTTGAAGCCAGTGGAGTGGAAGACCTTCCGCTCGATGTTTAAGGATAAGTATTTCACTAAGTCTGCCAGGAGGGAGCTGTTGAGCAAGTTTATAGACCTGAAGCAAGGGGATATGACTGTCGAGGAGTATGAAACTGAGTTCGAAATGCTGAGCCGTTTTGCCCCTCATATGGTGAGGAAGGAGGAGAAGAGAGCTGATCGCTTTCGTCAGGGACTGCATCCGAAGATTCAAGCTTCTATGTCTTCGGCGAGTTTCTCGACTATGAGGGAGGTGCTTGATGCTGCGAAGAATCATGAGCTCATAGCTCTTCTGCCTGACCCTCCAGCTAATAAGGGGAAGCGTCCTATGGAGCAGTACCGACCACCTGCTAGGCCGGCGATGAGGCCAGTCCAGACAGTGCCATTCAAGAGGCCTGGGGGACCTGCACAACATCAGATGAAGGGCCCATGCTTTTTCTGCGGCAAGCCAAGACATCAGCAGAACACTTGCAGGAAGAAGTTGGGTTTGTGTCTGGCATGTGGGGCTGCCACCCACACCGTTACGGATTGCCCGAGGTATCGCCATGCTGAGGGTGGAGCACCGGCTCCACTGCAAAGTAGAGCATCTGCCCTGAGAGGAGATATTGTTCGTAGAGCTTACGTCATGACAGCAGAGGATGACGTCATTGCAGGTAACTCCATAGTTATAGTCTTTCATATTTTAACTTAGCTTATTTTTTTTGGCAGCTTATGTATGTTACAAAACTTTTTGTTCCCTTTCAAAAATCAAACCTTTGGAGTTTTGGAAACTAGTCCACGAGATCACAAACCCCCTATCTTCCCTCATCCAACATCACAAATCCACACGTTTTTTTTCCAAATGTTTTAAAATATTTCTTTGGCCTTAAGTCTCTCTTTCTCTTCCCTTCTTTCTCCCTTAAAGAATTTTTCGTGTTTATGGTTGTTATATTAATTGGGACTAGCTATTATCATTATAGGATTTTGTTTACGGGTAGACTCAGGGAGAGATTTGTTATAGCGATGATTAATCGATTTTGGAACAATAGGATATTGGAATATATTTCTTTCGGATGAAAAGAATGGGCTGTCCAAGATTTATTTATAAAACCGGAGCGTGTCGGACTCAATGGGAAATTCTGGCCGGATGAATTATCTGCGTGGAGATGATAACTTATCAGATTTGAGGCTTAGACGAATGGTAGATAGGGATGGCTACAGAGTATGGTAGGAGTTAGGGTGATCATGAGATTGAGTAGAGTTTTTATAAGCATCCAGACTTAAATTGTTAAGTTGACGTGAGGAGACATTGGAAATAACACGACGTGATGATGATAAATGGATGGTTGAGTTGTCGGACTCAATATTGGGTGAGATTAATTATAGTGAGTGGGATGAGATGTGATCTTGATAGTCCAAATTTATTGGCAGATAAATTTATGGGAAGATATGACACGGAATGTATTGAGAACACGACGATTGTTGATTTGTGAAGGTATTATAAGATAGACAAAGTTTTTGTCTTGGATTTGTGGTTGACTAGAACATCATTTTAGCGATTGATTAATATTGGGAAGAGATCGGGAGTCTAAAAGATTGTTTTTGAGCAATGACGATTAGTGGAGTGGTATGGTATGAGATGATGATTATTATCCTTTTATGGGAACTTGGACTTGGGAAGTTGAACTGTAGGGATGAGCCTATAGCTAAGTATTAGGATGTGAGTTTAGTCGTACCATTGTCTAGTAAAAAGATGGGTTATGATGGATTAATCGAGAAACGATGTTGAAATTATAGGATTAGATACCATTGTGTGGAGGATGGGAGTTATAGGCTTAAGTATTTATGGATTTTATAATTAGTCTTAGTATAAGTGATTCCGAGGACGGAATCATTTCTAAGGTGGGTAGAATGTAACGGCCGCTTTCCGACCGTTCGTATTTTTTTTCTGCGTGCACGTGCTTTACCGTGCACGTATTTTATTTGGTTGTTTCTGAGCTCCGGCATATGCGATGTGATATGCCATTGCGATCGTTTCGGGGTGTTGTATTTTATAGTAACTTTTGGGAACGTCTTTCACGGCTCGTTTTTTCGCAAAACGACCTTGAACGATAGGGGCGTTTTAGTCGTTTGACTCAAAACGCCATTCCAAATTTTACGTAAATTTTTGGTAGGTGTTACGCACGATCGGGCTCCATAGGTCTGTGCGTCTCGTCTCTACGATCGCCCTGGTATTTTCGGATTATTTTTCTGACGCCCGGATTGGAAGGTATCGCTCGGAGAAATCTGGACCGTTGATTTGCCCTGATCAGATTCAAATTCAATTTTGTTAGCCAAATCTGGCTAAATCCTTCATTTAAATTGTTTTTAATATCTTCCCTAATCTGTTTCGCTAATCTCCCCTAGACTTACCCCAACCCGTACACCCTCCATCCCTACACCCCTATCTCTTTTAACCCTTATCATATGGCTATTTAGCAAACCCAAAATACTATATATATTAAACCCTATTCTAACCTAACCCTAATTCTAAGTGCAGCCGCCGCCCTCCAAAATAAACCCCCAAAATCCCCCGATCTCCCTCTCATCTCTTCCCCCTCGTGCTCACGGCGAGGCGCCGCCGCAGCCGCGAGCTCCCCTCTCCGAACTCCCTCTTCCACGGCGAGGACTCGCCGTCGCACCTCCCCCGCAAGAGGCCCCTCCGCTCGACGGCACACCGGCATCCCCGATCCCCGCCGCGATTCACGCCCTCGCAGCCCGCGACGCCGCCCCCTCACGAGATCTCGCCGCCGGCTTTCTCCCCGAGCCCCGAGAGACACCGGCCCCCTCGCCCTCGCTTCCCCGCACGGCGCCGCCGTGAACGCCGCCCGCCATCTCTCTCTGTCGGCGGTCGTTTTCTCACAGCAGCGGCCATGCCGCCGCCGCCCCGCGCTGCTGCAGCTCCCCAGCGCCGCCGCTGTCACTCCCAGCGCCGCCCACACCGCCAAGAACCCCCCTCGCTCTGCAGCGACTGCGGCGAGCACAGCCGCGCTACAGACCCAACTTCCGACCGCCGCAACCCCCCGCAGTCCGATCTTCTTCACTGCTGCAAAACTCCGCAGGCGGCTCCGCCACGCTCGAGCGGCAGCCCGAAGCTCCTCAGGTCGGAGCCGTCATCCGGCGACCGCCCTAGGCCGCGATTGCCCCGCCAACGACCTATCTTCTTCGCGCCAACAACCCGCCGCGCTGCTGCTGTTCCCTCCGGCTCCGAACGCGTGCAGCCGCGCGCAACGCTCTCTCGCCGCCACTGTGCCGCCTGTGGCCATCGCGTAGAGCCCCGACCGCCGGTGGCCGCTCCGCGTGAAGATCAGCGAGAGCAACAGCCCGAGGGTTGCTGTTGTTCATTCAAGCCGTCGCGACTACTTTGTCCCGCGCCTTCTCAAAGCGCGGTTGTTTCTGTTGACCCCGGGTCTTGCCGTCAGACAGACCGTAACCGCTGCCGCACTTCGTCCGCTGCCCAGACGAGTCTCACTTCACTACCCGTAGTCGAGACAACTTAGACGTCGCAGGACTCACGATCTTCCGGCATCGTGATCCATTACCGTTACCGCGGCCTGAGACGTTTCGTTGCGCTACCCGCAACCGAAACAAACTCGACACCGTACCCGCAGCCGTTACAATCCTGAGGCGATCCCGAGACGACCTCCACTGCGCTACCCGCAGTCAGGGGACGTGAGCACCGTCACCGACTCCAGACTCGACACCAGATTCGTGCGCGTCCCTCGCATCAGGTTGGTCCCTCTAAACTCGTAGCGAAACCCACACCGTAGCAGACTGAACCCTAACTAAAATCGGACAACTGTAACTAAATTTATTTTCTGCGCCAGTAAAACGCTGCTCACTGTAGAAATCGACAATCGGACAATTATTTCTGTGCACATAGGATAGAAGTCGATTTAGGTTGATAAAACATCAAAATGTGACTTGTGACAATTTGGATAGTCCCGATAACCTAGAAATGAACCTAAATAGGATTTACTGAAAACGCGACCTGACATCGTAGCCGTGGCGATATTTCAGACGGACTTTCGCGGACGCGACGCCTGGACGAGACGCTTCGAGCGGACGACACACTCGCCATCGCAGGCAAGTGTACCCACTTGCGTTTTTGACCGTGCCTTGGTCTTAGATTGCTAGAACTATTAGACTGTGACTGTATAGAATCGGACGTGAAATGATAGCGTCCGGGACGCCCCTGACGACTCAGACTTGACGACGAAGTCTGAGCCTGACAACAACAACTTTGATGCTGTAGGGCTATCATGTGTGTGCGTGCGTGTGGACACCCTAGAATAACTCTCCCGTACACTGGTCGTGTCTTGTCACTGTTATCCACACTGGTCGTGTCTTGTCACTGTGTTACAAAATGCCTTCGGGCGTTTCAGATGCTCTCCTTGCTGGAGTGATCTCCGTGCTACAAAAAACCTTCGGGCGTTTCAGATGCTCTCCTTGCGGGAGTGATCTCCGTGTTACAAAAAGCCTTCGGGCGTTTCAGATGCTCTCCTTGCGGGAGTGATCTCCGTGTTACAAAAAGCCTACGGGCGTTTCAGATGCTTCCCGAGCGGAAGTGATCTCCGTGATACAAAAAGCCTACGGGCGTTTCAGGTGCTTTCCTTGCGAAAGTGATCTCCGTGCTTCCTGTCCTAAGTTCTGGGGTTTTGGGGTAGGGTTGAGCGTGCGCATGGTGAGAGGGTCTGATCCCCCTCGAACCGTAAGGCGTGAACCCTTCGTATCGTGTCGTGCCGTGCCGTGTCGTGTCCTGCATGTCTTGTCTGTCTTCGTCTTGTCCTGACACCTTTAGGTTAGTCCCGTAGTCGGTAGCACACGCTACGACTACTGCCTGCTACGCTTTACTTTCCTGCTACGTTACTTCTCTTGTACTTGTTGTAACCCCAGCATGCTAATCAACCAGTAAGCCGTTGTTTAAAGTTCGGTGCACTTGCAGTAAAGTCTAACCCTTCTTGTAGACTTTACCTAACGTACAGTTCCTTTTTCTTGGGTGATGTACGTCAGGTGTTCAGCCAGAGATCGTGGACGAAGCAGACTCGCTGGAGTACGAGGAGCCGAGGACGCTGATCCAGAGTCCGTGCCTGACGAGGACTAGACCTTGAGGTCTTTTAGTCGCCACTTCCCGAGGGTACTACTTTTCGGTTTGTCTTTAAACTTGTGTTGCCATGCTTAGGCTTCTTTTAGACTTTGTACCAGTTGGATATTATTTCTCCATGTAAATGAAGGCAAATTTCCTTTCCGTACTCTTGTTGTTTCAAACTATAATAATGCAAGAACCTGAAATCCTTTTAAAATGGTACCTCTACAGACGCTTATTGGGTCCGAGCTTCTAAAGCTCTGGCCTAAGCGGGCCTCGTCACGTTTCGCTTCCGTCCATTTTGGGAAGCGGGGCGTGACATAGGCCATTTGTGCACTTTTGCAGAAAACAAGGCCCCAACCGATCGGTTGGAATGTATCAGCTGACGGCCGTATCAGTCACTCAACGAACCAATCGGGTGAAGATATGCGAGACCGGTTGGCTGACCGTGTGATCTGTGCAGAAGTCTCAGGAATTTTTGGGAGTTGATCAACCGATCGGGTGAAGCTAAGCGTGACCGGGTGGAAGACCGGGTGAGCTGTGCTAAACTTTCGGGAAAAAGTGTGAGGCGGCAAACCGATCGGTTGAGTTCTCAACCGATCGGGTCGCCTGTAGCCTCTTTTCGGCAAATTTTTCGACTTAAAAGTCAACCGATCGGGTGACATTTCACCCGATCGGTTTGACTCAAAATCCTATATATAGCCACCCTCCGCCCGTTCATTACGCCCTCGCCCGATTTCGAACTCCCATCACCGTTTCGACTTCTCCTCCATCGCCCGACCTCGCTCTTCCTCTCAACCGACCCAAAACCCACCCTAATCGATCTCTCCCCTCTCCTTTTCCATCTTTCCATCGATCTCTCCCCCTTCCTCTTCGATTTTACCCGCATCAAGCCCTAATTTTCGCCCATCCCCCACCCCCCCCCCCCCTTTCGAATTTTTCTGAAAGGAGTCGCCGCGGTTTCACACTTGTTCCAATTGCGTTGCGTCGGGACGGCTACGAGCAAAGATCTTCATCTCAATTGGGTAACTTCCTTAGCTCAATTTTTTATTTTGCCCTAGAATTTCATTTTGCTCAATTGCCGTATTAGTGTGTATTCATCGTATTTTGCATACACTCACACACACACACGACTCCTGCACAATGCCTCCTCGCCTTGCTAAACCCACCAATGCCAGCACGTCCAACCATAGACCCACCCGTCGCGCTCGCCGCACGCAATCCCCTACCCAACCCACCACCGCCACCAATTCATCCACCACCCCACGCCCCTCTGACCCCGTTTACATTGGCGATACCAAATACCAGGTGTCATTCCATGACGACAAACAAGCTGACAGGTTCATGTTCATGCTCCTCCTAGCAGGAGTTGGTGGTCAGGCAACTCAGCAGTCAGTCAAGCGTGACCTACCCGTCCTTCAAAGCCTCCTTCGTCACATTCGTACTGACTCACCCGATGTTTTCGAGCTTGACATCCCACCCCACCCCATCACTCCTGGTCCTCAGCACAGGGCCCCATCACCACCCCCAGAGGGTGGTGCCTCTGCTTGATATATTCCCATCCAGTTTTTGCCTCCCCCTATTGTTAGTGCCCATCTGTCTTCGCGAGGCCCTGCTTTACCTCAGCTCGGGGGAGGACCCATTCACGCATCAGGTCCCTTCTTTTCTATTTTTATTTCCATTCTTTTCTTTTATTGACCTCCCCCTTGCATATCTCTGCATTTTCACGCTCATTTCATCTTGCTAGCATTGTCATGTCTAGCTTGGGGGAAAGTCAAATCTTTCTGTGTGCTGTCCTGTGTCGTTTTTCTTTGCGTGTTTGTTTATTTGTCGTGTCGTGTGATTTTCTTTTTTTTATTTTATTTTCTGTTTATATGTCGTGTGGTGTGATTTTTACTTTTTATTCTTATTTTCAGTTTCGTTTGTGTGATTTTCTTGTCTTTCGTGTCTTTTTGTGTCTGTGCGTATCCCCCCCATATTCATTGCCCTCCCATATTTAATTCTATTGCATTGAGGGCAATGCAAGTTTCAGCTTGGGGGAGTCGCACTTTGTGCGTCGTTTGAGTCTTTCTTTTTCGTTTTTGAGTCCTTTTCATCGTGTTTTTATTTTTCTTTTCTTCTTTTTCATCTCCTTCTCCTAGAGATGAACCCTATGATGAATTGCCACAAAATCACACACACCTAGCATGGCATCGATAATTACATTCACTAACCCTAGGAAGTCGAGTCCTCTTGCATTTCATGCATCGTGGGTCAATTTTGCTTTTTTGTGAGTCGTGCGTCGTGACTAGCTGTTTGGTGTGCTTCTACTTTGTGATTTTATTTTATATACATGTCCAGGAATGACCCTAGATTATCATGTTTCGATTTGAATATGCTGTATTTGCTTTTCCTATCTACTTCTGTATGCATGAATATATATATCGTATGCTTCATTTCGCATGTGTCAGGATTCCACAGTTAGGACTAGGATAACCCATTTAGCATACGCTCTGATTAGTGAAATATCTCCCTTGCCCAAGTGTCTAGAATCTGACTTCTTTTTTGTTTTACTTGGTGCAAATCCCCTCGTCGTGTACCGTTCTCCCACTTGGGAGAGTACATATGTGTATAGCCAAAAACCCAAAAATTCCAAAAAAAAAGGAAAATAAAAAACCCAAAAAGAAAAAAAAAGAGAAAATTGTATAGCCAAAAAGCCAAAAAAAATATACATATATCCAAGACAAAAAAAAATTATGAGTGTGAATATTTTCATACTTACCGAGAATAAAGGTAAGGCGAGAATTTGCACCGAGTGTTCTACTCCAAATCATCTCAACCCCCGTCGCTTTCGAAAACACTTGGAATAGGGAATTTCTAACTATTATCTAGGTGATAGTGTGGTGATGTCCGAGCCCCTAGCTGTGGAGTCCATGACACATGATGCATTTCTATTCTCATACTCTTCTCTTGCATGCTTGAGCCATATATTCACCGCTTATTTCAAATCGAATCGATATTTGGGTCATTTCTTGGATTTGTGTATATGGAGCTTATTGCACAATGTAGATAGTGACACCGACTGCTAGCACGCGACCACGCTCACTCACGCTTCATGGCGTGGGCCCACGGCACTTGTCTGGACTTGTATTCCTCGGTTTAGTGATGTGATTTGGCGTTGGTTAGCTTGGTGTGTGTTTTTGATTTTGTTGGCTCTGACGGGCGATTTAGGATTTTTTTTTGTTTTCTCCTTTCCTCTCTTCCTCTCTATTTTCTCCCTCCGAGCTCCTACTCTCACTCGTCTTCCTCGAGGACTAGGAAGGGTTCAGCTTGGGGAATTTTGACGTGCGTTTATATTTCATATATTCACGCACGTCTTCTTTTGTGTTTTTCCGCTATTTTCCGCCGTCTTGTATTCGTTTTCTCGTGTTTTCTTGTTTTCTTTCACTTTTCCGTGTTTTTTGTATTTTGCAGGAGTTTACCGGCGTAGGGGACATATAACGATGATATCGTGAGTCCCCGGAGCAACGAGAGGAGTCACGCGTGATCCAGGGGGGTCAAACGACGAAGATAGCATCTTTCAGCCCCTCACCCGACCGGTTGGTCACTTCCAACCGATCGGGTGATGCACGCGTGCACCACCCGGACACAAACTGGAGCAGGCGGAAAGTCAACCGGTCGGTTCAGAGACCGGTTCAGACGCCCCAACTCTCTGGAATTTGATGCTGAATGCCAACCGATCGAGTGACCTTCACCCGATCGGTTCATATGTAGCCAATTCTCCGAAGCCAAGACACGGAGAGATCAACCGACCGGTTCACCCGACGGCGCGAAGATCCAACCGGTCAGCTTCAACCCTCAACCGACCGTGCTGTATGACCGGGTGAAGTCCCATGCTGAGCTGCCAAAGAACGAAGCAGGTCACCTGATCGAGTGATATCGTATTCTATATATAGGACCCCTAGGCTTTCCAGAAACGAGAGTTGTTATTTTTTGCTGTTTTTTCTCTCTCTTGACGGCTGTAATTTTTCAGATATTTGTAAGTTTTCCGATCTTTACCAAACTTTAATATAGTGTTATTAGCATTGCTCTTACTGCTTTTCAATCGCTTGATCATGTTTTTAACGGTCGATTTTGGTTCAGATCGCTTTTTAGTAAATATGTGTGAGTAGTTCCCAAATCTGGGATTTTGGTGGAAACCCCTTCGTGGGTTCTCCCCGATGCGTCCATAGGACTAGGAAATCGATAGGGATTAGGAATCTACCGGTTACGCGGGGTGTTTTATTGTCATCGACGGGAAAAAGACCGCCTTTGACCGTTGGGCCAAGGAGGAATAAACTTGGCGGTTGACCCCCTAGCCATAGCTCACGCCCTTAGCGTAGACGTCGAATCCTAGCGCGCGGGAGCGACAGGATGAGATGTTGGGAGTTATCGTTGCGAGCTTAGTGCTCCCGGAGTTGGTCATTGTTAATGGACATGGGAATGCCCACTGACCAAACCCAGAAAGTCCGGCGTATCATCCTGGGCACCGACCGGAATATCGGGCCCATGGGACACTGGTACCACTTTTAGAGGCAACGTCTCACCATTAGACCCTAATTCCGATCGCTATCCTACCCGTAGGCCGTATCGGCGAGAATCGCACGATAGGGTGGAAACCGAAGTCCCGGGTTTTCCCTTCATATTGTTTATCCCTCGCATTCCATTTTCCGTGACAACCCATCATTCAATTCGGGCTAGCTCGCCCATGGGGTGAATCCGATCATTCTTGACACAAGCACAACCACGCCTCCCTGAGTTCGACCCCCAAGCCACACTACAACATAGTGCGCTTGCGGTTATAAATATTTAAATCTCACGCCCACAATCATATATTGCGCACACCCGTCGCGCGCAAACGCGGGGGACGTCAGTCAGGCTTCAACCTAATAGCTCGGATCCAGCTCTCACCGATCCGGGACCATCCTTCCTTGGATCCCACTCTTTAGCTGACGGAGCACCACGTCACCGTAAACGTCCTCATCAGCATCCTACCCATTGTTAGCGGATTTACCCATCAACGCTATGGATTTTGAATATCGTTCATCTAATGGTTGCAAAAGGTTCCTTTCATTGTCTGTGTGTTTTGAATTTTTTTTCATGGTCGTATACATTTTAAAATCCCAAAACTCTATAAACTATAAGGAAATTTGACACTCGATCCACCCGTTACAAAAGTTCCATTGTGCTTGATACATTGAATTTGCAACGGTTAGATTGATGGTCAAATTGCGTCGGATTCACTTGATTTTTAATATGGTGATCATCCATGTTGTCTAGAACACATCCAAGAAAATATATATTAAAAGTAGATTATGCACAAACCGATTTACCGAATTCAAGCGAAAATATGCCCCAACCCATGCATACACAAAAATTTTGGTTGATCTGTATATTGGGAATGTTTGTTTGCTTTTCCCAAACGATGCAATTACAATAAGTATAATCACAAATGGCATCTTTAATTACAAACAAATCCAGTCCCCCAATTAAAATGATGGATGCCTCACTAGCTCCCTAGCCTTCAACAGTGTCTCCTTAAGCCTCGACAGATCCAGCCTCACATTCTGCCCATCAGTGTACACCGGCTTGCTCACATTGTACCCTTTCAAATTGATCCCCCACGGATCCCTTAGCACCGGGTGATCCTCTGGGTACTCATCATACAGCGAGCTCTCATGCACCTCGATGTGGTACTCAACATACTGGAGGCCGAGCCGGCGGGCCGGCCGGCCGTAGTACGCGGCCGAGGCCCAGTCGAGCCCCCACGGCACGACCTGAAGGAGCACCGCACCCGGCCGGAGGAACACCAGGTTGGTCATCCCCGCGCCGTGCACCCCCATCAGCACGTTGCAGCCGTTCACCTCCTCCGCGAAATCCGACAGGTTTTTCGCCACTTCCTGCGTGGCCACCGTAACCCGGAACCCGACTTCCCTGGCCAGTTCCACCACGCTTTCCTCGTTGAGTAGTTTTCGGGACTTCCGGCGCGACAGGAAGACCATGGTTGGGTCGTTGGTCGGGCCCATTGGGCCTCCGTTGAGTGAGAATGCGGAGTGTAGGAAGTGGCGGAAGTGGGTCGTTGAGATTCCTCCGGGCTCGGAAGTGGAGTTACAGAGAAGGTTTCCGTGGTACTTGAGGCCGAGCACTGCGGCCGGAAAGCAATGCACCACGGGGCCGGACGAGGGGGAAGCGGCGACGACGTCGTAAGACGAGAGACGGGAAAGGACTTTACGGTATTTGTCGACCCAGTATTCCTCGTGATCTGTAAGTACGAACTGCACACGTGAACGTAAGTGGGCGGAGGTGAGGAAAAGGGGGATGATGATGTCGTTGATGTCGTGGAAGTAGTTTCCCGCGAACCCGCCGACGGAAAAGATGACGGCGGGGACGGAATGGACGACATCGCACGGCGGGGGATCGTGTCGATCTGGAAGGACCGTAACGGGGGTGGTTCGGGCCATGGCAAAGGGGTCGGTCTTTCTGGCATATGGACGAACTTGCGGCAATGCGTTCGGATTCCGTTGGAGGAGCTGTTGGTTCCCGGTGAGATGGAGGACGGTGGGCGAGTCGCCGGTGGATAACCTCACCGCGTGTGATGTGATGCAAATGTCGGATTCGGTTTCTGAGATGCACGTAACTCCATTTCGGCTCAGTTCCCGACGAGCACTTCCTGCAAAACATTGAAGTGGGATGTTGGGAAAATGTTTGGAAAAATAGAATGTCGACCAAAATCAACAACTCAAGCACGCATTTCAAGACTGCTATTTCTTTGTGTGCCTAAAGCGGGCTTTTCTTGCTTATTTGTACAGATGTATTTTACGACTTACATTAGTTATTGTTTATTTAATTTGCTAGAAATAACACGTGCATATAGTGTGTAGGACCCAAGAAAAAGCACATACACATGATACGGGACCTCCACGCAACAGAAAAAGAGAAGGAAGTGTGTGTGGGTATCGTCCGGAGTAAAATAGAGAAAAGCATGGGTTAAAGTACAAAGAACGTTGGGGTCAAAGGAAAGAAATACTGATGGCAAGCCTGTAAATATGGGGAAGAGAAAGAGGCATTTGAGTTTTATAAAAAAAGCAATGGTAAGCTTGCAAATAAGAGGAATGCGATGGGTTTTCCCCGGGGTGCTCCACAACATCACCCTAAACCACATGCACCCACCAGCAAGTGTGTCCCACCATGATGATGTGGCACACATCTCCCCTTGACACATGGAACAAATGTGCCATATGGGACACATGTCAAATCATCCCCCCTCGTTTATAATATAGACTAGAAATAACACGTACACACAGTGCATGACGCAAGAAAACCCACTACGAACAAGATGCGCTGCACGCGCACAAACGAAAAGGAGTGATAAGTGTGGGTGTATGTCGGTGTCGTCGGGGGGTAAAATGGAAAAAAGCGTGGATTAAATGGGGTTTGTTTTTTGGTGTTATTTGAGCTTGGTGTGTGTTTTGGGTCTTTTTGGATGGCTTTGGGGGTTTGGGGTGATGTGGCGTTCCATGTGGCGATGTGACATGCCACATGTGACAAGAATGCTCCTCATTTGTATAATAGACTATAAATAACCTGTGCACAAAGTGCACGGACATCCCAAAAACCAACCCACACAATCAGGACGAGGGACCCACACGGGCGCTCGCTGAGTGCAAAAACGGTTGAAAATGAGAATAGTGGGTTTGAGTGTGTGTATTGGGATTTTTGGTTTTTTTTTATTGGGGGTGTGATTTTGGGGGTTTTGAGTTTGGGTGTGTTTTGATGGGTTGGTTGGGGTTTTGGGCTTTTTGGGTTTAAAGAGGTTGTCCCATGTGGCGATGTGACATTGCCACATGGGACAAATTCAAAAACAACCCTCAATTGTAATATAGATATTTTGTAGACCCTGAGTTTTGATTGGTCATGCAAGAATCAGTAAAAAAAGAAAACGTGATGCTTCTACCTTCCTTCTATTTATTCTTGGCTAGAAAGTGTATGCATACGCAGACTTAGGATCCGAGTATCACTGCTTTGCTATTAAATTATAGCCCGAGACATTAGCATTGATTGTGTTTTTGAAGGAGAATAATCACCTAATGAATGAAGAATGTGAACTTGGTGCTCAATTGTGGGGGGTGGACGTCAAAGAGACGCTAGCTAATTGGTAATGGTCCCTCACTTTGCGTTACCAACAAGCAACATATGAGCCAATATAAGACGATACCACAATAAAAGAATCAACTCAATTTAGGTGACCAAAAAGAATTTTATTTGGTGTGGAGCCATTTTCCATGATTATCCACTGAAATGGGAATGAATGTGGAGTGGGCTCACACCTCTCATTTTGTTCCTCACCAACTTTTTATTGTGTAGATTCCATTCTTGAACTATTTGAGCTACAATACAACAATAGGTGTTATGCCACGTAAAGACAATAGTGAACATCTAGTGATGAAATCCTCAGTGGTTGCCACATATATAATCTTTGGTAGGTAACAAGTCACAACTTTTCTCTTGTATGGGTGCCAACTTAGTTCATGAACACACACAGGTAACAAGCCCCACACCCACACCCACCCACCCGCCCCACCCCACAAACAAGGGTGGAGCCACGTAGTAACTGACCAGGGCTATAGCCCGGGTCACTTTTTGGTTCCGCCATTGATTTGGCCTTCGTTCCAGTTATACTTCGACCCTTCCACCGTCCTTTAGCCCGGTTTACTTTTCGGTAGTTTTTGTAGCCGGTTTACTACGGATTCCTTGCCCACAAAAACACTGTTCCATAATTTTATGACAAATAAAAACAAGCCCCGTATATCGTTGCTGAAAAGTTCACTTTCAATAATTTTTTAGAGGATAGACACTGTTCAATTTTGATTTCCATTTTAAATCCTAAACAGGTAAAAATCGAGCGAGGTCAAAGCTTTTTGTCCATCGATCTATTCGACGGAGAATTAATGGTTTTACGTCGATAAAACTTTTGCCACCTGCATCGAGAAGAAAACAGTTTTGCGTTCACCGCATACTTTATCGACATCAAAATTAATTGGTATCTCCTAAGTTTCATAAATCGAGAGACCACTGTTGATCTCTCTCCCGACATAAAATCACGAGAGAAGAGGAGGACGCAACTAAAAACAGAAGGCCCCACATCCTTGAGTTTCTGCTAGGGTTTCATAATCAATTTCGGGCTACTTTTGTCGCATTTCTTGGTCTCATTCTATATGTGGCCATGACTCGTCGGAACAAGACTAGTATTGCATATCAAACTAGGGGGGCTAGAATAAATTTTGCACTTATGTAATAATGACTAAATTTGATTATGAGTATCCTTAATGATGCTAGTTTGGTCTTGCCTTCATATTTACGTTCAAAGGACAATGATATTGATATGCACTCAAATTAAGCATGCGGCCACTCAAGTCCTAAGGGCCACTTTTTATTGCAACCAACTCAAAAATAGTTGCAACTTTTGGAACTAATTAATTGACTAATTCTTAAATTATATTTAAGATTGCCACTCAATATATACGTGCTTTTAGAACTAAGTAATTGATTAATTCTTTCTAATAGATAGCATTATGTTTCTTTTCATTTCACAGCATACTTGTTTTATTAAAGATCAACTTCGGAGTAGAATCCCGATTTGGTTAACATCATAGATTGTACTCTAATTCTATTCATTAAAAGGAGATGAATATACCAACCTCTTGCCAATCTCCTGAGAAGAAACCCTGTGACATCGGCAGCCTCCATGCCGGTGTCATTGCTTCGGATGCTCAGCCTGCTCGTCAGCCGCGGCGATAACCGCAACCTCCCTGAACACGCAACGAAAAGCAACCAAAATCACGCCGGAGCAGCTCAAAATTTTCAAGAACTTGACATCAACATGAATGAGGGTAATAGAATACATATATGAAGAGGAGGCGGAACGCTGCATCTTAGAATCATGGCGTACAGAAGAGGGAGGAGGAGGAGGAGGAGGCCGAGGGCTAGCCGTCTGGACCCTTTGGCCATCGACTTCTCGCGAGGGCCACCCATGGCTTTTGCTCTACCTTGTTGATGATATATAGCCATCTTTGCAGAAACCAGAGAGCTAGAACAAGCCAAGGTCTCTCTCTAGTTGGGGAGTAGTCCTAGTCCAAAACTTCAAGAGAGATTTTTCTCTCTCTCACAAAATGCATGCTATGCATGAAAGCACTTGGCTTGAGTGGTCGATCGGCAACTTGTTGATGGGGTGGTTACGAGCACGTCGAGACAGAGAGCCACCAACAAAATATTGGAAGAGAATCAAGATATGGACTCCATTTGGTGTGGTGACAATGACCAGCTAACAGTAGGCACTTATGCAAGCTTGAGTGTGAGTGTGAGTGCGTTTTTGTGGCCTTGCCTTTTTTTTAAAAAAAAATGGGACATATTCTTAGCTCACTAGACACATTTTCTAGTGATTTCTCCCTCTTTTTAATCCTCCCCATTCTAGAGGACATGATTCTAATCCATTCTCATAAAATAAAATAAAATAAAATAAATCTATTTACAAAGGTATTTGCATATCAAAATACTGTTACCTACCAAATAAACAAGCATACTCCCATTGGCCCACTAACACCTCATCACCTATGATTTTGCTAGTTTTCCAGCTAGTTTAATCCTCATTTGCACTCATTTTATAGTTACCAATATGAAAACTTGCGATGGACCCAAATTACATCAAAATGGTTCCTGAATTTATAAAAAATAACAAAACCGTTAGTTAGGGGTGAGAGCTTCTCCAATCCAACCCTCCATAAATGGAGGGTTGGGTTGGAATATTCTGAGGATATTCCCCATTTGGAGGGTGGGAACCATAATTGATAAACACACACAGTTAACAATTTCTAACACTTAAAAATACCCTATCTAACCCCAAAATGCAATGTATGGACATTATAGACCATGTACATGTAGCACTCACCCTCACATGAAAAAATGGAGGTTGCTACAGTAGCCCTCCAAATTTGGAGTGCCACTGTAGCAAACCGGCAAAATTTTGCCAGTTTTGCAGGGCGGTTGGAAGGGGGGAAACGCCAATTTTGACTTTTTCCAGTGCGTTTGGAGATGCGCTAATATTTAGAAAATGATAGTACATGTGCGTTTGGAGACGTTTTCCAGGGCGGTGGTGTTTACTCCGATTCACCCTTTAGATTATACCAAATTGCTTAAGTACTTAAAATCAATGTCTCTCTTCAATGAAAGGAATGGGAATGTGCATTTACAAATAAACTTAAATAACAAATGGATAAATAAATGAAATTTGCCACCGACGGCATCGCTGTCCTTCTACTCATTTTCAACCGTTGATGTGGTGAGGCCTTGGGCTGGTCATTATCAATCAAATGTAATCCGAGCCTTTTGATCTTTGTATGGAGAATACTAAAGAAATTGTTGGAATATGACTCTTCTGAAAAGCTAGTTATACCAAAAGAGAAGGGGGGAAAAAATAAACAAATAATAAAAAAGGATCATTTGGTGGTAATGCTGGTCCTAATTAGCTCTTTAGTTTATTTCAAAATTCATGATGAGGTGCATTGTTGATTGACCCCATGTCACGGTGGCAATTTGGCCCCGGGGCCCGGTGGCCCGGCGGCCCGACCCTGCCCGGCGGCCCGACCCGGCCCGGGATGAGGCCTGGGGCCCAGCCCGGCTATTGCCAACGGGCAAATTTCTGCCCGTTGGCAATAGCTTGCCCAACAGGCAGAAATTTGCCCGGTGGGTAAATTACAAAATTTGTTTTTGTTTTTTCATTTTGTCCTCTATAAAAAACCCCCCTCCCCCCTTATTTCTACACTCACAAATACTCATCTCATCATATTTTCTACATTCAAATTCTCTACCATGTGCTCTACAATTACTACTCTCGTTCTCTCGCTACTACCGTCTATCGTCTCTACAAGCTTCACTCTCCGGTCTCTCGTTAATACCGTGCAAGCTTTCCTCTCTGGTCTCTCGCTACTACCGGCTCTACAAGCTCCGGTCACACTCAAACGTCAATCAGGTTCCTGTAGTATTAATTTTAGTGTAGCATAATGGCATGACCGTTTGGACCTAGGAATATTAATATGAACTTTAATTTAGAGGATACTAATACTGTCAATTATGAATTATATACTGAGTTACTATGTAATAGTGATGGGGTCACAACATCACCAGTCTTTGATCGTCTTATGGCAGATGTTGAAACACAAGAACCTGATAACTATGTGGCTAGTAATAATCCTAGCCCCGTCATACCACAAACTACACACTCACCTTTCTCGCATGCTGCCCACACGTACACAAGTTCACCAGCACAAACATCATCACCTGCTTCACATATGGCTGCACTGTCTACACAAACAACCCAAAATACAGGACCAAAGTTCAATGTTTGGGATCACTTTTCACGTGAAATTGTTAAAGATATTAATGGCATCGAACAACTTTGTGCCTTTTGTATGATATGTAGAACTAGTTTTGATGCTGCAGATACTACCAGCACTTCACATCTGCTAAGACACGTGAAATCTCATGCTAAAAAAGATGCTAGACAATCAACTTTAAATTTATCTGCATCATATGCCTCTCTTACTACTTTCTCATATTCTGTTGAAAATATGATAAAAGAGATGGCTGGATTTGTGTTAAGCAAAGAAGTACTTTTAAATTATGTTGAAAGCCCCGAATTAGACCGATTACAGCAAAATGCATTTAACCCTATATTTAGAAGAGTGCCTAGGAACACTCTTAGAAAAGATTGTATAAATACTTTTCACAAAGGGAAAGCTAATATGCATCAGCTTTTTATTAATCTAGAATCTAGGATTTCATTAACTTCTGATATATGGTCTACAAAATAGGGTGCATCATACATATGTCTTATGGCCCATTTTGTAGATCACGAATTCATAATTCAGAAAAGAATTATAGGTTTTAAGGTGTTAGAGCATGCACACACGGGTGTGGTTATTGGTAGGATTTTGCTATCTATTAGTCGTGATTATGATATAAAGAAAAAAATTAGCACATTTACTTTTGATAATGCTTCGAATAATAATTTAGCCATTACTTTTTTACAGCGTCAATTAAACACAGATCTAGATGGGTTAATTTTTCATTAACGGTGTGCATGCCATGTGTTAAATTTAGTAATTCAGGATGGTCTGAAACTTGCTTCTGTTTATCTAGAAAAGGCTAGAAACCTTATGCTATTAATTACAACTAATTCAAAAAAAGAGGGAATATAGACAATTTTGTCGTAGTAACCAACTTCCTTATAGAGCATTTAAATTTGTTGTTCCACATAGGTGTAATTCAACGTATCTAATGATACGTTGTATGAAACAGAATAGAACCAACTTAGTGAGTATGCACGTGCAGACCTTGCCAATGATATTAATTATGACAATAGTGATTATGAGTGGCTAATTATAGATGAACTTTATGATTTTTTTTTTGAAATTTTCTACTTGTCAGCAAACAAGTTTTCTGGTGTTTACTACCCCACTTCAGTTCTAGGTGGTGGGACCGGAAAGGTGCTCTCTCTCAAGTGCAAGAGTCCGTATAAGTAGTAAAATCTGGGAGTCCACATGTCGAATCCACGGGAAGAAATCTGTTGCAACCACAATTCAAATCAAATAGAAATCCAACGAAGAGAAACTAAACACTTTTGGTGGTGATGTGAATGGTGATACGTGAATGATACGAACAAGGAAAATACGTGAGAACAAATATCTATAAAAAGTATGCACATGGTATGGGTTCGTTAGGATCAATGATTCGTATTAATTTGGTTGATGAATACATCACAATGAATTATCTTTTTGAGAGCAATTCACCGGGAAAATATCCAATATAACTCAACGAATTCTCCTTTTGGGAGCAATTCATCGGAAGATGCCCTTTTAGGGGTTCAAACACAATATTCAAAAAGATCGTCGCTAAAGTTATAATACGATATGAAACTCTCTTTTGGAGATATCAAAACTACGGTATGAAACTCCCTTTTGGGGAGATCAAAACTCACCCTTTTGGGGCGATCATCAACTAAATCAATTCTTTTGGAATCTGAAAAAGTCGATTTAAGAACAAAGATCACAACTTTAGCGACGTTTTAACGATTTAGCATGAGTAATACAACCAAATAAACACAAATTATATCCCCTAACTACTCCATACCATGCACAACAGAGATTTAGCTACACATAATGCAGAAATAAACAAGTTTCATAGCCAAATACTTCAAGTTCATAGCAAAATACAATAGAAAACACCAAAATACGGGATAGAAGTTGAAGAAAATATCACCAATTCTCCTTGAAAAGACTTCACACTCTCTGGAAATAATAAAACAAGCCTCTGGAATTTTACAGAATTTTTCAGGGGGAAAATACGGCTCCTAGAGCCTCCAATACGCTCAAAATACGCCCCAAACTGCTTGAATACGCCCAAAAACCCTAAATACGCTTATATAATAGGCTTGCGGGTTTGGGTTGTGTTATCGGGTTCAAAACCGCACCAATATCATACCCGAATGCATCTGGGCCGCTCATCTCGAGTGGAGCAATTATTGGCCGTTGATAAATGCGGGATCTAATATAAGCCCGCCACGTGTGCATCAAATATCGCGCAAGCCCGCTCCGCTTCGAATCCGCATCGGAATCTTCGTGGCCGTTGGATTTCCTTTGAACGGACGAGATTTAATCTCGCCTTCGTTCGCTCGCTGCTCAGCGCGGGGATTTTGTGCATCGTCCGATCGAGCGGTCGTCGCAGCAGATCACGCCACGCGTCCCAGAATTTCGCGCTGCTTTCGTTCGAGCTGGCGAAAGTTGGTCCGTTCGATCGAAATCGAACGGTGGATGATAACGCAACGTCGCTCTTCGTTTCGCCCGTTGGATTCGAGCGGGAGCTGCCTGATTGACGCCATGTGGTGCCGCTTATGCGCTCTGCGAGATCGATTTGGGGGCGATCGCGGGCCGTCGGATGAAGATCCTGCGGCTGAGAGTAAGCTGCGTCGCCCGAACGCTGAGGGCCGTTAGATGAGGCGCGGAAGGTCTGGATGCTGCCACGTGGCGCCATTTCATTGGGCGGCGACCGTATTTCGTATTTTCTTCCGTATTTCCTCATTTAATTGGTATTCTGCATTCAAAAATTCATAGAAATTAGCACATATCTCAGAAAAATACAAATAAATATTCGTTGGAATTGTGAGATCAAGAAGAAGCTAGGAAAAATATAAAATGTGCAGAATTGCATCGTTAAATGCTGTTTTGTGCTCAAATAGTGTGTTTTCTCTAATAAATAAATGTGTAGAAAATACGTATGAATTAGAGAACAATGTAGCATCACTTGAGCACAAAATAGGGCTAAATGGGGGGTTAAATATGTAATATTGAACCCGAATCACTAGGCTTAGACCAATTAGCGTTGATCTCTGATGTTATACAAAAACATAGAGATAATGAGACCATTAGGACTCCAGACCTTAGAGCAATGATAGAACAAATGGAGAGTAAACTCTGTAAGTATTGCAATCCCGTTCCTTTGCTATACTCTTTAGCGAAGATTTTTTATCCCCGTTTTAAGGAGGATGTAGTACTTAACTTCTTACATACCTATTACGAACACCTGAACCTTCAAGCTGAAGCAGACAACAGAAAGCTAGTTTTAAGAATAGCTTAAGATCACTTTTTGCTGTATATGAGACACGATATGGTAGTTCTGCACACACATTTGCTGTTCAAGCATATTCAATTGCTCCAAACAGGCTCCGCTTGCTTATGAGCAAGAAGAAGCAAACAACTGACACAGATAGTTCTTCTAGTGAACTGTCTAGGTATTTGTAAAGTTCTTGTTCATTTACTGAAGAAGAATTGAATAATGAAAATTTTGATGTTCTGTCATGGTGGAAACAATATAAGATTAGTTATCCAATTCTTTCCATAATGGCTCGTGATTTGTTAGCTGTACCCATATACACTGTTGCTTCGGAGTCTGCTTTTAGGGCAAGTAGTCGTGTTCTTAGCAACAAGAAGTCACGGCTGAAGCCAGATATAGTCGAAGTGGCGGTTTGTGCGAAGGATTGGTTTAAGGCTGAAGCGATGACCCAACATCAGACCGACCTTTCTGAAGACTCTGAAGAAGAAGAAGAAGAAAAAGAGACTTGAAATATTTACTCGTATCAGCATTTTATAACATGTATTAGATTGCTTTTTTTGGCCAATGTATGAGGGGTATGGCTTGCCAACATATGTAGCCCCCTCAAAAAAGATTTTAATTAATAAAATTTAAAGGTTCAACCCGGGACCTTCGAGAATTTCGAAAGTAAACTTTTTGTGATATATAAATTTTTTCTTACATGATTTTTATAACACATAACATGTTACATTATTTACTATATAGATTTATAAGTTACTAATATTTTTCATACACTTGACTATTAGTAACATTAACATATAAAATTAATATATATATTTTAATTACTAAAAAAATTTCTAAGTTAATAAAAATTTTATTTGAATTATTTAGACTTTTTAGATTTTTTTTACATTATTAAAAGGTTTTTTTTTTCATTTTTTTCACGTTTTTAATTTTTTTTTTTAAATTTTAAAATTCCCATGCCGGCCCGCCCTGGCCGGGCCTAGGCCGACGGGCCGGGCTGGGCTGGGCTCTGCCCAACCCGGGTGGCCTCGCCTGAGTCTTGATTGAGCACGGGCCGTCCCGGCCTATGGCCCGGCCGGGACTGGCCGGGCCCGGGCCAGCCCGACCCGAGCAGGCCGCTTTGCCACCGTGAACCCCATGCCATTAAAAATGCACCTAATTCTTTGTACATTTAGAATTCCGTCTTCACTTTGTATTATGACTCATTTTAGAGCATCTCCCAAGCTCCAACCCATTTTCATTTTAATGCCAATTTTGAAGTGGATTAATAGTACCACTATTCATCCCTTTATGTTAGCATCGCATGCAATTTCACCATTTTGCCCCTCATCATAATATTTTACCAACCATATAACTAAATTTAATAATCTTAGTAACATTAGAAAGAGCGCAATAATACCTATAATATCAGACCAATATTGAATATTTTTCGAGCATATTTAAAAATATAAAATATTTAATATTTCATCAAAATTATTATAATTATAGAATAAGAATAATTTTGTATTATTTATAAATTTATCTGATAAAGAAATGTTGATTATTAGATTAATACATTTCTGGAATTTTTTTAGGTTCTTAACTTATTCAAAGTTATGTTGAAATGATGAAGTTGAAGATAGGTTTGAATAATAATGGGCACGGTTTGAATTAAGGTAATCATAGTTAAACAATTTGAAAAGTGTTAAGAAACCAAAGAGTAACCATGGCACAAGGCCATGGTCCTCTATTTATTCAACAATATGGAATACGAAAGAACATGGGATCCCAAAGGTCCCCATTATCCTAACTAAATGAGTGATTAATGGAGGGATATAAGTGATGGGGAGGCCAAAGGCCCCCCCCACTCATAACACTCTCCTTATCCATCCATTACTTTGGTCTTAGCGTATAAAGCTAAGAGGTTGGATACTTCTATATCCAGAGTAATCGTGTTTGCCTCGTTAAAACCTTAGCTATGGAAAACCCAGTGAAAAAACCCAACAGCTTAAGGAAAAAGAGTGCAACCCACATGTTACTCCCCCTGACTTGTACAAGCTTCAGGCTTGTAAGTCTTTTAACTGTCTCATACCGATTTATTTTACAAGTTTTACAAAAATACATCTTGATAAAGACTTAGTAAATAAATCAGCTAAGTTGTTGCAGGACTGGATCTACTGAACTTTGAACTCCTCGTTCTTTTGTAGATCATGTGTCCAGAAGAATTTGGGAGATATGTGTTTCGTTCTATCGCCTTTGATGTAGCCCTTTTTGAGTTGTGCAATGCATGCAGTGTTATCTTCAAACAAGACAATGGGCTCCAGATCACCAGTCTTCAGACCAGTGGTATCAAGGATGTGATGAATGACGGAGCGAAGCCAAAAACATTCTTTGCTTGCTTCATAGATCGCAATGAGTTTAGAGTGATTGGATGATGTTGTTGATGTGGTTTGCTTTACCGATCTCCATGAGATAGCAGTTCCTCCGTAGGTAAACACAAAACCAGTCTGTGATTTTGCTGTATGGGGATCCGAACCTGCATCGGCATAACCAAGTAACTGGATGGAGGCACCTCTCTGGTAGTATAGTCCCAGATCTATAGAACCTGGAGGTAGCATAGAAGATGCTTGACTCCGTTCCAGTGGCGCTTTGTAGGCGCAGCAATGTGTCTGGCAAGAAGATTAACTGCGAACGCTATATCGGGACGCGTGCAGTTTGCCAGATATAGAAGCGCTCCAATGGCACTGAGGTAGGGTACTTCAGGACCCAGTAACTCCTCCCCCTCTTCCAGCGGCCAGAAGGGGTCCTTATGACACAAGTGATCTCACGACCATAGGAGTACTTAAAGGATAACATTTTTCCATTCAAAATTTGCTTAGAAGTTTCTTTGTATAGTTTGATTGGTGGAACATGATTCCACTTCGTAGGTGTTAAATCTGTAAGCCAAGACAGTACCTCGTTTTGCCTAGGTCTTTCATTTCGAAGGTATTCTTTAGGCTTTCAGATATCTCATTGATCTCCGCAGGAGATCCTATGAGATTTAAGTCGTCCACATATACTGCAACGATTACAAATCTCGTTCTCGTTCTTTTGATAAAGATACATAGGCAGACTTCATTGTTTGTGAATCCTTACTATGCAAGGAAAACACTTATTTGTTATACCACATTTTCTCTGATTGCTTAAGACCATATAATGATCTTTGAAGCCTTACAGAGAAGACGTCCCGAGGTCTCTCGTTCACCTCTGGGGGGTAAGTTAAACACATCTGGAAGTCTCATATAGATTTCTTTATCTATATCGTCATATAGATATGCAGTCACAATGTCCATGAGCTGCATTTCTACGCTTTCCAGAGATTATAGGCTTAATAAAAATCGAAACGTGATCGTATCCATAACAGGGGAGTAGGTTTGTTCATAATCTATCCCCAATCATTGGGAGAATCCCTGTGCTACAAGCCGTGCATTGTAGCGTACGATCTCGTTATTTTCATTTCTTTTCCTGACGAAACCCCACTTATAACCCATAGGTTTTACACCTTTAGGTGTTGATCGGCCCCTGGATACACACCTGGGAGACACGATTGTAGTTTTACCGCAAGCGCACGGTGTAGTGGAAAGCGGGTATCGAACACGAGGAGATGGTGTTGGCTCCAATCTATCCTAGGTTGGTTTGACTACGAAGGTTTTATTGGTGATTTATGGTTATGGTATGATGTAATGGAAATGATGATGGATGTGATGATGGATGTCGGTGTCGGTGATAAAGATTTTGGTCGAATATCGATTCAAATACAATATAATAAAAGTGTCTAAGGGTAGGGAATCCCCACTACGGATCGTCCTATGAATCATGAATCTCAATATTACTAGACTTGCGTTGAGGTGAACTAGTCGTAACTGAATAGAGAACCAAACTCACGCTCTCGCGCTATTGCCGGTCTATAGCAACCTAGGTTAGGGCCCACTCTCGTGCAAACCCTAACATAAACCACTAGCATGAAGATCGACATCATCGTCCAATCGCACCTCGAGCCCACTCTCGTGCAAACTCGAGGTACGACCTAGATTGTGATAGTTCGTATTCGTCCAATCTCTTGTAAAGAATATGGGTATATGTTGGACGCAACGATCTAAGAACTTTAGTTTGATGATGACAAACGGGTGTGAACGTTTTAACGTGTGTGTTGAGTGTTTCAGGGATGGTGAACGTGTAACTAATTCACGGAGAGACTTGGTCAACGTGCAAAGGAGAAAATGGGAGGACCTAGCTTGAGTTGACTCATATCTATTGGTGATAGATTTTTAACCCTATTCTGTATCAAGTACAAACTCCATTCCTATTGCTAATCACCATATCACTAGGATTCCTTATATCCTAATTAATCCTGGCCATTGATCTCTCCTTGTTGCACAAAACCCTACACCCTCTCATATATATATAATCAAAGATCAAAGAAAAAATAGGAGAGCCGCAATATTTAATCACCCAGGTCAGCCGAAATTTGTTTGGGGGCGTTCTCCTTTTTGAAGCCAAAAGTCCCAAGAGCCATAGTATCCAAGAGGCTGCCGAATTTTGTGAGGGGCTCTTCTTCATTTTTTTATCATCAAAATTTTTAAAAAGAAGAACCGCACTTCTTTTTGGAGTGTTCATCAAATTTTTTATTGAGCTTTTGTTTGCAGCCGCACGTTTGCACACATGGGTTTGTTTTTTTTTCTGTTTCAAAAACTTAGAGAGGGCCGAATTCTTAATTGTTAAACCCAAGTACTACAATCTCTCGGCAGCCGCAAGACCCAATAAAACCCTGAGTCACAACCTTATTCTAAAAACTCTTTGACCAAGAGAAAGCTGCCGCAATTTAGATTGGTTCTCTCCCTGGGAAAAATTCAGAGAGTCGTTCATCCCATATTTGCAAATCCCCAAGGTAAGCTTCTATTTTAATTAGCAAAAAAAAGGGGTTGTACTTGTTTTTTTCTTTTGATTGTGAAGACACAGACCAAAATCTCATGTACAACTGTGAAGCAAACAATATCAATGCATGGAAGCACAAATAGGCCGAATTTTTCATTGAGAAGCAGGTCGATTTCTCTTAGTGCTTAAAGAAAAATTCCCAAGAGCCTCTGCCATTATTTTTTGGCCAAAAACAAATCTTCCTGTAGCAAACATCCTATGTGCCTCAATGATCTTTTGTTTGCAGTAATTTCTGTTTGCAGCCGAGTTGTGCCAAATTTTTTGGTTTGCAGCCGAGTTCTCTCCATGTGCAAATCTCAAAGCTCTTCCACATCAAAACATAGAGGAATCAAGGGGAGTACTTAAATCAAAAGATTTAACTGCAGATATTTTCATTTTTATTCTTGTGACTGAATTCTGCTAATTGGGTTTCTACAAATATTTCTTGGTAGGTAAACAAACAGGACGATCACATATCCCTGCTGGCGAGACCTTTTTCGTGCTACAACTTGGTGCTTACTTTTTGCACGTCATAAGCAACATTGAAGATTGAGATTTGTGCATGCCAACTTAAGGACCATCATCCAGCGAGGAGGCCAATTGCCGCAACTTGAGTTGCCGAGTCCGAGAGACATCTACTACTTGTCAGACGACATCTGACCCGTGCTAAACGACAGAGACGACACACCATCACTGAGCTATTCTAAACTCTATTTATTCATCTTTGTGATAGCTGTGGATAGATCTCTGTAGGGGAAAACTTTACCATCTGTGTTACTTTTTGGGGACCTGACGACTTTGGGAGTCGTCACGGAGGGAGAGCATCTGACTAGATTGATAGTGTAGAGCACGTGGTGTGCGTACGAGCTAGGTGAGAGTAGATTTGGTATCTTGACTCATTGTAGCTGTACTTGATTACATATCTATCTAGTAGTTGCTTTTCGGGGGCTGGAGTAGGTCGTGGGGACGACCGAACCAGGGTATATCTGTGCGTATTCTGTGATTGCTTTTTTATTGCCCTGTCTGTGCCTATAACTGCGTGGGATTGTTCGTGGGTTGCACGAATATTTTTATTAGCCTATTCACCCCCCCTTAGGCTACGATCCAGATCCAACAAGTGGTATCAGAGCCAGTTTACAGGATCTAGTCTAGTTTTTTAGATGACCATGAATATATCTGATTGTGCTTTTGCTGAGGGTCAGTCTATAGCCCGTCCACCTAAGTTTAACGGTATAGACTTTGCATATTGGAAGGCTAGGATGAAAATCTATCTAGTGTCTGTAGATTATGATGTGTGGGACATTGTTGAAAATGGTTATAGTCTACCCACTATTAAAATTGAAGACACTGTTATGATTAAGCCTAAAGACAAGTGGGATTTAGCTGATAAAAAACTTTATACTCTTAATGGTAAAGCTATGAATGCGCTTATATGCTCTCTTGATAAATCTGAGTTTAATCGTATCTCACATTGTCTAACTGTGCAGGAAATCTGGCATACTCTGGAGGTGACACACGAGGGAACATCGCAAGTAAAGGAATCCAGACTTGCGCTGCTGAGCACAGAATACGAGAGCTTCCGCATGTTACCAACAGAATCTGTGAAAGAGATGTTTGCGAGGTTCACGGACATCGTCTACAAATCCAGTTCCCTCGGTAAGCCATACTCTAGCCATGAACAGGTACGAAAGATCTTAAGGGCGCTACCAAGCTCTTTCAGGCCTAAAGTCACCGTTATTCAAGAAGCTAAGGACTTATCAATAATGAAAGTGGAGGACTTGATATGCAACCTAATGTCACACGAGCTTGAGTTGCAGAGTATAGAAGCCAGAGAGAAACCCGAAGAGAAGACCAAAGCTTCCACACCATTAGCTCTTCAAGCTAACGACGACGATCTTGATGAAGAGCAAGCTTTAATGGTCAGAAACTTCAGGAGATACATTCAGACTGATCAAGGAAGAGCTGAGATGGGAAAAAGGTTCATTCGTTCTAATAATTCTAATTTTGGTAGAAATTCCTATGATCAGAAAGCTATTAATAGAAGTGAATGTTTTAATGCAGGAAGAAAGGGCACCACATAAAAGATTGCCCACAACAACACACAGCTCAAGTTGCAAAAGGAAAAACGAAAATGCTGACGTGGGACATGGATATCGAAGCTGAGGAGGAGGATGAGAAACATGAAGCCCACTCCTGCATGGCATTAATGGCCAAACACAATGAGGTAGAATCTCCCACTAAAGCTGAACTTTTAGAAATCTGTAAAGGAATGCAACATAGAATTGATGAACTAGAAGCTGATGTGGATAGTTATAGCAATGATAATTTTGATATGCAACAAACTGAGTATGACATGTCTATAGAAATGAAAAATTTAAAACAAGAGCTTGTTGCATGCAAATCTACCATTACCATGTTAGAAAAAGAGAAAGCTAGCTTGCCTGAAAAAATTGACTGTATTTCATGTCCCTCTTTATTAAAGGATATTAGCATGTATAAACTTGATAAGACAAAGCTTGAAGTTGAAAATGAATTGCTTTCTGAAAAGATTAACATGCTAAATCTTGAACTTAAAGAAAAAATGAGGGATTTTGAAAAGAAAGAAGAGGAAAACAAGCAAGCTTTCATTAGTAAATGCACTTTGCTTGTGAATGAAAACGATATCTTAAAATCCAAAGTCACCACCCTAGAATTGTCATTAAAGAGATTTTCCATTGGAAAACAAAATTTGGACATTATTCTTGGAAATCAAATTTATGGCAATAATAGGCGAGGACTAGGATATGGTCTTAAAAATGTTGAAAAATCAAAATATAGAAAAGTTCACATTGAATCAACAAAGGTTGGAAACTTTCATCCTAAGTGCTTTACATGTGGATGCGTTGGTCATACTTCATATCATTGCAAATATAGGAACAAAAATATTAAGTTCAAACAAATATGGGTTCCTAAATCCTTGATGGCTAACGTGAGTGGACCTTGTTGGATTCCAAGGTCACACACGACACCTCTTTTGTAGGTGGATGGAAATTCGACGAGGAGCGATAAATTGAATGTCTCATTACTCTTTAGCTCCTTAGTCAAACGGCAACGCGAAGGTATATCTTATTCTTTGAACTTAATGAATATCTTCATAGTCTTTTTTGTTGTGTGCATGACTTTTCTTTATTTGTGTGCTAGTAGTTGCATTGTTATGTGTGCATGATTTTTTTTGTTTGTGTGATTGCATCTCATGTTTGCTTTAGTACTTCATGCATTAAAAAAAAAAAACTGAAAAAATGGAAAAAAAATTTGGTGCTTAAATGTGTATCTTTTCTCTTTGATCTATTATTGAAGTATGCACGTATGAATTTCATATGTATGTAGAAATTGGTGTATTATTTCTTTTGCCACATGCACATGTTCATCTTTCTAAATATTCATGGCATGTTCAATGAATGAAAATAACTTGATTTCTACACCACCTACTTCACTTCCACATGTATTATTGTTGCACATTTGGAGATATCGTTTCTGAAGTATGGAATGTGAATGTAGGAGGAAAAGTTAACGGAATATCTAAGGGATATGATATACCTTGCCATGGATAAAAATTGAGCAAAAGAAATTGTTGTTATAAGTATTTAAAAAAAATTTAAAAGAAGATAATTGCTCCGTATGAAAAATGGATACAATCCGTGGCAACGGCATTACCCACGAGTATCCAACATAAGCTTTGTGGGTAAACTTTAGCGTTGGTGTATTTACTCGTCAAGCAATGCCACCCCCACATCTAAGAGTCCTTATAGGCTATGTTTTGGGGTGTGGTACCTTGAACTCATTTTTAATAAGGTGGGAAAAATCAATCCTAGGTGATAGAACGTTATTTGGAAAATGTGGATTGGTTCCGGTTGACTTTCTTAATGAATCTCCCTATGTGCTTCAATTTTAATCATCACACTGTACACGTTGGTGTTGAAGTCTTAGTTGTTTAATTTCATTGGATTTTGACTTGATTATTCTATGAATGTATTCATGCAATTGTTGGTAATGGTAAATAATACTCTCTTTTTGCATGGTATATATTTTTGACTTCGTGCTTCGACCTTTGACGATAACAAAGGGGGAGAAAGAAAAAGAAAGATTTGGTATGTCGGTATTATATGTTGTTGAAGGGGGAGCGCTATGTTGAAGGGGGAGCTTGAGAGAACGAGGAGCATGCTTATATTTTCTATACTTATTGTGCTTGCTTTGTAATGCGTGAATGTCTCATTCCATATCATCCATACACTAAATTGCATTACACACTTCACACACCCATATTCAATGTACAAATCTTTCATTGGTTTGTCATCATCAAAAGGGGGAGATTGTTGGACGCAACGATCTAAGAACTTTAGTTTGATGATGACAAACGGGTGTGAACGTTTTAACGTGTGTGTTGAGTGTTTCAGGGATGGTGAACGTGTAACTAATTCACGGAGAGACTTGGTCAACGTGCAAAGGAGAAAATGGGAGGACCTAGCTTGAGTTGACTCATATCTATTGGTGATAGATTTTTAACCCTATTCTGTATCAAGTACAAACTCCATTCCTATTGCTAATCACCATATCACTAGGATTCCTTATATCCTAATTAATCCTGGCCATTGATCTCTCCTTGTTGCACAAAACCCTACACCCTCTCATATATATATAATCAAAGATCAAAGAAAAAATAGGAGAGCCGCAATATTTAATCACCCAGGTCAGCCGAAATTTGTTTGGGGACGTTCTCCTTTTTGAAGCCAAAAGTCCCAAGAGCCATAGTATCCAAGAGGCTGCCGAATTTTGTGAGGGGCTCTTCTTCATTTTTTTATCATCAAAATTTTTAAAAAGAAGAACCGCACTTCTTTTTGGAGTGATCATCAAATTTTTTATTGAGCTTTTGTTTGCAGCCGCACGTTTGCACACAGGGGTTTGTTTTTTTATTTCTGTTTCAAAAACTTAGAGAGGGCCGAATTCTTAATTGTTAAACCCAAGTACTGCAATCTCTCGGCAGCCGCAAGACCCAATGAAACCCTGAGTCACAACCTTATTCTAAAAACTCTTTGACCAAGAGAAAGCTGCCGCAATTTAGATTGGTTCTCTCCCTGGGAAAAATTCAGAGAGCCGTTCATCCCCTATTTGCAAATCCCCAAGGTAAGCTTCTATTTTAATTAGCAAAAAAAGGGGTTGTACTTGTTTTTTTTCTTTTGATTGTGAAGACACAGACCAAAATCTCATGTACAACTGTGAAGCAAACAATATCAATGCATGGAAGCACAAATAGGCCGAATTTTTCATTGAGAAGCAGGTCGATTTCTCTTAGTGCTTAAAGAAAAATTCCCAAGAGCCTCTGCCATTATTTTTTGGCCAAAAACAAATCTTCCTGTAGCAAACATCCTATGTGCCTCAATGATCTTTTGTTTGCAGTAATTTCTGTTTGCAGCCGAGTTGTGCCAATTTTTTTGGTTTGCAGCCGAGTTCTCTCCATGTGCAAATCTCAAAGCTCTTCCACATCAAAACATAGAGGAATCAAGGGGAGTACTTAAATCAAAAGATTTAACTGCAGATATTTTCATTTTTATTCTTGTGACTGAATTCTGCTAATTGGGTTTCTACAAATATTTCTTGGTAGGTAAACAAACAGGACGATCACATATCCCTGCTGGCGAGACCTTTTTCGTGCTACAACTTGGTGCTTACTTTTTGCACGTCATAAGCAACATTGAAGATTGAGATTTGTGCATGCCAACTTAAGGACCATCATCCAGCGAGGAGTCCAATTGCCGCAACTTGAGTTGCCGAGTCCGAGAGACATCTACTACTTGTCAGATGACATCTGACCCGTGCTAAACGACAGAGACGACACACCATCACTGAGCTATTCTAAACTCTATTTATTCATCTTTGTGATAGTTGTGGATATATCTCTGTAGGGGAAAACTTTACCATCTGTGTTACTTTTTGGGGACCTGACGACTTTGGGAGTCGTCACGGAGGGAGAGCATCTGACTAGATTGATAGTGTAGAGCACGTGGTGTGCGTACGAGCTAGGTGAGAGTAGATTTGGGATCTTGACTCATTGTAGCTGTACTTGATTACATATCTATCTAGTAGTTGCTTTTCGGGGGCTGGAGTAGGTCGTGGGGACGACCGAACCAGAGTATATCTGTGCGTATTCTGTGATTGCTTTTTTATTGCCCTGTCTGTGCCTATAACTGCGTGGGATTGTTCGTGGGTTGCACGAATATTTTTATTAGCCTATTCACCCCCCCCCCCTCTAGGCTACGATCCAGATCCAACAGTATAGATTTATAATAAAAATGATAGCTTTGGTCCAATATCTTGCAAACCAAGCCTAGTGGATTTCGATTATAAATCTAATTCGAATATTTAGGCCTTTCCATCGATCGGAATCCAATCTCTTGCAAACCCTAAGTCGATGAAAATTCCTAGCTACCCATAGTAAATCAATCACAACCTAACCCCTTTAGCAATTCTAGCAACATATGAACCCATTCATCACAAATCTGAAATTAGATCCATAGGGTTCATCCCTATGCCCTATAACAGCGAATCTACTCAAGCATAGCAATAACGATATAGGAACCAATAAAAAACATAGCTTGCATACAAGAAGATATTAAATCAAGGGTTCAAAATAACAAAAACAAAGATACTTAGATCTTATGAAGAAATCCGATCCAAATACAAGCTTTTAGATCCAAGAGGGGGCCTAGGGCATGGCCTAACCTCTGAAATAGTCTCCAAGAAAACAAAAGGAAAACTTCCTCTAATGACGGCTACAAAACTCTTATATAGCCCCCCAAAAACCCCAGCAGATAACCCTAGAAAACCTCTGAAAATCGTGCCCAAAGACAGCTCTGGCCAAAACTTAAGTTCTGGGCCCACAGCCACTCGGGCCGAGTGGGAATATGACTCGGCCGAGTGGAAATTTCAGCACTGCAGCATCAACTTGCAGAAATTCTCCAGATTTCATCTGACCTCCGATTGGCGCGTTCTTGAAGGCATTGGAACCGTCATGAAGTCTAATATCCATAAATATATGAGAAAAATAATATTCCCACTGGAATGATAGCAGATTTCAAAAGAGTGAGAGGCTGTCTGAAAATCTGGGTGCTCATGGCATTCGGCCGAGTGGAAGTATGACTCGGCCGAGTGAGAAGTGTGACTCGGCCGAGTAGGATCTTCTAATGTTCTCCAAAAACTCCAGAGAGTCTGCTTTGAAGTTGGGGTTTATGCACTCTGGCGCTCTGTGTCACTCGGCCGAGTGGGATTCATCACTCGGCCGAGTGGGTCTTCTGCTGTGCTACCCAGAATTCCAGAGAGTTTGCTTTGATTTCCTTTAGAAATTTTGACTCACTCGGGCGAGTGGAGTTCTCTACTCGGCGGAGTGGAATTCACCACTCGGCCAAGTGCATTTTGGCACTCAGGCAGGCAGATGTCGTCGTGTCAATCTTGGTCAGCCAAGTAGGCTGCTTCACTCAGCCGAGTAGGCTGCTTCAATCGGCTGAGTGAACTGCCTTGCTCGGCCGAGTGGCTTGTTTCAGAGCTCATTTCTCCTCCTCCTCGCTTTCTTATCGATTCCTTCGGCATTCTTCTTCTGCTGCTCATCGTCCAGCGCCGTTAGCTCCTTAATATGGCCATGAGCGATGCTCTGGTATGCGTGCAAGTCCCTTAAGCTCATTTTTGCTCCCGATTGCTCCATATTTCCTGAAATCCGACAAAAAACAAGAAATAATGAAAAGTAAATCAATATCATCGAATAATCATGAAAATCTCAATATGAGCAATCGAAATGGCGTGCAAACATGCAGAATAAAGGTGTAAAATATGGACTGATCAAAATCCCCCAGGCTTACTTCTTACTAGTCCTCGAGGAAGATAAGTAGAGAGACGAACTCAGGAAATGAAAACAAATGAAATGAAATGAAAGAAAAAGAGTACGAATTGAAAGGGGTCGTTAGATTATTCTCTCATATCTCAAGCCATAAGCTACACGTCATGATAACTCGGAGAATACGAATCACATGCTATAAAGATTTCATATCTTACTTAAACATGGCACTTCCCAGCTTTTATGAACCACAAAAGGGACTCTCTAATACAATCAATTCATATCCACATCAAGCGTCTCATAGAATTTAATATACAAATGTTGGCGATGCACTTTTCAATCAAGAGTTATAACAGAAGCATATAAGAATCACGCCAAGCATGCAATAGAGAATGTAATAAGAGGCATGTCATTCACATTTTCATATCAATTCATAAGAAATCTCCATAACTAAAGTATTTTGCTAAGTTTCAGCATTATCAAACTTTCCCATTCGTGCACCTCTCTACTCTAATGTCGCACTCACTCATATGGTCAAGTGAATTCCCACCCTCCAAGCTTAGCTTGAGGCATTGTATCTAAAGGAATATGATAGTGGAAAATGTGATTTTTGCCTTGGTTCTTCCAAGTGTTTTGTGGCTCCAATAATGAGATAGAGAAATATCTTTTTCTTTTTCTTTTTGAACTTTTTATTTCTCATTTTTTGGATTTTTGTAGGAGCTATTTGATTTATATTTTTGGTTTTGGCTCCTTTTTGGCTTTATAGACTTTTTTGGACCTAAGTTTTTTCTTTTATAGGGATTTTTGGGAAATAGATGCGATGTAGGTAGCTTTATGAGGTGAACTCAAGTGACATGTAGAGAATAAAAGATATTTGTGGAGAAAGAAATAATGTAACGCTCGGTTCACTCTAAGATGTGCACAAATGGTTCAGTAAGATAATATCTCAACTAAAGCTCATATGTAAGCATGGATATTCTTAATCATCTCAATAAAAAGTGAAGTCAAGCAGTAAAACGTACAATCATATCAAGCATGCAACAGAGGGTGAATAAGACAATAAGCAAGATGCTTCCGATATACAATTGATGCGTGAATCTTGGTGCACTTCCAACAAAAGCATACTAAACACTAATTCATACATTCAGTTTCAATGAATACTATGCAATTACTTAGAGGAGTCATCAAAAGAAATAGATGTGCAAGCACATGTGAATAGCAAGACTATGGAATACTCTAAGTAGCATGGCATGGAATAATAAGCATCGTGATGGTTGTTAAAGCAATAAGAGATATCATCATACGAAATTCATCTAGCGGAAGAAGAGAAAAAGAAAATAAAGAAATAAAAGTAAAAGAGAGGAAAGAAAAGAAAAACAAGCACACATTATGATGCATGAACACACATAAAAGGAAAATAAGATGAAAAAATCACAAAGATGATGCAAAATTTTTGAAAAATTCTAAAAATCCTAAAAGTATAATAAAAGTGCAACTAAATGGCATGGAAATACACTCCCCCAAGCTTAAACTTCACATTGTCCTCAATGTGATCATAAAAGGAAAAATATGAGGACCAACGATAAATATGAGGGAGGTGAATGAAAAATGATAAAATGAATGATATGAAATCCTAATGCAACTGCATGCACATGCAATGATGCATGAGAGCGCATTCCCACATGCTTATACCAAACAATACTATTCAAATGACTTAATTAAAAATGTCTCGGCTTCACTAAGCGAGATCAAGTCAAACGAATAAGAAAGTAATGTTTCACTTGAAAGAAATGCTCGATGGTGTGAGCAAAACGATGTGGCGTATCAAAATATGAAGAGGGAAATTAATATATATAATGGTTTGAGGTGTAAAAGATTTTTGTTGCCGTCACATGAGGTGATATTTATTCAAGCAAATCTATACGGTCCTCTCGTTGTCGAGAGGATTCGTGTTTATTGAAAGCATAAAATTTTACGCTATTGCTACACTACTGGATTGATATCACCTATAGCAAAAGGCGGATCCAGTATCCTTGCCGGTGCAGGAAACTGTTCCAACTGCTCCTTCCGTGGCTCTGCCTGCGCGTGTGTCCACAAACACCAACGAACTCCAGCAATACATCCTCCAGCATTCCTACAAGGACTCTACATGTACCCTGCAGAGAATAGGATGCATCAGTTCGCTGCAAAAAATTCACCTCATAATCAAAGTATCCCAAAGAGGATCGTCTATAGAAATATATGGAATAAATAATGGTGGATGATACTTCCCTGGAAAGAATTCAATATCCTCCAGTGCTGTGATAACTGTCTCCATGGTATCCTCTCTAAGCTGCTTAGGTAAATCTAGATCATAGGTGTGGACCTCGTCGACAGGCTCGTCAAACTGTGACACGTCCAATCATACCTCCAATCCATAATCGTACGTGCACTACAAAAGGTATGACGTGTCAAAAATATCTGAATCAAAGTAAATATCAAATGGAATACATGATTCAGAAATGGGACGTGTAAAAATATCTCCCTGATTGGGAGCAGTAAGCTCTGTGGGATAGTCCTCGACGTCAGTGGAAGGATGAGGTGGTTGTAGGAGCTCCAATGGAGGAGGGTAGTGCTTGGGATTCTCATGAATGGATGTGTCCTCGTCCCGATGCACGACCTCCTTGGCGATAAGTTCTGGCTCCATGTGTAAGGCCTCCTCAAAAGCATATTTTTGTGGTTCTTGCTCTCTCTTCCTAGGAGCTCTCATTCTATCATCTCCTTCTAGGAAAACTTCAATATCAAGGTATAATCTTTATTCACTCTCTTGAATTCTTCATTTTATTTCTTTGAAATCTTCTATATCATCTTCAACTATTTCAGTTTTACTATCAATATGCCCATTAAGAAAGTAGTTGTTGGAAAGAGGAGGAAGATCAATGAATCTTCTCTAAGTGAAAGAGAAATCATTAAACCCTATCTCTTCAAGCCTACTAACTATGATAAGTTTCTCAACATAACCAAAAGACAAATTCTCCATGAGAGATTGTTAAAATTGAGGATGTAGAGAACTATGGAATTGATAGTATCCTGGAAGTCCAAAATTTGTCAAATAAGTTTTCCTCGAATAACATGTATTACTGCTATCCAAGACTTGTTCATTTATTCTATGCAAACATGGACCCCGATCTTGCTAAATCTCGTTTCATCACTAAAGTTCTTGACACCAAACTTGCAATCACTGTCAAATCCTTAGGTCAAGCTTTAGGGATTCCTCATACAAGGAAACTGTTAGATGAGATAGAAATGATCGATGGAAATGTGTTGGATAAAATGTACGTGCCCGGAAAATTTTTCCTCACTAAATTACCATGTAGCGATCTTTACTATCCTAGTAGAATTTTAGCAAATAGTTTATCATACAATACTACCCAAAAGTCTGGCAACCATTCTGTTTTATCTGAAAAGCAAGCTAAGTGTATTTACGTTATACTTGGTAAAATCAAAGTCAATTGGGCCAAAGTTATCATGGACTCAATTCTTCTGTCTGCTGCTAGTTGGTGAAGCTAGCTCCACCTCAAAGAAGAGAAAAGGTAAGAAAATTGATGTTGATGATTCAGATGAAGAAGATGAAGGAAGTGAAGAAGATGATGAAGCACCACAAGATGATGAAGCACCACAATATGATGAAGTTCCATACTATATTGTTGAGCTTCAAGACATGCTCTTGAAGAAAATTGAGAATCTGAAGATTTCTCAAGATAGAGGCGTTGAAGAGCTTAATGCCTCATCTCAAATGATGTGAGAACTACTCCCAAGCGCAGGAGATCGTGCAAGTAATATCCTGGTGAGTCCAGGTATCGAATCCGCGTGACAACTGAACTGCAAAACTACAAACGTCAATCTGTAAAGAATAATAATACGATGAGAACCAACCACCTATCAGGTATAATCAAGAGTATCAAGAGTTTGGAATAAGAAAAGAAAATCTTACGATATTTACGGTGACTTCGGTAGGGATACAAGTATGGGGAGTATGTGTTGGGTTTGATTTCGTTAAGGTGTGTGCAATCAATGATTATCAATACCTTTTCTATAACTCAACGTTTCGTCCGGTCAGGGCACGAGAACGTCGAAAAGTATGGCATTCAAGTATATAAAAGCGTGCCAAATAATTAATCACGTGCAAATAGGGCGAAAAGATATAGAAATCAATGAATACGACACCCTAACTACGTCAACACCAACACATATGAAGTGGATGTGCTACGGTTGTGAGTTCATTAGGAGGTAATAATCGCTGAAATATTATGTCTTTTATATAACTCAACGCTTCACCCGGTCAAGGCGTGAAGATGTCGGAAGATGAATCGATAAAAACTAGTCAAAATAGACGTATACGTATCACTAGCAACATTGATTTCATTAAACGATAAACACAACAATAAGTTCAGATTAGTGAACATGAATTAGCTAGCCTTATCAGGGCCTAGCCATAGGGAACATAAATAATATCGACAATAAGCAATACCCAACAAATACGTTGTAGAAATCAATGTTACGAGCAATTTTGACATGATAATAGGGCTAAAGACATGAAATTTAGCGACTACATACTCCTAATTACATCACAACCATAGCACAAGGAGATTAGCCATGCATGGTGAAAGGAAAATCAATTTTCATAGCCAAATACATCGTTTGAGTAGCCAAATACAATGAAATACACCAAATACGGGGTATAAGTTCAAGAATTTATCACCAAATATCCACTTTAAAACCCAAAACTCCCTGGAAAGTAGAAGAATAGCCTCTGGGATTTTTCACAATTTTCCCCTGGAGAAATACGCACAGTGGCCGCTCCAAAAGTCCCAAAATACGCCAGAATACCCCCCAAAACCCTAGAAATACGCTTATATAATAGCATTGCGGGTTTGGGGGCTTAACGGGTTCGAAACCCGCACCCAATTACATCCAAACCCGTACCCGCAAGCCGCATCAAATGATAGCCGTCGATCTGGGCGGGATTACTTGTCGTGATGCCACGTGTGCGTCAAAATCGTGGGCTCGGATCCGATTTGAATCCGAACCCAGCTTGGATTGATTCACCACCGTCCGATCGATGATCGAACGGACTTCATTTTGCCACGTCGCCCCGCTTCTATTTGCATCGCACCCAGCTCGAACGCTTTGCGCCGTCGGATATCGATCTGACGATTGCTGCTAAGCCACGTCGCCCGGAGATATTCGAATTGATGCGGACCGTCTGATTGAGCGAGGTATCGATGCGATCTCGCCGCGTGGCCATGCGGTTTGCTCGCATCCGCGTTCGCTTCGGAAGTAAAGGAGGCCGTTCGATTTCGATCGAACGGATGGCTGTTGACCACATCGCCCGACTTCTTCTGGATTCGCAGACCGTTGGATGAGGCGGGGAGTCGTTCGATTGTCGCCACGTGGAGCTCAACGTTGCCTCCGCTGCTTCGTTTGATTTCGCGTTTGTGCCGTTGGATTGAGATCCAACGGCTGAAGAATTTCCACGCGCTAATGGTTGCTCGCCGTTCGATCACGCGGGAAGGGACGGATTTATGCCACGTGTCAATCCCTGATTGGGCGGCGACCGTATTTCTCGTATTTTGAGCGTATTTCGCCATTTAATTGGTATTCTGCATTCAAAAATACACAGTAATTAGCACAGTTCTCATAAAAATACAAATAAATAGTCGTTGGAATCGTGAGATCGAGAGCGTGCCATGAAAAATAAAAATGCAGAAATACTCAATAAAATTCATGTTTTGTGCACAAATCAAGTAATTTCTCTAATAAATGATGATATTAAAAATATGAATGTATTAGAGAACAATTAAGCATCATATGAGTACAAAATAGGGCTAAATGGGGAGTTAAATATGCAATATTCACTCCAAATCACACCCCCCCAACTAGCGATTTGCTAGTCTCTAGCAAAAAGAGCGATGAATACGGATGATTAGTAAAATTATAAATTCTATTAATCACTTATGGCATGGCTCAATAATACGTTTTCCAACATGATTTAGACCATCAATATACATAATCCATGCACAAGATTAATCACATGATATTTTCTCTAGTTTAATTTGAATGAATAACATGCAAGCATCGTTTTGCGCAAGCGAAAGTATAACATGTCGTTATGTTCTAGTCTTCTCATTTCCAAGGAATTGGCCTATCAGAACAATCATTCAAAACATGGGTATTGAAGTTGCTCAGTATATTCACCATTTCTTTTCTTTTATTAGTTCCGCGTAACGCGCATCAAGCAACATTTGCGGGAAAAAAATATAACTTGGATCGCTCCATCAAATGAGTGAGGTTCCGGTCAATGGCTCCCAAATCAGACGATAATAGGGCATTATGCCAAAAAGGACCCCTCGGACTGTACTGAAAAACACCCTAGAGGGGGGGGTGAATAGGGTGAGTGGCACAAATATTAAATATATCACAATCATAGAGATAATCAGACACAGATATTTTTTAACGGAGTGGCTCCCTGCCAAACTCCGACCCCAATACCTATGAGGATTTCACTCAATAAACCTGATCACACTTACGGGTAGTGATCTCACCGTACAAATATAGTTCAAGAGTTAAAGCGCAAAGATAGCTTCAGAGTAAAGCTATTCACAATACAATCTCACAACTAAAACAGATTCAAATAGCTTCTATACTGCGGTAAAAAATCAAAGAGATATCACCGTGATAAAGTTTGTGAGATCGTGGTCGCGTGGGCGCAAACGGTTCGCTGATCCGATGTCTGGATTGGAAGATATAGTCTTCGGAAGATGATTGCGCGAATCTGAATTCTGCAGTGCCTGATCTGTAGTAAAACGTTCGAACTGAGTATGATCCTGTGGACTGAGCAATGGAGACTATCATCGTTGCGAAGGGCATAAAGATGTGGTCGCGTGGGCGCAAACGGCTCGTCGATCCGACGTCTGGATCAGGAGATATGAGCGTACGAAGTCGAATGCGCGAATCTGGAATCTGCAGTGATGAATCTGTAGAAAAACGCCCGAACGGTGTATGATCCTGAGAACTGAGCGAAGAAGACTATCACCGTTGCGAATGGCATGAAGATGTGGTCGCGTGAGCGCAAACGGCTCGTCAATCCGACGTCTGGATCAGGAGATATGCGCGTACGAAGTCGGATGCGCGAATCTGAAATCTGCACTTGGAATGGCCACAAATCGCTGGAGGATGTTGCTTCATATCACAGGTCTCTGATGTGAGGATGTCGCTGGAAGATGGACGTATTGAACTCCTTAATGTTTCGCAAGGATCCTGAATTATTTGGAAGAAGCTGCCGCAAAAAGAATCGAGGAAGAACACAAAGCTGTGCGTAACAATTTGACACGAGGTGAAACTTGCGCACGGGTGCGTAACAATTTTCAGAAGGCGCCCAATCAAAAAAAAATTCAGAGAGCAACAAAACTTTTTATAAAGCTTTTTAGTGCATTTGAAAATCTTTGGTGCGTTTCAAAAAATCTTTGGTGTGTTCATTTGAGTAATGCGGCAAGCAACAGGATTTTTTTTGAAATCAAATTTTCCAAGAAACATTTGTTCACGTGTCACCACTTGTTTTAAGAGGATAAGGTTGTTTTTTTTGTTAAATACAAGTATGTGTTATATCTCCAATTCAAAAACAATTTGGCTTGGGGTAATAAATTGCAGAAGAGGATGCACTTAAAAAAAAGAAGACGTTCTCAAAATGCATGGGTGCGTGTGTTCCTCTATCATTCCTTTTTTTTAAAACCCATGATAAGATACGGCTGCCTTTAGATATTTTTGTTTTTGATTAAGATCGAATTAAACGCCCAGAGATGTTTGTTGCTTCTGTTTTCATTTTGAAGGATACGGTAGCTGATAATGATGAGATAAAAGAAAACAAACAACCTCAAAAAAGATAGAATGCAGCAGTGTGTAAATTACGGTGCGTGAATATTTTTGTGCATTCCAAATATTTTTGTGCGTTTCAAAATTTTGTGGTGCGTTTCAAAAATTTGTGTGCGTTTCAAAAATCTTTGTGCGTTCCCCTTTTTGCACAAGTGTCTGCATACAACCTCTCTCTCTTGCAGACGAAATATTTTACATTTTGCTCCCTGAAATCACTTAATGAAAAGTGTTAGTCACACGGCTTGTTTGGCATCATCAAAATAATATCGTATGACCTAGTTAGTAGACTAACTAGGCCAACATGTACTACTCGAGCCAACCAAGTTATTTATTTATTGGCACACTTGTTCAATTCATTCATTTTAAATTTTAGCCAAGTTTTTTTTCTTTCTTTTTTTTCGTAAGTAACTCAACACCCATAAATCGAACATAAACACCAATAACGAAGGCCAAATTTCCTCTTCAACTTGAAGACTATTCTAATAAAGCGTATACTTAAGCTCTTTCATCACATTAGCATGCATGAAATAAATTCAAACTATTTCGAGATATTAATCATGGCAATTGAAAAATTTTCATGAATAGCATATTAACGAGCAATTCCATGAAGAAAAAAATTAATTCCAGCCATAAACAATTTTTTTAGAACTCAATTAACGCCTAATCACCCGCATTTGAGGAATAAAAGGGAGATATAAATGATGAGATTTGGTGGGCCATTCTTTCCTAATGCCATGCTTTTGAAAAAAAAATTCTAAGGTCTCATACACACCCCCCAACTAAAGATGGACACTGTCCTCAATGTCGAAGAGGGTACGAGTTTATTCAAAGCAAGCATCCTAGAAAGCATATAGAAATCTACACTACTGGAAAGAACACACCGTAGTCAAATGGCGGATCACGAATCTTTAATGGTGGAGGAAGTTGTTCAATTTGATCCTTGCGCGCCTCGGCGATTAATCTTCCTCCTTTAGCTAAATTGGACTCCAGCAACACAACTCCAAGCATCTCTATAAGCTGTTTACCAATGTCCTGCAAGAGATGAGTTATGTCAGTCCAAATTATTTTAAGATTCTTCGCCATAAACATATTCCAAATATAGTCATCAAAATAGGTGAAGTAAAATAGAGCATTGTGATGACAACTCCCTGAAAAATGTGCATTACGCTCGGTATGATGCTCAGTCAATGTGGAGAGTGGTAAATGATCTTGGGAAAAAACTGGGGAAGGGAATGGTTCAGGCTCCATAGAAATATTCTTTAAACCAATGTCCCTAGTCATCTCCTCTTACTGTTCATCCAAAATTGCTCGCTCATCCTCTACTTTGCACACACTTCCTGCCATGTCAATGTTTTCATTCGTGACTTCATCGTGACATGGCTCGCTCGGTATACCTGCAATAGAAGATAAACTCACATTAGATTCTGGAAATTGAATTTCAAAAGATTTATTTTCTTCTAAGCAAGTGGAAATCAGCTTAAGATTTTCAATAGATTGCTGAATCTGCCGACTCCGAGCGAGGAATTTCTCTTGGAATTGATGGGACGTGGCCTCATGTGTCTGAATAAGCAGTTGAACTTCCTCTTTCAAGTGTTGCAAAGGTACGTCTACGCTTTGCTCTCCTTGATCAAGGCTTGAAGGCTCTGTTGAATCGCACTCTGAAGTCTCTTTCATGATTTCTTCGTTCTCTTGTAAAGACTCCATGTACTTCCACGCCTCTGTCGGCGTCATGACTCCAAAGAATTCTTGCAGCTGTGGTCGTAGTCCACCTAGGAAGGACTCCATAAGCTCTTTCTTCGTGTACCCATGCTGCGGATATCTCGATATTATGTCTGTGAACCTCCTCCAGGCCTGAAAGAAAGTTTCACAATCAGTCTGAATAAAACTAACAATCTTGAGCTTCTCCATCCTATGTTTGTGTGCATTATCATATTCTGCATCATACAAATTGTTCGTGCAATAGAATTTCATGTATTCCATATACTCCATTTTTTTAAGAGAAAACCAAAAAAATAAAAAAAATCCTAGACTATAAGATGGAAGGATCTCACCGAATGTTCCTCCAAACGAACTGAAATCGTAGATCGCAAGTAATGTTGTCCCCGGCAACGGCGCCAAAAACTTGCCTCATCTCAAATGATGTGAGAACTACTCCCAAGCGCAGGAGATCGTGCAAGTAATATCCTGGTGAGTCCAGGTATCAAATCTGCAGGACAACTGACCTGCAAAACTACGAACGTCAATCTGTAAAGAATAATAATACGATGAGAACCAACCACCTATCAGGTATAATCAAGAGTATCAAGAGTTTGGAATAAGAAAAGAAAATCTTACGATATTTACGGTGACTTCGGTAGGGATACAAGTATGGGGAGTATGTGTTGGGTTTGATTTCGTTAGGGTGTGTGCAATCAATGATTATCAATACCTTTTCTATAACTCAACGTTTTGTCCGGTCAGGGCATGAGAACGTCGAAAAGTATGGTGTTCAAGTATATAAAAGCGTGCCAAAGAATTAATCACGTGCAAATAGGGCGAAAAGATATAGAAATCAATGAATACGACACCCTAACTACGTCAACACCAACACAAATGAAGTGGATGTGTTACGGTTGTGAGTTCATTAGGAGTTAATAATCGCTGAAATATTATGTCTTTTATATAACTCAACGCTTCACCCGGTCAAGGCGTGAAGACGTCGGAAGATGAATCGATAAAAACTAGTCAAAATAGCCGTATACGTATCACTAGCAACATTGATTTCATTAAACAATAAACGCAACAATAAGTTCAGATTAGTGAACATGAATTAGCTAGCCTTATCAGGTCCTAGCCATAGGGAACGTAAATAATATCGATAATAAGCAATACCCAACAAATACGTTGTAGAAATCAATGTTACGAGCAATTTGGACATGATAATAGGGCTAAAGACATGAAATTTAGCGACTACATGCTCCTAATTACATCACAACCATAGCACACGGAGATTAGCCACGCATGGTGCAAGGAAAATCAATTTTCATAGCCAAATACATCGTTTGAGTAGCCAAATACAATGAAATACACCAAATACGGGGTATAAGTTCAAGAATTTATCACCAAATCTCCACTTTAGAACCCAAAACTCCCTGGAAAGTAGAAGAATAGCCTCTGGGATTTTTCACAATTTTCCCCTGGAGAAATACGCACAGTAGCCGCTCCAAAAGTCCCAAAATACGCCAGAATACCCCCCAAAACCCTAGAAATACGCTTATATAATAGCATTGCGGGTTTGGGGGCTTAACGGGTTCGAAACCCGCACCCAATTACATCCAAACCCGTACCCGCAAGCCGCATCAAATGATAGCCGTCGATCTGGGCGGGATTACTTGTCGTGATGCAATGTGTGCGTCAAAATCGTGGGCTCGGATCCGATTTGAATCCGAACCCAGCTTGGATTGATTCACCACCGTCCGATCGATGATCGAACGGACTTCATTTTGCCACGTCGCCCCGCTTCTATTTGCATCGCACCCAGCTCGAACGCTTTGCGCCGTCGGATATCGATCTGACGATTGCTGCTAAGCCACGTCGCCCGGAGATATTCGAATTGATGCGGACCGTCTGATTGAGCGAGGTATCGATGCGATCTCGCCGCGTGGCCATGCGGTTTGCTCGCATCCGCGTTCGCTTCGGAAGTAAAGGAGGCCGTTCGATTTCGATCGAACGGATGGCTGTTGACCACGTCGCCCGACTTCTTCTGGATTCGCAGACCGTTGGATGAGGCGGGGAGTCGTTCGATTGTCGCCACGTGGAGCTCAACGTTGCCTCCGCTGCTTCGTTTGATTTCGCGTTTGTGTCGTTGGATTGGGATCCAACGGCTGAAGAATTTCCACGCGCTAATGGTTGCTCGCCGTTCGATCGCGCGGGAAGGGGCGGATTTACGCCACGTGTCAATCCCTGATTGGGCGGCGACCGTATTTCTCGTATTTTGAGCGTATTTCTCCATTTAATAGGTATTCTGCATTCAAAAATACACAGTAATTAGCACAGATCTCAGAAAAATACAAATAAATAGTTGTTGGAATCGTGAGATCGAGAGCGTGCCATGAAAAATATAAAAATGCAGAAATACTTAATAAAATTCATGTTTTGTGCACAAATCAAGTAATTTCTCTAATAAATGATGATATTAAAAATATGAATGTATTAGAGAACAATTAAGCATCATATGAGTACAAAATAGGGCTAAATGGGGAGTTAAATATGCAATATTCACTCCAAATCACTTAACCAAAAAATAGCAAACTTAAAGGACCTTGTGGCTAGAAGCAATGAGATGATCGAGAAGACACTTGCAATGATCCTTGATGAGATCAAAGAGCTAAAGAAGGAGAAGAAGAATGGTGGTTCTTCTTAAGTAGCTTGGTTTAATTTTAAACAATGCTCTTTTAAACGATGTGCCAGGCCCCGCTTCCCAAGTACGGAAGGCGAGACGCAAAGAGGTCCGCTCAGACTTGAAGCTGTGAAGCTTCAAGTCTGATAAACGTCTGTGTGTTCATCCATTCGCAGATTCTTGCATTGCAATGAAACAATAATAATACTAATAATTGGAAAGCAGGCAATAAATAACCAACATTCAAAACAACATCCAAATTGTTATTCAGAACATCCGGAGATAAGTCATAAAAGTATTACAGAGTTTAAAAGAAGACCCCAAGCATGGCCGAAACTAAAACATAGATAAGGTGCTACGCAACGAAAAACCTAACATCAGTAACTAGTAAAACAAACAGCAACTAAGAAATAGCCTCTAGCTGAGACTAGGATAGATCTCCGGTATCCTCAAACTAGACGTCAGCAAAAAAACAAATAGTAACTAAGAAATAGCCTCTAGCTGAGACTAGGATAGATCTCTGGTATCCTCAAAATGGACGTCAGCAGAAGCCTCAAGCTCGACGTCAGCAAACTGGTGGTCCTCAGCAACAACCTCAGACTCAAAACCTAACATGCGACACTTAAAGAGAAAAGGGCGCATGTCAGCAAAAATCTCCAAAAGGTAAAAAGAGGAGACTTTCGTGCAAGGAAACGTAAGATTAAAAGAATGCAACTAGCAGTTTAAAACATGATGACATGGCATAATATTTTTATGAATGCAGCAATTAAAATGAACATGATAGTTAGCAATGCATGTCACGTCGTAGCAAAAGCTACTAAAAATATTTCACGATTTCACGAAAAGCTTGCATTCACGTCGTGCACAGGGTTTACGCCTTTCAGCTGAAGTTGTTGATCGGGCACACTTCTACGCTGAGTGATCGCTTAACCCTACCCCTCCACGTGTGTCTGAACTGGCGCTCAGCTTCTAGATCACGAGCCAGGAAGTGTTCATTATGGCATAGGGTTGACCTAGCCTCTTGACATGCTATAGGAATCAGAATCCTACTCGTCGCAGCTTATGATTCATTGTAGTGTGTGCTACGCATTCATGGAAAGACAATCAAATGCATGAAATGACAAGTGATATGCAATATTAATAGTATGAAAAGCAGTTATTGAATGCGTACAGTTTATTAGAAAGTAAACGTGACATATGATATGCATGAATATGGCATGGCATGGGTGTTGGATCTAGCTTCATTGTCAAGCTAGATCAAGCATGGGTGTCTAGGCGACTATCATTTCTTCTCCTAGCCTCTTTTACACAAAAACTAAGAATAGCCTAAACATGGCTTAACAATAACCGAGCAAGTTTCACTTGCTAGAAATAACGTCCGCAAGTCTCAGATCAACGGATCGGGGTTTTACCTTAACACGACGCGAAAGCTACACTGACGTCGGGTAGCGACGTCAGGGGTTGGATTCCAGCAGCGAGCAAAGTACGGTGTGCGCTTACGACGAAGATGGCCGTGGGAAGCGACTAGGAGGAGATGAACGGCAGGGGGACTCGTGGCTAAGGCTGCGCGGCCTAGGGGAGGCACGGTAACGGCAGTTCTAGGGGGCTTGCGGCTGGCTGCAAATGGGTGGCCGGCAGTTTTGTGGGGTAAAGGGGAGGTCGCGGCAGTTGTTGGGTGGAGGCCAGACTACAGGGGGGTTCAGCCTGGGAGAAGCCGTCGAGATGGGGGGGCGGCTGTCGGTTGCCGGTAAGGGGAGACCGGCGGTGCGGGTGAAGGAACAGGGAGGCTGGCGGTTTTTGGTGGAGGAGGGCGGCAGTTTTGGGGGGTGCGCCAGGCTGTCGTGGAGGATGAGTGGCTGGCAGGATGGGTGGCCGGTGATGGCTATCACGGGGAGGCAGCGAGCTGTCCAGGGCAAGGGGAGAGCATGAGTTATGTTGATGGCAGCTGGGTTTGGTGAGAGAAAACCTAGGCTAGCTGCTAAAGTTTTAATGAGGAAAGGGTTGCTAAATAGGGGTAGAAAAGGGGTGCACTTAGAGGTTGATTGGAGAAAGAGTGTGAGAGGGGGAGGGTACAACTAGTGTGGACAAATAGCTTAGGAAGATATTAACATGATACAGAAGATTCCTATGGGATCAGATATGATTTTTAATTTTTAATTAGGGATAAGTTTAGAGCTAATTATAGATTAAAAATGATTAAGATGAAAGGCCAGTGTAACGGGGTCCGATAAATACAAGAAAAATATCAGGACGACCATGTCGACGAGAGGATCGAGACTATGATGATCGGTCATGTGCTAGGTTCACGAAAAACGATACTAAAAATAAAAGGTCAAACGTCGAAGTCTAAAAGTTCGGACACCCCTTCATTCAAAGCTGATTTGCGGAAGAATGACACGTGAAATGACGTTCATAAAAAATTCCACAAATAACTACTCTCTCTGAGGGTCACAGCGAAATATAACTTCGCATGTTTGGGATACAAGGGGAGGTCACAATAAATACGCGTACAGAAAAGAAAGTACGCGCTGAAAAACACACAATCGAAAAGCTACCGTGACATCCTACCCACCTTATGAATGATTCCACCTTCGGAATCTACATCAACTACTGCTTAGGAAATAAATGCGGGAAGCTCTCTCTCATTTCTTCCTCGCGCTCCCAAGTGGACTCTCCAGATGATCCGTGATGCCACATCACTCTCACCAGGTCGATTACCGCGTTCCTCAACTGCTTCTGTCGATGGTCCAATATCTCTTCTGGTTGCTGCTCATAGGTAAGGTCTGGGCAGACCATGATCTCCGAGAAATCCACAGTATGAGATGGATCACTGACATATAGACGTAACTGAGATACGTGAAACACGTCGTGAACTCCCTTCAGTGATGGTGGCAACACCAAGCAGTAAGCCATTTCTCCAACTCGCTCTAGGACGTCAAAGAGTCCAGTATACCTCGGACTGAACTTGCCTCTCTTCCCAAATCGAATAACTCCTCGATTCAGAGAGATCTTGAGGAATACATGATCTCCAGGATGAAACTCCAACAGTCACCGTTTAGCATCCGCCCAATACTTGAAATGGTCTTGAGCAATCCTCAGCTTCTCCCTGATGTTCCTCACAACATCCACCGCCTCAACAATCATCTCTGGCCCTAACAGCTCACTGCCACCAATGTCATCCCAGCTAAGTGGCGATCGACATTTCTTCCCATAAAGCACGGTAAATGGCGCCATGCCAATGCTCGCCTGGTAGCTGTTATTATAGGAGAACTCCACATGATGAAGATGATCCTCCCATGATCCCTTGAAATCCAACATGCATGCTCTCAGCATGTCCTCCAGAATCTGAATCGTCTTCTCGGACTGGCCATCTGTCTGCGGGTGGTACTCGGTACTGAAACTCAAAATCGTACCCAGACTCTTCTACAGACTCTGCCAAAACTGAGATATGAATCTCGTGTCTCTATCCGACACGATACTCACGGGGACTCCGTGAACTCACACGATCTCCTGCACGATTCACGATACATCACTATCTATAATAGGGAAAGGAAATAAAAATGGAGAGTAAAAGAATTTACCTCCTTGTATCTCCTTGCTAGCGTTTCCGTCGACTATCCCACTCAGAAAGGGATGAAGTGCATAGATTTGGTCATTCGATCGCGTCATTGTGCTTCGGACTCTGAGGCAGTCCAGTCACGAAATCCATAGTGATGTGTTGCCACTTCCACTCTGGAATCGGAAGTGGCTGTAGCAACCTAGCCGTACGATGATGCTCTGCCTTAACCTGTTGGCATACTAAACACTTGGCAACGATTCGTGCCACACTCCCCTTCATGCCATGCCACCAGTAGTTCAGGGGAAGGTCCTTGTACATCTTGGTGCCTCCAGGATGCACAGGATACGACAAACTATGTGCCTCAACAAGCAGCTCTTCTCTAACATCTCCAGCTGGCACACAAACTCTGGCTCCAAACCTCAGTGAGCCATCCTCATGAATCAGAAAGTCAGTCCGCAGACTGGCTTCCACCTGCTCATGGCCTGACCTGCCTTGATCTGATCCATAATCGTCGACTGTATCTGCATACACATCAGCGATGAAACCTCTCCAGGAAGCACAATCTCAATGCTTAACTCACAGAACTCCTGATGTAACCTCCGCTGTGAAGTCAACATCATAACTGCTGGAATTCTGTTTAGGGCATCAGGAACCACATTCACCTTACCAGGGTGATACAACAAGTCGATCTCGTAATCCTCCATGAGCTCCAATCATCGACGCTGTCGCATGTTAAGCTCCTTCTGCGTAAAGACGTATTTCAAGCTTTTGTGATCAGTGAAAATCTTCACTTTCTCACCCAGCAAGAAATGTCTCCAGATCTTGAGTGCGAATATGACTGCAGCCAACTTTAAATCGTGCGTCGGGTAGTTATTCTCGTGAACCTTGAGCTGTCGAGAAGCGTACACGACCACGTGTCCATGCTAATGCAAAACACAACCGAGACCCTTGCCAGATGCATCGCAAAAGACCTCGAAACTACCACTTCGATCTGGCACAGCTAGAACAGGTGCTGACGTTAATCTCGCCTTCAGAATAGAAAAGGCCTCCTCACAAGCATCGGACAAAACGAACGGTATATCCTTCCTCGTCAGTCTAGTCATCGGCTCTGCAATATAAGAGAAATCCTTGATGAAGCGTCGATAATATCCTGCTAGCCCAAGAAAAATCCTGATCTCTGATGCTGTTTGCGGAGTCGACCACTCTCTGATAGCCTTGATCTTCTCCAGATCCACGGATATGCCATCTATTGACACCACATGTCCAAGGAATGCAACTCTATCCAACCAGAACTTGCACTTGGAATACTTCGCATACAAACGATGCTTCCTCAAAATCTCCGGAACTGTTCTCAAGTGCTCGGCACGCTCCTCTTCCAAATTAGAATAGACAAAAATGTCATCAATAAAGATAACGACGAACTTATCTAAGAAGTCGTAGAATATCAGGTTCATCATGTTCATGAAAACTGCGGGTGCATTGGTCACACCAAAAGGCATGACCACAAACTCGTAGTGTCCATACTTCGTTCTGAACGCTGTCTTCTGCTCATCATCCTTCTTTACCCTCAGCTGGTGATATCCGCTCCTGAGATCCAGTTTAGAGAATACCCTCGAACCTCCAAGCTGATCGAAAATGTCGTCTATACACGGCAACAGATACTTGTTCTTGATGGTGACGGCATTCAACTCTCTGTAGTCCACACACATACGGCACGAACCGTTCTTCTTCTTCACCAGCAATACAGGTGCTCCCCACGAGGACACACTAGGATGAATATAACCCTTCTGCAAGAGCTCATCCAACTGTCTACGCAGCTCCTCCAACTCTACCAGAGCCATACGATATGGTGCTTTCAAAATGGGCTGCGCTCCCGGAATAAGATCAATCGAGAACTCAAGAGCTCGATCGGGGGGCAGTCCTAACATCTCCTCGGAGAAGACGTCATCGAAGTCTCTCACCACAGCTGGTCTTCTCTCCTCCATATGCATAGCTACTATCTCCACCACTGGCTTGGCCCGAAATCTGACAGGCCCAAGCGAACTACTACCGCTGCTGAACTCGAAGGTCGAATGATGTGGAATCTCAAACACCACCTTCTTTCGTCGGCAGTCGATCGTAGCAAAGAAACCACCCAGCCAATCCATACCAAGAACGGCATCATAATTGGTGATGTCGTGAACGATAAAATCGGCATATAGCTCGTGTCCACAGACAACCAATGGACAAGATCGGCAACCAAGGTGCACTGAGATTACACCATTCCCCGTAATGATATCCCAACTCTTGGAAAGAGGAGAAATCGACAGAGAATGCTTGTCCACAAAACTCCGAGATAAGATGCACATAGTTGTACCAGAGTCGAAGAGACCTCAAGCAGGAAAAGCACAAACAAGGATAACCCCTAACAAACAAGCTAGCAAATCAAAACCTATTCTAGCAAAACAAGATGTAATCTAACTTGCAAAATCAACTAATGAAAAGTAAAGACTAGTCTGAGGATTACCTGTAATAACTCAGTCCTCAGCCTCCGCCTCTACCGTAGTCATCGTGAAAGCTTGCTTCCTTGGCTGAGCTGCCTGCTAGAAAGCCTACTTCTGAGACATAAGAGGAGTTCCACGTCCGGCAGCTACTGGTGCTCTCTGCTGCTGATTAGCACGCGAGCAATCCTTCAAGGTATGCGTAGCGTCACCACAAAATAAGCACTGGCCCAGCAACCTCCTGCACTGCTCCTCCGTATGTCCAGCTTTTCCGCAGTGATAGCACATCTTCTGACTAGGCCCACCTGACGTCTTAAACTGTGCAGACTGATTAGGCTTAACCATAGACCTAACCATAGCTCTGGCCTGCTCCATATGCCTCTTTCCTCCCCTGAAAACTGCACCTTCATCTGATTAGCAATCAACTCCTGCCTCTTCGTAGCTATAAGCAACTTCCGGTACGAGTCCAAGTTTGAAGAAGACATCAAACTCGCAGATCCAAGGAAAGACCCGAAAGGAATCGCTGAGCTCGATCCTCGGGGGTCTGCACCAAATTCGACGCGAAGCGACACAACCTGGTGAACTCCTGGTGGTACTAATCCGCTGTCAGACTCTCTTGCTTCAAGTTGATGAACTGCTGCATCAACTCCCTCCTGGCAGCTCGACGGAAGTACTCCTCGTCAAATCTAGCACTGAATGTAGCCTGAGAGATAGTCCTCAGTAGCATCTCTTCCTCAGCATCCCACCAACTACGTGCATTGTCCTTCAGCTGCTTCTTCACCAACTCGACCCAACCAGCCAAGTCAGTCTTCGAAAGAAGCAGGTTATCCTCAGTGTTCCTCATCCATTCTTCAGCAGTCAAAGGTCCTTCTGATCTAGTGAAGTACGTCGGGCCCAGCTCTCGAAACTGCTTTGCTCCAGGCTCGAAGCGAGGGGCATTCTGAAGCATGCCCTGCTGTACTTGTATCATCTGCTGCATCAGCCTCATCATCTCAGGAATGGTATTGGCTCCATCAGCTCTATCACCATCTCCTGATCCACCACCAGCTCGGGTAATACGTCTTCCAGCCATCTAAGACTAGAAAAACGTTCACATTAGACTCAAATTTTATGGCTCGAATGTTTCGAACGTTTCAATGGATTTTTTCTTATTATCGTTGTTTTGATATTTCGCAGGTGCAACGACCGGCATGGGCCACCACAAAAACCTTTCACGCCCTGCTTCTAAAGTATGGAAGGCGAGACGCGAAGAGGTCTGCTCAGACTTGAAGCTGTGAAGCTTCAAGTCTGATAAGCGTATGTCACGCCCCGCTTCCCAAAGCAATAGAGGCGAGACGTGAGAAGGTCCGCACAGGCGTGGAGCTGTGAAGCCACACGCCTGATAAGCGTCATAAATCATATGCAGGTCCCTGTAAGTGCAAACGGAACAACAATAATAACACAAGGAGAAACGGAAATGAAATCCCCGAATCTCAGCGTCGTCCAACATTAAAAATTAAGTTCAACATCCAGAAAAGCCACCAGGCTAAAGAAAGAGTCTAAAGGCCCAAAACAAGGCCAGCAAGGACAAACATAAACAGAGTATTGGTGCTACGCACCGACAACAAAACAGTCTAAAACGAAGAACACAAGCAGCCTCTATGACTGATCGCCCGTGTCCTCGTACTCCTCAACGAACGCAGACTCTGACTCAGCGTCAGCAAACACCACATCCTCCGCAGCACTCTCAGGCTCGGGATCTAACATGTGTCACCCAAAAGAGTAAAGGGGCACATGTCAGCAAGTCTAAAAGACTTGAGCAATGAAACTGAAAGGAAGGTAAACTAACAACCTAGCAGTTATAGTATGATGCTCAGCATGGCAAGTACAAAATGGAAGTGACAAACAAGGTAGGGTGCAAGTAACAAGTATGGCATGGATGACAAGTTTTACAAGTATAAACACGGACAAGTACAAGTCAAGTAAATCACGTCAAGTAAACACGTTGTGCACAGAGATTCCGCCTGTTGGCTAGAGTGGCTGATCGGGCCAACTCCTAAGCTCAAGTGACCGTTTATCTCTACCCCTCCACGTGTGTCGAGCCAGTGCATTACCCCGAACACGGAATGCTCGCTTCTGGATCACGAGCCAGGAAATGTGCTTAACACGTATATCGAGCCAGGGCATTACCCCGAACACGGAATGCTCGCTTCTGGAACACGAGCCAGGAAGTGTATTTAACAAGTATGGCGTATGGTTATGCCCGCATAACGGGTGCCTAGTCGGTAACACGGAAACACGGACTTGTACAAAGATTTGTAGCGTGTGCTACGATGCAACATTCAATGCATGGATGACATGGCATGGCATGTAGTAAGGCGTACAGGTAAGGAATTTAAACATGGCAGTTTAATATGCATGAACAACAAGTTAAAGGGGTTGGATCTAGCTTCGTTGTCAAGCTAGATCAATTGAGGTGACGGATCTGGTTTCGTTGTCAAACTAGATCAAATAGGCGTCTAGGCAGCTATCATTTCACTGTCTAGTCTCTTTTACGCTACAATAAGCAAATGGCCTAAGGCATGGCCTAAAACCCTAAGTGGCAAGTTTCACTTGCCTAGCACCGAGGATGACGATCACGAAGGTTCGTCCCACGGACGTTAATCTACGGGGAAGTTGCTGCTATGGAGAAACAACCATCAAAACAACATCCATTTTTATTAGGGTTTAACAAAAATCACAAAACGGGTTATGAGAACACTAAAGGATCGAACACTACCGTATTGGAGCGGAAGAACGATACCGAGCAAGCACGACAACGGAAGAACGATCCGGGAAACTAGGGCTCAGATCTGGAAATGGGGAGAGAATCTGGAGAAATGAGATTTTGGGGGTTTTGGGGGTTTTTCGGTGACCTAGAGGAGATGGCCGGCCCTAATGAAGGTGAGGGGAGCTCCGGGGATGAAGGAGGAAGGCTAGGGGAAGATGGATGATGATTTGGGGAAGAAGGAGGCTCAGAAGAAATGAAGGAAGAAAGAAAAATGTTTGGGGGGTTTAAATAGGAAAAGTCGGTGGCTGGGCAAACCCTAGGTTTACGACAGCAGTTAGTCGGTCAAAGAAGAGTTATTGACCGACTAGTTCGAGAACTAGTCGGTCGGTAGACCAACTGTGACCGACTAAAAGCAAACAGTAACTCAGGTCGACAAACTGGTCAATGAATTAGTCGGTTAAAGAACAATGGCTGACCGACTAGTTTGCTACCTAGTCGGTCGAAAGACGTTCTTAGACCGACTAACGATAAACAGTAACTTAGGTGAAATTTATCAAAGGAACTAGTCGGTCTGAGAGCAAGTTCTGACGGACTAGTTTCACATTTAGTCGGTCGGTGGTTGATCTTAGACCGACTAAGAGTAAACAGTAACCCCTGTACAATTGATTCAATGAACTAGTCTGTTTGAGAAGAGTTGCCGACCGACTAGATCTCAATCTAGTCGGTTGGTTCCCCTTCTTGAACCAACTAAAGTGCACAAAAAGTGCCGAATTGAAACGCGAAGCTTCGGGAAGATTTCTATGGCTTCTAGGATCAACATATCTCTAAGATATGAGCGATATGAAGCTCGCCACGAACGACTTACTCCAAAACTCAACGATCTAAGGAAGAAGCTAGTAAATCGCAACGAAACGAACGAAAACGAAAGCTACGGAGACGGAAACCACCCATAAGGAGAAAATCCACCAAAACATATATATATAATATAGATAATCCAAATACATGAAAAACCAGTCGTTACATCCTCTCCAACTTAGAATAAAGTCCGTCCTCGGCCTTTCTAATATATCTAGTCGCTTTAGTAACTACCCCAATCATATCACATTCAATCAGGCAAAGTCATTACAAGTATATTCGCACTAAGTAATCAAACATTAACACTACTAGCATGTATCATCCACGCACATCATACTCTTATACCTATCATAGCCATTCATACTCATACATGTATCTCAATCATATATATATATATATATATATATATATATATATACATCCCCTATATAGCTACTACTTACCTAGCACAAACAATAGTTCAGCTACTCACTTATAGATAATATTAGTCTCATACATGCAATTACAACCATCGCTCTACGCATAGATAGCTACCTATGCATCAAGCAACCATGGGCATATTACTCCCTAATATTTCCTATTTTACCTCCAATGTCAACATATCACTACAAGTAACCACACCACTCAATACTCAAGTATGTTATTATATCTAAGATACATTTACCGCTACTATAATTTCACAATTCTTAGTTACTCCTATACATGCAAATGTTTCTCTATAACTTCACATCGCATACGGCCCTATAATTATACCCCCGACACGCCACACATATTATAGTCACCAAAACTTATAACTAAGCACATACTTACCCGTGCATGGTGCACACCCTCACACGCTAATATTTCATTCCTATATACCAATCACGCCACTGTATACTTAGCACATCCACACACCTGGTTAGCTAGCACACATACGTTCACACAGGCAAGTCCTTAGTAAATAACTATTCCACAAGACCAACACATATATAACTATATACTGGTATAGCGACCCACAATCATGTGTGTAACACGACCAGGAACAAACACTCCTACCCCTATACATGTATCAAACATCGCTATATGCAAACTACAGACATACATAGCAATACTCTTAGAGTATACCCATTCAAGCTTGAGTGAGACCCAAAACATATATCTATGTGTATCTATACTTATACCAATACCACACTCTAATACATTTACATCTACCAACATAACCACATACATACTAAAATATCAATCACTATATTTAGTCAGGTCACACTCACATAATTAAATCACTTTACATACCATAGTAATAGTACAGACCTCAGTACACGTATAACTATAATACCCTTCCTAATATATGCATTCACCGTATAGTCACGCACATGTAACTCATTTATTCACACCATATCCTACTACTTATAATTGGTATACCAATACATCTACACATACATAGTTACGGTGTGCAATAGTCGTGTATACCTCATGGTATACACGCATACGACACCCCGTAAAAGCAAGCAATACCAATCAAAATTATAATCTCATTACCATATGTATATTACCTATAATTCATGCAGCAATCCATAACTACTTACGTCTAAGCACAATACGTATCTACGTACGAGTACATAGGTCATATAATAGGCCTACTCGCTTAACTATACGTACACCTATTATTGCTCCCATCAAACACATAGCTTACCAACACATTATTCAAGCATTATAAGCATCTCCGACTACATACGTCTCATCAAATAATCCAACACTGATTCATATACTCAAACGTTCCTAGAGTGGAATAGCTATCCTCACACATATCTATAAATACCAACACACATACAGATTCATAACATCACGAATAACTCTGAGTAGGTATATATCACACAATAGGCAATCATTTTATACTGCAGGGGAGTACACTCATTCAAGCCCACATACACAACTTAGGTACAAGCACCACGACAGCATCACAAAGGTCCAAGGCCTACTTAACAAATTAGGGTTGACACAGACATAGACGGCACTAAAGCCTAAGCAATAGAGGAAAACCTAGGTCGAAAGCGTGACGAGGGAAGGATCGATAAGCACGAGTTCAGATAGGACGAATACAAGGAGACGGCTTGGTTAGGAACAGCGACCCACTTGTGAAAGCTTAGGTAGAGGAAAGGGAGATGTAGTGATACTTTTATAGGATACAGAAAAGGAAATAGGGTAAATAGCATAAGCTAAAATACGGGGAAATTGAAACTGCTGTACTTCAAATGTTGGAGTCCTCATCTGTATAGACATATTTGGAGATCGATAAAACAAGTTGTTCGAAACGAGTTTAAGTGAAATGTACATAGTAAGAGAAAATGGCGTATTGGCTTATCGAAAGCTATTTTAAAAGGTAAATCATTCACACGGATATTAAGGACGTAGTTTTAGAAAATATTATACGGCAGTGATTTAATAATGTTGGCAAAAGTTTTTGAAATGAAATTAAATTAATTAAAGAATTTTAAACTCGTGTTAAATACTTTCAAAGTCTTTAAGCCAGGAAAAACTTAAATAATCAATATTGAAACTACTTTTAGAGTAACCAGGTTTTGCCAAAAAGAAATCGTTTTACACAAAGCTCTTAACATACGAGCTAACGAGCCTAGTACGGTTATATAAAAATATTTGAAATTCAATTTAGTTTAGAAATTATTCTAAAAGCATGTATGGTGAACGAAAAACTTAGTAGTAGGTTTATCAAAATTCGTAATAAGCTTTAAAACCAAATTATGGAAGGTCCAGATCAGAAAAGGGTTTTGAAATAGTAATTTCACAATAATCTGAAATAGGGGAAGCGATGCGCACAACTTAGGCTTGTTGGAAGCTGAAATCATATGTGACTTGAAAAGTATATCAAAGGAAACGTGATGGGTCAATTGTATGGCATAAATAAGAAAGGGAAAATTATAAATCGAATTGGGCAAAATAAAGGTACGGTTCAGAATAAAATTTATATAAGAACGGACATGGTGTTTTCATGGGTACGGAAGGCATAGGCTGGCAAAATACAATGGGTTAGTATTCCAAATTTCGACAAAATTTTTAGAGATCTTTAAGTCAACGAAGGAGCATGAAGTATAAATATATAAATATTAAAATTTTGAACGAATTTAAACTTAGGAAAAAGGAAGTCGAAAAGATACTTTCAGAAAATTCAAGATTTGCAACGGAGAGGTTTGAAAATATTATACGGCAGTAGCTTAATATAATATTTCGACAAAATTTCGAAATTCAAAGAATGAAATCCGATCAACTATAGTGTGAAAATTTAGGCCCATGCTAAATGCTTCCAAGTTTTAAAACTGAAGAGAAATTCCAAATAAATAACATTTAAAATACTTTTTAGATGGACCCGGATTTGCCAAACAACTGATTTATACAAGATCTTAAAGTACGAGTACAATGAACCGAGGACTGATATAAAAAAATAATTGAAGTTCCATTTACCTTGGAAGATATTCTAAAGTAATCAAAATTGTAGTAAAGTTTAAAAACCAAAATACGAGAAATATTGGTTAGCAAAAGCTACGAGATTAAAAATTTCAACCAATAGACTTCAAAATCTACGAAAGGATTTTAACTCGATCGAATAGGGGGGGAATTAAATATTTAAGAAGGGGGGTAGTCATCAGGAATCGCTTCTACACGAAGCTCCGGGATATAATGCACATTGATGCACCAGAGCCAAGAGGACTCGTGCCAGAAATGTGCAAACCCAAATCACACCTAACAACCAGCCTAGCAATCAAACCCTATTCTAGCAACATAACATATTCAATCAACCAAACATATTCTAACAAACAAGACTGTCAAAGGAAGAAGGCAACTAGACTGAGGGTTACCTGCAATAACCACATCCACAGCCTCAGCCTCAACTACAGTCATCAGGGGAGCCTGCCTCCTCAGCGGAAGAGCCTGCCAAAAAGCCTGCTTATGTGGAACAAGGGCTGCCCCACGTCTAACAGATACGGGTGCTTTTCGTAGTTGAGCTCCGACTGGCGCTTTCCCCAGATGCCTAGCTCTCGGACAGTCCTTTAAGGTATGCGCTGCGGCGCCACAAATCAAGCACTTGCCCAGCTTCCGCCTGCACAGTTCCTTCTTATGACCAATCTTGCCATAATGATGGCACACCTTCCGACTCGGCCCAGCTTCCGGTGCTTGCTGCTGCGGAACTCTATCTGATGCCTTCCGCAGTTGATTTGCATGCCGACAATCCTTCGCCGAATGAGTAGCACCACCACAAACCAAACACTGACCTAGAAAGCTTCTGCACTGCTCCTTGACGTGCCCGGTCTTACCGCAGAAATAGCAAGCCTTTCGAGTAGATCCACCACCAGCTCGGATCTGACGTCGTCTAGCCATCTAGCGCCATAGAAACGGACCAAAATTAGACTCAAAGCTTAATGACTCGGATGTCGAACTTAGTTCATTGGACATTCTAATATTATTATCGTTATTCCGATATTCGCAGTTACAGAAGAGAGACCTACATGGGCCACCAACAAAACCTGTCACGCCCCGCTTCCCAAAGCAATGGAGGCGAGACATGAGAAGGTCCGCACAGGCGTGGAGCTGTGAAACCACACGCCTGATAAGCGTCATAAATCATATGCAGGTCCCTGTAAGTGCAAACGGAACAACAATAATAACACAAAGAGAAACGGAAATGAAATCCCCGAATCTCAGCGTCGTCCAACATTAAAAATTAAGTTCAACATCCAGAAAAGCCACCAGGCTAAAAGAAAGAGTCTAAAGGCCCAGAACAAGGCCAGCAAGGACAAACATAAACAGAGTATTGGTGCTACGCACCGACAACAAAACAGTCTAAAACGAAGAACACAAGCAGCCTCTATGACTGATCGCCCGTGTCCTCGTACTCCTCAACGAACGCAGGCTCTGACTCAGCGTCAGCAAACACCACGTCCTCCGCAGCACTCTCAGGCTCGGGATCTAACATGTGTCACCCAAAAGAGTAAATGGGCATATGTCAGCAAGTCTAAAAGACTTGAGCAAGGAAACTGAAAGGAAGGTAAACTAACAACCTAGCAGTTATAGTATGATGCTCAACATGGCAAGTACAAAATGGAAGTGACAAACAAGGTAGGGTGCAAGTAACAAGTATGGCATGGATGACAAGTTTTACAAGTATAAACACGGACAAGTACAAGTCAAGTAAATCACGTCAAGTAAACACGTCGTGCACAGAGATTCCGTCTGTTGGCTAGAGTGGCCGATCGGGCCAACTCCTAAGCTCAAGTGACCGTTTATCTCTACCCTCCACGTGTGTCAAGCCATGGCATTACCCCGAACACGGAATGCTCGCTTCTGGATCACGAGCCAGGAAATGTGCTTAACACGTATATCGAGCCAGGGCATTACCCCGAACACGGAATGCTCGCTTCTGGAACACGAGCCAGGAAGTGTATTTAACAAGTATGGCGTATGGTTATGCCCGCATAACGGGTGCCTAGTCGGTAACACGGAAACACGAACTTGTACAAGGATTTGTAGCGTGTGCTACGATGCAACATTCAATGCATGGATGACATGGCATGGCATGTAGTAAGGCGTACAGGTAAGGAATTTAAACATGGCAGTTTAATATGCATGAACAACAAGTTAAAGGGGTTGGATCTAGCTTCGTTGTCAAGCTAGATCAATTGAGGTGACGGATCTGGTTTCGTTGTCAAACTAGATCAAATAGGCGTCTAGGCAGCTATCATTTCACTGTCTAGTCTCATTTACGCTACAATAAGCAAATGGCCTAAGGCATGGCCTAAAACCCTAAGTGGCAAGTTTCACTTGCCTAGCACCGAGGATGACGATCACGAAGGTTCGTCCCACGGACGTTAATCTACGGGGAAGTTGCTGTTATGGAGAAACAACCATCAAAACAACATCCATTTTTATTAGGGTTTAACAAAAATCACAAAACGGGTTATGAGAACACAAAAGGATCGAACACTACCGTATTGGAGCGGAAGAACGATACCGAGCAAGCACGGCAACGGAAGAACGATCCGGGAAACTAGGGCTCAGATCTGGAAATGGGGAGAGAATCTGGAGAAATGAGATTTTGGGGGTTTTGGGGGTTTTCCGGCGACCTAGAGGAGATGGCCGGCCCTAATGAAGGTGAGGGGAGCTCCGGGGATGAAGGAGGAAGGCTAGGGGAAGATGGATGATGATTTGGGGAAGAAGGAGGCTCAGAAGAAATGAAGGAAGAAAGAAAAATGTTTGGGGGGTTTAAATAGGAAAAGTCGGCGGCTGGGCAAACCCTAGGTTTACGACAGCAGTTAGTAGGTCAAAGAAGAGTTGTTGACCGACTAGTTTGAGAACTAGTCGGTCGGTAGACCAACTGTGACCGACTAAAAGCAAACAGTAACTCTGGTCGACAAACTGGTCAATGAATTAGTCGGTTAAAGAACAATGGCTGACCGACTAGTTTGCTACCTAGTCGGTCGAAAGACGTTCTTAGACCGACTAACGATAAACAGTAACTTAGGTGAAATTTATCAAAGGAACTAGTCGGTCTGAGAGCAAGTTCTGACCGACTAGTTTCACATTTAGTCGATCGGTGGTTGATCTTAGACCGACTAAGAGTAAGCAGTAACTCATGTACAATTGATTCAATGAACTAGTCGGTTTGAGAAGAGTTGCCGACCGACTAGATCGCAATCTAGTCGGTTGGTTCCCCTTCTTGAACCAACTAAAGTGCACAAAAAGTGCCGAATTGAAGCGCGAAGCTTCGGGAAGATTTCTACGGCTTCTAGGATCAACATATCTCTAAGATATGAGCGATATGAAGCTCGCCACGAACGACTTACTCCAAAACTCAACGATCTAAGGAAGAAGCTAGTAAATCGCAACGAAACGAACGAAAACGAAAGCTACGGAGACGGAAACCACTCATAAGGAGAAAATCCACCAAAACATATATATATAATATAGATAATCCAAATACATGAAAAACCAGTCGTTACATCCTCTCCAACTTAGAATAAAGTCTGTCCTCGGCCTTTCTAACATATCTAGTCGCTCTAGTAACTACCCCAATCATATCACATTCAATCAGGCAAAGTCATTACAAGTGCTTATATTCGCACAATGTGAAACTAGTCAGGTCGACAAACTGGTCAATGAATTAGTCGGTTAAAGAACAATGGCTGACCGACTAGTTTGCTACCTAGTCGGTCGAAAGACATTCTTAGACCGACTAACGATAAACAGTAACTTAGGTGAAATTTATCAAAGGAACTAGTCGGTCTGAGAGCAAGTTCTGACCGACTAGTTTCACATTTAGTCGGTCGGTGGTTGATCTTAGACCGAATAAGAGTAAACAGTAACTCCTGTACAATTGATTCAATGAACTAGTCGGTTTGAGAAGAGTTACCGACCGACTAGATCTCAATCTAGTCGGTTGGTTCCCCTTCTTGAACCAACTAAAGTGCACAAAAAGTGCCGAATTGAAGCGCGAAGCTTCGGGAAGATTTCTACGGCTTCTAGGATCAACATATCTCTAAGATATGAGCGATAGGAAGCTCGCCACGAACGACTTACTCCAAAACTCAACGATCTAAGGAAGAAGCTAGTAAATCGCAACGAAACAAACGAAAACGAAAGCTACGGAGACGGAAACCACTCATAAGGAGAAAATCCACCAAAACATATATATATAATATAGATAATCCAAATACATGAAAAACCAGTCGTTACATCGTCTGTGTGTTCATCCATTCGCAGATTCTTGCATTGCAATGAAACAACAACAATAATAATAATTTGAAAGCATGCAATAAATAACCAACATTCAAAACAACCTAAATCGTTATTCAAAACATCCAGATATAAGTCATAAAAGTACTACAGAGTCTGAAAGAAGGCCCCAAGCATGGCCGAAACTAAAACAGAGATAAGGTTCTACGCACCGAAAAACCTAACATCAACAACTAGGAAAACAAACAGCAACTAAAAAATAGCCTCCAGCTGAGACTTGGATAGATCTCTGGTATCCTCAAACTGGACGTCAGCAGAAGCCTCAAGCTAGACGTCAGCAAACTGGTCGTCCTCAGCAGCAACCTCAGACTCAAAACCTAACATGTGACACCCAAAGAGAAAAGGGTGCATGTCAGCAAAAATCTGCAAAAGGTAAAAAGAGGATACTTTTGTGCAAGGAAACGTAAGATTAAAGGAATGCAACTAGCAGTTTAAAACATGATGACATGGCATAATATTTTATGAATGCAGCAATTAAAATGAACATGATATTTAGCAATGCATGTCACGTCGTAGCAAAAGCTACTAAAAAATATTTCATGATTTCACGAAAAGCTTGCATTCACGTCGTGCACAGGATTTACGCCTTTTAGCTGAAGTTGTTGATCGGGCACACTTCTACGCTGGGTGATCGCTTAACCCTACCCCTCCATATGTGTATGAACTGGCGCTCAGCTTCTAGATCACGAGCCAGGAAGTGTTCATTATGGCATAGGGTTGACCTAGCCTCTTTACATGCTATAGGAGTCAGAATCCTACTCGTCGCAGCTTATGATTCATTGTAGCGTGTGCTACGCATTCATGGTAAGACAATCAAATGCATGAAATGACATGTGATATGCAACATTAATAGTATGAAAAGCAGTTATTGAATGCGTACAGTTTATCAGAAAGTAAACGTGACATATGATATGCATGAACATGGCATGTCATGGGTGTCGGATCTAGCTTCGTTGTCAAGCTAGATCAAGCATGGGTGTCTAGGCGACTATCATTTCATCTCCTAGCCTCTTTTACACAAAAACTCAGAATAGCCTAAACATGGCTTAACAATAACCGAGCAAGTTTCACTTCCTGAAATAACGTCCGTAGTCTCAGATCAATGGGTCCAGAAACTTCCTATCTGCTCAAACCAATATACCAACCTACAGTCCCATATTATTAACTTCAATTAGTTATTTAATCAAAGCAAGGAAAATTGCGTTTTTTAATCTTGTTAAACATGCGTGGGTGTGGGTTCATATGGATCGGAGTTTTACCTTAACACGACGCGAAAGGTACACTGACGTCAGGTAGCGACATCAGGGGTTGGATTCCGACAGCGAGCAAAGTATGGTGTGCACTTGCAACGAAGATGGCCACGGGACAGCGACTAGGAGGAGATGAACAGCAGGGGGACTCGCGGCTAAGGATGCGCGGCCTAGGGGAGGCACGACGACGGCAGTTCTAGGGGGCTTGCGGCTGGCTGCAAATGGGTGGCCGACAGTTTTGTGGGGTGAAGGGGAGGTTGTGGCAGTTGTAGGGTGGAGGCCGGACTGCGGGGGGGTTCAGCCTGGGAGAAGCCGTCGAGATGGGGGCGCGGCTCTCGGTTGCCGGAAAGGGGAGGCCGGCTGTACGGGTGAAGGAACAGGGAGGCCGGCGGTTTTTAGTGGAGGAGGGCGGCAGTTTTGGGGGGTGCGTCGGGCTGTCGTGGAGGATGGATGGCCGGTGATGGCTATCAATGGGAGGCCACGAGCTGTCGAGGGCAAGGGGAGAGCGTGAGTTATGTTGATGGCGGCTGGGTTTGGTGAGAGAAAACCCTAGGCTAGCTGCTAACATTTTAATGAGGAAAGGGTTGCTAAATAGGGGTAGAAAAGGGGTGCACTTAGGGGTTGATTGGAGAGAGTGTGTGAGAGGGGAGGGTACAACTAGTGTGGACAATAGCTTAGGAAGATATTAACATGATGCGCAAGATTTCTATGGGATCAGATTTGATTTTTAATTAGGGATTTGAATTAGGGATAAGTCTTGGGCTAATTATAGATTAAAAGTGATTAGGGTGAAAGGTCAGTCTAACTGTGTCCGATAAATACAAGAAAAATATCGGTACGACCGTGTCGATGAGAGGATTGAGACTACGATGATCGATCACATGCTAGGTTCACGGAAAACGATACTAAAAATAAAAGGTCAAACATCGAAGTCTAAAAGTTAGGACACCCCTTCATTCAAAACTGATGTAAGGAAGAATGACACATGAAATGACGTTCATAAAAAATTCCACAAATAAATACTCTCTCTAAGGGTTACTACGATATATAACTTCGCGCGTTTGGGATACAAGGGGAGGTCACAAAAAATACGCGTACGGAAAAGAAAGTACGCGCTGAAAAACACAGGATCGAAACGCGACCGTGACACGAGGACTTGGTTTTGTAATAGTTTTACTATGGTGTAATGGATTCAGACTTGTGGTATCAACTCTAGTAGTTGATGCAATGCTTATGATTATCCTATGGCATGTTTTAATCCTTGATATGTCTCTTATAAAATTTTCATGTCATAATATATATCTTGAACTAGTAACTCTTTTTGCAGATATATTTGGTTGAATTTTTTTCCTACACATGATAAAATGCTTGGATTGATTGTTGAATTTGCTTGATCGTTAATTATATTCAACATATTGTGATATTATCATAATTGTCATTCTTTTTTATTAATGACATGGGGGAGAAAATTGGTAAATATAAAACATGAAAATGAATAATTGATATTGCTAACCGATTTTGATGCAGGGGGAATATGAGGATATCGTACATAATCTAAGCAGGGCGAGTAAGTTATCTTATGTGTTCTTTTATTATGCTATTATTCATTTTATTTTTTTTCCATTGGGTGTCATCATCAAAAAGGGGGAGAGTGATTGGAAATCGAAACCCACCCCTAAGTAGTTTTGATGATGAGCACACTAAATGATGTTAGTGTACTAATAACACTTGCAGGTTGTGCGATCAATAAAATAAGTTTTACGCATACTCCGAAAAAGCTCAACCACACTCAAAAGATGAAGACAATTTGATATCTCAACGCCAAGCACAAGTGAAGCTCAAAGATGAAGCTCATGGAGGTGCTTAAGCTTAATCAAAGACGAGCTCAAACTCAAAGTGAAGCTCGCATCTACATCAATATCTGATTGGCTTCAGAAGTCTTCATTTAAGTCTAAATGTGTGAGTTGGTCTTTTAGGAATATGTTAAAGCCAAGTTTTATTGCACATACACAAAATGTTTTCGAAAAAAAAGTTTTTAAAACTCGTCTTAAAACTCATTGAGAGCATAGCTATGTGATTTCACTTCGAGCCAATCTCCAAACACCCAGGAGTTGATTACTCATCCTTTAGCTGAGTTTCAATGATGCTCTGGGAGTCGACTACCAAAGGAGGGAGTCGACTACCAGTTGTGAGTAGAATTTTCAATGAAAACTCACTGGGAGTCGACTACCTCCCTTGAGAGTCGACTATCAGCTGCGTTTTTGACTTCCTGATTTCGCTCCCTCAATTCTCTCATCTCTTTGATTGTTGGGCTGAAGTCAAATGTTTTTGAATTTCGAATTCATTCTTGAAACTATATAAATAGAGCCTCTTGATAACATTTCAATATACCAATTCTCTGTTATCTTTTGAGCTAAAGATATACTCTTGAAATTCTCAATCGCTCGCATCGTCGTAGCCAAATTCTGGTTCTAATTTTCTGATCTCACTTTTTATCTGAAATTCTTTTGAGATCTATTTATTTTTTGGCTATTGAAAATCGTTTTTCAAAATCCTTACTTTTGATTTAATGTTCTTTAAAGGATTTTTTTTGAAAACAAAAGCATCTAGATCACAACGAATTAAATTATATTCTTTGTGTGATCTAATATCTTATAAAATTCTTTTAAGCCACATAAGAACATTTGCAATATTATCTTGGCTATAGAATTTTGTTGGGTGTAAACCAATCTCCATCAATATTGTGGTGAATTGGATCATCTTTTTATTTGGATTCCCTTTGTAATAAGGGTTATGGAAAATCCTAGTCAAGACTATGTGGTTGGAAATCTTGTTAGGGATACTATGTCACTGGAAATCCTAACGAGTGAAGTTAAGTGATTGTATTGCTAAGGTAATAGTGGATTGAATCTCGTACCGAATTGGTCGATGACTGGACATACCCAGATTGCGGGGAACCAGGATAAAAATCTCTTGTCTCTGCATGCTTTCTGTGTTTGCGCTTATTTATTGTTCAAGCGATACATTCCTTGTTAATATATTATCTTTGTAATTCTTTATTAATATATTGCAAAGTTCATCTTTTTATTTCCGCTGTATAAATATCTCTCTGATTGTAATCATTGTATTTAATCACTTTATTTGTTTAAGATTATCTTATTGATTAAGAACCAAGCGTAGATCACTCCATTTGGTTTCTTAGTCAACATTGGAAGGGAATTATTGTGTTATAATTATTAAAGGAAAAAATTTTATAATTCATACAACACTATTCAACCCCCCTTCTAGTGTTGTTTGCCATCCACAGGATCCAACAAAGACTTGTACGTCTTCTACAACATGCAGTCTACTGAGACTTTTTCACCGCACACTTTAGGCATGAGGTGATACTAAAAAGAGCTGAGTCGTACTCAGCTATGGACTTAAAGTCATGCAGTCTCAGGTTCTCCCACTCATAACGTACCCTTGGGAGTATAACATATTTCTGATGTTTATATTTGGCCTCGAGGGCAGTCAACAGCACCAGTGGATCCTCGACCGTAAGGTATTCAGCCTTTATGGTCTTATCCACATGGCGATGAATATAAATGATGGCTTAAATTTATGTCGCATTTCCATTTTTTGTAACTATAGAAACAAGGGATTTAGCTCGCATGTGAAATTTAACATCAAGCTGCGGGCTCAAATAATTTCTTCCTAATGCATCTAGCACTTCGAAATCAACGCTTGCGATTTTGCCATTTTATCTAGAAAAGCATAATTTTTACATGAATTACTAATACTTAAAAACATTTTCATGCATGCAGAGGAAATGGATAAGCTAATTGCGTGGATCGGCCAGTCCCACAAAAATAATAATGTCCCAAAGTCCATATTGCAGTCCATTTTACACAAATGAAAGCAAAAAATTACAACTTTGGAAACCTCTGGGTCCCATTTAAAAATCTTCAGCTTCAACAGTGGCCTCTGCCTCCATGGAAAGTAGTCATCAGTCTTGGGCAATACATATGTTTTCTCACTACAATTTCTTTCAAAAGAAAAAGAAAAGTGCATGAAAAGTAAAATGTGGGACTAAATAGCCGATCCAAAACCACAATTGTCCATCCATGCAAAATTTTGTGTTCATTAAACATGTTCCTAACACATCACAGGCATCACAAATTCAGAATATGATAAACACATCAATTTTAATACTTAATAATTATTCAGACCACGGGGCGATGCCATACACCGTTAGTTTAGGTAACTAACGGCAGAGCGATCGCATGATATTTATAACTATTAAGTTAATGCCGCACAACATAGCATAAGTTTATCCCAGAAAATGTGGCAGAAAATGTGATGTGATGCATATAAATATGATCCTAAATGGATATCATATATTAAAATATGCAATAAATTGGTTGTGCAATCGGGGCTTATTCAAATAAATTTGAATGGTGCCCAATTATATTATTTATTGAAAAAAGAAGTAAATTTTTCTTTTTATACCCCCAAAAGATCCCCATATATCCCCAATTTCCCACATAAAGTCCCCATTAAATCCCCCTATTTATCCATATTTTTCTTCATTATTTTTAATGGCACATAAGTTTCCCACTTAACCTCCTTTTTTCATTCATTCTTTTTTCTTTTTGCTGAATAAAAATAATAAAATAGGCATGCGGGCCTAAGTCCCTCAATGTGGGCTGCAGGCTTCAGGCCCGCAGCCTGTCTCTTTTTTTAAAGAGGTGCGGACCCGGAAGCCCGCAGCATGCACTGCCAGCTTCAGGCCCGTAGCCACCTTCTTTTTTTGGTTAACTTGTGGGTAGATGCCCACAAAAGCGCTGTGGGCTTCGACCCACAGCTTAAAATTTCCTTTTTTGTTGGGCTTGGGCTGAAAAGCCCAAGCAATTTTTTGCATTGGGGGAGGTGTGTAGGGTTCCCCCCCAACAAAGATCTGGGGGCCGCCGAGGGAGTGCCGCAACCGCCCCCTACGGTGGGGGGCTATGCAGCCCCCCCCCCCCCCCCCCCCCCCACGGCGGGGGGAGGGGCGGGGGGAGGGGCGGGGGGGGCTGTTCGTCGCTGTATGGATCGGCGTCCTTCCTCCGCGGGGGAGGGGGGATCGCGCGGCAGCGCGCCGTGTAGGGCTGCCCACGGCGGCCGGCGGCGATTCTACCGGTAGCGCTGTGGGGGAAACTGTATAATTATAATATATATATATATGGATTAATATAGAGCAAGTGGCACCTGATCCATTGGATTAAGTGCAAGACACAAAAAGCTGGGGTCCCACGAGTACAAGCCCATGTGGGAGCTTGTACTTCACACCTTTTTTGCGTCTAAGCACCTGATCCAATTGATCAGGTGTGTGTGTGTGTGTGTGTGTGTGTGTGTGTGTGTGTGTGTGTGTGTGTGTGTGTGTGTGTGTGTGTGTGTGTGTGTGTGTGTAATAATAATGGCTATCATACGCCATATGAGATAGGCTCTCATACGCCCTCTCACATAAAGTAACCAAGTACAAGCCCACATAGGCTTGTACTTGGTTGTACTTGGTTACTTTATGTGAGAGGGCGTATGAGAGCCTATCTCATATGGCGTATGATAGCCATTATTCTCATATATACATATATATATATGTGTGTATGTATGTATGTATATATATATATATATATATATATATATATATATATATATATATATATATATATATGTATGTATATATATGTATGTATGTATATATATGTATGTATATGTATGTATGTATGTATGTATGTATGTATGTATGTATGTATGTATGTATGTATGTATGTATGTATGTATGTATATATATATATATGAGAAAAAGGGATATGAGCATTCGGTGTAGGAAATTTCCTACACCGTCCTCCTAAAACTTCAATTTCCAATCTTTTTTTCAATAATCACCACCGTTCATCTTGATGTACTTATCATGGATGATGAACATACCAAAAATCAAGTGAATCCAACGCTATTTTACCCTCGATCCGATTGTATATATATATTGATGGAAGAACCCTAAAATCAAGTGAATCCACCGTTCATCTTGATATGCGTATTTATATTTTTTTTGTAAAGTTAGCGTGAGATTTTATTGATAATATACAGAATACAACCGCCCTCGTGTGGGTGGGTTATCCCAGTAGAGGGAGGATAGGGCACAGGCGCCGTCACTCCCAACTATGAGAACCCCCAACCACACAAGAGGCCAAAATATACAGCTGAATTGATCTGTAAAGCCCTAGCCATTATCTATGAAACCCCAGTTCTCAAATGCTTCAGTTTCCTCAGATGTAGTTGGATCTTGGTTATGCAAGGAGAATCTGATGTCAGCTGCAATCTCTTCAAAAAGCAAGGTCTTACATCTCTTTTCATTGTCAAACACCCTTCTATTCCTCTCTCTCCAAATATGCCATACCATAGAAGCCATGCAAGTTTTAGCTAGCAAGCTCAAGCAACCCTTCCCACCAAATTTAGCAAGGATTAATTTCCCCACCTCCGGTAAAGTAGTAGGGCTTGGAAATGGCAAATTCAACTTCAGCATAGATCTGCGCATGATATAACTAGTGTAAGAGCAATCGAAGAATAAGTGGTTGCCATCATCATCTTTGTTATCGTCACATAATTCACAATTGGTGGAAGATTGAATCCCCCAACTGCGCAATTTGTCTCTAGTCAACAGTTTACCTTTCAGCGCTCTCAGAAGGGTTAGCGACATCTTTGGGATGTAGTTGGGGTACCAGATAAGCTTGTGTAGTGGAAAAGATTGCGATCTTATGCGAACTCCCTCCCAAGCTTGCTTAAAGCTAAATGTCTCATTGGGAATCCATTTCCAACCATCAACTCCAGGCCGAAGGGAGATATGTTACAGCAGTGGCCGGACCGAATCCAAGCTAGGATCGTCGCTCCAACCTCGCGGTCCCCAATAGTCAGAAACCCGTCGGGATTCAGGTCCCTCAGGCACCGGAAATTGGTCTTTGAGTGGGCCGCCATCGAGCCAAAAATCAAGCCAAAATAACGTCGAGCGGCCGTCGTGCACTGATCGCCTGATTAGTTTCTGCGACACAGTGCGGCACTTGAGGAGCCTCTTCCAGGAACCCGATTGCAAGGGATAGCTTTTGGCAGCAAAGAAATGCCCAGGTCCATCATATTTCGCACGCATAAACTTTGCCCACATGTAATCCAATGTCAAATACCTCCAGGTAAGCCGCAGACCTGATGCAATGTTGAGATCCTCTAACAGTCTAATTCCCACTCCTCCCTCTGACTTTGGCTTGCATATATCTTCCCAGGCCCATGATTTAGAGCTTCCAAAAATGAAACGCCTACAAGCCGCCGTGATAGATCTTAGAACGCTCTTAGGGATGTGGAACACTTGCATCCAGAATGCTACCATGCCATAGATAACAGACCTGACTAGCTCAATTCTCCCAGCAGTAGATAGGACGGAAGAGGACCAGCCACTTATCCTTTTCTTGCATTTATCCAATAATTTCCTATAGTTCATAGCTGTTGGGTACTTCCGCGAGAGAGGTAACCCCAAGTAGGTAGTGATGGATGAGGAAATTTTAATACCCAACAAATCAGCAAGATTTTCCATATTCTTCGCTCCCTTACTAAACATTCCCACACTCTTCTCCCAATTGACCTGAAGTCCAGTAAACTTCGTGAACTCTTGCAGTAAGGATTTGATGCCTAGGAAGGAGGAAATATTTGCGCGACAGAAAACAAGCAGGTCATCTGCGAACAAGAGGTAAGAGATTGATCCAGCCCTTTTCATGGGCTGTATTTTGCCCGCGGTGATAGCTTTGTCAATAAGAATTGAAAATGTTTCCATAATAAGAACAAATAGGTACGGTGATAGAGGGTCACCCTAGCGAAGACCGCTGTTGCTTCCAAAATAACCACACGGAGTACCATTGACTATAACTGAGAAAGTTGGCGTTGTAATGCATTCTTTAATCCATGAAATGAAAGTGTCAGGGAATCCAAGCTGCTTCATGAAAAAGAAAATAAAATCTCGGTTAACACAGTCAAACGCCTTCCTTAGATCCAATTTTAGACAAGCTCTTCCCCCCCATTGGATTATTGAAGTCCTTGATCTGCTCATGGGCAATTAGAGTGCAGTCTAAAAGAAGTCTACCCTTCAGAAAAGCCGCCTGATTTGGAGATATTAGTTTATGCACCACCATCTTAATCCTGTTACAAATAATCTTGCTGATGAATTTATAGAGGACGTTACAGCAGGCTATATGCCTATAATCAGACAAGCCTGTTGCGTTAGCACTCTTGGGCACAAGGGTGATGAAGGTATGGTTTACTTGTCTTAGGAGGGAGCCCGATCTGAAGAATGATTTGATGGCATTTGTAACATCCTCTCCAACTAGTCCCCAATTCTACTGGAAAAAGAAGCCGTTGTATCCATCGGGGCCTGGCGCCTTATCAGGGCCAATCTGGAAGACTGCATTCTTTATCTCCTCAGAGGAGACTCTTCTGGTAAGCCATGTTGCGGAATCATCAGTCAAGATACGTTTAGGCACAAGATTTGCAAAAGGGTTCAAGTAATTTTTCTGGTTATATAGCTCCTTGAAGAACACTGGCGCATCCTCCTTCAGATTCTCAAAATGTCTGATTTACGATCCATCCACGCCCACCAGGTGATGGAAGTTATTGCGGCAATTTCTAGCTTTCATTGCATTGATAAAATACTTTGTATTCCTGTCGCCGAGGGTTAGCCAATCCTGCCTGCTTTTTTGCCTGTACATGTCCTCCTCCAGTTTCAAAGCCTGAGCCAATTCTTTAATAAGTCCTGATTCATTCTCCTGGAGGGTGATGTCGGTCTGGAGGCTTTGGTTATTTCTGATCTCCTCCAACTTAGCCATGCAGTCTCCCACTACTTTGTCAGCACGCTGATTCATTGCCCAACTTCTTAGATTAATTTTCAGATCCTTCAGCCTTTGCACTACCCGATACATGGGTGTTCCTTCCTTTTCAACCGCCCAAGTTTTAGAGACAAGGTCTTGAAATCCTGTGCAGGTCGACCAATAGTTAAAAAATTTAAACGGCTTAGGTTCAACAGGTACCTGAATGTGCGAGTATACTGCCATGGGGGAGTGATCGCTAGTATATGCATCCAGATAAACAAGATAGGAGGCCGGGAGCATATTAGTCCATTCCACATTCTTGAATACTCTGTCAAGCCTCGCAATGATACGCTCCTTTCCAGTCCTTTGATTACACCAACTGAAGCAATTTCCAGAACTTTTGAGATTCCTGAGCATGCATGAATTGACGCAATCACTGAAATCCCTCACCATACTATCATCAAGATTCATTCCCCCCATCTTGTCCCGAGCATACAGGACACAATTAAAGTCCCCCCCCCCCAACAAGCCATGGGACCCTGCTCGCATTGCCTGAATCATTCTAAAGACATCGCCACAAGTCCTTCCTCTCTCCCATTGTGTTGAAAGCGTACACACCCGTGATGATACAATGAAATCCCCCAACATTGTTGCACGCCACAGATATGTGTTGGCCCGATTTGGATATAGGATCAGGTTTCCAAACGGCAGGATCAAAGCCCATAATTATTCGGCCACCTTTCGCCTCCTCGAAATTGTTGTAGGATACCCAATCTTTGGGAAACGCAAGTTTCGCAGCTTTAGCAGGTCTCAACCAATATCATGGCTGAGGGTTTTAGTTTCTTAATATAAAACTGTAAATCTCTCCTCCGCACCAAATTATTAAGTCCCCTGGTATTCTAATAGAAGATGGTCATTGATCAGTGTGGGGTTTTCTGCCTTGGCCACTCTCCTGCAGCCGCGTACTCTTCATGTAGCCGCGTACTCTTCCTGTAGCTCGTTGATGGAATTGCTTCATTCCTCTTCCTAGCCGGTTTGTTTGATTCAAGCTGATGTACTTGCTCAGCCATTTCAATTTCCCAGTCCGGGTTGTCAGTAGCAATCACCTCAGGCATCCGGTCCAATTCAGACACAGCGCCATCCTCCATTAGAGAAAGGAGGGGTCTGCGAAAATCCCGCAGAGGCTGCTTCTCCGCATTATTTGTAGGAATCAAAACCAGCCCATCATATCCCCCCTCTGTGTCAATTATGGCATTGTCTGCACTCACGTTAAGATCCTCCAGCATCTTATGCTTCTCCAATGGTGGCCCAGCAATCTCCATGTTAGAGCCGATACCCTCATTGATAAGAGTAGTTGGAGAGGAGCCAACAGGCTGATGTCGCACTAACCCAACGGCAGGCCTCATATTCACATCAAACATTACTTCCTTATTTCCCCCAACACAATCCACCCCTGGCTGACCAAAGTTTGCATTCTCAGCAGAATGTTGATTCTCCAAATTAGCATTCTCAAGGGGAGCTGCATGTTGGATGTTTACTAAATTTCCATCACCAATTTCATTCACCATAGCACTCAAATTAGCATTCACTCCAGATCCCGTATCAGTCTCAACAACTTGGAATGAAGGGTGCTCTTTAGCGACAGGGCATTGTATGTCCGAATGGCCAAAACAGACACACTTAGTACATCTCGGGGGGTTCACCTTCAATTTTAGCACCAATCGTAATAGTCGGCCCATCCTCAGTACCCACCAAAATAACTGAGGGTAAAGTCTTGGCCGCATGGATTTCAACAAGGCATCTTGCATATGAGAGTCGTTCTTTCTTAGCGGTAAGTTTATCCAAGCAAATAGGGTTTCCAAAAACCGAAGCAATGCTGTTAAGAATTTCCAGAGTCCACATACCAAGAGGGATCCCATGGAGCTGGATCCAGCATGGAACAGAAGATAGCATATCTCTTTCCAGCTTGAGGGCAGAGCTCCATCGCTGAAGAACTACAAGTCTTCCATCGAACATCCAAGGCCCTCCGTGCAAAATCCTAGCACAGTCGCTTTCATCCTCAAATTTGAAACAGAAAAACCCGTTTTCACGGCTATAAATTTTCAAGCCTTTCTTCACATTCCAAAGTCTTTCAATCCAAGCACACATCTGCCCGTAGAAGGGAATATCGCCCATCACACACACACACACACACACACACACACAGATATATATATATGTGTGTGTGTGTGTGTGTGTGTGTGTGTGTGTGTGTGTGTTAATGGGCCAATGCTGACAGCGCTGGAAATTTTTCCAGCGCTGTCCGCATTTTGGACGAGATAAAAATATTTTTTTTAAAATTTTTTTTTGCAGTAGTTAGATATACATGTTAGGAAGCTCCCCACAAAATTTCAGGTCAATCCGACACCGTTTGAGCCTCCGTTCATCGATTTCAATAACGTTACGCAAATCTGTCCACAGTTTTGCGTAACGTTTTTGAAATCGATGGACGGAGGCTCAAACGGTGTCGGATCGAGCTGAAATTTTGTGGGGAGCTTCCTGACACGTATATCTAACTACTGCAAAAAAGAATTAAAAAAAAATACTTTTATCTCGCCCAAAATGCGGACAGCGCTGGAAAAATTTCCAGCGCTGTCAGCTCTTCTCCATTTTTCACACACACACACACACACACACACACACACATATATATTCTTCGAAAAAAACTCTTCTTCTTCTTCTATTTTCATTATATTGATGGAAGAACCCTAAAATAGGGGTTTTGTGATTTTATTCCTATGATCGATGGTAAAAATCCGTCGTATTAGATTTAGAAAGAATAAAAATCGATTTTCTAGTCCAATCTTGCGAGATCGACGTTAGCATGTATCATGATCATGATAAAAATAAGATTTTTGAAGTAATATCTCTATATCTGTCCTCCAAATCTAGCAATGGTTGATGAAGCCTACGCGTGGAAGATGAAGCCCGTGCCTAATGGATCTACCGCTTTCTCCTCACTTTCGCAACGAACGGATCTTTGAAAAATTTAGAGAATCGTGCTGATAACGTGTTATGGATGCGTATTTCTGGGGGAAGACCACAGACCTTTATTATAGTATAGGGAGAACCATACATTGATGAGATACAATTGATATAATCTTAACTATTTACAACAATTTAGAGGATAAAACTGGGAAAAATGTGGTACATGATATCATTCGGCAATTGAAGGAGTTAAGTATATTATTATGGAAAAACAATGAAAGATATAACGTAATCAATTTTGCCTTAGAAAGGAATCTTTGTTCATGCTCGGCATACTTGTGCCTCCATTTACAGTCCCAATGGCTTGTGATAATTGAGATATTAGGTACAGTCATGTAGATGAACTCAGTCAACAGGCATTAACCCCATTAAATCCATATTAGTAATCCCACCCATTAAATTCATATGACTAATCCCATTAAATCCCGATGACGTGATACGAACTGCACCGTGAATAATATAAAAGTAACAATAGATATCAAGTCCAAATGATGTGACAGAATATGTACAGCGAACAAGGGCCTGTTTCTTTTGCTTGCTTTGCTCCGAAAAAATGATTTTTTGATGCCAAATCAGCAAAGCAAACGAAAAAGTCTCCTGTTCTGTTCCAAACGAAAAACCAAAGCAAAGCAAAATTGTTTTCGTTTGCCTACATGGAGCACAGCAAACTTGATCTGCACAATCCCCACAAATCACGGGGATTACAAAGCAAATTTGTTTGCTTTGGTGGCCCACAACCCCTCCTCTCCACTCACAAGTTGCCAGCGCGCGCAGAGAATTTAAGTTTGGGTTTTTTTAATTTAAGTTTTATTTTTAAAAATATTAGTTTATTAATATTTCTTCTACTTCCAACTTTTCTCATCTAACAATTCTAACCCTAAGAAACACATTACTTTAGTGTGGGACCCATAAACAAATCCCAAACCCACTTTCCAACCTCTTTTCCTTCAAGGGCAATTTTTAGATTTAGGGTATTTTTTAGAAATAATATCAAATTTCGACCCAAAAAAAATTTATTCTCAAAAATCGACCAAGTTCCGACACGTCAGCGGCTAGTGTGGATAATACCGCACTTGGCAAGTGCGGCATTTTTGGCCGCACTTGGCAAGTGCGGTATTTTTGGCCGCACTTGGCAAGTGCGGCCAAAAATGCTGAGGCCTATACTTGCCAAAATATGCCAACTAAAGCACTAAGGCAGTTGAGCACTTTTTTTGGCCGCACTTGCCAAGTGCGGCCAGGTTTTGGCCGCACTTGCCAAGTGTGGTATTGTCCAATCTGCGGCTCCTCGCCGCTGACGTGGCGAAACTTGGTCGACTTTTGAGAATAAATTTTTTTTGGGTCGAAAATTGATATTATTTCTAAAAATTATCCTAAATCTAAAAATTGCCCTTCCTTCAAAAAAAACACAAAACTCTATTTCTCTTTCCTCAAGACTTACTATTCACAACAGTAAATCCCAATCCAAAGTAAATGAAAGAAACAGGCCCTAACTATAGGAAAGTGCCAAGATTGACCGGTGTATTTAGATTTTTTGGCAAAAATTTTGAGAATCAAATCCTATCAAACCTATTCCATCCTCTCTCTCCCTCCCCCCTATTTTTAGCAAAAATGGGCTCTGACTCTTATGTACACCCGTCCCTCACGGGTGTATATAGTCCAACCCTAAATATAAGCAATTTGATAGTTTTCTTTTTTATTATCACACAAAGATGTGAGCTCTTACTTTTAGGTCCCATTAACACCTAAAAACACAATCCAAGTCGTTCATGTATCATCAGCCCATATTTAACAAATTTTCCCATGTTGAGTCAAAAGGCAGCATCTCAGAAAAAATCACTGACGATCCACATACAGAGAAACTTACACATGTGGTTCTGGACAGTGACCCCAGTATTACGGCCCCCAGTATTACTGTACCAATATGTCAAGGAGGCCGTTCAGCCCGCAGACCCGAGGCCCGACCCGCCCGGCCCGGTCAACGGGCCGTCCCGGCCTGGGCCTAGGGGCGTTGACCGGGCCGCTGTTCCTGCCTGGCCCGAGCCCCGAGGTGGGCTTCCGCCCCCACTGCGGCCCGGCGGGCCGGGCCGGGCCCAGGGCCCGACCCGGTGCAACCAACGGTCATATGACCGTTTGGCTTTTTAAAAAAACTAACAATGCCTGCAGCAAAGCTGTTGTCGTGTGCGCATGGCTGCTTGCAGAGGAGGGGACCAGGTCATTTTGGTAATTTTTGGTTCAAAGACCAAAAAAACTCTCCCAATGGTCATAAATGGCCATTTGGGAGGGGTTTGGCCATTTTACACCCGAAAATCCCTATAAATTGCAGCCAACCCCTCTCATTTTTTCACAACTCTAAAACTATCAAACTCACAATTCTTAAACAATCAAACTCTCTAAAACTTTCTCATACTCTTGCATACGTTCAAGCAGTCAAGCTCAAGGCTCATCTCATCAACTTCGCACTAAATCTCTGTCAACTTCACGATAATCTCGTCGTCAAGCTCAAGGCTAAAATCGTTATCGCTCGCAACTTCCTCTGCTATCAAGATCATCTCAGCTCCCTCCGCGACCAAGATCATCTGATCTATACCCCCACTCGCAAGTCGCAATCCGGCAATCAAGTTCCTTTATTTTTATCCTATATTTTTAGCAAAATGGCTGGACCAAACCGTACGAATTTACCTTCCACCTTGATAACGCTGAGGAGCAGGATAATTTTATTATGATTCGGGATAACCCAATAAAAACACCAAATTTTGATAACGATATGTCACAAACAAAAACGTATGAGTACACGAATGATATACCTGCTTATGCTACTTCTGCACAGACTTCTTCTGTACACGCTTATACTACTGCACAACATATTATTCATGTTGTTCCATCTACACAATCCCAACCCATATCACAAAAATCTGCGGTTTAGGAGCACTTTACAGTTGAAACTGTTGCTGGCAAAGAACAGCGGGAATTTTGCAAAATATGTAAAACAGATTTTAATTGCAAACCTTCTAACTGCACAACACACATTAAGAGACACATAGCATCCCATGTAAAAAAGACATTAAATAAACAACATTAAATTTATCTGCATCTTCTTTCTCTCTATCTAACTTCTTATACTCTGATGAGACTATGAGAAAAGAGATGACAAGATCGGTTTTATGCTGAGAATTGTCATTTAGTTATGGGGAAAGCCCCGAATTAGAATGGTTTAAGCTAGTGGCCATTAACTCTGCCTTCAGAAGACTGTCTAGAAACACTATTCGAAGAGATGCTATGTCAACTTTTCAATCTGGGAAAACTAAATTGATTGAAACTTTTGCTAGCTTAAATTCTAAGATAGCTTTAACTTCTATTATTTGGACAACAAAATGAGATCTTCATATTTTTGGGTTACACCGCATTTTGTGATCATACTTACATGCTTACTAAGATGATTATAGGATTTTTAGAATGTTAGAGCATTCTCATACTGGGGGTGTTATTTCTAATGTGATACTATCTATAATTCATGATTATAATATTTCAGAAAAGATTTTTTTCAATTACTTTTGATAATGCATCTAATAACAATAGTGCAATTAGTTATTTAAAAAGAAATTTGACCCCCGATATGGATAGGTTGTTGCTCCATCAAAGATGTGCATGTCACGTCTTGAACTTGATAGTTCAAGATGGACTTAAGACTTGTTCAGTTTATTTGGATAAAATTAGGAATCTCATGTTGTATATACATACTTCTGGCACTAGGTGACAGCAGTACAAACAACTATGGTGTACTATCCAAAGACCATACCTTGCATTTAAATTTGATGTTTCACATAGGTGGAATTCAACTTATTTAATGATGTGGTTCATGCTGCTTAAAAATAGAGAGCAGCTTACAGATTTTGCACTTATATACCTTCAACATGATGAAAATTATGACAGTATTGAACTCGGTTGGTTAATTATAGATCATCTGCATGATTTTTTTGATGTATTTTTTATGGCGACCAATAAACTATCTGTGGTTTACTACCCAACATCATTTTTAGGATTAGAACAATTAATTTTCATTTCTAATAATTTATCTAAGCATAGAGACAATACACAAATTAACCATGCTATTATGCCTATGATACAAGACATGTCTAAAAAACTAGCTAAGTATTGACATCTTGTTCCTCTTCTTTACACCTTAGCTAAAGTTTTTGATCCACGCTATAAGGGGATGTTGCACTTGGGTCATTAGAAATGTATTCTGATATCATGGGTTTTTCCCATGTTGAACATGTAGCTATGGTTAAACAAAGCTTAAGAACCATGTTTAAAATTTATGAGACTAGATTTGGTAGTGTTGAACATGTGAACTCTCTAAGTATTTAGCAAATCCATTTCCCTTTTCTGATGTAGAAATGGATGATGAAAATTTTGATAATCTTGCCTGGTGGAAAGGATATGAATCAGTTTATCTCATTCTTTCCATCATGGCTCGGGATTTGTTAACTGTACATATATCTTCGTTGCTTCGAAATTTGCTTTTAGTGCAGGTGGTCGCGTTCTGAGCAACAAGATGTTACTGCTGAAGGAAGACATAGTTGAAGCTGCGGTTTGTGTGAAGGATTGGTTCCATGCTGAATACCACTCGCATGATAAGAAGGACCTTTCCAAAGATTCCGATGAAGAAGAGGCACAAAATGAGTGATGTTCAGTTCTTCCGTATAATATTATTTTCTTATGTGTATTAGTTTTCTTTTTTGACCATTGTATGAAGGGTAAGTCTGACCGACTTACATATCCCCCTCAAAAAACAGATTTTAATTAATAAAATTTAAAGGTTCAACCCGAGACCTTCGAGAATTCCGGTCTTAAATACTTTTCTGACATGTGTCACTACTTTACTTATTTAACAACATTATTAGTTAATTTTTTTCTTTTATAAAAAATTTATTTACTTACAAGTTACAAAATACCATATATTTTAATAAATTGCTATGAATTTATTTTTATATCTATCTTTAAAAATATCTACCTTGAAAAATTCTAATACTATGTATAAATGACTTAATACTACGTAAATGACATATTAAGTGTAGATTTGTTTTAGTTTTTTAAATAATTTTTTGGATTTTTTTGGATTTTTATTTATTTTTATTTATTTATTTATTTGGGCCGCCCCTCGGCTGGCCTCCGGGCCGGCCTTGGGCCGACCCGAATGCCACCCTGACCAATATGTGTAGGTCCCAATATTAAGCATCATTATCACTAAACTCAGTATTAAGGATGCAAAAACAACAAAAAGATGAAAATAAATTTAAACAGAAAAAACATAAAGCAAATAGCATTATTACTTGCTACTTTCTAATCCTCTTAGAAAGGCCCTCGGACTACAAGTTACAAATAAACACCAGAATCTCATTTAAGATCAATACACAACTAAAATGTCATGTAATTGAATTATACAAGAGCATAACTAAGCTTGCCATGGGATCAAATTTTTCTTGAGCTCACCAACTAAATTCATAAACGGTTATTAATTTCATAACATCTTAGCAGCGGCTGAGTTGTCTGATTCCTTTACTCTGGACTTCAGGTCACCAAAATTCATCAACGGTTATTAATTTCATATAACATCTTAGCAGCGGCTGAGTTCTCCGATTCCTTCACTCTAGACTTCAGGTCACCAACTGCTATGTACTCTCTACCTGAAATCACAACTCGGACTGCAGATATAAATTTCTGATCATGAGCAGGCCCTTCTCGACTCTCGATCCTGCGCAGGAATGGTTAGCGATGGGAAGTTTAGGAATATGGTGCATTATCCCGAAAATTTACTTTCATTAAGAATGAATGGAAATACAAAACTTTCGAAGGCTGTAGCTACAAATGTTGCATGTCAATGTGCATCACGAAGTGTGTGCATATCAATCCGGACCTTTCTAATATTGGATTCGGATCCTCTACCACCATCTGTTTTATCTTCTACCCCCAATGTGTTTTATCTGAATATAAAATTAGGAACGAGTACAGTGCACGAATGATATGATATTAGTTACGTTCATGAATGAATTATAATTGCCAACTAAACTGCAACTGATTATGATCTATGCGCTACACGCACTACAAATTGTGCAATGAAGAGGATCCAAATCTTTATTGCAAAATGAGAAACAATTAGCATCCAGCTTGCAACTATGCGGCTTTAGAGAAGACCCTAATTTTCTGTCATAGCATCTTCTCAAAAGATGTCAAAACACATGATTCTTCAGAAAATTCTTCCATTGTAAGGCACAATTATGTGGTTGGCACCAAAGCTTTTACTAAATTTTCATTTACTATCAATCTTAATTCGATCTTTCTCAAATGAAGAAAATAAAAGTTGTTCGTTTTAAAAGACTAAAACCAACCATCACGTGTACTCAATAGTGTGTTAGGCTACCAATCAACATAATTCATTAAGACACAAAAAGATGGTCACTAGTTCGGAGCCAGCAAGGGAGAAATTGGCAAATGCCAGTGTGGAGTTGCCTATAAATAAGGGCATTGTATGCAACTTTAAAATCAACGAACCGAGAGAATAATGTGTAAAAGCATCTTTGTGATTTTGAGAATCTATTTGCATGTGATTTGCCTAGAGGAAGAATGTAATCTGCTATGTATGAAGCTTGAATCTTTTGTTTTCTTCTTTATCAATTTCTTTCTCAAATCCTCAAATATTAACCACTAAACCCCTAAAGTTCTCGTTTCGCGTCAATGATCCCATGATCGGGTGCTATTTTATTTGATGTTCAGGGGTTCAATTGTAATTTTAAAGTTGTTTGAATCTCATCTTAATAGAATATAGATTTTCTTTGAATTTTATTCTCTCTTCATTGCCTTAGGTATAAAAGGCAAAGTTTATTTTTATAAGTCTTCAGGTATTATTTGTTAGGAAATCATCTCGTTACCTTAAGTATAAAAAGTAAGTTTTTTTAGAATTCTAATTAACATGGTTAGTTTTCTTAGGCTTTAAGTCAGTTTTCCTATCAAAAATATTGATTATAATATTTGTTTTTCCTCAAGAGTTGTTTCATCTTCAACCAGTTATTGGTAATGTTGGGCGTGAAACCCTAATTATGGCATGAGGCCTTTTCCGTTGTGAAACCGACACAAGGGTGTCTCCAGGGTAAGCCTCTCAGTAATGGACTTCTACATCTTTGTGCTGATACCTAGATCCATCTTGATCATTTCTGTAAAAGGTTCACATATCAATGTCTTCAATCAAATTGCTCTCTTTGGCTGATGTAGAAATGACAAACTCCATAAATCGACTTTTATTAAATTTATCGCTCTTAAATTAGCTTAGGACTTCGATTTTCTTTTGCTCTAAAATCCAATTTCTAATACCATGGTCCTAGTCGAACTGTGGTTGGAGGAGCAAAAAAACATCTTCCATGTAGGGCATATAGCATCAAATAGGATTAACTTAAAAGGTAAATACTAGCGAAGTTTTTTTGTCTATCCTCATGGCCTAAACAATAGAATCTTAGGTTGAAAATTTTTTGACTTCAATTAGTACAATGTTAAACTGGAAATCTAGCTTCAAGTTCATCTACTTACCCACTGTTGCATAAGATTGTAGAAAACCCTCATCATATTTGGGTTTATAGGCTAATGATTAAGTTGCAGAAAATATAGTGGTAACATGCATAAAAAACTTGATATAAGTGATGGCGTCATGAATACGAACATGTCTAGCAAGAGTTGGACAGAGATAAAACACACTACATCAACAACAAAGTAAGGTCATAATGGTACCAGTAAACAGACAAAAAGCGCCATAATGTGCATTCCTGACTACGTTGCTTTCTCCTACAAAAACAAACAAACATAGTTTCTGTTTCAGAGTGTTTTCTCACTACAAAAGCGTTGACCGTGGACAACCCGGTCAACGTGGTCAAGAGGCCCGCTTGGGTCCCTCGGGTATGTCGAGTCGGTGCAGACGAGGCGCGAGTCGGAGTTGCGGACGACGCGGAGCGCGTTGGCTGGGCCGAGTCGGGATCCTCGGTCGCAAGGGGGGCGAGGGGAAGTCTCGACCCGGGTTGAGACGCTCGGCCTCGGCTGGACGTGCTCGGCCTCGGCGGTCGGACGACGAGGGGTAGCCTCGATCGTCCTGCTGGTTACGCGGCCGGTCGCCGGGCGGAGGGGAAGCCTCGGCCCGTGGATCTGATGTCCTCCTGCGCAGATGAGAACGCTCGTCAGGGGGGGCCGGACCTTGGTTCCGGCCAAATCCCCTCCGATGCCTAAGTCAGACAGTGATCTGAAAGAGGAGGCCCGACGGAGACGGTTCGACTCGAGAGGAGATCGGAACGGCGTCTACCGACGCGAGCGGGGGAGGAAGGAATTTGGAATGGGGGAACTAGGTCGTTGATGGAGTACCTTAGGTTTTAGTTACCTCAGATGCGGTCTTTTGTCCAGTCGTCCTTCTAGCCCTTTTATAGACCTCCCGCCGTGATTGCCCCCGGCCCACGTCGCTCGTCCGCCCTCGATCGTGCCCCCTCAATCCGCCCCCCGTCGCCGCTCCCTGCGCCATGCCAGCACCTCCCCATCACGGCCCTTAAGTGGTAACGGGATCAGGGGAACGGTTATCGCTGGAGTGGGCGGGTGACTCGTGCGTTATCGGGGCCGGGTCGGATTGATATTTGGGGGCCCTCTATGGGACTTCGCCGGGTGGGCCTGATCGCGCAGATGGGCTACCGATCGGCGGTCGGGCATCCAGGCTCGTATCTTTCGGGCTTCGTTTGGTGGGCTGTGCCTTTGGGCCTATGCTGTTGGGCCTTCGCAAAATAGACGTATCAATTGCCCCCATCGGTGGGGCCGATCGGCCTTGGCCAGCTCGGTTCGACCGATGTGCCTCCTGGGGTTCCGTGTTGTGCTTCAGTCGAGGCGTCGTCATAAATGGAGGTCATGATGGGGCGGATCGATTGGACTTCCCTTGGCGCCGATTTTGAAACGCCGCTGGCTCCTTGAGGCCTTCCACGTGTCCCTGTCAGGCGTTTCGAATTCGCCCCTGGGTCTGGTATATAAGATCCCCGGCCGCGTTGATCCCAACTTCTTCCTTGCACTTTCCTCTGTTCTAGGCTTTTCACAACTCGGAGTCTCCCGCCGCCTTCGTTTCCTTGTCCTCTCCGAAAAAAAAGGTAACTCCTTTCTTATTTTCATATCATGGCCGCTCTTAGGATAGGTGGTCCCGTCCAGGGGGCGAGGGATCTTCCGGAGTCCAGGCAGGGCGGGCCCCGACTTGTGGGATCTGGTTCTTCCTCTGGGAGCCGTCTCCTCCAAGATAAAGGGAAGGGGAAGCTCTTCCCGGACTATGCCGGCGACGATGCGGCGTCGGTGGCCGCACGGCTTAATGTACCTTCGGTTATCCTCCGAACGCCGTCGAGGACTCCTCCTCTATCGGCCGCGGAGATCCGAGATAGGTATCTCTGCTACCCGTACGATGTTCGAGTCCCCTTTATCGACGAGCGGATCTGCCTTCCGAGGAGCAATGAAGTCGGCGTCTACGTCGAGATGTTCCGCCTGGGTCTTCGTTTCCCGCTCAATCCCTTCTTCATCCAGGTCATGGAGTATCTCACGGTGCCCCTCTGCCAGTTCACCCCCTGCTCGATTGCGGTACTGACGGGCTTCGTGACGCTCTGCTGTACCCGTGGTCTGGAGCCATCTCTCCCCCTTCTCTTCCACTTTTATCAGATCCAGATGGTCGGCCCAGGGTCATGGTTGCACCTCCGAGCCCGCTCGAGGAGGGAATGCCTGATCGGGCTACCCCGCTGGTCGGGGGATTGGAGCTCGGATTATGTCTTCGTGACCTTCCTGGAGGACGCCCAGATTTTGACAGGTTGGGGTGGGTCTGTCAGGCCTCGCCCAACGCTAGCCCTCTCCGAGGCCGACCAGGCGGCCGCCGCGCAGCTGTCGACCCTCCCCTTGGAAGCGAAGTCCATCTGGTCTTTGTTGGATGACCTACTCCTGAAGGCCGTCTTGTGGTCTCCGGGTAGGTCACTTTTTTAGTCCTGAATCGGCCCCGTGGCTTACCCTGATTTCGGTTTCCCTTGCAGGGATGGCTGGTCGCGAGTTCATCCGTGATGTCGACGAGCTGATCCGTCGTGGAGCCGCTCAGAGCCGAGGCAGTACCTCTGGAAGGGCGCCTCGACGGACCGTTGAGGAGGAGGTGCGCCGAGCCGAGCCCCCCGTGGGTAAGGTGGTGGCCGCGCCTCCCGCCTCTTCTTCTGGCAATCTCCCCCCGGGGGGGTCGTAAGGGCCGGATCCGCCCCACCAGTCCAAGAGGCGGGGGGCAACGACGGGCCCGGTGCAGCTTCCCTTGCGCTTGACGTGCCCCCTCTTGTCCCCGAAGATGGAGGTGGCTCGAGGCGGAAACGCTCCCCTTCGGCGCCTGCCGAGCCTCACGAGGGGAAGAGGAGGAGGGAAGGTGAGGCTCCCTCCGATCCGGCGTGTCTTCCGGTGGCCCTGACAACCACCCCCATCGCGGCGTCTCCGCCCCCAATACCGGGAATCGGTGCCCTACTGGCGGGCAGCTCGGCCTCCCTCGAGGTCACCCGGGGAGCTCGGTGTTTGTCGACCGAGCCCTGGCTCAGCAGTTCGCCGAGGGTTCCGTCCTCCCCCGGGACCGCAGTCTCCTCGAGAGGATCCCCGCCGACAAGGTGTCAGACACCCTGGTCTGGATCCTTCAACAGGTTCGGCTATCCTACTGTCCTTTCCTTTGCTCTCTTCTTGGGCTCATGTCTTGTCTTCCAGGGTTCAACGCTCGCTGTTGAGTCGCAGCGTCGAGCCGTCCATTTGAGTGAGTTGGAGGAGTCCTCTGTGAGGGCTCACGAGCGGGCCGGGGCGGCGGAAGTAGCTATGACGGAGGCCCAGATGGAGTCTCTGCATCTCAAGCTCCGGGTGGCCGAGCTGGAGGGACGAGTGGGTGACCTCCAGGGAAAGTTGGAGGACACTCGGCAGTCGGCTGAGGAAGCGGCGGAGTCGTTCCGCCTGGAGAAGGAGGAGCTTCAGAGGGAGCTGTCGGATCGGCGTCAAGTGGCGCGGTTTGTGGAGGAGGTGGAGAGGGGCGTCGTCGGGACCCTGGGGGAGAGGATCTTCGAGGTTCTTAGGGAAGCCTTCGGTACATATGAAGGCCTTATCGGCCCCCGGATCGTCGAAGTCGTCCAGTCTTCGTTCCGGGAGTGCGCGGAGCGTGTCCGGCAAGCTCCCCCGCCTGTCGATCCCCCTCGCTCCGAGCAGGGCGAGGCGCCCGAGGATGTGTCCTCTCGAGCCCGAGCCCCCTAGGTCGTCTCTCCTGGCCCGTTATCCTTGTTTTTATCCTCAAAATTTTTTAGCATCCGCTTCGCTTTGGGCCGGTCTACTCGAAATGGATCCCCGACCCCGCAATCTCCATTGGCCTCTTCACCGGTTCTCTGCTTCGGAGCCAATAATTGCTGGTTGCATAGATGTTTGCTTAGGCCAGCAACTTTGGGTTCTTGGTCGGCAAGTTTTGCTCCGCCGGTGTTACCCTAGTTTCTGTAGGTGACGAGCTCTGTTGTCCGCCGAGAGCGGATTATTTGTAGGACGGTTTCTCCACTTTGATTCCCTGTAAATAAGACATTTTTGTACCTTGATCAATTGCTGGAAATGAAATTGACTTACTCGAACTTCTCGCGTATTTTGCTTTGTTGCTTCATCCTCGGCCTAGGACCGGTTGACGCCCGAGCTGGCTGGGGGAATTGCATCCAGATTTACGAGCGGAGGAGACGGTCAGCGAGGGCCAAGCTCCTCGGCTTAGGACCGGTCGGCGTTTGTGCTGGCTGGGGGAGTTGCCCCCAGACTTACGATCGGAGGAGGCGGTCGGCGAGGGCAAAGCTCCTCGGCTTAGGACCGGTCGGCGTCCGTGCGGGCTGGGGGAATTGCCTCCAGATTTACGAGCGGAGAAGACGGTCAGCGAGGGCCAAGCTCCTCGGCTTAGGACCGGCCGGCGTTTGTGCTGGCTGGGGGAGTTGCCCCCAGACTTACGAGTGGAGGAGACGGTCAGCGAGGGCCAAGCTCCTCGGCTTAGGACCGGCCGGCGTTTGTGCTGGCTGGGGGAGTTGCCCCCAGACTTACGAGCGGAAGAGACGGTCGGCGAGGGCCAAGCTCCTCGGCTTAGGACCGGTCGGCGTCCGCGCGGTCTTCACTCTTGTGCACCCTTAGTGACATGTTGATTCCGTCGAAGTAAAGATAAAAGGGAATGCATTTGTACTCTTAAGGGTCCTATTGGACTAGTACATTTGGAGGAAAGAAAACAGGAAATAGAGCATAGACGGAGGGGTGTAAACCTAGATAATCTCCTCCGAACTAGGTAGCGACTGGGGGAGGGGCCTCGCCCGCTTACTCTATGATGCGGAGGGGTCCTTGGACAGTGTTGATCCTCTTCCCCTTGTCCGGTTGCATGGAAGTTCCTTCTCCGTGGGCCGGCTCGTCAGTTAAATTCCTTGCGTGCCCTCGGCTCATCAGCTTCTCAATGTCCTTCTTCAGGTGCCAGCAGTCTTCAGTGTCGTGACCATTGTCCTTGTGGTACTTGCAGTACTTTTCCCCGTTCTTCCCCCCTCTTTTTGTCTTCGGTGGGGGGCGATCGGCGCGCTCTTCCTTCTGTTCTTGAGCGAGGACGGCGTCTGGGGTGGCGTCCCTGGTACCCTCTCCCCGCTGCCTGTTTCTCGTCCTCCTCTCGGTCCGGTATCCCTCGGGGCTGCGACGCTCGCTATCGCCGCGTTTGGTCCCCCGTCTGGCCTTTCCTGCCTCAATGGCCAAGGTCTCTTCGGTCAGCATGAAGCGCTCGGCCCTCGCCATGATCCCCGGGAGGTCCTTTGGGGGATCGTTGTGCAGAGATTTCTTCAGGCCTCTGTGGCGCAGCCCCTTCTTTAGGGCCGTTTGGACGACTAGGTCGGGGGGGCTGTTCACGTTCAGCCGTTCCGCGTTGAAGCGACGCATAAACTGACGGAGCGGCTCGGTCGGGCCCTGCACTATGTTGAACAAATGCTCAGCGTCGGGCATTACCTGTCGCCCTGCCATGAACTGTTTGCAGAACAGCTGGGTGAGTTCCTCGAAGCTGTCGATGGAGCGGCTGGGTAGGCTGCGGTACCAGGTTCTCGCCGCTCCCCTGAGTGTCGAGTAGAAGCCCCTGCAGAGCAAGTCATCGTCGGCTCCTTGGAAGGACATGTCACCCTCGTAGTCCATCACGTGGTTTCCCGGGTCTCCTATCCCGTCGCACTTCCCCAGCGCTGGGATCTTGAATCGAGAGAGGACCCGCGTGTCAGTTATTCTCCTCGACAGAGGGCACGGGTCTCCGTGGATGCCCCCGGGGGTCCGACACCCACCTACCTCCAGCTCGTTCGGCGGTGGAGGGGGCACAGGCGCCGGCGGGGCTGGCTCCACGGCCCTCGCCACACTGGGGGTCGGGCTGACCCGGCGTTCCCGGCTCCTCCGGCGGGAGCTCCCGCTCCGCCGTGATCGGTCTCTCGAGTGGTGTCGATCGCTTCTTCTGCGATGGGGTGATCGTGGTCGACGGGACGACGCGGTCACCGACTCGTCCCCCGTGCCTTCGGTTTCTCTTCGGCTCCTTTCACGATAAGGGGAGGAGGCGCGTGATCTCGCCTGACGGGAGCCAGACCACGCGGACCGACGCTCAGTGTTCGGTCTTCGGTTCCCGTGGTCATCGACCACAGCGGACCGTAAGAGCGGGGGGCCCCCCGCCCAACGATGGCCGTCGCCCAACACGTCTCCGTTGGCCGGCGCAGCGCCGACGAGCTGCTGTACCGTTGCGACCAACGTCTGGAGGCTCGCGTTGGTCTCTTGGGCCAGGGCGCGGAGCTGCCCCTGCGTGGCTAGTTCCGACCCGCCAGCCTCTTCGGTTGAGGGGGCGGGGCGATTGTCGTCGGGTGCGTCCTCAAGGTTGCTGTTGGGTGCGCCATTCCCCTCTTCCGGGATGGGGGGCATGCGTCTCTTTCCATTGCAGGCTCGTGCCATTGCTGGTGTGGTTTGTTTCTTCGTGGGACGGTTCGTTCCCACAGACGGCGCCAGATGTTTCATAGTGTTTTCTCACTACAAAAGCATTGACCGTGGACAACCCGGTCAACGTGGTCAAGAGGCCCGCTTGGGTCCCTCGGGTATGTCGAGTCGGTGCAGACGAGGCGCGAGTCGGAGTTGCGGACGACACGGAGCTCGTTGGCTGGGCCGAGTTGGGATCCTTGGTCGCAAGGGGGGCGAGGGGAAGCCTCGACCCGGGTTGAGACGCTCGGCCTCGGCTGGACGTGCTCGGCCTCGGCGGTCGGACGACGAGGGGTAGCCTCGATCGTCCTGCTGGTTACGCGGCCGGTCGCCGGGCGGAGGGGAAGCCTCGGCCCGTGGATCTGATGTCCTCCTGTGCAAATGAGAACGCTCGTCAGGGGGGGCCGGACCTTGGTTCCGGCCAAATCCCCTCCGATGCCTAAGTCAGACAGTGATCTGAAAGAGGAGGCCCGGCGGAGACGGTTCGACTCGAGAGGAGATCGGAACGGCGTCTACCGACGCGAGCGGGGGAGGAAGGAATTTGGAATGGGGGAACTAGGTCGTTGATGGAGTACCTTAGGTTTTAGTTACCTCAGATGCGGTCTTTTGTCCAGTCGTCCTTCTAGCCCTTTTATAGACCTCCCGCCGTGATTGCCCCCGGCCCACGTCGCTCGTCCGCCCTCGATCGTGCCCCCTCAATCCGCCCCCCGTCGCCGCTCCCTGCGCCATGCCAGCACCTCCCCATCACGGTCCTTAAGTGGTAACGGGATCAGGGGAACGGTTATCGCTGGAGTGGGCGGGTGACTCGTGCGTTATCGGGGCCGGGTCGGATTGATATTTGGGGGCCCTCTATGGGACTTCGCCGGGTGGGCCTGATCGCGCAGATGGGCTACCGATCGGCGGTCGGGCATCCAGGCTCGTATCTTTCGGGCTTCGTTTGGTGGGCTGTGCCTTTGGGCCTATGCTGTTGGGCCTTCGCAAAATAGACGTATCAGTTTCAAAAGCACACCAAACCCAAATTTAGCATCATCTAGTCACCAAACTTCCTGACCATGGGAAGATATTTGGAATTTTTAACAATAGAAAAGAAAGTCAACGAAGGAGATGTACAATCAATGTGTGTAGTGCCTCATTAGGGAGATCAAAGGTATGCATCTCATTCCGTGACAGAGATGTACAATCAATGTGTGTAATGCCTCATTAGGGAGATCAAAGGTATGCATCTTATTCCGTGACAGAGATTAGTTTTAATAATTTTAAAATAGCAATTTCCAAAATCATACTCAGTCGGGAATCAGAATATATGCCATGAGACTGTAAGGAGTACAAAAACATATTATAGATAAAAAAGATGTCTCATATCCAAGAAGAATTCACATGAGCAGAGTGAAAATATAAAATAATAACATAGATTAAGTGTAGACAATAATAAGTCTAACCATAAAATAGAAATAAATCTAAAAAGAATAGTTATCTTAACAAATCTCATGCAGTCACCAGAAAAAGTAGGGCTGAACAAACTTCATGCCTTTTTAAGATTTGGTTTACGTTTCTTAAAAAATGAACTTCTCAGAAATATTAATCAAGGCTTGATAATTTCCAGTTACAAAATATCCAGCATAGGTAATTTTAAATGTATAATATGAGTGAGAAGTCTATTCATAATCAAGTCACAACATACATGCCAATCATAGAAACTTGCACAACTCTCAGGAATTCCTAAGATATAATAAAATTCATAAATGTTTGACTACGACAAGTGTATCTTATGACTGCACACACCCCCACTCTCCAAATCAAAGTTTCAATAATTCAAAATATATGATACGGGCTTCACTATAGATGAGAAATGGATTAAATACTGTTTTAGAATTTTTTTTTTAAATTTCCATAGGTTTTATGGCATGCTTAAAGCAGAAGAGGCCAAGCTGCAAATTTCTAAAGTTAAAGGGTTGTCCTGTCAATACAGAAAAGTTTACTTTCAAAAGAAAACTAAGTCAAGGACCAATGATACAAACAGTCACAAAAGTTTTCTATGCAAATCGAATTTGTTAAAATTCCCAATTTATAATGAGGAATATGAGTGTCAACTACCCTAGGAGGAAACCTTCTTATGCGTTCATTAAAAAATTCGCTCTCGCTCTTCACTGGTTTTTTAATGATCGGCAGTGTTCATTTTGATCTTCATATTCTAATTCATATTCTAAAGCCAATATTTACCAAATATCTAATGAAACCAAAGTGATTTGCTCATTCATCTAGACATCGCAAATTAACGGTTTCATGGTAACAAAAATTTTTGCAGCTGCTAAACGAACGAGTAAAACATCTTGGGTTCACTAGATATTTGATGTATTATGATTTTAGAAAATGAAAATAAAAAATAATTGTGCCGATCATAAAAAAAATAATGGCGAGTGAAGTTTTTGATGACCACATATGAAGATTTTCCTCCTAGGTTAGTTGACACACATTCCTCATTTAAAATAGACATCTAAGAAGTTTTAGGTATATGCACAAAATTTTGAATGTTCGCACTTGCACAGACGCATAAAAAAGGTTTAGGTCCAGTCATGCACAAAAGAACAAAAACAAAGCCTTTATCTATTTCTAAGCTGTGGTACATGAAATTTTTACTCTATTCAGCAATGTTAAGGGTCGTCGTTACCGTTCTTGGAAGAAATAATCATCACATCTGAATTAGAGTCAAACTTCTTTTTATTTTTATTTTTATATTATTTTTATTTCAAAGTTTGGCTCTTTTAGTTATTAGGAGTTTTTATTTATTTTTTGGAGTTTTTATTATTTAAGTTATAGTCCCACTTCGATTGGGATTTGGATCGTAAGTCTACATAAAGGTCCAAGACTTGTTTTATTTTCAATCAATGAATGGAAATTTTTTGGAGAAATCCTCAAAACCTGTGAAAAGTGGCCCCTCCTTGGCGAGAAACCTTACAATCCTTGGTGAAAAGCTAAGGAACCCTAATATATCAATTCCTTAAATCTTTCCCAAATCCTCCACAAAAATCACTAGATCCATCGCGTTCTATATCAATTTGGCATCAGAGCCGAAGATCCCTTCTTCGCTCTTTTCAAATCCAAAAGCCACAAAAAACCTAATCTCTAAACCCTAGCCCATGCCCACGACTCCATTGCCATCACCGCTTGCAGCGGCCACCACAACAACTGTCGCCACGTCCGCAATGATTCCCCGACCTCGACGTCATCTCTGATACCCAGCAAAGCCACATCGGCATCCAAAACCTCGTAGAATCGCCACCGTCGAGTTTCCGAAGTTAGACGGCTCTACTGCCGACGCCAACTGGGGTCACCGATCCCCAAAAAATCTTCCCACCTTCCAGGCGACGCTTTCGGTACAAACAATCACTACCATCATCGAAACCACGCTCTGCCGCCGCTCATCGGAGTTCGCCGTCGTGATAGGATCTGCTAGAGGTTTGATGGATAAAGTTAGGGTTTTTTGGAAAGTTGAGATTTTTGGGGTTTAATAGAGATGATTTGAGTGAAAGGTGGCATGTTTATTGATATAAACTGAAATATAAAAGAGAATACAAGACAGGTTGAGTTTTTACGAGACGAACTCGCTCTCTTGGCTATGTTGGAGAGGTTGACCGCTCTCCCAAACTTTTGTTCGATACAAAACCGCAATTTCCAACAAAGAATTTTCTCTCTCAAAATTTAACCCCCTCTCTAATCCCCTAGCCCCATATAAATAATAAACTGAAAATACAACATTGAAGAAATAACCTTAAAGCTGAAAATTACAAAAACCTCCCATAAAACCTAAAATTACGAAAACTCCCTCAAGACTCCAAAAATCCCAGATATGTCCTTTTTAATAGCATGTGGTCTCATCATTACTCCTCCCGAAAAATCACCTTGTCCTCAAGATGGTACATGAAAACCATGGGCATGCTACTCTAAGTGAAGATGCTCATCTCCACGTCTCTTCTCTCTCCACCACATCATCTTCGCCTGCTATCAACCGTTGAAGAGTATGGTAGCGACAACGATGCCCTGGGGTGAACTCTTCATCATAGTTGAAACACAACCCCTTTGCCTGCTTGTCTCTTATCTCAGAATTTGTCATGCGCCTATATTTGATTCAATGTCAACTCACTATTCTTCTCCTTACTGGACTGGTCTCCCCAACCGGTGCCTTTTGCCCCTACAGGTTCCTGGCTGTGAAAATTGAAGCCATTCCCAACTCCCTTGGACCTCCGCTCCTCTGCGAGACGATCGTCTATCAACTGGGTCAAGTCCATTGTCTTCATCAGTCCCCTAGGCTGATGAATGTAGAGTTCTGCGCAAATATTCGACTTAAGCCCCTTCATGAAGCTCCCCTCCAAAGTCTCCTCAGGTATGTCACTGGCTTGCCCTGAGAGTGTCTCAAACTTCTTTCTATATTCCCTGACGGATCCATCCTACCTGAGTGCCAGCAACTACTCGTGTAGGTTTTCTCCTTGGGTATCTTGAAACATGTCCACCAAACAGTCCTTGAGCTCCTTCCATGAGTGTATAGGTTACACTGCTTCCTCCACATAAACCAAGAGATCGCCTTCCCTTCACCATGCATGGCACAGTAAAGAATCTCTCAGCTCGATAGATCCAGCCATAAGGATCATCCCCCTCGAACATCGACATCTATAGTTATCTCAGTCTGCCATCAACCCCAAACCGCTCTTAGTCCACTCGTCCTCCTGCATGTCTATAGTAAGGGGGATGATAATAATTGACATGACATACATCTTTACATCACCCATAGCCCCTCAAAGGTTCGTCGCCTTTGTCGTCATTGACACCCCAATCATCCTCTTCCTAAGCGTATTGATCAATATTCTCCTCGACACTTGGGTCCTCGTCATAATCACTTTGAAATTCCTCGTATGCTGTAAGTACACGACATCGTCGCCTCTGCCGCATACCAAAGCCCACGAAGCCCCCTGGAGCTCTTCCATGTCATCCTCAGATCCCTAAAGCAGTACATCATCGTCGTCGAAGTCTTGGTGGTCGCCACGAAATCCCAGATGCTCCATCATGGGCTCGGCGGGCCGCTAGGGGACAGCGGGGCCCTGGTGGCCCTGTAGGGGCTATGGGCCCCCCGGTGAGTGCGACTAGGGTCCCAATCCTTCGCATGGTCTTCTTCCTCAGAGTCGCTATCCATGTCGGAGAGCAAGCCTCCAACTAATTCTTTGTTCTTCTCCTTCTCTTTCACCATCGTTGTCGCATTTGCCCTAGATCTGGATTTTTGTCCAAATCTAAATTTATCAAGGTTGTAAAAACGCTAGGCGCTAGGCGTTCGGATTGCTAGCGCCTAGTGCCCAGAGCATTAATCGGAGATTAATCGGGGATTAATCGGCCTAGGCGGATTTGTATTTTTTAATTATTTTATTTATTTTTATATTATATATTTATGTTTATATATATATATTATTTAAAATACATTAAATATTTAATACATACTAAATCAAATCCAGTTTACCTACTTTAGAGTATTTGTGTGCAACAAAATAAAATTTAAATGATACTCTTGTGCAATTAAGCCATTTATCAAAAACGCCCAGACACCGCCCAGGAACCGCCTAGGAACCGCCTAGAGCGCCCAGACACCGCCCAGGAACCGCCTAGGAACCGCCTAGAGCGCCCAGACACCGCCCAGAACGCCTAGGCGGCCGATTAATCCCAAAAACGCCCAGATTGACCGCCCAGGCCATACTCGGAGCGTTTACTGGCCGCCTAGCGCCTAGGCGCCGCCTAGGCGGCCGCCCAGGCCGATTTTTAGAACAGAGAAATTTATCGACGCCTTTAGATCTGATAATTGTTGCATCATAGTTTGCATGAAGATCTACATCCTCGCCTTTAGATCATTGGTTCCTTCTTCGATATGCACTAATCTCATATATATAAGGATCGCCTTACACTTGCAATACTAACAACACACACTAGAGAGGGGTCAATAGTGTAATGGCAATAAAATTGTCCAATTAAAATTAAACTTGCAAATGCGGAATTATAAATGCAAAAGGAAATAATTGACACAATCAATCCAAACGCAAACACAAAGTTTTACCCTGGTTCTCCAAACTTGGGTATGTCCAGCCACACCAATATTCACTATATACCTACAAAGAGAAGTGAATACTAATCTCACAAAGAGATACCCCACTAAGAGGATTTATGCCCTACACAAGGACCCAACCAACCCTACACGAGGATCAAGACTCTCACCAAGAGAATCACTAACTCCCACTCAGAGAGTTAGGGTTAGCCCTACACTAGGACACTAAACTCCCACAAAGAGAGTTACTCCCACAAAGAGAGTATCCTAATCCCACAAAAAGATAAACTCCCACAAAGAGAGATAGACTAATTCCCACAAAGAGAATTAGTGTTACAAATTCACCAAGTAAAATAAATACTCTTACCTATGCCTTGAGATGCTTACTCATGTATGAATGCAAGGCATGGAAGAGGATCTCCAAGTGATGAGATTGGCTTAAAAGCACTTGGATGAATTCCCTAGAGCTGGACTTCAATGCATGAAGAGGAATGAGAGCTCAAATGAGGGAATTGAGGAAGTTTGAGAGTTGCTTATAGATCTCTTGAGATATTCAATAGCATCAAGAAGATTAAGAGAAGGCAGTACACCCAAATATATATATATATATATATAGGGCAATCTTCGGGTGCGAAAAAACCCGTGCGAAAGCCGTGCGAAAACTTTTTTTTTATTTTTTTTGAAATTTTTTTTTCAAAAATTCTTTTTTCATGTTTAATCCATACAAATATATACCCCAGGGAAAATAATGGGTGAACCCGTTGGGCATTAGAGCCCCCATCCACCCGTTACAAATTTAACGGTCTCAAAACGTGCGAATTTGATGAAATGCCTTGATCGAAGACCAAATGACATTATTTCACAACCATTATTTTTTGAGGGGGGTATAACAACATATAATGAGGGTGGAAAAAGAATTTTTGAAAAAAAAAATTTCAAAAAAAAGATAAAAACATTTTCGCACGGTGCGAAATGTTCTCATTTGAAAATTTTCCTATATATATATATATATATGAATCCTATATCAAACCCCAAAACCTAAGAAAACAGCCAAAAGATCAATTTTGCAACGGCTAGAAACTGGGCGAAAACGACAGGAACAGTCGACTGATGATCATAAGACAGTCGACTGATCAACGGCTAGAAAATATCCAATGGCTATAATCTGATCCAGGACAGTCGACTGACGAAGACAATACAGTCGACTGAGAACAGGAAAGGCGCCTGTAAAACCTTCCGCAGGCAACTGCTGCAGGGGATGAAATAAAACAGAGAGCTGCACTCTTTCTCCAGATAAGCATACAGGCGGCTGATGTCAATAATACAGTCGGATGTCTTATAGTCAGGCGACTGTAATACCTTCACCAGTCGACTACTGTATAAGATGGAGAAAAGACAGAGAGATGCAGAGATTGCACTTACTCTACTCAGACGACCGTTGGCCAATTTCCAGGCGACTGTAAATCTACATGCGACTGTAAACTGAGCAGCAGTCGACTGTGTGTAAAGCTCAAGTTTGAGTCAATTGAAATATTGACTTGAGCCGTGCATATCAGGCGACTGTAGAAGGATCTACAGGCGACTGAAAATCACTCAGTCGACTGTGTATCCTTCAGCAGGCGACTGATGGAAAACCAGAGACTTTAAATGAGTCTTTGGACAAGATGAGCCTATTTGGTTGGATTCTAAGATAATCCTAAGGCTCACTAAGATGGTTAAATGCATATGCATGAATGAGTAAACCATCTAACAAGGCATTACATTAACCTAAACTCAAAAGAGAGAGAAAGCAATAAAGTAAATATTACATGGATTATATTGCTTTCCTTAGAGTCTAAGTCTTCAATCTTGATGCCTTGAAGCTCTCCATCATCTCCAAGCTTTGGCACTCCTTGAGTCCAAGCTTTGGCCATTCTCCACTTGATGTCCATCCTTGCACCAAGTGATTAGTCTCCAAGAAAGATATTCTAGGAATGAAACTGTGAGACTAAAACAAGAATGCATGAATGAGTAAACCATCTAACAATGCATTACATTAACCTAAACTCAAAAGAGAGAGAATGCAATAAAATAAATATTACATGGATTACATTGCTTTCCTTAGAGTCTAAGTCTTCAATCTTGATGCCTTGAAGCTCTCCATCATCTCCAAGCTTTGGCACTCCTTGAGTCCAAGCTTTGGCCCTTCTCCACTTGATGTCCATCCTTGCACCAAGTGATTAGTCTCCAAGAAAGATATTCTAGGAATGAAACTGTGAGACTAAAACAAGAGAGTCATTAGCAACAACATAATATTGTGATCATCATCAAAATAAGATTGGTATGAAACACCAATACTTAACAATATATGTGTTCCTACATAGATTTCTTCAACTCTTCGACTTCAGCATTGAGTCTTTCCTCCAAAAGTTCCGTCTTTTTCTTTGCATCCACCTTCGACATGGATTAAACTTGCTCGGATACCAAATTGATAGGATCCGCTAGGGTTTTGATGGATAAAATTAGGGTTTTGGGGGGAAAGCTGGGACTTTTGGTGTTTAGTAGAGATGATTTGAGGAAAAGATGGGATTTTATTGATATAAACTGAAATATGAAAAAGAATACAAGATAGGTTGAGTTCTTTCGAAAGGAACTTGTTCTCTCTTGGCCACATTCGAGAGGTGGACCGCTCTCACAAGCTTCTATCCGAGATAAAGCCGCAATCTCCAATAAAAAGTTTCTTCTCTTAATATTCAACACATCCCTATCTAATCTTAATAGCCCCCATATAAATAATAAACTGAAAATACAAAATTGCAGAAATAACCTTAAAGCTAAAAATTACAAAAAGACCCCCTAAACCGAAAATTACAAAAACACCTCTAAGACTCCAAAAATTAAAGATCAGTCCTTTTTCATAGAATGCGGTCTCATCACGTTGCCGCCACCGATGCCGCCCAACGACATCGACCCCCTGAGAAGCTTTCCCACTCTCGGACGAAGCTATAGCAACAAAAGTAGCAACAAACAATCGCCGGATTTGCCAAAAACGACGTCAGTGCCAACCGAGCCGACGTGCTATATTGTCGTCTCAGTCAAGCCGACCCGACAACAAGCTGAGCCGGCTAAGCCGTGTCGTCAGCTTAGCCAGTAATGTTCATTGGCTTGGGTGAAGATTGCTGGATACAACGTGTAGTTGGATACAACGATCGATGAATTCGTGTTTGATGATAACAAACGTGTGTGAACGATTTGATGTGTGTGCTAAGCATTTTTCAGGAGTGACACTCTCACAAATACTTAAAGGGAGACTAAGTCAAAGTGATAAAGAATTTGACATGCATTAGCAAAGTGGACTAAGTCAAAGATGGAGATAATGGCTACAAATATTGGACTAAGTCAAAGATGGGAAGATAATGAGGAAATCAATTCAAATCCATATTTGAATTGATTCAAATCAATTGGTGCATAAATCAAATCCTAAAGCCATACAAATTGAAGACTTGGTCAAAGATGGAGAGATACGGAGAATCTCATGCAAATCAATATAAGAGATTAAATGAGATCTTAAATGAAATCATATAGCTACTCAAATTCAATAGCCATCCATATTCAAACTTCATATCCATGGTGATTCATTCAAATCTTATTCAAGTTAGTATTCCTTCCAATCTCCATCAATTATGGGATTCTATTTAATTCTAATTGATCTCATTCTCTCCTACATAAATCATCTTTTAAAGAGAGATATTTTAAGAGGGCAAAAACACAAGAGAACCAAGACGGAGACCGGCCAAAAGCTTCACCCCCATAGCCATTACACAAGTGCAAGTCCAAGCCATTCGACACCTTGCGCAACCTTATATCCAAGCTTCTCCTCCTTGCGCAAGCTCAAAGCAACATTGCCAAAGACCAAGGCCACAACATCCTAAGGTTACACTTATCCTCCCTTGCGCAAGTTTCGTAGTCCCCCTCTCCTTAGCCTCAAGTTTACACATCCCTATCATCAAGCCCGCAACAAAGCAAGGGACTCCAAGCTATCATCCTCTTCAACAAGTTGCGCAAGACCCTAGAGAAGTTCACATTGCCGCAAGCATCATCCAAAGGGGAGTCCAAGTGCCGCAACTTGTCAAGGGAAGCAACACATCTCCATTGCACAACTACACAAGGAAGGAGCCTCATCACCCTTGCACAAGTATCCAAGAGAAGAGCTTCCATATTGCGCAACATCACCAAAAAGTAAGGCCGCAAGTTTCAAGGAGGAAGACACCATCAAGGGCGCAAGCTTCATCCAAGGAGGGACGTGACATTGGCGATTACATCCTGGCAGACGTAACCTGACCTGAGTTGATTAACAGAGACGACTACCGCTACACAAACTGAGATTTCCTAAACTCTTTATTATTATATTTGTGTAGTAGTCTTGCGATCTTTGTAGGGGAAACTTTACCTATTTGACGTTTTGGGGTGTTGTTTAGTCCGGGACTAGACAAGAGGTTCTTGACGAGTTGGTGCTTATCAAGAGAAAGAATTTACAAGGTTGATAGTGTTTTGCACTTGGGGAGTGTGGTAAGAACTAGGTGAGAGTTGAGTTGGGACTCATAGTTCATTATAGTTGTACAAAGAAACATATAAATGCTAGTACCTGCTTTGGGGTTGGACGTAGGTCGTTGGGACGACCGAACCAGGGTAAATCTGATGTGCACTCTGTGATTACTTATTATTTACTCTGCATCTACTATAACTGCCTGTGATTGCTCGTGGGTTGCAGGAGAATTTTTATTAGCCTATTCACCCCCCTCTAGTCTTAGATCCAGATCCAACAGAGTTGACCCCGAGCCGACCGAAGCCAGCTCAGCCGAGCTGTCGACAAAGCCGACTCGAGTCGACAGAGCTAAGCCGACCTCCAAGCCGTGGCTCAACAGTAAGTCGTGAACTTTTTTGAGGATTTTCTGGCTAAATTTCTGGAAATTTTCTGCGTAGTCGAATTATTTTAACGATTCTGGATCCGTTTGAATCCCAAATTCAATACTGTTTACGCCAATGGATAACTAATTCAGCCAAGTACGCATATGTACTCTCCATACTAGAAGATCTACACTAAATTATAGGATACTATAATGATTACTACAATGTTTATTACCAGGATTTTTCTCCCTCAACAGATTATGAGCTTGAGATGGGAGACATTTACCAATCTTTTATGGCTTAAATGATAGACATGGGTATGATGATTGGAAGTACCATCTAATCTTTCTTCTCCCGTTTTGATTTATCAAACAAAGCAAAATGTAAGTATGCATATCTCAAGTTAGGTGAAGAAACACTATCTTGATGCTTGAATCTTCAAGTGTCTTATCGTCGATGGCTTGTGCTAAGAACCATTCTTTGATGTCGGTATTTTTCCCAACATTGGAGACTTTTCCGGGTATCCCCACAATCTTCAAGCACGAAAGTAAAGATATGGCCAGCTGAAAAGATACATGAGAGCAACAAACGAATTCTTTCATGAATGAAACAATGGTGGAGGGTACAACAGAGTAAACTCAAGCTAGAGCTCGTGATAGAGATTGATCTAACATCTAAGGCAAAGTGAGAGCTTGCACAAGAACTAAAGCCAGATCTTGACTAAGAGATTAAGACAAATCTTGCCCCTAAGCCTGAATTGAAGCATGAGTCCGACCTGAAGCATGAACCAATATTGGAGACATAGCAAGAACCCAAGCCCGAACCAGAGTCGGAGCCTAAATCGGAGATTGATCCAGTACCCGCATTCTGAGCCAGAACCAGAGTTTGATCAAATACCGCATCCCGGGTCAGAGCCTTATATAGAGCCATCTGTTGAGCATGCACCAGAACTGTCAAAAGATGAGCCAATGAATCCGATCGAACACATCGAGTTTGTTATCACAGATCATCCACACTTGACCAGAAAACAGATTATATATGCTTCTCTATGTTTCATGAATTAGGAGAAATTTTCAGAAGACATCCATCGACCAGTCTGTATCATGTTACACTTCAGAGTTCGTGGACACATCTTTTCTAACTGTAAAGAACTATTGATTACTGCTCAGCTGTGCTACTGTTATCGTCATCACCAAGTGATGAGATTCTCAAACCGGGGAGAATGATGGAGGATCAATTGGAGTCAAACTCTTTTTATTTTTATTTTTATTTTTATTTTAGAGTTTGAGTCTTTTAGTCATTAAGAGTTTTTATTTATTTTTAAGATTTTTTATTATTTTAGAGTTATAGTCCCACTTCGATTGGGGTTTGGATTGTAAGCATATATAAAGACCATGTACTTATTTTATTTTGAACCAATGAATGAATTAAATTTAAAGAAATCCTCAATATCTGTGAAAGGTTCCCTCATCATTCTTGAGAAATTCTCAAACCAAATGGCCATCTTGAGAATAACTAGAAAACTGTTACAAACCCGACATGACACTTGACATAGAACTAGAAATTCAACTATACACATGACTCACGGTGATTGGGAAACTCATAATTGAGAGTGAAAGAGAGTGACAAAAGTCATGCTTCTGACTAAACTTGATGAATGCTACTATTGCACATGACCGGCCTTGCTAGTCCAGTACTGTTATGTCGGATGGATATAAGGCCCGGGTAGCGCCCCCGTTGTTCAAGGGGTCTTCGGGTTGCACATCGTTCTCTTCATTACAAGTCACAACACAAAATTATTAACCAGACTTTTAATTAATATTCTCAGTTACTGCCACTGTTAGTAAATCATAACCGGTACTTTTAGCGTTACTTTTTACTCTAGTAAATTTCTTACATGGTTCTGTACATAGCCTGTTATTTTACTATTAGTGATGGTACTTGCATGCATGATAAAGTTATAACATTGTTTAGTACAAAACTGAAATGCTGAATTTAGATTTGGTCTATTTTATTAAATAGTGGTTCGATTCTTGTTTCTGCTAGGTGACGAACAAGTATATAAGGAGGTACCTCAGTACAAGTAGACAGAGTTTCAGTGGACTCCAAGTTTGACTTTAGATTAAGTGAGAATAGTATTATGTAGTTCTTCATTTATTTCTTTTTATTTCTTTTTAGCAGAGATAAAGAGTGAGAGAGATTGTACTTTTCTTTTCACGCATGAGTAATGCATCCCTCATTGAAGCATGATTAAAATAAGTATTCACTTTTGGTACTTTTCCTGATATGTCTCTATATTGTTTTCACTGGTATCTGTAGGACCGGCATATTCTTGTAATTTGTTATGACCCTCAAAAAATGGGTCGTTACATTCCTCCTCCTTGGTGAGAAGCCAAGGAACCCTAATTTATCCCACAAATCGTCTGCAATTCCTTAGAAGGTAGTGGGTGTGATCGGTCACTTTGATGTCTGACTCAATTCATGTCACTGCTAACCTTGATCCTCATTGCTTTCAGTATCTACAATCTCAGTACTCTTAATATGCACACTTACTTGTCTCTGTTGCACATGATTAAACTATCCAATCTGGTTCTTGCTCCATTCTATTCACACTGAAGCCACATGTCGTTTTTACACAAGCAGTTGTTTCTTTTCCAAGTTTCGGTGCATCGCATACAATTCTTTATTTCATTTCAGCTAGGCATATTATATGGAACTGCTCACTATTCTGTCTCATCAAAAATGACTAGTTGCATAGCCTTCGTATGAAATTCCTCTCCAATCCCACTGGTATTCTATAATCACAATAATATACCAAAAACACTTTGATTTAACCATCCTGCTTAAATTTATGGATATCATCCTTAATCCCATTATCGTGATGAATAATAATCACCATTAAGATAGGTGTTGGCCATATAAATGTCAACTATATCCTCATTTCTTCCCACAGTTCTGCAAAAGTTAATTCTGTTTACGTCCGGCTTTAAACTTTAGATCCCAAAACTTGCCTCTAATTTTTCTACTTTTAAAACTATTCCTTCTCAAACTCTCAAAAATTAATACACTGAAAGTCTCCAAATAACTTGCCATACACTCCAAAATTAGTTTGAAAGATGAATAAACTTCATAGATATCCTTGGTCAAGCTATATCGATCTGGAATTGCTTCATCAGTTGTCAACCCATTAGTTGATAATATATAAAAAGCATATCCTTTTAAGCACCAATATAACACATTGACAATTATTTTAACCTAGCTCAGGTATAGAATTTGACTAGGATTCACTGAAGATGATCCAACATGCCGATCTTATGGTAGCCCAAATTGAAAATCCACTATGTTGGTAGCTAGCCAACACATTTAGACTACTCATAAACAAAAATTTAAATGATTCAAATATATTTTACCCATGTAAAAATTGGCGACAAAATTTGTTGCCACATTTTGCATTGGTAGAATACATCGAAATTATTTGAATTTTTGTTTGCAAGGAGTTTTAATGTATTATATCATAGCCAAGAGAATTTGTTTAGCATTTGGGTGCCAATTTTTATATTTAGGGTGATAGAACCAGCAATATATCTAAGTTGGACTACAAAATTTTTGTTTATCTTTTAAATGAGAATTTAATGTCACGAATAAAAAAAATTGTGAACACAATTCGCAAATCCATTCCATTGGATGTGATCTTCATTAAAACTATCTCTAAACAAAATTGCAAATGATTTCGGTATGTTTTACACATGCATCAAGAAGGTGACAAATTAAAATTCTGAAAGTTGATTTTATCACCACTTGATGTATTGGTATACAATATCCAAATCATTTGAAATTGTTTCTAGTGAGTTAAGATGGGTTAGATTACATTTAACAAAATGGATTTTGGATTTAAGTTCATAGTTTCTTAATTGGAATGTTAAGTTTTTCGTTCAAACAGCAAACAAAAATTTTGTAGTCTAATTATATATATATAGGAAAAACAGTGATGCAAAGCGAACATGAAGCAAGTGCGGGTTCATTTACGAATTGGAGCAAATCGTACTAAGGAGGACTTATGATAGAAGAAGAGTTTAATTAGAACTTTTTAACTGATTGAATCGATTTAATCTTTTGGTTTTTGAGTCCTTTTATATCTCTTTTACTTGAGTCTTTTTAGCACCTCTTTTAAATCTGTTTTAGTTTTCCTGTTAAGAAAGAGTCTTTTATTTTATTCTTAGGTTTGAGTTTATAAGGAATTTCCTTTTTATTTGTTTCTTTTATTAGAGTTTGAGTCAATTTGGGATTTTAAATTGAGTCTTTTGAAGCCTTAATCATAAAAGAAATTTTTTAGAATTCTAGTTTATATAGGACTAGTTTTCTTTTAGAAGTTTTGGTTTTCGTATAAAGGAATTTATATCTTTCATTGTAAATAGATCATGAAAGACTGAATACAAAAAATTATGCTTGCAAACTTCGTTTACAATTGAAATATTTATGCATACAAGGTGTGAGAGTGGACAAGGAATCGTATGGATGTAAGGTCCAAAGGAATCTTCAATGCGCGAGGTGTTGAAATCGGTGATCAATCTGATCTCTGGGGTGGAACCCTTAACTTTATTTTCAGTTTAAACCCCCTCATTTAGTTTTTTTTCCTTATCCCACCAAAAATAGGTATCAACCCCCTCCGCTTCCCATTTTCTGTTAATTAGTACCTGAGCTAAAAAAATTATCTTTCACCTTTATTTTCTTTTTTATTTCCCCCTTTGTATGGCTTAGTTCACTTCAGCAAAAAATCAAACAGAGAATCAAGAAAACCAGGGGGGAAATCAAAAAATGCTACAGAATCACGTTGCTACAATGCCGGTCTGCTAATACCGCTTCTACAGTAATTTCTGCAAACCTACAATAGTGATTTCTGCAAACTGTTACAACAATTTTGGGCTCTTATGGTGAATTTGGATTGATTTTTGAGCCGTTTGAAACCGTATTTTAGCTGTTTGATATTTCGTGGTTGATGAGGAGAAGCTATACAAATTACTATTGAAACAGTTGTATATCCTTTATCCGATCACTTGCATACCTCGATTCCCTAAAAGCACAATACCAGCAAATCAAGTTTATATCATAAGAACATCGCGCAAGGTATTCCTTTGAGATGAGTATGCAGAAGCCTCTTGAGCATAAACCAACGCTTAAGACCGAATCTGAGTCTGAAATTGAGCTTAAGGCTGAGTTTGTGATTGAACATTAGCCCGAACCAGACTTAGGATAAGAAACATAACTTAAATTAGATCGTAAGCCTGAGCTCAAGCCCACATGGAGCTACAGTTAAAGACAAAATCAAAGGCAGCGTCTGAGCTAACGCCCTAACAGAATCCTCATTTGAGCCACAATCTAAGCCACTTGTTGAACTTGAGGTACAACCCATACTTTATTGTTCTGAGTGACTAATTCACTGCCTACAAGCCAGCAGATATTGCAACTTTTTCTATACTCATCTTTACTATCGTTGGATCGTTACTTCCAACATGGTTGTCAGAGTTTCATATTGCGCGAATTTAAAACTCAAGATCGAGTTTTCTCCAACTAGTAAGCTTTGATGTGGAACGAACATAGAGCATGTGTGAGTTTTTTAGAAATTAGAGCAAATCCTACCCTAAAGAGGACTTATGACCGAAGAACAAGAAATTAAAGTTTTATTATGATTTTCTTTAACAGTTTGAGACAATTTAGTCTTTTGATTTTTTTTTGAGTCCTTCTATAATGCTTTTAGTTGAGTCTTTTAATATTTCTCCTTTGAGTCTTTTTAACTTTCGTATTAAGATAGAGTCTTTTATTTTATTCATAAGTTCAAGTTTATTAACAGTTTCCGTTTTATTTGATTTTTTATTAAAGTTTAATTCAATTTAGGATTTTTGAATTGAGTCTTTTTTGAACCCTTAGTTATAAACGGAAAATTTTTAGTATCATTTGTGCAGGACTAGTTTTCTTCGATATCAAGTTTTATTTTCTACATAAATGCCTTTTGCCTTTCATTGTGATTAGATCATGAAAGATTGAATAAAAAATCATGCTTGTAAACGGGGTTTGCAAGTTATTAAAATCTTTATGCATGCAAGATGTGAGGGTGGGCAAAGGATCGCATGAGCGTGAGATCCAAATGATTTTCAATGTGTGTAAAACGGGGTTTGCAAGCTATTAAAATTTCTATGCATGCAAGATGTGAGAGTGGGCAAAGGATCGCATGAGCGTGAGATCCAAATGATCTTCAATGCGTGGGGTATTGAATTCATTGGGCGATCAAACCTGTAGGGTGAAAGGTTAAAAAACTTACCTTTATTTTTAGTTTAAAACCGTGATTTAATTTTTTTTTCCAAATCCCACCAAAACCCCAGACGTCAAACCCCTACGCTTCCGTGTTTCCCATCAGAAGATACCTACATTGACACTGTAGGCAGTACTTACAATGAAGCTAGTTTTCCCACCATTGAATTTGCTTTTAGTGCATGCCTTTTTGCACTAATCTTAAAGCAAATTTAATGATTTGGGCACAAACAGAAAGAAAGAGAATTCGGGCAACGTGATCAATAGTTCAATGCAATATAATCAGCACAATCAGAGTTAGATACATTAGACTTCGCAGGTCATCCGTGTGCCGACGCCACATCACCTCTCAATCTATCGTTGTGCTCATTCTTTTTATACATAGTTTAGAATAGTTGTGTTGTTGAAATTTGTAACTTATGGACCATCATCATATGATTTCACTTCCACTGAACTTCAAGTGAGCACCATTGGCGTTATGGTTTAGGCTTTTGTTGAATGGTCCACTTTCTGCTAGCCATTTGGTGACCATATGATGTTGACTTAGAGCTATACCAAACAAGGGAGAGAGCTTTGATTTTCAAGGCTAGTGATCAATCCGTTAGATTATTCTTCTCTTTTCGCAACACCTCCAATACAGATCGCAGATGTTGCGTATAGCCAAGCCATGTCATGTTGTAGACCCAGACTACACAACCACAAAACATAAAGACTCGAGCTTATGTTATGCTAATTAACATAGCAAACTCTTTTATCGCTATCGAGAGCCTACTTCCCATTAAGGGCATGGATTTCCCCACTTATCTTCAAAGAAAGGCGCTATTGATTCCCATTCCTCCATTAGTTGTATGCCTTACATAACTTATTCAAGCTTTTTTATCAGGTTTCTTTTTTATGTTATCGATTTGCGGTTGCGAGTCTTCGATTTGCAGATTTATTTATTGGAAGCACCGCTGGCATATAGCACCTCTAGTTTGAAAAAAGCCTTGTCGTAGCTTTTTAGCTAACAATTGAAAAAGATTTTTTTTCTTAGCTTGACTTAACTAACATCCAGGATTTGCATCAATTCTTTTCCTTGAATTTCCTTTTTCCTTTCGTTCAGAGGTTCACTATGAGCTTCATTAGGAAAACAAGCATGAGCAACCACTCAATCCAAAGACACGCACAAAACAACAAGCACTCAAACCTAGACCTTCATTTAAAGATTGTCTCATCACCAAGGTAAGAGGTCTCAGTTTTGGTTTCGGTTTCGATCTTCAAGGGAATTTTAGGTTTTGGACACTTTCTCTTGTTTCGGTGGTTTTAGAGTTTCGTTTCGTTCATATCGATAGTTCCGTTTCGTGTTTCGATTTCGGAGATTTTTGTAGATATGTATATGCGCATAGCGACATGTGTGTATATATATATATATATTCATGCCCACGAGAGGGTGTCCCAGTGGTAAGTCATTCCGCTCCAAAGCCAAGGGGTGCGAGGTTCGAGGCCTATGGCAGCCGTGACTTGGTAATTGTTGTGGAATTTGTTGTGGAATTATTTACACTGGGGCTACATCTCCCCTCTCGGACTAACCCGGGGGCCGTTGGGGGCACGACGGTCACCCCCCAGTTTGCATAGTCTCGGCCGGGCTCTCGCCTTACACTCCTAAGCCGAAGGCGGTGGGAGGGGGTTGGGGATTTTTTTGGGTTTTCAAAAATATATATATATATTCAGTATTTTATTCATATAAATGCACCGATAATTTATACTAGATATTAAGTTGTAAATAATTTTTAACCGAAACTTCTCAAGGACCCCAACCAGCTCTTTATTACTTTACTAATATAAAATAATAACAATACATAAATGATGAGACATAAATCTGACCTTATGATACAAAAAATGAAGAAAATAAAGCAAAACATAAAAATCTCATTCAAAATCATTATCATCCAGTTACAGTATACAGTAGTAAGATGGATAGCAATATTGCATCTGTTCAGGTCTTATGTTATCATAAACGAAGGCCTGACTCAGCTCGATAAAAGGCAAGTCATGTTAGTCTTGACTGCTAGACTGCTCGGTGACATTTGACCCGTACATGTAATGACTAGCATAATCTCCATAGACATCAGAGTATAGTGTATGTATATAGTGTATGTATGATACGTAATAATCGTCATTGCTGCCTCAGTATCTACTGAAATATGAGCCATGAATGATTAGATTATCATAACCTCAATAACAATAATTAGACCGTTGATACCCGTGATAATCAGGCCATCAACCTTAGGTATCGTTTCCCATCTTTACTTTGATGTCGTCTATCATGATCTTTATACATATACAAATGAATTGTATCATAAGCATGATCCATACTTCTCTAAGTAGGACAAAAATATTTCGAAAAACCATAACATCTATCTGTATGACCTTGTTCAACGAGAGACGAATCATTATCGTTTTCTCACCGAGTTACAGCCTTTTTTCACTTATACGTAAGATTCACTTGGCTTTGACTTTGTCACAGCTGATTGTTTTTTGTATGTTCTGTTTCCACAAGCACTTCATCCAATCAAGAATTGTCTGTTATTGTAATGGCCTGAAATTTGTGTTATTAATTTTTATGATTTTTGTACAAAATTCAAAAACATTTTATATTCAATTGTGTATTATTTTCTCTCTTTTATTCTGTTAACTCTTTTGGGCACAAGTCGAGCCGCAAATCATTTATTTACTTCCCATATCAACTCAATATTTTCTCTCGGCTCAAGCCTACATATTACAAAACCCCACTATGCATTTTTAATTAACTTAACCCTCACTAAATAAAAACCAAACCTAATCCTCCCTCTTTTCAGTCGCTGCTCCATCTCCCCTCACCTATTGTGATTTCTTCCTCATCATGTGTGATCACGTGATTCTCTCCCCGCTTTCACGAGTAACCTCTCTCTATCTCTCTATTTCCCCTTTAACGCTCGCATAACTTCCCATACCTCCCTCTCCTCTATTTCTACTCCATCTCTCCAAGAAACCTTACTACGATTTTTATTCCCAAATTTTGAAATCTTACGGTTTGAGTTGTCTGGAGCTTAGATCTTTTCTGTGTGGGTCCTATCTTCCTCAAAGTCGTCCCCTCTATCATTCAGACAGTCGCAACCACTTGTCCAACGAGGTGATGTGGTCCGAAAAACTCTCCGGTGACTTTTTCTATGATCCACCTCTTCAGTGAACGGTAGATTGCTTTAACTTCAATTTTCATGTCTCGATAAACTTTGTCTAGTTCTGAAATTTTAGGATTCATGTGGAAAATTATTAAGAGGAAAATTGATATGCATGAAAGATTTCATCTTTTGGGTTATCTTTAATTCCTATGTCAGGAAGATAATTTGCTAAGCATCCTCATGCATAAAATATTTTATTCGAGTAAAAATTTGTGTGGTAAAGTCTTGAACATGTTTAGTGATAAAGTTGTTAATTTGAGGAAGGGTTTTTCTCTTGCAATGATGTGTAATCTGATCATATGATTTAGATTGGAATTGATGGAATTTTAATTCCCGATGATACAAATTTTCGTTTAGGCATGTTGGTTTCGACGGTTTCTCCTCCACCACTAGTTTCAGCTTGCTGTTGTTGGACTTGTGTTGCTCTATATTTGAGGCTTTTGTCGACCCCTTTACAGCCTTGCTTGCTTTTCCTTTAGGGGTCGACATTGTCCTTTGAATGCCATGTTTCCTTGGGGCTCTTTATTGCCGCCCTTGAGGCTGCTGATGTCTGTTTCCAACCCGTTTGGGATCTCTGTTTCCCTCTGTTTGGTGGCTATGTGCGGTTCTTGTGGCATCTACATGCAGCTCTTTCTTGCGACTATTTTGACGTTGTTTCATGCTCCTTCCCGCGGTCATCCGCAGCCTTTCCCTGCGGCTGCTCCTTCAGTTCTTGTGCATGCTCCTCTCAACTGTTCCTGCAGCCTTCTTTGTGGTTGTTTGTGACTCTTTTTCCATTTAGTCTGGTCATTGTTTTGTATGGAGTTGGTTGTCTTGATTTTCTAAATAAATTGGCGATTGAAGTGAGAGTTTGTATAACTCTTGATGAAACATGTTGACCCATGAAATGATTGACAATATTGTTGGATAACTTGGCTTGGATAGAAATAATTATCATTGATGAAATTAATTTTCTAAGATTAACAGAGACCCTAAAATAGAAACGGGAAACACATGTTCATGAAATTTATTGTGAGAATAACTTAAATGCGTAGATGATTAAAAACTCTATTTTGACATCTTATAGTTTATATAGTTAAGTATTGGGTTGTGCTTGGGTTGTGCTATTGAGTAGATTGGTATTGTTTCCATGAATATTGAATTGTTGGGTGGATGTAAATAATAGAACTGAACTGCATAGACCCCTTAACCATGTAGACCAGATATGAGTGTCCTTTAGACTTATTGGAGAGACTTTGTCTCATTTTACATATATATATATATATGTGTGTGTGTGTGTGTGTGTGTGTGTGAAAAATGGAGAAGAGCTGACAGCGCTGGAAATTTTTCCAGCGCTGTCCGCATTTTAGGCGACCTAAAGTATTTATTTTTGAAAATTTTTTTTGCAGTAGTTAGATATACTTGTTGGGAAGCTCCCCACAAAATTTCAGCTCGATCCGACACCGTTTGAGCCTCCGTTCATCGATTTCAAAAACGTTGCGTAAATCTGTCCACAGTTTTGCGCAACATTTTTGAAATCGATGAACGGAGACTCAAACGGTGTCGGATCGAGCTGAAATTTTGTGGGGAGCTTCACAACAAGTATATCTAACTACTGCAAAAAAAATTTCAAAAATAAAAAACTTTTAGGTCGCCCAAAATGCGGACAGCGCTGGAAAAATTTCCAGCGCTGTCAGCATTGGCCCATTAACCTCTATATGGAGAATGGAGAAGAGCTGACAGCGCTGGAAATTTTTCCAGCGCTGTCCGCATTTTGGGCGAAATAAAAGTATTTTTTTTTGAAAATTTTTTTTGCAGTAGTTAGATATACGTGTTAGGAAGTTCCCCACAAAATTTCAGCTCGATCCGACACCGTTTGAGCCTCCGTTCATTGATTTCAAAAACGTTACGCAAAACTGTGGACAGATTTGCGTACCGTTTTTGAAATCGATGAACGGAGGCTCAAACGGTGTCGGATTGACCTGAAATTTTGTGGGGAGCTTCCTAACATGTATATCTAACTACTGCAAAAAAAAATTCAAAAAAAATATTTTTATCTCGTCCAAAATACGGACAGCGCTGGAAAAATTTCCAGCGCTGTCAGCATTGGCCCATTAACCTCATATATATATTATATATCATATACGATATGATGTGTGCCAAGTAGGGGTGGCAATTTTCAGCCCGGCCCGATAAGACCGTGCCTGGGCCGATAATTTGGGCCCGAAAACCTTATCGGACTGGGCCGGCCCGGCACGACTCATTTTCGTGCCGGACCCGGGCCGAGTTATTCAGCCCATTGGGCGGCCCGGCCCGAAACAATTTAGAGAATAAACTGAATTAATAATGCTGCGCACTGAAAGAGGATAATCAATTCTCTAACTTAAATGACCGCCCATTGCAATCAATGCAATGCAGAGTTGCAGACTGTGCAGTGCCCACTCGGGCCACTCCCCAGCGTCCGCTTACAACTAAGTAAATATTAAATTAATAATGCATTGAATGATTGCTTAAGCCGTAAGGGTTAAGAGAGATGGTAATACATTTGTTCAGTTGCGTCTGTTTCTCTTCGAAATTCCGAACGCCTTGTAAATTTTATTGTTTGTTTGACAATTCTCGGTAACAAAGCTTGTTTTTAAAAATATATTACTTAGCAAATTAAAGATAACCAACAGAGCTCCCAGTCCCTACCAAGATAGACTTTTCCTTTTTGTTGGAATTACACAGGTGATCACATTAAGCGGGGCTCAGTGCAACTAAACACTTGCATGCACTCTCTTTCTATGAAAAGTGCAATAGTTTTTCGACTCGAGCTTAAAGAAATATCATCGACATCCTTTTCCAAAGCATATACAACAAGGCAAATAAAATTTTAAAAAAAAAATAGGCAATGATAAATAAATATAAATAAAGGCAACTGGTGGATTGCTTTGCTTTAGCATTGCATGGCATGCCATGGCCGGCCCTCCCAAATTCGAACGTGCATCCATTGCAAATACGACTCCATCAATTAAAAAATTGTAAAATAATGTAGGATAAAATAACTCTTTCAACCCTATCGGACCGGGCCGGGCGGCCCGAATTTTTATCGGACCGGGCCGGGCGGCCCGAATTTTTATCGGACCGCACCGAAGTGGCCCGCCGCACCGAAGTGGCCCGAAGTCTTATCGGGCCGGGCCGGCCCGGTCCTTTAAGAAATCTGGGCCGGGCCGGCACGGCCTGATAAGACTGGGCCGGCACGAATTGCCACCCCTAGTGCCAAGTAATCCACACAATAATGAATTGGGATACAACTGAAAATAGTATGCATTTACAGTGATATGTTCATGTTACATGATTTCTTACATCATGTCAAATTTACATTAGTCACACCTTTTGAAGCCAATAAACTATATACATTAAATATATACTGCACTTGACTAATATAGACTCACTAGGATTTGGGGTGACTCGTATTATAGAGAGTGCAGTTGTGACTAGAGTCATTTTTACTGTACTTGATTGTATCTGATAGATCATACTACTATATCTGTTTGGATCATATTACCGATTACCATATTTGAATGTATTTGATGAGACTCTGTTAGGATCTAACAAAAGATGCAATTTTTATAGAAGATAATAGCACAAATCTAGATAAGTGAATACAAAAGAGGTGTATTCTCCTCCCAAGACGCCAATAGAGGACGTCCGCACTCGTTTAATTTAAATCTACCTAAGGATGCTCAAGAGAAATATCAATCATCAAGCATTCTTACAAAAGACGGCTAGCCCTAGTTTAAATAAGAAAAATCCTCTCCTAACTCTCAAAATAAGAAAAGGACCAAAACCCCCTTAAGTCGGCCTCCCTCCTCTTGCGCGCGTGGCTTGAGCGCCGGCCCCAGGCCGTGGGTCTAACACTACTCCGTCCCTGAAAATCCACATTGTCCTCAAGGTGGTGCTTGACATCACTGGCGGTACTACTCCGAGGGGGAGTCATCATCACCTCTGATCCCTCCGTCCTCCACATCATCTTCATCGTCTGCATCTGCGATCAACACTTGCAGCTTGCGATCCGCACAGCGGTGTCCAGGGGTGAAGCGCTCATCGCATCTGAAACAGATCCCTTTTTGCTGCTTCTCTCTCTTCTCCGCATCGGACATCCTCCGGAATTGGCCCCCAGCCGGTAGTGTGCTAATCTGCTCCCCGTCTTCTCGAAACTTGCCTGTTCTGCCTCAGTGGTGACCCCGGCCCCGCCGGCTCCAGAAGATGTGCCCCGCTATACCTGGCCACTGTAGCCGCTCCTGGCTCTCCTGTCCTCCTCTCGTGAGTACTCTACCAGTTGTGCCATCTCGATGACCTCAGAAAGCCCCCTGGACTTTTAGGGTCTCACTACAGCTCGGAGACTGGGCCTCGGCCCCTTCAGAAAAGTGCCCTCTAGATACTCATCTGACACACCGTGTACTCTCCCGGATAAAGTCTCAAACCTCTCAATGTACTCTCTCACCGGTCTCTCTTGCCTGAGAGCGTATAACTGCTCGTGCAAGTTTCCCAGGCGGGGATCCTTGAACTTCTCCAGGATAAGGTCCTTCAGCATCTAATCTGTTGTCTCCTCTCCGTCCACTGATACCACCCTAAGGCTCTCCCCTCCATGCAAATAGCTACCACCTCCAGTTTCTGTGTATCTGTCATGTGGTGCGCTGCGAAATATCTCTCCACGGTGAACAACCAGGCATGCGGATCCTCCCCTCTGAACAGTGGCATCTTTAGCTTCCGCACCCTGCAGTCTCCTCCAAAGTGCCCCTGATCGGGCCTCCCCTCTGCACGGCGAAGCTGGCGATAATGCTGCCACCTCTCGTTCTGCGTCTCGTACTGCCTCCCGCGAGGGCATCCACGCCATCCATCAAAGTCATCTCATCCTGCGTCATCCCCAAACTCAGCCCCATAGCCTCCCCCGTCCTCGTAGTACCCATGACCCTCCCCGAGGTCAAATTCTCCGGCAAAATCACGCGTCGGGTCCTCCAAATAGGGCTGAAATCACCTCTCAAACTGCTTCTGTTGCCCGCGCTGCTCGTCGGGTGCATCGGGGGCCCGCCATGGCCTAGGAAGAGATCCGCGGAACAGCTGAGGGCCCGCGGGTTTGGGCGTTGCTGCCCAGGGCCCCCGCAGCCCGGTACCAGGCCCACGGGGGCCTGGGGGAAGCCCTGCGGGGCCCGTCGAGGGCCGGCGGGGGTTCGCCGGCCCCTGGCGGGTCAGGGGGTGCGCCCCCGTCCCTCCTCTAGGGGCTCCGTAGGGAGCCCCTCTTCTCGCCGCGTCTCGTGGGGGCAACGGCCAAACTCGCCGTCCCCCCTCCTCGTTTCCTCCGCCCTTCGCCGGATGTCCTCGCGATAATCCCCCTTCCATGGATCGTCATCTTCTTCCTCGTCAAATTCTTCCACGAAATAGGGTTGGTTTTGGGTAAAAATCTCTTCTTTTTCCTTTTCCTTCTTCAAAGTTGACGCCTTTGGTGTCAAATTAGGGTTTCCTTCGCCTTGTGAAATAGCCGTCAAAAGGGAGAGGATCTTTGCAAATTGCTCGTCGTTCTTCGCTTGACATGCCTTCATGTGCTCGATGGATTCCACCACCGATTCCACCGATTTCTTTACCCCTTCAATTTCCCCATGAACTTTTCCTCCAACGCCTCGATTTTATCTTTCGATCTCGTCGTGGCCGTCATGGATCGTCACGCTCTGATACGAAATTGTTAGGATCCAACAAATAATGCAATTTTTATAGAAGATAATAGCATAAATCTAGATAAGTGAATACAAAAGAGGTGTATTCTCCTCCCAAGACGTCAATAGAAGACGTCCGCACATGTTTAATATAAATCTACCTAAGGATGCTCAAGAGAAATATCAATCATCAAGCATGCTTACAAAAGACGGCCAGCCCTAGTTTAAATAAGAAAAATCCTCTCCTAACCCTCAAAATAAGAAAAAGACCAAAATACCCTTAAGTCGGCCTCCCTCCTCTTGAGCGCGTGGCTTGGGCGTCGGCCCCAGGCCGTGGGTCTAACAGACCCATTACTAGGCCGTGGGTCTAACAGACCCATTACTGTAACTGGTTGGACTCAGCCCAGGTGAGCGCCACAGTGGTACAGGTGATCTCGTATATTGCAAATCATACTTTTCAATATGAGTAACAGCCTATGATGGTTTCACCATTTAACCTATACTTTGTAAATAAACATTGCTAGCACAAAATAAATATGTAAATCTGTCGTGCATGCTTGTCATATATTATTGTCACATCATTGCTTTATCGTAACCTTTACTGCTTTATATTTATTATGCTCGTACATATTGAACTAATTCTAGAATTGCAATTTATGATATCTACTAATAACCTAGCAGTTGATGTGTTTTTACTGTTATGTTCTGACGCGGAATTTGAGTAAGGTCCTGCTAACGAATAATCAGAGTTTGCAGTCCATGACTCTGAGTTCTGATTGTCAGGTAGTTAGTAGTTTATTCCAGTTGTCCTTGTTGGCCATAAGCCTTATATCTTTCTTTAATGATTTACTCCTCATGTTTGAAGGAGAAAACTATGAGTATGTTGGTACATGTTTTCCATATGCTATATTTGTTTCATGGGTGACTTGCAAGACCTGCTTTCGTATGGTACGCATCCTGTATTTTGGAGCCAAAAGAAAAAAGTTTATATCCCTTTAATTCAAAATACATTGCAGCTTGTCTCACATCCAGGAAATCGGTACGTGACAGGTTTTGTTGGTGACCCATGCAGGTTCACGCTGATTACTACGTGAACGGTATAAATTGTGTATAATGTACCATAAAATATACTCATAATGACCAATGTTACACTTCGAATACAGTATATCGCAAATTTATAATTGTCGAGGACGTGCTGGCGAAAGCTCATTTACCGCTACGAATGGGAATACAACCAACGAAAATCAAGGTGGAGCCGGTAGATCGGGAGCCCATGCAAACACCAACCCTGGGGCCAACTCTGGAGGATATTCGGTCTGCACCAACATACGAACTTGTTTCGATAGACTCTACTGAGGGAGCCCCGAACCAAAGCAAATGTTCGGCAGTTTCGGGCATTGCGTCCGATTACTCTCTTAGGGTACGAGGAGCCTCTTCAAGCAAAGGACTAGTTGCAGAGCACAGAGGACAACCTAAAGGTTGTCTGAATTCCAAAAGATTCTTGGGTTGATATTGTCAAACTGCAATTGACAGACAGTGCCAGAGTGTGTTGGCTGTCGGAGGAGAAGCGCCTTCAGTCACCAATTACATGGGATACGTTCACTGAGCTCTTTAACGTCAAATACTTTCCACCAAAGGTAGAGAGGGAACTGCAACAGAGATTCATCAATCTGGTGCAGAGCTCCATGATAGTGGAGCAATACGATGCTAAGTTCTTTATGCTCAGTTGGTTTGCTCTGAAACCAGTGGGCATCTCCTATCCCGAGCCAAATGTTTTCAATAGGATCTGGATATCGAGATCAAGAGGAAGCTGGTCGTGGTGGATCTGACCACTCATGGTGCGGTCGTATCAGCAGCTCGTAGACACGAGCAAGTTGAGAGGGATGCAGAGGAACCGCCAGCTGGCACTCGGAGATGACCACCTCCAGCACCTCTAGCAGGACCAAGCCAACAGTCACACACGTGCATGGACCGTTGCAAACCACTTCGTTTAAGAGGCCATGGATCCAGCAGTATGGTCAACCTCTTATATGCCATCATTGCTATCGGCCTGGACATATCAAGCAGGAGTGTCGTTTACTCCTTAACGAGTACTTGGCTTGCCGATCGAAGGGGCACAACGTCAGGGAGTGTCTTGAGAGGGACAAACGATCCATAGCACCTGCTTCAACTCCAGCACCAGTCGGGAATACCCATCGTGGACCGTTGCTTTCCCCGAAGCGGAAGGATTTTTAACAAGCGAGGCTGCAAGCACAGCCTCCTAGGCATCAGGCCTTTACCATGACCGCTGAGGAGGCAGAAGCTACCGGTCAGATGATCACATGTATGATTTACTTACTTTTTGTATTTACATTTACATTCATGTATATAGTGATAATTGTTTGCTTAGACATGATATCTGTCATCTTAGGGGTAATAGTGGTAGATGGTAGACAAGCTCTAACTATGTTCGACTCAAGAGCCTCTCACTACTTCCTATCGAGTTGATTTGCCACCCTTAATTTTGTTCCTATTAAACCGCTCACACCTTGTTGGGACATCAACGTGGGCAGTGGCGTGTTGAGATCATCCAGCTGGTGTTTTCTGTGCTCGATAGTGATCTGTGTATAGGAGCTATTTGCAGACTTTATGATCATCGACATACCGAACTTCGACGTTGTCATCGAAATGGATTGGTTGGGGACCTTCGACTGTCGTCGAATGAGAGTAGTGTTTGAGATTTTCGATCATCCAAAGTTCAAATTCATCTACGGTAGCCGATCGGAAGAACCAGTGCAGTTCAGAGCCAGACCCGTTGAGGCATTAGTGGCTGCCATGAAAGCAAAGCCAAAGAGACTTGTGGTTGTTCGCAAGTTTTTATGGACGTGTTTCCGCATGATCTTATAGGATTTACCTCCAGAACACGCTCTTGAGTTCTCGATCGAGCTAATACCAGGCATGCAGCATATTACCAAGGCCACTTATCACATTGTGCCACCTGAGCTGGAAGAACTTCGGACTCAATTAAACGATTTCTTACAGAAATTATGGATACGCCCCAGGCGGAATGCTCTGGTATTATAGGTCAAGAAGAATGATGGATCCAGACAGATGTGCATCGACTACCAGGAGCAGAACAAGGTGACGATGAAGAACATCTTCCATGCATCGACGACATCTTCAACCAGCTAGGAGGATGGAGTGACTTTTTGAAGTTGGACTTGATGAGTGAATATCACCAAGTGAAGGTCAAGAAGAACATTCATATGACCACCTTTCGAACCAAGTACAGACACTGAATACTTAGTGATGCTGTTCGGTGTGACCAATGTGCTAGCAACATTGATGGATCTCATGAACCAGCTGTTCTTAAGAGTACCTGCACAAGTTCGTAGTGGTGTTCATTGATGTCATCATAGTGACTCGAAGAGCGCCAAAGAGCATGTAAAGCATTTGAGGAAGGTGTTGGAGACCTTAAGGCAACACCAGGTTTATGCCAAGTTCAGCAAGTTTAAGTTTTGGATGAATAAGGTGGCTTTTCTGATCCACGTGGTGTCAGAAGAAAGTATCTTGGTAGACATCGAGAAGGTAGCTGTCGTTCAAAAATGACCAGTTTCTTCGATCAATTTCTAAATAGCGAAGCTTCTTGGGGTTAGCAAGCTACTACTACAAATTAATCCAGAACTTCTCGAAGATCAAGGAGCCCATGACATGATTAATGAGAAAGGATGTTGAGTTTGTCTAGTCAGAAGCATGTGATCGTGCTTTACCAGGGATGAAGAAGTTGACTTCGATGCTCGTTCTGATCATTCAAGAACGAATGGGAATCACGAGGTGTTTTGTGATGCGTCTGGCAAAGGACTCGGTTGTGTGCTTCATCAGCATGACCGGGTGGTGGCTTTTGCATCTAGACAACTAAGGACTCACGAGAAGAACTACCATGCTCATAATCTTGAGTTGGCAGCAGTTATTTTTGCCTTGAAAATCTTGATGCACTTCTTGATGGGTGAGCGTGTGAAGATATTCACAAACCACAAAGGTCTGAAATATAACTTTACACAAAGGACCTCAACGTACGGCAGCGAAGGCGGTTAGAGCTTATGGCAGACTACGATATTGATCTTCAATATCATCCTGAAAAGGTAAATGTTGTACCAGATGCCTTAAGTCGTCTACCAGTAGTGATGGCTCTCACGACTCAGAGGAGGCTGCAATAGGAAGTTCGTAAGATGGAGCTGGAGGTGATCTTGCCTGGGTTGACTACATCGTTGGTTAACTTGCAAATTCAGTTAAGTCAATCCTTCTGGACAAGATCAGGGCTAGACAAGCAAGTGATGAGAAGCTTCAGAAGATTAAAGATCTAGTGGAGACCGGGCTTTGACCAGGGTCCATGATTTATGAGGATGTGTCCTTAAGATATGGCAACAAGATCTGTGTCATTAGGAGATATTATATATGAGTTATTGAAGAAAGCTCACAGTTTTTCACTCTATTTATTCGGGCAGAACCAAGATGCACAAAGACCTTCGGTAGCTTATTAGTGGCACGGGATGAAGGGGAGCGTCGCACGCAGCGTGACTAAGTATACGGTGTGTCAGCAGGTAAAGGCTGAACATCATCAGGCTGCCAGATTATTACCGCCTTTACCTATTCCAAAGTGGAAATGACAGATACCATGGTGGATTTTGCAATTGGACTACCTAGAAGTGCGAAGCAGAATAACGTCATTTGGGTGATCATGGATTGGTTAACCAAATCGATGCATTTTATTCCCTTCAAAGTTGGACAATCTACTGAGATACTTGCCATGAAGTATATTAAGAAAGTTGTGAGGCTGCACGAGGAACTTGTGAGTATTGTTTCTGACAGTGACAAGGATACGTGTTTCAATCTCACTTCTAGAAGAGATGACAGTATACCAAGGTGGATTTTACAATTGGACTACCTAGAAGTCCGAAGCAGGATAACGTCATTTGGGTGATCATGGATTGGTTAACCAAATCAACGCATTTTATTCTCTTCAAAGTTAGATAGTCTACTGAGATACTTGCCAGAAAGTATATGGAGAAAGTTGTGAGGCTACATGAGGAACTTGTGAGTATTGTTTCTGACAGTGACAAGGATACGCCATGTGGGTGATCATGGATTGGTTAACCAAATCGATGCATTTTATTCCCTTCAAAGTTGGACAATCTACTGAGATACTTGCCAGGAAGTATATGGAGAAAGTTGTGAGGCTGCACGAGGAACTTGTGAGTATTGTTTCTGACAGTGACAAGGATACGTGTTTCACATCTCACTTCTAGAAGAGATGACAGTATACCATGGTGGATTTTACAATTGGACTACCTAGAAGTGCGAAGCAGGATAACGCCATTTAGGTGATCATGGATTGGTTAACCAAATCGACGCATTTTATTCCCTTCAAAGTTGGATAGTCTACTGAGATACTTGCCAGAAAGTATATGGAGAAAGTTGTGAGGCTACACGAGGAACTTGTGAGTATTGTTTCTGACAGTGACAAGGATACATGTTTCACATCTCACTTCTAGAAGAGCCTACAGGAGAGTCCTGGTACCCACTTGAGTTTCAGTACAGCCCACCATTCCCAGACAGCTTTAACTTCAATTTTTCGGCCTCGACAAACTCGGCCTAGTTCTGACTTTTTGAGATTCATGTGGAAAAATATTAAGAGTTGATATGCATGAATAATTGGTTATCTTTGATTCTTACGCTAGGATGATAATTTACTGAGCATCTTCATGCATAAAATATTTTTATTTGAGTAAAAAATTGTGTGGTAAAGTCTTGAACATGATTTAGTGATAAAGCTGTTATTTTAAGGAAGGGTTTTTCTCTTGCAATGATGTGTAATGTAAGCATATAATTTATGTAAGCATATAATTTAGATTGGGATTGAGAGAATATTAATTCTTGATGATACAAATTTTCTTTGAGGCTCTTTGGTTTTGAGGATTTCTCCTTCACCACTGGTTTCAGCTTGCTGTTGTTGGACTTATGTTGCTCTATATTTGGGGCGTTTTCGACCCATGTGCGGCCTTGGTTGTTTTTCCTTTAGGTGGCCGCTGTTGTCCTTTGAATGCCATGCTTCCTGGGGAAACTATGTTGCATCCCTTAGGGGATACCACTGTCTATTTGCAGGCCTCGTTTGGGATCTCTGTTCCTTCTATGTGGGGCAAGGTTACTATTCTTGTGGCATCTCCATGCTGCCCTTTCATATGGATGTTTTGTCATTGTTTACTGCTCCTTTACGCAATCACCTTGCGGCCTTTCCCTACGGCTGCTCCTGCAGCATGTGACTGTCTCTTCTGCAGGCAGATTCTTGCGGTTGCTCCTCTCGGCTGTTTGCAGCCTTATTTACAACTGTATGTTACTCTTTTTCCCTGCAGTCTGTTCACTGTTTAGCATGGAGTTGGTTGTCTTGATTTTCTGAGAATGTTAGTAATTGCAGTGAGAGTTTCTACAACTTTTGATGATACATGTTTACCCATAAAATGATTGACAATATTGTTGGATAACTTGGCTTGGAATATAAATAATTATCATTGATGAAATTAATTTTCTAAGATAAAAAGAGACCTTGAAAATAGAAACGGAAAACACATCCTTGAAATTTATTATGGGAATAATTTAGGCGCGTACATGATTAAAAATATATATTCTAACATCTTGTAGTTTATATGGTTAAGTGTTGAGCTATGCTTGTGTTGTGATATTAAGTAGATTGGTATCGTTCACAAGAATTTTAAATTGTTGGATGGATGTAAATAATAGAATTTAAATGTATATACCGCTTAACCATATGGACTAGATATGATGTGTCCTTTGGACTTATTAGAGAGATTGTCTCATTTTACATATATGATATGATGCGTGCCAAATAATCCTCATAATAAAGAACCCGGATACAATAGCTGAAAATAATGTTCTTACATTGATATGTTCAATTTCTTACATCATGTTAAATTTACTTTAGTCACACCTTTTTGAGGACATCACATATGACACTGAACTGTATACATTTAACATATATTACCCTTAACTAATAGACTGTTAGGAACTAACAAAAGATACCAATTTTATAGAGAAATCAATAGAAAGAACAAGATAATTGAATACAAAAAGGTGTATTCTCCTCCCAAGACGCCTAGAGGACGTCCGCACTCGTCTAATCTAAGAACTACTCCTAGGACGCTCAATAGAGAATCTCTCAAAATATCAAGCATGAATACAAATGACGGTTAGCCCTAGTTTAAATAGAAAAACCCTCCTTGTGGTGCGCAAAGTAATTTCTCCATGACTTGTTGTGCGCAAAGTAATTTCCTCCCCTCTTTAGCCGCGCACGGATCTAACATTACTCCGCCCCTGAAAATCCACCTTGTCCTCAAGGTGGTGCATGGAGTGTGTGTGCCATCCATTCCACGTACTGCAAGTCTCCTCCCGGATCGAAAGGATGAGATAGGTCTCCACCACCTTCATCAACGTCCAGACGAAAGCCACGGTCACCACCAGTCAGATCTGAAGGCCATCTATAGCCTAAACTGAGATGTTGGCGTTCTGAAGGACTTTGAACTGAAAACCAAGAGCCTTGGGGCCCACGTCGCCCTTCCGAAAGCTCGAATGTTCGTTGTATTGGGCTCAGGAAGTCAAAAACTCGCTGTCCACTGCATCGGAGGGCCTGTCGTCGGTGCTGAAGGGGCTGTCGGGCCTTGCAGAGCCCAACAGAGGCCCTGTAGGAGCTCCTGGGCCCCTGCCGGGGCCTGCAGGGCCCCTGCAGAAAATCTGCAGGCCTGCAGGGCCGCTGCAGAATTTCTGCAGGCCTGCAGGGCCCTGCAGAAATTCTGCAGGGCCTCTGCAGAATTCTGCAGGATTTCCTGCAGAAATGATGCAGATTTCCTGCAGATTCCTGCAGATTCCTGCAGAAATTCTGCAGATTCCTGCAGAATTTCTGCAAAATTTCTGCGCAGACCTGCAGGGCCTTGCAGAATTGCTGCAGGGCCCTGCAGAATTTCTGCAGGCCTACTGCGGCTCTTGCAAAATTTCTGCAGGGCTGGCCGGCCCTGCAGAATTTCTGTAGGGGGCGTGGCCGTCTTTTTGAGACGACAGCTAGGGTTTGCTCGCCTTGGGGGCTCGTCCTCGTCTTCCGCCGCCGCCTTTAAATCTGGATTTTCATCGCCATCAGATTCAAATCTGAAATTTTCAGATCTAAAAATTTTCTCGTCTTCCTCCGTCGCCTTCAGATCTGGATCTGAAAATTTCAGATCTGGATCTGAAAATTTCAGATCTGAAATTTCTAGATCTGGGCTTTTCTCCTCCAAATGTGACGTCTTTTGCCCAAAATTAGGGTTTTTGCCTTCGTGGATGCGCGACGTCAATAGCTCCATGATTTTTGCAAATTGCTCGTCGTTCTTTGCTTGTCTTGCCTTCATGTGCTCGATGTATTCCACAAAATCGTCAACCGATTTCTTTACCCCTTCAATTCCCGCCATGGATCGTCACGCGCTCTGATACCAAATTGTTAGGAACTAACAAAAGATACCAATTTTATAGAGAAATCAATAGAAAGAACAAGATAATTGAATACAAAAAGGTGTATTCTCCTCCCAAGACGCCTAGAGGACGTCCGCACTCGTCTAATCTAAGAACTACTCCTAGGACGCTCAATAGAGAATCTCTCAAAATATCAAGCATGAATACAAATGACGGCTAGCCCTAGTTTAAATAGAAAAACCCTCCTTGTGGTGCGCAAAGTAATTTCTCCATGACTTGTTGTGCGCAAAGTAATTTCTCCATGACTTGTTGTGCGCAAAGTAATTTCCTCCCCTCTTTAGCCGCGCACGGATCTAACATAGACCCATTGGGGTTTGCGGTAACTCATAACAAAGAGAGTGCAGGAGTGACGGAAGCCACATTTACTGTATTTAACTAAATCTGATGGATCACAATATGGATCTGTTTGGATCATATTACCATATTTGATTGTACTTAATGAGTCCCATCATTGTATCTGGTGAGCACCCAAGTGGTACAGGTGTCTCATATGTTCCATATCATTTTCTCCAATATGAGTCAAGGCCTAAGATGATTTCACTATTTTACATGTATATGTAAATAAACATTGTTAGCACAAAATAAATATGTAGATTGGTCTTGCATGTTTGTCAAATATCATTGTCACATTAATGCTTTATCATTACCTATATTGCCTTAGATTTATTATGCTTGAACATATTGCACTAATTCTGAAATTGCAATTTTTGTCTACTATTAGCCCAGCGTTTGTGTTTTTTATCGTTAGGTTCTGACACTGAGTTTAAGCCTTTGAGAAAGGTCCAGCTTACAAAGAATCAGAGTTTGCGGGCAAGGATTCTGTGTTTTGATTGTCAGGTCTAGTTAGTATTTTTGCCGATGGGCCCACCTACGTAGGTTTGCATCCGCGTTGATCGCGGTGTAGAAAACTGGCGCATAGTGTTCACCTAAAAGAGTGGGCCCCACCTTGCAGCGGGCAACAGCTGAATGGGCTCTTTGAAATCGAGTGGTTTTTTGTTAAATACTTCAGACATTAAGTTTGCAGGCATAACTTCTTACATGCATTCATTTAATATCTTTTTATCAAAAAACATTATGCTCTCTCTCTCTCTCTCTCTCTCTCTCTCTCTCTCTCTCTCTCTCTCTCTCCCCCCCCCCTCTCGGAAATGAATGCGAGTGGGCACACCATGAGGAATAAGCACGGGAGGCGCTGGCAGGCATTCATTTAATAATTTTTTTATCAAAAAAACATTATGCACACACACTCTCTCTCTCCTCTAGGGAATGAACACGATGGGGCACGCTCTGGAGAACAAGTACGGGGCATGCTGCCACCTCATCGATCAACGGCCGAAGGCGCCCGGCGCCTAAATTTTTTTACGCTAATTTGTTGTTCTGCGCCAAAGGTGCACACGCCGAATTTATTGTTCGTGTCGAAGGCGCAAGCGCCAAATTTGTTGTTTCGCGCCGGAGGCGCCCACGCCGCTAAATATTTTTTCGCTAATTTGTTGTTCTTTTAAGTTTTGGCTAGGGTAATAATTTATTAGAAAACAAAGATTTCGCGGAGAAAAATCTTAAATGAACCGTGCCCACTGGCACGGGTTATGACTAGTACATATACACACACAAATTTTCAAATGAGAACATTTCGCACGGAATTTTCCGTGAGAAAACATTTTAATTTTTTTAACTTTTTTCAAAAACAATTTCATCCATTTCATATTGTTATACACCCCTAAAAATAATAGTTAAAAAATAATGTGATTTGGCTTCGATCAATGTATTACAAAAAGTTCTATTGTTCTGAAACCGTTAAATTTTGTAACGGTTTGATCGGTGCTCAAATCCCCTAGGCTTCACCCATTATTTTCCCTGGGGTATATAATTTCATGGATTAAACATCAAAAAAATTTGCAACAAAAATTCTAAAAATGTAAAAAATATTTTTGCACATGCTTTCGCACCAGAATATTACTATGTGTGTGTATGAAAATAGGCGCTGATGTAGGGACGTCGTCGTCGACACTCAACGAGGGGTGGCAAGCTGTATATCGTAAGAAATCTGGAGCTAGCTACAAGGATAAGGGGAAATCAGTTAGGTTTGATCCTAGGAAGAAGACTTAGGGACACCAAGGTGGCCAAGGCTATGAGCTTCGTTCCAACAGGATGACTGGCAATGGGAATGCGTCATCGGCCAGGAAGGTGTTCGACAGGAGATCCCTGAGACCAAAGGTGGAGATAAAAATCAACCCCCAGGCTATTAAGAGGTCTTGGCTGGAGATCTGCTCTAATAGAAGTAGTGTGGAATCCTTGGAGATGGAGTTTGTTCCCCCGGAAGAGGACCGAGAGGGGTCATCCATGGTGGTCATTTCTGGGGAGCTCCTTGCCGATGCAGTTAGATGTTGGGAGAACACAGTTGGATACGTGCTCGGAAATGTGCCATTGTATGGTCAAATCAAAGCATGGGCGGGCAGAACATGGAAGAAGCAAGGTATGTCTGTGTTTTCAAAAGAGAGGGTTCTTCAGATTTCTTTGCAGAGAAGAAAGCGAGGCGGTGCTGTGTGGGGGACCCTGGTTGTTCGACAGCAAGCTTGTCGTGCTGCAGCAATGGCCTCCGAGCATAGGCTATGACCATGATATGCTATCGACGGTACCTGTGTGGGTGCAGTTCCCGCATCTACCCCTCAACTTGTGGTCTCTACCAATTCTAAATGGACAATTTTTTTCATTTAGGCTTATTTTAAAAAAAATATTTTAAAAAACGACCAACTTAAAAACCATTTGTCAAAACCGACCAAGTTTGGTCCAGCTCAGCGCGCGCGCGTGTGGGAGCAGCTTTATGCCTGGCCGTAGTTTCAAACCGCGGCTAAAACGTAATTTGGCCGTGGTTTCAAACCGCGGCCAAAACGCAATTTGGCCGTGGTTTCAAACCACTGCCAAAACGCATAATAGAGCTGCTAACGAGGTAGCCAGTGAACATGAACATGGCTAGCAATTTGTGATGCATGAGTCTCTATTATGTGTTTTGGCCGCGGTTTAAAACCGTGGCCAAATTGCGTTTTGGCCGCGATTTCAAACCACGGACAAATTGCATTTTGGCCGCGGTTTCAAACCACGGGCAAGCGTAAAGCTGCCTCCCACACGCGCGCGTGCTGAGCTGGACCAAACTTGGTCGGTTTTTGTAATTAGTTTTTAAGTTGGTCGTTTTTTAAAATATTTTTTAAAATTTAGACTAAATGAAAAAATCGTCCATTCTAAATAGGATAGCTAGTGTTCTAGGCGCTCCTATTTGTTTGGACAGAGCAACCGCGACAATGGAAAGGCTGGCGTTTGCGAGATGTTGGGTGGAGATCTCGGCGGAGGAGATTCCTCATTCTGTAATGGTGCGTGTGGAAGGTGGAGATGATTTTAGGGTGAATGTAGTTATAGAAGGGGAGCCCCAAGATGTATTCTATGTAAATGTTTTGGTCACTTGGCCAAACAATGTTCGGCGGCATCAGATGGGGATAATACTGTTGAGGGAGAGGACGATCGACAAAGAAGAGAGGAGCTAACTGATGAGAAGGTTGAGGAGAGGCTGGGCGACAATGATGAGGCCAATGTTATCGGGACTGACTCAACGAAGCTGTGCAGCGAAATAAGGAAAATAAATGTAGAGGCCAATGTGATGGGGAATGATACATCTGTAAATAATGGTGTAGATATGTGTAATAGGGTGAGGTGGGAAGCAAGTGTACAGGGGGAATGCAATGTAACTGGGACTGTGGATGTTGTTTGTGGGTTAGCGAACGAGGGGGGTCCAGAAGCTAGACATGTAATTGCCAATATAAAAAAGGATGGGGGGAATATGATGGAACTAGCTACGGCTAGTAAGGAGGGGAGTGATGCAAGGCGAATGGAGAGAGCTAGCACCCTGGATGTAGGGGTTACTACTGGGAAAGAGAAACATTCAGATGTAGATATGAGGGCTAGCAATGTAATGCTAGCTGATGGTTGTTCGGAGCTAGCTGCGACTAGCATGGAGGAGAGAGGAGTTAGGCTAGCTGCGTCTAACGTGACAGAGAGTATGATGAGGCTAGGAGTGTCTAGCATGGAGGAGGGATGTAAAACAAGTATTAATGAGAAGACCAGCACAATTGGTATGGTGGCGAGCGCACAGGCCACTCAGGCCCGCGTCCCATTACCGCGTAATTTGGGGATGCTACCTAAAGCCCCCAATCTGTTGGGGACTCAGACCCCAGTCAGAATAGGTCTAAGCTGCCCGCTCGGGCCATTGGTAGCTTCAGCACTCCCCACTCGAGCACCTTTGAGGTTGGTTCGATATATAACATTGGATCGAAATCCCTCGATCCGGGCTTATAAACAAATCCTCTATTGAAAGTAGTAGTCGGGGGGACGATGGAGTCATGGATGACTCATCTGATTCTGATACTGATAGGCCAGCTATCCTTACTGTGCGTAATGATGAATGGGTTAGCGAGCAGGAGCAGTTTAAACACACAACAGTAGGCAGGGGTAATAGAGGTAATAGAGGGCATATGGCCAGTAATTGAAATCACATCTCTATTAATACGACGTTGGGATCACGACGTAGCTCCAGAATCAATGGAGCCCCCATCATTGGTTAATATGACAATTGTGGTTTGGAATACATGTGGTCTTAATAATGTGGTGAGATGTCGCGAGATTAAGGATAGAGCTAGAAAGTATAAGCCCTCCTTAATTGGTCTGTTGGAGACTAAAGTTGTTATTGAGAATACTCATCGTATCCTTAAGTGTTTCCCTAAAACGTGGGGTTATATTGATAACTGTGCTTGCCACAGGAATGGTCGCATAGTGGTCATGTTTAATCCAGCTATATGGTCTTGCACTATTGAAGACATAGCTGCGGAATTTATCACGATTCGTTATGAGAACGCTACGGGGTTTGCCATGGTTTTTACCATTGTCTATGCTGCTCATGATCGGGTTGTTTTGTGGGATGCTATTGGTGCTAGTTCGACGAAGTATGTGGGGGTCCCATGGCTAATAAGTGGTGATTTTAATTGCGTTCAGTATGCTAGGGATAAGATTGGTGGGAGGCCGATTGATTATAACTCTGTAGGGGACTTCAATAATTGCATTAATGATAGTGCTCTTTTTGAGACTTAAGACCATGGGTAATCCAATTAGCTGGGCTAACAGGAGTGTTGGGTCCTTTCGTATTGCAGCTATGCTTGATCGATCCCTCTGTAATAGTGCTTGCATGATCTTCCCTCCTCCTTTTGTGAGTATGTTGAAGCTGGTACTAGCGATCATGCAATGATGATTATTCATTTTCATATGACTGGCACCTCCGATCCTAAACCATTTAAATTCTTTAACTCTTGGGTTTCTTTGGTCAACTACTTGATATCTTGGAAGATAGTTGGAAGGTGGAGGTTGTTGGAACTCCGGTGTTTAAGCTTGTTGCCAAACTTAAGCACCTTAAGCCGATCCTTAGAAAGTTGGGGGCTGAGGCGGGCAAATTGAAACATGCTGAGGTGATTAAAGCGGAGCTGTCTATTGTCCAGTCCGATCTGAATATTATCTCTGATGCTATGGTTTAAATACGTGAGCGCAAGCTCATTTTTAAACTTGCTGATGCAATTAATATTGAGGAGAGTGATTTGAGAAAAAAGCAGACAAGACTGGCTACAGCTGGAGGATCGTAATACTCGGTTCTTTTACATGGCCATGAAGGCCAGGCAGAGTCATAATAATCTCGGTCATCTTATTAAACCTGATGAGTCTAGGGATGATACTATAGATAAGCTTAAAATTGAGGCTCCTAAGTTTTTTGAAGAACTTTATAATCAAGATCACTATTGGTCAACATTCCGTAACCTTACTCCTATGAGGAAGTTATCTCTTGAAGTGTCTGACTGGATGAACGTCCCATTACTGCTGATGAAATTAAGAAAGCTGTTTTTCTCATTGGGGAGGACAAATCTCCCGGGTCTGATGGATTTAATGGTTACTTTTATCATAAATCTTGGAGTATAATTGGTACAGAGGTGACTGATGTTGTTCTCTTTTTTTAGCACATCCAAAATGCTTCGTCAAGTCAATCACACATTCTTAACTCTAATACCAAAGGGTGCTAATGCTGCTGGGTTGGAAGATTATAAACCTATTGCGTGTTGTAATGTATTATACAAAATAATCAGCAAGGTGCAAACAAGGTGCTTTGCAGGAGGTTGAAATCTTTGGTATTGGAACTCATATCACCTTATCAGGCGGCTTTTATTAAAGGCCGGTTGTTGGCCGATTGTGCGCTCTTGGCTCATGAGTATATTCGGGACTTCGGTAATCCGATGGGGGGTTGTGCTTGTTTTAAGCTTGATCTTCACAAGGCCTTTGACAGTGTGAACAGTGAGTTCATTTATTTCATGTTGCATCGGATGAGGTTTAAAAGGAGGTTCATTGGTTGTATATGTGAATGCATCTTTACGCCCTCTTTTTCGGTTATAATTAATAGCTCACCATTTGGTATGTTCCAGTCAAATAAGGGATTGCGGCACGGGGATCCCATTTCCCAAATCTGTTTGTGGTCGTTATGGAGGATTTCTCTATTCTGATGGCTAGATGTGTTTTGGGTGGAGTGGTGCAGCCTATGAAGAGAAATATGATGGATTGTACACATCTTCTATTCGCGGATGATCTTTTGGTTTTCTATCAGGCCAATACTAGATCCTTTGAGGGATTGAAGGACCTCCTTAGTACTTTTCAGCTTTTCACTGGACTGGAAGTTAACTGGGGGAAGAGTGCAGTTATGTTCAGTAAAGGGGCCAGGGACACTGGATGTTTGGCTGATATTCTGGGTATTCGGCAGATGAATGGTCTATCGTCTTATTTGGGTCTTCCTATCTCATCTCATTATCTCAAGGCTTCTATGTTTGAGAGATTAGTAGATAAATGCAGGAAGAGATTACAAGGGTGGGCCTCCACATTACTCTCTATTTCTGGCCGTATTGAGCGGATCAAATCTGTTATAAATGGCATGGTTTCGTTCTGGATGCAAGCTTTTCACATACCCAAATCGGTTTTATGCTCTATTAATGCTCTATGTAGGAGGTTTATTTGGAGGAAGCTTCATTCTGGGCCTGGAAGGATCTTTGTTTGCCCAAGGCTGAAGGGGGGTTGGTCTTCGCTATCTAGCATATCTTAATATCGCATACGGGATTTGCTTGACCTGGCGTTTGCTTACACATGATGGGTTATGGGCCTCATTTATGAGGAAGCACTATTTTACTGGCTTGGGGTTCTTTAGAAAGACGAGCCTTCCTACTCATTCTGGGACTTGGAAATTTCTTCTTTATTGCCGAAGATACTCCAAGGATCTTATAAGGCGCAGGGTCAAAGATGGGCGATATACTCTATTTTGGTATGATAGATGGCTTCCATGTGGGTCTCTCTGTGATTCCTATGATGTGCCTGAGGGGGAGGAGGGAAGAAGGGTTTGTGACTACTGGGATGGAGAGAATTGGGTGGATGATGCGAGGATTAGGACTATCATGCCACTTCTTTCTCAGGTGTCATTATCCCATGGTGAGGATTTTTGGGATTGGAGATCTGGCCACACTTGCTCCATGCGGAGTGCTTAGGATGGTGCTCGCTCCAGACAACCTAGTTTTCCGTATTACAGACTTGTATGGTATAGGGGACACATCCCTAAAATGGCTATTACCATGCTTCGGGGGCTTCACCGTAAGCTCCTCACAAGAGACATACTAGCGCATTGGGGAATTGAGACCCCCACTAGTTGCGAGCTTTGTCGGGATGGCTTGGATGAGAGTGTTGATCACATTTTCTTTGAATGCAGCTACTCGAGGTATATTCAATGTAGGAGCTTCCTTAAGATGGGCATCTTGGTGCTGGCCCCCTATTCGCTCCCTGAGGTTGGCGATATTTTTATCTCCAGGTATAGGAACTCTGATAACTTGGGAACTCTGGCCAAGACTGTGATAGCGGCGATGGTGTGGCATATCTGGAGAAAACGTAACAGGAGGATATTCGATAGATCTTCTTCTTCTATGACCCATCTCTTTGATGATATTGCTGCTAATATTAGGATTGCGCTCCGAGATATAGATAGTGACCGAGCTTCAAATATTGGCCCCTCTTCAATTGGGGGCTCATAGGAGTTGGGGATGGGATCTCCTGATGGATCTATCCCTGGCTAGTTGGAGAGTTTGTATATAGTGGGACACTATGTTTGGGACAGGGGGTGGTAATTGAGGGTGACGGCGCTTGTGCCCTATCCCCTCTTTACTTGTTCTTCTGACCCCAAATAGCTCCCTTGTACAGTTAAAGTTTCAATATAGATACTTATTTACTCTCCAAAAAAATATGAAAATGATAAAATGATATGATAAGCTCATACTGTTATCATGAGCGAGCCTACTTTGTTTTTCAACTCAATAAATGGAACAGTCCACCTTAATCTATCCATAGAGAGATCGCTATGTACCAAAACTTTCGTTGGAGTTTTCTATCAAATGCAACAAGTGTTCATAAGATGGCAACTTTCACGATACATGCAAGCAAATGTAATAAATTGAAATGTGTTACTCCAATGCTTTAGAGTTCCAAATTCTAATTTTTTTTCTGTACAGATCTGTTGATATGTTTTGCTACAGATCTGTTGAAATGTTTTGCAAGATGAATCGTGCCAATAGTTGATTGCTATTACCAATTAAACCATCGCATAATAAGGATTTTAGCTCATCATCTCACCATATCATACATATATAAGACGGGTATCATATGGATATATCTCTCATATATGCCAACATAGTGTGTTTTCTCCACAAAGAGCAAAAGTACAGCCCATATGATCATTTGAATTATGTGAAGAACGTGGCAATCGGTGTATGTGAGAGATACCTCATATGTCATATGATACTCATTTATATACATACACACTGATGTAAGTATATGTGTGTGTGTGCGCGTAAATCTTCAAATGAGAACATTTCGCACAGTGCGAAAATGTTTTAAATTTTTTTGAAATTTTTTTCCACATTCATTTCATGTTGTTATACACCTCTCAAAAAATAATCGTAAAACAATAATGTCATTTGGCCGTTGATCAAGGCATTACAACAAATTCGCAAGTTCTAAAACCGTTAAATTTGTAATGGGTGGATGTGTGCTCAAATCCCCCTAGGGTTTACCCATTATTTTCACTGGGGTCTATAACAAAAAAATTTGAAAAGAAATTTCAAAAAAAATAAAAAAGTTCTCGCACAATGCGAAAACACTAGTTTTTGCATCCGAAAATTGCTATATGTACGTACGTACGTATGTATTTGGAAGGTAATTGTGTGTGTGTATGTATGTATCTAGAAGGTAATTGAGTATGTATATATGTGTGTGAAAATGTACAAGCAACCACGAAAGGCCATGCACAAGGCAAAACGGACTCAGGAGAGGCATGGAAGCAATCACCGAGTACAGGAAGAGCATAATACACAAAGCCTAAACAAAAGATCAAAAAGGAAACTAGACTAGTTCCCAATTGTCAAAAAGAGATGGAGACGGCCGGCTCGAGATCCTCGAGGCAAAAGGGGGGAGAAGAAGCCACATCCAATGAGACTTTAGCTAGGATCTGGACCTTAGAAAGTGCCTGGGGGAGGAAGATGTGAATATTCATCTCCTTCCAACTATGCCAAACAGCAGCGGGGAGAACAAGTCTGCAAAGCCAACCCATAGCACGAGCCTTCCCTTTGGATCCGAACCGGCGCAAGAGGGCGGCATCTACATGGAGTGATCTAGAGAGGGATGGAAGTCCCAGCTTGAGCTTGGCAGCTGTCCAGACATAGCTGCTGAATTCGCAGCGGAAGAAGAGGTGGTGGGCAGTCTCGGGATGCGAGGAGCAAAGCACGCAGGTGGGAGGCACCTGAACACCCCTGTGGATGAGATGAGACCTGGTGGGGAGCTTGTCAGAGAGGGCTCGGAGGAGGACGATGGCGAACTTTGGAACATGACCAGGGAACCAGACAATGTCACGCGGCTGAAAGGGGCAGGAGGGGGAAGGATGGGGCTCTAACGGAGGACCAGGCAGAATGGAGGGTGCAATCCCCACTGGGCTCCCACCCCCAGGAATCAGGGGAGGAGTCCAAGGAGAGAGGCTAGAAAAGGCCGATGTGAAGGACGGGCATTTCAAGAAGACACCAGGAACCACCATTCCAGCAGTCAGCTACACGAAGATGGGCCAGGAGCGGCGGGTGAGCGCAAAGGATAGCAATGGGGCCACAGGGAAGCCAAGGATCGAACCAGAGAGAGGTGGAGGCACCGTTGCCCAGAGTACGGCTAAGACAGTAGGCCGCGGCATCGCGATATTTGAGAATATGCTTCCAAGTACTAGAGTCAAGGGGCCCAGAGGTACACTGGAAGAGATGAGTGTGCTTCAGATAGGTGACCCTCATATAGATAGCCCACGGGGAAGAGGAGTGAAGAAGAGGCCAAAGAAGTTTAATACCAGCCGCAACCTCCACCTCTTTCAAACTACGGAGACCAATGCCCCACTCAGACTTGAGCTTACACAGGTCCGCCCACTTCTAACAATGGACCTTGGAGCCCCAAATGAAGTCCCTACAAAGCCGATCAATAGACACCAAGACAAAATCCGGAATACTGAAGGATTGGATTCAATAGGAGACAAAGCCATGGATAACGGTGTGCACAAGCTCGACACTGCCAGAGATGGGAAAAAGCCTAAAGACCACCCCGCAATATTAGCCTTGCATTTATCCAACAGAGATGAGTATATCTTGGACGTGGGATAGTTAGGAGAGAGGGAGAGGCCAAGATACTTGACGGGGGCGTCGCAAGTGGGATGTCCAAACTATCAGTTAACGCGTCACCCGCCACACCCCTTGCAGAGGATGATTCTGCTCTTGCCCTTATTGACCTCAAGGCCCGTGAAAAGATGGAATGTGGAAAGGAGGTGGTTTAGAGCATCAAATAAATGGGGGTCCGCCTTGCAAAATACAAGCACACCATCGGCGAAGAGAAGGTGTGAGGGGATGACCTTCACGCCCGCTTGGGAGGTAAGATGGCTTTGGCATGGAACGCAAGATCCATGAGTGATGTGAAGAGCTCCATGACGATGACTAAAATAGAGAGGGAGATGGGGTCTCTCCCTGGAGGATCCCCATGTTGCCTCCAAAGTGACCAGTGGAAGAACCATTGACGAGGATGAAGAAGGTAAGAGAGTAGAGGCATTCGCGAACCCAGTGGACGAAGATTAGCGGGAATCCCATACGATGCAAGTAGTAAACAAACTCCCGATCGATACTATCAAACGCCTTGCGAAGATCAAGCTGGATGCAAGCTCTGGCTCCCATGGAGGAGGAAAAATCTCTGATGATCTCATGAGCCAGGAGGGAGGAGTCCGAGATCAGTCGTTCTTTGATGAACGCCGACTAATTCCAAGAGATGAGGTCTGGGATAACAGCCACCAAGTGCCTACTCAAGACCTTGAGATGATCTTGTAAAGAACATTGCAGCAGGAGATAGGACGGTAGTCTGAGAGAGATGATGCAGTGGAGGATTTGGGGATGAGAGTGAGGAAGGTGTGATTAGTTTGAGGTAGGAGATGTTCAGAATGGAAGAAGTAGTGGACCGCGGCGAGGACATCTCGCCCAACAGTATCCCAAAGGTCATGAAAGAACTGAGGAGCAAAACTGTCTAGCCCAGGGAATTTGTCTCTGTCAAGTGAGAAAAGGGTGTCTTTGTTCTCATCGTCTGACACCATACGACTAATCCAGGAGGCGGCTTTAGGGGAGAGGATCCGCTTTGGAATAGCCTTAGGGAACACATTCTAGTAATCCTCCTGGTGCAAAAGACTGAAGTAGAAGTCGAACGCATTGAAGCGGAGGGTGAGGTTGGTATTGGCGTAACTGCTCGGGGAAACAAGATGGAGGAGGCTATTACAAGAGGCTCTCTCTCTCTCTCTCTCATAGCGGCATAAAAGAATTTGGAGCTCCAGTCCCCCAAGCTAAGCTAGGACTGCCTAAGCTAGGACTGCCTGCTCTTCTGACGGACATGGCTCTCTTCTAAGCTAAGGACACGAATAACCTTAGTGGTAAGAGTCAGCTCACAAGACTGGATGACGGGGTTAGAGTGGAAATCGGATGCACATCGGATGAGGTCAATGTCTTCACGGATGGTGTCGGAGTCCACGGGCCACCTTGCATCGAGATCCAAGACTTAATGGAGAGCTTAAGGGCCTTGAGTTTGGCCACCAGACGATAAGTGGGAGAGCCAGCAATGAAGTTGCCCCAGACCGAAGAGAGATGTTAGTGGAACCCAGGTAGCCGAAGGTAATAGTTGAAGAATCCAAAGGGCTTGGGCCCGGAGTTGATGGGAGGGATGACATGTAGGAGGATGGGGGAGTGATCACTGGTGCCCGACGGGAGGTATGAGAAGTAGTCCGGAAGCGATCCACACCAATAGGAGTTGCATAGGACCCAGTCAAGCCTACAAGCGATGTGCCTAGCATCCGAGCTATTATTACGCCAGCTAAGGGAACTTCCCAGGCTCCTGAGATCATCCAGCCCACAGTACTCGATGCAGTCATTGAACTCTTGGATGACCGAGGGGTTAAGGGCACGCCCCCCACCTTTTCACAAACAAACCGAGTAAGGTTGAAGTCTCCCAGGACGATCCACGGTGAAGTAACAATGGTGCTACAATCGGATTTGAGGTCAGACCAGAGATAGGAACGCTCAGTTGGTAAGTTGAGGCATAAACCACTGAGATGAAGGACGAGAACCCCCTTTGTTGATGCTTAAAAGGGCAATGTGCTGGCTTGAGGAATAGTGAAGAGTACAATTCCAAACAGAGGGGTCGACCATAACCCATATGCGCCCCTTGGCAATGTGGTCATAATTGTGGAAAGAGGACCAGCCCCGGGGAAAACAGGAGGTGACCATATCCCAAGTAAGGTCACAAGCCTTAGTCTCTAACAATCCAACGAAGGATGGGGAGAATCTCCTCAAAAGGTGTCTAACATCGCGGCGGCAGGTTTTGGAGTTTATCCCAATAACATTCCAAACAAGAGCGGACATAAGTGGGGTGGAGAGCTGTCTTGCTTTGCGTCACCCTAGCAGTGGCACACGCTATGGGGACAGGTACATCACGGTTCAGAGTGGGACCAACCGCCTCCTTCCACTCCGGATTGTACAATACTTTTATAGCAAGGCACCCTACATCCGAAGAGATGGGAGGGAACATCTGGGTAGTGCCAGCGACGGCCACAGGGGCCAGATTCAGAGAGCAACTCGGGCAACAAAGAGCAGGGCCAATGTCAACAATATTACAAGGCAAAAAAACTTCAGCCGCAGGGAACTGTAGGGCGTCAGTTATCGGGGAGTAGTAGGAGTGATACTTACAGTAGGTGCGGCAGCTATCGTCGCATCGTTGGCCGCCTGGAAGGGGACCCCGTGACTCCAGAGTGAACAGAGACCATAGAAGAAACAGCACCAGTGGCAGCATTTAGATGAACATCATCAACAGTTGTGAAACACATTAAGTCCCCGACAACGGCATCGAATCCGACAAGCGGAGGCCCCAGGTGGCCTAGGTGCTCAAAATTCGGGGGCATGGTATGCGGCTGCTGGGGGGTGTTGCAATTGCTCCAGAGAAGCGGCAGGCGGCTCCGCATAAGAGGACTGGCACGTGATTCCAACCGATGAAGCCGGGTCAATAGAGTTAGACAGATGGCCTACAGGGGACCCCAGAGTGGAAGCGGAGGACATAATAATAACAGCAGACCCAAGGGGGGTCATAGTCTCAGCAGGCCCAGGGGGATTCACGCCAACAAGAGGTTGCTGGGGATAGTGAAGAAGAGTCTTGATGGGGGAGCAGAGGCCAAAGGTCTATAAGCCAGCACCGAGGGTGGCACGGCAGAAGTGGCCTGCAGAGGGCCACCGTCAGGGTGTGCAATCAGGACAGTGGGGCAATGCTGCTCGGAAATCAAGTGGGAAGGAGCGCCAGCATCCGATGGCATATAGGAAGGGGCCGTCGATGCCTGCACTGGAGACACAGGGTCTGGTCCGTAGAGGGCTGCAATGAGGGATTGGATGGTTTAGTGGTGGATGCGCACTGAGACAAGGCATGCCCAAAGCTCATACAATGCGTGCAGCGCAGCGGACGCCTCTCATATTCTATTTTCACGGTGTTGCGAGTGCCGTCAAACAGCCCCACCGTCACAGAGTCCGGGAAGGTTGTGGAGGAGTCAATTTCAACAAAGCACCGGGCGTACGACAAGCGAGTGGCACTCATCGTCGCCTCGTCAATGTAAAGGGGCTTGCCAACGGCGCTCGCTATTCTGCCAATGATGTCAAGCGACCAAAGCTGGATATGCAGCTGAGGCAGTCTGATCCAGAGAGGGATGGCAGACAAGAGATCACGGCCCAAGCCCACCTCCGGAGACCACTTGCAAAGGACAACCAGTCTACCATCGAAGAGCCAGGGTCCCCCATTCAGAACCTCATCACAGTCGGACTCCATATCGAACTGGAAGAAAAAAATCAGTTCTCGCAAGAGTGTGTGCCGCTGATCCTTTCAATTTCCAGACCCGACCAACCCAATTGCGAGATGGCCAAAGAATGGCCGAGGCCGCACGACGTATCCCACCAAGGTGTTGGACCATCGCTTACCAGCCGAGGAGGTGGAGGCAGAGGGGATGTCTGCCAGGACAGCTCCATCAATGGAAGAGGGAGGAGTGAAAGTGAGTTGTCGAGAAGCTACCACCGGCACCTTGGAGGAGCAGATATCTCTATAGGATGCAGTAGAGGAGTAAGAACAACGGGGTACCGATGGGGGTCTCCTATCAGGCATTTTACCGAAAGCCTTCTTGTAAGGACCGTCTACCTTGCAATACTAAACAACACACACTATATGGGGGGTGAATAGTGTAATGGTAATAATTGTGCAATTAAAAATTAAACTGCAAATGTGGAATTATAAGTGAAAGAGGAGATTAATCAACACAATTAAGCAAACGCAAATACATATGATTTTACCCTGGTTCCCCAAGTTAGGTACATCCAGCCACACCAATATTATATAATCCTACACAATGTAGTGAATACAATCTATATACAAGGGATACCCTACACAAGATATTTGTCCTACACAAGGACTCACACAAATCCTACACAAGAGTTAGTCCTACACAAGGACTCAAACTCCCACAAAGGGAGAAGCTAACTCCCACAAAGTTAGGGTTTCACTTCAAAAAGATGAAATAAATGAGTCTTACATATGCCATGATGAGATGAACTTACTCAACGATGAATGCGATGCATGGAAGAGGATCTCCAAGTGTTAAGATGAGCTTTGATTGCACTTGGAGGATTTTCCTATGAGCTAGCTTCAATGCATGAAGAGAAATGAGCTCAAAAGAGGGAAATGAGAGAAATAAGAGTGGCTATATGAATCTCATTGATATTCAATAGTGATCAAGAATTCTAAATGAACTAAGCCATCTCCTATTTATAGGAAGCTAAAATAACCCATTAAACTCAAGCAAAAAAGCCCAAACAAACCAATTTGCAACGGCTAGATTTTGGCAGAAAAGTGCTCGGACAAGCGCCTGTAGGTATATAGGCAGGCGCCTGATGCAATGGCTATATTCTGAGCCAGGACAGGCGGCTGTAGAAGATTACACAGGCGCTTATACCACTGTGCAGGTGCCTGTAAAGGCTTCAGCAGGCGACTGCCACAAAGGAGGATTGGAGCAGAAAATGGCAACTTACGCACTTCTGTGAACCAGACGACTATAGAACAAAGTTCAGGCGCCTGATGGTTGACAGGCGTCTGTCCTTTGTACTTCAGTTGCATGTACCAAATGCTCAAGTATTGAGTCAAGAAAATTGACTTGAGCTAGTGCATAACAGCCGCACATAGAAGGATGGCCAAGCGCCTGGGGAACCACCAGTCACCTGTCATGCCTTCAACAAGCGCCTAAGTCCAGAAACTCCAATTAAGTTTTTTGCATGGGCAACCTATTGGATTGGTTTATATAATGATCCTAAGATTCACTACGATGGTTTCTATGCATATGCATGAACGAGTATAACCATCTAATCAAGGCAACCTAACTCACACAAAGAAGTAAAAGACAAATGTAAATATTACATGGATTACATTCATTTACTTCTAAGTGCATTACTCTTCGAGCTTGAGTAGCATTGATTCTCCTCATCATTTTCCAAGCTTTGGCACCTCTTGATGAGCTTCCTTTCATCAAACTCCAAGCTATGGTAATGCTCCTCTTGGAGTCCATCCTTTCACCAAGCTTTTAGTCTCTAAAATGCTATTCTTCAATTGTTAAACATATGACTAAAACATTGAGAATCATTAGCAACAACATAATGTTGTGATCATCATCAAAACTATATTGGTCTAAAAGCCAATACCTAACACTTCTGGGCAGGACGACCAAGGAACCATCGGAGCCGCCCCTCGCAGAGCCAGCCGAAGCAACAGAAGAGGAAGATGGGGAGAGGCCCCTCCTCGAAGCAGTCATCGGGCCAAAAACAACCTCGCGCCAGTCCCCAACGGCGACAAAAGGAACGCAATCGGAACCACCAACGGAGCGCTCGCCAACAATGGTCTTCCCTTCCCCCGAGTTACGCCTTGGGGGGCCAAGAGCCAGGGGTTGGAAGCCACCGCCTTCATCCCGACAGTCTCGCCGCCGTCAGCCACCAGTGAGTCATCATCGCCCAAGAAAGAGAAGTCTCTGATGCCTGAGCTCAAGGAGCTCATCAAGGAAGAAGAATGGCTACAGGAGAAAGAATTGAACAGGGAGGGACTGGAAGGAGCACCGGCGATGGCCAGAGCGCTAACGGCAAAGGAACCCTAGATCGCCCCAATTTCGCCCTAGCCACAGACCCGAGGAATATATGTATATATATACATATATATACATACATATATATATATATAGATTGATGGGCCTCATATGAAATATAAAAGCTCTCGTATAAGATGGCATGGTACATTCTCCTCTATAAGGAACATAAGGGGTTAGAGTAAGCATTATATAACCTTTTGTGCTTTGAAATAGAATGCCATGTCATCAAATATAAGATCTATCATATACCATATGGTGTCATTATTCTCATATATATGAGATTAATGGATATCCTATAACATATGAGAGATCTCTCTCATATATGATGCCATGATACATTCTCCACCATAAAAGTTACGGAGAGATTAAAAATGCATCGCATATGATTCTTTATACTGTATAAAAGAGAATGTGCCGTGTCATCGTATATAAGAGAGATCCCGTATATGACATATGATACCAAATATTATATATATATATATATATGAAGGTCGTCTACCCAATAAGAAAGCTCCTCATACACACTTGTTAAAAAGTTCTCTGCATTACTTTTTTCGACGACTGGTACCGTCTATTCGATCTTCATATTTTAGAATCTCAATACACCAACAATCTAATGAACCCAAAGTGTTTTGCTCATTATCTAGTGGTTGCAAATTTAATGGTTTCATTGTCGTATAACTTTTTGCAACAGCTAGATCAACAAGTAAAATGCTTTTGGTTCATTAGATGGTGTATTGGAGGTGTTGAATATGAATATCAAAATAAACAATATCGGTTGTCTAAAACGTAATGGTTAATGGAAATTCATTGTGTAGGGTGAACAAGTAGTGTCTACTCATGCATCTTAGATGAGGCGGCAACTTATACCTAATAAACAGGCATTTTTATAAATAATTGGAGTTGTTTGTAATACTCTCTATGCCTTAAAATATATATTTACAAAAAAATAAAATAGTGTTAGAATGATATAAAGGTGTAGGCTAATGGTTGATTCCATAGCCATATATATATTGATAATAGGATGAGTTACAAGTATAGGATCCCAAGAGACACCTACTTAGTAGTGGGTGTAATGGTGGATGTAAGTGGGGGAGACCAAAGGTCTCCCCCATTCATAATACTCCCCCTCATCCATCCATTCTAAGCATATGAATTCTTCAGGATCCAATACGCTAATATGGGGTGGAGACTGCTGGATCCAGAGTTACCGTGTTTTGCCTCGTTAAAACCTTGGCTGTGGAAAACCCAGTGGGAAAAACCAACAGCTTAAGGAAAAAGAGTACAATACACAAGTGACTCCCCCTGATCCGTACAAGCTTCAGGCTTGTAGGTCTTTCAGCTGTCGCATCCATATGTCTTTTACAAGCTTTCTAAAAGTACATCTAGGCAATGCCTTAGTAAACAGATCAGTTAAATTATTACAAGACTGAATCTGCTTCTGCTCTTATAGTTCGTGCGTCCAGAAGAACTTGGGAGAGATGTGCTTCGTCCTGTCGCCCTTGATGTAACCAACTTGTAGTTGAGCTATACAAGCTGCATTATCTTCAAATAATATGGTTGGCTCAAGGTCGTCCGTCTTCAGGCCGGTCGTCACTAGAATGTGATGACTGACTGAACGAAGCCAGCCACATTCTCTGCTAGCTTCATGGATCGACAGGAGCTCAGAATGGTTGGATGAGACTGATGTGGTGGTCTGCTTCACAGATTTCCAGGAGATGACCGTACCACCGAAGGTGAACATAAAACCAGTCTGTGATTTCTCGGTGTGTGTATCAGACCTGTAACCTGCATCTGTATAACCAATCAAAGTGGAACCTCCACCTTTCGGGATGTATAATCCTAGACCAACTGACCTAGCGCAGAAGCTGCTTTACTCCGTTTCAGTGGCGCTTTGTGGGCGCTGAACTGTACCCGGTTAGTAGGATGACTGCGAACGTTATGTCGAGACGCATGCAGTTTGCCAGATAGTAGTGTTCCATATGGCACTAAGGTAAGGTACTTCATGACCTAAAATTTACCTCTAGATCATACCCGTCGGATCTAGCGAAGTTCGAAGAAGGAAGCCCTATCCGCGTCCTCACAAATCGTCCGTCGGAACTGGTTAGTCTGTCGGCATCAAATCGTTCGTCGGCAGGGATTCGGCTCAGCTGATGAGCGTGCTGATAACGTGTTAGAATGATATAAAGGTGTAGACTAATGGTTGATTGCATAGCCATATATATTGATAATAGGAGTTACAAGTATAGGATCCCAAGAGACACATACTTAGTAGTGGGTGTAATGGTGGATGTAAGTGGGGGAGACCAAAGGTCTCCCCCATTCATAACAAATAGGACGATTTAAAGGTATTTGGGCCACTCTCATCAAGTGTAATATTTTTATTATTGAAAAATCATTTGTTTTGCAATCATTTGATGAGAGGGCTAAACACCTCTAAAATACAAATGGTTGAGCATCCATAAAAATCATACCCTTATTTTCAATGAGCAAATCCCTCACATAAGTAATGCGAAGCAGCTGCTTAGTTGACATGCCCTCCATCTCTCTCTCTCTCTCTCTCTCTCAAAAATGGCTACTTAAGGAAAAAAATTATAGCAAATCCTTCTTGCTCAAACCCATATAATTTTCAAAAGAATCCACTCTGTTCAACTGAACAATTTGATACATCACTGGGCCGGCCCAATGATCACTCAGTTGTTTATTTGAAGGAACATGCACAAAACCCCAGTAAAGCCCACAGCTTCGGCCCAACAGCCCAAATGTACTCACATGAGGCCGACCGTTTCTTCAATTAAGACGACAACCCAGCTGACCGTTGGGCTTCTCCCTTTAAAGCATCAGCTCAAAATGAAGACATTCAATGACTAACCATTAAGCTCATCATCAATGACAACAGCTCATGCCAAAAGCAATAAAGCAGTTCAAAAGCTCGGACGTTACCATCCAACGTCCCTCAAAAGCAATTGCATATAAGTAGTCTCTCAGATAATGGGAGAGGAGAATTTCGTATAACCAAAAAAGTCAAATACTCCTATACTGGTATCTGCTCCGCCTAAAATTCTACATTTTCTCCATAGCTCGGCGTGATAACTATTGGTTGATCTTCCAACAGATGGGTCATAGTTACCACGAGCATCCTTTGAGTCACTATCTGACTAAAACATTAGGGGAATTAGGTCGGACCTCAGATCCGACCCTCCCTAACGAGCTCTTCGTGCTGCAGAAAGCTGAAGGTAGACATGAAATAGCTCAGACTTGGCTGAAATATCTCGGATTGATGTCTATTCAGCCTGGAGTTAGCTCTTCCAGCACACAATTAGCTGTCAACGTCATCCTACGCCAGCTACTGCAGTCGTACCATCATCAAGAATCATCCAACAATATTAATAGTAAGAAAACACCCGTAAACATGTAGCAGCGTCTGTGGAAAATTCGAGTTGACATCCACGTCTTCAGCCACACTGACGATGACTCGACCCACCTAACAATATTAATTACCACTTATCTGCTTTTTAGACGAAGATCTAAAGGGTGGCGAGCTACCACATAATGATGTGATCGTTATCAGCACCATCATTAACTCAGTCGAGGTGCGACGATTACTTGTTGACACAGGCAGGTCTTGTGACATGTTGTTTATGTCAACACCGGAGAAGATGGGACTTAGCTCGTCTGACCTAAAGGCATGCTCTGGCCCCATAGTTGGCTTTACAAGGCACGCCGCCCCAATAGCAGGTATAATCACTCTACCAGTCACTCTCAAAAAGCACCCGCAAATAATCAACCGCATGACGAAGTTCATAATAGTGAAAGTCAGCTCGGCCTACAATGTGATAATAGGTCGACCACTTTTCAACTTGGTCGAAATTGTGGTTGCCCCTTTCCACCAGATGATCAAGTTCCAAACTCTTAAGGGTTTGGAAGAGTGAAGGACACAACCAGGCTCACTCGAGATCGTGCTACCTCCTTTCCATCAAAGCACGAGGAACCGAGCAGACCTATCCAATGGACTTTCTCAACATGGAGAATTTTGTTAATCAGCGACCTGCTCCAGTCGAGGAATCTGAGCTGGTCCCAATTTCAGATGAGGAAAGACTGTCCGTTGGGTCAAGACTTGCTCCCCACCCCATCGAAGGCTGATTACGTCATTTGAATGATCCAGGCATCTATGGAAATCATTACGGAGGAATGACAACCGCTCTAAAGGCCTTGAGACAGGGCTATTATTGACCGACTAAGGTCAATGATGTTGAATATTGGATCCCCCAATGTGGTTTTGATGATAAACAAACATAATTAATTGTGACTAATCCTTATATTTTCGTAGTTAATGAAAGCATCGTCAATATAGATAAAGTCATATCAAATGAAGACGATGTCTCGAATCATTGAAGCAAGGACATCAATCAATGATGCATGGAAATCAAGGAATGAATGCAAGGAAATCAAAGTGTTGGACTCAACAAGCTCAATGGAAGTATTCAAGGAACTCAATAGGAAGTGAAGATGATTAATATGTAAATATTTCTCTTTCTTTACTTCATTATTGAATTAGCATGTTAAGCCTTGAATAGACTTGATAGGATATCATTCATAACACTCAACACTTTAGATCATATATCATATAGTCTCATAAGTTTCAAACTTACATAAGCTTGAAGTAGAGCTTTTCAGCCTACCCAGGGGCCTGGTGGGTGGTCTCCAGATGCTTAGTGTTCATGCACTGTCAGTTCTCCTAAACCATACCATGTACAGAAACCTGAAGTTCTCATCCCAGATGTCTGCATAAGTGTGTCAGACGCCTGGATGATGAACTCCAGACGTCTAAATAATTCTAGCCAAACATCCAGTATCTCGGCCTCTGCTGTTTGACAGAAATCAGACGTCTGAAGTTATGCTTCCAGACGTCTTCACAATGTGTTAGGTGCCTAGATGATATGCATCAGGCGCCTGGTTATTTATGAACAAAATTTCCAGTAGCTCAAACTCTGCAGTCAGTCATGATCAGGCGTCTGAAGGTGTATCATCATACGTCTGTATAGTTGACCAGACGTCTGGATGATGAACATCAGACATCTGGGTATTCGGACCAAAATTTCCAGTAACTCGATTCCTCACTGTCAGTTTGATCAGGCGCATGATGTCTTTGAGCAGACATCTCGGCAGTGGTCCAAGCATCTGGGAAGTCATCTTCAGACGTCTGCCAAGAGTCTGTTAGACTGCATTTATGACCCAGTCAGAACAGTACAGCAGGCGTCTGGTCTGTCTACTTCAGGCGACTGGGGACTAGGATTTCTACCCGTTAATAGCCATTTCCAGCATTTATTGTTTGGGATTTTTATCTGATTCTGGACAGAATTCGATGGCTTATATATATGTAGCTTTAATGTCTTGACTTGAGAGCTTCTTAGACACCATTGAATACACTCCCAAGTGATTGCAAGTCATTAATTCTTCTATAGAGCATTCAATAGCATTCAAAGCCATTCAAGCTTAAGCTCTAAGTTTCAACTTGTCTCCAAAGCTTTCAAGATCAAGCTTCTAGCATTCATTACTAATCATCTTGAGACAAGTAGTAAGTGCTCATACTCTCATCATTTAGAGCACATCACACACACCTTATTGCCTCATTCTTATAGGTATCATTCAAGGCATATGTTGTGTAAAATTGTTTCATACTAGACATTTAGGTTCTCTTCTCTTTGATATTTGAGATATACCCTTGGGTTGTGAGAGTGATCCATTCCCAGGTTGTGGGAAGAGGAAGAATGTGTATTGGTTTTACACTAGTCAAGTTTTGGCAAGTGGACATTAGTGGAACACTAATCACTAGCGAGTTGGCTAATGGGCTGCTGGAGCAGGATTCTGGGGAGTCGGGGAGACTCAGTGAATCCGAACCAGGGTAAATCTGGTGTTTGTGTTTGCATTCTTGTGTTGTTGCACTCTCTTTTCTATTTCGCACTAAGGTTGCATAAGGGTTTTATAATTTGGCGTAATTTCCTTATTATCGTTATAAAATACTATTCACCCCTAGTGTTTCTCTCTATAGTTTCAGATCCTACAGATGATGCAGCTAAGCAAGTGCGAAAATGTCTAAAGTGTCAAAAATTTGCAAAGCACAGCTCAGCTCCAGCAGCCAACCTAGTAACAATTTTCAGCCATGTGGCTTTCACATGGGGACTCGATATACTCGGTCCATTCACCCATGCAAGTGGACATAGAAAGTTCTTGGACGTAGCTGTGGATTACTTCACAAAGTGGATAGAGGCTAACTCATTGGCCAGCATCACTTGGAAGAACATCAAGAACTTTATCTGGAAATCAATCATCTGTCGGTTCGGCATCTCTCGATCCATAGTCACTGACAATGGACCATAGTTCGACTGCGCGGGTTTCAAAGAGTTTTGTTCAAAATGGAAGATCAAACTGCATTTCGTCTCTGTAATTAGCGGAGGCCGCCAAGTGCATCTTGGAGCCACTGTGCAAGGTCGGAGACGCCAGCGGTACATGGTCAGAAGAGCTCACAGGGATACACTGGTCATATAGGACGACCTATAAGAACACCATAGGAGAGACACCCTTCATGCTTGCTTTTAGAGCAGAGGCGGTAGCCCCAGTAGAGGTCGACGAGGAATCACTTCGTCTCAAGCACTTTGACGAGAAAAAGAATTTGGAAGGGCCTCGTACTGAATGTAAAGCTTGTTAACGAGGTACAAGAGACTGAGCGCTTGCAACCAGGGTTTGAGGTATCGTCTGATACCATTCGGTATCAGCCGTATCGTATCGGTATGACAATTGACGATACCGAAACCAAGGGTTAGTTTCAGTATCGGTCGATACTGAACGGTATCGGTCAGTTTCGGCCGATACCTGCCGAAACTGACTGATACCGGACGAAACTGACTGATACCGTTCAGTACCGGAAGACGGAGGAAGAAGAATGTGTAATTAAATAAAAATTCTCTAAAAAACCCAAAACAATTCGTGAATCAATAGGTTGCATAGAAAGCTCGGTTAAAAGAGAGGAGAAACCCCTATGGTTTCGGCTAGAAAATGATGAAGAATTAGAGGAAAAAGAGGCAGAACCAAGAAAAAATTGTTGAAAACAGAAAAGGTACAAAAGGAAGATGAAAAAATTGAACTCACCTCATCTCGTCGCCGCGTCGCCGAACCTGCCTCCTGCCTCGTCAAACCCGCCTCGACCATCTAGCGTGAGAGCGTGAGAGAGCAAGAAGAGAGAGAAAGAGGCCCGAGTCGCCTTCCAGGAGATGTTGCGTTCTTTAAAAAGGCAAACTTGTAAATAAGTGGTATGTGCGTAAAGTAAAACAATCGATGCGCATATCAAGCGGATATTTTGTGGCAACCCTGTAAATAGGTGGTATATGCGCAAAGCAAAATGGTGGGTGCGCAAAGCAACGCCCAGTAATTTTTTGACAAACTTGTAAATAAGTGGTATGTGCGCAAGGTAAAATGGTGCGGGCGCAAGGCAAGCTTTAGGATCTATTCATTTATCTAATATTTAGTATTTAAGTACCAAACTTTAGGTATTTAGTATTTGATATGATTACGAACTCAAATTTAGTTTATCTATTTAGTATTTAGTATTTGATAGTATATGATTAATATTTTAGTTTGTTAAGTATTTAATAGTATTTGATAGGTTTAGATTTAAGAACCTCTGAAACCATCACTGTGTGTATATAGTATATACATATTTAAAGTATCTCCGAAACCGAAACCGAAACCCGAAATGAAATTGCCGAAACTAGCGATATGGACGAAACCGAAACTAGCTTCCGAAACCGCCGAAACAGTCGATACCGATACCGAAACCTAAATTTTGATAAGAACGATACCCAAACCGAAACCGAGACCTAAAACCTTGCTTGCAACAACTATCCGACAGAAGAATTGGGTATCTCGGTACTATAATTCCATAGTCAGGTAGGAGCTTCCGCTTGGGTGACCTAGTCCTGAGGAACGCAGCATTCTCCCCTGAGATTGTCCGTCAAGCCAAGCTCGCTGCCAAGTGAGACGGTCCATACAAGATTACTGAAGTTCTTGGTCCCGCAACATGCAGACTCTCAACAATGGACGAAGAGAGCTCGTCCATTCTTAGAATGCAAATCATCTACTGAGGTATTATCAGTAAAAACAAATAAACCGAGAAAACCCTTGTGCTATTTTTTATTTTGGTTTCTCAATTTTTCATTTCAAAGAAGATTATATCTTGTCGAGCTAATATATCTTTGACAAATATACTCCTAGAGAGCATTAAAGAGAATAACATGATCAGATTTTCTCATTTTATTTTCTCTAAAGTGCGCAGGTCTTCAGATCAGAGTGGATATCTCGACAACTATGCGACAGGGGTCATCTCTTCTTCGTTATGCCAAGTCAGCATGCTCGATTACGATGATATCAGTGGACCATTGATGTCCAGTTCGTATCTGATCTCCTCACCAAACCACTCTGGCCATAGTGGCCGAGGGCCACTTTTTCTCTATATCCGACTTGGCCTTGGATATGGGGGACGCTCTTCCACATCTCGCTCTCCGCACCTTCACAGTGCGCGAGCCCGAGCTGTGGAGTGGCACATACGTGGCACTGGGGCCAAGCTCGGTCCTCTATAAACTGATACTTGGGAGTTTTTTCAAGAGTTTTTTCAAGCCTTGGAGTTACTTCAAGTCGTCTACCTAATGCGGAGATTCTACTTGGCTCGGAGGTCTTTTATGACCTGAGACGAGCTAATTTCGAAGCTTTATATGCACGTTCTGAACTAAAACTTGGAGTATTCATGAATCTTCTACCCTACCTCTGAGGTCCTTGATAGGATCCGAAGGACAAATCTGATTTTTATAGAAAATAATAGCAAAATGAAGAAAAGTGGATACAAAAGTAGGTGTACCCTCCTCCCAAGACGCCGTTATGAGAACGTCTGTACTCGTCTAATCTAAGGATCTACCAAGAACTCTCAATAACAATTCAATAAACAAGCATGCCCTTAAATGACGGCTAGAACCTAGTTTAAATAAGAAAATAAGAAAACCCTCCTTGTTGTGCGCAAAGTAATTTCTCCATGACTTATTGTGCGCAAAGTAATTCCCTCCCCTCTTTAGCCGCGCACAGATCTAACATTACTCCGCCCCTGAAAATCCACCTTGTCCTCAAGGTGGTGCATGACATTACTGGCGATGCTACTCCGAGTGGGAGTCATCTTTCCCTCCGATCCCTTCATCCTCCACGTCATCATCCTCGTCTGCCTCCGCTATCAACATTTGTAGCTTGTGACTGTAAGGACCCTGTCTATGGGAAAAACACTAGAAGGTGGTTGAATAGTGTTTATGCAAATTAAAAAGGAATTTACGCCAAATAAAATGCAATCCAACAAATAGTGCGGAATAGAAAAACAACCCAAAATGAAACACACGCAAATGCAGAGATGTTTCAAGGGTTCGGATTACCCAAGTCAGCTCCCGACTTGTTCCCGGTAATCATACGTCCCTTCCACCCGGATACCTCCGGATACTCAAGTTAGAACCCTAACTTGAGGTTTCCTTAAAACCCACTTGTAACAACCCTACAAGTGAAATCGAATACAATCGATGTCCTTGACTCCCACAACTTGGGAGCAAGCAAAACCACTCTCACAACCGAGAGCAAATCTCAAATAACTGAAGTTATGAAATAATGAAAACAACACTTACAATCACCTATGCCTTGAAGTATAACTTGAAGGAGGAGTGTGATGTGTGTTGAAGAACTCTCTTGGAAGAGAGGAGAAGCCATTTCTCTTGACTGCACCAATTGCCTAGAAGATCACTCTTTGGTTCTAGGTTGGAGAGCAAGAGATCAAAATTTGGAAATTCTTAGTAGGGCTTTGGATTTGAGAGCTTTGATCTTTGGAAAATGAAAGCTTGAGAGATTTTGCAATGAATGAGTAACCTTCCAATGGAACAGTAAAAGCTCTATTTATAGTTTTCTCAAATCCACAAAACAGTTTAGGCAAAAACCCAATTGGAATCCGTGAGAAAAATCTCAACGGATAGAATCTGAACTCGCGACAGTCGACTGTTGAACAATCCACAGTCGACTGTTGCACAGTCAGCAAGGGTAGGTGAGAATTCATAACGGTAACTTACCACGTGGACAGTCGACTGATGAAGCAAAGACAGTCGACTGTTAAACCAACAGGCGAATGTAATTTCTTCTACAGGCGACTGGCCGAGAGATGAGTAAGTTAGAATAAAACTGGAAATCTCACAAGTAACACGACAGACGACTGATGCAAGGAACACAGTCGACTGTTAATCAGAACAGTCGACTATAAATCCTTAAACAGGCGACTGTCAAATACTCTGAGAATTTCAAGAGAGCAGAGTCAAAAAGTTGGCTCACAGACAGACGACTGTTGAAGCATACACAGTCGACTGATCCAAGGGACAGTCGACTGAATATTCAACAATAGTCGACTGGCCGTGAAAGACAGATCAAACTAGTTTGGGCAAAGGATAGACAGGCAACTGATTTACAAAACACAGTCGACTGTCACCAGGACAGTCGCCTGTGTATCATTCATCAGTGGCATGTGCGAAATAATCAGAGAAGGCCCAAAACTACATTGTAATAGCATGTGCATAACAGTCGACTGTAGAACAAAACACAGTCGACTGTTTTTGAGACAGGCGACTGTAAACTGTTCAGCAGTCGACTGTTATAAACAATCCTAGCACAATCAATAAAGAAATGAATTGTGATCAAAGGACAATTGATCTAATGAAGTCATATGACTGAATGTAGATGTGTGTGAGTGCTCCATCAAAGTTCTACTTCTAAGCTACATATTAGAAGAGATAAAAGAAAATTACATTGACGAATAATCTCTTCTTTCCATCGTATGAGCATGAAGTCTTCACGAAGCTTCAATCATCATCTACGATCATCCAATTCATGTCATTTGCCTTCAATGAAGTTTGTGAGTCATTCATTGCTAGTAGATCTTCATAATTAGCTTAGGCAATGGATTAACTGCAAAATAGGGGATTAGTCACAAGTATTTATGTTTGCTCATCATTAACACCAAGTAGGGAGAAGTCCAATACTCAACATTCTCCCCCTTTTTGATGATGACAAATAAACATAAACAAAAAGATAAATAATTATGCGTAATGAAAACTTACTCCCCCTACATAGATGCCAATCAAGTTAGTCAACAAATATTAGGGCATCTAATTGAAGCAAATGAGTAAGAAATGCATGAATATAAATTCAAAAAATCTAGGAATTACAATCCCTATTCATTGTAATCTTACTCCCCCTGAATCTAAGGTAACTTCAATCTTAGATTCAAGTGTTAGAACATACTTAGCACATTCAGTATGAATCTTGTATGTTTATTTCTCTCCCCCTTGGCATTATCCAAAAGGTGGGAGCAAACAACAATAGTAGTGCAAATGCGAACTAACAATCAAGGAGTATAAAGATATATCGAATTAAAACTCATAAAATCACATCATATACACATGTGAGTAATGGAATTGAAGTCCAATATCAACATTTTAGATGTACACACAAAAATAGCATGAAAAATCGAATATCAAAGCAATGGTCTGTGCATAACAGACCAGACCACAACATTGCAATGTTGAGTAATGGAATTCAAAAGTGATTTCACAAATGCATCATATCAGAGATAGCATGAAAAATAGAATATCAAATTCATATATTGTCTCAAAAGCACATCAGAGAGAGTATATCATACAAGGAGACAACATAACATACATCACACAGATAAGATAAACAGTATAGCATAGTGTGACACGAGATAAACAGCAACGTCATATATAGATATATATAAAAGATGAGTACATCAACGGATGGACATCTACATGTTCATCACAAAATACATCATGATCACACAAGAATACATCACCATACAGATATAAAGACAACATCAACAACATCAAAAATCCGGCATACATCAAAATACAACTGAATCACTCAACCCAAACAAAAACAGACCACACAAGACAAAGTCTAGGTCTTCAAGTAAGTGAACAAAAGCAACAGTAGCAATCTCAGTCGAGGTGAATGACCGAAGGGTCCGAAGGGCGACCAGAAGAGCGGAACAAGAGCCTCGCAGAACGTCAGGTAGGAAAAGCAGTAGTCTTCCTCTTGGAGGACGATGCACGAGCGGCAGAAGATTCCGCATTAGCAGGAACAGGAATCTGGGCACCCGGGGTTGGGACAACAGAAGAAATAGGCACAAAGCCTGGAGGTGGAGGAACACGAGCAGGGGCAGTGTTCTCAGATTTCACAAATAGAGCCTGAAGCTCGGCGGGGATGGCAAATCCATGACGCAAAAAGGATTTGAACAGAAACTCCAACAGAAGGTTGAGCTTCTCGTCAATAGAAGTGAAAAGTTTCTCAAGAACAGTGACACGATCACACAGTCGACTAAGAAGAAAGTCCTCGAGGGGAACAAAGGTGGAGAACGAGGAGGATCAGCTGGCTGAGAAGTGTGAACAGCAGCATCCTCAGAAGGAATGGGGTCACCAATCACGACATGCAAGGGTTCTCCAGAAGGAGGAGGAGAAGATGGAGTCGGATCAGGCTTCGGTGAAGGAAACGGCTCATCAAGGAAGTCAAGAGAAACTTTAGGAAAGAGATGATCAAAAAGAGCCATGAGCTTACTTGACCGATCGAAAGCTAGGTCAAGCAAACGAGAGCACGAATCCGGCGAGAAACAGATCAAATCATGAGCAGCTCACGAGCAACCACGCGAAAAAAGAGGTTGAGTTCCCACGAAGAAGATCCGAGGAAAGATCTACATGAAGTCAAGAGAATATTGAGCGGGAAGACGAGAAGTTGCAATCGGAGGAGAGAGAATCTAAGGCTGAGAAATGAACGGTCTCTCTCTATATAAAAGTTGGGGAATTAATCTGGGCCGTTGGATCAAAGAATCGACGGCTCGGTTCAAAGCAGTGAACCGTCACGAACAGTAGTCGACAGTCGACTGATGAACAAAAGTCAGTCGACTGAATGAAGTGATAAAAATAAAGCTCAGAAAGAGGGACAGTCGACTGGCAAGTAACATGCAGTCGCCTGTCCGTTGGACAGTCGACTGTAAGGTACGCTACAGTCGACTGGCCAAGAATCAATAAACTTCATCAAAACAACAGAGAGCACTGTAAAATTTCGACAGAGAGAACAGTCGGCCTGATGACTATAGTACAGTCGCCTGTTAAAATAACAGTCGACTGGAAAACAGTCATCAGTCGGCTGTGCGAAAGATACAAATTCTCAGACAGAGATGAAAGAGTATGGCAGTCGACTGTCGAAGGAAAGACAGTCGTCTGTCCTGGTCCAAAAATGCACAGTGAGATAGAAATCCAAAGGATACGAACACTCACCCTAGGACCTATACTCTAATCATAAACTCATCATAAAAAACAATTTAAAAACACTACATTAATTGAAACACAAATCACCAGAATCAATCTCAAAAACTCATGAAATCAAATAACTCACAATTTGCCTTTCTTAAACACATATAAATGATATATCATAAGAAGATAGGCAACATGATGATATGAGCTCAAAAAGTGTTATAACATGTATATTAAGCTTCTAGATTTCAGATTCACCCATAATTCCTAATTCTCCACGCAACCTCACAAATGAATCTTCTTTAAGAGGATTTGTGAAGATGTCGCAATTTGTTTTGGGGTTTCAATGTACTCTAAGATGATGTCCTTCTTAGCAACATGATCATTTATAAAATGATGTCTCACGTCTATGTGTTTGGTACGGGAGTGGTGTACCGGATTCTTGGAAAGACATATGGCACTTTGGTTATCAACCATGATCGAGCAAGTATCACAGTTGACACCATAGTCCATAAGAGTGCGTCGCATCCAAAGAACTTGTGCACATGCAAGACCCGCGGCAATATATTCCGCTTCAGTCGTGGACAATGACACCGAATTCTGTTTCTTAGAAAACCAAGAGACTACAGAATTTCCTAAGAAATGGCAAGTGCCACTAGTACTTTTCCTGTCGGACTTGCATCCGGCAAAGTCGGCATCACTATATGAGATTAACTCATATGTGCTAGATTTAGGGTAAAGTAATACATAGTCTAGAGATTGATTGAGATAACGAAATATTCGTTTAACCGCAATCAAGTATGACTCCTTAGGTCTAACTTGATATCTAGCACAAAGGCAAACAGAAAACATGATATCGGGCCTCCTAGCAGTTAAGTAAAGTAAGCTACCGATCATACCTCGATATAGACGAAGTCTAAATCTTTTCCGCTCTCATCCTTGTGTAGATGAGTAGTAGTACTCATGGGAGTCCTTTTGCTAGAAGACGATTCCATCCCGAATCGCTTAATAAGCTCCCCTGTGTACTTTGTCTGATGTATAAATGTGACATTCTCCATTTGTCGAATTTGCAATCCAAGGAAGTAAGTGAGCTCTCCCATGTGGCTCATCTCAAACTCATCCTTCATGACTTGGAAAATTCTTGACAAAGATTAAAGTTAGTAGAACCGAAAATAATATCGTCTACATAAACTTGAATCAAAAGAATGTCATTTTCATAATCTTTAATGAAGAGTGTAGAATCAACTTCTCACATTTTAAAACCTAAATCCAAAAGAAATGTCTTAAGTCGATCATACCAAGCTCTAGGAGCTTGTCTCAACCCATACAACGCTTTCTTAAGTTTGAAAACATGTTTTGGAAATTTTTCAAGAATAAAACCGAGAGGTTGAGAAACATAAACTTCTTCATTGACAAACCCATTTAAAAATGCACTTTTAACATCCATTTGAAATAGTTTAAAATTCTTATGGGATGCAAAAGACAAAAGCAACCTAATATCTTCTAATCTAGCTACGGGGGCAAAAGATTCTTCGAAATCAATACCTTCCTCTTGCCGGTAGCCTTGAGCTACTAACCTTGCTTTGTTCCGTGTGATTACCTCGTTTTCATCCGTCTTGTTCTTGAAGATCCATTTGGTCCCAATGACTTGGTGACCACTTGAAAGAGGTACGAGTTCCCAAACTTCGTTTCTCTCGAATTGCATTAGTTCTTCTTCCATTGCCACTATCCAGGAGCTATCCTCACAAGCTTCTTGGATGTTCTTTAACACAATGAGCTATCCTCACAAATACGCAATGAGAAAATTCTTCAATCCTCGACCTCGTTTGAACACCCACACCAATATCTCCAATTATTTGGTTATGGGGATGATTGCGAACGGTCGGGTAAGCTTTGGGTATACATGTATCACTAGGAACAACTTCAACAATTTCGTTAGAAGTGTTAGTCTCAACAATAGAAGCATTAATCTTAACATTATTAAGAGAATCACAAAGAGTATCTACACTATCATCATCAACATGAGGAAAATCAAAATCTGTATAAAAAGATACGTGAAGAGATTCCTCAATTGTTGAAGAAGTTTTATTGTATATCCGGTAGGCTTTGCTACGTGTAATATCCAACAAAAATTCCTTCATCGGATCTTAGCTCAAATTTGTCTAAATTACCAAATGTGTTCTTTATAAAACATTTTGAACCAAAAACACGAAAATATTTTACTTGAGACTTTTTATCATAAAACAACTTAAAACAAGTTTTGTTCGTTCGGGGTCTCACTAGGATCCTATTGAGCACATAACATGCCGTGTGCACCGCCTCTGCCCAAAATTGTAGTCCAAGATGACTATCATGGAGCATAGTGCGTGCACACTCAATAAGAGTCCTATTCTTTCTCTCTACAACACCATTTTGTGGTAATGTCCGAGGGAAGGAAAAATTATGAGTTATCCCGAAGTCATCACAAACATTAGTAAAAGATTCATTCTCAAATTCTCCTTCATGATCACTACGGATAGTGATAATGGTGGATCCTAAGAAATTCTGAATCTTCTTTGCAAATTTGGTAAACTCTTCATAAGCTCCATTCTTATTAGTTAAGAATGAAACCCAAGTAAATCTAGAAAAGTCGTCAACGACAACTAATCCATAATGAGCATTACCTAAAGAGGCGGTTCTAGTTGGCCCAAATAAATCTAGATGAAGAAGTTCTAAGGGCCTCTTAGAAAAAATCCCGTTTTAAGCTTAAATGAACATTTACTTAGTTTACCTCTTTGACACGAATCACAAAAGTTTTTTTTATTAAAAACAATCTTAGGAAAACCTTTGACTAGATCATGCTTAGCTAACTTATATAAGTGCTTGAAGTGAACATGACCAAAACGGCGATGCCATAATAGTTGTTCACTTGTGTTAGCAACTAAGCAATGTTCTACGGTTTTAGGCAAGCTCAAATAATAAATATTTTTATGCCTAATACCGGAAAATAAAACATTTGAATCACAATCAACAATAGTACACAATCCTTATCCAAAGTTAACCTTGTAATCTTTGTCACAAAGTTGACTAATGGAAATGAGATTGTGACACAAACCACTAACAAGATAAACGGTAGTAATTAAGGTTTTGGAAAGATTACCAACGATACCTACTCCTATGATGGTTCCATTTTGATTACCTCCAAAAGTGACCATTGCACCATCATTGATGCTAATCACTTCGGAGAGCAATGAGGGATCTCCCGTCATATGTTTGGAGAAACCACTATCGAGAATCCATCATTTCCCTTTAGAGCAAGTTTGACCTTTATTGCTCTTCTTCTTTCTCTTGGGTACCTATATAATATACCATAAGCTCATGGTACCCAATGTTTGTTGGGTCCAAGGGGATTAGCCCTTTGGAAGCCAAGTCCAAGTGGACTTCCGCTTCCCAACATAATTACTATTTCTAATCACATCATGAAAATAGGAATCAACATAAGCATTCCTATCATTAAGACGAGTGTTCTTAGGACCCCAAATAGTGTAAATCTTGGGAGTCCTCTTCCTAGTTGCATGCATATGTGTTGGATTCTATGTGGTGCATGCTTCTTAGGAACATGATTTCTAGCATAGAGATGTGGTGGAGGATATGCATTGTACATTCTAGGATGATATGTATGCTTGGGAACATGCATGTTGTATGAGGCATATGGATTATGCATGACATGCGGAAGATGAGCATACATGAAAGAATGATGTGTATGAGCATATGGATGTGTGGGAGCACGTACATGAGTATTTCTCATGTGTTGGTTTGTACGTGCCCGTGGGTGTGGAGCATAAATGTGTCATAATTATCCACTTGTGAAGTAGGAGGTTTCCTGCGTAGATAAGTGTTAGTGTACATGTAAGCATGGCCTTGCTTTTGGTTTCCACCCTTAGTGGGTTTCTTGCCAAAAGGAAGAGAATGTGAAGTGGTGACTTTCTTGGTAGGCTTGCTACCTATAGTGTCTTTGACACCACTTGTGGATGCACCGGAAGAAGGCCTCACAAAGTCTATAGTGACACCACTATAGGAGGTGCGATCATTGGATGCATTTGCTTTCACAAACCCAAGACCAACACGATGTGTGGCCGGAAATTGGTTTGCTAGCAAATCATCGTATTGTCCTTTTCCCTTATTGAATCTCACAATACGAGAGAACATGAGCTCATATTTCTCCTTTAGAGAAGAAATATTGGTATCCAAGGTGGACACCCGTGCTTTGAGCTCGTGCACTTGGGTTTTAAGAGAATCATTCTCTAAACCCAATTGTGTGTGATGTGTGACTAGATCACTATTATCCGTTGGATGTGTTTGATCTAGTTAAGATTTGAGATTAATCACCTCATCTCTCAAGGTGACATTTTGAGAAGCAAAGTTTGCTTTCTCAAGAGTTAAAGTATCAACAATGGTGTCATTGTTGATAATGCATGGAATCGATGATTTGCTAACATTTGATTTCTTTAAGCTAGTGTATCTAAGCATCAAAGATTGATATTTAGCAAATAATTCTTCGTTAGCAATACGAAGTTCATCCATTGTTACATCGGTTTCATCCATATCGGAATCACTCTCATCGAAGAATGGATCCTCTTAGGGCCATGAAACACATGTGGGCGCTCTCACCCTTTTCATCATCGGAATCGCTTGACGATTCTTCACTTGAGTCGTCGAATGTGCCTACAAGTCATTTCTTCTTGTTTTTCTTGTTCTTGTCAGACTTGTGGTACTTCGGAGCCTTCCACTTCTCTTTGTTCTTTAGCATTGGGCAATCCCTCTTGATGTGCCCTGGCTTATTACATTTATAGCAAAGAGAGGAAGTAGCATTAGTAGACTCAAAACGTTTGTTTGCGGAAAACTTTCCTTTGCGGAAGAAGCGTTGGAACTTCTTCGCCATTTGGGCCATTTCACCCAAATCCATCTCATCTTCAGAATCTTCGCTATCGGAGGATGATGAATTGGCGTTGAATGCCAAATCTTTCTTCTTGGCTTCCGAAGGATTTATCATGGTTTAATCTTTAATCGGTTCTCTCGTCTTACCTCATAAGACATGAGAGTCCCGATAAGATTCACAACCGTGTAATTCTTCAAGTTATTGACCTCCTCGATGGCGATCGCTCTCCTTTCCCATTTGGAAGTCATTCCCATGATGATCTTCCTTACCTTGTCAGGTTCAGAATATTTTTGGCCAAGGTCTTCCAATTCATGTCGGTGAATCGTCCGTACATCGAAGCAATGGTCTCATTTTCCTGCATATGAAATAAATCGAAGTTTTGCACAGCAACATATAACTTTGAAAGCTTTACCTTGTTCGTTCCCTCATGGGTAACGATGAAATGGTTCCAAATTTGATATGCACTCTTACATGTGCATATCTTGTTGAACTCATTCGGGTCCAACGCACAATGAAGAGCGTTCATTGCTTTAGCGTTGTTGACTTCAGCAGACTTCTCGGAAGTCGTCCATTTCTAGAAATCCTCTTCGGTGGGCTCGACGTACTCCTTGTGGAGAGTTCTCCAAAGTGAAGCACTCGTAAGGAATGTCTCCATCCTACACTTCCAATAGCCAAAATTAGTACCATTGAAACGTGGAGGACGTACCGTAGATTGACCTTCGAAAAGAGTGGACGCTTCATCACGATCGTGATTATTGTACGAAGTCAACGGAGGAACGTTGTTATTGTTGGATGCCATAGATAAAACCTTGTGCTCTGATACCAATTGTAAAGACCCTGTCTATGGGGAAAACACTAGAAGGTGGTTGAATAGTGTTTATGCAAATTAAAAAGGAATTTACGCCAAATAAAATGCAATCCAACAAATAGTGTGGAATAGAAAACAACCCAAAATGAAACACACGCAAACGCAGAGATGTTTCAAGGGTTCGGATTACCCAAAGTCAACTCCCGACTTGTTCCCGATAATCCTACGTCCCTTCCACCCGGATACCTCCGGATACTCAAGTTAGAACCCTAACTTGAGGTTTCCTTAAAACCCACTTGTAACAACCCTACAAGTGAAATCGAATACAATCGATGTCCTTGACTCCCACAACTTGGGAGCAAGCAAAACCACTCTCACAACCGAGAGCAAATCTCAAATAACGGAAGTTATGAAATAATGAAAACAACACTTACAATCACCTATGCCTTGAAGTATAACTTGAAGGAGTGTGATGTGTGTTGAAGAACTCTCTTGGAAGAGAGGAGAAGCCCTTTCTCTTGACTGCACCAATTGCCTAGAAGATCACTCTTTGGTTCTAGGTTGGAGAGCAAGAGATCAAAATTTGGAAATTCTTAGTAGGGCTTTGGATTTGAGAGCTTTGATCTTTGGAAAATGAAAGCTTGAGAGATTTTGCAATGAATGAGTAACCTTCCAATGGAACAGTAAAAGCTCTATTTATAGTTTTCTCAAATCCACAAAACAGTTTAGGCAAAAACCCAATTGGAATCCGTGAGAAAAATCTCAACAGATAGAATCTGAACTCGCGACAGTCGACTGTTGAACAATCCACAGTCGACTGTTGCACAGTCAGCAAAGGTAGGTGAGAATTCATAACGGTAACTTACCACGTGGACAGTCGACTGTTAAACCAACAGGCGACTGTAATTTCTTCTACAGGCGACTGGCTGAGAGATAAGTAAGTTAGAATAAAACTGGAAATCTCACAAGCAACACGACAGACGACTGATGCAAGGAACACAGTCGACTGTTAATCAGAACAGTCGACTGTAAATCCTTAAACAGGCGACTGTCAAATACTCTGAGAATTTCAAGAGAGCAGAGTCAAAAAATTGGCTCACATACAGACGACTGTTGAAGCATACACAGTCGACTGATCCAAGGGACAGTCGACTGAATATTCAACAATAGTCGACTGGCCGTGAAAGACAGATCAAACTAGTTTGGGCAAAGGATAGACAGGCAACTGATTTACAAAACACAGTCGACTGTCACCATGACAGTCGCCTGTGTACCATTCATCAGTGGCCTGTGCGAAATAATCAGAGAAGGCCCAAAACTACATTGTAATAGCCTGTGCATAACAGTCGACTGTAGAACAAAACACAGTCGACTGTTTTTGAGACAGGCGACTGTAAACTGTTCAGCAGTCGACTGTTATAAACAATCCTAGCACAATCAATAAAGAAATGAATTGTGATCAAAGGACAATTGATCTAATGAAGCCCTATGACTGAATGTAGATGTGTGTGAGTGCTCCATCAAAGTTCTACTTCTAAGCTACATACTAGAAGAGATAAAAGAAAATTACATTGACGAATAATCTCTTCTTTCCATCGTAGGAGCTTGAAGTCTTCACGGAGCTTCAATCATCATCTACGATCATCCAATTCATGTCATTTGCCTTCAATGAAGTTTGTGAGTCATCCATTGCAAGTAGACCTTCATAATTAGCTTAGGCAATGGATTAACTGCAAAATAGGGAATGAGTCACAAGTATTTATGTTTGCTCATCATTAACACTAAGTAGGGAGAAGTCCAATACTCAACAGTGACCCCCACAGTGATGTCCGGGAGTGAAGCGCTCGTCACATCTGAAACAAAGCTCTTTCTGCCTCTTCTCTCTCATCTATGTGTCGGTCATCCTCCGGAATTGGCCCCCAGCTGGTGGTGTGGTGCTCTGCTCCCCAGTTTTCTCAGAACTCGTCTGATCTGTCCCGGTAATGATCTTCACCCCTCCGGCTTCTAATGTGGTACCCCGCTGCATGTGGCTACTGTAACCGCTCGTGACTCTCCTCTCCTCTGTCTGGGCATCCTCTACCATCTGCGCCATCTCTATGACCTCGGTCAGCCCCCTGGGCTTGTATGGTCGCACTGCGGCTCGAAGACTGGGCTTCAGGCCCTTCATGAAGGTGCCCTCTAATGACTCATCAGTGACCTCGGGCACTCGTCCGGACAAGGTCTCAAACCTCTCAATGTAATCTCGTACTGGTCCATCCTGCCTGAGAGCATATAACTGCTCGTGAAGGTTTCCCAAGCAGGGATCTCTGAACTTCTCTAACACGAGGTCCTTCAACTTCTCCTAACAGCGAATCTGTTGCCTCCTCTCCTTCCACTGGTACCACCCTAAGGCTTTCCCCTCCATGCAAATGGCTGCCGCCTCCAGCTTCTGTGCATCGGTCATGTGGTGCGCTGCGAAGTATCTCTCCGCTGTGAACAACCAGGCATGCGGATCCTTCCCTTCAAACAGTGGCATCTTCAGCTTCCGCACCGTGCAGTCTCCTCCAAAGTGCCCCTGATCGGGCCTCCCCTCAGTACTGTGATGCAGGTGATAGTGCCGCCGCCTCTCATCCTGGGTCTCGTACTGTCTAGGTGGCACTCCTCTGCAACCACCATAGTCCCCTCGAGGACCTCCACGCCTGCCCTCAAAGTCATCCCATCCTGCGTCATCTCCAAATTCAGCCCCATAACCCCCCGTCATCGTAGTACCCATGTCCCTCCCCGGGGTCAAACCCCCGCCAAAATCACGCACCGGGTCCTCCAAATAGGGCTGAAATCCCCTCTCGAACTGCTGATGTCGCCCGCGCTGGTCGTCGGATTCGTCGAGGGCCTGCCATGGCCCGGGGAAAGGTCCTCGGAAGGGTTGGGGGGCTGCGGGACCTGGGTGCTGCTGCCCAGGGCCCCCGCGGCTCTGTACCAAGCCCACGGGGGCCTGGTGGTAGCCGCCCAGGCCCGCAGGGGCCTGGCAGGTGTCGCCTAGGCCCGCCGGGGCCTGGCGATACAAATCCGGGCCCCGCGGCCTGGGAAAGGCCCCGCGGGGCCAGCGTGGGTTCGCCGGCCCCTGGTGGTACTGGGGGGACCGCCGCCCCCGGCCGTCGTCCAGGGGCTCCATGGGGAGCCCCTCTGCCTTGCACCACTCGTGGAGACGACGGCTAGGTTGGCCGGCCCCTTCCTTGCCTCTTCCGCCTTTCGCCGCACCTCCTCGCGATAATCAACCCTTTCCGGCTCCTCGCCTTCATCTTCTTCAAATTCCTCCTCCGCAAAAGGACGATCCGCGTCAAAAATATCGTTTTTCTCCTTCCCCTTCTTCCAAGGTGTCGCCTTGGATGTCGATTTAGAGTTTCCTCCATCGGGGTTACTCGTCGGCCCTTGGGAGAGAAGCTTCGTCAATTGTTCCCCTTGCTTGGATTGATTAGCCGCCAATAAATTGATGGAATCCGCCAATGACTTCATCGCCTTCATCGTTTCTTCGTGTAATTTCTTCACCCCTTAAATTTCCCCCTTGAATTTTTCCTCCAAAGTGTCGAATTTATCCTTCGATCTCGTTGTCGGCGCCGCCATGGATCGTCACGTGCTCTGATACCAAATTGATAGGATCCGAAAGAAAGATCTGATTTTTATAGAAAATAATAGCAAAATGAAGATAAGTGGAAACAAAAGTAGGTGTACCCTCCTCCCAAGGCGCCGTTATGAGAACGTCTGCACTCGTCTAATCCAAGATCTACCAAGAACTCTCAATAACAATTCGATAAATAAGCATGCTCCTAAATAACGGCTAGACATAGTTTAAATAAGAAAATAAGAAAACCCTCCTTGTTGTGTGCGCAAAGTAATTTCTCCATGACTTGTTGTGCACAAAGTAATTCCCTCCCCTCTTTAGCCGCGCACGAATCTAACAGACGAGCTAAGACTTCTTTTTTAATAAAAGAAATTTTATTATGAAGGGGGCAGAGCTTGTACATATAAAAATGGACAGATCATGTACAAAAGAAGAAAGAAAAAAGATACAAGTTACAATCACGAGGCCAGGGCTTCGGGAGTTGGGCTTCAAAAGGCTGCTTTGTTCGTCTCAGGCGCATCAGCTACGGTCTTCTTAGTGACAGCAGGGCTGATGCGTTGCTGTTAGGAACTAACAAAGATGAGATTTTTGTTAGAAAAACAATAGCAAATAACTAGATAATTGAGCACAAAAGAGGTGTGCCCTCCTCCCAAGACGCCTAGAGGACGTCCGCACTCGTCTACCTATGGAATCACATAATAACAATCATCAAAATAGCATCGAAAAATAAGAGTATGCTACCCCCCTTATTTATAATAGAAACTAGGGCTAAAGGGGAGCATGCGGCCAAGCAATAGGGGGGTGCGGCTAGGGCAAGAGGGCATGCGGCTGTAAAGGGGACTGCGGCATGGGCTTAAGCGCGCGCGGGGCCCTGCGGGTGTAAACCCGCAGCGGAGGCTGCTATTGGGCCGGAGGCCCATCAATACTCCCCCAATGAGCCACCTTGTCCTCAAGGTGGAAGTCTGGAAAGCGCGCCACCATATCATCAATGTCCTCACACGTGCTCTCGTACTCTTGTAAGCCCCTCCACTGCAACAGCACCTGCCGCCCGCCTGTGTCACTCCGTCGAACTCCTTTCAGCAACTCTGGCTCCATCCTCATCTCCATATCAGCAGTAAGGGTCTCTGGTAATGTAGGGCAAGAGGTGTGGTCGCCAATAGCCTGGCGCAACTGTGAGACATGGAAGACTGGGTGAATGGTAGATCCTGGGGGTAAGCGCAACCTGTAAGCCACTGGTCATATCCTCGCCTCGACCTCAAAAGGACCAAACTACTGCGGTGCCAGCTTTTCATTCCTCCTATGAGCTACCGACCTCTGCATGTAGGGCCTCAGCTTTAGATATACCATATCACTAACCTCAAAGTGGACGTCTCGACGGTGTAGGTCAGCCCGTGCCTTCATCACTTGCTGAGCCCTCGCCAAGTGGAGCTTCAGCTCCTCTAGAATCCGGTCTCGCTCTGCAAGGTACTGCTCCACATCAGAAAACGGAGTCGTCTCATGACCATAATGAAGTAATTGCGGATGGTCTCTGCCATACAAAATCCTGAAATGTGTAGTCTGCGCCGCCGTGTGGTATGAAGTGTTGTACCAATATTCCGCCCACGGTAGCCAACGTGCCCACTCCTTAGGATTCTCTGAGATGAAGCATCGCAGGTAAGTCTCCACACTCCTATTGACCCCCTCCGTCTGACCGTCAGTCTGAGGATGATAAGTTGTGCTCCGCTTCAAGGCCGTCCCCTGCAGTCTGAAAAGATCCTGCCAAAACTTGCACTGGAATACATTATCTCTATCCGAGACTATGGACTTCGGCGGCCCATGCAAACGAAGGACCTCTCTCACAAAAATCTCCGCCACAGAAATGGCGCTGTAAGGATGCTTAAGCGGGACAAAATGTGCATATTTGCTGAGGCGGTCTACCACAACAAAAATGACGCTGTATCCACCCGACTTTGGCAATACATCGATGAAGTCCATAGAGAGGTCCTCCCAAACTCTGTCTGGTAAGGATCGCGGCTGTAGTAGTCCCCCTGGGGACATAGCCTGATACTTGTGACGCTGACACACGTCACACTCCGCCACCATCCTGGCCACCTCCTTCTTCAACCCCTTCCAGTATACCTCCCTTGATAGCCGCTGGTAGGTCTTGAGGACCCCAGAGTGTCCTCCAATAGCACTGCCGTGGAACTCCCTGAATATGGCCGGTATGAATGTAGAAGTCCTCGGTATCACTAGCATCCCCCAGTAAAGTAGTCGCACATCCTGAAGAGAATACCCTGGGTACTCGGTCGACCCTTGTAGAAGGGCCACTCGTATAGCCGCCAGCTCCGGGTCCTGCTCCACCTCCTGCTGTAGTGGGCCCCAATCCTCGAGGATAGATACTGTAAGTGCTGCTAACTCTGCCTCCTCCTCCTGCCGGGATAACGCATCAGCTGCCTTGTTCTCCAATCCCGGGCGGTACTCTATCTCGAACATGTATCCCATCAACTTTCGCAGCCACTTCTGATGCTCCTCCGCTACCATCCGCTGCTCTAGCAGGTACTTCAGGCTCCGCTGATCCGTGCGAACTATGAAGCTCCGTCCCAACAAATATGGTCTCCACTTCTGTATGGACAACACTATCGCCATCAGCTCCCTCTCATAGACTGATCGCAATCGGGCCCTCGTGGTCAACACCTGGCTGTAGTAAGCTATCGGGCACTGCTCCTGCATCAGTACTACTCCCAGCCCATGTCCTGATGTGTCCGCTTCTACTACGAAGGGTCTGGAGAAGTCGAGCAACGCCAATACTGGCACAGTGGTCATTGCCCTTTTCAGGGCCTCAAATGTTGTCGTCGCCTCCTCCCCCCAATGGAACTGATCCTTCTTCAATAACTCCGTCAATGGCTAGGCAATCATCCCATATCCCTCCACGAATCCGCAGTAGTAACCTGTAAGGCCCAAGAAGCCCCGTAGCCCTCTGAGAATAGTGGGGCGCGGCCAGTCCAGCATGGCCGCTATCTTAGCTCTATCGGCGGCTACCCCTCCTGCTGATACCACGTGCCCCAGATACTCCACCTGCGGCTGCCCGAATAGACACTTCTTTCTATTCAAATATAGCTGATGGTACTGCAGCTCCTGAAAAACCACCTGCAGGTGGTCCAAATGCTCCTCCAGAGTACGACTGTACACCAAAATATCGTCGAAAAAGACTAGTACAAATCGCCTGAGAAAGGGACGGAATACCTTATTCATGAGAGCCTGAAAGGTGGCCGGGGCGTTGGTCAACCCAAAGGGCATGACCAGGAACTCGTAGTGACCCTCATGCGTCCTGAACGCCGTCTTGGGCACATCCTCCCGTCGCATCCTTATCTGGTGGTAGCCTGACTTAAGATCTAGCTTGCTGAACCAGGCTGCTCCGTGTAGCTCGTCCAAGAGCTCATCAATCAAAGGTATAGGGAATTTATCAGGGACCGTCTCCTTGTTCAGCGCCTTGTAGTCCACGCAGAACTGCCAACTACCATCCTTCTTTTTCACTAATAACACTGGGTTGGAGAACGGGCTCACACTCGGCTGAATCACCCCAGCCTGCACCATCTCTGAAACCACCTCTCTATCTCGTCCTTCTGATGTTGTGGGTATCGGTAGGGCCGCACGCTAATGGGGGAAACACCCTCTCGTAGAACAATGGCGTGCTCGTGGTCCCGTGGTGGTGGAAGACCCCGAGGCTCCTGGAAGATCTCCTCAAACTGCTCCATCAGCTGCTGAACCTCTCTCCTGGAATGGGCTGCTCTATACTGGCCTCTGCACCTCCCTCACATGTCAAAGAGTACAGCTCTACTAAATATCCTCCTCCCTCTGTATGGATGGTCCTAAACATGGTCTTCAGCGAGACTAAAACTCTGCAGAGGCTGGGGTCCCCCTGGAGTATCATTGCTCTCCCCGCCTCCTGGAACTGCATCCGTAGTAGCTTCCAATTTATCGTCATCTCTCCCAAATTCTGTGGCCAGGTCATGCCTAGGATGAACGTCGATGCTCCCTAGGTCCAGTGATAAAATCTGCAATAACATGTATCCCCTGCATGGTCAGCACCAGTCCCTACAAACTCCCCGGCTGCTCTCCTTCTTTTCCGTCCCCATCATCACGCTAAAGCTGCCGCAATCTGTCAGCTGAAGCCCCTGCTGTGCCACCACCCTCCTGGATATGAAATTGTGGGTAGCCCCACTGTCAATAAGCACAGTCACCTCCTCGTCACCGATCTCCCCCCTCAGCTTCATGGTATGGTTCGGTGTGAACCCAACCACGGAGTTGAGGGACACCTCCGCCACATCCAACTGCTGGCCATCCATCTCCTCCTCTGCCTCAGCTGCCTCCTCGACATCAGCCTCGTCATCGTCGTCCTCCAGCAGAATCACCTGAAGCTTGCGTCCCGTGCACCGATGGCCTAGTGAGAATCGCTCATTGCACCGAAAACATAAGCCATTCTGCCTCTTGTCTTGCATCTCAGCGTCTGTCATGCGTCTGAACTGCCCCCAGCCACAGGTGCACTGCTCCTCTCCCCCGTCTTCTCCCTGCTCGTCTGGGCCACCACCGTGGGGGTACCTGCTCCTCCAGCCCCAGACGGGGCGCCTCTCGATGTCTGACTACTGTAGCTGCTCCTGACCCGCCTATCCTCGGTCTGCGCATCCTCTACCATCTGGACCATCTCTATGACCTCCGAAAGCCCCCTGGGCTTGTAAGGCCTCACTGCTGCTCGCAGACTTGGGCGCAACCCCTTCAGAAAGGTGCCCTCCAGTGACTCGTCAGACACGCCATGTACTCGCCCTGCCAGTGTCTCAAATCTCTCGATGTAATCGCGCACCGGCTCCTCCTGCCTGAGGGCGTACAGCTGCTCGTGTAAGTTCCCCAGCCGGGGGTCTCTAAACTTCTCCAGAACCAGGTCCTTTAGCTCCTCCCAGCTTCTGATCTGCTGCCTCCTCTCCTTCAACTGGAACCATCCCCAGGCTCTCCCCTCCATGCAGATGACCGCCGCATCCAACTTCTGTGCCTCGGACATGTGGTGTGCTGCGAAGTACCTCTCTGCGGTAAACAACCAGGCATGCGGGTCCTCACCAGAAAATAGGGGCATCGTCAGTTTTCGCACCCTGCACTTTCCCCCAAAGTGCCCCTGCTCGGGCCTCCACTCCTCTCTGTGCTGCGGGCGGTAATGCTATCTCATCTGGTCCTGAGTCTCGTACTGCCTCGGCGGACCTCCTCCGCGACCCCCGTAGTCTCCACGGTAACCTCCCCGTCTGCCCTCAAAATCGTCCCAACCTGCATTGTCGCCAAACTCTGCCTCGTAGCCGCCCCTGCCGTCAGAATAGTAGTCTCTCCCACGTCCCTCGCCATCGGAAGGATCCTCTGCTGATGTCCGTCGTCCCGGAGGATCCCAAAAACCTCCCGAAAGCTGTCCACGGCCCTCCATAGCTGCTGTCCGCTGCCCGGGGGGTCGAAAACCTCCTAGAAGTCTGTCCAAGCCCATCGCCCCCTGCGGCTGCCAGGGGGGTCCCACCCCTTCCGCAGTTCGGCAGGGGACTGCCGGCCTTCGGCCAGGCACGACGGGCCCCTCTGGCCCTATGTGGCTGCCGACAGACCCTGCCGGCCTTCCGGCCCCGGCCCTGCCGGAGGTCCGGTATGGTCGCCGGACCTCGGCGGGCCCAGGCAGGGTCCCGCCGCCCCTGCCTGGGCTCGCACGTGGCAGGGGGTCCCCCGCCCTTCTCCCGCGACGGCCGACCCCCTAGTGGTCGTGGGGGGTTGACCGCCCCTCCCCGATGCCGCGAGTCTCCCTTGATGGGCGGCTAGGTCCACCGACTTCCCTTTGGCTTTGTACCGCATTCCGCCGCACCTCCTCGCGGTTGTCGACCCTGCATGGCTCCTCGTCGTCTTCCTCGTCCAATTCCTCCACGTAGTAGGGTTGATTTTGGGGAAGAATCTCCTATTTCTCCTTCTCCTTCTTCAAAGGTGCCGCCTTTGGTGTTGGATCAGGGTTTCCTTCGCCTTTGGTGTTTGTCGCCAATTGATTTAGGGCTCCCATTAATTGTGCGAATTGATCATCGTGCTTTGCTTGATTTGACGCCAATTGGGAGATGGAATAAGTTAATTTAGCCATGGACTCATCGTTTCCCGCCAACGAATTTTTGATTGCCTCGATCTCGCTCGTGAATTTCGCCGCCAACGCCTCAAATTTGTCTTGCGATCTCGTTGAAGCCGTCATGGATCGTCACGTGCTCTGATACCAAATTGTTAGGAAGTAACAAAGATGAGATTTTTATTTAAAAAACAATAGCAAATAACTAGATAATTGAGCACAAAAGAGGTGTGCCCTCCTCCCAAGATGCCTAGAGGACATCCGCACTTGTCTACCTATGGAATCACACAATAACAATCATTAAAATAGCATAGGAAAACAAGAGTATGCTACCCCCTTATTTATAATAGAAACTAGGGCTAAAGGGGGGCATGCGGCCAAGCAATTGGGGGGTGCGGCTAGGGCAAGAGGGCATGCGGCTGCAAGGGGGCTGCGGCATGGGCTTAGGCGCGCGCGGGGCCCTGCGGGTGTAAACCCGCAGCGGCGGCTGCTGTTGGGCCAGAGGCCCATCAGTAGCTTTGGAGTTATTCCCTCCCCATGGATCATTTCGAGTTGTTCGAAGACGACCCCTGCATTGGAAAACTTCCGTGTGATCTCCTCTGGCATCGGAAGAAGCCCGTGCCAAACATCTTGGCGATCTGAGGGGCAAAGACGCTAATTTTAAACTTCTTCACCGCCTCTACAGTGGCTTTCTCCAGGTTGATCTCATGTAGCTTGGCGATCCGAGCCCAGAGATCGGCTCTCTCTTTCCACTTCTCTGTGTCCTTAGACAGCCGCTCCTCGGCACGCTTCCTAAGAGCTGCATCGGCTTCGACGTTTTCCTCGGCGGCCGACGTTGCTGCCCTCTCCTCGGCAAGAGCTTTCTCAAGCTCCTCAACCCAAGGCATGAGCTCAGTGACCCTAAGCGTCGACGCCTTCTGCTAGGCACTCGCTTCATCAGCGGCCTTCTCTGCAGCAACTACCTTCCTTTGGAGCAGAGCGATGTTCACCTCAGCGTTGGCCGTTACCACTAAGCGGTAAGAGGACATCTGCATAAAAAGAAAAAAAAGGTCAAACATAACACATAGCAAAATCAAAGAAAGAAAAAGAGCGGACGAAGACCGACCTGTTGACTAAGCCACACCATAGTGCTGGCCATTCGCTTGGGGTTGACCTTTCGCAGAATGGAGCGGTCTCGCGGAAGGAAGGAGTTTTCAGCGAGTCGGGCTGCGACATCGCAATCTCAGAAGACCGACTCCTCGACTCCTACCGGATATGTGGGCATGAGAAGTTTATCATCTGAGCATTGCAGGTCGGCTGGAGTCGGCATGTACACTGCTAGAGCCTGATCGAACTCAAGGGGAATTAAGCCAACAAACAATCTCGAAGTGAGAAGGCCTTTCCACGACCATGTATCTTTGCAGTCGCTTGGTCCAGGGATCGACACCATCGTCCCAGAGGTCACGGATTTGGCAGTAGCATCATCCTTAGGAGCTGAGCTCGGAGGACCGACCCGTCCATCTTCTTTTTCTTCTCGGCCTAGTCAAGTTCAGCCGAGGAAGGGTCCCTCCTCTTATTCGCCACCAGCAACCTGTTAAGTGGTGCTCGTTTTTGCTGAGCTCCCAGCTGCTTTAGCCGAGCTCTCTGCCTCATTCGTCGCTAGAGGGGCCGACGGTTGGGCAGAGGGGCTGTCCACGGACTTCCCCAATCCGATGCGGAGAAGGACCTCCATGTCGGGGTTAAGCGTGAATTCATGTCCAGCCATGTATGCAAGAAGAAAGATAATTAGGGTGAGCAAATATAAATGCAAGATCCACAGGTTGGTCCATTTAGCCCATACGGTGCTCTTCAACACCTTGTCTATAAACAGAACTAGACATACCTCTCATGGGTCGGCAGCTCTAGCAAACACTTAGCCGCTTCACTCTCAACCTCTGAGATAACCTCTTCTTCCTGAGTCATGGGGCCAAGACAGCCTTAATGGAAAGGTCGCTTTACCATGGAAGGTCACTAATATGAAGTTCTCCTTCCAATCGTGAATGAAGCTCGGAAGCTCCAATACGAAGTGTCTCTTCCTCCTAGCGGTGATGTAGTACCACACGCGGGAGGAAGAGAGATTTACTTGGAAGACGTAACAGAAGAGTGCTAAGGTCAGCTCCACCTCATTCAATAAGCAGAGCACAGTGAAGCCGACCAGAGCTCCAATTGAGTTCGGAGTTAACAGAGAGGGAGTTCGAGAAAATTGAGGACAATGAGAATGAAGGGGTGAAGGGAGAGGCGAAGTCCAAGAAGAAAGGTCTGCGTATACACTCCAGCCTCACACTTATCAGGAAAACAGATCATATCATTATGGAGAGGGACCCTAGCCCGATAAGGAGGTCGAATGTAGTCAGCTAGGATCCTTAGGATCCAAGAAGTGGGTATCTCAGAGACCATGTTTCTAATCTCCACAGGTCTTCCCCAGCTCGCAAGATCGGAGCTTTTGAGCTAGGGACCTCAAAAGCTAAGTCATTCGCTTTATTAAAGGACGTGCTAGGGCTCCGAGGGCCTAATGACCTCTGGCGCATCATCGAAGCATGGAGGCTCCTTCGGCCAAGAAAACTCGTCCATACTAGCAGGGGCGGGCTCTATCGCCACCACCTTAGGACCCCATGAAGTGATCAGAATTGTGGCGATTGGGTAATCAACTTGGCCTATCTCAGCCTGTTCCATCTCAGTCCACAGTTCAGCTATTTTGAGGTCTCTAGAATAAGGAGATGGAGGGTGCATGAATGGAAGAGGGTACAACCTTACACAGACGGCGACGAAGTCAAACGGAGAATAGGAAAGCAAGGGGCAAAAGTGGACGCAAGTTTATCGGAAAACAGAAGAAGATGTTTTCTTCAGCCCAACAGCACTCTCCTGAGGTCACCTCAGCTGTCTGATCTGTGACTCGTGTCGACATCTCAGAGCACCAAAGCTTCGAGCTGTGTTTTTTTTTGCGGTCAAATTCTAGGGTTTGGCATTTTGGCGGCCATAATTAAATATGTCACCTCGATTGTCGTACCCGTCCAATTAATGTGTGCCACATCATCCGACCTCGACTCCCGCGACGATTGAGTTCGGAAGATGGAGGCCATTGATACAGCACTGGGCTAGCCCAATGATCACTCAGTTGTTTATTTGAGCGGGCAATCCCAAAAGCCATGTAATGCTTATAGCTTAGGCTCAACAGCCCAGAGGCCCTCACGTGAGGCCAACCGTTTCTTCATTTAAAACGACAGCGCAGCTGACCATTGGGCTTCTTTATGTAAAGCATCAGCTCTTGAAGGATTCAATGACTGGTCGTTAAGCGTGTCATCAATGACGACAACTAAAGCCAAAAGCAATAAAGCAGTTTAAAAGCTCAGACGTTACCCTCTAACGTCCCTCAAAATCAATTGCCTATAAGTAGTCTCTCGGACATTGCGAGAGCGGAGAATTTCGGAGAACCAAAAAAGTCAGGTACTCCTATACTAGTATTGATACTCCTATACTAGTATCTGCTCCACCTAAAATTCCACATTTTCTCCATAGCGCGACTGGATAATTATTGGTTGATCTCCTAACAGATCGGCCATAGTTACAACGAGCATCATTTGAGTCACTATCTGACTTCAGCATCGGAGAGAATTAGGTCGGATCCCAAATCCAACCCTCCCTAACAAGCTCTTCGTGTTGCAGGAAGCTGAAGGTAGCCCAGAAATAGCTCGGGCTTGGCTGAAATAGCTCCGATTGAGGTCTATTCAGCCTGGGTTTATCTCGCCTAATATCCAATCAGCTGTTAACATCATCCTACGTTAGGTACTGCAACCGTAACATCGTCAAGAATCATCCAACAATATCAGTGGTGAGAAAACACTCATAAACAATATTATCTACAGTGGTTAAGTACTAAAAAGTTTTCTACCGTGTTTAAATACTAAAAAGTTGCATTCTTTAAATATTAAAAAGTTTGAGTCTTCTTACCTATTCATCATCAAGTATGCACAAAATGGATGGTTGGAACTAGCAAGTTGCCCAGACTAATGGTCTAGAATGTTTAAATACCCCCACTGTAAAAGGTTTTGAAGTGTTTAGATCATAATCAAACATTTAGACTAATAATTTGCATGCTCCAAACCACAAATCTCAACAAAATGCTACTTCCGACCATCCATTTTGTGCTACTTGACACTATCAATGTTATGAGCTAGTGCTAGCCAAGCACCAACCCTCTCACATTCTGGTCATGGGTAGGGCTGAAATTTAGGCCCTTTGAGTTTTGGCAGTAGGGCAAACCTTAAGCCCTACATGACTGGACCAAAACCCCGATCTTTTGCAGGCAAGTTTGGGCCCCACCACTAAGGCCCAACATTACAGCCATTTCGTCTCAGTTTCACCTCATTTTTGTTAGGTGTTAATCTGAAGATAATGTATAAGTTTGGTTTTGTAAAGTTTCAAACATAACATTTTCGTTATCAGCCAGTTTGCAAAAATTGGTAAGTTTCAACCAAAACATGCAAACATGCCAAACGTAATAAAAATGCAAGAATGAAGAGAGAAAGAGGGGGAAATCTAATGTTCATAGTCATTAATAACATTATCGCCCTCCAATTTCCATTGTTATACCAAATTCATAAATCCTAATATATCATAACATAATCTATCATAATTTGATATATTTTAATTTAACTTTGATTGTGTGCTCAATATAATTGATGAATTTCATATTAGGTCAGATTAAAATTTAGGTTAGCTTTAGAGAAATAGAAGTTGAGTTTTCTTGGTTATCCCCCTTTTCGCATACATGTATTTATTAAATACTCCTTAGATGGTACACATGCAAGCATCTTGAGATGTCGATATCTTTAGGAGCTATAAACACTTAGACTATATATGTTCAGCAGAATCAAAACAGAAACTCCAAGTGAAGCATTTGGAAACTGACTAAACCTATTCAAACCTTTAATTCAACGAGGGTCTGAAACCGAGTTCTAAAACCTGAAGAAATGTTACAATATGCGGACTTTATTCAGACCCTATTCAGACCCTGGACACAATGTTAGCATGTGCCTAGAAACTTGTTGGATAGTACAAATAAATCAGGATTAATACAGTTAAAAGGTCAACCATTGCAACAAACGTGTACTCAGTCAATTCCTTAAACATTGCATGAGGCACAAATCAAATCAACAAACAGTCAGTAGCATTTTATTCTCAGACCTAATTACCAATCAAGATCACCTGCTAACAGATAATTTGGATTACCGCTTTTAACTGCATAAAAAGAGTATATATCCAATTGACATGTAAATTTCAAATTTTAAAGGAAACCCGGGTCTATAATCCAACATTAATAATTGATTGCCACTGCATAAACAGTCTACCACATATCACATGCTAAATATTTTAATCATCACATCAACTTTTTCCCCTTCTTCCTTTTCCCTATGAGGCAGAAATTAAATTCATGTCGCAAGTTTCATCTAGGAGAGAATAATCAAACAAACAAAAATAGAATAAAAAGACGAACACTAAGACTCTAAAGCCTTAACCACACCAGTTCAAGCAACACGACTTAGATGGACAAATAAAAGACACATATTGCAATCTAAATAACAAGCAAATAAACAATGCAATGTCAAAACAAAACCAAACATGAAATTTTACCTGTAACCCGGCTTTGACCAACGCTGCTTGGTGCACATCTCATGAAGCCTATGCTTCGCACTGTAGACCCCGTCCCCTCCCCCATTCTGACAATCACTCATCTCCACATCATCCTGCACACAACTACCCAGCTTCTGCAGAGCATCCCTCGCAGCATTGAGCTTGGCAATAATCTGATGCTCCGACGATCCGATCCCAAGCAGTTGCCCATCCACAAACACATTCGTGAAGTTTGTGTTCCCCCTCTTCCAATTCTTGAAGTCGATCGACTTCCCCTTCTTCTGACAATACTCATACAGAGTCGTCACTGGCTGCTCATCCAAATTCTCCGCCATAATGATCGGCTCCAAAAACCCCCTAATCACCATCCACAACCTCTCGAGATTAAAATTGCAGTCAACATAAACTGCTGCAGCAATGCTCTCCACAATGTCAGCCAAAACCTTGGGTGCCTTTATCGTGCTCCCTCCATATGTGCTCCCTCCATATGGCATCGCGTACATCTCCTCCTCCATTTCTCTCTCCACTGCAAGGGTAAACTCCTCCACCTTAAAAATCAAAGCGCAAAAATGGTTAACATCCATCTCAGGCACCTAAAAGGATATATATATCTCCAGTAATTCTTTCTTGCAAACTTCTAAAATATAAATATTGCAAGCGATAAAGTAGCCAAACTACCATAAGTTCATTTGAATTCATTCAGCCTCATGTTGCACGCACACATCAGTTATAAGAAAAGAATTACAAAGGAACAGTTTGTTGACGTTCATTCACACCTCCTTGCACAAAAGAAAACAATATGAAAAAAGAACAGCAACATGCTTTATTCAAAGAAGAAAAAGAAAACCACTATCAGACCGTTCATACCAAATGCTATAAGTGACAAATAGCCCTGTTATAATTACTCGTGTTCAATTTCAATCTACACATCCATAAAATCTTCAAACGGACAAGAACAAATTGATAATATACCATGCACTAAAAATAAGAGAGCATTTAATATTAGTCTTATGACTATAAGTCACATGGGTAGCATATTACCATAAATTCATTCAGCTCCTTGTTGAACAAATTCGTTTTTTTAATACCATAAAACAAAAACATACCGTCTCAAGTGCTTTAAAATTTTAATATAAAGTAAGTTCATCAACATTCAATCCTCACTAAACCTCCCCCCCCCCCCCCCCCCCCCCCCCCCCCCCCCCACCCACCCAAAAAAAAACAAGGATTGCATATGCTATAAATGACAAAGCGACCTTACCATCATTGTGACTGATTGGGGAAGACTAAATCAGTCTCTAGTTGAACGGATTCATAAATTTATTTTTTTTTAAACATGTTACAAGAATATACCATTTCGTCGAGTTTGGGCGAGTTCCTTCTAAGTAATCCGTACAGGCGATGCCTGACAGCAACCCTAGCGAGCTTCTCCGTCGAGATATTAGCAGCACGAAGCATCGACAGCGGGCCGGGCTCAAGATCTCGATTCTTGAGGTAGAAAAAGTTGGTGAACGCGAGGCCCAGCGCGGCGTCTCCGACGAACTCCAGGCGCTGATAGTTGGGGTGATCGGTGTCCGACGGGTGGGTCAGTGCCTCCTCGAGGAGGGAGGGGTCTCGGAACTCGTACTTCAAGAGGGCCTCGACCTCCGCTATGGCCGCCAGCATCGGGTCGATGAACGGCATGCCCTTCGATGTCGATGAAGACATTTTCCTTTTTGTTTTCTTCGGGGGTTATTTATTTTTGAATTTTGGACAAAAAGGAAAAAACAGAGAGAACAGAAGGTGAAGAGATATGAGAGGAAGCAGTAGAGATAACCGGCGGCCTAGGAAGGGCGGAGGCGGAGGCGGTGGAGATGACCGGCGACGGAGAGATTTCAGATGACGAAGAACGAAGACGACAGAGGTTCTTGTGGGGGCCCGCCTATGGGGAATACTCTATTGCCCAACCTTGACGGTGCTTTTTGAAAGGGACGATATTTTGAAAAAAAGGCCAAAAATTATAAAACATTTGCAAAATCGCCCAATTTCAAAACTAATTAGCAAAATCGACCAACTTCACTCCACGTCACCACCCAACCGGTGATTGGGCGCTGCCGGAGAAGTTTGATCGTTTGGCTGTGGTTGGCAACCGCGGTCATAGAGAGTTAGTGGTGGGTCCGATCGTTTGGCCGTGGTTGGCAACCGCGGCAAAATCGGCTTCTTGCTCTAAGTATCGAACTGGCAGCAGAGCAGAAAGTTCGAACTCTATCGATATGTCCCATTTTGGCTTTAACCGTCGATCTCTTCCCAACCCATGGCCGTCGAATCCAACTCCAAGACCACACACCCCCCCTCTTCGATCTCATCTTGGTCAGCTCTTGATCGGTCTTCTTCGTGATTTTATTGGTTTGGATTTTGAATATGAATTAGGAACACTACACAGTTGGCAACCTTAACCCGGGGTATCATAATTGACTATCTGTTCACAGCTGAATGAAACACTCCCTCCTTGGTCTTGATCCCATGTTATGGATCAAGCAATAGGTACATGGCCTAATTTTGGTCGAAACAGTAAGAAATAAAAAATATCTATCAAATAGAACCAGCTAAGATTAAGGCAGATATGAATTGGGACATGCTGTCAAAATTGAGGTGATGGAGGAATTTCATGTTGTTACATTTGAAGCTTGAATGAAATTAAAGTGTTTCAGCCAATCCTATAATTAGAGTTATAGAAATATTTGAGATATCAATTTTGGATACTTAGTTATAGATTATGATTGTAAGGTTATATATTAGTTATGAGTTTCAAAGTATGTATTTAGTAATGTTCAAGTTTGTTTGCAAATCATAGGATTGCATTTCATGGAGGAGGCGTGTCTCGTATCTAATGCGATATTGTATGATCAGGCGTGGCATCGTTCTGCACATATCCAGCATTGTCATATATGAATAATCATCGAGATATGAAAGGTAGAAATTTTCATTAGTCTTGCATGAAGAAATTAAATCTTCACATTTATTGGTTACAAGTGAATATTATTTTAGTTGTGGATCATGCGCGTATACATTTCAAATTGGAAAGGGATGAGCATGTGTCACAGTATATTGAAATGGCCAGGCTACACATATATACTACGTTGAAGTGGATAAGGTTAGATTGGGCACTACTTATAGCATCGGTTGAGACATGGATGCCCGAGACCAATACCTTCCATCTTTGCCAATGTGAGATGACGATAACGCTGCAAGACGTGGCAGTCATCACGGGCCTACATATTGATGGGATCCCTATATGAAGAGGTGACAGATGTACCAGTTGGGGGATTTGATGGAGCGGCTCCTTGGACAGGCATCCTCAACCAAAGAGCCAAGGTAAAGCTTAGATGGCTGCGAGAAACTTTTATGGATTTGCATGTAGGAGCCATCACGGTGCAGATTCAGCACTATACGCGGGCCTACATTCTACATATGATTGGAACCTTATTGGTTCCAGATCCAAGCAAATGATCGATGTATCTCCATTGGTTGGCGAAGCTCGAAAATTGGATGGAATTGGAGGGTATTATTGGAGAAGTGATGTGCACTGCACACATGTACTCAAAGTTAACTAAGATGGCACAAAGGGAAACATCTGGTTTATACATATGCTCCACCTTGTTGCAGATATACTATTTTTGTCTTAGGTAATATTGTGATAGATATATACTAGTCATACCCCGTGCCCGCGGGCACGGTTCATTTAAGATTTTCCACCGCAAAATCTTTGTTCCCACAAAATTATTTCCACGGCCAAAATTGCGTGGAACAACAAATTAGCGTAAAAATATTTAGTGGTACGGGCGCCTTCTGCGCGGAACAATAAATTCGGCGCAAGCACCATCGACACGAAACAACAAATTCGGCGTGGGTGCCTTAGGCGCGGAACAACAAATTCAGCGTAGAACAACAAATTCGGTGTGGGCACCTTCGACGCGGAATAACAAATTAGCGTAAAAAATTTAGCATGCGCCTTCGGCCCGAAAAAAAAAATTAGCATAAAAATTTATTTGATGCGAGAAATTACTCTCATCTTGTTGCCCCATGCATCGTAGAGACGGTGGGCCCCGCGTTGAGGGAGGGATCATTCGATCTGCAGCATTAAGTGCAAGTTAAAGTTTTTTCCCCAAATGCATTAATTACGTGCACTTTGATATTCCCCAAAAACTTTCATTCCCCAAAAAGTTTCATTTCTCTAGAAACTTTTATTTCCATAGAAATGTTTTTCCCTCCAAAACTTTCCACAAAATCTCATCTCAACCATTCATTCCTCAAGATTAAATCCAAGCCGTCTTTCTATCAACCGGGTTGTCCTAGTCAGCTTGTCCTAGTCAGCCCTAGGATTCAAAAACAGTTGTCAAATGTAATATAATGTGTCGAGAACATTTCGGGCAACTCCTCAACAGAGCCTCGATTTGTATAGAAACGAGCTCAACTCGTTCGAGAGTACACGGGTTTGAATTTGTAAATTTTATATAGTGATGTGAATTAATGATATATACATATTATGGAGTCTTATGGTTATTTATGTTTTACATTCACATTAGGTTATCTAGGAGCCATATAATGAGCGCTTCGAGAATCTCGTGTGTGTGTGTGTGTGTGTGTGTGTGTGTGTGTTTATTGGTTTGTTTATTGGTTTGATTGGTTATTTGTTTGTGTATGAGTTTATTTTGATGAGTTTAACCCCACAAAAACTTAAATTATTGGGGATGATGATTATGATCTGCCAATAAAGTCTTATTTTTGAGAAAAATGGTGAGACGAGGTATGATGGCATGTAATAGTGCAGATAACCATCTTGCAACCATTCCTTGTCGACTGATTACAATGGGCAGATCTGGGTCTCCTCCTTTCTCCTCCTCCTTTATAAAAAAATTATTAATTACAATCTGCACCTTGTATTATGATGCATCATGACAACCAAAATTTGTTTTTTCTTGTGTACTTTTACAGTTTCTGAAAAATTATATTTAAAAAATATCTACTATCACTGACGGCGCCCTGTCAGTAGTTTAGTTTAATAAATAATTTTATTTTAAAAAATATGATGTATTACTGACGTCTTACCGTTAGTAAAAAATTATTTTATTTTTTAAAAAAGTCAGTTTTACTGACGGCATCCCATCAGGGAAAGAATACTATCTCTGAGCGAACAATATAACTGACTGATCCGTAAGCGTGTATTGTCATATCACTGATTGTTCCATCAACAATAAGGCAGATATAACTTACGGTTTCTGTCAATGATATAAACCTATCGATGACGAACTCGTCACCGAGTATTGTTATCTTGCTGGCATGTCCGTCAGTGAGAATGAGAATATTTATGAAAGCCGCCATCAATGGTAAAGCAACTATCCATAACGGTGACTTATTATCATTAGTGAGTTTTAACTAACATTAGCTGTCAGTATTGTATTACTTACCACCGCGCGCTGATGAAAGTACTGATGGGATAATGCCGTCAGTAATACGGATGAGCTTTACTAAAGGCAAAAGCATCAATAATAGTCATTTTTTCTATAATACCCCTCCAAGACGATCACCTCCAGCTTCCAACCGACAAACGCTCCGACCAGTTTAACAGACCCAATTTAAGAGGCTAGCTCCACAACAGCCCCAGCAGTGCCGGACATCACTCGTATGTCACTACTGCAACAAGCTAGGGCACATCAAGTTAGAGTGCCGATTTCTTTTGAATCAATGCCTGATTTGCATAGCAGATGACCACAATGCCATAGAGTGCCCACAGAGGGGACAGAAAGCAGTAGCCACATCACTGACAGCTGCACCAGTTACAGCACCAGCAAGGAACACTCGGTGTGGACCCAAACGTAATGGAAAAGATTCCAGCAGTGATGCTACACCAGCTAGGCAACAGAATTTTACCATGACGACAGAGGAGGCTGAATCTACGGGCCAAGTCATCACATGTATGGACTTATAGTTCTCATTCAGTTTGCTATGTTAAATATTGTGTGCATAGACATAGTCTTCACGACTGTAGGTATCGTGCAAGTAGCTAATAGATCGCAGTTGCACTTTTCGACTCGGAAGCTTCCCACTGCTTCATATCGACATGTTTTTCCACCAACACACTATTTCCAGTTCACCCATCGCTTCTAGTTAAGACTTCAAGACGGGCATCGGTGTGTTGAAGATGACTAGTGGATACCCTGATTGCCATGTAGTGATTTGCATACGAGAGCCCTACGCCGACTTCTTAGTGATTGAGATACCAAGCTTCGATGCCGTGTTCGGAATGGACTAGCTAAAAATATTTCACACCACGATTTATTACCGACGCAGGAGAGTATGATCAAGATTTCAAACCATCCAAGATTCGAGTTCGTTAGCAGAAGCAGAACGATGCCAGTTGGGTGATTGTGGATCTATTGAAAAAGTCAACTCAATTTATTTCCTTCAGCGTTGGCCAGTCAACAAAGATTCTTGCTAAGAGATATATAGAAGAGATGATGAGATCGCACAGGGTTATTGTGAGCATATTTTCAGACATGGACACTTGGTTTGCATTTCTTTTTCTGGAAAAGCATGCACAAGAACTTGGGCACTCAGTTGAAATTCAGAACTGCTTATCACCCTCAGACCGATGGTCAGTTAGAGCGCACAATTCAGATTTTGAAGGACATGATGCTAGCGTATATGTTAGACTTCAAGCAGTCGTGGAAAGATCAACTATACCTTGTGGAGTTTACGAACAACAACAATCATCAGACGAACATTGGAAAGGCACCATTTGCATGTCAATTGCATTTGAGCTGGGACGATGTTGGCGATTGAGAGTTGATGGGACCCGAGATGATAGTAGAGGCAGTCGACATGGTGCAGAAAATTAGGGAGAAGCTGCAGTTGGCACAGGACAAATATAAACATTGAGCGAAGTCGAAATACCTACATCTAGAGTTTCAACCAGGAGACCAGGTCTTTTTAAAGATTTTGCCTAATCGAGGATTGATTCGTTTTGGTCGCTGAGGACAGCTTAGTCCATGTTACATTAGACCTTTCGACGTGCTTGAGTTAGTAGGGGAAGTGGCTTACAAGATTGTACTGCCTCCATCCTTAGAATGGGTGCATAATGTATTCAACATATCTTAACCACGTAAGTATGGGGGAGATCCAGCGCATGTAGTCGATCATCCAGATTTGACATATGAGCATCAGCCTGTGGGGATTATCGATCGACGGTTGAAGACTTTGAGGAACAAGATTGTTACCTTTGTGAGGGTATTATGGCATCGTAACGCGCCGAGAGAGTCCACTTGGGAATAAGAAGAAGAGATAAAGGAATGCTACCCCTATTTATTTGAGGTGTCTTAATTCTTCCAATTTCTGAGAACAGAAATTTTTGTAAGGGGAGAGGATGTAATGACCTATGTATTTCTATAATAATAATTGGTGGTTGTTCCTTATATTTTCCCCCGAAATTCTACTTTTCTTTTCTCTGTCACTTACTTTACTTTGGCCCAATTCGACAGCCCAGGCCTGTGTGGCTGATCTTTCTTTAAGTTTGAGAGCTCAGCCTACTTTCTCACCAACCTGCTTCTCAAGACCGCTTACCTGACCTGATCTCTGCTTCCTCCAACAGATCAGATAGACTCTCTCTTCTCATCCGAACGAAGTCCTAGCCCTATCTGAACAGTGCCACCACCTTTCCGAGTTTTTTGCTTCGAAAACAAAAACCCTAACCGATACAAATTCCGCTTCTACCCTTCATGTGTTTCTTAATCTATTTATAGCCGGCATTAGTTTTCCTCGGGGTTAATGTCAATAACCCCCTTCTCTTCTCAAATTTCGATTGATCGATCGCTACATGGATGCTTCAGATTATTTTTTTGTATTTCTTGGATTTTTCTCGACACTCATCAGTGAACGGTAAACCCTATTTATTCTTAGCATTCTGTTGCATAAATATTGTTAGAGTAAATTTAGTCCATGAATTTATAGCTCATTGGACTTGAAATTATTGAACTTGAGAATTGTTGGTTAATTATTGTTATAGAGGAAATGATGGTTCATAGAAACCTCTTTGTGGGACCTGTACCTTGAGAACTTAGTTATCGGCACCGTTTATATCCGGTAACCCTCGCCGTTGTCATGTATATCTTTCTACTTAGATCTGATGTAACGACTGCTTTTCATGCATCTGGATTTATTATAATATAATATACGTTTTGGTGGATTTTCTCCTCTTGTGTGGTTTTCGTATCCGTAGATTTCATTTTCGATCGATTCGTCGTATTTTCTCGTTTCTTCCTTAGGATTGTCGATTTCGAAGTATGTCACTCGTGACGGACTTCATAACGGTCGTATCTAACTGTTAGATCAAGCCTAGGAGTCTTAGGAATCGATCCCGGGGCCCCGCGCTCCGTATCGGAACTTTTGGTGCTCATTAGCCGGTGTAAGGAGGGCCACCGACCGACTAGATGACGATCCAGTCGGTCGGCAATCCTTCTTGGACCGACTAGTTAGCTTTCTAAATTTCTCAGGAGTTACTGTTTATCGTTAGTCGGTCTAAGAACGTTGGTTGACCGACTAGGTTGCAAACTAGTCGGTCGGCAATGCTTCTTTAACCGACTAACTCATCATCTTATTTTTGTATCAACTACTGTTTACTCTTAGTCGGTCTAAGAACGTTCATCGACCGACTAGATGCCAAACTAGTCGGTCAGTATTTGTTCATGGACCGACTAACTCTAGAATCCTATTTTCGTTCAGGAGTTACTGTTTGCACTTAGTCGGTCTGCGTTGGTCGACCGACCGACTAGTTGCCAAACTAGTCGGTCAGTGGTTGCTCTTTGACCGACTAACCAGTGTTAAAACCCTAATTTCTGGGCAGCCGCCAGCTCAACATATTTAAACCCAACCCAAACAATTTCATCTTCTCCAACACGACCCAAAACCCTAAAATCTTCCCCCTTGAGCCCCCATCTTCCTCCAAGCTTCATTTCTCCATTCCAAGCCCTAAATCCATCATCCAAACCATCCATTCACTCCATCTACCTCTCATCTTCCCCAAAATCTCACCAAAACCCATCAAAATCCCCAAATCCCCCAAAACCCTAGTTTTCCCAAACTTCTCCAATCTTTTCCAGATCTGATCCTAGGGTTCCCCGGAGTGTTCCTTCCGTCTCCTCTTGGTAAGAAATCGATTCCTCTATGTTTTCATAGTCTATTGGTATTTTTATGAAACCCTAATAAATTTCATGTTGTTTGATGGTTGTTCCCCCCATAACAGTGATTTCCCCATAGATTGGCATCCGTGTGACGAAGTAGTCGCCATCCCCGGTGCTAGGCAAGTGAAACTTGCATCTCTTGATTTGGGCCATGTCTTAGGCCATTTACCTTGCTTTAGCGTAAAAGAGACTAGACGGTGAAAGGATAGCCGTTTAGACGCCATTGACCTAGCTTGACAACGAAGCTTGGTCCGTCACCCTCATCATGCTTGTATGTCACGTTTAATTTCCTGAAACGGTACGCGTATTAACTGTTCATGTCATCCATGCATCCTTAACTGTTATTGCATTTTAACTGCCATGTTTAATTTAATTAACGGTACGCGAATATGTTCATGTCATTGCATTTCGCCTGTCACGTTTAATTTAATTAACGGTATGCGAATTATCTGCTCATGTCATTGCATGCTTGAATACTCATCGTGATTGCGTAGCATCGCTACATACTAGTGCTACTTGTTCCGGCTAGGTGCACCCCTACGCCATACTTATCAAATACACTTTCTCGCTCGTGTTCCAGAAGACGAGCTCATCACAGCCTGCGGGCAATAGGGCACTCGTTGAGTGACCCCTTGTACTTGATACTTGAACACAGCCTGCGGGCAATAGGGCACTCGTCGAGTGATCCCTTGTACTTTACTTGTTACTTGACATTACATGTCACCCCTACCACTTGATACATGCCACTTGTACTCTCCTTTACCTTACTTGTTACCACCGTACTTTACTTGCCATGCACCATGTTTTAATTGCTAGGTTGCTAGTTTACCATTATTCCCGTTTCCTTGCACAAGTCTTTCGACTTGCTGACATGTGCCCCTTTACTCTTTTGGGTGACACATGTTAGAGCCCGAGCCTGAGTCACTTGTTGAGGACGAGGTGTTTGCTGACGCCGAGCCCGTGCTTGTGTTTGACGGGGAGTACGTGGACACTGGGGACCAGTCCTAGTGTCTTCGTTGTGTTTTACTTTTGTTAGACAGTTGTATTGTTATCGGTGCGTAGCACCTATACTTTGTTGTTGTTGTTGCTTTTGTTGGCCTTGTTCTGGGCCTTTAGACTCTTCTCTTTTAGCCTGGTGGCTTTTCTGGATGTTGAACTTATTTTCTTGTTGGACAATGTATGAGATGCGAGATTTTATTTTCAGTCTCTCCTTGTGTTATTATCGTTATTCTGTTGTGGTTACAGGGACCTGCTTATGTATTATTGACGCTTATCGGGTTTGGGGCTTCATAGCTCCTCTCCCGTGCGGACCTTTTCACGTCTCGCCTCCATTTTAGGGAAGCGGGTCGTGACAGGTTTTGTTGGTGGCCCATGCAGGTCCCTCTGTAACTGTGATTTTTGGAATAGCGATAATAATATTAGAATGTCCAATAAACTAAGTTCGACGCCCGAGTCATAAGCTATGAGTCTAATCTGATTCGTTTTCTGTGTCACTAGATGGCAGGAAGACGTTTCACCCGTGGTGGGGGGAGTGGCGCGATCCCTCATGATGAGGAGCCTGAGCGGGAACCCACCAGCGGTGAGATGATGCGGATGATGCTCCAGATGATGCAAGTGCAGCAGGGCGTGCTTCTGCAAGTCCAGAACGCTCCACTTGCTCGAGCTGCCCGGGCTCTTCTGGATGCCCCTCGCTCTGAGCCGGGAGCGAAGCAATTTCGGGAGCTGGGTCCCGCATATTTTGATGGTTCTGAGGGTCCTCTGGCTGCCGACGAGTGGATAAGGAACATTGAGGATAACTTGGCAATGGCGAAGATTAACCCGGCTGGATGGGTTGATTTGGCTAAGAGGCAGCTGAAGGACAACGCCAGGAATTGGTGGGATGCGGAAGAGAAGATGCTGGTGGAGCCGATCGTCTGGGCTACCTTCAAGTCCAGATTCGATGGAGAGTTCTTCCCGAAGGCTGCTCGGCAGGTGATTCTGCAGCGCTTTATAGATCTGAAGCAGGGGAGCTTGTCGGTGGATCAGTACCACTAGGAGTTCATGAGGCTCAGTCGGTTTGCACCTAAGATGGTGCAGGATGCCGATGAGAAAGCTCAGCGATTTCTCCAGGGACTTGCCTTGGAGCTTCAGAGCTTTGTGACCTCTTCTGACTTGGAGACATATCAGAAGGTTCTGATTGCTGCGAGGCGGCAGGAGTTGAATTTGAATCAGAGGAAGGGACATGTTTCCGGAGCTGGGAAGAGGCCTATGGAGCAGGCCAGGGCGGCGGTTAGGCCTGGTTTCAAGCCTAATCATCCGGTGCAGTTCAAGAGGCCAGGAGGGCCTATCCTGAAGACTTGCCATTTCTGTGGCAAGACTGGACACCTCAGGGATCAGTGTAGGAGGTTTCTAGGACAGTGCATTGTCTGCGGAGATCCTGCCCACACCATCCGGGAGTGTCCGAAGTCGAGACAGCCTTGGCGGGCTCCTATTGCAGCACAGCCGTTGCAGCAGCGAGCTCCTGTGCCCGTTGGACGTGGAGCGCCCCTTGTTCCACAGAGACATGCCTTTCGGCAGGCTGTTCCACCGAGAGGGCATGCCTTTCTGATGACTGAGGAGGAGAGCATGGCCGTGGATGAAGTTATTGCAGGTGACGCTCATTCTAGCTATTTATCTTCCTTAGTTAGTTTGATTTTGATTATATTGGTTGCTTGCTCATGATTGTTTGCTAGACTAGGATTTGATTGTTAATTGCTTGTTAGGTGTGGTTTTGGTTTGCACGTTTCCTGCACGAGTCCTCTTTGACTCTGGTGCATCGATGTGCATTTTGGCCCGGAGCTTCGTGGAGAAGCATTCCTTGTCGACGTCCTCTCTTCCTAAGAGTTGGAATATCGTCACAGAGAACGGTGTAGTCTCGGTGCATCGTGGGTGCAATTCTTGCCCGTTGGTGGTTTGTGGACGTGAGCTTTGTGCTGATTTCATTGTCCACGACATCATTAACTATGATGCAGTTCTTGGGATGGACTGGCTTGCGAGCTTCTATGCTACAATCGACTGTCGGAGAAAGAAGGTGGTGTTCGAGATTCCCGGACATCCAGTGTTTGAGTTCAGTCGTGGTAGCAGTTCGCTTGGTCCTGTCAGATTTCGGGCCAGGCCGGTGGAGGCTGTGGCTATGCAGATGGAGCTGGAGTGGCCAGCTGTGGTGCGTGATTTTGGCGACGTCTTCCCCGAGGAGATGTCTGGTTTGCCGCCTGATCAGGCTTTGGAATTTTCTATCGATCTTGTTCCAGGTGCGCAGCCGATTTCGAAGGCGCCGTATCGTATGGCACCTGCAGAGTTGGAAGAGTTGCGGAAGCAGTTGGATGAGCTTTTGCAGAAGGGTTATATTAATCCTAGCGTGTCTCCGTGGGGAGCACCGGTGTTGCTGGTGAAGAAGAAGGATGGTTCGCGTCGCATGTGCGTGGACTATCGGGAGTTGAATGCGGTAACCATTAAGAATAAATACCCGTTGCCTCGCATCGATGATATTTTTGATCAGCTTGGAGGTTTGAGGGTGTTTTCAAAATTGGATTTGAGGAGTGGTTACCATCAGTTGAAGGTGAAGAAGGGAGATGTTCCGAAGACAGCGTTCAGGACGAAGTATGGACACTATGAGTTCGTGGTTATGCCTTTCGGCGTAACCAATGCGCCCGCAGTTTTCATGAATCTGATGAATCTAATTTTCTACGACTTTTTGGATAAGTTTGTCGTTATCTTTATTGACGACATTCTAATCTATTCGAAGTCGGAGGAAGAGCATGCCTCGCACTTAAGGACGGTGTTGGAGATCTTGAGGAAGCATCGGTTGTATGCTAAGTTTTCGAAGTGCGAGTTTTGGCTGGATAGAGTTGCTTTTCTCGGGCATGTGGTGACTGGAGATGGTATTTCAGTGGATCCCGAGAAGATTCGGGCCATCAGGGAGTGGCCTGTTCCGTAGTCGGCGTCCGAGATTCGGAGTTTCCTTGGACTTGCTGGTTACTATCGGCGATTCATTAAGGACTTTTCTCGTATTGCTGAGCCGATGACCAGGTTGACGTGGAAGGATGTTGCTTTTGTTTGGTCGGGTGATTGTGAGGGTGCTTTCGGTATTCTGAAGGAGAGGTTGACGACTGCCCCTATTCTTGTCGTGCCTGATCGCAACGGTGGATTTGAGATCTTTTGCGATGCTTCTGGCAAGGGTGTCGGTTGTGTGTTGCATTAGCACAGGCATGTTGTGGCGTATGCGTCTCGCCAGCTTAAGGTTCATGAGAAGAATTACCCGACGCATGATTTGGAGTTGGCTGCCGTTGTGTTTGCTCTTAAGATTTGGAGGCACTTCCTGCTGAGTGAGAAAGTGAAGATTTTCACCGATCACAAAAGCTTGAAATATATTTTCACTCAGAAGGAGCTTAACATGCGACATCGTCGATGGTTGGAGCTTATGGCAGATTATGAGATTGATTTGCAGTTTCACCCTGGCAAGGTGAATGTGGTTCCGGATGCTTTGAGTAGGCTTCCAGCGGTGATGGTTTTGACCTCGCAGTGGAGATTGCAGCAGGATTTTTGCGAGTCTGGTGTGGAGATTGTTCTTCCTGGAGGGGCTTCGTCGTTGATGTACATGCAGGTACAGTCGACGATCGTGGATCGGATTAAGGCTGGCCAGGCCGAGGATCTGAAGCTGATGAAGATTCGGGAGCAGGTGGAAGCCGGTCTGCGGACTGACTTTTTGATTCATGAGGATGGCTCGCTGAGGTTTGGAGCCAGGTTGTGTGTGCCAGCTGGGGATATCAGAGAGGAGCTGATGGTGGAGGTACACAGTTCGCCGTATTCTGTGCATCCTGGTGGCACCAAGATGTACCAGGATCTTCGTCTGAATTATTGGTGGCATGGCATGAAGAGGAGCGTGGCTCGGAGTGTAGCCAAGTGCTTGGTATGCCAGCAAGTGAAGGCGGAGCATCAGCGTACGGCCGGGTTGCTACAACCGCTTCCGATTCCGGAGTGGAAATGGCAACACATCACTATGGATTTCGTGACTGGACTACCTCGGAGTCCGAAGCAGAATGACGCGATTTGGGTGATCGTAGATCGATTGACCAAATCTGCGCACTTTATTCCGTTCCGAGTGGGACAGTCCACCGAGGCGCTAGCGAGGAGATATATGGAGGTAAAATTCTTTTACTCTCCGTTTTTTTATTTCCTTTTCCTAGTTTGGATAGTGATGTAACGTGAATCGTGCAGGAGGTTTTGCGACTTCATGGAGTCCCCGTGAGTATCGTGTCTGACAGAGACACGAGGTTCACATCTCAGTTCTGGCAGAGTTTGCAGAAGAGCTTGGGTACGCGTCTGAGTTTCAGCACGGCGTACCATCCACAGACGGATGGCCAATCCGAGAGGACGATTCAGATTTTGGAAGACATGCTGAGGGCGTGCATGTTGGATTTCAAGGGTTCGTGGGAGGACCATCTACACTTGGTGGAGTTTTCCTACAACAACAGCTTCCAGGCGAGTATTGGCATGGCGCCTTTCGCCGCTCTTTATGGGAGGAAATGTCGATCGCCATTGAGTTGGGATGACGTTGGAGATCAGGAGTTGTTAGGACCTGAGATGATCGTGGAGGCCGTGGATATCGTCAGGAATATTCGGGAGAGGTTGAGAATTGCTCAGGACCGTTTTAAGCATTGGGCGGATGCCAAACGTCGTCCTTTGGAGTTTCAGCCGGGCGACCATGTGTTCTTGAAGATTTTCCCGAATCGTGGTGTGATTCGTTTCGGGAAGCGTGGGAAGTTGAGCCCGCGATACATTGGACCGTTTGACGTTTTGGAGAGGGTTGGCGAGGTAGCTTATCGCTTGGCCTTGCCGCCATCTTTGGAAGGAGTTCACAATGTTTTAGATGTGTCGCAGCTTCGTCGATACATTAGCGATCCGTCTCATGCGGTAGATTTTTCGGAGATTACCGTTCGCCCAGATTTGACGTATGACCAGCATCCAGTGCAGATCCTGGACAGACGTCAGAAATTGCTTCGGAACAAGATTGTCAATCTTGTGAGGGTGATGTGGCGACACGGTTCACCTGGAGAGTCTACTTGGGAGAATGAGGATGAGATGCGAGAGCGTTTCCCACTTTTGTTTCCGGACTCGTGAGTATTTGGAAATTCCGAGGACGGAATTTTTCTTAAGTTGGGGAGGATGTAACGACTGCTTTTCATGCATCTGGATTTATTATAATATAATATACGTTTTGGTGGATTTTCTCCTCTTGTGTGGTTTTCGTCTCCGTAGATTTCATTTTCGATCGATTCGTCGTATTTTCTCGTTTCTTCCTTAGGATTGTCGATTTCGAAGTATGTCACTCGTGACGGACTTCATAACGGTCGTATCTAACTGTTAGATCAAGCCTAGGAGTCTTAGGAATCGATCCCGGGGCCCCGCGCTCCGTATCGGAACTTTTGGTGCTCATTAGCCGGTGTAAGGAGGGCCACCGACCGACTAGATGACGATCCAGTCGGTCGGCAATCCTTCTTGGACCGACTAGTTAGCTTTCTAAATTTCTCAGGAGTTACTGTTTATCGTTAGTCGGTCTAAGAACGTTGGTTGACCGACTAGGTTGCAAACTAGTCGGTCGACAATGCTTCTTTAACCGACTAACTCATCATCTTATTTTTGTATCAGCTACTGTTTACTCTTAGTCGGTCTAAGAACGTTCATCGACCGACTAGATGCCAAACTAGTCGGTCAGTATTTGTTCATGGACCGACTAACTCTAGAATCCTATTTTCGTTCAGGAGTTACTGTTTGCACTTAGTCGGTCTGCGTTGGTCGACCGACCGACTAGTTGCCAAACTAGTCGGTCAGTGGTTGCTCTTTGGCCGACTAACTAGTGTTAAAACCCTAATTTCTGGGCAGCCGCCAGCTCAACCTATTTAAACCCAATCCAAACGATTTCATCTTCTCCAACACGACCCAAAACCCTAAAATCTTCCCCCTTGAGCCCCCATCTTCCTCCAAGCTTCATTTCTCCATTCCAAGCCCTAAATCCATCATCCAAACCATCCATTCACTCCATCTACCTCTCATCTTCCCCAAAATCTCACCAAAACCCATCAAAATCCCCAAATCCCCCAAAACCCTAGTTTTCCCAAACTTCTCCAATCTTTTCCAGATCTGATCCTAGGGTTCCCCGGAGTGTTCCTTCCGTCTCCTCTTGGTAAGAAATCGATTCCTCTATGTTTTCATAGTCTATTGGTATTTTTATGAAACCCTAATAAATTTCATGTTGTTTGATGGTTGTTCCCCCCATAACAGTGATTTCCCCATAGATTGGCATCCGTGTGACGAAGTAGTCGCCATCCCCGGTGCTAGGCAAGTGAAACTTGCATCTCTTGATTTGGGCCATGTCTTAGGCCATTTACCTTGCTTTAGCGTAAAAGAGACTAGACGGTGAAAGGATAGCCGTTTAGACGCCATTGACCTAGCTTGACAACGAAGCTTGGTCCGTCACCCTCATCATGCTTGTATGTCACGTTTAATTTCCCGAAACGGTACGCGTATTAACTGTTCATGTCATCCATGCATCCTTAACTGTTATTGCATTTTAACTGCCATGTTTAATTTAATTAACGGTACGCGAATATGTTCATGTCATTGCATTTCGCCTGTCACGTTTAATTTAATTAACGGTATGCGAATTATCTGCTCATGTCATTGCATGCTTGAATACTCATCGTGATTGCGTAGCATCGCTACATACTAGTGCTACTTGTTCCGGCTAGGTGCACCCCTACGCCATACTTATCAAATACACTTTCTAGCTCGTGTTCTAGAAGACGAGCTCATCACAGCCTGCGGGCAATAGGGCACTCGTTGAGTGACCCCTTGTACTTGATACTTGAACACAGCCTGCGGGCAATAGGGCACTCGTCGAGTGATCCCTTGTACTTTACTTGTTACTTGACATTACATGTCACCCCTACCACTTGATACATGCCACTTGTACTCTCCTTTACCTTACTTGTTACCACCGTACTTTACTTGCCATGCACCATGTTTTAATTGCTAGGTTGCTAGTTTACCATTATTCCCGTTTCCTTGCACAAGTCTTTCGACTTGCTGACATGTGCCCCTTTACTCTTTTGGGTGACACATGTTAGAGCCCGAGCCTGAGTCACTTGTTGAGGACGAGGTGTTTGCTGACGCCGAGCCCGTGCTTGTGTTTGACGGGGAGTACGTGGACACTGGGGACCAGTCCTAGTGTCTTCGTTGTGTTTTACTTTTGTTAGACAGTTGTATTGTTATCGGTGCGTAGCACCTATACTTTGTTGTTGTTGTTGCTTTTGTTGGCCTTGTTCTGGGCCTTTAGACTCTTCTCTTTTAGCCTGGTGGCTTTTCTGGATGTTGAACTTATTTTCTTGTTGGACAATGTATGAGATGCGAGATTTTATTTTCAGTCTCTCCTTGTGTTATTATCGTTATTCTGTTGTGGTTACAGGGACCTGCTTATGTATTATTGACGCCTATCGGGTTTGGGGCTTCATAGCTCCTCTCCCGTGCGGACCTTTTCACGTCTCGCCTCCATTTTAGGGAAGCGGGTCGTGACATCTGATGCATTGTGTGCTGCCTAGATGATGAGTTTAAGCCAAACTTCTACTCGGCCATGATTATTATTTAGGAACTTTCACCTATTGATCTGATCGATGTTATTACTGCCGACATATCCTATTGTTGTTATCGTATTGTAGATTACCAATCTAATCTGTGTTGTTACTGCCGACCTATCTTATTGTTGGTATTGACCCATGCTGTAAATTACCGATCTGATCTGTTATAGCTTATCGGTCCGACCTGTTGTTATCAACTTGATATACTGCTATTACCAATCTGCTTTGTATGTTTCGAGCCGACCTAATGTAGTTGCCGACCTAATTTTATTACCACCTAAACTGTTGTTACTTATCGACTTGACATGGTGTTATTATAGATCTGACCTGTTATTGCTTGTCGACTTGTTCTGTTGTCTTTTCAGTTATCGACTTGTACTGTAACCATCGATTTGTTCAGTATGTATTGCTTATCGCTATGTTATATATGTCTTTTTACTAAACTCGTCTATTATTATCGATCTACACTATGGATACCAACCTATTTTGTGTTACTAATCTGTTCTGTTGCTATTGACCTATTCTCTATTTCTTGTCGTTATCGACCTGTTCAGTATATTTTGCTTACCGACCTGTGTTGTATTTTCAGCTTACCGACCTGTTCTACATGCTCTGTTTGCCAACCATGAATCTGATCCCAATTTGTCTTTTTCTTTACTTTCCAAATAATTTATTTTTCAGTTTTGCACTGCTTAAAATTGTGTGTTAAAGATCTGTTTTGGAGTATATCACATATCTAACTTTTAATTGATAGCCGAACTGTTGAACAATATAAATTGACCGAACTGTTAAAGTTAAGGACTAAGTTATATAACCATTGAAATCGTTAGACTAATTGCGATGGACACAGATACTTTGCACATAACCATATTTACATAATTTAGGAAGATTAGAAAACCGAACTAAAGAAACAGAGACCAAACTGAACTGAATGGATGTTCGGCTCCGGATTTACACCCGAAAGCGCGACTCACCGCAAGTGTACGGTGGTGTAGAATAGATGAAAAGTGTCGAACTCTAGGGAGGCAGTCATTATGTGTTTAGTTGTTCGGGAGTGAGAGAATACGTGGTTAGTGTTTATCACAAGAGAAATTGTTGTCATGACAATTGGTTTCAACAAGTTTTAAAAGATCTAGGGCAACGGGAATCCCCGCTAGGTCGTTCAGGCTTGAACAATAGGTTGAGAATCCTATCGTTGAATTATGAGTTAGGGTGAGAGTGTCACATCCGAGAATGAGAATGAGTAGTCAACCATCATTAAGCTACCCGTCTAACGTATTTCAATGTGTCGACGTACTTTCGTTTGGCTTCACACTTAAATACGTGCATTACGCTTGACACAATTCTCATGTCACAACTCGCATCCATTACCATGGACTAAGATTGGGACACTACACTATGATTGGCTCTAGTAGTTGGGCTACTCTTATAGGGCACTGACGAGAGTGTTAGGGGTTAGTAGTGACCCCTAGTGCACATGCCACTCTCGTGAGTACGAGCCCTAGAAAGTGACTACTAAACCCTAATCAGATTTGTGGGGATTTTTCCTAGATATGGAGTCATTCTCACAGGTCTCCACTTCTCAGGCTAATCCCTCAAAATCTGGGTTCAATCGATCATAGCGTAACCCTAGGTTCGTTCAACTAAGGGCAACCTAGCGTTCGATCCCTAGGATCCTAGGGTTCATATCAAAACTCTAGAAACACACTACTCAAGTGTGGTTATGGAAATCATAGCGAAAGCAATATAAAAAATAGCAAGAGACATCGCAAACATGTGAAAATGGTATCAAAGGACAAAGAATCACGAATAACGCAGAGATATATTAAAATATCTAAAATCTGACAGTTCATAAGAGATCGAATCGTAGCAAAAGATCCAAAAGTTCTTCATTCTCTTGGGTGACGGCTCACAAAAGTTTCTGAAATTCAGATCTGGAATCCTCCCTTTTACCTAGGGAAACAAATTGTTTAAATACATATGTGTTTTGACTAAGGATGTTGACGAACAGAACGTTCGACAAACTACTCGTGAACAAGCTCAGTACATGTTCGTTTATGTTCGTTCGGGAAGATTAATGAACACGCTTGAACACATTTTTAGAGCTTGGTTAGTAAACGAACAAAGCTTGAACATAACTGTGTTCGTTCATTTATGTGTTCATGAACAAGCTCGTTAAGTGTTCGTGAACAAGCTCGTTAAGTGATGTTCACGAACAAGCTCGTTATGTGTTCATTATAATACATTAATGGTGAAATTGTTGGAATATTGGGTTCTTACATTGTATTGCATTTAGACAAATACTAGATTTTTACTATGCTTGGACTAGATGCTTGTAAAGGGATTTATGGAGTTATTATGCTGGATTTGTTTGGCTTTTGTCCTGCAAATATTAATCCTTTATTTAATTGATTTAGTCATGGGCAATTATGGTTAAATATTATTATTCCTGATTAAAAAATTGGCGTTTATTTATTTATTTGAAAATCTATGCATGAACAAGATTGATTGTGTGTTCATGAACAAGTTCCTGAATATGTTCACGAACAAGCTCGATAAGTCTTGTTAACGAACAGAACGTTCGATGAGCTACTCGTGAACAAGCTCGGTAAATATGCATTTACGTTCGGCTATGTTCATTCGATAAGCTTAACGAATAAGCTTAAACAGGTTTTTAGAGCTTGGTTAGTAAACGAACAAATATTGCACATGGATTTTGTTCATGAACAAACCCAAGCACGTTGTTCAAGCTCGTTCGTCAACAACCCTAGTTTTGACCCATTAAAACCAAATAAAACCCATTAGTCGAGCTCTTTCTGCGTCTACCGACCTGTCCGACTCGACCGAGTGGCGATGCCACTCGGTCCGAATCGGGCCAAAGCTGCTTTGGTCCGTGCGTTGATGCTTTAGTTCTTTCGCTGGAACAATGTCACTCGGACCAGTGGAAAGTCCACTCGGTCAATCGGTTAGTGGCGCAATAAAGCTTGAAAACGTCGCTCTGCCATCATTTTCACTCGACCGAGTCACCTAGGTACTCGGTGGAGTGGGCATGTCTACTCGGTCGAGCTCAAAGTCTGTAAATTTGCCTGTAGAAGTCGTTCTATCTAGATTTCTACTCGGCCGAGTACCAAAGCTACTCGGTCGAGTACCAAAGCTACTCGGTCGAGTAGCCTTCAAGATCCTCAAGTCAGCTAAGTGTTGGCTGCCTTCTCCTTTGCCTTACCCACTCGAACTGAGTGGGATTACCACTCGGACCAAGTGGTTTGGCATGCTAATAGAACTTGAGAGCTTCCTTCTTCTTGCTCTCTTTTCCTTCTTGATGGGAAATCGAATCCCAGACCAAAGTGGTTTTGATGATGAACACACCAAATGATATTAGTGTACTAATTACACTAGTACTCAAGTGTGCAGGTTGTGCGAATAATAAGCTTTTACGCATACTCCGGAGAAGCTCAACTACACTCAAAAGACGAAGACGAATTTGCTAGCTCCACGTCAAGCACAAGTATAGCTCAATGATGAAGCTCTTGCAAGTGCTCAAGCCTAATTAAGAAGAAGCTCAAATTCTAGAGAAGCGCGCATTCACTTTAATCATCTGATCAGCTTTTTGAAGATTCGTCTTAGTCTAAGTGTGTGAGTTTTGTTTCTTAGGAACCATGTTAAAGCTAAAGTAAAATATTGCACACACACAAATAATTTCAAAACAAAATGTTTTTAAATGTTTTCAAATCTTTTTAAAACTCTTGAGAGCATTTTCTAGCTATCGTATATCTTATTAGTCAAATTCCATTCACGCAGGAGTTGATTACATCTTTGCTAGCTGAGTTTCAGTGAAAACTGCTCTGGGAGTCGACTACCAGAGGAGGGAGTCGACTACCAGCTGGAAGCAGAATTTCTACGGAAATTCTCTGGGAGTTGACTACCTCATCAGGGAGTCGACTACCAGCTGTCGTTTTTCTTCCATGAATCCGCTTCCTAATTTCACTCCATTTCCTTATCGGTTTGGACTGAAAGTCAATTCCTTTTGAAATTCAAAATTCCCTTGAAAATCTATAAATAGAGCCTTCATTGAGATCATTTGTACACTAATCTAAAATCTCTATTCTTTGTGCAAAATTCTGATCTCAATTGCTCTCATTTGTGCTCAACACTAATAGCCAATTTCTGATTTTATATTCTCTGATCTCAACACTAATTTTTTCTGATATTATTTTGAGATCTGCATTTTTATTTTGGCTATTCTTAAAAGTGTTTTTAAAATCCTTGTTCTTCAATTTGCATTTCTTGAAAGGATTTTGAAAAGCTATAGATCTAATATCACAGCGAATAATCTCATATTTCTTGTGTGATCTAAAAGATCTATTTAAATTCTTATAGCCACATAATACACAAATCACTATATTTACGTTGGCTATAGAATTTTTGGGTATTATCCAATCTCCACTAATTATTGCGATGAGTTGGAAACTTTGTTTTATTTGTGGATTCCCTTGGTTGTAAGGGACGGGAAAATCCTAGACAAGTCTAGGAGGTCGGAAATCCTGGTCAAGGCTAGGTCATTGGAAAATCATAACGAGTGAAGTTCGGTAATTGTATTGCTAAGGCAATAGTGGATTAAATCTCGTACCAGACTGGTCGGGGACTGGACGTACCCAAGTTGTGGGAAACCAGGATAAAATCGCTTGTCTCTACGTTTGTCTTTTTCTGTGATTGTTTATCTTTGTTGTATAAGCATTTTATTTCATTTGCTAACATTTGTATCTTTGTAATTTATTCTTTATAATTACAAAGTTTACTTTATTTAAAGTCCGCTGTGTAAACGATCTCTGTGTAAAGACCTATCTTTGTAAAGATCTCTTGTAATCTTATTTGATTGTAATTCGTTTTCTTATTATTTGTTAAGATTACATTGTTGATTAAGAACCAAGCGTAGATCACTTTACTTGGTTTCTTAGGCAACATTAGACGAGTTTTATTTGTGCTTATCAATGAATCGAAAATTTTTACTATTTGTACAACATTATTCAACTCCCCATCTAGTGTTGTTTGCCATCCACAGGATCCAACACTTCTTTCATCTTCTTCTCCTCCAGTCTCCTTCTTCACCACATCAAGCACCATGCATGCCATGCCATTGATGCTCCATCAATCTCGGATGCGTCCGTGGCTCTATTTTGCTCCAAATCGCCTCGAAAATCCTGAAAATGGAATAAAAGCTCCGAAAGTAAGATGATCCAATAAACAGTCAAATGAGCGATAAAAATGAGTTTCGAGCGACTAAAATGGCATGAAATGATGCAATAAAAGTATAGAAAATATGTACAAATCAAAATCCCCCAACCTTACCTCTTACTCGTCCTCGAGGAAGATGAGTAAAGAGTTCACCGGGGAATAAAATTAATAAAAACGAAAAAGAACGCAAGGATAAGGAAAGTGATAAGCTATTCTCTCAGATCTCACGTTATTCACTGCATGTCACAACAACTCTCAAAATAACCCACACGCTACCTAGAGATTTCATATCTTATAACAGTGAAGTACTTACGAGTTTAAGATTGAATAAAAGGGATCGCTCTAGGGTTCATACACTTCACCTATATCCACATCCTATGTTTCATAGCATCGAGTAAACATAACATTGACGCCACACTTTTCAATTAGAAGCTATAACTGAAGTATAGAAACATACAAGGCAGGTAGCATAGATTAGAATAAAAGTCAAGACATACACATACTCATATCAAATCATAGGATATCCTCGTAACTCAATTTTTTCGTTAAGTTTCAGGATTATCGAACTTTCCCCTTCGTGCACAACTCCACTCTAATGTTCAACTCACTCATTTGGTCATTGGATTTCCCCCATAAGCTTGTCTAGCTCAGTGTATCATATTTTTGTTAGAATAGGAATTTTTTTGGCTTTGTTTCATAAGGAATTGTTTTTTGCTTCAAGGAATTTTGGATTTTGAACTTTTTGAACTTGATTTTTGTTTTTGACTCATTTGATATTTGTATCAAAAGAGCTTTTGAATTTTGCATTTGCAAATTTTTTATTTTTCGACTTTTGGCTCCTTTGTATTTGGATATTTGAGTCAATTTTGAATTTTTGGCTTTTTAAGCAAATAAGGAACATGTAGGAATTTGGGGAAAAGTGTAAAGCAAGGAGAATATCCGTAGACTTGTGGGAAATTTCAAGATTTTGTGGAGAAGGAATTAATGAAAACACTCGTTTCACTCAAAATTGTGCACAAACGGTTCAGTAAGATAATACATCAACTAAACTCTATTATAAGCACGCGTATTCCTAATCCTATCAACATGCAGTGTAGTCAAGCAATCCAGTTATTCAAATCAAGCATGCAATAAGATTTTGAATAAGATATAATAGTATGGTTTCAGTTATGCTAGTGATGCGTGAATCTTGGTGTGTATCCAATGAAAGCATACTAAATACTACTCTACACATTTAGTTTCAATAGGTTTCATGCATTTACACTAGAGAGATCATCAAAAGAAATATTTCAAGTACTTATAAAGATTAAGGCTATGAAATTCTCTAAATAGCATGCCATGAAAAATAAGTGCTGTGACATCAGTGAAAGCATAGAGATATATCCTCACAGAGAATTCACCTAGCAAAATAAAGAAAAGAAAATAGAGAAAATAAAATAAAAATCAACATACAAGTACACAAAAGAGAAAAACATGATGATTCTAAAAAACAAAACAAATGGGGTGAAAAAGTTGGCAAAATAAAGAGAAAAAGTGAAAAAAAAAAGAAATAAATAAAACAAGTATAGATAAAAAGTGATAGCGCTCATCCCCCAAGTTAAACACAGCAGTATCCTCAATGCTGAGAACGCATGCGTAAAGTTGGAAAACGATGCTAAGGTTGGGTAGGTTGGATAAAATAAAACAAAATAAAAATCCTAGAAATAAGAAAAATAAAAGGAAAATATAAACTAATGAAAATGCATGATCCTAATGCCTAAATGCAAAACATGCACACAGATGATGAAATGGCGATAAGACGACGGACATATCAAAATAGGTCTAGATAAAATCAATCTGTAAGGGGTAATAATAGGAGGAGGAGTACAAGGAGACGAGAAATCAGGCACCACCACCAATTATAAAGTTGGGTGAGATAAAATCTGGGGAGAGTTGGAACGAGAATACCGAATTGGTGCAACGATCTCCCCCAACCTCGGGTGATGTCATGTGGAAGAGCATACGACAAGAATTTGAGTCTTTCTCCCGCCAATCGGCTCGTCGACTGTGTAGAGCTTCAATCGTTGTCCCTTAATTTTGAACGATCCAGTCTTTCCTTCAATCTTCATCAATCCGCTTGGGAATACCTGAAGGACTATGAATGGGCCGGACCATCGAGACTTCAAATTCCATGGAAAGAGCCGCAGTTTTGAATTATAGAGGAGTACTTGATCTCCTACATCGAAACGCTTCACAGTGATCAGGTTGCCGTGATAGATTTTAGTCTTCTCCTTATATATCTTGGCGTTTTCGTAGGCATTTCTCTTGAGCTCCTCTAATTCATTTATATCCAAGAGGCTACACACTCATGCGCTCTTATAATCGTAATTGAGCTTTTTGATAGCCCAAAAAGCTATATGCTCTAGTTCCACCGGAAGGTGGCAAGCATTCCCATAAACTAATCTGTAAGGGGTGGTGCCGATAGGGGTCTTGAAAGCTGCAGCTTTTGGGACCAGTCCTTCCTTGACGAGCTCACTGTCTTTTCAAGCATCTTTATCTCCTTGTTGGAGATCACTACTTGCCCGCTCGTCTGTGGGTGGTAGGCGAGCCCAATCTTATGTTGCACCCCGTATTTATTAAGTAAGGCTTTAAACTTCTTTTCAATGAAGTGACTGCCACTGTCACTTATGACTGTCCTTGGCACTCCGAAGCGAGGGAAGATGGTTTGCTTGAAAAATTTCACTACGACCCATGCATCATTTGTTGGGGTGGCTATGGCCTCCACCCACTTGGACACGTAGTCCACTGCTACCAGGATGTATTTGTTCTCGTAGCACGTCGGGAATGGACATATGAAGATCCCCCAGCAGTCAAATAACTCAATCTCCAAAATGCATTTAAGATACATCTCATCCCTCCTTCTGATGTTCTCGGTGTTGGATATGGACGACATGAATACACCCATGAGGGGATGTATGAGGGTATACGGACCTCAGATGTCGCGTGCACGAAGGCGTGCACGAAGGGAACCTTTTCTCGTGTGAAAAGGACCACTCGATAAGTGGAAAAATCCACTCGATAAGTGGAAAAAGTCACTTTATAAGTGCATAAATGCACTTGATAAGTGAATGAAGAAGAGGATAAATGAATGTGCTAATATAGGCTAATAAGCTTATAATTGGTTATTTCCTACAATAACCACCCCTAAAGCCTATAAATAGGACCCAAGGGTAAGGCATTCATTCACACTTTTCCATGCCATAAGTTTGCATAAGGCATCTTATGTTCTTCTTCTCCCTTCCATTAAAATCCTCTTCTAGTTAGAGATTTAGACGGTGAAACTCTGCTTCGATCCTCCGTGACGAAGTATCGACCGTTGTGGCGAATCCGAGGGCGAAGTTCCGAGATTACGGTGTCGCGTATGCAAGCGTAAGTCTCGACTTTATTATTCGATCCTAACGTCCTTGTTTTTTTCAGGATCCTACATTGGTATCAGAGCCATATGGGTTCGCCCCGGCCAAACCGCCGCACCGTCGAACCGATGAACGCGGCGTTGTCTTTTTCACGAATGGGTATCCTACCATTATGGATATGGTAGGAACGCTTCGTGACGGAGAGAACGCAGCGGTTGTTCTTTTCACGTTAGGGTCTCCTACCATTACGGATATGGCAGAAACTCTCCGTGACGGGAAGAACCGACCGTTCATATCGTCAAGCTCACACTCTTCATGGATGCTGAGTCTCCATTCATAGGGAATGTGAACTCTCTTCATGTGGAGCGTGTAGTTTACGAATTTTAAAGTATGTTATTTTTCCATTTTGGCACACGGCCATTAGAGAATAACTACTTTCTCGACGAACGGGTGCTTCATCGACGAACGGGTGCTTCATCGAGGAAGAAGATGGTAGTTATTCCCATCTTGGAAGATGACTTTTTGGTTCTTGATCACCATGGCCAAATGGGCTATGAAGAAAATGCACCCCCCTCCCCATGCGGAGGGGGTTGGCTACGGCCAATAACCACCACGGCCACCCCTCCGGCGGGGTGTGCGGCAACCCCATATAAGGGGGTGGCCGGCCATGATATAGTCTAAATAATCCATGAACATAGTCATCTACGAGAATTAGGCACATGTGGTAGAATCAAAATAACAATGAACCTTAAATGAAAGAATTGAAAAAATTTCAATGAAGATTAAGATCAATATACTTAATACAGTCTAATAAACAAGCAAGCGTGTCATACATATCAGTTATCATATCCATAACATATAACAATCTTCACAAAGAAGCATGCATGTGAGGAATACGATGTGTAATGACAACGTGTTCCAAAGATATGAATATCAATAAATAACTAACCAAATCATTATATGAATGTTATAGCTACCATGATACATGAGTCGTAATAAGACATACAAGACATACATGAATATGGCAGTCACATAAACAAACAATCTTCATGAGGGTGTGACAAGAATGAGCTAATGAAGAAGTATGCTATATTACACAAATTCAATATATTAAAATTCCAATTGTAAATATGGTAGTCAAAACCAATATATTAAAATACCAATTGTGCAAAACACATACTTACAACCATTTAGCTTTTCCTATATGTGTGCATCTCCAATGCACCATCCTTTCCTTTGAATTGATCCATCATTTGTAAATCAAGGAGTGTGAAGAGTAGGGATCTTGCACAACAATCTGACAATACAACAATTGGTGGTATCCAAAAACTTTTTGGATCCAATAGGTTAAGGAACAAAATCAAGTAGTCCAATAACCAAACATTTACCAATTGTAAATAACACTCATCAATAGAAATGCATGACATGCATTAATAGGAGTTATTATAATCACGAAAATCATACATATAAGGAATTAACAATTCTCAATCATTAGAAATTAGAAACACCTAGACTAATAATTCCTATGCATATGATTTAGTCAAGCAACATCATTATGAATACACATATCTAATACAATAGTGTGTGCTAGAAAGATTCCTCGTTCAATATGCATATGTGCACAAAATAAACATTCACGGCACAACACATATTGAAGGAAGGCATGAAAAGTAATACCACAAAGAGTGTGCATGAAAAGCATGAAGTATTAATTTTCAAAACCAAATTTCTCTTTCCTTTGGCATATCAACAAGATAGAAAATCACCAAGGGTTAGAGAAATCAACTAATCTATATGCACAACATAATATGAGAGAAATGTAATGGCATATAATGATGTTGGGGGTAGTGGACGAACTCAACTAATCTGATACCAAATGTAATGTCGTGATAGCAATCAAACATGTCATACTCCCTCAAAATCATACAAACTAAGCAAACTTGGGAGTAGAGGACGAACTCACATATAAATATGGGTACAAAAAGTAATCATACAAGCATGGTACCCAAGCAATGAAATGCAATATGAGTCGCATGAGAATATGTCATTCCTAATATACGATTCTATATGTGTGTTCATACCATGCCTAGAAACAATCTTAGGAATCCAAAAGATAGTGATTTGGGATTCTTAAGAGGTTGTAGAGGCATGAGTAGGAAGTTGGGATGCACGCTTGTGAAGTGGAACATAAATATAAGCGTGTCCCGTGTGTGAAACATGCAAATAAGCATTAGTTCTAACATGAAAATATTTAAGCCACATGTTATAAATAATCCTCGAATAAACATATGAGTAAGGATTATGAATACACAATGCACATTGGTCAAGAATTTGACACACGTGAAACACATAGACATGAATGACATACGAGGCACACAATATGCAAGCATAGAATATGCATGAGATAGTCTCAAACACAAAGTGACATCTACATGCATCCAACACACATGGAAACCAAATGTAAGAATATACTTACAACATTAAGCTCCCCCTACTTTGGTGCATCACTTAAGCACCATCAACTCCATTTGAATGAAAATCTTTACAAATCAAAGAGTTGGTAGGGTTGGTATCCCAATGTGGATTGAACCTAGAAAACATAATTATGGTATCCAAAAATCTTTTTTGATCCTATGAGTTAGGCAACAAATTTAAAATACTAAATTCAAATAATTGTAACCCATATCCTAATGTAATCATACACAATGTTTATGTTGCATATAATCAAACATGAATATGAGCCAACGCATGTGTTGCATGAAAATATTAAATATTTTAGACATGAAAATCACAAACACAATGATTTACTAATAAACATGCAATAGAAATCAAATTCAATATGAATTTAAGTTTCTAACAAACATGAGCATCTAAGACCAAAATCCAAACAAAAGAATAAACCAATTCTAAACACGAATGCCTTGGTACCCATAAAATGAAAATAAACTAATGGTACCAAGCAAATGAAGGGTCAACGGAAACTAACCCTTCGGAAACCAAGTCCAAGAGGACCGTGATTTCCCAACATAATCATCATTCAAAATAATATTATGAATATAAGAGTGCACATACATATCCTTAGCATGAGTGCTAGTATTCTTAGGACCCCAAATAGTGTATGATTTGGGAATCCTCTTCCTAGTGGTTGCATGCACAAAAGGTTGATTTCTACGTGGTGCATGTGGCCTAGGAGCATGAGATCTAGCAAGAGCATGAGGAACATTGTGTTGTGCAAAAGCATGATGATGGGCATATGATCCATGGTGTGGTGTTGCATACATACGTGGATGAATATGAGGTGTGTATGAATGAGGATGATCATGAGAATAAGCATGCACATGTGGATGTGATGTGTGATCATAAGCATGTGAAGGTGCATGAGCATGAGTACGTGCATGAGAGTGTCTCAAATGAGTGTTTGCACGTGCTCGTGGGTGTGGAACATAAAAACCATCATTAGTAGAAATGTGAGGAGTGGATGCATTCCTACGTGTATTGGTGTACATGAAAGCATGTCCCTTCCTTTGATGTCCACCCAAAGTGGGTTTCTTTCCATAGGATGGAGGAATAGGAGTGGTGGTTTCCTTAGTAGTAGAACTACCCAAGTTGTTATAGACACCACTCGTGGATGCACCGGAGGATGGCCTCACTAAATCTATAGTTTCTTCACTATAGGAGGTGCGTGCATTCAAGATGGATGCATGTGTGGTGAGCTCGTGCACTTGGGATTTGAGATTCTCATTCTCAATGCCCAAACAAGTGTTTTGAGATTGAAGATTTTCAATCTCAAGATCGTTACTATCCACAATGGAAACACGATCGGGTTGAGATTTGAGGGACTCCACCTCATTTCTCAACATGCCATTTTGAGTAAGCAAACTTGCTTTCTCAATAGCGAGTGTCTCAATAATGGTGTCATTGTTAGAGGTGCTACATGAAGATGTGTTAGAGAGACTAGCAATCTTATTCTTAGCATCACAATATTTATGCATAAGCTTTTGATATTTATCAAATAATTGCTTAAGTTCAATTTTAAGATCATCCGTTGTTACCTCTTCATCGTCGCTATCGCTTTCACTTGAATCGCTTGATTCGTCACTAGAGTCGTCCTCTCATGCCATCAAGCCCATGAATGAATCGCTTTCATCATTGGAGGAAGAACACTCTGAGGTGGACTCTTCTTGCTCCGATAGCATGTGCCATATTTGATATGCCGTTGTTGCCTTGGACACATGCATAAGAATGTCATAAGTTAAATAATCAAGCAAGATATCCATTACCTCTTGATGTTTCCCCACCAATTCTTTTTGCTTATTAGTCCATTCATGTTCGGGAGAGGTAGGTGAGTGAAAGGGCTTCTCCACAAGCTTCCAATAATCCTCATTGATGGATTGAATATGAGCCTTCATCTTTACACACGAACTTTGATAATTGGGCCCGAGGAGATATGGTGGAAGAGGGCATCGTGTGTTGTTGTTGTTGGTTGCCATAGCTATAACCTCGCTCTGATACCAATTGTAGTGACCCTGTGCTATGAGGAACAAACACTAGAGGGGGGGGGGGGGGGTGAATAGTGTTTTATAGAATTATAAGGAATTTTACGCCAAATAAAACCCTAATTAACCAACAAATGTGGAATACAATAAATGAACAACCACACAAGCAATAATGCAATGCAAACAAGCAATCTACCCTGGTTCGGTGCCACCCAAGTCTCCTCGACTTGTTACCAGTGCCCTACTCCAGCAACACCCGGATACCCTCCGGATACTCTAGCAAACCGCTAGAGATTTCCTTTAGCCCACTTGTGGAAAACCTCCAACAAGTGCAATCGACCTACAATCGATGTCCGTGTATCCCACAACCCGGGAACACACAAAGTACCTTAATCCCACAACTTGGGAGTAAGCACACTCTCACAAACCGAGAGCAAAACGAAATCTTGACTCCCACAACTTGGGATCAAGCCAATCCTCTCAACACCGAGAGTATACAGCAAATATGAAGTATAAAGAAGGAAATATAAAACTTCTTACCACAAAATCCTATGTCTTGAGAAATACTTACCAATTTAGGGCAAGAATGGATTTTGAGGAAGATGAGATCACCAAACCCTAGCTCCACCAAGATGGACAACAATAGATGGCTAGGGCGAAGATGGTGACTTGGATTCAAGCTATTAGCTTGAGAAGCTCACAAGGAATGAGAATCTCTCTTGAGAAATTAGTGCTCAAAGAGTAAGAGAGAGATTCTTGTGAGATGAGAGAGCTTAGAAATGAGAATGAATGGCTCTTCTCAAAGGTGTGAAAATGTCTCTAATTTCAGCCTTGGATCCCTGGTTAGAAGCACACAAACTTATATAGGGAAGAGAGAAAACGGTCACAAAATTCGTGGCATTAAATGCACAACGGATCTATTTCTGAAGCTGCTTAATCGGTCTAAGAAGGGTCATCAACCGACTAGATTGACAACTAGTCGGTCAGTGAACCTTCTTGGACCGACTAGATGGTTAACAGAGAAGATGGTGAAATCTGGGTAAGAACTAGTCGGTCTAAGAAGGATCATCAACCGACTAGATTGACAACTAGTCGGTCAGTGAACCTTCTTGGACCGACTAGATTTGAAACTAGTCGGTCTAAGAAGGATCATCAACCGACTAGATTGGCTTTTAATGCATTAACCATCCTTCTTGAACCAACTAACTGGTCAACAGTGAATGGGCTGAGTTAGCAATGATGTCTAGTCGGTTCAAGAAGAATTTCCAACCGATTAGATCGTCATCTAGTCGGTTGGTTCTTCTACTTGAACCAACTAAGATACATACGAAGCCAAGAAATGAAGCGATAAGCTACATGAAAGTTTCTAATGGCTTCTAAGGCAATCCTAGAGATACGATATGATAGAAATGAAGATTTCTAGGCAAGTACTACTCAAGGCTTAACATTCTACTAAATCGAAGCTAGAAGACATAAAAGTAAACACGACAAACCGTCTTCAAAGCTTCAACATGGAGAATTCGAATCCCTAGACTTCATGAAAAACTCCTTGAGCTTCAACGAAGCTCCAAGCACAACGATCACGCGTTCTGAGGAAGTCGTGGGACGTCGCTTGAGATGAACAAATTAATTTGGCAATGATCTCCATAAATCTTCATGTTCTTGAGTCTTTTAGTTGAATGACTTGAATGTCATAGTCTTCGAAGCTTTTGACTCATCCATTCCTATCTTCTCTTTGGATTGAATCTCCATTCATTTGTTGATGCCATTGGCTTGAGGTTTGAAGTAGTCTTTGAGTTCTTCAAGCCAATGCTTCACCTTTGTTGATCTATCAAGTTCTCCACTTGAATCAACACATGTAGTCACTTTTGATCTTCTTGAATCTAATTGGTGACTTTTCAGATAACTGCAAACACAAGAGTTAGTCACAATGATTTGTGTTTGATCATCATCAAAATCAAGGTGGAGAGTCCAATACTCAACATTCTCCCCCTTTTTGATGATGACAAACCAAATATAAACAAAACAAATAATTGTGCATTAAATATACTTACTCCCCCTGCAATGATGCCAATCAAGTTAATATCAATAATCAATTGCATCATTCATCAGTTAATAGTGTGTGTATCACATGAGGTTGTGTATATATCGCATGAATGACCAGAAATAATATGCATACACAATACAAATCATGTAGGTGATACACATCATAAACATGAGCATGATTACCAACATATATATAATGTAATCTATATCAACCAAGGTAATCACCAATGCTCCCCCTGAATCATATACATGAACGATCAAACATAAAGTCTATATGATTCAAGTTATTGTTTAACACTCAACATTTAATAAGCACATCTTGTTTATTTCTCTCCCCCTTTGTCATAACAAAAAGATATGGGGGTATAGAAACAACAAATGCAACAATAGAGTGGAAAACACAAAGGTATAACAATTGTAAAGTTCTCTAATGTAAAGTTACCAATTGAAAAACAAGATATCGAAATAAAGATATCAAATGCAAGAGCACATATCCAACAACAACTCAATCACCCTCAATTATCACAAAAAGATAAGCAATAAGCATATAAGATAAAAGATTACAATAGATACTAATTATAAAGAGTAGTGTGAGCAGTGTTAGAAAAGTGACAATGCAAAAATCATGACATCACTTGTGAAAGAAAAACAAGTGATCAAATAGTGTCAAATACCCAAACAAACTCAATTATCACAAAATTTATAACATGAAGCATATTGTGATAGACTGTCTTGTGATACCAATAGTATAATTGGCAAGATAAATGACATGAACATGATTAAATATATTATGGTGGAATCAAAATCATCACATTGACATAGATCAATAAATAATATCAATAAACTGAGGTCTAAGTCAAACATAAAAAATGCAACAATCATGACTATGGAAATTCTTAGCCATGTGTACACAGTTATGTTATGAAATAATAACACAAATTAAGTATAATGGCATGTGATACCAATTGTAGACATACCAAATCTAAGTGAAGTGTGCAATGTGGGCATACACAAATATCCAATCATGCAAAAGTGTTATGCAAAAATAGAGATAGTAACTTCATAAAACATATGGCATACACAATTCTAGTACCATAGGATACTAAATGACACAATGTTCAAAAGAACCATGGTACTAGCATGCATTCCAGAATAGATACTCACATAATGAGTCAAAGATAAGCATGGAATGCCATGAGCATGTAAAGATGATATCCAAAATCAATAGTCTAACAATTGTAAATATGATACCAAATGTAAATATGATATGTAGAGATGATACCAATTGTAGTCTAACAGAGTATGCAAAGCATGTCAATTTAATGTCAAGACCATGATATCACTTGAGAAGGAAACCAAGTGAACAAATAGAGACATGATTTCATCCTAGCTCAATTATCACAAAGAATTCACCATGAAGCATAATGTGACAAAGCATCTTTGAGCAAAGGCATGAAGATAGTCTACGTTCAAAGTCACAAGGTAGGATATAAACGAATAAAGTTTATCATGAACATTGCATGCATGCATACCACTTGTGCGAATAGAATAAAAAAACTTGAGTAAACACAATATAATCGGAGGTAGCATCAAAGAAGTCATAGTGCATCAAGATATATTCATGGAAGAATATCTATGACAGAATATACATATCATCAACTACAATATAAAGCTTATGTGATCGTGTAAAGCACAAGTTATCTCTAACATCTCATCAAAATAGCATAAAATATGAGCGTGAGATGAGAGATGACATAGTGAGAAATATAGCTTGAAGATCACTAACTAATATGAATGAATGTTATGTCACTTGTGAAAAATATCATACATGAAAGATTTAGCTATAGACATGAAAGATCTCTTGAATAAAATTATAGCTAAACATCAGTCATGAAGTAATTAAAATGACAAGTAACATACATTGATCACCCCAAATCATATCAATACGTCTCACAAAGATAATCATAAATACCGTAGGAAAAGTATGAGATGTGTGGTGATACAATGAACAAATATGCATAAAGATCCTAAATCAATAATCTTATACATGGCATGAATTATGTATAACATGATGAAGTATAGCATGCCATAAAGAAATGAATGATTCTACTAGAATGGTATGACAGATCATGATATAGTCTAAATAATCCATGAACATAGTCATCTACGAGAATTAGGCACATGTGGTAGAATCAAAATAACAATGAACCTTAAATGAAAGAATTGAAAAAATTTCAATGAAGATTAAGATCAATATACTTAATACAGTCTAATAAACAAGCAAGCGTGTCATACATATCAGTTATCATATCCATAACATATAACAATCTTCACAAAGAAGCATGCATGTGAGGAATACGATGTGTAATGACAACGTGTTCCAAAGATATGAATATCAATAAATAACTAACCAAATCATTATATGAATGTTATAGCTACCATGATACATGAGTCGTAATAAGACATACAAGACATACATGAACATGGCAGTCACATAAACAAACAATCTTCATGAGGGTGTGACAAGAATGAGCTAATGAAGAAGTATGCTATATTACACAAATTCAATATATTAAAATTCCAATTGTAAATATGGTAGTCAAAACCAATATATTAAAATACCAATTGTGCAAAACACATACTTACAACCATTTAGCTTTTCCTATATGTGTGCATCTCCAATGCACAATCCTTTCCTTTGAATTGATCCATCATTTGTAAATCAAGGAGTGTGAAGAGTAGGGATCTTGCACAACAATCTGACAATACAACAATTGGTGGTATCCAAAAACTTTTTGGATCCAATAGGTTAAGGAACAAAATCAAGTAGTCCAATAACCAAACATTTACCAATTGTAAATAACACTCATCAATAGAAATGCATGACATGCATTAATAGGAGTTATTATAATCACGAAAATCATACATATAAGGAATTAACAATTCTCAATCATTAGAAATTAGAAACACCTAGACTAATAATTCCTATGCATATGATTTAGTCAAGCAACATCATTATGAATACACATATCTAATACAATAGTGTGTGCTAGAAAGATTCCTCGTTCAATATGCATATGTGCACAAAATAAACATTCACGGCACAACACATATTGAAGGAAGGCATGAAAAGTAATACCACAAAGAGTGTGCATGAAAAGCATGAAGTATTAATTTTCAAAACCAAATTTCTCTTTCCTTTGGCATATCAACAAGATAGAAAATCACCAAGGGTTAGAGAAATCAACTAATCTATATGCACAACATAATATGAGAGAAATGTAATGGCATATAATGATGTTGGGGGTAGTGGACGAACTCAACTAATCTGATACCAAATGTAATGTCGTGATAGCAATCAAACATGTCATACTCCCTCAAAATCATACAAACTAAGCAAACTTGGGAGTAGAGGACGAACTCACATATAAATATGGGTACAAAAAGTAATCATACAAGCATGGTACCCAAGCAATGAAATGCAATATGAGTCGCATGAGAATATGTCATTCCTAATATACGATTCTATATGTGTGTTCATACCATGCCTAGAAACAATCTTAGGAATCCAAAAGATAGTGATTTGGGATTCTTAAGAGGTTGTAGAGGCATGAGTAGGAAGTTGGGATGCACGCTTGTGAAGTGGAACATAAATATAAGCGTGTCCCGTGTGTGAAACATGCAAATAAGCATTAGTTCTAACATGAAAATATTTAAGCCACATGTTATAAATAATCCTCGAATAAACATATGAGTAAGGATTATGAATACACAATGCACATTGGTCAAGAATTTGACACACGTGAAACACATAGACATGAATGACATACGAGGCACACAATATGCAAGCATAGAATATGCATGAGATAGTCTCAAACACAAAGTGACATCTACATGCATCCAACACACATGGAAACCAAATGTAAGAATATACTTACAACATTAAGCTCCCCCTACTTTGGTGCATCACTTAAGCACCATCAACTCCATTTGAATGAAAATCTTTGCAAATCAAAGAGTTGGTAGGGTTGGTATCCCAATGTGGATTGAACCTAGAAAACATAATTATGGTATCCAAAAATCTTTTTTGATCCTATGAGTTAGGCAACAAATTTAAAATACTAAATTCAAATAATTGTAACCCATATCCTAATGTAATCATACACAATGTTTATGTTGCATATAATCAAACATGAATATGAGCCAACGCATGTGTTGCATGAAAATATTAAATATTTTAGACATGAAAATCACAAACACAATGATTTACTAATAAACATGCAATAGAAATCAAATTCAATATGAATTTAAGTTTCTAACAAACATGAGCATCTAAGACCAAAATCCAAACAAAAGAATAAACCAATTCTAAACACGAATGCCTTGGTACCCATAAAATGAAAATAAACTAATGGTACCAAGCAAATGAAGGGTCAACGGAAACTAACCCTTCGGAAACCAAGTCCAAGAGGACCGTGATTTCCCAACATAATCATCATTCAAAATAATATTATGAATATAAGAGTGCACATACATATCCTTAGCATGAGTGCTAGTATTCTTAGGACCCCAAATAGTGTATGATTTGGGAATCCTCTTCCTAGTGGTTGCATGCACAAAAGGTTGATTTCTACGTGGTGCATGTGGCCTAGGAGCATGAGATCTAGCAAGAGCATGAGGAACATTGTGTTGTGCAAAAGCATGATGATGGGCATATGATCCATGGTGTGGTGTTGCATACATACGTGGATGAATATGAGGTGTGTATGCATGAGGATGATCATGAGAATAAGCATGCACATGTGGATGTGATGTGTGATCATAAGCATGTGAAGGTGCATGAGCATGAGTACGTGCATGAGAGTGTCTCAAATGAGTGTTTGCACGTGCTCGTGGGTGTGGAACATAAAAACCATCATTAGTAGAAATGTGAGGAGTGGATGCATTCCTACGTGTATTGGTGTACATGAAAGCATGTCCCTTCCTTTGATGTCCACCCAAAGTGGGTTTCTTTCCATAGGATGGAGGAATAGGAGTGGTGGTTTCCTTAGTAGTAGAACTACCCAAGTTGTTATAGACACCACTCGTGGATGCACCGGAGGATGGCCTCACTAAATCTATAGTTTCTTCACTATAGGAGGTGCGTGCATTCAAGATGGATGCATGTGTGGTGAGCTCGTGCACTTGGGATTTGAGATTCTCATTCTCAATGCCCAAACAAGTGTTTTGAGATTGAAGATTTTCAATCTCAAGATCGTTACTATCCACAATGGAAACACGATCAAGTTGAGATTTGAGGGACTCCACCTCATTTCTCAACATGCCATTTTGAGTAAGCAAACTTGCTTTCTCAATAGCGAGTGTCTCAATAATGGTGTCATTGTTAGAGGTGCTACATGAAGATGTGTTAGAGAGACTAGCAATCTTATTCTTAGCATCACAATATTTATGCATAAGCTTTTGATATTTATCAAATAATTGCTTAAGTTCAATTTTAAGATCATCCGTTGTTACCTCTTCATCGTCGCTATCGCTTTCACTTGAATCGCTTGATTCGTCACTAGAGTCGTCCTCTCATGCCATCAAGCCCATGAATGAATCGCTTTCATCATTGGAGGAAGAACACTCTGAGGTGGACTCTTCTTGCTCCGATAGCATGTGCCATATTTGATATGCCGTTGTTGCCTTGGACACATGCATAAGAATGTCATAAGTTAAATAATCAAGCAAGATATCCATTACCTCTTGATGTTTCCCCACCAATTCTTTTTGCTTATTAGTCCATTCATGTTCGGGAGAGGTAGGTGAGTGAAAGGGCTTCTCCACAAGCTTCCAATAATCCTCATTGATGGATTGAATATGAGCCTTCATCTTTACACACGAACTTTGATAATTGGGCCCGAGGAGATATGGTGGAAGAGGGCATCGTGTGTTGTTGTTGTTGGTTGCCATAGCTATAACCTCGCTCTGATACCAATTGTAGTGACCCTGTGCTATGAGGAACAAACACTAGAGGGGGGGTGAATAGTGTTTTATAGGAATTTACGCCAAATAAAACCCTAATTAACCAACAAATGCGGAATACAATAAATGAACAACCACACAAGCAATAATGCAATGCAAACAAGCAATCTACCCTGGTTCGGTGCCACCCAAGTCTCCCCGACTTGTTACCAGTGCCCTACTCCAGCAACACCCGGATACCCTCCGGATACTCTAGCAAACCGCTAGAGATTTCCTTTAGCCCACTAGTGGAAAACCTCCAACAAGTGCAATCGACCTACAATCGATGTCCGTGTATCCCACAACCCGGGAACACGCAAAGTACCTTAATCCCACAACTTGGGAGTAAGCACACTCTCACAAACCGAGAGCAAAACGAAATCTTGACTCCCACAACTTGGGATCAAGCCAATCCTCTCAACACCGAGAGTATACAGCAAATATGAAGTATAAAGAAGGAAATATAAAACTTCTTACCACAAAATCCTATGCCTTGAGAAATACTTACCAATTTAGGGCAAGAATGGATTTTGAGGAAGATGAGATCACCAAACCCTAGCTCCACCAAGATGGACATCAATAGATGGCTAGGGCGAAGATGGTGACTTGGATTCAAGCTATTAGCTTGAGAAGCTCACAAGGAATGAGAATCTCTCTTGAGAAATTAGTGCTCAAAGAGTAAGAGAGAGATTCTTGTGAGATGAGAGAGCTTAGAAATGAGAATGAATGGCTCTTCTCAAAGGTGTGAAAATGTCTCTAATTTCAGCCTTGGATCCCTGGTTAGAAGCACACAAACTTATATAGGGAAGAGAGAAAACGGTCACAAAATTCGTGGCATTAAATGCACAACGGATCTATTTCTGAAGCTGCTTAATCGGTCTAAGAAGGGTCATCAACCGACTAGATTGTGTAATGACCCTAATTTCTATATACGCGTATTTATTTTTGACGTAGATACGTCCGTATATTGTTGGGGAGTATGCCCATATTTTTTCTTTTAATTATTTGATGTAGGAATTTATTTTAAAAGATTTTAAACTCACTACTTGAATTTAGTAAATGAGAGTATTTGGAGAAATACATGTATTTGGAGTGTGAAGTATTTCTACATGTATTTTGATTTTCTTAAAATACAAAAATCATGATTTTTATTACCATGACAACACACCATGGTATGTGTCATGTTGTTAATAATAAGAGGACACTTGGCCTATTAGGTGTAAGAATGAGAGGGTTTTAGGGGAGACCTAAAAACTAGGCAAGAAAAACACAAAAAACACAAAAAAATCAAGAAAATCTCATTCATTTCTCTCCATTTTCAGCTATGAACGAAATTTCTTGCCCTATTTTTTTTGCTTGCTCCTCCTTGCTCCTCCCATCACCACCCCTTGCTCCTCCCACTCCACCACCAAAGTTCCCTTGTTTCTCATCATTCTAAACTCCAAAAATTAGCCCAAATCACCTCAAAAATCCTACTTTTGGAGACAAGATTAGAGCTTGGAGAAGGAGGACTAGAGAGCTTGCCATCAAGGAGAAGAAGGGCCCAAGATTCAATTTTGGAGGACTTTTGTAAGGTAGGAACTCTAATCACATAGTAGAGTTTGGTTTAGGATTGGTTTTCTCATTAATTTAGTAAATGTAACAATTTGATGTTAAAATTATGTTGAGTTTCATATGTGGAATTAGTAGGAATCTCAACTCCACTTAGTAGGATACCCATCTCCACCTTGGAGTTCACTTGCATGCATGTTTGCTTGGAAACACTTATCTTTTGTGTTCATGAATCTGTTCTGAAATTTCCAGCAGTTTTAGCCTCTGTTAAAATAGGCATATCTCCCAACCTAGATCACAATAAAATCTGAAATAAATATGTTCATGTAGATATCGAAATCCTACCCTAAAATCATATAAGATATGATATATGTTCAATTCGTAAACTATGAGAAATGGAGCTTTTTCTGCAACATGTCGAAATTCTGGCAGTTTTGACATCCTGCACTAAAATGGTGATTACCACCTCTTAACTTGATGAAATTAGGTGTTTTAGGACATTTTGGACAACTACTCTTCAAGATACACAATACCATATTTTTTATTTTACCCAGATTTGATTGTAAATAGGATTAAATCACTGATTAAGTTGATGTAATGTTTCTGTTTTTCTGCAGAATTGCCATCTTTTACTAATTTGAGCACAATAAATCACACATGTCATATTATTTTCTGAAATTTGGTGTGGTGATGCAAAACTGTCATACCTGCAACTTTTCAGCTTTAAGTTTTCCTAAATTCTAACTATAAATGCCTTTAATCTGGCCTTCAATCTGACTGATTGTGCATTTCCAGTAACCTGAAATGGTTTGGGTGATGTTGTACTATGTGTACATGTTCATATTACCTCTCTTATGCCTATGTATTTTATTACCTGAACTAATTGGCCATTATACCATATACTTGTCGAATCATTAGTTGTGTGGTTACATAAGATGATCGGTTTGTTGTGGAATATGAAATGTGGAAAGGAAAGAGAGGTGGGAAGACGGAGAACATGAAGGAAATGGATAATTTGACTATGGAAACATTTCTCTTATGTTGCTTTTCGTATATTCTTGGTTGTGGTTCTTTTACCCCAATTGCTCATGTGTTTTATTTTATCTCACATGAAATTGATATAAGGAAAATGATTAAGTCCTCCCCAGAGGAGGGTGACACGGGGTTTGGGGGAAACATGGGTAAATTGTAGGTGTTAAGAAGCGGACACGATATGATTTCTCACTCACTTCGTCACTCCCGGAGGGGAGTTGACTAGAGTTAGAGAGGCCGCCGGTGCGCTCGTGACGCACCTGGACGGTAATTGATGGTTTTCTCCGTTTGACCTACAGAAAAACCGAGATGATTCTCACTCCGGTACCTTGTCCAGTCGGGTACGGAGTTACGAGAGGCCCCTCCAGTGCTCGTGTCGCTGGAGTGGTACCACTTTTCACCCACCCTGGGTGAAGTCCGCTCTCTTAGCAGCCTATGGTTTATCCGGGTTCCAAATATAGAATAACCATTTAATTTATTTAACTTAATCGTTTATTACTTCAGTCTTGTTCACTGTTGTTTACTTTCAGCACTGGTACTCTATTTTTAATTTCTGCGTAATATGTGATGACATGACACCTGTAGTTAGTTAGTTAGGGAAACCAGTTCTAAACTGGGTTCTACTAGGGTGATTAGGAATTCATACTGGGTCACGTGTTGACGTGTCCCATCCTGTGGTTTACAGGTGCGGGTCCCGAGCAGTCTTCAGGTGTTCAGGAGCCAGAGGTCGGTGTCAGTGCTACCGAGGTAGAGCCTTCGGGCGACTTTGTACAGATAGACTTCCCGGGGTTAGACTAGTGGGTGCGTTGTACCGGGTGTGGACTTTTGTACTTTTGGGCTGGGGGTTTCTCTTTTGTTGTACCCGTTTTTTTACCCCCGTTGTACAGCTGATGTGTGTATGTATGTATGTATGCGTATGGACTTATGTAATGTAATGTAACTTCAGTGTTGATGTATTTACTTTTCAGTACTGCGTTTTTATTTCTGTTGGAGCACTTTTCTTGCTATGTGTACTATTCCAGTGTTATTGCAGTGGCCTGCTAATTTATTTCATAATCAACCACAAAAAATGCCTAGTAGTATTTAGATAAGAGGGCTCGAAGCCTGAGTCTGAATACTACGGCGACCTCGTCAGCTACGCCCCCGTACTTGGATGAGCGGGGCGTGACAGGTTTTTGTGGTGGCCCATGCAGGTCTGGTTCACACTGCGATACACGTAAGAGTAGTACAAGTAAGCTCCAACATTATAATTCGCAATTTTGGTACTGAATGTTGTTTCCATGTTCATTCTTGCAGAATGGATCCTGGGAATGGATCGTCCGAGAACAGGACCCCTGCTTCTGATGCTGCTTCTTCTGAGGCTTCCCTGATGGGGAAGATTCTGATAGGGATTCTGGAGCATATGCAGCAGATGGAGGATAGGGTGGCTAGTGGTGCGCCACCGAAGCCAGTGGGTATCAGGCAGTTTAGAGCTTTGCACCCGAGATCCTTTTCAGGCAAGGAGAGTCCTCTGGAGGTGGACGAGTGGATCAGGCATTCTGAGGATGATCTGGAGGCTATTGGATACCCGAGGGATAAGTGGGTGGATGCCGCGAAGAGACAGCTGACACATCAGGCACGAGATTGGTGGGACGCTCAGGAGCTACATTTGACTAAGCCGATCTCGTGGGAGAAGTTTAGAGAGTTGTTTGAGGCCCAGTATCTGCCAGAGACGAAGAAGGATGAGCTGCGGTTGAGGTTTGAGCACCTGACTCAGGGTGGACGGAGTATAGATGCTTATGATGCTGAGTTTTCACTATTGAGCAAGTTTGCTCCAGAGTTGGTGCAGTCAGAGACCACCAGAGCTAGACGATTCAGGATGGGGCTGGACCCCGAGTTCAGAGCGGCGATGTCGACTCAGGTGTTGCTTACTTACAGTGCCGTGCTGGAGGCAGCCAGGATGCATGAAACACACCTGAAGAGTGTGGGTAGAGGTCCCACAGCAGCAGCATCTGAGAGGCGCCCTGCGGGTCAGCAGAGGAGTTTCCCGAGGCCCACCCAGACCACTCAGTTTAGGAGGCCTGGAGCTCCACCAGCACCACAGCGGCGTCAGTCTTGTGCATTTTGTGGGAAGACTGGGCATGAGCAGCGGGATTGCAGGTTTAGGCATGGGCGATGCTTTACCTGTGGTCAGTCTGGGCACATCAGTAGGCAGTGTCCTCAGCAGGGACAGACTTCAGGATCTGGGGCACCAGTGGCAGTCCGGCATGTGCAGCAGCAGCAGAGGACCCTTCCGCCGGCTCCACAGAGACTTCCACTGCCGGCTCCACCAGCGCCTGGTGCAGTGACTCAGAGAGGACCACCTAGGCCACAGCAGCAGCAGCAGCAGACCCCTAGGAGAGCGGCGCCGAGGCGTCAGGCTTTCACCATGACGGCTGTTGAGGCAGAGGACACCGGTCGTGTTATCACTGGTACCTATTTCTTTTTAGAATTGAATGCTTTATTATTTTATTGTGACATGTTATGCTTGTGATTGTGATTAGGATGTTTAGATTCTTATGTTAGCTTATGTTTATTCTCTTAGGTGTTATTAGAGTTGCTTCCTTCCCTGCCTTGTCACTTTTCGATTCGGGAGCATCCCATTGCTTCCTGTCTCAGCAATTTGTGACTAGGAATTCATTAGTAGTAGACTCCTTTGCTTCTAGTTGGAATATCCATACAGGGAATGGAGTGATCCGTAGTTCTTCGGGATGTCGACAGTGTCCTGTTGAGATTTGTGGACGTAGGCTATATGCAGATTTCTTAGTAATGGAGATGCCTCATTTTGAAGCAGTATTTGGGATAGACTGGTTAGGGATGTTCTATGCCACTATAGATTGTAGGCTCAGGAAGATAGTGTTTCGGATTCCGGATCATCCAGAGTTTGAATTTCTTAGTGGTAGTAGTTCCCTTGGACCATTGAAGTTTAAGGCCAGCCCAGTAGAAGTGATGATGGAGATGGATGCTGAACCTGTATTACCGAGGGTAGTCCGAGATTTTCCTGATGTCTTTCCAGACGATATTTATGGACTTCCTCCGGATAGATCATTGGAGTTCACTATCGATCTGATTCCAGGCACTCAACCGATTGCGAAGGCTCCATACCGTATGGCTCCTCCAGAATTAGCTGAGCTTCGTAGTCAGTTGAAGGATTTGTCAGAGCGTGGTTTGATTCAACCGAGTGTTTCGCCATGGGGTGCGCCAGTGCTTTTGGTGAACAAGAAGGATGGATCTCGAAGGATGTGCATTGACTACCGAGAGTTGAATAAAGTCACTGTGAAGAACAAGTATCCTCTTCCCAGGATCGATGACATCTTTGATCAGTTGGGTGGATCGCGAGTGTATTCAAAGCTGGATTTGAGAAGCGGATATCATCAGGTGAAGGTCAGAGGATCAGATGTTCCAAAGACTGCATTTAGAACCCGATATGGTCATTATGAGTTCTTAGTGATGCCTTTCGGTGTTACTAATGCACCAGCCACATTCATGAGGTTGATGAACCAAGTCTTCTATGAGTATCTGGATAAGTTTGTGGTCGTCTTCATAGATGATATCTTGGTGTACTCGAGATCAGAGGAAGATCATTCATGAGGTTGACTACCGGTTCCCATTTATGATGGGCACCACTCCGGAGAGCAATTGAGCGTCACCCGTCATGTGTTTTGAACACCCGCTATCGAGTATCCAATTTCTCTTGGAGCTAAATTTAAATTTGTTGCTCCGTTCCTTTTTCTTGAGTACATAGAGATATGAAATGTCGTATCATGGTACCCAAGGTCATTGGGTCCAAAAGATTAGACCTTTGGAAGCCAAGTCCAATTGGACTTAGACTTCCCCACATAATTTCTACTATGCACAACATCTGAAAAATAAGCATTCATGTAAACTTGTTTTTCATCCATGCTTGTGTCCTTTGGGCTCCAAATAGTGAAAATCTTGGGAGCCCTCATCCTATTGGGTGCATGCATGCGTTGTTGGTTTCTACGTGATGCATGTCGTGGATAGGCATAAGGAACATGATGGAATGGTGCATGCGGATAGTTATTCATACGATGATGTGGGTGAACATATGCATGTGAGGGAACACGTAAGTGATGGTGTCTCACATGGTGTGCACGTGCCCGTGAATGTGTTGCATAAAAATCATCATATGTGTGAGCCGGTGGAGTAGGACGTGTGTTCCTACGTGGCATAGTATTGGTGTACATATAAGCATGCCCCTTCTTTGGAGGTCCACCCAAAGTGGGTTTCTTTCCGAAAGAGGGTGTGGACGAGGTGGAAGCACCATTGGTAGAAGAACTACCAATAGAGTGTTTGCTACCACTCGTTGAGTCACCGGAAGTTGGCCTAACAAAAGTAGTGGCCGATTTGGATGAACTTCCCATCGTATACTCCAAGCCAATGTGGTGATTGGCCGGAAGTAAGTCACTTAGGATTTTATCCAAATGGTCCTTACCCTTATTGAATTTATTAATTCGGCCTAATGTGTTCTCATATTTCTCGGTGAGAGAACGCATAGAAGTATCCAAATTGGATACTTGCGATGTGAGCACATAAACACGAGATTTAAGACTCTCATTCTCAATACTCAAATTCGAGTTTTGAGAAGTCAAATCCGCTATCTTGTGTTCCTCCGGATCTTCAATGCTAACATGTTCAAGTTGAGTCTTGAGATTAACAATCTCATTCTTCAACCCTTCAACAACGGTGTCGTTGTTGGTGATGATAGTTTTAGGCGAGGTTTGAATGCTAGCTAAGTCATCTTTTACTTTAGTATACCTATTTACTAATTTAGTATACTTAGACCATAATTGAGAATTAGCATTCCTAAGGTCATTCATAGTTACCTCATCGCCTTCGTTGTCGCTATCATCGGAAGAGGAGGATCCTTGATCATGCTCCTCTCTTGCCATGAAGCACATGTGCGCTTGCTCCACTTTCTCATCGTCCGACTCTCCGCTTGAGGAATCCTCGAAGTCGGTGAATGTTGCTCCGACAAGTCCCTTTTTGTACCCCTTTTTGTACTTCTTGGACTTGTTGAACTTCGGCGCCTTCCACTTCTCCTTTTGCTTGTTTAGAGGACACTCCGCTTTCATGTGTCCTGGCTTGTTGCATTTGAAACACAAAGGAGAGGAGGCGTTAGATGAATTGAACTTCGATTTGTTTTTGAAGTTACCTTTCCGGAAGAACCGGTTGAACTTCTTTGCCATGAGTGCCATGGACTCCAAGTCCAACTCGTCTTCCGAGTCTTCATCATCGGTTGATGTGGATGTGGATGGAGCTGCCTTGAAAGCAATAGCCTTCTTCTTTGGCTCGTCTTGCTTTAGGTAGGACTTCATCTTTTCCTGCAACTTAACCTTGCTATCCTTGCGTACCTCGTATGACATTAAAGTACCCATTAGTTGAACTACGGTGTACTTATTCATATCATTACCTTCCTCGATGGCGAAGGTACGCTTTTCCCAACTAGAAGGAAGTCCTTCGATAAGTTTCGAACACTTCTCCTTTTGGGTGTAGGTTTTACCGAGAGCTTCCAACTCGTTTATGATATCGACGAAGCGAGCATAATACTCCTTCATCTTCTCACCCTGTTGCATATGAAACATCTCGTAATCTTTGTTAACAACAACGAGTTTAGAGTCTCTTACCCTACTTGTCCCTTCATGTAGTATGAGGAGGGAGTTCCAAATTTGATATGCACTCTTACATGTGCATATCTTATTGAAGTCCTCGGGCTCCAATGCGCATTGCAAGGCGTTCATTGCCTTGGCATTGCTTACCTCCGCGGCGACCTCCGCGGGAGTCCACTTCTCAAAGTCTTCTTCGGCGGGCTCGACGTATTCCTTCATCGTGGTCCTCCATAGAGATGCACTCCGGAGGAAAGTTTCCATCCGGCATTTCCAGTACCCGTAGTTGGTACCGTTGAAGAATGGAGGCCTCGTTGAGGAATGTCCTTCCATCACCGAAGATGCTCCTTCACGGTTCCTGAAGGTGCCATAGTCGGAAGGTGGACGCACGGTCTTGTTGTCGTTGGCAGACATAGCGTAGACTTGGCTCTGATACCAAATGTAATGCCTTACAAGCTACTGCACAAGTACTAGAGGGGGGGGTGAATAGTACTTTAAAAATAACAAGGAGTATAATTCCTAATTATCATGCAAACAACTACCAAATCAATTTGCGGAAGCTTAAATTGATGACAACAACAAAATTAACAATGCTAACAATTGATATTACTGGGTTCGGATCCACCCAAGTCTCCCCGACTTGTTCCCGGTGATCCTACGTCCCAACCACCCGGATCCCCTCCGGATACTTAGGTTAGAAACCCTAACCCAAGATTTCCACTATGATATCTTGTGAAAAACCTTCACAAGATCAAATCATACATGCAATGGCAATAGTGAATCCCACAACCCGGGATCACAACCTTCTCTCACAACCGAGAGAATCAAAAGCAATAAATGAGTTTATATGAAATAAACAACAACTTACCACAAACCCTATACCTTGAGTATTCTTACCGAATTAGGGCACGGAGGGATTTGAGGAAGAGGAAGTCACCAAGACCTAGCACCACGGAAACGAGCAGCAATGGGTGCCTAGGAGTGATTAGGAGACTTGAATCAAGCTAGAGCTTGAATGGCTCACCAAGAACAAACTTCTCTCAAGATGGATTCTAGATCTAGAAAGTGAGAGAATGGATTTCTTGTGAGGGAGAGAGCTTTGGAAATGAGTGAGAATCTCTAACTCTTTCAATCTAAATCAACCTTTTAAAATCAGCTCTTCTTGGGGAAGAAGAACCCCAGCTTAGTATATATACTAAGGGGGAAAATCGTGTTAGGTCATAACACAACGGATAGAAATCTGAAGCAACTAGTCGGTCAAAGAACAACCACTGACCGACTAGTTCATCAACTAGTCGGTCGGTGAAACGACATGGACCGACTAAGTGATGAACATTGAACAGATTGAATTTCAGACCAAGAAATCTAGTCGGTCCAAGAAGACTGTCTGACCGACTAGTTGCACAACTAGTCGGTCGGTCAGTGAACTTAGACCGACTAAGAGTTAAAAACAAATAGTCTGAAAACAAATTGAGTTAGTCGGTTCAAGAACAAATGTTGACCGACTAGTTCATCATCTAGTCGGTCGCTAAACGTTCTTAGACCGACTAACGATAAACAGTAGCTCAGGAGAAAAATGGCATGAACCGAGACTGTTCAACTAGTCGGTCTAAGTAGCATCACTGACTGACTAGTTCACTAACTAGTCGGTCGGTGAGTCAACATGGACCGACTAAGTATAAACAGTAACAAGGCAAGTTCTGGGAATGTTCAACTAGTCGGTCTAAGAAGTATCACTGACCGACTAGTTCACCAACTAGTCGGTCGGTGAGTCAACATGGACCGACTAAGTATGAACAGTAAAGAGCATGAAGTTTAGAAAGCAAACTAGTCGGTCCAAGAAGCTTTGCCGACCGACTAGATCACCATCTAGTCGGTTGGTTCTTCTTCTTGAACCAACTAACATGCACAAGAAGTCCCGAATCGAAGCGCGATGCTTCGGGAAAGATTGTATGGACTTCTACTAAGATCCTATCTCTAAGATAGGAGCGATATGAAGATAGAAATGTAAGATATACTCAAGGCTTAACATTCTATAGATCGAAACTAAAAGACTATAAATAAAACCTTAAGGAACGGTCTTCGAGAGCTTCGATCAAATCTTCATGACTTCCAAAATGGTCTAAAAGCTTCAACGAAGCTTTAGGCATTGAATACGAGCTTTGAGAAGTCTTGAGATGTCGCTTTGAGTGTTCTCGTGAATTTGGCGACGATCTCCATAACTGCGCTCACAAATTGTTAGTTCATGAATTATTTATGTTTGCTCATCATCCAAAACCAAATCCGAGGAGTCCAGTACTCAACAGACTGTGTATTGTAAATCAGTCGCCTGTCTATCCTTGCCCAAACTCTGTTTGATCTGACTTCTATGGCCAGTCGACTAATGCTGTATATACAGTCAGCTATCTATTAGATCAGTCGACTGTCTATGCTACAACAGTCGCCTGTCTATAAGTCATTTCTTTGACTCAGCTATCTGGAAATTTCTCTTGCTTTTGATAGTTGTCTGTTTAAGGTTTTACAGTCGCCTGTTCTGATTAAGAGTCGACTGTATTACTTGAATCAGTCGTCTGTCATGTATTTTGTGAGATTTCCAGTATTTGTCTAACTTACTCTTCTCTCGGCCAGTCACCTGTCGAAGAAATTACAGTCGCCTGTTGTTTTAACAGACGACTGTCTTTGCTTCATCAGTCGACTGTCCACGTGGTAAGTTATCGTTATGAATTCTCACCTACCATTGCTGACTGTGCAACAGTCGACTGTGGTTTGTTCAACAGTCGACTGTCGCGAGTTCAGATTCTATCCGTTGAGATTTTTCTCACGGATTCCAATTGGGTTTTTGCCTAAACTGTTTTGTGGATTTGAGAAAGCTATAAATAGAGCTTTTACTGTTCCATTGGAAGGTTACTCATTCATTGCAAAATATCTCAAGCTTTCATCTCCAAAGATCAAAGCTCTCAAATCCAAAGCCCTAAGTATTTCCAAATCTTGTTCTCTTGCTCTCCAACCTAGAACCAAAGATTGATCTTCTAGGCAATTGGTGCAGTCAAGAGAAAGGGCTTTCTCCTCTCTTCCAAGAGAGTTCTTCAACACACATCACACTCCTCCTTCAAGTTCTACTTCAAGGCATAGGTGATTGTAAGTGTTGCTTTCATTTTTCATAACTTTCGTTATTTGAATTATGCTCTTGGTTGTGAGAGTGGTTTTGCTTGCTCCCTGGTTGTGGGAGTCAAGGACATCGATTGTATTCGATTTCACTTGTAGGGTTGCTACAAGTGGGCTTTAAGGAAACCTCAAGTTAGGGTTCTAACTTGAGTATCCGGTGGTATCCGGGTGGTAAGGACGTAGGATTACCGGGAACAAGTCGGGAGTTGACTTCGGTAATCCGAACCCTTGAAACATCTCTGCGTTTGCATGTGTTTCACTTTGGGTCGTTTTTCTATTCCGCACTATTTGTTGGATTGCATTTTATTTTGCGTACATTCCTTTAAATTTGCATAAACACTATGCAACCCCCCTTCTAGTGTTTTCCACATAGACAGTGTCTTTACAAGAGTGTCACATCCGAGAATGAGAACAACTAGTCAACCACCGTTGAGCTACCCGTCTAACGTATTTCAATGCATTGTTGTACTTTCATTTGGCTTCACACTTAAATACGTGCATTACGCTTTACACAATTCCCATGTCACAACCCGCATCCACTACCATGGACTAAGATTGGGACACTACACTATGATTGGCTCTAGTTGTCGGGCTACTCTCGTAAGGCACCGACGAGAGTATTAAGAGTTAGTAGTAACCCCTAGTGCACGTGCCACTCTCGTAAGCACGAGCCTTAGAAAGTGACTACTAAACACTAATTAGATTCGTGGGGATTTTCCCTAGATATGGAGTCGTTCTCACGGGTCTCCACTTCTAGGGCTAATCCCTCAAAATCTGGGTTCAATAGATCATAGTGTAACCCTAGGTTCATTCAACTAAGGGCAACCTAGCATTCAATCCCTAAGATCCTAGGGGTTCATCCCTAAACCCTAGAAACGCACTACTCAAGCATGGTTATGGAAATCATAGCGAAAGCAATATAAAAAATAGCAAGAGGCATCGCAAGCATGTGAAAATGGTATCAAACGACAAAGAATCACAAATAACGTAGAAATATATTAAAATATCTAAAATCTGACCGTTCATAAGAGATCGAATCGTAGCAAAAGATCCAAAAGTTCTTCATTCTCCTAGGTGACGGCTCACAAAAGTTGCTGAAATTCAGATCTGGAATCCTCCCTTTTACCTAAGGAAACAAATTGTTTAAATACATATGGGTTTTGACCCATTAAAACCAAATAAAACCCATTAGTCAAGTTCTTTTTGCGTTTGCCGACTCGCCCGACTCGACCGAGTGGCGATGCCACTCAGGCCGAGTCGGGCCAAAGCTGCTTTGGCCCTTGTGTTGATGCTTTACTTCTTTTACTGGAACTGTGTCGCTCAGACCGAGTGTAAAGTCCACTCGGTCGAGCGGTCAGTGGTGCAATAAAGCTTGAAAACGTCGCTTTGCCATCATTTTCACTCGACCGAGTCACCTAGGCACTCGGTCGAGTGGGCATGTCTACTCGGTCGAGCTTAGAGGCTGCAGATTTGCCTAGAGATGTCGTTCTATCTGGATTTCTAATCGGCCAAGTAGCAAAGCTACTCGGTCGAGTATCCTTCAAGCTCCTCAAACCAGCTAAGTGTTGGCTACCTTCTCCTATACCTTACCTACTCGAACCAAGTGGAATTGACACTCGGACCGAGTGGTCTGGCATGATGATAGAATTTGAGAGCTTTCTTCTTCTTACTCTCTTTTCCTTCTTTCCTCTTCTTCTCATCCAATCTCCTTCTTCACCATGTCAAGCACCTAGCAGGCCATGCCATTGATGCTACGGCCATCTCGGATGCGTCCATGGCTCTATTTTGCTCCAAATTGCCTCGAAACTCTTGAATATGGAATAAAAGCTCCGAAAGTAATATAATCCAATAAACAGTCAAATGAGCAATAAAAACGAGTTTTGAGCGACTAAAATGGCATGAAATGATGTGATAAAAGTATAGAAAATATGGACACATCAATAGATAAACGAGTTTTGGGGAACTCATACCTAAATGAGATCATGCTCTTGACTGACTTGATAGACCCATCCACTGTACTTGATTGTGTCTCCTTACTATATTCGTTCGGACCATGGATTTACGACCCAGGTGAGCTCGCACGTTGTACAAGGTGGCTTTCAGTTTACTCTTCACTCTTTTCCTTGTGAGTCATAATATGGACATTAATAATTCAATGTTTAAGTTAAGGAACCATGCTTTGATTCTTAGTCTGTGACTGCACAGTTAGAAATATGTTTGCTTGTTAATGATGTAACTAAATGCTATTGTAAATATCGTCAACTTTATTGTTTCAATTCTGTTGTTTTCACCAAGTGATGAGCAAGTCTACAAGGAGGCACCGACATATGAGGAGCCGGATTTTCCCATAGAGACTGCTGACTTTTGAGACCAGGACTAGTGAGGAGAGTCTTGTTTACTTCGGATTAGCATGTTATTATATTTTTTGTCAGATTGAGAGAGTTGTGGTGGTACTTTACTATTTCACTATATGTTCTATGTACCCTCTTGAGGGATGAACAATGAGTAATTCCATTGATAATATTTCCTGCTTTTGTCTTTATTCTATTTTCACTGATAGATGCAGGATCTGCATATAAATAGATATTGTAATGGCACCAGTATGTGGGGTATTATAGGAGGCATGCTTGTCAGAAACCATTGAGCCTCATTATCTTGATCTCATCTTAATCCCAATGTTCGTCACATGCATCTCCAAGGATTTTTTTTCCATGTAATCATATTGCAACCTCATAGGTGCACGTCAAATGAATACAGATTACATAGATAAAGGTTACCAAATAGCTTGTTGTTATTTTGAACGAGATGTGTCAATCCCGCTAGTTAACGTATGTGCATATACTCCCCAACAAAAACCCTTAAGGTCATGTACCATTACGTTCACTGGATTCATGGAACATCAAGATTAAGTTATATGTAGAATTAATCTACTTATTATAATGTACGCCAATCCTAAAATGATTTGTTTGGCGAATCTTGACTTCATTATTATTGGTGCCCCATCTGCATACAATTACATCCTGGGATTATCTTTCCTGATGGCCTTGAGAGTGATTATCTCCTTTTGCTACCAAGCTATCAAATTCTATACCTCAAATGGCCCAAGGCATGATTGAAGCGACTAAGACATGGCTAAAAATTCTACATGGCCTCTGTAAAGTACAAGGGTGAAGCCTAGACCTTCACCATCAATTCCTTAGATGTAAGAGTATATTATCATAAGTATCAATGAGTTCGATTAGAGAAAGTGGTCATGGTCCCCAGGTACGGACACATCTTAAGATGATTCAAGGAACACCTTCTCCCGCCAGCATAAAGGGAGCAATGCTTGCCTCAAAATGTTGCACTCCCAAGCATATGCGGTTTAGCAAAAAGTAAATCCAGTGAGTCCGGAGTCGTAATCCACGAGGAGACTGTGGCAGAAATCACAACTAGAAATCAATATAAAGAGAATAATTAATAAGAGTATTTCAACTTCCCAGAGATGGTTGAATTGTTTGGGATTATGAATTAAGCTAAAGTGATTAACCTAAAACTAATTGCTTGGAAGTAGAATGGAGTAAAATCAAGATTAGATGCATGTGTGTGATGTGGATCCATTGGGGTTATATACCTTGCATAATTTGGTTTCCATTGCTACAACTTAATGATGCATCTTTTGGATAACACCACTGGATGATCCATTTAGGATTAAGTACGATTTTCTAGTGGAATTATAGTTAGATGATGGTTTTCATGTTAATAATGATGATCAACCCTTATGAGGTGATCCATCCCCCTATCATTAACATTGTGGGTAAACAAAAGAGAGATATAAAATAGAAAATAATCATCAAAATCTACAATCACAATAAATGCATTCAGAAATCACAAATCAGCTTGCTAGGGATAGCCCCAATTTCACCAAATCACACACATTAATTATCTAGCTAAGCATGATTGAAGAGATCCAAATTCATGAAAGAAAACATCATCTCATTCATCAAAACCAACTTGAACAACAATAATAAAAAGAGAGTTTGGGTTTGAATCACCAATTTCCCTGATTACAAGCCTCAGATATGAAATCCCCTCTTTCTTCTTCCTCAAGCAATGAAAAACATCAAAAAGAGAATAAAACCTAAAGAAAAACTTAACCTAGCTATAAATGAGGAAGGGTTTCCTCGTCTGCCTTGAACTCTCCTCTCTTAGATATAGGATCAATGGGTGGAATTACAAAAAATTTGAAATGGGTTTAAGGCAAAACCCTCTGCAAATATGGCAGAATTCTCTTCAGGAAGTCGACCGGCTTTAGCTTGACACGGTCATGTGCTCCTTCTCCAAGCCACCCTTCAGCTCTTCGGCTCCAGAGCACATGGTCATGTCAAAGCGACATGACTGTTTAACTGTAAAACTCATAAACCCCAACTTAATGTTTTCTGTGCACATAGGCTGGCACGGACGTGTCGCTGGTCGATACGACCGTGTAAGAACTTGGTTTTCTTCATAGCTAGAGCATCAATTACATACTGTCGTGTTGCTAACCGTGTGCAATGCTATGACACATTCGCTTCTTCACTGCACGGTCGTGTGCGACCATGTGAGCTGCTCCTCAGGAGAACTGGGGGTGTTACACTCCATACGATCGTGAGGAGTGTAACACAAGACCGTGTATATCCTTCATTTTTCTCATCATAAAACCCCTGAAAAATATAAAAGGAAAGCAAGAAGTATATTCATACCTTCGGGGTTTGAGCATGATATAAAACTTTATTAATTTCATACAATTTCCCTATAAAATGGTGAGCTCCAGATTATAATTGAGGTTCATAATATGTGTTATTTAGAGTTCAATTAGCATTAAGACATGTGGAAAATTATATGAAATAAAGGGGAAAAATATGCAAAATTATATGCTAATCAAGTAACTCATCATCTTAGTTACCTGGTCATCAGATGACATGCATATGATCGATAACCCAGTACCTAATATGCATTAAGTATTGACCATTCTTTTAAGCTGATTAAGCAGAGGTGAAGAAATATGAGAATTGAGAAAAATAAGCTATAGATGATGATGTTTAAAAGCCTTTTGTCATAAGTTTTATTTGTGAGGTAGCATACCTAAATGGCTATCTAATGGTATCATGGTACTAATGGCTAATGGTAAATGGGGTATGTGTGTAGATTTCATCAACTTAAACAAAGTATGCCCAAAGAATTCTTTCCAACTTCATATCATTAATCAAACTTAACCAAAGTATGCCCAAAGGATTCTTTCCAACTTCATATCATTAATCAAATGTTGGTTGCCTCATTTATACATGAGCAACTTAGTTTCATGGATGCCCTCCCAAGATACAATTAGATTAAGAATTAAGATGAGGCTACTAAACGAGGAGAAAACCTACTTTATTACAGGTTCAAGAACTTATTGCTATAGAATCATACCATTTGATCTAAAGAATGCTGGTGCAACGTACTTGCAGACGATGACAAAGGTATTGTTCCCTCAAATTGGGATCAACATTGAAGTGTACATGGACGCTATGTTGGTAAAGTCAATGATAGCACTCATGCATATGGATGATTCATCCAAGACTTTCAATATCATATGTTCGCATAAAGCTGAACCATAATGTAACGCCCCGCTCCCCAGGATGCCCGGGAAGTACGAACCTGTCCCAAGTTCTCCCAGAGCAGCGAGTGTTACGAAGGAAGAAAAGAAAAAATACAAAAGAAACCGGCAGGCCACTGCGCACGGCTGGGATAGTACCTGTAATGTTCCCAAGAAACATACACATATAGCACAGAAACAAACAGATTCCCAAGTAGATTGGAGGCCGACCTATTGATCCTATTTCTGCTGATGATTTCAATGATTGCATAGGAAATTGAGGACTTTTGGAGCTTAAAAGTGTTGGGCAACGTAAAAGCTGGCATAATACGTGTTCTGGAGCTGGACGTATTTCGGCTACTCTTGATAGATTGTTATGCAATCATTCCTGGATTAGTCTTCTTCAGCGCTCTTATATGGAATATTTAAATGCTGGGACTAGTGATCACTGTCCCATGTGAGTCTTCCTCCAACCCAATGTAAGTACCCACCCTAAACCATTTAAATTTTATAAAGCGCGGGCTTTGCATCCGGGATTTGCTGATTTCATGTGAAAGTCATGGAACAAATATGTTCCATATTGTGCCCCCATGTATAAGTTTGTTTCCAAGCTTAAAATTCTTAAACAAGACCTAAAGCTTTGGTCTGCTAGCTGCCAAAGCAATGTTGATAAATGCCGAACTGCATTGGAGCATATCCAAAACTGTCCAGATTTGCCACTAAATTGTGACCTACAAAAGCAAGAACAGGTAGCTTCTTTCAATCTTGCTCAAGCCCTTGATATGGAGGAGGCGGACTTGAGACAGAAAAGTCGTCAGAATTGGCTAAGTTTGGGCGACAGAAATAACAAGTTTTTCTATAATGCTATGAAAGCTAGGCAATCCTATAATAGTCTAAATCATCTCATTGTTGCGGATGGCAGAGGTATTGCTAATCCGGATTCTTTAAGAGAGGATGCCCCTTTATTATATGAGAATTTATATAAGAAAGAGGATTATAGGACTATCTTCCCTAAGCTGACTCCAAAAAGAAGGCTCACTTCGTTTGGTTTGGATTGGATGGATAGGGATATATCTGAAGGGTTTTGGCGGACCCTCAGAGCTTAGATCTGTGCCCGTCCTAAGTCGGACAGACCACAGAGGCATAAAGCGCAGTGGAAAATAAAAACATACTAGCTAAATATTTTAGCTAGGCACTGAGAGAGCCAGAACCTATCCCGATCTATGCCAATTGGGGTGGATCTGACCACCCCAATAGGGATCTATCCTACTGCGACGAAATTAAATTACAGTAAAAAGCTTTAAAGAACATACCCGGAATCTCAACCCTATGGCGGGCAAGATGTACCGCACCAGCTTCTTACGCTCCTCGTAGCCGAACCACCTTGACTCGAACCACCCGAGCTGCCTCGCACCTTCGAACTGATCCACCCAAGTCAACACCCGCCTCCGAGCCGATCACTTGCGGTAGAAGGTTTCACTTGAGCAGACCCACGTCTTAGATGTCTGTATCCGAATCCAAACCCCCTCGTAGTCTTGCTCGGACCCGATGGGAGAATAGGAAAAAGAGAGGAAGAATAGTTTAAGTCGTAGATTGAGCTTGCTCAAAATTAGGAGCTACTCGATCGAAGACTTGGTGTGTTTTTCAAAGAAGAGAGTGCACCCCTATTTATATAGGGAGTCGGCACCTCTCTTTTTGTCACGGGAAATATGGGACAAAACAAAATGAAAGAGAAATTAATTTAGCTAATTGAAGTTAGTAAGCCTTTCACAAAGGCCAACTTCAACCAATTAATTCTCCCTCATCATCGAGCTTCAGAAACGATACAAGTTATCATTTCGAAGGGCTTCGAATGGTGAATGCGTAGGAACAAACATCGACGAATTCCGACTTTGTTTGACCCCTCAAACAATTGCCCAAAGATGAGCAAAAACTCAATTTTCGTATCCGTCAAAAGGGTTTAAAAACCCTTATGTAACTTAAGTTGCAGGCGCGCACGCTAAGCTTAGCGGATGCGCCCACCAAGGCAAATGGGCGTGCCCAAGTGGCGCGCCCGGGGCGGGCGGGGGCCCACTGAACAGTGGGCGCGGCCCGCTGTCCCAGCAGGCCGCGCCCGCTGAACAGTGGGCCGTGCCCGCTGGTTCAGCGGGCGTGCGTCCCGCTAATTCACCGGGCCGCGCCCGCTGGACTCAGCGGGCGGCGCCCGTTGGTTCAGCATGCTGCGCCCTTTCTTCTTGTAGGTGGACCCGCTTGCCCAAGGGGTCTAACCCACTCTTGCCTTTGACTGTTTTTGCGTTCCTGGGCTCGCTTGAGCTCCGTTTTGGATGCGGTTTGAACCTGCGTTTAGACCTGGACGATCCCGTCATCCAGTCCAATGCTTTTGTTCCTACAAATATTGTCGTAACCAATTTACGACACATTTAATCTTGTTTGCATCAAATGCAACATTGTCCATATCTACGACTTAGTCTCACAACTGGCTTGTGAACTTAACCATTTCATCATATGAATTCCTCTTAACAATCTTCCTATTACTAAGACACGAATGCTACTTGTTGTGAGACCATACAGCCTGACCTTACTACAGGTTGGGGCTCGAAACCCCTAGACGACGGTCACCACGAGCAGCAGTTGTCGTCCCTGTTTCAAAATCATCATAACGTGATCGACCCATTGACAAAAGTATCATTGGGGTCACTTTGACCATGTCAGTAATGAATACCATTAGCTATAGTCCCTTTGTCAAGACTGTGTCTCTGTTGGCGTAGGGTACGGTTTACTGTCAACCCGATTGGACAACATTGGTCAGTATACGTCGGTCTTTGTTGTATTCATGTTGTACATCTTACAACGTACCCCGATCGAAGATTAACACAAAGACCGTACTGAGCCCATGACAGTAACTTCCCTTTAACGGAAGAGACGAATCCCATCTTAGTCATCTACTTGCCTCGAGAGCTTCAGGTGTAACCCAACCTAAAATCTTTCAGCAGGCCTAGCCTTGAAGATAGATCATAGGTCTAAGCAACACTGTTCACTCACAGGTTCGTACAAATGACTTCAGGTCTTAAGGACCAGCTTACCTATCATCACCCTAGAGTTATTATAGACAGTTTAGTTAAAGTTAACCATATAATAACTCGAAGTTGGTCGTTCAGTGAACTCATTCTCCAATGAGCACCTGTGTCTCGTCTCCGACTTCATCAAGTCAAATGACTATGAGATCATCATTATCCTAAAGTTTGACAAAGACACAGTGGTCTGTCCGATGTGCCGATATCCAGTTCTCGACACATCTATGACCACGAACCGTTTAAGACTTAAGTTACTATTCAGTCACTTACTACTCATAATCGAGATCTTATCTGGATATGTAAGGACCTAACTATAAGTCTAATGAAATTATCTAAGTATCTGATACAATGAATTCATACTTAGAATAATTGATACCATATAATATCTTAACAAGACATATACTAAGGATAAACTGCCTTATGAGCATATATCCTCCGACATCTCCCACTTGCACTTAGGCTATTTATCTTGGTATCTCATACTGTTATAGCATATCAGTCACATTGGACCATCATATGTCAAACCTAAGAGTGGATTTACTAATGAGTATTTATAATGCATTTTAATAGATTTTTATTTATACATCTCGTGATCACACAAGGTTGATCCTTAAAAATGATTTGGATCAATTTTCTTTTCTTTGTATAGCTAACAATTAGCTCATACAATCTTGATGTAGGGTCTAACATTTCTATAAGTCAGTCTTAGCTCATTCCAATTATTTTGTGTCAATATGTCAAGTATATAAGTGACAGCTTAAGTCTCTATATTCGATTAAATCAAAACTATTTTGATTCAATGTCTTATATAGATGATTCAAATAAGTTGGAAACCTTTTTACTTAGTCCGAGAAACCGGAACTATGTATATGAGCTAGCTCCCACCGACTTTAAGAATTATCTGGTTAAATACTTCTATTATAGATCTAAATCATATTTAGAATATATATGGTAAGCATAACAAATTGAGAAGTGCTTAGATGGAACGTACCAGTGTCAGGTTGGGTTTGACGAATGAGTCATATCAAGATCGGTTTAAGAAATCTTGATATTGACTTACTCAGTTAAACGTCCTACTTAGTACTTTTCCCTTAACTACATTTAATAATAACTCTCAAGAATCAAATGTAGTTTGAATTAAGAATAAATCTTAATATGCGTATAATTGTAATCATATACAATTATACGCTCCTGGAACTTATATTTAACTATTGACTGGCGATAAAATTAAGTCAGTTCCAAACAATCAAATTATTCAGATGCTCTGCTTATCAGCTCGAAAATTAATGCAACTAGCTCAGACAGCCACATTCACAGAAATTTAAGCCATTCGCAACAAAACACAATTTCCAAAATGAGCACATTTCCTGAGACATTTTATAAAAGCAATAGATTCATAAAATGAATCATAATGTGTTTATCATAATAAACCTTGAGCGATAAACACTCAATCATTGTTTTAACTTAAGGAACGATACATTTTATTCATAAAAGGAAATAAGTATCAGTTTCTTCTTCTTCACGTCTCTTAAAGTCCTCGTACGGCCTCAGCAATAACGATTGCTCAGATGCTGACCGTCATCGGAACTTCTTCCATCCTCTGCTTCATATCAGCCACCTGAGGTAGAGGCATCAGTATGCCCCTTCTTCTTTTGTGCAAGATAAACCTTGCAGTTCCTCTTCCAATGGTCCATCTTATGGCAGTGAAAGCACTCGAATTTCGACGGGGCCCCTTTCATCTTCTTCTTTCCCTTCTTCACCTTGGCTGGTTATGAGGCCTGTCTCTTCTTACCCTTGCCTTTCGGCTGGTCTGAAGAAGCAAAGCCAACAACTAATACAGTCGATTTCTTCTCGATTTCCTCAAACTACCTGAGCATGTTGAGGAGGCCAGGAAGATCCGTTTCAATACTGTCCATAATGAAACCAGTAATGAATGGCTTGAAGACTGGGGTTAAAGACTTAAGGATGATGTCCACGGACATCTCATTGTCCAGGACAAAACCTAACTGGGCGGCGTCTTCCACGTACCCGATCATCTTAATGACATGATCTTGTACGGGCCATGTCTCTATCTTAGTGGCCCAAAGGTTGCTCGTGGATTCAAACTTGGCAGCTCTAGACCGCTTGCCATACAACTCATCTGTATTCAGAAGCATGCTCTGAACATCCATATGTTTATGCTTCCGTTGCAGATCGTTGTTCATTGAAGCTAGAGTAAGGCACCTGGCCTTCTCGGCATCCCTCTGGTACTCCTTGTAGGCTTTCTTTTCCTCGGGAGTCGCATCTTCGTCATGCTTCTCTAGAGGGTCCTCGAGCAGCACGTATCCTATCCCAGCTAGAGAAAGGACTAACTTAATGTTTCTAAGCCAACCCTTATAGTTTGTTCCATCAAGCACATTCTTCTCTATCATATACTTTAGACCTGAATCCATTCTACAATTTAGTAGATACTTAGTCAGTATATGTTCGATGTATAATTTCAATGGTTTTTAATAAAAACTATATTCTCCCACTAAATTTATTAAATCCATAATAATAAACAGTTTATTATACAGTAACATTTGTGGGAGAGGGATCCGACTACCCTGAGTCTGACAACCTTGAGTGTGTCTCAACAAGTTGTCCGACTCTGCAGTCAGTAGACGAACTCATCGTCAATCATATTAAATATGATTCCCTTTCGATTTTTACCCTGAGTCATTTGTCATTATGAGTGTGATCATCCAAGTCACAATGGCTTTAAGCCTAGTCGGATCCTTGTTTTCGCGTCTAGCCTGACTTGCCCCGGCACTCAGTGTATGCACGACACGTCGGTTTGGGTCAGGTCTTAGACTACATCTTTGGGTAGACTTACGCCGGCGCTCAGTGTATGCATGGCACGACGGTTTAGGTCAAGTCGAGATGTTATCAAGAAATCGGTTTCTATAAGATTGCCATGTCATAGCTTGAGTATAGCTCAACAACCGTAACACGGGTCTTACAGTCGCCAACTCCTAAAACAAGGAGGGCTACGATTCATCTTGAACAAGATTATTATCGTATTTGACTTAGGTATAGTCGATGGACTTACACAGTCATGATTCGACTCCTTGCAGTCCAGCAGACTCTAAGCCAGGACCACTTAACCCCTAGTCTAGCTAGGATGGTCCAGCAAACTTAGCCATGCACATTGACCGACATCATGATCCATTGACGGAGGTTCATCAATTCTATGTTCGTCCATCAACTAAATAGCTTTTAATAAATACTAGTTAATCCTTATCAACTAGTTGATCCTTAAAATTCGAAATTTTTATGGATTTGTTTGATGACTTTTATTAGATCTTTATCAACTATAAGGTTCGTTTTGTTCATCATGCTACCCCAATATTTATTAGGATTTTAATAAAACAATTACAACAAAATTAGTCATTTAATGATAATCATCATTTAAACAATTTATGATAATGATTGTTAATTAAAGGGACTACCCTAATCGGGAATTAGGTTTTGTATTTGTTCATTTAAAACGTAGCATGTCACTAGTCATTAAAAATTTATCTTATAAACTTTTAACCAATTAATGGCTAATCTAAAGGGTTCATGAATAATTTATTCATCATGTCCATTAAACATTAACCAACTAATTTAATCACATAAATTAAAGGTTCAATAATGTGACATATAAAGAGAACATGCAAGTTAAAATTATCTACAACATAAATAATTAACTTGCTAATCTAAAAATTTAACATTTAAATTTAAAGATCTAAAATTTTAAAGCTTGAAACATTTTTATCACATAAAATTAGGTTTCAAAAAAATTATCAAATAATTTTAAATACAAACCTAAGCTTCAAAATTAATGAAACATTTTAAGATTAAATTATCTCATAAAATAATTTTGTAACTAAAAGAAAATAATTTTTAATCCCATCACATGAAATAAAAATCTTTTCCTCAATGTTACATATTCTTGAAATAATTTTAAAACAAGTTTAAAATTTGTTGAAATAAATTTTAAAGCTTTCACATAAAGTTAAAATCTTTCAACCTTTATGTAACTAAAAATAAATTAATTTTTAATATCATCTTATGAAAGCAAAAAATTTCTCTTAATGTTACTTAATCCTTTTTTTAAAACAAAAAGACTTTTAAATGCGTACTAAAATTATTTTATCTCATAAATTTTTTAAAGGCATTTAAACATAGTAGACTTATTAAACTTTATCATATAAAATTTAAAACGTCCACCAAAAATTTTCTTGTTATAAAAACAATTTTTTAAAACACAAAAAAAAATTTGTTAAACCCATAAAATATTCATATGTTCAAAAACAAGCTATTTAATAGTTTATAATCGTCGCAAGTCAAGATCTACAAGCATAACCTGGCTCTGATACCACTGAAGGGTTTTGGTGGACCCTCAGAGCTCAGATCTGTGCACGTCCTAAGTCGGACGGACCACAAAGGCATAAAGCACAACAGAAAATAAAAACATACTAGCTAAACATTTTAGCTAGGCCCTGAGAGAGCCAGAACCTAACCCGATTTATGCCAAATTGGGGTGGATCTGACCACCCCCAATAGGGATCTATCCTACTGCGACAAAATTAAATTACAATAAAAAGCTTTAAAGAACACCCGGAATCTCAACCCTGGGGCGGGCAAGATGTACCGCACCGGCTTCTTACGCTCCTCGTAGCCGAACCACCTTGACTCGATCCACCCGAGCCGCCTCGCACCTTCGAACTGATCCACCCGAGCCGACACCCACCTCCGATCCGATCACTTGCGGTAGAAGGTTTCACTTGAGCAGACCCGCGTCTTAGACATCTAGATCCGAATCCAAACCCCCCTCGTAGTCTTGCTAGGACCCGACGGGAGAATAGGAAGAAGCGAGTAAGAATAGTTTAAGTCGTAGATAGAGCTTGCTCAAAATTCAGAGCTACTCGATCGAAGACTTGGTGTGTTTTTCAACGAAGAGAGTGCACCCCTATTTATAAGTCGGCACCTCCCTTTTCGTCACGGGAAATGTGGGACAAAACAAAATGAAAGAGAAATTAATTTAGCTAATTGAAGTTAGTAAGCCTTTCACAAAGGCCTACTTCAACCAATTAATTCTCCCTCATCATTGAGCTTCAGAAATGATACAAGTTATCATTTCGAAGGGCTTCGAATGGTGAACACGTAGGAATGAACGCGACAAAATTCGACTTCGTTTGATCCCTCAAACAATTGCCCAAAGATGGGCAACAAGTCAATTTTCGTAGTTGTCAAAAGGGTTTCAAAAAACCCTAATGTAACTTAAGTTGCGGACGCACCCGCTAAGCTTAGCGGGCATGCCTGCCAAGGCAAATGGGTGCGCCCAAGTTGGGCGCGCCCGGGAAGGGCGGGCGGCCGACTGAATAGCAGGCACGCCCGTTGTTTCCAGCGGGCCGTGCCCGCTATCCCAGCGGGCCGCACCCGCTGAACAAGCGGGCGCGCAGCCCGCTGGACTTAGCATGTGGCGCCCGTTGGTTCAGCGTGCCGTGCCCTTTCTTCTTGCGGGTGGACTCGCTTGCTCAAGTGGGTCTAACGCACTCTTGCCTTTGACTGTTTTTGCATTTCTGAGCTCGTTTGAGCTCCGTTTTAGACGTGGTTTGAACCTGCATTTAGACCGGGACGATCCCGTCAATCAGGTAACCCTTTCCAATGCTTTTGTTCCTAAAAATATTGTCGTAACCAATTTACGACACGTTTAATTTTGTTTGCATCAAATGCAACATTGTCCCTATCTACGACTTAGTCTCACAACTGGCTTGTGGACTTAACCATTTCATCATATGAATTCATCTTAACAATCTTCCTATTACTAAGACACGAATGCTGCTCGGTGTAAGACCATACAGCCTAACCTTACTACAGGTTGGGGCTCGAAACCCCTAGACGACGGTCACCACGAGCAGCAGTTGTCGTCCTTATTTCAAAATCATTATAACGTGATCAACCCATTGAAAAAAGTGTCGTTGGGTTCACTTTGACTATGTCAGTAATGAATACCGTTAGCTATAGTCCCTTCGTCAAGACTGTGTCTCTGTTGGCCTAGGGTACGGTTTACTGTCAACCCCTTAGACAACATTGGTCAGTATACGTCGGTCTTTGTTGTATTCACGTTGTACATCTTATAATGTACCCCGGCCGAGGATTAACACAAAGACCGTACTGAGCCCATGACACTAACTTCTCTTTAACGGAAGAGACGAATCCCATCTTAGTCATCTACTTGCCTCGAGAGCTTCAGGTGTAACCCAACCTAAGATCTTTCAGTAGGCCTAGCCTTGAAGCTAGATCATAGGTTTAAGCGACACTGTTCACTCATAGGTTCGTACAAATGACTTCAAGTCTTAAGGACCAGCTTACCTATTATCACCCTAGAGTTATTATAGACAGTTTAGTTAAAGTTAACCATATAATAACTCTAAGTTGGTTGTTCAGTGAACTCATTCTCCAATGAGCACATGTGTCTCGTCTCCGACTTCACCAAGTCGAATGACTATGAGATCATCATTATCCTAAAGTATGACAAAGACACAGTGGTCTGTCCGATGTGCCGATATCCAGTTCTCGACACATCTATGACCACGAACCGTTTAAGACTTAAGTTTCTATTCGGTCACTTACTACTCATAATCGAGATCTTATCTGGATACGTAAGGACCTAGCTATAAGTCTAAGGAAATTATCTAAGTATATGATACAACGAATTCATACTTAGAATAATTGATACCATATAATATCTTAACAAGACGTATACCAAGGATAAATTGCCTTATGGGCATATATCCTCCTACAATATCTGTGGATGAAATTAAGGATGCTGTTTTTCAGATTGGTAAAGACAAAGCTCCTGGGTCAGACGGGTTTAATGCCTATTTTTATTAGTCTAACTGGTCCACTATTGGAGAGGATGTCACTGCATCAGTTATTTCTTTCTTTATATCAGGTTCCATGCTGCGTTAGATTAATCATACCTTTTTAACCTTAATCCCCAAAAATTCTAATGCTTCTAACTTGGGGGATTATAGGCCGATTGAATGTTGCAATGTAGTTTATAAAATCATTAGCAAGATTTTATGTAACAGGCTTAAGCAGGTTGTAAGTGATCTGATTTCTTCTAATCAAGTCGCATTTCTCAAAAATAAGCTTCTTGCAGATTGTACTCTTATAGCCCATGAGCAAATAAGAGATTTTAGCAACCTGTAGGATCAAGGGCGTGTATCAAATTGGATCTGAGGAAAGCCCTTGACAGTGTTAATAGGGAATTCGTTTTATTCATGCTTCACCAGATGGGTTTTGGGGTTAGATTCATCAATTGGATTTTTGAATGCATTACTACCCCTACTTTCTCGGTATTGATAAACGGTTCACCTGCAGGCCACTTTGCCTCTTCTAGAGGACTGAGACAGGGGGACCCTCTTTCGCCCTACATATCTGTCATTACTATGGAAGCCTTCTCTCTCTTGATGGCAAGAGCTGAGTCTTCCCGTTCTATCCATCCAATGAGGAGGCCTGGTGCTATTTCCCACTTGCTATTTGCAGATGATTTACTAGTATTTTGCCGTGGAAACAAGCACTCTCTTCAGGGGCTACAGGAGGTACTTCATTCATTCCATCTCTTTACTGGTTTGAAGGTTAATTGGGATAAGAGTTTGGTCATTTTTAGTAAGGGTACTCGTAGTCCAAGCACCCTGGCTAGCATTTTGGGAATTAATCTTGTCAGCTCCCTTAATACCTATCTGGGACTCCCTTTATCGTCAGATTATCCAAAGGCTTCTATGTATTCTAAACTAGTTGATAAATGCAAGAAAAGACTAATGAGATAGTCTTCTTCTCTTCTCTCAATAGCAAGAAGAATTGAGTTGGTTCGGTCAGTTATCTATGGTATGATGTCTTTTTGGATGCAAGTCTATCATGTCCCTGGTACCATTATCCGTACTATTACCTCAGCTTGTAGGAAATTTATTGGGGGAAAGCAACACTACTGGGCTAGGAAAGATTTATGTAAACCAAAAGAGGAAGGAGGTGTTGGGCTTAGGCTCCTCTCTGACCTGAACTTAGCTTCTGGGATTCGATTAACTCTGAAGACGCTTGGGTAAAGTGTATGAGGAGCTCATACAAAGTGAAAGAAGGCTTTTATCTCGCCAAATCCAAGCCTACTCATTCGGGTACTTGGAAATTTTTACTTCGATGTGGAGGTATTTCTCAGAAGCTTATCAAGCGTGTTGTGGTTGATTGCGCCTCTACCTCATTCTGGTTTGATAATTGGCTTCCTTGTGGCCCATTAGCCCAGATTTTTCCTGTACCCCCTGGTTCAGATCTCAAACTTGTTAGGGACTATTGGAGCGATGATGGATGGATTATCGATCCGGCCTTAGACAATATTCGGCGTCTCCTTCAGGGAGTGCAGATTGGCCAATGATGTGACTCCTGGGCTTGGGCGGCAGGCCCATCATGTTCTTTTAGGGAGGCTTTGGAGGGAACCCGTTTCAAGGGCTCCCGTTCCCCTATTATGGAGTGGTTTGGCATAAATATCATATCCACAAGATGGCTATTACCCTCCTCAGGGCATTCTAGGGCAAGCTTTTAACGAGAGATATTTTATATAAATGGGGAGTTGCCCCGGACCAATCATATGTTTTATGTTCTGGAGGTATGGTGGAAAGTGTTGATCATATTTTCTTTGAATGCCCTTACACTTATTATTTTCAATGTAGATCTCTTCTTAAATTGGGGGATCTTTACTACCGCTCCTCCAGCTTTTAGGGGGGTTGGGGATCTATTCCTGGATAAATTCTGTAGAAGAGATAATATGGGCAGTTTGGCTAAGACTGCCCTGGCATCCATAGTATGGCATGTATGAAAAGAGCGTAATAGAAGAATTTTTGAGGGGATGCAAAAGGATAAGATCGCACTAGAGATTTGATCTTTTTGTATATTCTTTTGGTCTCATTAGAGTGGTAGTAACATTTTAGGATGTGGTGGGTGACGACGCTTGTGCCCTCTCCCCACTCTCCTACCATGTTACTTATTTACTCTAACGGTGAAGTTCTGTATACTACTTTGTTAATAATAAAGATCATACTTACTTGTCAAAAAAACAGAGACCACAGATAAACACTGAAAACAATAACACTGATCTTTGTATACACTATCATCTATTATACATCATCACAGTTGTACATCTTATACGATCATCACAACTCTCCCCAAACAAACCCAAAAGTACATGGTCACTTACACTCATCTCACTACCCAACCCACATCAACTCAACTCCCGCCACTCTATCTCTAACTCCAGCCACCTGCTGCCAACACCAACACCAACACCAGAAAAATAAGGAGGAGCACGTCAACGTGTACTCCAGTGGGATATCCAACTCCCACTAGTATGTCGCTCCTAAATGCAACTACTGAGTGAACAAGTGCTACAAGTGAAAGTGCTATAGGAACATGGCATGGCAACACATCAATGTATAACAGGAGCAAAGGAAATGAGGCAATTAAACATTTATTACTTTATGAAAAGAGGTAATTAAACTGTAAGGCAAAAACTATAAACGCTACAACAGTTATTAATTGAACAACAAACGCAACTCAGAGGCAAAGTTACAAAGAATTTAATTACTTTTTGTTTAGAAACCTGGGTATGTCGTTGAATATGAGGAATTGGACTCCACACCAAGGTGGGGCAGTAAGGAGCACCTGCTAGTGGTACACGAGCATGGTTTCTTTAACGTGGCCTCTCACTCCACCCATTCCCCCGCATCGGAGTGTGAGTGAGAAAAACTCCATTACATCACAAACATCGTACCCAAAACTGAGCAAGGTACGATAATCACCACAAAGTATCCGAAACTTAGCAAGGTACATAACATTGCCACAACTAGTCCATTCCTCATACCTTACTAGTACACAGGTTTCCCCCAACCCATATATCAGCTCACCCCCTTTGAGGGGATTGAGTCATTTATTTATAGTTTGCATCACATGTGAAGTAATGTAAAGCACACAAACACAAAATAATGAAAGCAGGCTACAACTATCAACACATTAAAAGTAACATGTGGAATGAAGTTAGGGGACCCTAGGGTTATCCATGAATCGGCATGTGGTCCCCCATAACCTGATTTTATGGAAAACACTTCCTTTCTATTCATAACAAGGGTCATGCACTCGTTCGTGACATGCCCATCATCCATACAAAACCATGATATGTCCACCCTCCTACCTCCCATCCACACATAACAATAGGGTCCTGCATCATGTTACAATGCATTAAGGCCAAATCCCATACAATACAACTTTACATAATGAAACATTTCTCATTTCTATTCTCTTTTTCTTCTTCATCTTTTTCGCTCTTTCAATTCCACAAATACCTACACAAGGCCCATGGCCGAAAATGAAGGAGAGGGGGTTTCCACATATCCATTTATAAAGAACCAATTTCACTACTTGAACATAATCACACAACAAGAGAATTAAAGCTAGCAACCTATGTAAAATTCTTAATAAAAGGGGCAACCTTTGCAAGCATGCATTATCAACATGAGAGCTTGTGCATGGAACTCATTAAAGACATTAGCTTACACCAAAATAACAACTTTCATTATAAATGTTCCAAATATAGCAATTTTGCATAAGCACAAGAAAGGACAACACACAAGTTGGCATTTAAACATTCCTTTCTAGGAAAAAGAGTAACTTTATAAGAATTGGGCCAACATGAACAAGACAAGCCTTCTTACACATCAAAGTCACAATCTTTTCATGGTGGCACAATAAGGAGAACAATTTAAGGCATAAAGGAGCCAACTGTAGTAAGCATGCTAAAGGAAAATTGCAATTTGCTAAGGAATGAACAAATGAATCTACTAACGTGAAAAGCTTCCACTTTTTTCACTTTACCATAATAAGAGAGCACACAATGCACATGTACAAGGAAAGGAGTTACTTGGATCTTAAAATACATGTCTTTAATCAAAATGCAATCTTTATGCTTGAAATCCATGGCATGCAAGTACTACGCTAGGGGGAGTAGGATTCCTACTATGAAAGAGATTCATTTCCTCCAAAATCCAAGCTTGACTTGTCCAACTTCCAACACCCTTCAAAGGCCCAAACTTTTGCTCATGCACTCCTCTTTGCAAGCTCCTAAAAAGACCAAATGCACCCAAATGAATAAGGGGAAGCTACTAGAAGATGCAGAACGAAGGTGGAGTAGCCCTTGGGGGGGGTGTTTAGCCACCAAGAATACCCATGGAGAGGTTTCGGCCATGGTAGGAGGGAGAGTGGAGAGAAGATAGAAAAGAAAAGGAAAAAGAAAATGTTAAGAAAGGAAAAGAAGGTTCCAATGAAAAATCCCCGCCTAAACCTTATCCAAGCATGCATCACTTTAAATCACTAAAATACGCCTCCATCTTCTAAGTATTTACAAGTTTCACATTCCTTTGTGCATACACCTTTTCTTTACACACATGCCTCTCTAAATTACAAAACTGCCACTACCCCTAACCTTTTTCACACTAAGCCCCCTACACTAACCCAATATACACCCTCTCATTCCACACACACACACCACTTTAATTACTAAATACCCACCACTCTACACACACCCATCTACTATACACATAAACTACAACTTAAATACAATAATGCCATCACTAATAAGGAGCATTCATGATATGAGCCATAATAATAATGAACAATAATATCAATAATAACAATAATCACTAATCATGGCACAACAACAACAATAATACTATACACAATCAAATAGTTACAATAATGCCATTAGCACTAATCACCCACTTAATAATAACAATATTAATAATTAGAATGAGAACAATAATAATAATAATATCACTACTACTAATAACACATTATTCTAATACACAATGCAGTACTATATAAACCACCATTATTAACCAATTCACTACCATACATATACCATCATAATCCACAAGCATATACTCAATACCAATACATAAGCACAATCATAATCAGTCAAATAACACTCCAATAGTACAGTCACTTTACACACTATGAAATACACTAAACACACTACATAATACATATCACTGCACATGTATACATACACAATACACTACACAATACACAAACATAGATAAGCCATACATATATGGTACTTGGGCCATTACAATCTACCCACCTTAAAATAAAGTCCATCCTCGGACTTCCTTGACTAAGGGCCAACTTAAGGATGGACAGACCTAGACATTAAGGTCAGTCTACCCCAGGCATATATACACTATAAGTAAGAAACACTCATATGCATACGCTTACACATATATCAATTAGTCACACACATACAAATGCTCATACATGCATACACATTTACACACATATTCATACTTACACCATTACACACATACCTCATATCTACATAAAAATATAGACATACATACTATAAGTACACACTAGTATACACAACCATGATACTTCACATAAAGCTAATATACTACTACATATACACATTTATACATAGATACAAACATATAACCCTCATAGTATGCACCCCAACGAACACATATATCATCCCGTAGGGGTAAGCAATACTATACAATATTATATCCCTACTATTAGACGTAAGGCACACATATCCATGATATACGTGCAGATACATATAACTTAGCACATACCTGTCCAGCATGGGCATACGCACATACACACTAATATATAGGTCCTACAATAGATATGTACACCCAACCATAAGCACACCCATCATGATGTGCATAACACCCAACATGCACTTAACCATACTATCATACAAATACAAACATAGACAAGTACATCCAAAATGTATAATCCATAGTAGATAGCCATACACCAATTCTAATACACATAGTTATCCATCTAACGATATAGCTATCCATACACACGCATAAGCATAACGCTTACAACCATACATATAAATATATACATGTGATATATCACCACATATGCATATACAACACGATAGACAAACATAATATAATAATATACCAAGAGTATGCTCACTCATACATGAGTGGGACACAGAGATCCACACATGGATCCACACACACACTATATATATACACATTACATACATATAAATTAATACAAATAGATCTACTATACATATACCTCACAGTTCAACCAAATACTGACACAGATATGCATACCAATAGACATACAATACATGTAAATCTATGCAAACACATATCCATCCATACATATACAACCGACTATCCATGTCTACCCTCAGGGACTCTACACCTCAACTCCTAATGTAGGAACTCCATCATAAGGATGGACACCTACCCACCTTAAGGCTCAACTACCCTTGGAATACTACACGCACTACCCTTACACAACCGCAGTGTGGAAACCTGCATGGGCCACCACCTGTAACGCCCCGCTCCCCAGGATACCCGGAAAGTACGAATCCGTCCCAGGTTCTCCCAGAGCAGCGAGTGTTACGAAAGGAGAAAAGAAAAAAATACAAAAGAAACCGGCAGGCCACTGTGCACTGCTTAGATAATACCTGTAATGTTCCCAAGAAACATACACATGTAGCACAGAAACAAATAGAGACCATAGAGAAACACTTAAAATAATAACGCTGATCTTTATATACACTATCATCCATTATACATCATCACGGTTGTACATCTTATACGATCATCACAACTCTCCCCAAACAAACCCAAAAGTACATGGTCACTTACACTCATCTCACTACCCAACCCACATCAACTCAACTCCCACCACTCTATCTCCAACTCCAGCCACCTGCTGCCAACATCAACACCAACACCAGAAAATAAGGAGGAGCATGTCAACGCGTACTCCAGTAGGATATCCAACTCCAACTAGTATGCCGCTTCCAAATGCAACTACTGTGTGAACAAGTGCTACAAGTGAAAGTGCTACAGGAACATGGCATGACAATACATCAATGTATAAAAGGAGCAAAGAAAATAAGGCAATTAAATATCTATTACTATACGACAAGAGGTAAGTAAACTGCAAGGCAAAAACTATAAGACCTAAAACAGTTATTAATTGAACAACAAATGCAACTCAGAGGCAAAGTTACAAAGAATTTAATTACTTTTTATTTGGAAACCTGGGTATGTCGTTGAATATGAGAAATTGGACTCCACCCCAAGGTAGGGTGGTAAGGAGCACCCGCCAGTAGTACACAAGTATTATTTCCTTAACAGGGCCTCTCACTCCATCCATTCCCCGCCATCGGAGTGCTAGTAAGGAAAACTCCACAACATCACAAACATCATACCCGAAACTGAGCAAGGTACAGTAATCACCAAAAAATACCCGAAACTGAGCAAGGTACATAACACTGTCACAACTAGTCCAATCCTTATACCATACTAGTACCCAGTTTTCCCCCAACCCCATTTATCAGCTCACCCCCTTTGAGGGGATTGAGCAATTTATTTATAGTTTGCATCACACGTGAAGTAATTTAAAGCACACAGAAACAAAATAAGGAAAGCAGGCTACACCTATCAACACATTAAAACTAACATGTGGAATAAAGTTAGGGGACCCTAGGGTTATCCATGAATATGCATGTGGTCCCCCATAACCCGATTTTATGGAAAAAACTTCATTTCTATTCATAACAAGGGTCATGCACCCGTTCATAACATGCCCATCATCCATTCAAAACCATGCTATGTCCACCCTCCTACCTCCCATCCATGCATAACAATAGGGTCCGACATCATGTTACAATGCATTAAGGCCAACTCCCATACAATACAACTTTACAGAATGAAACATTTCTCATTTTTATTCTGTTTTCCTTCTTTATCTTTCTCTCTCTTTCAATTCCAGAAATACCTACACAAGGCCCATGGACGAAAATGGAGATGTGTTTTCCACATATCCACTTATAAAGAACCAATTTCGCTACTTGAATATAATCACACAACAAGAGAAATAAATCTAGCAGCCTATGTAAAATTCTTAATAAAATGGGCAACCTTTGCAAGCATGCATTATCAACATGAGAGCTTGTGCATGGAACTCAGTGAAGCCATTAGCTTACACCAAAATAACAACTTTTATTATAAATGTTCCAAATATAGCAACTTTGCACAAGCTCAAGAAAGAACAATGCACAAGTTCGCATTTTAACAATCCTTTCTAGGAAAGGGAGTAACCTTATAAGAATTGGGCCAACATGAACAAGAAAAGCCTTCCTACACATTAAAGTCACAATCTTTTCATGGTGGCACAATAAAGAGAACAATTTAGGGCATAAAGGAGCCAACTTTAGTAAGCATGCTAAAGGAAAATTGCAACTTGCTAAGGAATAAACAAATGAATATACAGACATGAAAAGATTCCTCCTTTTTCACTTTAACATAATAAGAGAGCACACAATGCACATGTACAAGGAAAGGAGTTACTTGGTTCCTAAAATACATTGTCTTTAATCAAAATACAATCTTTATGCTGAAAACCATGGCATGCAAGTACTATACTAGGGGAGTAGGATTCCTACCATGAAAGAGATTCATTTCCTCCAAAATCCAAGCTTGACTCATCCAACTTCCAACACCCTTCAAATGTCCAAAATTTGCTTATGAACTCATCTTTCCAAGATCCCAAAAAGACCAAATGCACCCAAATGAATAATGAGAGGCTACTAGAAGATGCAGAACGAAGGCGGAGTAGCCCTTGTGGTGTTTAGCCACCATGAATACCCATGGGGAGGTTTCGGCCATGGTAGGAGGGAGAGTGGAAAGAAGATAGAAAAGAAAAGGAAAAGAAAATATTAAGAAAGGGGAAGAAGGTTCAAATGAAAAATCCCCTCCTTAACCTTATCCATAAGATAAGCATGGATCACTTTAAATGGCTAAAATACCCCTCCATCTTCTAGGTATTTACAAGTTTCCCATTCCTTTATGCACACACTTTTCTTTACACACATCCCTATCTAAATTACAAAACTGCCACTACCCCTAACCCTTTTCACACTAAGCCCTCATACACTAACCCAATACACACCCTCTCATTCCACACACACTACTTTAATTAGATAAATACCCACCACTCTACACACACCCACCTACTGTACACATAACTACAACTTAAATACAATAATGCCATCACTAATTAGGAGCATCCATGATATGATCTATAAATAAAATTGAACAATAATATCAATAATAACAATAATCACTAATCATGGCACAAAAACAACAAAAACAACAATGATACTATATACAATCAAATAGTTACAATAATGACATTAACACTAATCACCCACTTAATAATAACAGCATTAATTATTAGAATGAGAACAATAATAATAATACTACTATTAATACTACTAATAACACATTATTCTAATACACAATGCACTACCATATAAACCACCATTATTAACTAATTCACTACCATACATATACAATCGTAATCCACAATCATATACTCAATACCAAAACAAAAGCACAATCATAACCAGTCAAATAACACTCCAATAGTACATTCACTTTACACACTACATAATACACTAAATACACTAAATAATACATATCACTACACATGTATACACACACAATACACAAAAATTGATATTGTAGGGTTTTCTGGATCCTAAGGGAAATAAAATCGACGTCTGGCCTAAGTCGGACAGATGACGAGATCAAACAAGCAGCAAAAAAAGATTTAAAACTATTTTAAATCTAGCCCTAAAGAGAACAAATTCTAGCCAGAATCTCTATTATCCTATGGTTAGGTCCGACCAACTCTAAGGATAAATCTATCAACCTATTTGCAATTATAAACGCATGTTTAATTAAACTACATACCTTTCACTTCGTTTCTGCAGAATACGAAGTGTCGTTTATAGAAACTTTTCTTTGGCCCCACGCCGCTTCTCCCAAGCCGAACCGTGTCCGGAGCCGCACCTCGTCCCCGTGCCGAACCGCTTTCCGAATCACACCACATTATGTGGAAAGCAACACCCTTGTCACCGAGTCAACCACGCACCGAAGACAGTTTCACCTTGAGTGGATCCTAGACTTTGGATCCGATCCAAACTCCTTCGTAGCTTTGCTAGAGCTCGATCAGTAGCAAGGAAGAATTTAGGGAGAGTATGAATAATTAATTTAAGTCTTAATCCGAGCGTTCTCAAAACTTTTAGGAGCTTCTCGGATTTGGAGACTTGGTGCGAGTTTGAAGGAGGGGAGTATGCCCCTATTTATATAGGTGGCTGATCCCTTCTATTTCTCAATTTTCGATATGGGATTAAAGTATTTGGAGAAGGAAAAACAATTTAATTTGCCTTACACAAAGGCCAAACTTTGACGAATTTTCTCTCCCCCCACCGTTGAGCTCCAAGAGCGATGTCACATATCGTTGTGAAGAGGGTTGAACGATGAACACGTGGGAAAAAACTGCATGTCATTCTGAGTCCGTTTGACCCCTCAAACGAGCATCCAAAGATATCCAAAAATCCACTTCGTGCTGAAAAAACCAGCCACCATGCATATCCCTAGGGTTTGCAACCCTAAGCAGTGGGGCCTATGCTGTGGGCCACACTAGCACCCGCCAGCTAAGCGCATGCCCAGCACGTGCCCAGCGGGCGTGTGCCCAGCATGGCCAAGTGCGCACGCAAGCTGGCGGGCCCGCCCGCCCGCTGCTTGAGGGCGCGTGCGCCCACCAGCAATGCTGGCACGAGCGCCCAACTTGCCGAGCAGGCGCTCGACCCGCAAAGCCTAAAAAGGTCTACAGGCATGGTTTTGGCTCTATCTTGCACGTTTGGCGTCCATTTTGGACGCCGTTCGAACCTAGATTTAGACTGGGACGATCCCATTATCCAGGTGACCTTTTCCTCACGTTTATTATATTAAATGTGCTCGTAAATATTTTACTACATATTTAATTCTCTTTTGCATCATATGCAAAATTCCAACATCCTTAATGTTCTGAAACTTATATCGCAAACTCTTTGCGACTTAATTAATTCCCTTTAAATATAAAAATCCATTTGTATCTAATACAAATGGACTGAGGGCATACATTTCTCAACATATCCCACTTGTACTCAGGATCATCTACCCAGAATACGGAAGCTAACTGTAAACTCTTTGCAGTCTTACATCAAATGCATTTTCTTCCCTAATTTCTACCTATTACTTGACGAAGGTCTCACTCTGTGTGAGATCCTACAGCCTGACCCTACTACACGTGGGGCTCGAAACCCCAGACAATAGTGACCACGATCAGCAGGTGCCATCCATGTTTCAGTATTATAATTTTGTGGTTAACTCATCGACATGAGTATTGTTAGGACCATCTGACTGTGTTCGTGATGAATATCGTAGTTTTAGTCTCTTCTCAAAACTATGTTGCCTAATCAAGCCTAGGGTACGGTCAAACTGTTAACCCCAATAGCTCGAAGCAGGTTAGTCTCCATCTGTCCTTAGTCAAATAATGTTGGACTTCTTCCAACACACTTTGGCCAATTTTTTAACTAAAGACCGAACCACTGTTGAGTATTAGACTTCTCCCTATTTGGTGTTAATGATGAGCAAACATACATACTTGTGACTAATTCCCTATTTGTAGTTAATCCATTGCATATGCATATTATGAAGATCTATTAGCAATGGATGACACTCAAAGATCTATGAAAGCAAGAAAAGTGGATTGGATGATCAAAGATGGTGATCGAAGCTCCTAGTAGACTTCAAGCTCATACTTTGGAAAGAAGAGAGAGGTCTAAAATGTAATCTTCTTTTTTTATCTTCTAGTATGTAGCTTAGAAGTAGAACTTTGATGGAGCATATACATTCATCTTCATTTCAGTCATAGAAAATCAGTAGATCAATTTTCCTTTGACACCTTTTCATATTTTCTCTAGAATGTGCAAAGTATAATCTCAACAGTCGACTGCTGAACGTTTTACAGTCGCCTGTCTAAAAATAGTCGACTGTGTTTTGTTCTACAGTCGTCTGTTATGCATGTATCTAATCAGTTGATTTTTGGGCTTCTAAGCTTTAACTCTATCAGGCGACTGCTGTACGTTTCATAGGCACCTGTCCAGGAGACCGTCGACTGTGATCTATAAATCAGTCACCTGTCTTTCATCTGCCCAATGATCAGTCCATTTGTTCTGGCCAGTCGACTGATGTTGTATTTACTGTCGCCTATCCAAGGACCAGTCGTCTGTAAATGCTTCAACAGTCGCCTGTCCCTGATTCTTCTGTAGGACTTGCTCTCTGGAACATTTCGTATTCTAGTGCCAGTTGATTGATGTTGTATTTACAGTCGACTGTCCAATGGTACAGTCGACCGTGAATACTTCAATAGTCGTCTGTCTGTGAGCCTCTCTGCAGACTCAACTCTCTGGAAAATGTCAGGGTTTGTGACAGTCGCCTGTAGAAGGAATTACAATCGCATGTTGGATTTACAGTCAAATGTCTTCTCTTCATCAGTCGCCTGTCCTGTATTCCCAGACTTTTCCCAGACTTTCTCAACTTACCCAGATTACGACGAGTCCCCTGTAGAAGGATTTACAGTCGCTTGTTGGGTTAACAGTCGACTGTCTACTCCTCATCAGTCGACTGTCCACGTGGTAAGTTACCGTTTGAATTCTTACCTACCCTCTGACACATTGCAGCAGTCGACTGTGTTTTGTTCAACAGTCAACTATCGCGAGTGCAGATTCTATCCGTTGGCTGTTTCTCAACGGATTTCAAAGGGGCTTTTGGGGATTTTGTTTGAGGGGTTTAGGGAAACTATAAAGGCAGCCTCTACTATTCCATTGAGAGGTTAAGTAACTTAGTCATTCACTCAAGCTTTCTTTCTCTCAAGATCAAAGCTCGCAAAATCATAAAGCCCTAGAATTCCTATCTTCAATCTCTTGCTCTCCAACCTAAAATCAAAGAGAAATCTTCTAGACATTTGGTGCTGTCAAGAGAAAGGGCTTTCCTGTCTTCTAAGAGATTCATTCAACACACAAAACACTCTCATTCAAGTTCTACTTCAAGGCATATGTGATTGTAAGTGTTGTTTATTTCAAATTTCATAACTTTCGTTATTTGATTTACTCTCGGGTTGTGAGAGTGGTTTGCTTGCTCCCAAGTTGTGAAAGTCAAGGACAATCGAGTGTATTTTGATTTCACTTGTAGGATTGCTACAAGTGGGGTTTTAAAGGAAATCTCAAGTTAGGGTTCTAACTTGAGTATCCGGTTGTTACCGGGTGGAAGGGACGTAGGATTACCGGGAACAAGTCGGGAAGTGACTTGGGTAATCCGAACCCTTGAAACATCCTTGCGTTTGCAGTGTTTCTGATCACTCCTTATTTTACACTTTTTTCCCGCATGTTTGCATGCCGTTTAGATCGCCCAAATCATGTTTTTCACGATATATCGACGATATTGCGATGCTTTTCACGATTTGTTGTTTTTGTCGCATTTCAGGTGATTTGGAGCGATTTGGAGTGATCTCGAGATGCGCTTACTCCAGAGGGTCACCGATGACCTCCCCGAGGGGTATTTTACTGTTGGAGAGGAGCGGGAGAAGAAAGAACGTCGCAGGAGCGACGAGGAGGCCAAAACAAGCTGTTTGGGCATTTTTGGTGTCCCACTCGGCCGAGTGAAGGAGTCACTCGGCCGACCAGCGAGACACCGCTCGGCCGACCAGATCAGATACATTTCATACGTGCACTCGGCCGAGCATCGGAAGCCACATCAGCCGAGTGACGAGATCCCGTCCGCCCGAGTGGCACCCAGACGACGCATGTCAAAAATCGCCAACTTACTGTTTTTCGTCTGCCTGAGCTTCAGAAGACCCACTCGGCCGAGTGGCAAATGCCGACCGCCCGAGTACCAAGAAGCCATCGGCCGAGTGACGACAACTCACTCGGCCGAGCGACTACCGAAGTGAAGACCCCCGAAGACCCAGACTTACTGGAAATTTACAGGGTTTCTCACTCGGCCGAGCGACTTTTGTCACTCGGCCGAGTGCGACGCGCTGCCTGAAGCGAAAATTGCGGATTTCAGGCTGCGCAGGGGCATTTTGGTCACAGTTTTTTGGACGATTTTGGGGGGTATTTAACCCCTGTTTTTACCCTAGTTTACAGAGCTTTTCTCTTAGATTTTTGCAGCTCTTTAGATTAACTTTTTTAGCTTTATTCTTGTGATTGGAGAGGAGACAAAAGTTGATTTTTGTTGAATTATTTGAAGAACTCCATTGGTTTGCCCCTCTCTTCTCTAAAAATTCTATTTTTTATTGCTTATCTCAATATTGTGATGAATTCTCTTGTTTATTTCATTGATTATTTTTGTGTTTGTGCTATGAATTGTGAGTAGTCTCCACGTCTTGGGGCGTGGGGATGAACCCTACGAGCCCAATTTCATATTTGTGATGAATTGGTAGGAATTTTGCTAGAATTGCTATTAGGGTTAGATTGGGATCGATTTACTACAGATAGCTATGTATTCATACCGATTGGGATTTGCAAGAGATTGGATCCCAATTCGGTAGGAAACCCTAAAAATCCGAATTGGGTTGGAATCGAATTTCTGTAGTATCGGTTTGCAAGAGATTGGACCGATTCTAGGGTTTCCGGTTGCAATTCCATGCCGATACCCGTTTGCAAGAGATTGGACGGGTAGGAACTATCCCAACCTAGGTCGTGGCCCGAGTTTGCACGAGAGTGGGCGCGGGGCGCGATTGAACGATGATGTTGATCCTAATGCTAGCTTCCCTAGGCTAGGGTTTGCAAGAGATTGGACCCGAACCTAGGATAGCTATAGACCGGCAACAATGCGAGAGCGTGAGCTAGGTTCTACATTCAGTTGCAACTAGTTCATCCAAAATTTTATTCTAGCAATTTTGATACCAATGAACCACATTTACGAAATATGGTGAGTAGCGGGAATTCCCCATTCCCTAGATGTTCTTTATTTGATTTGATATTTCCGTACTTTGTCTGACGATTGTGACAGGATCGCCAAAGGAAAATTTCTCTCTTCTTAATAGCCACGTTGATTGGAACAAGCACGGTCATTCGTCCTCCCTGTGTTCGATAACCCGCTCGCCGCTATACCGTGCGCTTGCGGTAAAACTACAACCGTTCTTTGGGTTACATTCCGGAGCGACCAAGTTTTTGGCGCCGTTGCCGGGGAGGCGATTGCGTTTGATCTTACCACCCTAGCTATTTCTTTTTATTATTATTATTTTATTTCTTTATTTTTACCTAACCCTTCAATTGCGCTAATCACTTCTTTGAAACTTTGTTCTCCTGTGCATGTACACGAGATCCACTGCGGACCCTGAAGGTATATTATTTGATCCCGAGATTGAACGTACGGTGCGGAGAATCAGAGCGGAAAGGAGACAAGAACCGGAAGGGAGGTTTATGACCAACCCGGAAACTGCGGACCAATTAGCGGCAAGAATGGCGAGGATAATTTCTATTCGCGATAGGCTCCAGCCTAAGACCTCTTCTACGACCTCATCCATTGCCATGCCGGAGTTGGCGGCTGACAAGAACTTTGAGCTGAAGACTGGACTAGTGGTTCTGATGCAGCAGGATCCATTTCATGGGAATGCCCATGAAAATCCCCACTACCACATTCAGTTATTCTTGTCAAAGTGCGCCACATTTCAGATGACGGGGGTCTCCATCGATGCCATCAGACTGCGTCTCTTCCCCTTCACGCTAAAAGACAAGGCACTCTATTGGTTGAGGACGCAAGCTGATGGTGTCTTTACCACTTGGGACGAGTTAGCAAGTGCATTCATTGACAAGTTCTATCCGCCCTCCAAGACGGTGAAGATCCAGAGCGCTCTTATGTCCTTCAAGCAAGGACCCCAAGAGACGCTCTATGAGGCTTGGGAGCGTTTTAAAGATCTGCAGCATCAATGCCCTCACCATAGCATTGAAGATTGGGAGCTAGTTCATAGCTTCTACAATGGTCTCCAACCAGGGACCAAACAAATTATTGATGCCGCGGCAAATGGTGCTATCTTATCAAAGACTCCCAAAGAAGCTACGGCCCTAATTGAGGAGATGGCCTCAAACAATCAACAATGGGGCGATGAGCGAGGACACTCTACTTCCTCCTTGAAGCCAACTAGTATCTATGAGGCGAAGGCCGTAGCGGAGCTTACAAGCAAGTTTGATTCTCTCCACAAGGTAGTGGAGAGACTAGCGAAGTTTATCACGGAGCCCCAAGGAACCCCTTCCACCTCCGCACCAACGAACCAAATGTGTGATTGGCAAGACCAATCTCAAGCCATGTACTTGGGAGGAGAGCAAGGAGAAGGATCCTTGGAGAAAGTACAATATGTCGTGGGGAACCAAGGATATTGGGCCAATCCGGCCACAAGAAATCATCCCGGTTTCTCTTACGCCAACAATGAAGGAGCTTTGAACCCGCCACAACAACCACCTCAACAAGCTCGACCACCACCACCACCCCAACAACAACACTATCCGCCGAGGGGGCCTCCACAACAAAATTTCCAACCGAAGCAACAAGTTCCACCTTATAGGCCGCCCGGATACAATCAAGGGTGGAGAAATCAAAATCAAATCCCTCCACAAGCCCAACAACAATCCGACTTCGAAGCTAGAGTGGAGGCGTTTATGGTCGAGCAAAAGAAGGTCAATGCTACCTTGAAGGCGGGGCAAGACTCCCTTACAACCGTTGTGGCTCAAATATCAGAGCAATTGGCATTGCTCAATCGGAATACTCAACAATTACCGGCGCAACCCGAGCAAAACCCACGGGGCAACACCGGCCACATCAATGCCGTGGTTGCCGTTACTACTAGAGGCGGGAAGGACACCACCCCCGCCATGATCACTACCGAGGAACCCGTGGAGGAAAGTTTAGAGCCAATTGAGCCGGTAGTTGAAGTAGAGAAGGAGAAAGAGCCGCAAGAAAAGGAGAAATCTAGAGCAGAGCAATTGATTGAGGAGAGGCGCTTCATGCCACCGGTCCCATTCCCCCAAAGGCTCGCTAGAGCGAAAATGGAGAAAAGGCTAGCAAAGTTTCTCGAGTATCTGAGAGGAGTTAGCCTCAACATTCCCTTCCTCGACGCCATCGTGGAAATTCCCACATATGCTAAATTTCTAAAGGATTTGATTTCTGGGGGGAAGAGGAAGGAAAAGATCATGCTAGCCGAGGAGGGCTCTTGGTTCACCAAGAGAGAGAAGGAGCCGGCCAAATTCAAAGATCCGGGGAGTTTTCGAATTCCTTGCACCTTGGGCGGCGTCCCTCTACAAAAGGCGTTGGTGGATTTAGGGGCTAGTGTAAGCCTCATGCATCTCTCCATGTTCTTAAGGCTAAACACCGGGACGAAGTTGAAACCTACCGACATGCGGATACAATTAGCCGATGGACGGATAACAAGGCCGGTAGGAATCGCCGAGGACATCCCGCTACAAGTCCCGGGGGGAATATGCTTGCCATGTGACTTCGTGATCATGGACGTTAAGGAGGAGGGAGATACGTCATTGATACTTGGACGCCCGTTCCTCGCCACCGCCGGTGTGATTGTCGACGTGCGAGAAGGTACCCTAACTTTGAACGTCGACAACATCGAGGTGGAGCTTCACATTCCTAAGGCTATGAAACACATGCCTTACCACGAGGAGCTTGACTACATGGACCTCCTTGACGAGGTAATTGAGGAGGCGATCCCCCACTCCATTGGCGCTCTATTCGATGAGGATTTCGAGGAAGGCCCGGATTTAGGCCAAGAAGAGAAGAAAAATGATTCCCCCGACCTCTCCGCTAAAAATGATGAAGGCGACGCTGATGTCGCAAGGATTCGAGAGCTCTGCAAGCTCTCGAAATTGAAGTCTCCGAAGAAAGCTCCGCCGATACGGAAATCGGCGTCACCGGTGAAACCGAGGACCGGAGCAAATGCTAGCTTGGGGGAGCCTCCCCCCAACACTATTCGAGACGGGAGACCACCGAGGGAGAACACGCCGCCGCAACTTCCGAATCCAGGCGTTCTCCCCGGAAAATTCGACGGGTGCATCCCATATGCACCAAACATCCCGCATTAATTGAAAATCACAGGGGGTCGAGCTCACGACCTTAAACGAGCGCTTGTCGGGAGGCAACCCGACGGTTATTTCTTTATTTTTACTTTTCTTTTATTTTTGTTTTAGAAATTTTTAGTGTTTTGAGTCGTTCGCCCAAAAATCTTGTGATAACGGGTCCTATTTTTCCTGACAGGAGAGGAGAATGAGGTACCCCTCATTAGGAGGATGCACAAGGCGACGAGGAGCGCCCCAGGAAGGCATTCGATGCTTAGGAGGAAGATGAAATCGACTGGATGAAGAAAGACGGAGTTTAGAGCCCAAACGAAGACAAACAGCAGAACACAAGGCTCACTCAGCCGAGTATACTAGTCACTCGGCCGAGCACACAAGTTCGTCCGGCCGAGCCGCTCACGAACGAGGGAAGTCTGATGTACCCAACTCTCTGTTTATTTTCATGATTTCAGTATAACTGCTACTCGGCCGAGTATATATATTCACTCGGCTGAGTAAAATGGATACGCTCCTAGGGCGAGTCTTGCCGAGTAGCTTGAGCCACTCGGCCGAATGGGCTTACTCCACTCGGCCGAGGGTGGCAAGGCCACTCGGCCGACGCGTAGCGGGGAGGAATTTTTCTTTGAAGTTCACTCGGCCGAGCGACCTAGTCACTCGGCCGAGTCGTAACTTCTGCTATAAAAGGGCTGGGGGGCGCGTTTTTCGAAACGAAATAATCCGATCGCGCCCCGACTTTTCGACTCCCCAGCGCCCGAACGACTCCCCCACTCGCCCGACCGTCGACCCACACCGCTGCTGGGCCACCCACCGTCGGTCGAGCCGCCGCCGCTCCTCGCCCGAGTCGCCGCCGGCGGCCACCGCTCCGGCCGACTCCGGTAACCCTATTTTCAGCCTGTTTTCTCCTCTTTTGTGTGTTTTTCGAGGATCCATGTGCTTAACGAACCACAAACCCAAATTAATTTCTATTTCCATCTATTATACCCATAATGCCCCATACGTTTTGAATATTACCCGCTGATATCTCCATTTCATGCGCAGGTCATTTTTGGGAGCTTAGGGGAGCCCAGGGGAGCTTCCAGGGACTGATTTGGGCTGCGTGGAGGCGTCGTCTTCGCACGCTTCCATTGCTTTGCACTCGCGGCGTGTCGTGGTATATTCTTTCCTTTTTTTTACGCACACCGCACTTTTCACGCTTTTCGGTAAGCGCTCGGGGCCCATATGCCGCCCCGGACACGGCCGAGGTCGAGGAGAGCTTCCGCCAAGCGGAAGCGGTCGGATGACGTCGGCCCCTCCCACGAGTTGGAGGACTATCCTCCGCCTTCTCCCACACACCCCGTCCACCCAGCACAGCCTGCAGGCCCCACACACCCCACATAGCCTGCAGTGCCCGCACAGCCCATACACCCGCACAGCCACCCCCTGCCGCTCCACAGCCACCACCTCCAGCTCCACTTATCGGGCCGCTGGGGATCACGTTCCGGAACGACGCACACCGCGTCGCTTTCGAGCGTATCTCCCAGCGCTCGATCGTACCCTCCAGGTTTGCACACCTTGCAGACCTAGGACGCCTGGGGGTACTAGAGGGGTTGCTCACGTTGTACGACAACGTGGGCTGGCGAGATTTCTTTCAGGTGTCGGCGGACACGTTTATCCGCCAGACACTTGAGGTACTTAGTTCGATCGCCCGGACCGACGAGGGATGCTCGTTTCGGTTCATGGACCGAGAGTGCCAGGTCACTCTCGGTATGATGAGAGCCTTCTTCTCGTGGCCCGACGTCCCCGGGGCCGATCGAGGTTACGCCCCCACCCATATCCCCCCACCTTCCTTCGACACCGGCGCCTTCTGGGCCCGGATTACGGGTCTTCACGCTGCCTTTGACCCTAGTAGGGCCAAGGCCTCGGCCATTGTCCATCCCTGCCTCCGTACAGCTCAGCGCCTTATGGCGACGACCTTTTTGGCCAGATATGAGCCGGGTACGATGTCCACGCCAGAGCTCTACATGCTCTACGCGATGACACGACCCAGAGCTCTATCTAGGGATGGCGATGAGCTGGTCCCCGCTGTCGTGATTGATGTCGCGGCTTGGTTTTTGGACCGCATCATTGTATCAGTGGGCGCTCGCTCACCGATATGCTGTGACGGCATGATCACCTTGCTCGCCCTTATGACCGGCGAGGACTTCCCTGACGACCTGCGACGAGCACCGGGCCCCACTTCTCTGTCGATTGATGTTATGGCCCGGATGAAGATGCTGTGTCCGCACGGTGAGCGACACTGGGTTTGGCTGCACGGCCCTTACGGTGCTGATTACATGATTCTTCTGAGCCCAGCTCGGACTCAGATTGCACCGGCCCAGGTGGACTGGCTCCCTGCGATGGATGTTCTGATCCCAGCCGCTTATGTGCTCGAGGCCGAGGAGGCCGAGCAGGCCCACGCTGCCCACGCTGCCCACGCTGTCCCCGCAGCCCCTGTTGCACCTGCTGAGCCTGCTGCCCCTGTTGACCCCGTGGCCCCTCAGCCTACCCCTGATACTTCTGCTGCTCCCGGCACCTCTGTCCACACTTCTGTCGGTGTACCTCCACACCTACCACCACCACCACTGGCCCTCTGTCTGCCGAGCCCGTTTCTTATGCCCCACCCGAGCGCCCGCCGACTATAGTTGAGTGCGGAGAGCCCTCTTTTGCCACCGCTGTAGAGACCGTAGTCTCCGCCTCTGTCTCCACCGCTGCTGTATTTTCCGAGAGTGTCGTGGCGTCTGTCCACACTTTTGTGCCACCGACCTCTCTGGCCACCTCGCTGCCACTTTTGTACTCTTCTTTCGCTGCTGCTGCCTCCACTTCTCACCGTCCTGCCTAGCCTCGCACTGAGGCCAGGCCCACACTTGCGAGTGCAGCTCCTTTTGTTCCCTTGCCTGCTGAGCCCGTCACCTACGCCACCAGAGTACGCCAGCCCCGACCTGCACAGCCCCGACCGGTGCGTCCCTCTGCACCACCTCCCACTGACACTGTACTTCAGAGCATTCGTGCTCTCGAGGGGGCGGTGAGTGGCCTCAGAGGTGACCTTAGGACCCTGACCGCCACCGTCACTACAATGGCTGGCCGCTTTGACCTGCTCCCACAGATTCACTACTGTCTTACCCAGGTCCTGGAGCGTCTCCCCCGCGTACCCGCACCCACCCAGCAAGTCCCCACCCCCACTCCCACACACACTCAGCCTGCTTCCACTTCCACACCCACCCCCGCTCAGCAGCCACCACCACCACCACCACCACCTCCGCCTCAGGACGGAGACGGCTCAGCACCACCTTCTTAGGCACCCTTGATGCCATAGATTCTTTTTGCCGTTGTGCTGCCCGTCTCTGCTGGGTCCTGATGCATTTTGTCCACCCCCACCCCTCCCCTCACTGTTTTTGGGTGCACATCTCCTTTATACATCTTTATATATCCTTTTTGGGAGAGAGGGAGAGTTTTTGGTGCCATACCTTTATATCTGTATCACTCCTTTATTTGCATGCATTATGTCCGCATCATATTTTTCATTTCATTATTTTTCTTTTTTTTTCCATCATGCATGCACCCTCACTTACCCCTCACATTACTTGTCTCTCGGCGTGCCACACTTTGCACATTGAGGACACTGTGCCATTTAGCTTGGGGGAGTGAGTTCTCACGTTCTTTTTCGATTTGCCACCTTTATTTTTAGTTTTTTCACTCCACTTTCCGCTTTTGCACTTATTTTCATCATTTTTCTTTTATTTTACCATGCATCACGTTTTTCTTATCTTTCTGTGTGCCGCATTGTAAATAGTTCTATTTTCCCCTTTATCTTTATTTTTTTTTTCATCTCATGCTAGAGATGACTTTTCTGTGATGATGATTACGTGGAGTTGGCTTACTCTATATGCATGCTATATTTGTCATGTCTTAGATTTTATTTCTGATATCATATGCTATGACTCGCCTTGCATCTAGAGATAGTAACCCACATTTTTTTTCCACATGAAAATGGATGAAATTTTATTATTAGCTTAGTCTGAATATTCATATGTATGCTATCGCACAAAAACACACCAAGATTCACGCATTGAATGCTTATATTTGGAGTACCGATTTCTTTTCCTATGTCACTTCTATATGCATGATTTGTACATTTCACTTCAGGATGATTGAATGATGTTAGCTATGATAAATCTGGATTAGTTAGCTTTTTGTGATCGAAACTGAGTAGATTAGATTACCCTGCTGAAGTTGTCGTGCATGTCTTATAGAGTGAACCGAGAGATATATTTATTTCTTTCTCCACAAATCTTGAACATCATTTCTCTATTTTAAAATCATTGGTGAATCTCCCCTTAGCGATTCTATTATATGGCATTTCCCCCGCTATTATATTCCTAGCTCCGAATTTCCCAAAACAAAAAAAAAAGAGAAAAAGAAAAAAAAATAAAAAAATTTCTTGTATGCTCTTACTTCTCTTTGAGTTGGGATCATTGTGTATATATTCTCTATTTGAAAAAAAAAGAGAAAAAAAAAGAGAAAAAGAAAAGAAAAGAGGAAAGAATCTCAATAAAAGATCCCACCTCATGTTCTCTCTCTCTTCTCTCTTTTTGTATTTATTTTCATTGCTTCTGGAGCTTTATAAAAAATGGGGATGTAAATATTTTTTATGCCACCATGCTTATAGATAAGCTTGGGGGAGGGAATCCGATGATGTGTGAGAGAGCGACTACTTGACGTTGCACGACAACCTAGGCTAAGTAATATTCTATACTCAGTGAGATTATTTTCAGCTTTACGAAGTCCAGAAATCTATGCCTAGCACTCATTTCATGAAATCCATACTTTTCTATTCTTTCTATTCTATTGAGTGATATTCTTATACTCCTCATAGAAAGCGTTCAATTGAAAAGTGTGTGATCTGCGATTTGTATACCGCTTTAAATGATTCAGACGATGTTAATTCTAAAACTATTCCGTTTTTCATGATTATATCGTTGTTCGTGGGGGTTTCTATTTCTAATTGCACTAATATACTATGATATCAAAATAAAATTCTTTGACATGTGTTCTTTATTCAGTGCATGCTATATGAGTAAGCGAAACCCACGTCCTGAGAAAATGATCTAGCAGCTTCCCTCTTCGCTTCTTTCTTTCTTCTTTGTTTTTGTTTCGTTTCTCGTTTTTCTTCATTTTTCATTTTTCGTTTTCGCCGTTTTCGTTTTCTGAATCCACCGGGTTCACCTTTTACTTATCTTCCTCGAGGACGAGTAAGAGGTAAGCTTGGGGGATTTTGATCACTCCTTATTTTACACTTTTTTCCCGCATGTTTGCATGCCGTTTAGATCGCCCAAATCATGTTTTTCACAATATATCGACGATATTGCGATGCTTTTCACGATTTATTGTTTTTGTCGCATTTCAGGTGATTTGGAGCGATTTGGAGTGATCTCGAGATGCGCTTACTCCAGAGGGTCACCGATGACCTCCCCGAGGGGTATTTTGCTGTTGGAGAGGAGCGGGAGAAGAAAGAATGTCGCAGGAGCGACGAGGAGGCCAAAACAAGCTGTTTGGGCATTTTTGGTGTCCCACTCGGCCGAGTGAAGGAGTCACTCGGCCGACCAGCGAGACACCGCTTGGCCGACCAGATCAGATACGTTTCATACGTGCACTCGGCCGAGCATCGGAAGCCACATCGGCCGAGTGACGAGATCCCGTCCGCCCGAGTGGCACCCAGACGACGCATGTCAAAAATCGCCAACTTACTGTTTTTCGTCTGCCTGAGCTTCAGAAGACCCACTCGGCCGAGTGGCAAATGTCGACCACCCGAGTACCAAGAAGCCATCGGCCGAGTGACGACAACTCACTCGGCCGAGCGACTACCGAAGTGAAGACCCCCGAAGACCCAGACTTACTGGAAATTTACAGGGTTTCTCACTCGGCCGAGCGACTTTTGTCACTCGGCCGAGTGCGACGCGCTGCCTGTAGCGAAAATTGCGGATTTCAGGCTGCGCAGGGGCATTTTGGTCACAGTTTTTTGGACGATTTTGGGGGGTATTTAACCCCTGTTTTTACCCTAGTTTACAGAGCTTTTCTCTTAGATTTTTGCAGCTTTTTAGATTAACTTTTTTAGCTTTATTCTTGTGATTGGAGAGGAGACAAAAGTTGATTTTTGTTGAATTATTTGAAGAACTCCATTGGTTTGCCCCTCTCTTCTCTAAAAATTCTATTTTTTATTGCTTATCTCAATATTGTGATGAATTCTCTTGTTTATTTCATTGATTATTTTTGTGTTTGTGCTATGAATTGTGAGTAGTCTCCACGTCTTGGGGCGTGGGGATGTACCCTACGAGCCCAATTTCATATTTGTGATGAATTGGTAGGAATTTTGCTAGAATTGCTATTAGGGTTAGATTGGGATCGATTTACTACGGATAGCTAGGTATTCATACCGATTGTGATTTGTAAGAGATTGGATCCCAATTCGGTAGGAAACCCTAGAAATCCGAATTGGGTTGGAATCGAATTTCCGTAGTATCGGTTTGCAAGAGATTGGACCGATACTAGGGTTTCCGGTTGCAATTCCATGCCGATACCCGTTTGCAAGATATTGGACGGGTAGAAACTATCCCAACCTAGGTCGTGGCCCGAGTTTGCACGAGAGTGGGCGCGGGGCGCGATTGAACGATGATGTTGATCCTAATGCTAGCTTCCCTAGGCTAGGGTTTGCAAGAGATTGGACCCGAACCTAGGATAGCTATAGACCGGCAACAGCGCGAGAGCGTGAGCTAGGTTCTACATTCAGTTGCAACTAGTTCATCCAAAATTTTATTCTAGCAATTTTGATACCAATGAACCACATTTACGAAATATGGTGAGTAGCGGGAATTCCCCATTCCCTAGACGTTCTTTATTTGATTTGATATTTCCGTACTTTGTCTGACGATTGTGACATGATCGCCAAAGGCAAATTTCTCTCTTCTTAATAGCCAGGTTGATTGGAACAAGCACGGTCATTCGTCCTCCCTGTGTTCGATAACCCGCTCGCCGCTATACCGTGCGCTTGCGGTAAAACTACAACCGTTCTTTGGGTTACATTCCGGAGCGACCAGTTTCATTTTAGGGTTTACTTTTATTCCGCATTATTTGTTGGTTAGGAATTTAATTTGGTGTAACTATATTTTTAAATTGCATAAACACTATTCAACCTCCTTCTTGTGTTTTTCTTATAGCCAGGGACTTACAATTAGTATCAGGGCACTGGTTTATAGCTATGGCATCTAACAACAACAACGTTCCTCCACCGACTTTGTACAATAAACACGATCATGATGGAGCATCCACAGTATTCGAAGGACAATCAACGGTGCATCCTCCATGTTTCAATGGCACAAACGTTGGCTATTGAAAATGCCGGATGTAGATGTTCCTAAGGAGTGCTTCCCTTTGGAGAACCCTCCACAAGGAATACGTCGAGCCCATCAAAGAGGATTTCGACAAATGGACACCTTTCGAGAAATCCACCGAAGTCAACAACGCAAAGGCAATGAATGATCTTCATTGTGCGTTGGATTCGGATGAGTTCAACAAGATATGCACATGTAAGAGTGCATATCAAATTTGGAACCATCTTTTCGTTACCCATAAGGGAACGAACAAGGTAAAACTTTCTAAACTATATGTTGCCGTGCAAAATTTCGATATGTTTTACATGCAGGAAAATGAAAGCATAAGGGCGAATCTCGGATGTATAATGGTGGAGGTAACTGATCCATCATCTCCTTTCGCTCCTCTGCCAGCTGCTTTAGAGCTAGGCCTCCATCGGCCTCCTTGGATTCCAGTAATGCAACTCCCAGCATCCCCTTTGGATAATATGTGTCATGTGGGATTCGAGCTGCATCAATCCAATCTGTGTCCTCATGCCCTGCAACAAAAGCGTTCCAAAATGGGTCGTCAGAAAAAGAATTTAAATGTATAACAACGACAATCTGCATCAAAAATGTGCGGAAGTGCAAATTGGGATTCAGAAAATTGGGATTCAGAAATGCAAGGCATGATATGGTGGAAACTTCCCAGAATAATGGCGCTAGGATGTGGTTGATGCATTATCTCAGGAGGAGAGGGAACTGGCTGCAGAGACAAATCTGGAGAAAAAGAAAACTTAGGCTCGATATAAATCATTTCGCATTCGCCTTCGCTCTCCTCATCCTTGCTGTCAAAAAGTATAGGCTCTGCCGTCATCCCCAGGCTGTCCTGAAAATCATCATGGATGATGGCCTGGTGCGCATCCCGAGGTGAAGGGTATATGACCTGCTGCACTGAAGTAGGAGGAAGGTCTAGCTCGGGCTCCGTCATGGTCTGTAAACTCACTCCCTCGCCCATATCATCCTCATCGTCATCAAAGTAATCCATCTCAGCAATCTGTCCCATGCACTCGTACACCTCAAAATGGGAATATGACGTAGATGGAAAACAAGAATCCGGCTCTCCAAAATCATCGATTTCGCTCATGCCTTCACATGCCTCCACCTCAATATCACCACCAACAAAGAAATGCATCGTGTCATCAACATGGTCGACACACACCCCATCATCCATCTCCTCTTACTCCTCAAGATGTGGACATTCAGCTTCCTCTACTTAGCTCCAATGCACCCCATCATCCTGTTCTTCTTGTTCTTCAAAAGGGTCACATTGGAATGAGCCCACAGTTGGCTTTTGGGCTCTCCTGAACCTGTTGGACTGCATCCTTATACTCTAGAAGGTCCTCAAGTAACACCATGAATCCTTGGTCGAATAATCGAAGAATTCTCCACCGTAGCTCATCTGCACGAAATCTCGCCCAGATGGTGATAACCCTGTATAAAATATCTGCAGGAGATGATCCTTGTGGAAACAATGATGTGGGCACCAAACATCAAATCACTGAACATCTGCCAAGCCTGATGGTAGGCCTCTCCATCAGCTTGGGTAAAGCTCGCTATATGCTGCTCCATGGCCTGCCGCCCCTGTACCTGCTCCAAGAAAATATGCAAAAACACTCGGAGAAATTCAACCTGAAAAGACAACTAAGTCAAATTTGATTCAAGAGACAATGAATCAAACCACATTCTAGCATTATCTTGCAAAGAATAGGGGAAGAATCTAAAATATATGCAATCATCACAAATATCCCCACCAAGACAAGAATACATCCACTCTTCAAACTTTTTCATATGTAAATGAGGGTTCTCCCACTTCGAACATGAAAGAAAGGTGGAGACGAGATATCCTCCAAGTCAATGCATGAATTGTTTGAAGGTGATGCCATTTTTCAATTTTTTTGAAGAAAATGAAAATAAACAAGCAAAAGACTCAATAAGTGAAAAATAAAGAAATCTCAAATCAAAAAGTGAAAAATAAAGAATCGAAAAAGACTCACACTAATAATGGGAAGTATCGCACCAAAATTTTCAAAACCAATCGAAAATGTAAATGCAAAAACCGTTGTCCTCAGCAATGACGCCAATTGCTTGAACGCGTCTCAAGTATGTGATGCTTGAGCGCTACTCCCAAGTGTAGGAGGACATCAAGTAATAAATTTATATTCGGTGAGACCAGGTCGGATCACGGGGACAAGATGTTTTGCAATCAGAGTTCAATTGATGTGGGAAGGGTAATGGCGGTTTACCACCAACTATACTAACGTGATGGAAGTGTGTGAAAATGTGGTTGAAACTATCTACCTAATCTACACACTAGGGATGGCGAGCCGAATCGGTAAGCAACGAGGAGAACTCATGTGGTGTACATGTGAGTGAGATCGTAGGCATAGGATTCATCCCAAATATAACTCAATTGTTTTCCCGACTAAGGGACGAACAATCGGTGGGTTTGGCATTTCATCGAACATATGGGATGCAATAAAAGCGGTGTGTGAAACAAAGAGAAATATTTTGAGCATAGAAGAGAGGGTCGACTACGATAGTTTCTCTCTATGGATTTACCACTAGGGTCCCATTGATCGCTCCTGGATATACACCCGGAAAACAATTGTAGTTTTACCGCAAGCGCAGGGTGTAGTGATGGGCGGGTATCGAACACAGGGAGGATAATTGACAGTACTCTACCTTGATTACCTAGCTATAGATGGTAGAATGGAATGGTTTGGATAATAATGGTGTCACAGTCGTTCGAATATCAAATAGAATTCAATATAATGAAAGCGTCTAGGGATAGGGAGTCCCCACTACGGATCGTCACTTATCCTTATAGATCATGAATCTCAATGTTGCAAGGCTTGAATGTAGGTGACCTAGTCGTAACTGAATATAGAACCAATCTCACGCTCTCGCGCTATTGCCGTTCTATAGTAACTTAGATTAGGGCCCACTCTCGTGCAAACCCTAACCTAAGCCACTAGCATGAAGATCGACATCATCGTCCAATTGCACCTCGAGCCTACTCTCGTGCAAACTCGAGCTACGATCTAGGTTATGGTAGTTCGTATTCGTCCAATCTCTTGCAAACGAATATGTGTATAGATTTATAATAAAAATCCTAGCTTTGGTCCAATCTCTTGCAAACCAAATCTAGAGAGTTTCAATTATAAACCTAAATCGAATATCTAGGCCTTCGCATCAATTGGAATCCAATCTCTTGCAAATCCCAATCGATGAAAATTCCTAGCTATTCGTAATAAATCAATCACAACCTAACCTTTTATCAATCCTAGCAACAATTCAATTCATTCATCACAATTCAAAGATCGGGTCCATAGGGTTCATCCCCATGCCCTAAGACGACGGAACTACTCACAATTCATCATAGAAATCTCAGAAATAAAGAATAAGATCATAGCACAATTCATAGTTAAGAGAGAACAATTCATAAAAACAAGAATTTTAAACAAAAAGAACTAACTAAATTGCGCGTCTTTGATCTCCAGCTGAGAATTACAATAGAATAGCCGTCAAAATTAAGTTCAAGTCTCCTCTAAAACTAGGAATAAAACTAGGTTTAAATACAAGTCAAAATCATCCAGAAATTCCTGATAGAATTGCCCCTGGCGCAGCCAAAAAACCTAATTCGCGACACAGTCAGACTGCGCTACTCGGCCGAGTGACATGTGTCACTCGGCCAAGTGACAAACCCAAAGAAAAATAGAGAATTTGGGAAAATTGGGGGTTTGTCATCCGGTCACACTCGGACGAGTGGGCTTCTTCACTCGGCCGAGTGAGCTTTCTTGCTCGGTCGAGTGGGTCTTCTCCAATTTCCAGTAAGTTGGATTATTTTTGGGAGAAAATCCTTGTCAGACTCGGGCGAGTGGACTTCTCCATTCGGCCGAGTGGGTTTTCTTGGTCGGCCGAGTGAACTTTGAATTTAGTCGATCTCGCATCCGTTTCACTCGGCCGAACGCAGTACTTCACTCGGCTGAGTGAACTGTCTGTTCGGTCGAGTGAGCTGCTTCTGTGGCTTTTTCTTCTCCTCCTCGCCTCCTCGTCGATCCTATCACACTTCTTCCTCTTCCGCTCATCCTCAATAGCTGCTAGTTCCTCAATAAAGCCATGGGTGATGCTCTGGTGCGTGTGAAAGTCTCTCGATCTCATTTTTGCTCCAGATAGCTCCAAATTTCCTGAAATTCGACAAAAACAAGAAATAGTGAAAAGCAACGCGATATCGTCAAATAATCGTGAAAAACGCAATATGGACGATCGAAATGACATGAAAACATGCAGAAAAAGGTGTAAAATAAGGAGCGATCACCCATTAACAACCAAGATCTCAAAGTTCCATTCACCAATAGAAAATGAAAACATGCTAGAGATTATATCACAACCCAAGCAATAACAATCACAAAACACAATCACACAAGAGAGATTTAGACATTCATAATGAAAAAGGAGAAGTTTTTACTCAAAAGCTATCATACAATTACAATACATGAAGCTAAATCAAAATACACAAAAGATTATAAAGATATCACCCAAATGTCACTCAAAGATGGGATCTTTCATTCTCAAGTGCTCCTCCAAGCTCCAAGCTTCATCAAACTTCCCCCAAGCCCTAGGTTGAAGAAGAGGAAGAGTAGAATGAGGGAAATAGAGGGGGAGAAGCCCTAAAATAGTGTTAAGCTGAACTGGGTCTGGAAATAAGTCAAACGGGTCGGATTTTGGCCCAAAACCTGCAAGCAATGCCCAAAGCAGCAGAAAATTTCAGCTCCGTCACACTGTCTTTCAAAAAATGCAGCAAATCGCTCTGACCTTCAAAAATTCTGGAAAAATATGCGTTGGAATCGGAACTTCACGAAATTCAACTAAAAAATAATAGGAGATCCGGATGAAGATGCTAATAAGATGTAAAAATTGTGTTTTATGCATAAGTAAACGGTAAGCTCCAATATTAAGTTATATCATCAAAATGCGTGTATCGGAGCCAAAATGAACACAAATTATGCACAAAATGCCATCTAAAAGGGGTAAAATATGCAATATTGAACCCTAATCAAGTGTCTTACAGAAGGAGTTTGGCCATCATACCTTTGAGACAAGACTTACTAGTGTCTTTCGACTCATAATACGAGAGATTAAAAACTCTTTTTATGTGACTTGTCAAGTCTGTTCTCATTGGTATGGCCTAGTCTATTTTACCATTGATAAGTTTTCTATAGCTTGCACATTCATGTATTACCACTTAATACAATATCGTTTGACAAATTACTCACACAAAAACATTGCTTCAGAAGCAAGGTGACAAATTTGCCAAAATGTGTTGACATCCTCTATGGTCCAAGAAACAACAATTTCTCCTTTTCCAATACGTAGATAATCTATTCCTATCGTATAACGATTATCCTGAAACATTGACATCAAATACGTCACATTTTCAGTTCCTCCTACTTTTACCTTTACTAATGATAGAAAAATCTTTCTTTCTCAATTGACTTTCCTGAATGCCTTCTTCCTTTCTAAATCTCATTTAGATATTACATGTCTCAACACAAATAATAGAAGTGCAAACATTTCATGTATCCAAACACTTGGCTTTGCAACCTTGAGTGTGCTCAACAAGTTGCTCGTCTCAAGATCCAGTTGGGATACATAGTCGTGTACCGCTCATGCACTCATCTTCGATTCAAACAATTTGATTGAAGTTTCGAACTTTGAGGATCGAAACCGTTTTCCATACAACCTTGAGTTGAGTCAACAAATTGTATGGAGAAACATGCTTTGAACATCAATATGTTCAAGCTGCCCCTCATAGAGGCGAGTGACAGGTAGTGTGCATTTATTTTACTGGACCCAGAGCTCAAGGAAATCTTTGTCCTTAAGCCTGTGCTAAGAAGGACATTTTTAATGTCAGTGAGAACATAGTTTAGTCTATCAATTAGAATTTGAGTTGATATTCCTATAACTAACCATTTTGACCAGTTAACTTATTCTCATTGGATATTATGTTTTGGATTCCATTGGTAAACATAGAACTACCATAGTTTAGCATATGTTCAAATTTAAATATAGATAAAATGGCTTTTATCTAAGTCTATCATCCCACTATTTTTGCGATCATTTTTAGCCATAATAATGAACGATTTAAATTAATTAAATTTAGCGGGAAAGGGATCCAACCACCCTTAGCCTCACAACCTTGAGTGTGCTCCACAAATTGTTTGACTCTGCGATTGGTAGATGACTCTTCGTAAATCATATCATATATAATTCCCTTATTGGTTTTTAACCCTATCCACTTATGATCATGAGTGTGCTCATCAAAATCAATATAACTAGTCTAGTCGGACCCTTGTTTTCGTGTCTAGCCTAAGTTACACCGGCGCTCGATGTATGTGCACGACGCGACGGTTTGGGTTAAGTCTAGACTACATCTTATGTAATGAGAAGTTGGTTTCCATAAAGTAGCTATAACATAGCATGAGTGTGCTCAACAATAATAACATAGAACCTATAGTTGCGAACCTCTAAAACAAGGAGGGTTACAGCTAACCTTGAAGAAGATTTTAAACGTAATTGACTAGATGTAATTGATGGGTTCACATGATCATAATTCGCATCCTTGCGGTCCAGCAGAACATGATTTGGCTAGGCCAGGATCACTATCCCCAGTCAAGCTTGGGTGATCCACAACACTAGTCAAAAAATACTAGACCAGATCATGGTCCATGGAAGGATACTAATTATTCATATGTGTGCCATCGACTTGAAATGTGTCACGCCCCGCTTCCCAAAAACGTGGAGGCGAAGCGTGAGAAGGTCCGCTCAGACTTGAAGCTACAAAGCTGCAAGTCCGATAAGCGTCAATCAAATTTAAACTGCAGGTCCTTGCAACGCGAAACGAAACAAAGATAATAATAACAAAAGAGACAAAAGAAACATCTCAGAATATCCATAATAAATCTCAACATCACAGAAAAAGCCACCAGGCTAAAAGAAAAGAGTCTAAAAGAGGCCCCAGCATGGCCAACAAAAGTACAAAGTACAGAAACAAAGTAATGGTGCAAGCACCGACATCTAACAGCAACCTAAATCAAAAGCAACGCCAACAGTCTCTAAAACTGGTCTCCGGTGTCCACGAACTCCTCGACGTACGTAGGCTCAGTGTCAGCAACCACCTCGTCCTCAACAACTGTCTCTGGCTCAGGGTCTAACATGTGACACCCAAAAGAGCAAGGGGCACATGTCAGCAAGTCTGGAAGACTTGTGCAAGGAAACTGAAAGTAGGTAAAAGTAAAGCAACCTAGCAGTTCTAGCATGATGCAATGACATGGCAGTTAAAGTAATGAGTGCAACAGGTAAAGTAAAGTAAAGTAAAGTAAAGTACGAGCATGGCATGGCATTCACAAGACAAGTACAAGACAAGTAAAGTAAGCACCTCGTGCACAGAGATTCCGTCTTTTGGCTAGAGTGGCTGCACGGGCCAACTCCTAAGCTCAAGTAACCGTTTATCCCTACCCCTCCACGTGTATCGAGCCAGGGCCTTACCCCCGAACTTGGAATGCTCGCTTCTGGATCACGAGCCAGGAAGTGTTTTTAACAAGTATGGCATAGGGGTGCACCTAGCCGGACAAGGAAGTACGAGTACAAGTAGTGTAGCGTGTGCTACGAATGCGACATTCAATGCATGGATGACATGGCATGGCAAGTAGTAAGGCGTACATGTAAGGAAAGTAAACGTAACAGTTTAGTATGCATGAACAACAAGTTTAAAGGGTTGGATCTAGCTTCGTTGTCAAGCTAGATCAATTAGGTGACGGATCTAGTTTCGTTGTCAAACTAGATCAAGTAGGCGTCTAGCCAGCTATCATTTCACTGATTAGTCTCTTTTACGCTAGGAACAAGGAAGTGGCCTAAAACATGGCCCTACACAAGAGTTGGCAAGTTTCACTTGCCTGCAACTATCACGTCAGAGAAACACCGTCCAACGAGTCCAAAGTCACAATTCCTACGTGCACAAGTCCACCGGCCTACATCCATTTTATTAATCTTGATTAGTGATTGCTAAAACATTTAAAATACTTTAAAATACTGATTTTTAGTTTTGGTTAGCATGCAATTGGGTTGGGGGTCCTAGGGGTGCAAAGCGTTACCTCGACACGACGCGAAAGCTACACCGGCGTCGGGTAGCGACGCCGGGGGTTGGAATAATAATATCGCGCTCCAAGTCCAGATTCCAATTAGATTCCTCGCTGGAAGTTTCAGAGCAATCAACCAGAGCGACGATTCCAGATTCCAAAGCTAGCACGTGCGACGACGGGCTACGAAGTGTCGCAACGTCGTACGCGACAAGTCGTCGAAGAGAACGTACTTAGGTGGGGCCCACAGTAGTCCTAGGGACCTTTGGGGGACCCACAATACCTCTGGAGAACTTGGGGGGCCCACGGAGGCAAGTGGTGCGACAGGTGCGGGGTTGCGACGAATGGCTCTTGGTCGTACACAGCCAATGCGGGGACTTGGCTCGGTCAGGCGCGGGGGAACGGGGCTGTGCAGCAGCGGGGGTCGGTCGTAGCAGCGGTGCGGGGGCTTCCTTCGGTCGGTGCGGGAGATCGGGCCGGTCGGGCGCTTGGAGCGGGTCGTCGCAACGTTTGCAACGTTGCAACGGAGCGGCGGGCTGCGATGCGAGCGGGCGCCTCGGTCAGACACGGGGTGATGCGGGCGACAGAGCGGGCGACGGTGCGGGGTCGATGCGGAGCGGGGATGCGGGCCAAGCCCTCGGTCAGACCGAGGGCTTCTCTCGGTCGGAGCTGTTGAACGGAGGGGCGGCTGTGCTGCGATGTGGAGCGGAGCGTGAGCGGGGATGGCTAGCGATCGGAGCGGGGGATTTGGCTTGGTTTTCTCGGTCGGTGCGGCAGCTGTTCGTCGCAACGTTGCGACGAATCGTCGCAACGTCAAATTTGGGTTTTGGAAGAGGCTAGGGTTAATTTCTTGCGAAAATAGGTCTTCCTAGGGGTTGTTTATATAGTGTAGATGGGTTGACTTGGTCTAGGGCTAAATCTAATAAGATTGGAAGTTCAAAAATATTTAAAATTTGAAATTCAACTTCTCCAACTCACCCAAGGATTTGACCTAGTCCAAATGAGCTGGAAATTTGCTCAAAAATTCTTTAATACGTTTAAAACTCAAATAAATTTTATTTGGCCGAAAATAATTTAAAAATTAATTATTAAAAATATTATAAAACTTTTTAAAAATATAAAAGTGGTCAAATGAACTCCAAAAATTATAAAATAAATATCGTGGTGATCGTGATGACGAAAGTGAGCTAACTAAGAAGACGGATCTCAATTTTGACGTTGGACGACGCAACTAAAAATAGAAACGTCTTCCGTCAAAAGTGAAAATCGTCACGTCTCATCAAGTAAGGTTAAATTGTGGGAAAACGACTCGAGAAGTGTCGTTCCAAGATAGTGCCACTATTTAATACTCTCAGAGACGTTCACAACGGCATATCACACAAAAGTGTTCACAATCAAATAAAGTCTAAAATAAACACGTGCACGGTCAAAAGCACGTGCACGAACAAAGTACAACGAGAAGTGGTCGTTACATCCTCCCCACCTTAGAATAAGGTCCGTCCTCGGACTTTCTAATATATCTAGTCGCTCTAATAACTACCCCAATCAAGTCACATTATTTTTCAAACCAGGTATAGCTATTACAAGTGCTTATATATGCACTAGGTAGTCAAACATTATCACTACCAACACGCATATATATACATTCACATACGTCATATACTTATACCTATTATAGCCAGTCAATTTCATACATGTATTTCAATCATATATATAAGCATACATCCCTTATATAACTACTACTTACCTAAACACAAAACAATATTTCAGATACTCATATAAGGATAGTCTCACACTTAGCAAATACAATCATTACTCTACATATGGATAGCTACCTATGCACAAACAATATGGGTATACAACTCCCTAATATTTATCCAATACCAAACATCTCAACACATGTAGTCACTCCATACCATTTTAAATCAAGCTTCACTATATTTAATATATATATATATATTCACCTCTACTATAGGCTTCATAATATATATAGTCATTCAAATGCATTCAAATATTTCACCATACATTCACATTACGTACGGTCCTATAACTGTATTTACGACACGCCACATATATCATAGTCACCAATACCTATAACTAAGCACATACTTACCCGTGCATGGTGCACATCCACACACGCTAACATTTCATCCATATATACCAATCATACCACTATATAACTAGCACTCCTACTCACCTAGTTTTAGCTAGTACACATACGTTCCCACGAGCAAGTCCTCAGTAATTAGCTATACCACAAGACCAACACCTATAACTATATACTGGTATAGCGACCCACAATCATGTGTGTAACACAACCAGGCACAAACACTCCTATCACTATACATACATCAAACATTGCTATATTCAACTACAAACGTACATTCAATATACTTAGAGGATACCCACTCAAGCTTGAGTGAGACTCAGTACACATATCCGAATATTCTATATACGTAACACGGCATTCATACATATACCAATACCACTCCATTATATATATATATATATATATATATATATATATATATATATATATCTACCAATAGAACCATATGCATACCATATGTCAATCACACTTAATATTTAGTCAGGTAATACTTACATAGTTCAATCACTCTATATACCATAATAATAATAATACAGACATCAGCACACGTATAATTATAATACACTCCCTAATACATGCATACGTATTCATCGTATAGTCACACACATGTAACACATATATTCATACCATAGCCTACTACCTATAATTAGTATACTAACACATCCATACGTACATAATTAAGATGTGCAATAGTCGTGTATACCTCTCGGTATGCACGCATGCAACATCCCGAAAAGCAAGCAATACCAATCAAAATTATAATCCTACTACCATATGCATAACACTTATATACTCATGCAACGAAACATAACTACTTACGTCTAAGCACGATACATATCTACCTACGAGCACATACTCATACGTACTAGAATACAGGTCATATAATAGGCCTACTCACTTAACTATACGCACACCTATTATTATCACACCTAGCATACACATAGCTTCACCAAATCAAATTATTTCAACCATTATAAGTATCTCTAACTACACGCACTCCATTAGATATTCTAACACCAACTCTTATATACACAAGCATCCCTAGTATGGTATAGCTTTCCACACAAGAGTCTATAAATACTAACACACAATCACTTCATACTATCACGAATAACTCCGAGTATATATATTTATATAAATCACACAATAGGCAAGCATCAATATACTATGGGGGTACACTCATTCAGGCCCACGTACACAACTTAGGTACGTGCACTACGACTACCTCACAAGGTCCGAGGGCCTACTAATAATTAAGAGCTGATACAGACATTGACGGACCCTAAGGCCTAAGCAATAAAGAGAGGTCGAGAGCGTGACGAGGGAATGATCGATAAGCACGAGTTCAGATAGGACGAATACAAGGAGACGGCTTGGTTAGGGAAAACATTGGCTCAATGGTGATGTTTAGGTTAAGGGAAAAGGGAGATGTAGTGATGCTTATATAGGAGGGGAAAAGAAATAGGGTAAATAGCATAAGCTAAAATACGTGGAGTTTGAAAACTGTCGTACTTCAAAAGTTGGAATCCTCGTCTTGTATAAAAATATTTGGAGGTCGATAAAACGAGTTGTTCAAAATAAGTTTGAGTCGAATATTCATAATAAGAGGAAATGTTTTATTGGCTTATCGCAAATCATTAAGAAAAGAAAGTAAATCATTCACACGGACATTAAAGACATAATTTTTTCCGAAAATTTTATACGTCAGTAATTTAATATAATGTTGTCAAAAGTTTTTTGAAAGTCAAAGGATGGAATCAAGCAACGAAAGAATTTAAACTCAGGTTAAATGCTTTCAAAACTTTAGGCTATGGAAATTGAAAATAATCAATTTGAAACTACTTGTAGAGAACCAAGGTTTGCCAAAAATGAGAAACTGATTTACACAAGGTTCTTAATATACGAGCACAACAAGTCTGGTACGGATATAAGAATAATTGAAAGTATGTATGGTGCACGGAAAAATAATATTAACTTAGTAGTAGAATTATCGAAATCGATAGCAAAGCTTTAAACCAAACTGTGGAAGGTCCAGATTAGGAAATGGTTATGAAGTAGTAATTTTTACAAAGTCTGAAATAAGGAAAACGATGAGCATAACATTGACTTGCGGAAAGCTGAATTCTCAAGTGACTTGAAAAGTATATGAATGGCATAAATCAGGAAGAAAAATTATAAATCGAATTGGGCAATATAAAAGTACGGTTCAGAATTAATATATGAAAGGAAATATGTATTTTCATAGGTACAAAAGTGTAGGCTGAAAAGTATTATAAACTGTTATTCAAAAATTTCGACAAAAAAATTTAAAAAAAAGAATTAAATCAACGAGGAGTACAAAGATAAGTATATTTATATAAAAATTTTGAACAAATTTAAACTTAGGGAAAGAGGAAATCGAAAAATACTTTCAGAAGATTCAGGTTTGTAATGGAGAGGGTCGAAAATTGACGACGATCGTCATGAGGCGATCTCGTGAATCGAGGCAAGGAAATTAGTCGGATGATCAAAACATACATACGCCTAGGATATGAATCTGAAGGATCTACGGGGAAACTCCTACGGTCGACCAACTAAAGATGAAGAACTAAGCGCTAAGACTTTCTAAGGAGCTAGACGGAAACGAAATGCGTTCAGCTTGGTCCGAAATCGATGAACCCAAGCGAACGACTAAAGGAAATTCTAGAAGTCTAATATGGTCAGGGGTAGACAAGAGACACTAAGGTAACTCCTACGACGATCAAGTCAATTGCTAGAAGGGAGTCTAACTAACAATCAGGGGCCTCTAACTAGCAAGCACGGACGTCTAACTAAGTCTTCTTACCACCTAGTGTCATAAGAAAACGACTAGACTCAGGGCTTATTATTCGGATGTTGCAATTTATTTAATGGACATTCCGTTATTATCGTTGTTCCGTTAATTCGCAATTGCAAGACTGGACCTGCATGGGCCACCAACAAAACCTGTCACGCCCTGCTTCCCAAAAACGTGGAGGCGAAACGTGAGAAGGTCCGCTCAGACTTGAAGCTACAAAGCTGCAAGTCCGATAAGCGTCAATCAAATTTAAACTGCAGGTCCTTGCAACGCGAAACGAAACAAAGATAATAATAACAAAAGAAACAAAAGAAACATCTCAGAATATCCATAATAAATCTCAACATCACAGAAAAAGCCACCAGGCTAAAAGAAAAGAGTCTAAAAGAGGCCCCAGCATGGCCAACAAAAGTACAAAGTACAGAAACAAAGTAATGGTGAAAGCACCGACATCTAACAGCAACCTAAAGCAAAAGCAACGCCAACAGTCTCTAAAACTGGTCTCCGATGTCCACGAACTCCTCGACGTACGTAGGCTCAGTGTCAGCAACCACCTCGTCCTCAACAACTGTCTCTGGCTCAGGGTCTAACATGTGACACCCAAAAGAGCAAGGGGCACATGTCAGCAAGTCTGGAAGACTTGTGCAAGGAAACTGAAAGTAGGTAAAAGTAAAGCAACCTAGCAGTTCTAGCATGATGCAATGACATGGCAGTTAAAGTAATGAGTGCAACAGGTAAAGTAAAGTAAAGTAAAGTACGAGCATGGCATGGCATTCACAAGACAAGTACAAGACAAGTAAAGTAAGCACCTCGTGCACAGAGATTCCGTCTTTTGGCTAGAGTGGCTGCGCGGGCCAACTCCTAAGCTCAAGTAACCGTTTATCCCTACCCCTCCACGTGTATCGAGCCAGGGCCTTACCCCCGAACTTGGAATGCTCGCTTCTGGATCACGAGCCAGGAAGTGTTTTTAACAAGTATGGCATAGGGGTGCACCTAGCCGGACAAGGAAGTACGAGTACAAGTAGTGTAGCGTGTGCTACGAATGCGACATTCAATGCATGGATGACATGGCATGGCAAGTAGTAAGGCGTACATGTAAGGAAAGTAAACGTGACAGTTTAGTATGCATGAACAACAAGTTTAAAGGGTTGGATCTAGCTTCGTTGTCAAGCTAGATCAATTAGGTGACGGATCTAGTTTCGTTGTCAAACTAGATCAAGTAGGCGTCTAGCCAGCTATCATTTCACTGACTAGTCTCTTTTACGCTAGGAACAAGGAAGTGGCCTAAAACATGGCCCTACACAAGAGTTGGCAAGTTTCACTTGCCTGCAACTATCACGTCAGAGAAACACCGCCCAACGAGTCCAAAGTCACAATTCCTACGTGCACAAGTCCACCGGCCTACATCCGTTTTATTAATCTTGATTAGTGATTGCTAAAACATTTAAAATACTTTAAAATACTGATTTTTAGTCTTGGTTAGCATGCAATTGGGTTGGGGGTCCTAGGGGTGCAAAGCGTTACCTCGACACGACGCGAAAGCTACACCGGCGTCGGGTAGCGACGCCGGGGGTTGGAATAATAATATCGCGCTCCAAGTCCAGATTCCAATTAGATTCCTCGCTGGAAGTTTCAGATCAATCAACCGGAGCGACGATTCCAGATTCCAAAGCTTGCACGTGCGACGACGGGCTACGACGTGTCGCAACGTCGTACGCGGCAAGTCGTCGAAGAGAACGTACTTAGGTGGGGCCCACAGTAGTCCTAGGGACCTTTGGGGGACCCACAATACCTCTGGAGAACTTGGGGGCCCACGGAGGCAAGTGGTGCGACGGGTGCGGGGTTGCGACGAATGGCTCTCGGTCGTACACAGCCAATGCGGGGACTTGGCTCGGTCAGGCGCGGGGGAACGGGGCTGTGCAGCAGCGGGGGTCGGTCGCAGCAGCGGTGGGGGGCTTCCTTCGGTCGGTGCGGGAGATCGGGCCGGTCGGGCGCTTGGAGAGGGTCGTCGCAACGTTTGCAACGTTGCAACGGAGCGGCGGGCTGCGATGCGAGCGGGCGCCTCGGTCAGACACGGGGTGATGCGGGCGACAGAGCAGGCGACGGTGAGGGGTCGATGCGGAGCGGGGATGCGGGCCAAGCCCTCGGTCAGACCGAGGGCTTCTCTCGGTCGGAGCGGTTGAACGGAGGGGCGGCTGTGCTGCGATGCGGAGCGGAGCGTGAGCGGGGATGGCTAGCGGTCGGAGCAGGGGATTTGGCTTGGTTTTCTCGGTCGGTGCGGCAGCTGTTCGTCGCAACGTTGCGACGAATCGTCGCAACGTCAAATTTGGGTTTTGGAAGAGGCTAGGGTTAATTTCTTGCGAAAATAGGTCTTCCTAGGGGTTGTTTATATAGTGTAGATGTGTTGACTTGGTCTAGGGCTAAATCTAGTAGGATTGGAAGTTCAAAAATATTTAAAATTTGAAATTCAACTTCTCCAACTCACCCAAGGATTCGACCGGGTCCAAATGAGCTGGAAATTGGCTCAAAAATTCTTTAATACGTTTAAAACTCAAATAAATTTTATTTGGCCGAAAATAATTTAAAAATTAATTATTAAAAATATTATAAAACTTGTTAAAAATATAAAAGTGGTCAAATGAACTCCAAAAATTATAAAATAAATATCGTGGTGATCGTGATGACGAAAGTGAGCTAAATAAGAAGACGGATCTCAATTTTGACGTCGGACGATGCAACTAAAAATAGAAACGTCTCCCGTCAAAAGTGAAAATCGTCACGTCTCATCAAGTAAGGTTAAATTGTGGGAAAACGACCCGAGAAGTGTCGTTCCAAGATAGTGCCACTATTTAATACTCTCAGAGACGTTCACAACGGCATATCACACAAAAGTGTTCACAATCAAATAAAGTCTAAAATAAACACGTGCACGGTCAAAAGCACGTGCACGAACAAAGTACAACGAGAAGTGGTCGTTACAAAATGGCTTCATCAAAACTAGTTAATCCTATCAACTAGTTGAATCCTAAAATTCGAAGTTATTCGGATTGGTTAATAAGTTTTATTAATGTCCTTATCAACTATAAGGAATGAATTTTAGGGTGCTATCCTAATCATGTCTTAAGCATTTAAACAATTTTAAAGCATAGCATGTCGATCAAAAATTATCTAATAATTTTTTGAAAGATTTTAATGGCTATCCTAAAATTTTTTCTTGAGTTATCACATAATCAACAAGAACTTATATAACCGTTAAAATTATCAACTAAAAAATTTAGCTAAGCATGTAACTTAAAATTATCTCATAAATCTAAGTTACATCAAAATTATCATATAATTTTAAAGATATAACTATTAAAATTATCATGATTTTAAAATTAGATCTAATTTTCAAAAAACAAATTCTTGAAATTTAGCACATGAAAACGACAATTAATAGCTTAATAAACAACCTCCATCTCATGGAGAAATATGATGTATCAAATACATTTTATAATTGCAAAAAATATAGATCAAGTAAACATGGCTCTGATACCACTGTAGGGTTTTTTGGGTCCTTGGGGCAATAAAATCGACGTCTGGCCTAAGTCGGACGGACGACGAGGTCAAATAAGCAGTGAAAAAACAGATTTAAAACTATTTTAAATCTAGCCCTAAAGAGAACAAACCCTAGCCAATCTCTAATATCCAGGGGTTGGGTCCAACCAACTTCTAAGGATAGATCTATCAACCTATTTGCAATTATAAACGCATGTTTAATTAAACTACATACCTTTCACTTCGTTTCCACAGAATACGAAGTGTCGTTTTCATCAACGTTTCTTTGGCCCAGTGTCGCTTCTCCCAAGCCGAACCGCGTCCCGACCCGAACCGCTTCCCAAATCGCACCATGTCCCGATGTGAGCAACACCCTTTTCGTCGAGCCAACCACACGTCGAAGAAAGTTTCACCTTGAGGGATCCTTCGTCAAGACTTCGGATCCGATCCGAACTCCTTCGTAGCTTTGCTAGAGCTCGATCAAGAGCAAGAAAGAAACTGGGGAGAGAGGGAATAATTAATTTAAGTCTTAATCCGAGCGTGCTCAAAACTTTTGGGAGCTTCTCGGATTTGGAGACTTGGTGCGATTTTCAAGGAGGGGAGTAGGCCCCTACTTATATATTGTAACGACCCGTTCTCTAGGATACTCGGGAAGTGCGAACCCGTCCCAAGTATTTCTAGATCAACAAGTGTTACGTAGAAAGAGAGAAAGGAAGAGAGCAAAAAGAACACTGCAGGTCACCACACACGTGCTGGGAAGTATAAGTAAAGCTCCATCACAGATAAAACACTGAGAAATAAACAAAAGTTCAATATTTCATTTTATTAATACAATGATACTTCTTTTACATATAGCAGCTGAACAAGGGGGGTACAAAAGAGGGAAGCTACACTGAGACAACGATAATCTTATACAACTCCAAGTCCAATTACAACTTATACAACACCAACATCTTCATCCTCACAACTCTAGCTACAAAGGTCTACCCGAAAAGAAACACCAAAAGTACAAGTCTCTCATCATACCCCTCGCCATCCAATCCTACAACCGATCACCAACTCCAAGGCTCCAGCCGCTATCCCCAACCTGAAAATTCAACTGGGACACGTCAACGCGTGACCCAGTAGGAACTCCTAACATTTTAGTAGGACCCAGTTTTAGAACTGGTCTACCTATCTATGGAGGGTGGTTTAACAAGTAAGGTTCATAGTGCATATAAAAGTATTCATGTTCCAACATGCGAACATAGATATGAGAACTTATAAAACATGCATATGTAACCAAATTATGATATGCAGATATTGAAAGGAAGTATAAGAATATGTTATCATGGGGTAATAGCATTAAAGTAAACAAGGTGTTGACCAGTATAAGATAACAGCATTAAAGTAACAGAGGAATTGAAGACATGAGATGCCAACATTTATAAATTAAAGACAATTACTTTAAGTTGTTGATTCACATATTTGGAAACCTGTGTAAACCGTAGGACGCTAAGGAGTCAGACTTCACCCGAGGTGGGTGAAAAATGGTACCTCAACCAGCGATACTAGCACTGGAGGGGCCTCTCGTAACTCCGTACCCGACTGGCAAGGTAGGAGTGAGACAAATCTCAGTTTTCTTGGGACAAACGGAGCAAACCATCAGTTACCGTCATGGTGCATCACGAGTACACCAGCGGCCTCTTTAGCCCTCTCAAACTCCCCCTTCCGGGAGTGACACATCGGGCGAGAAATATACATCATATGTCCGCTCCTTAACTCCTATAGTTTACCCGTGTTTCCCCCAAACCACATCTAGAGTCTCACCCATTTTTAGAATAGATCGAGCACCCTTGATGTCATCACTCTGCCTCACTCTCAGCTTATGGAATAATTCATCTTATATTCTTTTCAGTGGTCTCAATACCGCATTCATATCTTTTCTTACTTTCATAATTTCACCGATGTCATGATTTAACAACAACCGTCGCATTTCCATTCATACCAAGAGCATCGCCATACTCCATTCGATATAACAATTTCATGAACCATAACTTAAACTGCTAGTACAGAATAAAACATATCAACATCCAACACTGAACTTATTTACTCATTAACATGAAGCTTTTAATGAAATGAACATACAATCACATGCATGTCATAATGAAGCTTGATAACATCATCATTATCGCAAGGGACATAGAACTTACTAACAACTAATATATGGACATAAAGCAAGAAATTCATAGCATGATTTCCCACGTTACACAAAAACATGATTCATGGTATAACTGACATGAGTGGGGCATGGCATGACAAGAATATGTTATATTTAAATCATGGTGAACATACTAACTATGCTATAGTAACATTACTATCATAGCATAAACATCACTATACTAGCATGGCATGGACATTTAGTATAGCAAGGCATAACACTACTATACTAACATTTCTACACTAACATTACTATACTAACACTACGTTACTAACATTACTATTTAACATGGCATTAGAAATGCAAGGCATTAGCATGTTAGCATACTTGTCTTAATTTAAGAACATGAGTTTACAACGTTTGAATAGCTTGATAACTGAAATTAAACATAACTTAAAATAACAACACTAAGTAATGATTGTAGCATGTTACACAAATATGTCTAAACGGTCAGTCCAGAAAGAATGGCTCTTCAGACCTATCTACATCCAGAATTAGCCTCTGGTCCCCTTCAAATTTGTAGATAATTTTCTTCTGATTTCCGTAGTATCCTAGAATTTTTAGTATTTTTCTACTATTTTCTACGATTTTTCTATGTCGCTCTCCTGGGTTAGGAAAATTTCCAGCAATGAATTTTTCCAACTAAAACTAGTTTTCGACATGGTATTCCAAGATAATTTCAAAAACATAATCCTACCACTATGTCATCCACTTCATATTCATAAACATGGCATTGTATTACTAATTCAAGTATGAAAACATAATGAAAACAAAGCCTACTAATCTTATTATTTAAAGTATAACATGCTACCAAATTAAAGAAATCAACATGGGAGCAAGATGAAAGCTACTAGGATTTAATAGGAATCATGGCATAGGTTCTAGTTTAACTTACAAAGTATAATTCGTACACAACATTATATATAACATGCTAAATCAAATTAAATCCCCAGTTCTAAAAATTGAATCCTACTAAATGTTAGAGCTCCTACCTTGAAAGTCATCCTAAAATCCTTTGGCCCTTCTTAGTCCTTGAAGAACATGAGCCTCTCCTAATCTTCCTTCTTCAAGCTCCAAACTTTCCTTCCAATTGTTGGATTTTGGTGTTTTTGGGATGAAATTGGTGTTAGAAGGATAAGGGAAGAGGGTGATGTTCTTGGTGGTGCAAGGGTGGTGCTAAGGGAGGAGTATGGTGGTGGAAGGGAGAGAGAGTGAGAGATGAGAGAATGAGGGATTTTTTTTTGGTTTTTGGTTTCTCTTTTTGGTTTTGTTTTTCCATTTTCTTTTCTTTTCTTTTTTCAAAAATTCCTGCATCTTACACCTCACTCCTTAAGATCCTCATCAAAAGACACTTAGCTTGAAGGTATGTGTAATGTAACATGGTAATGACACATCACAGTGAGTTAGGTAAGATTAAATCTCCATATGACACATAACTTAATGAGGTGGCATTGCATGACAAATTTGGATTTTTAATTTTTTGTAAATAAGAATACATGTCTTAATACTAGGTACCATCCATTATACATGTATTCATTCATGTATACTTAATTTAATAATTCAAATGATGAGTTAAAATCATTTAAAAATAATTCCTTCATCACAAAGATTAAAGAAAAATATGTAAGTATGCCCAAAAATTATAAGCACGAATATACTCCCAAAAATACATACATATACACGTATATATGGATACTAGGTATTACATATATGCAGCTGACCCGTCCTGTTTCTAAATTTTAGATGCGGGACTAAACTATTTGTGTAACGACTGGTTTTTCATGTATGGATTTTATTATATATATATATATATATTTGGTTGCTTCTCCTTGATTGTGATTTCCATTTCCGTCTCCGTAGTTTTCATTTTCGTTCGTTTCGTCGTGATTCTCTAGATTCTTTCGTCGGTCGGCGTGTTTGAAGTAAGTCATTCGTGACGGGCTTCATATCGGTCATATCTTATTGTTAGATCAAGCCTAGGAGTCTTAGGAATCGATCCCGGAGCTTCGCGCTCCATTTCGGAACTTTTGGTGCACGTTAGCCGGTATAAGAAGGGGCACCGACCGACTAGATGACGATCCAGTCGGTCGGAAAACCTTCTTGAACCGACTAGCGGGGTTGAAAAGTTATTCAGGAGTTACTGTTTGTCGTTAGTCGGTCTAAGAACGTTGGTTGACCGACTAGGTTGCAAACTAGTCGGTCAGCAATGCTTCTTTAACCGACTAACTCATTTACTAATTTTTGGTATCAGTACTGTTCATTCTTAGTCGGTCTAAGTTCATCTTTCGACCGACTAGTTGTTAAACTAGTCGGTTAAGTTTTGTACTCAGACCGACTAATTCTTAGTTCTTCTGTACAGTCGAGTACTGTTTACTCTTAGTCGGTCTAAGAATGTTCATCGACCGACTAGATGTCAAACTAGTCGGTCAGTAATTGTTCTTTGACCGACTAAATCTAAATCCTAATTTTCGTCTGGGTTACTGTTTACACTTAGTCGCTCTGCGTTGGTCAACCGACCGACTAGTTCCCAAACTAGTCGGTCATTGGTTGTTCTTTGACCGACTAAACAGTACAGGAAACCCTAGTTTTGCCCTAGCCGCCACCAAACTCTATAAATACCCCTCCAAACGTTTTCTTCTCCTCCATCATGACCTAAAACCCTAATTTCTCCCCCATTGAGCCTCCATCTTCCTCAAACCATTAATCCTTCATCCAAGCTCATCCTTCATCATCCAAACCCTCACTTGTCACAACCCACCTTCCATCTTCCCCAAACCTTCATCAAACCCCCAAAATCCACATCAAAAACCATTTCTCCAGATTTTTCCCTCATTTCCAGATCTGAGCCGGATCGCTCTTCCGTTGCCGCGGTTGCTCGGCATCATTCCTTTGCTTCTTCATGGTAATACTCGATTCCTTTAGTTTTAGCATAATCCACATTGACATTGGGAAACCCTAATAAAATGGATTATTAGATGATTAGGGTTCTAATAAGAAACCAATTTAGAATCATTGTGCTAATGATTGTTTTGCAATAACAGTGATCCATTCCGTAGTTAGCTTGTGTGCCGATCTTCATTGCTCGTCGATCCCGGTATCAGGCAAGTGAAACTTGCATCTCTTGATTTGGGCCATGTCTTAGGCCATTACCTTGCTTTAGCATAAAAGAGACTAGGCAGTGAAAGGATAGCTGCCTAGACGCATTTGATCTAGCTTGACAACGAAGCTAGGTCAGTCACCCTCATCATGCTTGTATGTCACGTTTACTTTCCCTTAACGGTACGCGTATTAACTGTTCATGTCATCCATGCATCCTTAACTGCTATTGCATTTTAACTGCAATGTTTAATTTAAATTAACGGTACGTGAATATGTTCATGTCATTGCATTTTGCCTGTCACGTTTAAATACAATTAACGGTACGCGAATATCTGCTCATGTCATTGCATGCTTGAATACTCATCGTGATTGTGTAGCTTCGCTACATACTTGTACTATTTGTTCCGGCTGGGCACCCGCCTTTCGTGGGCACAATCCTATGCCAAATACACTTTCTGGCTCGTGTTCCAGAAGACGAGCTCAACACAGCCTGCGGGCAATAGGGCACTCGTTGAGTGATCCCTTGTACTTGATACTTGAACACAGCCTGCAGGCAATAGGGCACTCGTTGAGTGATCCCTTGTACTTGTACTAGTTACTTGACAATACTTGTCACACTTACCACTTGTTACTTGTACCTTACTTTACTTGTTACCATCTTACTTTACTTGCCATGCACCATACTTTAACTGCTAGGTTGCTAGTTTACCTTTCTTTCCGTTTCCTTGCACAAGTCTTTCGACTTGCTGACATGTGCCCCTTTTCTCTTTTGGGTGACATATGTTAGAGCCCGAGCCTGAGATACTTGCTGAGGACGCGGTGTTCGCTGACGCTGAGTCAGAACCCGCGTTGATCGAGGACTTCGTTGACACTGGGGATCAGTCTTAGTCCTTAGTTGGCTTCTTGTTTAGACTGCTTAGTTGTCGGTGCGTGGCACCTAGTTTGATACTCTGTTATGTTTGTGTTTTGTTTGGCCTTGTTCTGGGCCTTAGACTCTTTCCTGTTAGCCTGGTGGCTTTTCTGTGATGTTGAATATTTTGTGGACAAACTTTGGGATTGGCTATTTCATATCCGTCTCATATTATTATTATTATTGTTGTTGTTCCGTTTGCGTTTACAGGGACCTGCTTATACTAAATTGACGCTTATCAGGCGTGCAGCTTCACAGCTCCACGCTTGAGTGGACCTTCTCACGTCTCGTCTCCATTTTAGGGAAGCGGGGCGTGACAATTTGGAGAAGAAAAAACAATTTAGTTTGCATTACACGAAGGCCAAACTTTGACGAATTTTCTCTCCCTCACTGTTGAACTCCAAGAACAATGTCACACCGTTGCAAAGAGGGTTGAACGGTGAACGCGTTGGAAAAAACGGCAAGTCATTCTGAATCCGTTTGACCTCTCAAACGAGAATCTAAAGATAGCCAAAAATCCACTTCATGCTGAAAAAAACCAGCCGCCATGCATATCCCTAGAGTTTGCAACCCTAAGCAGTGGGGCCCATAACGTGGGCCCCATTGGCGTGTGCCAGCTGGGCGCGTTCCATGCACGACACATGCCCATGCGTGCGCAGGCAGGCAGGCAGGTGGGCCCCGCTCGTATGAAGCAGGCAAGCCCGCCTGTTGCTAGAGGGCACGAGCGCTTGCCCGCAATGCAGGCACGGGCGCCTGCCTAGTGGGCGCCCGCCCGCAAAGCCCAAAAGGGCTACAAAACATGGTTTTGGCTCTATCTTGTGCGTTTGGCATCCATTTTGGACGTCGTTTGAAACTAGATTTAGACCGGGACGATCTCGTCATCCAGGCAACCTTTTCCTCGGGTTTATTATTTAAATGTGCTCGTAAACATTTTACGACATATATAATTCTCTTTTGCATCATATGCAAAATTCCCACATCCTTAATGTTCTAAAACTTATATAGCAAACTCTTTGCGACTTAATTAATTTCATTTTAATATAAATATCCATTTGCATCTAATACAAATGAACTGAGGGCATACATCCTTCAACAGATATGCCCTACGTATATGGTACTAGGGCCTTACACATACCAAGTGTGTATTCTGTATCACCTTTGATAAGTTCTTAGACTTCATGATAACTAAATAAGGAATTAAGGCTAACCTAAAGAAGGTGGTTGTTATACTCAACTTAGAAGATTTGTAATTAGTTAAAAAATTCCAGCATTCGACTGTGCAATTAGTGGCAATGCATAGGTTTTTTATCTTGGCATGCAGAGAAGGTGCTACCATTCTTTAAAGTCTAGTGACGAGTCAATGTCTTTCATGCTTCTAGTGGATATTACTAATGCATTTCATAAAATAAAATCCCAATTTATATGTCACTTCATTATATTTCTGTTCTGTTTCACTCTTTATGGTTCATGTGCATTTCAGGTCAATATTGAGCCAATCAAAACTAATTAGAGTTAAGGAATGAAGAAAAGAAGCGATGCAAAGCGAAGGAAGTAAAATAATGAAGATTTGAGAGAAAACAAGCCCTGCACGGCCTTGTGTGATGCCATACACGGCCGTGTGCAAGAGAACAACATCAACTGAAGATAAAAAATGAAGATATACACAGTCGTGTGATATATCTCACACGACCGCATGAGTTGACACGGCTGAAGCCACCAAATGGCGGTCCACACAGTCGTGTGGGCCGTTTGTATGAAGAGTTGCAAAGAACAGCTACACGGTCATGTACATCCCACATGACCGTGCCAAAAATTAATACAGAATGCCATTTCTACTGCTGCATTTACACGGCCGTGTAGGTTTTCTACACGGCCGTGTCGAGCTTGATTTTCTGAAGTGAAAAAAGGGCCAGTTTTGATCTGAGTTGACACGACCGTCGTGTTAATCATTTGACACGGTCGTGTATGTTGAGTATTGCACTTCTCCCTACTTGGTGTTAATGATGAGCAAACATAAATACTTGTGACATTGCCTTCACCTTAGAAGACATTAAAGAAAGGTTCAAAGAAACTTAAAATGATGATCCATTAGCCAAATGGGAAAAAGACAAAACATTCATATTGGTCAATCTTAATATACGTTGGTTGTATTGTTATAGTGTATTTGTTTATGAAATTCATACCTAATAAAATTTCATTCTTTGGTAATTTATCGTCTATTAACATTTCTGTTTCTACTTGCAGGATCTTACCATGACGATCTGGGAACATCAATCTTACTATTGTACTTTTGTTTAGGATATGTACTCGTCCAAAATAATCTATGTATTTGTAAGTTTGATTTGTATCCTTATGTGGATATGTTGTAACAAGTGAAGAGTTAATATGAGAGTTTGCTGCTCCTGTATCAATGAGGACATCAACTTCTTTGTTATCAAGAAAGCCTAATATGTATAATTGTTTATTGGATTCTAATAAATTTAATTTTCCAATATCCAAATCTCTTCTTGGAGGTGTATTGTTAGAATTACTGCTAGTTCCTTCATCATATGTTATTCCGAAGGAATTTCTACTTTGAGATTGTACAGTAGGTTGTGTAAGTAATCGCTTTTTCCTATTTAGAATTAATTCTTGGGGAAATTCTATTTCTTTCGGAGTTAATTCTTTTGGCGGGATAACTTCACAGATTTCATCAAATGGTTTAGGAATGCTAATGCTTTTTTTCTTTTACTTTTTTATTTGTTATATGATGTCTACTAGAGTATGCGTATACTAAACATGCTGTAATACTACATACCACACTGCCTGGTGGCATTTCTAATCTATCTATCTTATGATATAATGTTATTCCTAGGTCTATGTTTTTATCTGACAATGCAATGGCAAAGTCAGGGAAGATTCTTATTTTTATTATATGATAAGCAAAGTTTCCTCTTATTATGCCTATCAAGGCATCCTTAGCATCACGTAAAATTTTATCATCTGAGATCCAAAATGTGCAGGGAACATTAATTCCTTTTCTAAATGCAGCTTTAAAGATTAACTCAATTCCTCCTAAGTGTAGCCATTTAGCTTATTTCTTGAATTCTGCTGAAAACTTTTCTTTTTCAGCTTACATAATTTGTTGTGTAATTAGTTTTATATGTATTTCTCCTTTCATTGTAGATACATCTATAGGATGTTCTAGTATTCTAATTATATATTTTTCTTTGGATATATATCTTATCAAAGGCATTTCATAACATGTTCCTAGTGATAATGTAAATTTTGTTTTTTTGTATTTGTTGGTATTTTTCTTGGTCTAGCTGTATGGATTCTTCATACCCAGATTCATCATCTTTTATATCTGTTGTTTCCGAAACTTCTGTTATTTCTGATTCCATTTTTGGGATTTCTACTATTTTCTCATTTAGTAGATTGTTAAATTCATTTTCTAGGGCCTCTGAATTATCTTCAGAGTTTGTGTTTGATATATCACTTTCAGAGGACATATCTGAAATTATTTCTTTAGGTTCTCTTTCCTTTACTATTGTAATTTTTCTTACTGCATCCATATATGTTTGTACATTATATTTTTCTCAATCAAATACCTGTAATTTTCCATCTTTCTTTTTGTTAATCACAACATTTTGTCTGTTCTTCATGACTCGGTAATCTTTATGATCAAAAATATATTCACAAGGAATTACCTTTTTATGTTTATGTCTTTTATTATTTGATCTCTTTTCTTTAGGAGGGTTTTCAAATTTAATTATATCATATGGTAACGGTGTTTTAATAAGCTTTTCAAATTTTTCATTATATGTTTTGGCAAAATTATGTTCTTTTATATTTAACATTTTTACGTTTACCATATTAAGCCTTACACCTGTTTCTTCTTCATCCTCACTATCAGAGCTATAACCGGATTCTGATCTTAATTCATAGATATCTTCTTCTTCAGAATAATTTTCATATAATTCCTCGATACTTTTTGGTTCCAACTCTTCAGAGAATAATCTAAATGCCTTGACAGCTGTTTTAGTATATTTTGTCTTTTTTGGACATTCATTTGCATTGTGGCCTTCTTGGTTACAAGACCAGCATCTGCAAACCTTTTTAGCCATATCTTTTTTATTTTTAAAGTTTGTCTTTTTAAAGAATCTTTTCTTTTTAAAATCAAAATTTTTATATTTATTAAATTTTTAGGCTTAAAATACTTTCTTATTGTCACGACCCGCTTCCCTGAAATGGAGGCGAGACGTGAAAAGGTCCGCACGGGAGTGGAGTTGTGAAGCCCCAAACCCGATAAGCGTCCACAATACATAAGGAGGTCCCTGTAACCACAACAGAATAGCAATAATAACACAAGGCGGGACTGAAAATAAAATTCCACATCTCACAAATTGTCCAACATCAACAAAAGTCCAACATCCAGAAAAGCCACCAGGCTAAAAGAAAAGAGTCTAAGGGCCCAGAACAAGGCCAACAAAGAAACGACATAACAAAATATAGGTGCTACGCACCGATAACAAAACAACTGTCTAATAAAAGTAAAACACAACGAAGACACTAGGACTGGTCCCCAGTGTCCACGTACTCCCCGTCAAACACAAGTACGGGCTCGGCGTCAGCAAACACCTCGTCCTCAACAAGTAACTCAGGCTCGGGCTCTAACATGTGTCACCCAAAAGAGAAAAGGGGCACATGTCAGCAAGTCGAAAGACTTGTGCAAGGAAACGGGAATAATGGTAAACTAGCAACCTAGCAATTAAAACATGGTGCATGGCAAGTAAAGTACGGTGGTGTCAAGTAAGGTAAAGGAGAGTACACGTGGCAAGTACCAAGTAGTAGGGGTGACATGCATTGTCAAGTAACAAGTAAGGTAAAGTATAGTACAAGCGGCAAGGGGTTGTTGTGACATGTAATGTCAAGTAACAAGTACAAGTACAAGGGATCACTCAACGAGTGCCCTATTGCCCGCAGGCTGTGTTCAAGTATCAAGTACAAGGGATCACTCAACGAGTGCCCTATTGCCAGCAGGCTGTGATGAGCTCGTCTTCTGGAACACGAGCCAGAAAGTGTATTTGATAAGTATGGCGTAGGGGTGCACCTACCCGGAACAAGTAACACTAGTATGTAGCGATGCTACGCAATCACGATGAGTATTCAAGCATGCAATGACATGAGCAGATAATTCGCATACCGTTAATTAAATTAAACGTGACAGGCGAAATGCAATGACATGAACATATTCACGTACCGTTAATTAAATTAAACGTGACAGTTAAAATGCAATAACAGTTAAGGATGCATGGATGACATGAACAGTTAATACGCGTACCGTTTAGGGAAAGTAAACGTGACATACAAGCATGATGAAGGTGACGGACCAAGCTTCATTGTCAAGCTAGGTCAATGGCGTCTAAACGGCTATCCTTTCACAGTCTAGTCTCTTTTACGCTAAAGCAAGGTAAATGGCCTAAGACATGGCCTAAATCAAGAGATGCAAGTTTCACTTGCCTAGCACCGGGGATTTACGATCACTTCGTCACACGGATGCTATATACGGGGGAAATCGCTGTTGTGGGGGAAACAAGCACCAAACACTTGAAATTAATTAGGGTGGGGGGAAACAAGCACCAAACACTTGAAATTAATTAGGGTTTCATAAAAATACTAATAGACTATGAAAACATAGAGGAATCGATTTCTTACCAAGAGGAGACGGAAGGAACACTCCGGGGAACCCTAGGATCAGATCTGGAAAAGATTGGAGAAGTTTGGGGAAACTAGGGTTTTAGGGGATTTGGGGATTTTGATGGGTTTTGATGGAGATTTGGGGAAGATGAGGGGTAGATAGAGTAAATGGATGGTTTGGATGATGATTCTAGGGCTTGGAATGGAGAAATGGAGCTTGGAGGAAGATGGGGGGTGAAGGGGGAAGTTTTTAGGGTTTTGGGTCGTGTTGGAGAAGAAGAAGTCGGATGGGTTGGGTATAAATAGGTTGAGCTGGCGGCTGCTCAGAAATTAGGGTTTTAACACTGGTTAGTCGGTCAAAGAGCAACCACTGACCGACTAGTTTGGAAACTAGTCGGTCGGTCGACCAACGCAGACCGACTAAGTGTAAACAGTAACTCCTGAACGAAAATAGGATTCTAGAGTTAGTCGGTCCATGAACAAGTACTGACCGACTAGTTTAGAATCTAGTCGGTCGATGAACGTTCTTAGACCGACTAAGAGTAAACAGTAACTGATACAAAAATAATTTGATGAGTTAGTCGGTTCAAGAAGCATTGCTGACCGACTAGTTTGCAACCTAGTCGGTCAACCAACGTTCTTAGACCGACTAACGATAAACAGTAACTCCTGAGAAATTTAGAAAGCAAACTAGTCGGTCCAAGAAGGATTTCCGACCGACTGGATCGTCATCTAGTCGGTCGGTGGCCCTTCTTACACCGGCTATTGAGCACAGAAAGTACCGATACGGAGCGCGGGGCCCCGGGATCGATTCCTAAGACTCCCAGGCTTGATCTAATAGTTAGATACGACCGTTATGAAGTCCGTCACGAGTGACACACTTCGAAATCGACGATCCTAAGGAAGAAGCGAGAAAATACGACGAATCGATCGAAAATGAAATTTACGGAGACGAAAACCACGCAAGAGGAGAAAATCCACCAAAACATATATTATAATATATAAAATCCAGATACATGAAAAGCAGTCGTTACATCCTCCCCAACTTAAGAAAAATTCCGTTCTCGGAATTTCCAAAACTCACGAGTCCGGAAACAAAAGTGGGAAACGCTCTCGCATCTCATCCTCATTCTCCCAAGTAGACTCTCCAGGTGAACCGTGTCGCCACATCACCCTCACAAGATTGACAATCTTGTTCCGAAGCGATTTCTGACGCCTGTCCAGAATCTGCACTGGATGCTGGTCATACGTCATATCGGGGCGAACGGTAATCTCCGAAAAATCTACCGCATGAGACGGATCGCTAATGTATCGACGAAGCTGCGACACATGGAAAACATTGTGAACTCCTTCCAAAGATGGCGGCAAGGACAAGCGATAAGCTACCTCGCCAACCCTCTCCAAAACGTCAAACGGTCCAATGTATCGCGGGCTCAACTTCCCACGCTTCCCGAAACGAATCACACCACGATTCGGGGAAATCTTCAAGAACACATGGTCGCCCGGCTGAAACTCCAAAGGACGACGTTTAGCATCCGCCCAATGCTTAAAACGGTCCTGAGCAATTCTCAACCTCTCCCGAATATTCCTGACGATATCCACGGCCTCCACGATCATCTCAGGTCCCAACAGCTCCCGATCACCAACGTCATCCCAACTCAATGGCGATCGACATTTCCTCCCATAAAGAGCGGCGAAAGGCGCCATGCCAATACTCGCCTGGAAGCTGTTATTGTAGGAAAACTCTACCAGATGTAGATGGTCCTCCCACGAACCCTTGAAATCCAACATGCACGCCCTCAGCATGTCTTCCAAAATCTGAATCGTCCTCTCAGACTGGCCATCCGTCTGCGGATGGTACGCCGTGCTGAAACTCAGACGCGTACCCAAGCTCTTCTGCAAACTCTGCCAGAACTGAGATGTGAACCTCGTGTCTCTGTCAGACACGATACTCACGGGGACTCCATGAAGTCGCACAACTTCCTGCACGATTCACGTTACATCACTATCTAAACTAGGAAAAGGAAATAAAACGGAGAGTAAAAGAATTTTACATCCATATATCTCCTTGCTAGCGCCTCAGTGGACTGTCCTACTCGGAACGGAATAAAGTGCGCAGATTTGGTCAATCGATCTACAATCACCCAAATCGCGTCATTCTGCTTCGGACTCCGAGGTAGTCCAGTCACGAAGTCCATAGTGATGTGCTGCCATTTCCACTCCGGGATCGGAAGCGGTTGTAGCAACCCGGCTGTACGCTGATGATCCGCCTTCACTTGCTGGCAAACCAAGCACTTGGCTACACTCCGAGCCACACTCCTCTTCATAACATGCCACCAATAATTCAGACGAAGATCCTGGTACATCTTGGTGCCACCAGGATGCACAGAATACGGCGAACTGTGTGCCTCCACCATCAGCTCCTCTCTGATATCCCCAGCAGGCACACACAACCTGGCTCCAAACCTCAGCGAGCCATCCTCATGAATCAAAAAGTCAGTCCGCAGACCGGCTTCCACCTGCTCCCGAATCCTTACCAGCTTCGGATCCTCAGCCTGGCCAGCCTTAATCCGATCCACGATCGTCGACTGTACCTGCATGTACATCAACGAAGAAGCCTCTCCAGGAAGAACAATCTCCACGCCAGACTCGCAAAAATCCTGCTGCAATCTCCACTGCGAGGTCAAAATCATCACCGCTGGCAGCCTACTCAAAGCATCCGGAACCACATTCACCTTGCCAGGGTGATACTGCAAATCAATATCATAATCTGCCATGAGCTCCAACCATCGACGCTGTCGCATGTTGAGCTCCTTCTGAGTGAAAATATACTTCAAGCTTTTGTGATCGGTGAAAATCTTCACTTTCTCACTCAGCAGGAAGTGCCTCCAAATCTTAAGAGCAAACACAACGGCAGCCAATTCCAAATCATGCGTCGGGTAATTCTTCTCATGAACCTTAAGCTGACGAGACGCATACGCCACAACATGCCCGTGCTGATGCAACACACAACCGAGACCCTTGCCAGAAGCATCGCAAAAGATCTCAAATCCACCGCTGCGATCAGGCACAACAAGAATAGGGGCACTCGTCAACCTCTCCTTCAGAACACCAAAAGCACTCTCACAATCACCCGACCAAACATAAGCAACATCCTTCCGCGTCAACCTGGTCATCGGCTCAGCAATACGAGAAAAATCCTTAATGAATCGCCGATAATAACCGGCAAGTCCAAGGAAACTCCGAATCTCAGACGCTGACGACGGAACAGGCCACTCCCTGATGGCCCGAATCTTCTCGGGATTCACTGAAATACCATCTCCAGTCACCACATGCCCGAGAAAAGCAACTCTATCCAGCCAAAACTCGCACTTCGAAAACTTAGCATACAACCGATGCTTCCTCAAAATCTCCAACACCGTCCTTAAGTGCGAGGCATGCTCTTCCTCCGACTTCGAATAGATCAGAATGTCGTCAATAAAGATAACGACAAACTTATCCAAAAAGTCGTAGAAAATCAGGTTCATCAGATTCATGAAAACTGCGGGCGCGTTAGTTACGCCGAAAGGCATAACCACGAACTCATAGTGTCCATACTTCGTCCTGAACGCTGTCTTCGGAACATCTCCCTTCTTCACCTTCAACTGATGGTAACCACTCCTCAGATCCAATTTTGAAAACACCCTCGAACCTCCAAGCTGATCAAAAATATCATCGATGCGAGGCAACGGGTATTTATTCTTAATAGTTACCGCATTCAATTCCCGATAGTCCACGCACATGCGACGCGAACCATCCTTCTTCTTAACCAACAACACCGGTGCTCCCCACGGAGACACGCTAGGATTAATATAACCCTTCTGCAAAAGCTCATCCAACTGCTTCCGCAACTCTTCCAACTCTGCAGGTGCCATACGATACGGCGCCTTCGAAATCGGCTGCGCACCTGGAACAAGATCGATAGAAAATTCCAGAGCCCGATCAGGCGGCAAACCAGACATCTCCTCGGGGAAGACGTTGCCAAAATCACGCACCACAGCTGGCCACTCCAGCTCCATCTGCATAGCCACAGCCTCCACCGGCCTGGCCCGAAATCTGACAGGACCAAGCGAACTGCTACCACGACTGAACTCGAACACTGGATGTCCGGGAATCTCAAACACCACCTTCTTCCTCCGACAGTCGATCGTAGCATAGAAGCTCGCAAGCCAATCCATCCCAAAGACCGCATCGTAGTTGGTGATGTTGTGGACAATGAAATCCGCACAAAGCTCACGTCCACAAACCACCAACGGGCAAGAATTGCACCCACGATGCACCGAGACTACACCGTTCCCTGTAACGATATTCCAACTCTTAGGAAGAGAGGACGTCGACAAGGAATGCTTCTCCACGAAGCTCCGGGCCAAAATGCACATCGATGCACCAGAGTCAAAGAGGACTCGTGCAGGAAATGTGCAAACCAAAACCACACCTAACAAGCAATCAACAATCAAATCCTAGTTTAGCAAACAATCATGAGCAAGCGACCAATATAATCAAAAATCAAACCAACTAAGGAAGATAAATAGCTAGGATGAGCGTTACCTGCAATAACTTCATCCACGGCCATGCTCTCCTCCTCAGTCATCAGGAAGGCCTGCCCTCTCGGCGGAACAGCCTGCCGAAAGGCCTGTCTCTGTGGAACAAGGGGCGCTCCACGTCCAACGGGCACAGGAGCTCGCTGCTGCAACGGCTGTGCTGCAATAGGAGCCCGCCAAGGCTGCCTCGACTTCGGACACTCCCGGATGGTGTGGGCAGGATCTCCGCAGACAATGCACTGCCCTAGAAACCTCCTACACTGATCCCTGAGGTGTCCAGTCTTGCCACAGAAATTGCAAGTCTTCAGAATAGGCCCTCCTGGCCTCTTGAACTGCACCGGATGACTAGGCTTGAAACCAGGCCTAACCACCGCCCTGGCCTGCTCCATAGGCCTCTTCCCAGCTCCAGAAACATGTCCCTTCCTCTGATTCAAATTTAACTCTTGCCGCCTCGCAGCAATCAGAACCTTCTGATATGTCTCCAAGTCAGAAGAGGTCACAAAGCTCTGAAGCTCCAAGGCAAGTCCCTGAAGAAATCGCTGAGCTTTCTCATCGGCATCCTGCACCATCTTAGGTGCAAACCGACTGAGCCTCGTGAACTCCTGGTGGTACTGATCCACCGACAAGCTCCCCTGCTTCAGATCTATGAAGCGCTGCAGCATCACCTGTCTAGCAGCCTTCGGGAAGAATTCTCCATCAAATCTGGACTTGAAGGTAGCCCAGACGATCGGCTCCACTAGCATCTTCTCTTTAGCATCCCACCAATTCCTGGCGTTATCCTTCAGCTGCCTCTTAGCCAGATCAACCCATCCAGCCGGGTTAATCTTCGCCATTGCCAAGTTATCCTCAATGTTCCTTATCCATTCGTCGGCAGCCAGAGGACCCTCAGAACCATCAAAATATGCGGGACCCAGCTCCCGAAATTGCTTCGCTCCTGGCTCAGAGCGAGGGGCATTGGGAAGAGCCCGGGCAGCTCGAGCAGGTGGAGCATTCTGGACTTGCAAAAGCATGCCCTGCTGCACTTGCATCATCTGGATCATCATCCGCATCATCTCACCGCTGGTGGGTTCCCGCTCAGGCTCCTCATTATGAGGGATCACGCCACTACCACCACCACGGGTGAATCGTCTTCCTGCCATCTAGTGACACAGAAAACGAATCAGATTAGACTCATAGCTTATGACTCGGGCGTCGAACTTAGTTTATTGGACATTCTAATATTATTATCGCTATTCCAAAAATCGCAGTTACAGAGGGACCTGCATGGGCCACCACTAAAACCTGTCACGACCCGCTTCCCTGAAATGGAGGCGAGACGTGAAAAGGTCCGCACGGGAGTGGAGCTGTGAAGCCCCAAATCCGATAAGCGTCCACAATACATAAGGAGGTCCCTGTAACCACAACAGAATAGCAATAATAACACAAGGCGGGACTGAAAATAAAATTCCACATCTCACAAATTGTCCAACATCAACAAAAGTCCAACATCCAGAAAAGCCACCAGGCTAAAAGAAAAGAGTCTAAGGGCCCAGAACAAGGGCAACAAAGAAACGACATAACAAAATATAGGTGCTACGCACCGATAACAAAACAACTGTCTAATAAAAGTAAAACACAACGAAGACACTAGGACTGGTCCCCAGTGTCCACGTACTCCCCGTCAAACACAAGTACGGGCTCGGCGTCAGCAAACACCTCGTCCTCAACAAGTAACTCAGGCTCGGGCTCTAACATGTGTCACCCAAAAGAGAAAAGGGGCACATGTCAGCAAGTCGAAAGACTTGTGCAAGGAAACGGGAATAATGGTAAACTAGCAACCTAGCAATTAAAACATGGTGCATGGCAAGTAAAGTACGGTGGTGTCAAGTAAGGTAAAGGAGAGTACACGTGGCAAGTACCAAGTAGTAGGGGTGACATGCATTGTCAAGTAACAAGTAAGGTAAAGTATAGTACAAGCAGCAAGGGGTTGTTGTGACATGTAATGTCAAGTAACAAGTACAAGTACAAGGGATCACTCAACGAGTGCCCTATTGCCCGCAGGCTGTGTTCAAGTATCAAGTACAAGGGATCACTCAACGAGTGCCCTATTGCCCGCAGGCTGTGATGAGCTCGTCTTCTGGAACACGAGCCAGAAAGTGTATTTGATAAGTATGGCGTAAGGGTGCACCTACCCGGAACAAGTAACACTAGTATGTAGCGATGCTACGCAATCACGATGAGTATTCAAGCATGCAATGACATGAGCAGATAATTCGCATACCGTTAATTAAATTAAACGTGACATGCGAAATGCAATGACATGAACATATTCGCGTACCGTTAATTAAATTAAACGTGACAGTTAAAATGCAATAACAGTTAAGGATGCATGGATGACATGAACAGTTAATACGCGTACCGTTTATGGAAAGTAAACGTGACATACAAGCATGATGAAGGTGACGGACCAAGCTTCGTTGTCAAGCTAGGTCAATGGCGTCTAAACGGCTATCCTTTCACCGTCTAGTCTCTTTTACGCTAAAGCAAGGTAAATGGCCTAAGACATGGCTTAAATCAAGAGATGCAAGTTTCACTTGCCTAGCACCGGGGATTTACGATCACTTCGTCACACGGATGCTATATACGGGGGAAATCGCTGTTGTGGGGGAAACAAGCACCAAACACTTGAAATTAATTAGGGTTTCATAAAAATACTAATAGACTATGAAAACATAGAGGAATCGATTTCTTACCAAGAGGAGACGGAAGGAACACTCCGGGGAACCCTAGGATCAGATCTGGAAAAGATTGGAGAAGTTTGGGGAAACTAGGGTTTTAGGGGATTTGGGGATTTTGATGGGTTTTGATGGAGATTTGGGGAAGATGAGGGGTAGATAGAGTAAATGGATGGTTTGGATGATGATTCTAGGGCTTGGAATGGAGAAATGGAGCTTGGAGGAAGATGGGGGGTGAAGGGGGAAGTTTTTAGGGTTTTGGGTCGTGTTGGAGAAGAAGAAGTCGGATGGGTTGGGTATAAATAGGTTGAGCTGGCGGCTGCCCAGAAATTAGGGTTTTAACACTGGTTAGTCGGTCAAAGAGCAACCACTGACCGACTAGTTTGGAAACTAGTCGGTCGGTCGACCAACGCAGACCGACTAAGTGTAAACAGTAACTCCTGAACGAAAATAGGATTCTAGAGTTAGTCGGTCCATGAACAAGTACTGACTGACTAGTTTAGAATCTAGTCGGTCGATGAACGTTCTTAGACCGACTAAGAGTAAACAGTAACTGATACAAAAATAATTTGATGAGTTAGTCGGTTCAAGAAGCATTGCTGACCGACTAGTTTGCAACCTAGTCAGTCAACCAACGTTCTTAGACCGACTAACGATAAACAGTAACTCCTGAGAAATTTAGAAAGCAAACTAGTCGGTCCAAGAAGGATTTCCGACCGACTGGATCGTCATCTAGTCGGTCGGTGGCCCTTCTTACACCGGTTAATGAGCACAGAAAGTACCGATACGGAGCGCGGGGCCCCGGGATCGATTCCTAAGACTCCTAGGCTTGATCTAATAGTTAGATACGACCGTTATGAAGTCCGTCACGAGTGACACACTTCGAAATCGACGATCCTAAGGAAGAAGCGAGAAAATACGGCGAATCGATCGAAAATGAAATTTACGGAGACGAAAACCACGCAAGAGGAGAAAATCCACCAAAACATATATTATAATATATAAAATCCAGATACATGAAAAGCGGTCGTTACACTTATTGTGAAGGGAAAAGTAGAGAAATAGGTGTAGAGGGTTAAGAGCCCCCTACCCTCATATTTATAGCTTTCAATAGTGGGCTGGATACCCAATGGGCCTCATGGGCTTATTCATAACACTTCCCCTTATCCAACCAATATTGAATAAGAGGTGGATTCTTCAGGGTCCGAGTCAGGATAACTGCCTTGTTAAATAAAGAACAGTTAATCCATAACTTCCCCTATTTTAGGGATGTGTCTAGGGGTGGATACTTCAGGATCCAGAGTCAACGAGGTTGCCTCCTCAAAACCTTGACTACGGAAAACCCTGTGGGAAAAAACCAGTAGCCAAGGGAAAAGAGTACAACTCTGCGGTTGACTCCCCCTCATCTGACCAAGCTTCAGGCTTGCAGATTTCCTATGAATCTATACATCAGTCTTCTATGTATCTATGAGTTCATAGTCCTCTCATCCTGACCCAGTTTACATTTCCTCACTCTCCTCATCCCAATCACATATACAAGTTTCTCAAAGATACTAGTAGGCAGGGATTTGGTAAGCAAATCTGCCAAGTTATTACATGATTGGATCTTCTGTACCTCAATCTGCTTCTGCTTCTGAAGGTCGTGTGTCCAGAAGAACTTGGGGGAGATATGCTTCGTCTTGTCGCCTTTAATGTAGCCGTCCTGTAGCTGGGCTATACATGCTGCATTGTCTTCATGAAGTGGAGTAGGCACAAGAACGCCGGTCATCAGGTCGGTGGAGGTGAGGATGTGCTGGATCACAGAGCGTAGCCAGAAACTCTCCTTGCTTGCTTCGTGGATCGCTAGGAGCTCTGAGTGAGTGGATGAGACGGTCGTCATGGTCTGCTTTACAGATTTCCAGGATATGGCTGTGCCGCCATAAGTAAACATGTATCCTGTCTGAGACTTCTCTGTATGAGGATCAGACCTGTATCCTGCATGAACATAACCAACTAAACCAGTTGATGCCCCTTTCTTGTAGAATAGACCTAAGTCTATGGACACTTGGAGGTAGCACAGAAGATGCTTAACTCCGGCCCAGTACCGTTGTGTAGGTGCAGCACTATATCTGGCTAGTAAGTTGACTGCAAATGCTATGTCAGGGCGAGTGCAGTTAGCCAGGTAAAGGAGTGCACCGATAGAACTTAGATAAGGCACTTCGGGGCCTAGTACTTCCTCCCCCTCTTCCAGCGGTCGGAAGGGGTCTTTATGTACATCCAATGATCTGACGACCATTGGAGTGCTGAGGGGGTGTCACTTATCCATCTGAAACTTTTTCAATAAGTTCGACGTGTAAGTTGAACTGATGTAACAGGATCCCATCGTTAAGATGCTCTATTTGAAGACCTAAATAGAATTTTGACTTTCCGAGGTCTTTCATCTCGAAGGTTTCTGTCAATCTTCTAGAAATCTCTGCGATCTCTTCAGGAGATCCGATGAGGTTCAAGTCGTCCACATAGACGGCTGTGATTACAAATCCTGTTGCCTTTGCTCTTATAAATATGCAAGGATAGACTGGGTCGTTTGAGAATCCTTGTTTTGTAAGGAAATCGCTCAGTCTGTTATACCACATCCTTCCAGATTGTTTTAGACCATATAATGATCTTTGCAGTTTCACTGAGTAGATGTCACGTTCTCTCTCTTTTAGTGCTGCAGGCAAAGAATAACCATCAGGCAATCTCATATAGATGTCTCGGTCTAGGTTGCCATATAGGTATGCAGTAACCACGTCCATGAGTTGCATATCTAAACCCTCTTGGGCTGTTAAGCCAATGAGGAATCGGAAGGTGATCGCATCCATGACCGGAGAGTATGTGGCTTCAAAATCCACCCCTGGACGTTGGGTAAAACCCTATGCTACAAGCCTTGCTTTGTAGCGAACGATCTCATTCTGTTCATTTCTTTTTCTAACAAATACCCATTTATAACCCACATGTTTTACACCTTTTGGTGTCTGGACTATGGGTCCGAAAACCTTGCGTTTGGTGAGTGAATCCAACTCCACTCCTATTGCCGCTTTCCACTTTGGCCAATCATCTCTGCTTTGACATTCTGTCAGAGAGCGTGGTTCAATATCATCGTCGTAGTACGTGACGTTAATGGCAATATTACACGCAAATGTGTCATCTATGGTTGTGCTCTTTTTGTCCCAATACTCCCCAGTTCGTACATAGTGTATCGAAACTTCATTTTCTCCCGGTTTTTCCTCTTCATGAGAGTTTGGGAGAGATGGGGTAGCAGGGCTTATAGTAGCATTCTGTGGTGGTATTTGTTTACCATTGCCAAGGGTCCTACTCTTTTGAGGGACTTGGTCCTTGGATCCCGGTGGTCGCCCTCTCTTTTTGAGAGGTCCAACCATTTCTGCTGCAGGCGGATTGCATCCATTTTGCGGTATGTCAATCCTAGCTGGAGTGTTAGCAGCAGGGACGTGTGATTTGACAATCTTCTGGTTGTCAGTAAATTTGTCTGGCAAGAGATGGACAGTGTTTTGGATGTGGAAAATCTTCAGGACCTCCTCCTCACACTGGCTTGTGGGCGGATCAAAGTGACATAATGTCTTTGTATCCCAAGTGATACATTCTGAAGCTTCAGGCTTCTTTGTCTGTGAGCCTAGTATTGGAAACGATGTTTCATCGAATTCGCAGTCTTCTAGACGTGCCTTGAAAACGTCTCCCATAAGGGGTTCTAGGAATCTAATTATGGAGGGGGTGTCAAACCCAACATAAATGCCTAGGCGACGTTGTGGACCCATCTTTGTCCTTTGTGGTGGTGCTATGGGGACGTATACTGCACAACCAAATATTCTCAAGTGTGAGACAATTGGTGGGGCTCCAAGTGCTAGTTGCATTGGAGAAGATGACTGACCTCCAGAAGGTCTTAATTTTATTAAAGATGCAGCATGCAAAATTGCATGACCCCACGCATTCACTGGCATCTGGGATTGAAGTAATAATGGACGAGCAATCCATTGTAGTCTCTTAATTAGAGATTCTGCTAACCCATTTTGGGTGTGAACATGTGCTACAGGATGTTCGACTTCAATTCCATGAGCTTGGCAATAGTCTAGAAAGACTTGTGACGTAAACTCCCCCGCATTGTCCAGACGAAGTTTCTTTATCTGGTAGTCGGGGAAGTGGGCCCGTAACTTGATTATCTGAGATAAAAGCTTAGACAGTGCTAGGTTACGGGTGGATAGTAGACACACATGTGACCACTTAGTAGATGCGTCTATCAGGACCATAAAGTACCTGAAAGGACCACTTGATGGGTGTATCGGCCCACAAATGTCTCCGTGGATTCTTTCCAGAAAGCTTGGAGACTCCACGGCCACTTTCAGTGGAGAGGGTCTTGTAATCAGTTTACCCTTGTAACAGGGTGGCATGGGAATTTGCCTTTTTGAAGAATCTTCAGGTTCTTCAAGTCTATACCCCTGGAGCTTTTTATGATGCGGTACATCATAACAGATCCAGGGTATCCCAGTCTACTGTGCCAGAGTTGGAATTCTGGCGTTTGGGGGCACTGCAGGTGCTCCGCCATGGATGTTTCTGGAGTTTGTATACTTGTTTGGTAGAGTCCCGAGGGGAGTCCCTTGAAACGTTCCACAATGGTTTTTGAACCATTTGTAAGAGACGTTACAAGCAAGTATTCCCTTTTATCTTCTTCGACCGTCTCTAAGTGATATCCGTTTAAACGGATATCTTTAAAGCTTAGGAGGTTTCGGATAGATTTAGGGGAGTATAACGCATTTTTAAGTGTGATTTGTGTGTTACCGGGGAGCAATATGATTGCTTCTCCTGATCCTTCGATTATGTTAACTGGTCCTGAGATTGTTCTCAATGGACCAGAATAGCTACTTATGCTCGTGAAGTAGTCTATGTTTTGAAGGATCGAGTGCGTCGATGCACTGTCCACTAGGCAGATTAATTCCATATCTATATAAAGAAAGACATTCAAGCAGTAAATATTATGAAAAGAAAAGATCTACTTTCATAAAAAAGGCTCAAAGGAAATGTTTTGACATGGAATAAAAACTAGGTACTATGCAGAAAGGGAAGATACATTGCTAGCATAAAAAATGGTCCATAACTAGAGAGTGTCATCTCCCATGAAATCTTCAGGAGTCCATGGGGTCTCTGGCAAAGCTGCGCTCTCAATCAGGTTTGTCTCAGCTCGAGGCTTGAGGCTTGCCTGGTAGAGGTCCTGGAGGTGTTTTTGGGTGCGACAAATTCTGGACCAGTGGCCCGTCATTCCGCATTTGGAGCACTTTTCCTCCCAGTCTTTCTTGGGAGTGCCACCTTTGTTGGACATCCTCTTTTGCTTCTTTTTCACGAACTTCTGGTTCTGAGGAGGAGCTGGGGGAATGGCCTTCTTCCGCTGCTTTTGTTCTTTCCATTTCTGGAATTTTGCCTTTTTGTCCATCTTCTTCTTCTGGGAAGACTGGAAGTGTTCCTCTACAGGAGGTGGCAGTGGAGCGGAGCCAGGAGGGCACAGGTTGTGAGTGGCAACTAACAGGTCTCTGTTCTGTTCAGCCATAAGCAGGCATGAAAGCAGATCAGAGTACTTCGTGAACTTCCTCTCACGGTATTGTTGCATAAGGATCATGTCCTTCTCGTGGAAAGACGTGAACGTCTTTTCCAGCAACATTTTCTCCGTCACCGTTTCACCGCACAACTTCAGGCGTGCGGTGATACGGAAGAGTGCTGAGTTGTACTCCGCTACGGATTTGTAATCATGTATGCAGAGGTGAGTCCACTCGTACTGCGCATGGGGGAGTATGACATCTCTCTGATGCCTGTACCTCTCCTCAAGTGCGTCCCACAGCTCGTAAGGATCCTCTACAGTGAGGTACTCGTCCTTCAGGGTCGAGTCTAAATGTTTACTGATATAGATAATGGCTTTCGCCTTTAGTATATCGGAAACTTACTTTGTATGAGGTGCTTCTTTAGAAGCATCCTTGTCGGCTGGGGCGGTACTTGTTGTTGCCTTCTCAGTCGGTGTGAGACTGAAACCATGCGAGCGCAGATGGAACTTCAGGTCCAACTGCCAACTCAGGTAGTTTGACCCATCGGCCTTCAGGACCGAAAAGTTGCCATTCGCACGTCTGGCCATTGAAAAAACAGCATGGATCATTAAACTGAGTAAAAATAGACATCCACGCATGTATTTATCATGACATGAATTTATTAAAGGAAAATTAACATGCATGCTTTTTGACGGTTTCGTAACGTGAATAATTAACAAAGATTAACATCCACGCATGCTTTTTGACAGTTTCATGGTAACATTAACATGGCATGAAAAATAATTAACATCCACACAATTAATGTATAAGCAATGAAAAAATAACTTAGGACTATGGGGATCAGCCAGCCGACACCGAAAAGAAAAAGACAGTCCGAAATTACATCAAAAGTTGCATAAAAGAATAAGTACAACTCGGGAACTTCAGAGAGAAGCCCCTTTCATCTTTGTGCATACGCTTTCAGCTCCTTTTTGGTGTTCGCCGGTCTTCTTTTTTACATTTATAACCTCACTTACAAATTTCTCTCAAAAAAAGAAAAAAATTACGAGAAATTAAAAGTGTCGGAAACCTGGCTGATCCCTAAAAACATAGCCTAATCGCACATCCACGCAGATAATATATGAAAAATATACAACCACGCAGATAATCATATCACAGGCATGTAAAGATTAATTAAATAATCTAAATAGTGTGACGTGCTAAAAATTATTTTTGAAAAACTTTTTACCTTGATCCATATTTTTAATGTTTTGTTTACCCTTTTAAACCCTTTTTATAAAGTTTCTTTAATTATTTTGGGCTTTTAGGGCCAAAAATAAAAAAGAAAAATTATTTGTGTAAATTGGCTAATTTTCAGGCTTTTGGGCCCTGAAAACAACCCATTAGGGTTAATTTGGGCCTCCCCCGAAAAATTGGCCCGTTTAGGGTTAGGGTTTCCGAAAAACCCTAGGGGGGCCCACGGCGCGCCGTCGCGACGGCTGGCTGGGCCGCGGCCTATGGCCGCGGCGTTTTCGCCGCCGGCGCCGCTTGTGAGACGCCGCCGTTTTGCCCTTCGGGCGTGCGGAGTATGGATCAAGGTCGGGGGGGGGGGGGGGGGGGGGGGGGGTAAAAAACGGATTTTTTAATCATTTAGATCTCAAAAAACTAATTTTTATTGTTTTTAGACATGCAGATCTAAATAAAAATGTGATTTTTCCGTGTTTTTAAACTTTTTGATCCGAAAACATGCAGATCTAACGTGAAACACAAGTTTAGATCTAAAAAGTTTTGATTTTTACCTCTAGATTCGACCAGAGAATCTAGTCGACGGTTGGTGAAGGATGCCCTTTTCGCTCCCCGTTGAGAAGATTACGATCTTCTTGAATCTGAGCGATTGATGGATCTCCTTCCTCGCGAGCCGCCGTCTCCGCCAACGAGCGTGATCGTGCTGATAACATGTTGTGAAGGGAAAAGTAGGGAAATAGGTGTAGAGGGTTAAGAGCCCCTACCCTCATATTTATAGCTTTCAATAGTGGGCTGGATACCCAATGGGCCTCATGGGCCTATTCATAATATTTCTAAACTTTTTATACTTCTTTTTACTGGGATAACATCCCCATTGTGTTGCCATATCAGACGTACTACCTGATAGTCCCATATGTTTGGAATATTGTCTAGCACTTCCTATTAATGATTGTTGCATACAGTAATATGCAATCTTATCTTTTGTAAATTTCATCTGTAACCCTAGTGATGGGAATTCTTCTGGATTATTTTTTAAGAATTTTTCATATTCTTTAGCTAAATCTTCTCCCCATGGAGGTCGTAGTTTTAAGAAATATAGAACTAGTACATTTTTTATTGTTCCTGCATCTGGTGCTGATGCATAATAATACTTAGCAAATTCACAATTATACTCATCTAGGTATTTAAGGTCACATATTGCCAAATTTGCAAGTTTAATCCTTGCTCGTCTTTTTTCATCTTCAATAATTTTTTCATTTTCAAATGGTATTCCACCAAATTCAGTTTTAAGAACTTTCTATACGATTCTATTAAATTTAATGGATCTAAGAGTGTCAACGTTTTAGTTGATCCTGTATTTATTAATTGTTTTGCTTCTTTGGATAAATTATTAAACTAATTTTTAACATTGCCTATGAATGTATTTTCTATTATACCTACCATATCTATTGAATTTTCACTATTTTTAGTAATTCGTAGTGTTTGTAAGTCCCCTGCCCAAGCATCTATTAAAACTATTGTGTTTTAGCACAATCTAGATTTAATACTGCTCTATGTCTTTCTTGTAGGGGCTTTTCCTTTGGCTTATATAATTCAGTATATGTTTTATAAGGTCTTTCCTTTTTTGGAACTCTATATTCAGAATAGATTGCTTCATTTCTGTTTGTATGGTAGTTTCAACTTTTGGCTTCGGCTGTGACGTTGTTGTTTTAGGTCTAGACTGAGATGTTGTTATATTACTACTGGAGGTAGTTATTTCCATTTTCATATTTTCTTTATCTGTTTTTTGTTGTATATCCTGCAGTACAGGTAATCTAGACATGGCAATAGCTATGTCTCCTAATTGTGTACCGTCTGCAGTATCCCATAGGTTTTCTAATTCTTCCATGGTCATGTTATCCCCCTATTTACAGTTAATCTATTGCCTAAGCATATCATGAAGATCTATTTGCAATGGATGGTACTCAAAGATCAATGAAAGCAAGAAAAGTGGATTGGATGATCGAAGATGGTGATTGAAGCTCCTAGAAGACTTCAAGCTCATACTTTGGAAAGAAGAGAGAGGTCTACAATGTAATCTTCTTTTTCTTTTTCTAGTATGTAGCTTAGAAGTAGAACTTTGATGGAGCACATACACTCATCTTCATTTCAGTCATTGAAAATCATTAGATCAATTTTCCTTTGACACCAATTCATAGTTTCTCTAGAATGTGCAAAGTGTGATCTCAACAGACGACTGCTGAACGTTTTACAGTCGACTGTCTAGAAACAGTTGACTGTGTTTTATTCTACAGTCGCCTGTTATGCACATATCTAATCAGTTGATTTTTGGGCTTCTAAGATTTAACTCTATCAGCGACTGCTGTACGTTTCACAGGTGCCTGTCCAAGAGACAGTCGACTGTGATCTGTAAATCAGTCGCATGTCTATCTTCTGCCCAATGATTATTCCATTTGATCTGGCCAGTCGACTGATGTTGTATTTACAGTCGCCTGTCTAAGGACCAGTCGACTGTAAATGCTTCAACAGTCATCTGTCCATGATTCTTCTGCAGGACTTGCTCTCTGGAATATTCTTATTCTAGTGCCAGTCGACTGATGTTGTATTTACAGTCGACTATCCAATGGTACAGTCGACTGTCATTGCTTCAACAGTCGTCTGTCTGTGAGCCTCTCTGCAGACTCAACTCTCTGGAAAATGTCAGGGTTTGTGACAGTCTCATGTAGAAGGAATTACAATCTCCTATTGGAGTTACAGTCGACTATCTTCTATTCATCAGTCGCCTTTCCTGTATTCCCAGACTTTTCCCAGTCCTTCTCAACATACCCAGATTACGTCCAGTCGCATGTAGAAGGATTTACAGTCGCCTGTTGGGTTAACAGTCGACTGTCTACTCCTCATCATCGATTGTCCACATGGTAAGTTACCGTTTAAATTCTCACCTACCCTCTGACACAGTGCAGCAGTCGATTGTGTTTTGTTCAACAGTCGACTGTCGCAAGTGCAGATTCTATCCGTTGGTTGTTTCTCAACGGATTTCAAAGTGGCTTTTGGGGATTTTGTTTGAGGGGTTTAAGGAAACTATAAAGGCAGCCTCTACTGTTCCATTGAGAGGTTAAGCAACTTACTCATTCACTCAAGCTTTCTTTCACTCCCTTTTCCGACCACACATCGTGTTGGTCTTGGTTTTGTGGAAGCGAATGCATCCAATGCTGGCACCTCCTATAGTGGTGTTACTAAAGACTTTATGAGGCCATCCTCCGGTGCATCCACAAGTGGTGTCAAAGACACCATGGGTAGCAAACCTACAAAGAAAGCCACAACTTCACTTTCACTCCCTTTTGGTAAGAAACTCGCTAAGGGTGGAAACCAAAAGAGAAGCCAAGCTTACATGTACACCAACCGTCATCCACGTAGGAAATCTCCTACTTCACAAGTGGACACACATGACACATGACACATTTTATGCTCCACACCCACGGACACGTGCAAAACCACATATGAGAAATACTCATGCACGTGACCCTATACACTCATATGCTCATACGCATCATTCTTACATGTGTGCACATCCTCCACATGTCATGCATGCTCCATATGTTTCATACAACATGTATGTTCCTAAGCATGTATACAACCCACATATGTCAAATGCATATCCTCCTCCTCAATTTTATGCTAGAACTCATGTACCTAAGAAGCATGCATCACATAGAAATCAAACAAATATGCATGCAACTAGGAAAAGAACTCACAAAACATACACAATTTGGGTCCTAAGAACACAAGTTTAAATGATAAGAATGCCTATGTTGATTCGTATTTTCATGATATTATTAATAATGATGATTATGTTGGGAAGCGGAAGTCCACTTGGACTTGGCTTCCAAAGAGCTACTCCCCTTGGACCCAACAAAAATTGGATACCATGAGCTTATGGTATACTATGTAGATACCCCCAAGAAAAGGAAAGAGAGCAATAAAGGTCAAATTAGCTCTAAAAGGAAAGGATGGATACTCGACAGTGGTTGCTCCAAACACATGACTGGAGATCCCTCATTGCTCTCCGAAGTGATTAGCATCAAGGATGGTGCAACGGTCACCTTCAGAGGTAATCAAAAGGGAACCATCATTGGAATAGGTATAGTCGGTAATTCCTCCAAACCTTTAATTACTAATGTATATTTAGTTAGGGGTTTGTGTCATAACCTCATCTCCATTAGTCAACTTTGTGACAAAGGTTACAAGGTTAACTTAGGAGAAGGTTTGTGTAAAATTGTTGATTTTAATTCACATGTTTTATTTACCGGTATTAGGCGTAAAAATATTTATTATTTGAGCTTGCCTAAAACCGTAGAACATTGCTTAGTTGCTAATACAAATGAACAACTATTATGGCATCACCGATTTGGTCATGTTCATTTTAAGCACTTATATAAGTTAGCTAAGCATGATCTTGTCAAATGTTTTCTAAAAATTACTTTTAGTAAGAGAAACTTTTGTGATTCATGTCAAAGAGGTAAACTTAGTAAATCATCTTTCAAACTTAAAGAAGGCATAACTTCTAAGAGGCCCCTAGAGTTACTACATCTAGATTTGTTTGGGCCGACTAGAACCGCTTCTTTAGGCAATGTTCATTATGGATTAGTTGTCATTGACGACTTCTCTAGATTTACTTGGGTTTCTTTTTTACCTAATAAGAATGAAGCCTTTGAAGAGTTTACCATATTTGCAAAGAAGATTCAAAATTTCTTAGGATCCACAATTATCACTATTCGTAGTGATCATGGAGGAGAATTTGAGAATGAATCTTTTACAAAGTATTGTGATGACACTGGGATAACTCACAATTTTTCTTTTCCTCGTGCACCACCACAAAATGGTGTTGTAGAGAGAAAGAATAGGACTCTTATTGAGTGTGCTTGTACTATGCTCTATGATAGTCGTCTTGGACTACAATATTCGGTAGAGGCGGTGCACATGACATGTTTTCTGCTCAATAAGATCCTAGTGAGACCCCGAATGAACAATACTTGCTTTGAGCTATTTTATGATAAAAAGCCACAAGTTAAATATTTTCGAGTTTTTGATTCAAAATGTTTTATCAAGAGCACCTTTGGTAACTTAGACAAATTCGAGCCAAGATCCGATGAAGGAATTTTTGTTGGATATTCCACACGTAGCAAAGCCTACCAGATATACAACGAAACCTCTTCAACGATTAAGGAATCACTACACGTATCATTTTATGAAGATTTTGATTTTTCTCATGTTATTGATGATAGTGTAGATGCTATATGTGATTCTCTTAGTAATGTCAAGATTAATGATTCAATCATTGAGACTAAAACTACTAATGAGATGATTGAAGATGTTCCAAGTGATGCAGGGATTCCCAAAGCTTACCCAACCGTTCGCAACCACCCTCATGACCAAATTATTGGAGATATTGGTTTGTGTGTTCGAACGAGGTTTAGAATTGAAGAATTCTCTCATTGCACATTCGTCTCTACCATAGAGCCAAAGAACATCAAATGAAGGGTGAGCTTAACTATTTCCTTGGACTACAAATTCGACAAATGAAGGATGTGACTTTCATACATCAAACCAAGTACACATGGGAACTTATCAAGCGATTCGGGATGGAATCGTCTTCAAGCAAAAGGATTCCCATCAGTACGACAACCCATCTACACAAGGATGAGAGCAGAAAAGATGTAAACATTCTTCTATATCGAGGTATGATCGGTAGCTTACTCTATAACTGCTAGTAGGCCCGATATCATGTTTTCCGTATGCCGGTGTGCTAGATATATAGCTGGATCTAAGGAGTCACACTTGATTGCAGTTAAACGAATTTTTTGTTACCTCAACCATTCACTAGATTATGGGTTACTTTACCCTAAATCTAGCACATATGAGTTAATCTCATATAGTGATGCTGACTTTGTCGTATGCAAATCCGATAGGAAGAGTACTAGTGGCACTTGCCATTTTCTAGGAAATTCTCTAGTTTCTTGGTTCTCCAAGAAACAGAACTAGGTATCATTGTCCAAGACTGAAGCGAAATATATTGCCGCGGGTCTTGCATGTGCACAAGTGCTTTGGATGAGACACCCTCTTAAAGACTATGGTGTCAATTGTGATACTTGCCCTATCATGGTTGATAACCAAAGTGCTATATGTCTTTCCAAGAATCCGATACATCACTCCCGTACCAAACACATAGATGCGAGACACCATTTTATCAATGATCATGTAGCTTAGAAGGACATCATCTTAGAGAACATTGAAACCCAAAAAAATCACCGACACTTTGCTAAACCTCTTAAATAAGATTCTTTTGTAAGGTTGCGTGGAGAATTAGGGATTATGGGTGAATCTGAAATTTAGGAGTTCAACGTTCTTGTTATATCATATTTGGACTCATATCATCATGGTACTTCTCTTCTTTTGATAGATTATATGTTTCACATATATTTGCTTTAAAAGATATATTTGAGTTATTGATAATTTCGATTGTATGCTTAGTTTTACGAGATTTTTACGCAAATCTATTATATTTTGATATTGATTTTTTGATTAGATTTGTGTCAGAGTATAGGTCCTAGGGTGAGATGTCTATTTTTTGAATTCTTATCTCTTTGTGCTTCTCTGGACCAGGATAGACAACTGTCATTCCTTTGACAGTCGACTGCCCTACCCTATCTTCTCATACAGCAGACTGTATCTTTCACCCAGGCGACTGATGACGACTTTACAATCGAATATCTTATCGACATGCGACTGTAGTTTGGTCATTAGGTGCCTATACATATCTACAGTGGTCTCTGTTTTTATCAACGTATTTTTGATTCTCAGTCAGTCGACTGAGGAGTAAAATACAATAGACTGTCTCATGGATATGCGACTATGATTTACCCTACAGGCGACTGTCTGCCAACTCATGACTATCTCTATCTAACTTCCCTGTCGACTGACTAATGTTCTTCAGTCGACTGTCAACTGTTGTGGTGGTTCGTTAACTTGATCTGAGCCGTCGATTTTTTGATCCAATGGTCCAGATTCTTTAGACCCCTCTTTATATCGTCGAGAGACGTCGATTCGTACTTCTGTTTTCTCTCTCATCCGACTGAAAACTCCCTCGTCTTCCTCCTTCGAACTCCACCGTCGATCACTCCTCCGTCGATTTCGTACCGTTTCGAAGCCTCTCTCCTCCGTTCGATTTCGTACCGTTTCGATTGTCTCCCTATTGATCGTTCTTCACCGACTAGGTATTGCTCATTCTCCTGTCGATTCAATCGTATGCTTTGTTCTTTCGTTTCGATTGTTTGATTGCACAATGGCACCCAAAACCAAGGGGAAGGCTGTTGCTCCTAAACGTACTAGGATCTCTAAGCCAACCATTGTCAAAACCAAACGACCCCACAAAGCCCGCACCAAGAACGCTGATCCTCCCACTCATTCTTCTTCGAGTGGCTATTCCCCATCCTCGTCTGAAGCTAAGCCCCTCGTGAAGCATCCGCGTAAGCAAGTTGGTGTTCACATCAATGAGCCTTGCGCTGAGGCCGAACCTACACATTCTGAGTCTAGTTTCGATTCTCCTCACGACTAAAATCCTGCAGTGCCTCCTGCTGATCCCCTTGTTCATATGTTGCCGCGACGACTCTTGTCTGGCGAAGTTTCACTCCAAGCTAGGTATCCGGCTCATTCGTGAGCGATATATTGTTTATCAGGCCTTTACTACCGAGAGACTCTGATCAGATATTCTCTCATCTATCCATTTGGGTGATCTTTTTCGATACTCCTGTATCGACTCCCCTCGTGCTTATCCCTTTCTGGTCAAATTATTCTATGCGAACCGCATTCGCGGTGCATATACTGACATAGAAGAGATAGACACCGTGGTTCAGGGGACCCGAATTCGTCTTGATCCTACTCTTTTAGGAACCATTCTTAGGATCCCCTCTACTGGCTCTCTTCCTGCTGACATCTCTATTTCCGATGTTAGTGATCTCGATCAGGATGTCCTTCAGGACATGTTCCGTGTGATCCCCCTCTTTCCTTTCATCTGGAGTCTGGGCCTCCATGTTCATGGCTAGGGGTTGGGCTGTTCACCTTGTGGTGAAGTTCAACATCATGCCGAAGTATGGATCTTTCAACCAGCCCTCCCAGGAGATCCTCCGGTGCATGTATGCTATCTCTTTTTTGGTATGGCAGTAAACTGGGCCGGTGTCCTCTTTAATCGGATGGACAAGGTCGAGTTTACTTCTGCATCCGCTCATATCCCTTATGGAGCTCTTCTTACCCTTGTTTCCCATCATTTTGGTGTTGATTTGACTCCTTTCGAGCCTTTGCCTCTTGGTCCTCTCCTAGATGTGTCTGCAAAGTCGAAGTCCTCTTCGGCTCTGCAGTCAGCATCTAAGAAGAGGCAATCTACCTCTGCTCCTTCGTCATCCACCATCCCTCCAGCTGAGCAGCCATCTACCTCTGCCGCACCCTCTCATGACCCTTTGGTCGAGATGATTTCTGGTCTTTATGAGTTGGCCTTTTTGTCGTTCCATCATCACAAAATTCCTTTCCCTGAGTATCTCAGATGTTTTGTTCCACCTCAGCTTACTCAGCCTCCTCCGCCTACCGTTATTGAGATTGATGATCATCCTGGTGTGACTACTTCTCAGGGTGTTGTTGTTGCTGCTGCTCCTCCTCCAGAGGATTCCTCAGTTGATCCAGAGTCTCCGGAGTTCTAGATTGTTTTAGCCTCCTCCTCTGCTGCTGCTAGGGACACTCTCCCTTAGACTTAGACTTTGTGTTAGGGTTGAGATTTTTGTTTGGAGTGTCAGTATATATGGATCTTGTATTTTTGTTTTGGGATGATGTCTGTCTGTTAATCATATGGATGATGTAGTTTGATCACTTTTAGTGTATGTACATGGTGTTATGGATGCATTTTGTACCCATGTAACTTTGATCATATATATATATATATATATATATATATATATATATATATATATATATATATTGACATGTAAATATGGTCTTTATTATGAACAAAAAAGTATACAAAACTTCTCCGATAGAGGATTAAGTAACATGAAAGGAGAGTGGGGATAGGGCACAAGTGCCGTCACCCACTACTTCCTAGCCTGTTACAATACTCTAACGAGACAAAACTATACAAAAAAGGTCAAATCTCTAGAAATCCCCAATTAGAAAAGGCTTCAAAATCTGATGGATGGTCTCTCTCTATATCTCGAAGTGCTAAGAGAATATCAGCCGAAATGTCAGCAAAGAGAGCTACTTTGTCCTTTTTCGTCCCCTCGAATATTCTCCTGTTACGTTCTTTCCATATATTCCATACCATAGAAGCCAGAGCTGTCTTAGCCAAATTTCCCACATTGTCTCTTATACAGTATTTATCAAGTAATAGATCTCCTACCCCCCTAAGGGATGAAGGAGCGGAAGTTAGAATCCCCAATTTTAGCAGAGACCTGCAAAGAATATAATAGGAGTAAGGGCATTCGAAGAAGATATGATCTGGACTTTCCACCATACCACCAGAACATAAAACGCACATCTGATCTGAGGCAATTCCCCAATTATATAAAAGATCTTTCGTTAATAACTTGCAATGGAAAGCCCTGAGGAGGGTAATAGCCATTTTAGGGATATGGAATTTATACCAAACCACCCTATAATAGGGGAAGGGGTCCCCCCTGGAACGGGTCCCCTCCCAAGCTTCCCTGAAAGAACAGGCTGTACCTCCCGCCCAAGCCCAGGAGTCACATCCTTGGCCAATCTGCACTCGTTGAAGAAGGGGCCGAATATTGTCTGTGGATGGATCAGTAATCCATCCATCATCACTCCAATAGTCCCTAACAACCTTAAGATCAGAACCTGGAGGAACAGGGTATAGCTGGGCTAATGGACCACAAGGTAGCCAATTATCGAACCAGAATGAAGTAGAGGTACCATCGCCCACAACACGTTTGATTAGCTTCTGAGAAATACAAACAGCATCGGAGTAAAAATTTCCAAGTATCTGAATGAGTGGGTTTGGATTTGGAAAGGAAGAACCCTTCCTTCACTTTGTACCAGCTCCTCATACATTTTCCCCAAGCGTCATCTGATGTTAAATATTTCCAGGTTAACCGAATACCAGAAGCACAGTTCAGATCAGAAAGGAGCCAAAGACCAACTCCTCCTTCCTCTTTTGGTTTACAAAAATCTTTCCAAGCCCATGAGTGCTGATTACTCCAAATAAATTTCCTGCAAGCTGAGCTAATAGTACGAAGGATAGTACGAGGGACACGGTAGACTTGCATCCAAAAAGACACCATACCATAAATAACCGAACGAACCAACTCAATTCTTCCAGCAACTGAGAGAAGGGAAGAGGACCAGCCCATTAATCTTTCTTTACACTTATCAACCAGTCTGGAATACATAGAAGCCTTAGGATAGTTAGACGATAATGGGAGACCCAGATAGGTATTGAGGGAGCTGACAAGTTTAATTCCCAAAATGCTAGCAAGGTTGCTAGGATTACGGGTACCTTTACTAAAAATGGCTAAACTCTTATCCCAATTAACCTGCAGACCAGTAAAGAGTTGGAATGAAACTAGTAACTCCTATAGCCCCTGAAGAGAGTGAATGTTTCCACGGTAAAATACCAGAAGATCATCCGCGAACAGCAAGTGGGAAATAGCACCAGACCTCCTCAAAGAATGGATAGAACGGGACGACTCAGCTCTTGCCATTAAGAGAGAGAAGGCTTCCATAGTAATGACAAATAAGTAGGGCGAAGGAGGATCTCCTTGTCTCAAGCCTCTAGAAGAGGTAAAATGGCATGCGGATGAACCATTTATCAAAATAGAAAAGGAAGGGGTTGTAATGCATTCACAAATCCAATTGACAAATCTGACCACAAAACCCATCTGGTGGAGCATGAAAAGGACAAACTCCCTATTAACACAGTCAAAGGCTTTGCACAGATCCAATTTAATACACGCCCTAGAACCCATAGGGTTGCTGAAGTCTCTTATTTGCTCGTGAGCAATAAGGGAACAATCTCCAAGAAGTCTATTTTTGAGAAAAGCGCCTTGATTAGATGATATCAGGTCACTCACCGCTTGCTTAAGTCTGTTACACAAAATTTTGCTAATGATTTTATAAATTACATTGCAACAGGCAATATGCCTATAATCCCCCAAATTAGAAGCATTAGTATTTTTGGGGATTAAGGTAAGAAAGGTATGGTTGATCTGCCTCAACAAGGATCCTGATTTAAAGAAAGAAATAACAGCGGCAGAAACATCATCGCCAATAATGGCCCAATTATACTGATAAAAGTAGGCATTAAAACCGTCAGGTCCCGGTGCTTTGTCTTGGCCAATCTGAAACACAGCTTCCTTAATTTCCTCCACAGATATATCCCTATCCATCCACTGGGTGCCAAACAAAGTGAGCTTTCTTTTAGGAGTAAGCTTGGGAAAGATGGTCCAATAATCCTCTTTCTTATATAAATTCTCAAAGAAAACAGGGGCATTCTCTCTTAAAGAATCAGGATTAGAAGTAGCCATGCCATCCTCAAAAATGAGATGATTTAGGCTATTATAAGACTGCCTACTATTTCTGTCTCCCAACTTCAGCCAATTCTGACGACTTTTCTGTCTCAAATCTGCCTCTTCCATATCAAGGGCTTCAGCAAGATTGAAAGAAGCTACCTGCTCTTGCTTCTGGAGATCACAGTTATGTGACAAGTCAGGACTGTTATGGATATCATCCAACACAACTCGGCAATTTTCCACATTGTTGCGGCAACTAGTAGACCAGAGCTTAAGATCTTGCTTAAGAGCCTTAAGCTTGTATACAAGCTTATACATGGGGGAACAAATTGGAACATACATGCTCCAAGACTTCCTCAACAAATCCGCAAATTCCGAATGCAAAACCCACGCATTATAAAATTTGAATGGTTTAGGGTGGGTACTTACATTGGGATGGAGGAAGACATGCATGGGACAATGATCACTAGTCCCATCATTAAGATATTCCATATAGGAGTGCTGAAGAAGATTAATCCACGAGTGGTTGCATAAAAGTCTATCAAGTGTAGCCGAAATACGTCCAGCTCCAGAATGCTTATTATGCCAACTTAAGCGCTGGCCAACACTTTTGAGCTCCATAAGGCCGCAACTTCCTATGCAACTATTGAAATCATCAGTAGATATGGGATCAATAGGACGTCCTCCAACTTTCTCATTGGAAAACCGACCGCAGTTAAAATCTCCACCCAAAAGCCAGGGCATAGAATTCAGAATAGCAGCATCTTAACGCAAGCACTCCCAAAGATCACGCCTACGAGCCGATTGATTAAAAACATACACCACAGAGAAGGCCGCAGAAAACCCAGCGGCATTGGTAATAATGAAGGAGATATGTTGGAGGGAGATAGAATGAATTGAAAAATCCCAAATGGTGGGATCAAAGAATACCACAATACGGCCACCAGAATGGTGCAACCTATTATCTATGCTATCCCAAGAACTAGGGAAGCATTTCGCAATTCTCCCAGCATTAATCATCTCTACTTTAGTCTCCAGCAAACAAACAATAGAAGGCCGAAACTTACGTATCTTGTGCTTGAGATTGCTCCTCCTAGAGAACGAGTTAAGCCCCCTAGTATTCCAAAGAAGAACTGACATTTAAATGGAAGTTGGTTGGGTGCCAACGCCACCTGCTAGGCGAGAACTACGCCTAGCTGCAGAAGAAACCAACTCATGCTTCTTAGATATCTTCTCTTTACCAACAGGAGAAGTCTTCAATGCCGCATGTTCAGCTGCCCACATTGGATTATCCGCTACAAGCAACTCCTTATTTTCAATATGGTTGGGCGGGACAAATTTGGGACCATCAAGACAGTCAGATTCCACATTATTGGCCACAACTTCGACAAAAGCCGGCCCAGTCCTCTGAGGTTCTTCAGCATGGCCTACTGACTTTCCTTTAGCCAAAAAAGCCACCATCCTTGCCAATAATCCAAGCATACGCCAACTTCTAGAAGGGTTAAATCTCTTATCAGGATGCTCCTCTAATGTACTGTCATCACTAGCAAGATTGTTCCCCATTTCAATCCTTGAAACCTGGTTCTTTGGCAAGCCCGAATTTGAGTTTTCCCCTATCTCCATACGCCCTGAAAATGATAGCACATCACTCTTCATGGAATAAGGTTTTTTAATCTTAGACTGCTGAATATTGCCCCCGATTGGAATATCACCCTGGTTCTTTGAACAAGCCTTAGCAAGAACCAGCTCATTTGATGGGATGGACCCAGCTGTGATGGACTCAGCATTTCCCAGTCTAGAAGGACATTGGACATTTGTGTGCCCAAAACAGGAGCAGATGCCACACCTAGGGGGCTCCCCCTCATACTTCACCTCCACCGTGATTTGGGTACCATCTTCTATATCCACCAAAACCTCCCTCATTAAGGGGTTTTTAGCATCAACTTCAACTAGACAACGAGCATACTCTATTCTATCCCGATTTGCCGTTGCCCTGTCAAGACATAACAGTGTGCCTACCACACTCGCAATGACATTAAGGATATCCTTAGTCCACATATAGAGGGCATATGATGAAATTGGATCCATACAGGCACCGCGGTCAGGAAGTCCCTTTCGTGCTTCACTTTAGTACTCCACCTCTGAAGAACCACCAACCGCCCGTCAAACAACCAAGGGCCGCCCTGGAGAATATGTTCACAATCCGCTGCGTTTTCAAAACGGAAATAGAAAAATCCGTTTTCTTTGCTAAAAATTTTCAGACCACCCTTCAACTTCCAAAGACGCTCAGTCCATGCCTTTACTTGTCCATAATAGGGGACATCTCCCAAAACATATCCAACTAACGTATTACTCCAACTTGCTTCTCCCCTAGCCACAAGAGCATTAGCAACAAAAGCTTTAGGAATCCCATTATCACCAATCGCAGGTGGAATAAGAGTCATGATAAGGGAGTCATCATACATACACCTACTGGCACAAATATCCACCCAAGACCTCTTGTGAGCATCCGACTTAATACTGACATCGACCAACGGTCTCACAGGAATTCTAGCAGCAACCTGGCACCCATTGGTAAGAACCGAAGACAAAGGAACCCCAGCTTGGCCAGAAGGCGGACGAGCAGGAGTCCCCCGCTTCCCCGAAAGAGTTGGCCTCCTCCCACCTCTACCAATCTGATGGGAGGGGGCGACTCGAGCCAGATTTTGCCTTCTGCGCACCACCTTAGACCAACCCAAATCACTAGATCCCGACCCTTGGCCGATAACCTCACCTGCACCTAGAGGAGGAATAGCCTTGGATCTATAACCTTGGTCGTTTACGTCACCCGAACCAACCCCAAAAGACTTGGGAATTCCTGTCACGGCCCGCTTCCCTAAAATGGAGGCGAGACGTGAGAAGGTCCGCACGAGAGTGGAGCTACGAAGCCCCAAACCCGATAAGCGTCAATAAAACATAAGCAGGTCCCTATAACCACAAACGGGACAACAATAATAACACAAGGAGAGACAGAAATAAAATCTCATATCTCATAATTTGTCCAACATGAAAATTAAGTTCAACATCCAGAAAAGCCACCAGGCTAAAAGAAAGAGTCTAAAGGCCCAGAACAAGGCCAACAAAAGGAACAACGTAACAAAGTATAGGTGCTACGCACCGACAACAAAATAGCAGTCTAAAACAAAAGGGAAAGCTCAACGAAGACACTAGGACTGGTCCCCAGTGTCCACGTACTCCTCGCCAAACACAGGCTCGGGCTCGGCGTCGGCAAACACCTCGTCCTCAACAATGTACTCAGGCTCATGACCTAACATGTGTCACCCAAAAGAGTAAAAGGGGCACATGTCAGCAAGTCTAAAAGACTTGTGCAAGGAAACTAAAAAGGAAGGCAACTAGCAACCTAGCAGTTATAGTATGCATGACATGGCAGTTATGGTATGAGTGCACAAGCAAGACATGGTGAAACATTAAGTACAAGAGAACAATTATCGGGACAAGTCAAGAGTAGCCAAGCTACTAACAATCTCAATCTTTTCACTAGTCACGTTTCAAGTTGTTTGTAGATGTTTACGCCTTACAGCTGAACGGTTTGGCATTCACGCTGATTGGCCGCTTAACACTACCCCAGAACCCAGAGTTTACGCCTTACCACTGCAGTTGCTGATCGGGCAGACTCCCAGTTGATTGGCCGCTTAACTCTTACCCCAATACCCACATGTGAACGAGCCAGGGTCCCTGCACACGAGCTCAGTAAATGAGCCAGGGTTGCCCCGCACAAGAGCTCGTTTCCTGGATCACAACCAGGAGCGTAATTCATTTGGCATAGGGGTGCACCTAGCCTCAATCATTTCACAAGATGTAGCGAAGCTACGCAATCACGGAAACACTTAAAGAATGCAATGACATGACAATTAATTTGCGTACTGTTAATGGAAATTAAACATGACATGGTAGTTGTGCAACATGATGAATGTCAGATCTAGCTTCGTTGTCAAGCTAGTTCCTAAATTTGCGCCTAGGCGAGTATCATTTCGTCGCCTAGTCTCTTTTACGCCTACAACAAGCAAATGGCCTAAGACATGGCCCAAAACCCTAAGTGGCAAGTTTCACTTGCCTAACACCGATGATGACGATCAACGAGGGTTCGTCTCACGGACGCTAATCTACGGGGAAGTCGCTGTTATGGAGAAACAATCATCAAAACAACATTCATTTCATTAGGGTTTCACAAAAACACAACGGGTTATGAAAACATTAAGAGATCGATTATTACCGTATAGGAAAGGAAGAATGATGCCGAGCAAGCACGTCAACGGAAGAAACGCTCCGGGGAACCTAGGGTTCAGATCTGGAATGGATGGGGAAAATCTGGAGAAATGGGTTTTGATGTGGATTTTGGGTGTTAGATGAAAGTTTGAGGAAGGTGGAAGGTGGAAAGTGTTAAGTGAGGGGTTGGATGATGGAGGATGAGCTTGGAATGAAGGTTTGAGGGTTTGGGGAAGATGATAGCTCAATGGGGGAGAAATTAGGTTTAGAGTTGAAGAAGAAGAAGAAGAAAATGTTTGGAGGGGTTTATATAGGGTTTGGTGGCGGCTAGGGAAAAACTAGGGTTTCCTGTAATGATTAGTCGGTCAAAGAAGGACTGTTGACTGACTAGTTTGAGAACTAGTCGGTCGGTTGACCAACGCAGACCGACTAATTGTAAACAGCAACTCCTGACGAAAACCTGAACTAAGAGTTAGTCGGTCAAAGAACAACTACTGACCGACTAGTTTGACATCTACTCGGTCGATGAACGTTCTTAGACCGACTAAAAGTGAACAGTAACTGGTACCAAAAATAGTTAATGAGTTAGTCGGTTAAAGAAGCATTGCTGACCGACTAGTTTGCAACCTAGTCGATCAATCAACATTCTTAGACCGACTAACGATAAACAGTAACTCCTGAATAATTATCCAAGCCCGCTAGTCGGTCCATGAAGGTTTGCCGACCGACTGGATCGTCATCTAGTCGGTCGGTGCCCCTTCTTAAACCGGCTAACGTGCACGATAAGTTCCGAATGGAGCGCAAAGCTCCGGGATGGTTTCCTAAGTCTCATAGGCTCGTTCTAACTCTAAGATATCGACGTTATGAAGCCCGTCACGAATGACTTACTTCAAATACGGCGACCGACGGAAGAATCTAGAGAATCACGACGAAACGAACGAAAGTGAAAACTAAGGAGACGGAAATGGAAATCACAAACAAGGGAAAGCAACCAATAATATAATATATGTATATATAATGGTCCATACATGAAAAACCAGTCGTTACATCCTCCCCAACTTAAGAAAAATTCCGTCCTCGGAATTTCCCAACACTCACGTGTCCGGGAACCAAAGTGGGAAACGCTCTCGCATCTCATCCTCATTCTCCCAAGTAGACTCTCCAGGCGAGCCGTGTCGCCACATCACCCTCACAAGATTGACAACCTTGTTCCGAAGTGACTTCTGACGCCTGTCCAGAATCTGCACTGGCTGCTGGTCATACGTCATATCGGGGCGAACGGTAATCTCCGAGAAATCCACAGCATGAGATGGATCGCTAATGTATCGACGAAGCTGAGACACATGGAATACATTGTGAACTCCCTCCAATGATGGCGGCAAGGCTAAGCGGTAGGCTACCTCGCCAACTTTCTCCAGAATGTCAAACGGTCCAATGTATCGCGGGCTCAACTTCCCTCGCTTCCCAAAGCGAATCACACCACGATTCGGGGAAATCCTCAGAAACACATGGTCGCCCAGCTGAAACTCCAAAGGATGACGTTTAGCATTCGCCCAATGCTTAAAACGGTCCTGAGCAATCCTCAACCTCTCCCGAATGTTCCTGACAACATCCACGGCCTCCACGATCATCTCAGGTCCCAACAGCTCACGATCACCAACGTCATCCCAACTCAATGGCGATCGACATTTCCTCCCATAAAGAGCGGCAAAAGGCGCCATGCTAATACTCGCCTGGAAGCTGTTGTTGTAAGAAAACTCCACCAGATGTAGATGGTCCTCCCACGAACCCTTGAAATCCAACATGCACACCCTCAGCATGTCCTCCAAGATCTGAATCGTCCTCTCGGACTGGCCATCCGTCTGCGGATGGTAAGCCGTACTGAAACTCAGACGCGTACCCAAACTCTTCTGCAAACTCTGCCAAAACTGAGATGTGAACCTCGTGTCTCTGTCCGACACGATACTCACGGGGACTCCGTGAAGTCGTACGACCTCCTGCACGATTCACGTTACATCACTATCCAAACTAGGAAAAGGAAATAAAAACGGAGAGTAAAAGAATTTACCTCCATATATCTCCTCGCTAGCGCCTCAGTGGACTGTCCCACTCGGAACGGAATAAAGTGCACGGATTTGGTCAATCGATCTACGATCACCCAAATCGCGTCATTCTGCTTCGGACTCCGAGGCAGTCTAGTCACGAAATCCATAGTGATGTGTTGCCACTTCCACTCCGGAATCGGAAGCGGTTGTAGCAACCCGTCCGTATGCTGATGCTCCGCCTTTACTTGTTGGCAAACCAAACACTTGGCTACACTCCGAGCCACACTCCTCTTCATGCCATGCCACCAATAGTTCAGACGAAGATCCTTGTACATCTTGGTCCCACCAGGATGCACAGAATACGACGAACTGTGTGCCTCCACCATCAACTCCTCTCTAATATCCCCAGCTGGCACACACAACCTGGCTCCAAACCTCAGCGAGCCATCCTCATGAATCAAAAAGTCAGTCCGTAGACCGGCTTCCACCTGCTTCCGAATCTTCACCAGCTTTGGATCCTCAGCCTGGCCAGCCTTGATCTGATCCACAATCGTCGACTGTATCTGCATACACATCAATGAAGAAACCTCCACAGGAAGAACAATCTCCACACCAGACTCGCAAAAATCTTGCTGCAATCTCCACTGCGAAGTCAAAATCATCACCGCTGGAAGCCTACTCAGCGCATCAGGAACCACATTCACCTTGCCAGGGTGATACTGCAAATCAATCTCATAATCCTCCATGAGCTCCAACCATCGACGCTGTCGCATGTTGAGCTCCTTCTGAGTAAAAATATACTTCAAGCTTTTGTGATCGATGAAAATCTTCACTTTCTCACTCAGCAGGAAGTGCCTCCAAATCTTAAGAGCAAACACAACAGCAGCCAACTCCAAATCATGCGTCGAGTAATTCTTCTCATGAACCTTGAGCTGACGAGAAGCATAAGCCACAACATGCCCGTGCTGATGCAACACACAACCGAGACCCTTGCCAGAAGCATCGCAAAAGATCTCAAATCCACTGCTGCGATCAGGCACAACAAGAATAGGGGCAGTCGTCAATCTCTCCCTCAGAACACCAAAAGCATTCTCACAATCACCCGACCAAACAAAAGGTACATCCTTCCGCGTCAATCTGGTCATCGGCTCAGCAATACGGGAAAAGTCCTTAATGAAACGCCGATAGTAACCAGCAAGCCCAAGGAAACTCCGAATCTTAGACGCTGACTGCGGAACAGGCCACTCTCTGATGGCCCTAATCTTCTCGGGATCCACTGAAATACCATCTCCAGTCACCACATGCCCGAGGAAAGCAACTCTGTCCAGCCAAAACTCGCACTTCGAAAACTTAGCATACAAACGATGCTTCCTCAAAATCTCCAATACCGTCCTCAAATACGACGCATGCTCCTCCTCCGACTTAGAATAGATCAGAATGTCGTCAATAAAAATAACGACAAACTTATCTAAAAAGTCATAGAAGATCAGATTCATCAGATTCATGAAAACTGCGGGTGCATTGGTTACACCGAAAGGCATAACCACAAACTCGTAGTGTCCATACTTCGTCCTGAACGCTGTCTTCAGAACATCTCCCTTCTTCACCTTCAACTGATGGTAACCACTCCTCAAATCCAATTTAGAAAACACCCTCGAACCTCCAAGCTGATCAAAAATATCATCGATGCGAGGCAACTGGTATTTATTCTTGATGGTCACCGCATTCAACTCCCGATAGTCCATGCACATGCGACGCGAACCATCCTTCTTCTTCACCAGCAGCACCGGTGCTCCCCACGGAGACACACTAGGGTTGATATAACCCTTCTGCAAAAGCTCATCCAGCTGCTTCCGCAATTCCTCCAACTCAGCGGGTGCCATACGATAAGGCGCCTTTGAAATCGGCTGCGCTCCCGGAACCAGATCAATAGAAAATTCTAGAGCTCGATCAGGTGGCAAACCAGACATCTCCTCAGGGAAGACGTCATCAAAATCCCGCACAACCACTGGCCTCTCCAGCTCCATCTACATAGCCACAACCTCCACCGGCCTGGCCCGAAACCTGACAGGACCAAGCGAGCTGCTACCACGGCTGAACTCAAATACTGGATGTCCGGGAATCTCGAACACCACCTTCTTCCTCTGACAGTCGATCGTAGCATAAAAGCTCGCAAGCCAATCCATCCTAAGGACCGCATCATAGTTGATGATGTCGTGGACAATGAAATCAACGTAAAGCTCATGTCCACAGACCACCAACGAGCAAGAATTGCAACCAAGATGCACCGAGACAACACCATTCCCTGTAACAATATTCCAACTCTTGGGAAGAGGGGACGTCGACAAGGAATGCTTCTCCACGAAGCTTCGAGAAGTAATGCACATCGATGCACCAGAGTCAAAGAGGACTCGTGCAGGAAATATGCACACCAAAACCACACCTAACAAGTAATTAACAATCAAACCCTAGTCTAGCAAACAATCATGTTCAAGCAAACAACACAATCTAACAATCAAAACCAGCTAGGAAGGTAACAGCTAGATTGGGGATTACCTGCGATAACCTCATCCACAGCCTCGCTCTCCACAGCGGTCATCAGAAAAGCCTGCCTCCTCGACAGAATAGCCTGCTGAAAAGCCTGCCTCTGTGGAACAAGACCTGCTCCACGTCCAGCAGGAACAGACGCTCGCTGCTGCAACGGCTGAGCTGCAACAGGTGCCCTCTGCAGCTGATTCGCATGCCGACAATCCTTCACGACATGAGAAGCATCACCACAAACCAAACACTGGCCCAGAAACTTCCTACACTGATCCTTGACGTGGCCAGGCTTGCCGCAGAAATGGCAAGTCTTCTGAATAGGCCCTCCTGGCCTCTTGAATTGAGCTGGCTGATTAGGCTTGAAACCAGGCCTAACCACCGCCCTGGCCTGCTCCATAGGCCTCTTCCCAGCACCGAAAACATGTCCTCTCCTCTGACTTAGGTTCAGCTCCTGCCTCCTCGCAGCGACCAGAACCTTCTGATAAGAGTCCAGATCAGAGGAAGACACAAAACTCTGGAGCTCCAAAGCAAGTCCATACAGGAACCTCTGAGCCCTCTCATCAGCATCTTGCACCATCTTCGGTGCGAACCGACTCAGCCTAGTGAACTCTTGGTGGTACATGTCCACCGTCAAGCTCCCTTGCTTCAGATCAATAAAGCGCTGCAGCATCTCCTTCCTAGCAGCCTTTGGAAAGAACTCCTCATCAAACCTGGACTTAAAGGTAGCCCAAGCTATCGGCTCCACCAGCATCTTCTCTTCTGCATCCCACCAGTTCCGAGCGTTATCCTTGAGTTGCCTCTTCGCCAAATTAACTCATCCAGCCGGGGTGATCTTGGCCATCTTCAAGTTATCCTCAATGTTCCGAATCCACTCATCGGCAGCCAGAGGACCCTCAGACCCATCAAAATATGCGGGACCCAGCTCCCGAAATTGCTTCGCTCTCGGCTCGGAGCGAGGGGCATCCGAAAGTGCCCGACCAGCTCGAACAACTGGAGCATTCTGGACTTGCAGGAGCATGCCCTGCTGCACCTGCATCATCTGAAGCATCATCCGCATCATCTCTCCATTGGTGGGTTCTTGCTCAGGCTCCTCATCATGATGGGGCGCACCACTACCTCCACCACGGGTGAATCGCCTTCCTGCCATCTAATGACACAGAAAACGAAGCAGATTAGACTCATAGCTTATGACTCGGACGTCGAACGTAGTTTATTGGATATTCTAATATTATTATCGTCATTCCGATAATCGTAGTTACAGAAGAGGACATGCATGGGCCACCAACAAAACATGTCACGCCCCGCTTCCCTAAAATGGAGGCGAGACGTGAGAAGGTCCGCACGAGAGTGGAGCTACGAAGCCCCAAACCCGATAAGCGTCAATAAAACATAAGCAGGTCCCTGTAACCACAAACGGGACAACAATAATAACACAAGGAGAGACAGAAATAAAATCTCATATCTCATAATTTGTCCAACATGAAAATTAAGTTCAACATCCAGAAAAGCCACCAGGCTAAAAGAAAGAGTCTAAAGGCCCAGAACAATGCCAACAAAAGGAACAACGTAACAAAGTATAGGTGCTATGCACCGACAACAAAATAGCAGTCTAAAACAAAAGGGAAAGCTCAACGAAGACACTAGGACTGGTCCCCAGTGTCCACGTACTCCTCGCCAAACACAGGCTCGGGCTCGGCGTCGGCAAACACCTCGTCCTCAACAATGTACTCAGGCTCATGACCAAACATGTGTCACCCAAAAGAGTAAAAGGGGCACATATCAGCAAGTCTAAAAGACTTGGGCATGGAAACTAAAAAGGAAGGCAACTAGCAACCTAGCAATTATAGTATGCATGACATGGCAGTTATGGTATGAGTGCACAAGCAAGACATGGTGAAACATTAAGTACACGAGAACAATTATCGGGACAAGTCAAGAGTAGCCAAGCTACTAACAGTCTCAATCTTTTCACTAGTCACGTTTCAAGTTGTTTGTAGATGTTTACGCCTTACAGCTGAACGGTTTGGCATTCACGCTGATTGGCCGCTTAACACTACCCCAGAACCCAGAGTTTACGCCTTACCACTGCAGTTGCTGATAGGGCAGACTCCCAGTTGATTGGCCGCTTAACTCTTACCCCAATACCCACATGTGAACGAGCCAGGGTCCCTGCACATGAGCTCAGTAAATGAGCCAGGGTTGCCCCGCACAAGAGCTCGTTTCCTGGATCACAACCAGGAGCGTAATTCATTTGGCATAGGGGTGCACCTAGCCTCAATCATTTCACAAGATGTAGCGAAGCTACACAATCACGGAAACACTTAAAGAATGCAATGACATGACAATTAATTTGCGTACCGTTAATGGAAATTAAACATGACATGGTAGTTGTGCAACATGATGAATGTCGGATCTAGCTTCGTTGTCAAGCTAGTTCCTAAATTTGCGCCTAGGCGAGTATCATTTCGTCGCCTAGTCTCTTTTACGCCTACAACAAGCAAATGGCCTAAGACATGGCCCAAAACCCTAAGTGGCAAGTTTCACTTGCCTAGCACCGATGATGACGATCAACGAGGGTTCGTCTCACGGACGCTAATCTACGGGGAAGTCGCTGTTATGGAGAAACAATCATCAAAACAACATTCATTTCATTAGGGTTTCACAAAAACACAACGGGTTATGAAAACATTAAGAGATCGATTATTACCGTATAGGAAAGGAAGAATGATGCCGAGCAAGCACGACAACGGAAGAAACGCTCCGGGGAACCTAGGGTTCAGATCTGGAATGGATGGGGAAAATCTGGAGAAATGGGGTTTGATGTGAATTTTGGGGGTTAGATGAAAGTTTGAGGAAGGTGGAAGGTGGAAAGTGTTAAGTGAGGGTTTGGATGATGGAGGATGAGCTTGGAATGAAGGTTTGAGGGTTTGGGGAAGATGAGAGCTCAATGGGGGAGAAATAAGGTTTAGAGTTGAAGAAGAAGAAGAAGAAAACGTTTGGAGGGGTTTATATAGGGTTTGGTGGCGGCTAGGGAAAAACTAGGGTTTCCTGTACTGATTAGTCGGTCAAAGAAGGACTGTTGACCAACTAGTTTGAGAACTAGTCGGTTGGTTGACCAACGCAGACCGACTAAGTGTAAACAGTAACTCCTGACGAAAACCTGAACTAAGAGTTAGTCGGTCAAAGAACAACTACTGACCGACTAGTTTGACATCTAGTCAGTCGATGAACGTTCTTAGACCGACTAAAAGTGAACAGTAACTGGTACCAAAAATAGTTAATGAGTTAGTCGGTTAAAGAAGCATTGCTGACCGACTAGTTTGCAACCTAGTCGGTCAACCAACGTTCTTAGACCGACTAACGATAAACAGTAACTCCTGAATAATTATCCAAGCCCGCTAGTCGGTCCATGAAGGTTTGCCGACCGACTGGATCGTCATCTAGTCGGTCGGTGCCCCTTCTTAAACCGGCTAACGTGCACGATAAGTTCCGAATGGAGCGCAAAGCTCCGGGATGGTTTCCTAATTCTCCTAGGCTCGTTCTAACTCTAAGATATCGACGTTATGAAGCCCGTCACGAATGACTTACTTCAAACACGGCGACCGACGGAAGAATCTAGAGAATCACGACGAAACGAACGAAAGTGAAAACTAAGGAGACGGAAATGGAAATCACAAACAAGGGAAAGCAACCAATAATATAATATATATATATATATATATATATAATGGTCCATACATGAAAAACCAGTCGTTACAATTCCTGTAGCAACCGGAACCCTGAAACTGAGTTCCACGTTATCAGAACTCGGATGACTCCCTTCTACAACTAAATCTGCCTCCGCCTTAGGAGCAACACCTTGAAACGACGCGGGAAGCTGATTTCCATCCCCAGAGTTTCTGACTAACGCCGGGGGATACTGAAATCCGTCCCCAGATCTGATTACTCCGTCGGATGGTGGAGCACTACCTTCGCCAGCAAGAAGACCCTGCAGCGTTGCGCGAAGTTGATTTCCATCCCCTGATTTGTTGACACCGTGGAGAAGGGAGCACCTCCGCCACCAGCAAGAAGACTATGATCGCCCGGCCCTCTTTCTCCGAAAATTTCGCTCATAGGGGGTTTTATACACACACACACACACACACACACACACACACACACATGACATGGAGATTTCTTACCTCTAAGAGCTTATGGGCAAAGCAAATGAAAGCTAGATACGATGGGGCTGATGGGTTCTTCGCGGCAAATGGATTAGTGACACAATCTGGCACTTGGAAACATATGTTGAACAATAGAAAGGCTTCCAGTAAACTCATCAGGAGAGTGGTTAAAGATGGGCGATCTACGCTATTCTGGCACGACTATTGGCTGGATTGTGGTCCTCTTAAAAATCTGGCTGCGGTATCACCGGAATACTCTATGAAGCGGGTGAGCGATTACTGGGTCCAAGGGGCGTGGGTGAATGATCCGACAATTAGTAACATTCAGCATCACCTTGCTCATGTGGCCGTCACACAGGGTGCAGATACTTGGGCCTGGGCACCGTCTACTGCAAGCCGCAGGCTACCTACTGGCATCAATGCTGCGGATGATCCCTTCAAGTTCAAAGAAGCCTGGGAAAGGGTACGGTTGCGGGGAGATCCTTTCAGTTTCCATAAGTTGGTTTGGTTCCCGGGTCATATTCCGAAATGGGCTCTTACACTCCTTCGAGCTTTCAGGGGTAAGCTTCTTACCAGAGATATTATAAGTAGATGGGGCTTAAACACACCTGTTAACTGTGTTCTTTGTGGCGATGATATCATGGAAGATATAAACCACTTATTCTTCTCTTGTTCCTACACTAGTTACATTCTTAGAAGATCCTTGCTGAAGTTAAATGTCAAAGGCCATATTGGCACTTCCCTGGCTGACATTGGTGAATATTACTTGTTGAATTTTGGGGGAAAGGGAGCTTTGAGCAGATTAGCTAAAACAGCTCTCTCTTCCATGGTTTGGCACATCTGGCATGAGAGGAATAGTAGAGTGTTCGAAGGGAAGAGCAGAGGTAAAACTGAGATTTTTGAGGCGATTGCGACGGATATCAGAGTTGCTATGCTAGGCCAGGATCCCTCCTCTACGGCGGAGGCATTAGTATTTGCAAATTGGGATTTCAGAGATTTGGGCTAAGCCAGGATTTCTGATTATTTATTCTTTGTATAGTTAGCTTAGGGTGGGGCATCTATAATTAAGAGTGACGGCGCTTGTGCCCTCTCCTCTTTTTATTGATTCCTCATTCCTACATACTATATTGCTGTAAATTTTCTGTCCATCAATAAATCAATAAAGATCTACTAACTTTCCTATATATATATATATATATATGAGAATAATGGCTATCATACGCCATATGAGATAGGCTCTCATACGCCCTCTCACATAAAGCAACCAAGTACAACCAAGTACAAGCCCATGTGGGCTTGTACTTGGTTGCTTTATGTGAGAGGGCGTATGAGAGCCTATCTCATATGGCGTATGATACCCATTAATCCATATATATATATATATATATATATATATATATATATATATATATATATATATATATATATATATATATATATATATATATATATGAAAGCAGTTATTTCAGTTTCTGTTTCACACATTGTCTCATTGCTTATCTTATATGTGTGAATTTTGTGAAATTGTCTCCTTGTATGCAATTTCATTTGTATGATGTGATTTTAGACGATTTTTTTCTTATAACTTGAAATGTTGATATTGGATTCTCGTTCCTTTAGTCAACGTATATCTCGTTTGTTTTATAAGCTTTTGGATTGTATGTCAATAAGATGCCCATGTGTGAATAGTTTTTCTTCGTAGATTTATTGGCATCAAATTGAATACACATCCTATCTTTATACTCCAATATTAGTACTTATTTAGCACGATTGTTGTTGTTATTTTGCTCCCACCTTTTGGATAATACCATAGGAGGAGAGAAATAAACAGATTCATAATGTATGTGCTAAGTAAATTTTAATTACACTTGAATCTAAGATTGAAGTTGCCTTAGATTCAGGGGGAGTAAGATATAATGAACATGGATTATAAAATCCCATATTTCATGGATTCAAGCAAATCATTCCATTCATGCATATCTTACTCATTTGCTTCATTTGATCTATAGATGCCCCAATATTTATTGACTAACTTGATTGGCATCTATGTAGGGGGAGTAAGTTGTCTTTAAGCACAATTATTTATCTTTATGTTTATGTTTGTTTGTCATCATCAAAAAGAGGGAGAATGTTGAGTATTGGACTTCTCCCTACTTGGTGTTAATCATGAGCAAACATAAATACTTGTGACTAATCCCCTATTTGCAGTTAATCCATTGCTTAAGCATAGCATGAAGATCTATTTGCAATGGATGACACTCAAAGATCTATGAAAGCAAGAAAAGTAGATTGGATGACCGAAGATGGTGATTAAAGCTCCTAGAAGACTTCAAGCTCATACTTTGGAAAGAAGAGAGAGGTTTACAATGTAATCTTCTTTTTCATCTTCTAGTATGTAGCTTAGAAGTAGAACTTTGATGGAGCACACACACACTCATCTTCATTTCAGTCATTGGAAATCATTAGATCAATTTTCCTTTGACACCAATTCATATTTTCTCTAGAATGTGCAAAGTGTGATCTCAACAGACGACTGTTGAATGTTTTACAGTCGCCTGTCTAGAAATAGTCGACTGTGTTTTGTTCTACAGTCGCATGTTATGCACATATCTAATCAGTTATTTTGGGCTTTAAAGCTTTAACTCTATCAGGTGACTGCTGTACGTTTCACAGGCGCCTGTCTAAGAGACAGTCGACTGTGATCTGTAAATCAGTCGCCTGTCTATCTTCTACCCAATGATCATTCCATTTGATGTGGCCAGTCGACTGATGTTGTATTTGCAGTCGCCTGTCCAATGACCAGTCGACTGTAAATGCTTCAACAGTCGTCTGTCTATGATTCTTCTGTAGGACTTGCTCTCTGGAATATTTCTTATTCTAGTGCCAGTCGACTGATGTTGTATTTACAGTCGACTATCCAATGGTACAGTCGACTGTCAATGCTTCAACAGTCGTCTGTCTGTGAGTCTCTCTGCAGACTTAACTCTCTGGAAAATATCAGGGTTTGTGACTGTCGCCTGTAGAAGGAATTACAGTCACCTGTTGGAGTTACAGTCGACTGTCTTCTCTTCATCAGTCACCTGTCATGTATTCCCAGACTTTTCCCAGTCCTTCTCAACTTACCCAGATTACAGCCAGTCCCATGTAGAAGGATTTACAGTCGCCTGGTTAACAGTCGACCGTCTACTCCTCATCAGTCGACTGTCCACATGGTAAGTTACCGTTCGAATTCTCATCTACCCTATGACACAGTGCAACAGTCGACTGTGTTTTGTTCAACAGTCGACTTTCGCGAGTGCAGATTCTATCCATTGGCCGTTTCTCAACGGATTTCAAAGGGGCTTTTGGGGATTTTGTTTTAGGGCTTTAGGGAAACTATAAAGGTAGCCTCTACTATTCCATTAAGAGGTTATTCATGTTTTGTTAGCAACTTACTCATTCATTCAAGCTTTCATTCTCTCAAGATCAAAGCTCTCAAAATCCTAAAGCCCTAGAATTCCTATCTTCAATATCTTGCTCTCCAACCTAGAACCAAAGAGAAATCTTCTAGGCATGTAGTGCAGACAAGAGAAAGGGCTTTCCTCTCTTCAAAGAGAGTCATTCAACACACAACACACTCTCCTTCAAGTTCTACTTCAAGGCATAGGTGTTGTAAGTGTTATTTATTTCACATTTCATAACTTTTGTATTTCATTTACTCTCGCGTTGTGAGAGTGGTTTGCTTGCTCCCAAGTTATGGGAGTCAAGGACAATCGAGAGTATTTAGATTTCACTTGTAGGGTTTCTACAAGTGGGTTTTTAAAGGAACCCTCAAGTTAGGGTTCTAACTTGAGTATCCGGTTGTTACCGGGTGGAAGGGACATAGGATTACCAGGAACAAGTTAGGAAGTGACTTGGGTAATCCGAACCCTTGAAACATCCTTGCGTTTGCAGTGTTTCATTTTAGGGTTTACTTTTATTCCGCATTATGTGTTGGTTAGGAATTTAATTTGGTGTAACTATCTTTTTAAATTGCATAAACACTATTCAACCACCATTCTAGTGTTTTCCTCATAGCCATGGACCTTACAGTGTAGGCTTGAGTTTTGCCAGAACCCATTAGGGTTATATGAGTTGTATTTAAGGGTTTTTGTGCGCCGATTGATGGAGTTCGGGTTTTCTTCCAGATTTTCCTCTCTTTTCACAACAAATAGTTTAGGGTAGGAGTAGGGTTAGGTTAGGTTTGTTTTGGCTTTCCTTCCTCGAAGCTATGTGTATTCCTTGAAGATCTTGTATTGCAACTTCATGAGCTAAGCTCTGTGATATCTCTGTGTTCTTTTTAATGTACATTGAGTAGTCTTTTATCTTGGGCATAGTTGAACCCTATTAATGGATTGAACTATTTTATTTAGCTTTTTATTGTTGAATTAGGGTTTTGCCTAGGATAATTGATCATCAATGAATATTGTTTGCCTTCATTGTGGTTAATTAGATCTAGTACCAATGATAGTTGGGTTAATATATGGTTTTCAATCTCTTCATTGATTTGAACTATTTATGTCGTCAACGACAGTTGGACGTCAACTAGAGCCCTCCAAGCCCTGACCTGACTTCAATCCATGATAATGACGTGAAGGAAGGTTGGGGAATATTGTTGATCATAATGCATCTATCGTATGTTAATGATCAACGACAGTTGGCTTTCGCATATGATAGATAGTCCTATCATAGCATCACGATAGTAAGGAGATAGATGACAACTTTAGGTGCAACAACATCACCTTATGATCAATTCAATAGCTAAACAAGATGTTCACTTCCATATTCATCTTGCAGTGGATGGGATACCTATCCCTAAGCTTTATTTTATCCTTATTCTCTCTTTATAAAAATTACACACGTAGAGAACCATGACCTAGGATTGGCTAGTACTGGTCAGACAACCTCCATATGGATCGACTCGTAATTGCTATATTGACATCGTGCTCGTGTGGTTATATAATTAAAATTGACACATCAATTTTTGGTGCCATTTTCAGGGAGGTTTCTTGATTGATATTAGTTAATCTTAGGTTCTTTAGACTAAACGAAAAAAAATTTATAAAAAAATTTCCCCACCACCACACATTTTTACTATTCTGTTGTACCACAGACGCGTTTCTCTTAGTTCTTCTATTTTTGTGATCATGTTACTTTGGAGTATGATGTGGATGCCAGATGGATTATAGACAAGAAATTATGATGCCTCGATGCCACACAGTGCTCAGATGGGAGGATATAACAATTTTCTACAAGTTGCAGCGCGGTGAGATCTGTGGATGCAAGGGCACATGTCCACTCAATGTCAAGATAATATCCCCCTACAACCCACATTCATATAAATACAAACTCTACCATATTCCCTTCCATAAATATTCCCAAACTTATATGCCTCCACATCAACCAGAAAAATCCTGCCTTGAACTCATATTAGAAAACTATCTTGCAAACCAAGGCCAAATGACTGCTCCTCTCCCCACCACAATGATCGACACCCACCTAAACAAGATTGCCCGAAATTTCAGCCAAATCTCCCAAGCAGTATGGCAACCAGAGCAAAATTCTTTGGCTCAAATCAATGAAACTTTATTGCCAGGGGGAGAGCATCTAGAGGACCCAGTTACTACATCACCTACCTCTGCTAGTCTTCTACAATATGATGGAGGAGAAGCTACATCTACATTTGGGGACCAGGCAGAATGGCATCAGACACCAGGGGCCCTGATAGTTGGCGATGGATGATTTTTATATACATATTTCACAATCATTTCATACACATTTCACATCATTTTATCTACAATTTCACTCCATTTTACCCGTTTTTGTTTCTTTTTTACTTTTTGGGTCCATTATGTGCATCTCATGTAAAAAGTGAACGAATTTGGAACCCTAGAGTGTGAAAAAGGAAAAAAAGTACGAAGAGATCGAGGAACGGGAGCTTAAAGTACACAAGGGGAAGAATAAGCAGAAGACACACGTGACCGCACGACCGCATGGTTTATCCACGTGGCCGCGTCACCAGGACAACCCCAAGCTGCTGCAAATCCAATTCGACGCGGTCGCGCTGATGATCCAAACGGTTGCATCACTGAAGAGCTGAAGAGAAGAAAACCCAAATCGACGTAGTCGTTTGGTGAATAATGTGACAACGTCATATCGAGAGCTGCTAAAGCCAAATGATCACTTTACACGATCGTTTCGATGAGAAAGCCAAGGATCTGAATGCCAAACGACGCAGTCGGGTGGCCAATCCATGCGGTTGCATCGCTTGAAGATAAAAGCCCCCAACTTACGCCAAAACAATCGTGTCTAATTGGGTCCCCCTAGTTTTTCTAGGCGTTGCAAAGGCTATTTTCGTTTTCTTTTGGGTATTTTGCTGGGGTATAAATACTTTTCTTCCTCCTCTGCGAAGGAGGATGCTTTTTATAGTATTTTTCAGAGCTTTTCCAGATTTTATCAAGTGTAATCTCTGATTATTCTTTTGCCACTTTTAATTATTCTCTTTGTTCTTTTGTGTTTTGACTTAGATTTTGATAATAAAAATAGTTTTCTCCATCTCTTATTACCGTGGATCCATTGATTGCAAATTACCATCCTGAATTCATTGCTATGGATATCATATTTGTGATTTTGATTGTGTTTACGCCTATGGATCGTGAGTAGTCGCTCAACTAGGGCCATGGGTTGAACCTCATTAGATTTGGCTATAAATTGAAGAAATATTAATTAACTGTTGAATAATTAGTGATTTGGGGGTATGCTATGTCATACCATGTTTGTGCAATACGTATATATCCTTATACTTGTATGTGTATGTGTAATTATTGTGTATGAATGGTGTAGTTGATGGATGTATGGTTCTATATATGGCATAGTAATATGTGCTTTGACATATGTATTGAGATACGTAAAAAATGTGTATCTATGATTGTATATAGTTGAATGTATAGAATACAGACCTATGTGTGAGGATGTATCAGTGTTATGTCTTGTGTGTGTTTGTGTCTCTTTGTATGCATATTAGTGGGTGTGTATGGTTTGTAAGATGGAAGTGTATGTGTGAATTACTCTTGGACATGCATATGTGTGGGTATATATGGAAGATGTATATGTATGTGTATGTATGTGAGGCATGTGTGTACATGAGGTGTGGGTGCACATATGTAGGTGGGTGAATATGAGGGCTTAGTGTGAAAGGGGTTAGTGTATTAGATGGGGGCTTAGTGAGAAAATGGGTAGGGGTAGTGGCAAACTTGTAAATACCTTAAATAGTAAAGGGTATTTTGGTCATTTGACTCTATGGAATATTTCTTAGAGTATTCCTGATCGGCTCCGGATTTACACCCGAAACGATGTCGTTTTACCGTAAGCGCATGGTATAATGGTAAGAGGGTATCAAACACATGGAGGTGGTTTCTAAGTACCTGTATCGTAGGTGGTTTCTAAACACATGGAGGTGGTTTGACGGCAGATTTTATTAGTGGAGATGGGTCGTAATGGCGATGGATGTGAAAGTCATGTCACGTCGTTCACAAATATCTACTCCGCAAAGAAAGAAATAAAACAAAGATAACAAATGAGAGACGAGTACTAGGGTGTCGGTATCCCCACAACTGCTTCGGGCTAAGAAATAAGATCATACATACCTAGACATTGATTCATCCGACGAGTCGATCATATGTTGTGTGGGCTCTTTACTGGTGCCACCATAGTGGATCACCGCGTAAGAGATATAAAGGTGTAACGAAGACTAAGGTTGGTGCTGTCACGCCCCGCTTCCCTTTACTACGGAGGCGAAGCGTGACTAAGGCCCGCTTGAGCCGGAGCTGTGAAGCTCGGACCCAATAAGCGTATGTAGGGGTACCATTTTAAAATTTTCGGGTTCTTGCATTTATAAAAATTCGGAACAACAGAAAGTACAGAAAGAAAGTTGCATTTATTAATATAAAGAGATGATATCCAGGGAGTACAAAAGTCTAAAAAGAGAAGCCTAAGCATGGAAACAAACTACCGAAAGAGAGTAACTAAAAGTAGTAACCTTTGAGAAGCAGCGACAGAAAAGACCTCTAAGTCTGGTCCTCGTCAAGAACGTACTCCGGGTCGACGTCCTCTGTTCCAAGTACTCAGGTACATTCGGCTCGTCCATGTACTCTGGCTCAACACCTGACGTACATCACCCAGGAGAAAAGGAACTGTACGTCAGGTAAAGTCTACAAGGAGGGGTTAGACTTTACTGCAAGTGTAATGTAATTAAGAGCAACATTTTACTGGTTGATTACCATGTTGGGGTTATGACATGGCAGTTATACTATGCAGAAAGTAAAGCGGTGCAGGAATAGTAAACATGACAGGCAGTAGTCGTAGCGTGTGCTACCGACTACGGGACTAAGCTAGACGGGACAGGACAACACAAGACAAGACAAGACAAGACACGTGTGACTCGAAGGGTTCACGCCTTACGGTTCGAGGGGGATCAAACCCTCTCCCCATGCGCACGCTCAACCTTACCCCACCCAAGTGCATAAGACAAGTCCATACAAGGGATCACTCACCCTTCTAGGTGAGTGCCCTATTGCCCGCAGGCTGTGTATCCGTACAATGGATCACTCACTCTGCTAAGTGAGTGCCCTATTGCCTGCAGGCTGTGTATCCATACAAGGGATCACTCTCTCTGGCTTAGAGAGTGCCCTATTTGCCCGCAGGCTTAAACATTTCCAATCGTGACAAGGGATCACTCTCTCTAGCTTGGAGAGTGCCCTATTCGCCAGTAGGCTTTTTGTAACATGACACGACATGACAAGTGAAAGGGATAGTTCTTTCTAGGGGGTCCACACGCACGCACACACAGAATAGCCCTAATGTATCAGTTGTTGTTGTTGTTGCGCTTAGACTTCTTCGTCAAGTCTAAGCTGTCAAGGGAGGGTCCTGGATGCTATCATTTCACGTCTGATTCGATTTGTTTATGTTTTAATAGTTCTAAGAGGCTATGGCCTAAACACGGCCGAAAGTACAAGTGTATACACTTGCCTGCGGTGGCGAGTGCGTCGTCTGTCCAGAGCGTCCCGTCGAAGCGTCGCGTCAGCGATGGTCCATCTGAAACAGGATAAGGGTGATGTCAGATCACGCTTTTCATCGGTCCTATTATGGGTTGCTTCTAAATTTTGCAGGACTACCTTGACGGTCAAAAAGTCACGCCTTTTGATGATTCGTTCAGTCTAGATCGACGTCCACCCTATGTGCACAGTAATTTAGTTCGTTCGTCGATTTTCTACAAATGTTTTAAAGATGCAGAAAATAACTTTAGTTCACGTTGACAAATTTTAGCTTAGGTTTTACGTTCTCGCTACGTGTGAGTTTTACTACATGTTAGGGAACCAACCTCTTCGGCGTCGTTCAAAAAGCGGATGTCGGGTCTGATCGGCGATGTGACGGCGTCGTTTGCAACTCCTCGGCCACAGGTAGCATAGCGAGACACCTCTGGACAGTGAGGTAGAAGCACGAAAATAACGAGCAAGCGGCGATCTTCCTCCCGTTGTGGGTAGCGCAACGATTCTTCACGACGGCGGCGACGTCGGGTAAAAACACGTGGGTACGGTGATGCACGTGAACTACAAGGGTCTAAGGGGATGTCGGTAGTTGAAGTAGGTCAGTGAGAGTTGCTCGGCCTAGTGGGTGGCCGACGGTGCAAGCGTACAACGGTGGGTGGCCGTGAGAAGTCGAAGATGACAGATTCGTGCAACGTTCGTTGTCGCGTGTCTCAGCAAAAAATCAGCGATGAACAGCATCAAAGGAAACTTGCAGTAGTTAAATGACTTCAAGAGGAAATCAACGGTGGTGGATTGGTCACCGGAAGTGGTCGGAGGTGGCCATGCACCGGCGTTAAAGAACAGCACACAGATCTGTCAAAAACAGCCAATACGGCTTGTTTCAACGGATTTTCCAGGAGATTGAGAAGAGAAAAGTGAGCAATGAGGGATGCAGTTGGTAGGGGGGTTCAATAAGAGTTCAACGGTAGTAGAGTGGTCATTGGCGGTGGTCGGAGGTGGCCGGGCGACGGGTTTTTTCGGCGATGGCGCAGATCTGTTAAAACTACCGTTAAGGCGAGTTCGAGAGATGTTTCGAGGAGGTAGAGATGAGAGAAGAGGGTAAGAGGAGTTGGAGATGAAAGGGGGATTCAAGGAGAGATAAGTAGGGGTGGCAGCGGTTGCCGGCGGCAGCGGATGGCCGGCGGGCGTGGGGTTTTCCAGCGGGCGCACAGATCTGCTTGGGTTGTCAAAAAACTGTGGTTGGGGGCTTTTTCTTGAGGATTTTAATGGGTGAGAGAGAGGAGAGGGGAGAGGAGGAGGAGTAGGAGAGGGTGGCCGGACCTTGGGGTGGCCGGAGCCTCATCGGTGGCGAGGTGAAACGCGCAAGGAGGGGAGAAAAGATGGCGGCTGTGGGTTAACATGCGTGACCTAGGTGTTGGTTGCTTTGTGTTGTTTTAAAAAGATGAGTGCTATAGGTATTTTTAAGTGGGGTATAGTTTAGGGATGACTAGGAGAGAGGGTGAGGGAGGGGGTGTACAAAGTAGGGAAAGGTTGGGTGAGGGTAGTGGCTGCATATCATTTCATGATACCTAAGATCCTCTTAGAGATTTGATTAGGGATTTAAATTTTGAATTTGATTTGGGCTTAATGGGCTTGGGTTTTGATTAGCGATTTGGGTGGGCTAGGATTGTCAGGAAAATACGAAAAAAATATGGGGACGACCGTGACGAAGAGAGGCTCGGGGATACCATGGTCAATCGAGCATTTGGTCCACAGAAAACGAACAGAAAAATAAAAGATCCGGCAACTACATCTAAAGCTACGACGACTCTGCAATCAAAACTGATTTGTGGGAGAACGACTTGTGAAATGACGTTCATTAAAAATCCCACAAATAACTACTCTTCCATACGGTCACAATGAAATATCACATTGTATAGTCTGGATCCAAGAAGAGGCCAAATAAAATATGCACACGAAAAGAGTCGTATGCGCAGAAAAATGAATGGTTAAAATGCGGCCGTTACATTCTACCGATCTTAGAAATGATTCCGCCCTCGGAATCACTTATACTAATAGTACTAATATCTATATACACTTATGCCTACAACTCTCATATCTACACATAATGTTCGCTAATCCCATAACTTCAAACATCGTTCCTCAAATAATTGGTCATAACTCGTCCTCCACTGGATAATGCTACAACTAGAACCACATCTTAGCACCTGACTATAGATCCACATTATCGTTTATAAACCAACAATCATCTCGTCCTCAATATATATTCTCCATCATATCGGCTCATAAATCTATTCTCCATAATCAATGAACCATCGAAACACAGCTATCCTTACCCCTATCATCAATCTCCTAATCCTATTAAAATCCATCTTCGTAACATCACATCCTTCTTAACATGTCGCATCATTTCCATTGTCTTCTCACGTCAACTCAATAATCAAGTTTTGCTACTTTAAATGTTCTACTCATTCTCATGATCACTCTAAATCATACTATCCCGTCCTAGCTACTCATATCTATCACTCGTCCAAGTTTCAAATCGATTAAGTACTCATCTCCCTATACATAATTTCATCCAACCAGAATTCTCCATTTAGTCCGTCACACATTTGTATTATAAATAAGTCTTGGACACCTCATTCTTCTCATCCAAAGAAATCTAATCTAATATCTTTGTGTTCCAAAATCAACTATCTATCAGTACAACATATCTCATCTCACTTTAAGCCTACCCGCAAACATAACCCTATAACAATAATAACTATTACTAACAATATCGTAACAATCAAAACATAACACTCCCAAAGAGGGAAGAAAAGGAAGTTTAAGGCCAATGACATATTTTAAAACATTCGAAAAAACGTGTGGAGTTGTGGTATTGGATGAGGGAAGATCGGGGTTGTGATCTTGTGTGCTAGTCTCAAAACTTTAAAGATTTGGTTTAAAAGAAAACAAAAGTTTTGATACAATCACATGCAGCCAAAGATAAGCTATTCTATAATACGAAAGACTAAGTCTAAGGAATTGCCTACTATGACGCTATCCACACCTATATGAATACCATCATTCAGACAACTCCATACGTATACCACGGACCACACTGAGTATACATACATACATGATGCCAGAGACAAACACTAATATCCTAAAGGCAGCACACTCGTACAGGTCCACACACTCTACCTATACACATGCACTACGATGACATCACAAAACCAATGGGCCCACAACTAAACTAGAGTTGACACAAGCAACTACAAACATTAATATCTACACAACAGAAAGGAAGCCGAACCAAAAGCGAAACGAAACAAGATCGGAAAGAACGAGTTCAAATAAGGTGAGACAAAGAGATAGCTGGTTGGGTGGGACAAAAATATTGCTCAGAATAATTAAATGGATGAAAGAAGAATTACGTGTAAAATATGGTATCATATACTTTTATACTTATAAAAATATGTAGAAAAAATGAGCAGATGTAGAAAATTTATAGCTAAGAAAGAGTTAGACGAAGGAAGAAGAGGAGGATGAGGTAGTGATTTGTTTTGCAAATGATAATAGGTTTACACAAAGATTTTGAAATGTTAGCACGATGAACATAGAATTGATATATATATATATATATATATATATGTATATATATATATATGTGTGTGTGTATATATATATATGTGTGTGTGTATATATATATATATGTGTGTGTGTATATATATATATATGTGTGTGTGTATATATATATATATATATGTGTGTATATATATATATGTGTGTGTATATACACACACACATATATATACACACATATATATATATATACACACACACATATATATATATACACACACATATATATATACGTATATATATATATATACATACACGTATATATATATATATACGTATATATATATATATATATACGTATATATATATATATACACACATATATATATATATATACGTATATATATATATAGGGTGATCTTCGGTTGCGAAAAAAGGGGTTTTCGCACGGTGCGAAAACATTTTTTTGATTTTTTTGAAATTTTTTTTTCAAAAATTCTTTTTTTGATGTTTAATCCATACAAATATATACCCCAGGGAAAATAATGGGTGAACCCGTTGGGCATTAGAGCACCCATCCACCCGTTACAAATTTAACGGTCTCAAAACGTGCGAATTTGATGAAATGCCTTGATCGAAGGCCAAATGACATTATTTCTCAATGATTATTTTTTGAGGGGGGTATAACAACATATAATGAGGGTGGAAAAAAGAATTTTTGAAAAAAAAAATTTCAAAAAAAAACTAAAAACATTTTCGCACGGTGCGAAATGTTTGCATTTGAAAATTTTCCTATATATATATATATATATATATATATATATACGTATATATATACATACATATATATATATATATATATATATATATATAGTGATCTTCGGTTGCGAAAAAAGGGGTTTTCGCACGGTGCGAAAACATTTTTTTTTTTGAAATTTTTTTTTCAAAAATTCTTTTTTTGATGTTTAATCCATACAAATATATACCCCAGGGAAAATAATGGGTGAACCCGTTGGGCATTAGAGCACCCATCCACCCGTTACAAATTTAACGGTCTCAAAACGTGCGAATTTGATGAAATGCCTTGATCGAAGGCCAAATGACATTATTTCTCAATGATTATTTTTTGAGGGGGGTATAACAACATATAATGAGGGTGGAAAAAAGAATTTTTGAAAAAAAAATTTCAAAAAAAAACTAAAAACATTTTCGCACGGTGCGAAATGTTCTCATTTGAAAATTTTCCTATATATATATATATATGTATATGTATATATATATATATATATATATAATTGAAGTTCTCTTTAGCTTAGAAAGTATTCTAAAAGATACGTACGGTAGGTGGTTAAAATAAATTTCGTAGTTTAGAAAAAGTGATATATTGAATTTTCAAAATGGTAACAAGTTTTAAAACTGATATACGAAAGATACCGATTCGAAAATAAGTACGAGATAGTAACTAAAAAAAATTTCGACCAAGAAGGTTTCAAAATCAGTGAAAGAATTTTAACTCAACCGAAAGTAAGAAATTTAAATATATAATAAAGGGTTTTTAAAGAAGTTAAGCTGAGCAAAGAATTTAATAAGGAATTTCGAAAATACTTTTAGAGGAAACAGAATTGGCAAAGGGAAAGATTCGAAGGATCAACGATAATCGTCAGGAAGCGATCACGTGAATCGGTGGAAAGAAATGTGATCGTATGATGAATACGCCTAAGATATGATTCATGAAAGCTACGATGGAACTCTACGGCCGATAACACAAAAGTGTAATGATCAGGAGATGCTAGAAGTCAGGAGTTCTAATTATCGGGCCGTCTAAAGATCAGGAGAACTCAGCACTAAGTCTTCCTAATGAACTAGACTGAAATAGAGAGATATCGGGAAAGGGCCCTAAGAGAATCAAGATTACGTTCTGCTGGGCCCAAAGTCGATGGACCCGAGTGAACGACTAAAAGAAGGGCTCTAGAAATCTAACACGGTCAGAGTCAAGTGAGGGCTACTAAGGTATCCTAAGGCGTGTATGACTAAATCTTGAGCAAATCACCTGACTACCAAACCTGGATGTCTATCTAAGTCTTCCTATCATCTAGACAAGGAAACCTAATTTAGACTTGTAGATAGATATTAAATGAATGCGGTACTCTTATTGTTCCAAACTTTTTGCACGACCTGCATGGGCCACCAGTAAAACCTGTCATGCCACGCTTCCCAAAACTATGGAGGCGAAGCGTGACTATGGCCCACTTGAGCCGAAGCTGTAAAGCTCGGACCCAATAAGCGTCTGTAGGGGTACCAATTTAAAATTTTCGGGTTCTTGCATTTATAAAAATTCGGAACAACCAAAAGTACAGAAAGAAAGTTGCATTCATTAATATAAAGAGATGATATCTAAGGAGTACAAAAGTCTAAAAAGAGAAGCCTAAGCATGGCAACAAACTACCGAAAGAGAGTAAACTAAAAGTAGTAACCTCTGAGAGGCAGCAACGGAAAAGACCTCTAAGTCTGGTCCTCGTCAGGAACGTACTCCGGGTCGATGCCCTCTGGCTCCAAGTACTCAGGTATGTTCGGCGCGTCCACATACTCTGGCTCAACACCTAACGTACATCACCCAAGAGAAAAGGAACTGTACGTCAGGTAAAGTCTACAAGGAGGGGTTAGACTTTACTGCAAGTGTAATGTAATTAAGAGCAACATTTTACTGCTTGATTAACATGCTGGGGTTATGACATGGCAGTTATACTATGCAGAACGTAAAGCGGTGCAAGAAAAGTAAACATGATAGGCAGTAGTCATAGCGTGTGCTACTGACTACGGGACTAAGCTAGACGGGACAAGACAAGACAAGACACGTGTGACTCGAAGGGTTCATGCCTTACGGTTCGAGGGGGATCAAACCCTCTCCCCGTGCGCACGCTCAACCCTACCCCACCCAAGTGCATAAGACAAGTCCGTACAAGGGATCACTCACCCTTCTAGGTGAGTGCCCTATTGCCTGCAGGCTATGTATATGTACAAGGGATCACTCACTCTGCTAAATGAGTGCCATATTGCCTGCAGGCTATGTATCCGTACAAGGGATCACTCACCCTTCTAGGCGAGTGCCCTATTGCCTGCAGGCAGTGTATCCATACAAGGGATCACTCACTCTGCTAAATGAGTGCCATATTGCCCGCAGGCTATGTATCTGTACAAGGGATCACTCTCTCTGGCTTGAAGAGTGCCATATTCGCCCGCAGGCTTAACCATTTCCAATCGTGACAAGGGATCACTCTCTAGCTTGGAGAGTGCCTTATTCGCCCGCAGGCTTTTTGTAACATGACACGACATGACAAGTGAAAGAGATAGTTCTTTCTAGGGGGTCCACACGCACACACACACAGAATAGCCCTAAGGTATCAGTTGTTGTTGTTGTTGTTACGCTTAGACTTCGTCGTCAAGTCTAAGCTGTCAAGGGAGGGTCCCGGACGCTATCATTTCACGTCTGGTTCTCTTTGTTTATGTTCTAATAGTTCTAAGAGTCTATGGCCTAAACACGACCGAAAGTACAAGTGTATACACTTGCCTGCGGTGGCGAGTGCGTCGTCTGTCCGGAGCGTCTCGTCAAAGCGTCGCGTTGGCGATGGTCCGTCAGAAACAGGATAACGGCGATGTTAGATCACGCTTTTCATCGGTCCTATTACGGTTTGTTTCTAAATTTTGCGGGACTACCCTAACAGTCAAAAAGTCACATCTTTTGATGATTCGTTCAGTCTAGATCGACGTCTACCCTATGTGCACAGTAATTCAATTCGTTCGTCGATTTTCTACAAACATTTTAAAGATGTAGAAAATAAATTTAGTTCACGTTGACAAATTTTAGCTTAGGTTTTACATTTTCGCTACGTGTGAATTTTACTACATGTTAGGGGAACCAACCTCTTCGGCGTCGTTCAAAAAGCGGATGTCGATCTGACCGGCGATGTGTCAGCATCGTCTGCAACTCCTCGACCATGTGTAGCATAGCAAGGCACCTCTGGAAAGCTAGGTGGAGGCACAAAAATAGCGAGCAAGCAGCGATCTTCCGCCTGTTGCGGGTAGCGCAACGGTTCTTCACGACGGTGGCGACGTCGGATAAAAACACGTGGGTACGGCGATGCACGTGAACTCTGAGGGTCCAAGGGGGCTGTCGGTAGTTGAAGTAAGTCAGTGAGAGTTGCTCGGCCCGGTGGGTGGCCGACAGCATGAGCAGACGGCGGTGGGTGGCCGTGAGAAGTCGAAGATGACAGATTCACGCAACGTTCGTTGTTGCGCGTCTCAGCAGAAAACCAGCGATGAACAGCATCAAAGAAAAATTGCAGTAGTTAAAGGACTTCAAGAGGAAGCCAACAGTGAAGGATTGGTAGCCGGAAGTGGTCGGAGGTGGCCGTGCGCCGGTGTTGAAGAACAGCACACAGATCTGTCAAAAACAGCCAATAGGGCTTGTTTCTATGGATTTTCGAGGATATCGAGAAGAGAGAAGTGAGCAAGGGGGGATGCAGTTGGTAGGGGGTTTGATAAGAGTCCAAAGGTGGTAGAGTGGTCTTCGGCGGTGGCCGGAGGTGGCCGGGCGACGGGTTTTCCCGGTGATGGCACAGATCTGTTAAAACTACCGTTGAGGGGAGTTCGATAGATGTTTCGAGGAGGTAGAGATGAGAGAAGAAGGTAAGAGTAGTTGGAGATGATCGGGGGTTCAAGGGGAGTCAAGTGGGGGGTGGCAGCGATCGCCGACGACGGCGGATGGCCGGCAGGCATGGGTTTTTTCGGCGGGCGCACAGATCTGCCTATGCTGTCAAAAAAACTGTGGTTGTGGGCTTTTTCTT